>CM053651.1:15146827-16475827 GCA_028654395.1 Scutellaria barbata | reverse complement strand
AAGACGCGGCGCCCACAGCTCAATTTTTTTTAAATAATTAGGGTTCAAAATGAGTGGGGTAATGAGTGGGGTATGAGTGGGCCCGAATGCATGTGCAAGATTGGTTGAATTTGTAATTGTTTGTGCAATTCAATCCTGTGGGGCCCGCGGCTATTGAAGTCAAGTTGACTTACACCAAAAAAATGGGCATTTTCATACATTTCCTTATATTTTAGGGTATATTAGGTGCAAAGCCTATATCAATGGGCAATTTTGTATGTAATTATAGAAAAATGGGTGTATTAGGCAATTTTCCCATAAATGAAAGTATCCTTAAAAAAGAAGTATAAATTTAAATGAAGTTTATATTACTGTATTGAAATCTTATAATGCTAAGCAGCCAGCTCCTGTGTTGGGCCATGTCAATTCTTGTATTTATGTTGGGCTTCAAAGTAGGCCCATTTACTTTTCACATTTCCAATCTTTGTTGGCTCAAGACGCAAGTTAATGAGGAAGTGGCAGAGAATTAAATTTGATTGAATCTAATTGAGATTTAATGAAAATAGAAATCAACATTTCAAGTCAGAATAAAATGAACAAACATAATTTATATTTTTCACAAAATTAAAAGGTAAATAGAAAATGGTGTTAAACATCGTCCAAATTGAAGATATATATCAAGTCATAGATGGCAATCTGCAATGGAAGAACTAAGACTTTACGAGCCCTTTTTCAATCCACCTTTTAATAGGACCTTGGAAAGACATAATTAGTAGGCAGTAAAAAGAAAAAAGGTTAATTTATTATATTTTATTTTATCTATTAAGATGAATATATGTATATATTACACGTACATTGGCAAACATGCTGTTTAATTTTCAAATGTGGTTGGAAATGGAATTCCAAATTGTGGTTAAAGACATTGTGGCCCCCCCCACCCTAATTAAGGTTCGACTTCTTTATTTCTTATTGTAATGTAGTCTCATATTTTATTTTACAAATATATATTATAAAATAAATTATTAATATAAATATAGTTGATACTGATGAAAATATAGTTAAAAAAATATAGAAGCGTATATGCATTTTATATACAAATTTTCTTATTAATTCTCATCTCAAATGACTACCCCTTATCAACAAAATTTTTATCAATTCTTATTAATTCTCATCTCAAACACTTACCCCTGAATTTTTATCAATTTTGATTTCAAATATAAATCTAACCTCTCATCACATAAACCTTTTAACAATTAGCATCCCATACATCAAACATACACATTCTTCCCAAATTTTTTTAACAATTAGCATCCACACATCAAACATACACATTCTTCCCTACACCATGAAAAACATACACTTCTTCCCAATTTTCATATAAACAGACGCTACACTATTAAAAATATTGAAGTAATCAATTAAATTAAACAATGAAAAATATTCGATTATCAATTTTCAAGAAATCTTAAATCCCAAATCCTATTCAATATTCGAGAAATCCTTAAAATATGATTTTAGCAATATTCATTAGAATATTCAATGCTCCACTAATAAGAAAATGTTGTTAAACTAATAATTGATTAGTTGTGTACAATTATATAATGAATATTGATGAAATAGTGCAACTATCTTTTGTATTAGAAAAGAATATGATTGAAATTAATGATCTTTCAGAAGTGAGAGCAAAAGGATGTGAAAAGAATATGATTGAGATTAATAATCCTTTATAAATGAGAACAAAAAATGTGGTAAAATAATTGAGATTAATGATTCTTGACAAGTGAGAACAAAATGATATGGTAAAATGATTGAGATTAATGATCCTTCACAAGTGAGAGAAAAAGATGTGGTAAAAGACATAAATCGTCAAAGAAAAAAACAGAAAAAAACAATTTCAAAAGCATCAAAGAAAAAACAGGAAAAAATAATTTCAAAAGCAAGAGTTTGTCGTGGTTGTGATGTTAGTGGGCATGACATGAAAAATCATACCATTGAAATTGTATAATATTTTCTTATCTTTTTTTTTCTTTTTTGAAGTTTTTAATTTAGAAAATTATGGTACTTATTTTTTTTAATTTTTTTTTACATGAGTAGATTCATTATGAGGATTTTTTAATTGACATACAAAAAAGATTTGGGGGATTTTGAGGATAGATTGAATACTTCTTAGTAGATTTTTTGGTAGTTGATGACTTGAGATTTTGAGAATTAATTGAAAACTTCTTGATAATTGAATTGGAGGATATGATTTGTTGATTTTGAAGCTGCTCAATTCATATTTTACTATTATCATATTTTATTATTCATTAAGACAGCTCTACTCATACTTATCCATACTTAGCTCTCATAGCAAGAAGTTCACCTACAACAACTGAAAGTGTTTAGCCAAATTCTTTTCTTATGATTGCTGAATAAGGAAGAAATACGTTATTGCGAGATTCTTAGGTTGCTGTAAGTAAGCTGCTGTAAGTAGGTGCTGTAAGCAGCAACAGCAGGAAACTGCTGTAAGAAAGTTATTGCAGGTTGCTGTAAGAAAATTACTACAAGATGCTGCTGTAAGAAGGGTTATTGAAAATGCTGTAAGAAGGGTACTGAAGATTAGTTTTTTTGTGGATCCTAATCAGTTACAGCAAAACGATTTTTTGGTTAATCAGTTGCTGTAGGTTCTATATATATATCTCTATACAGAGAGAAACCCAGTTAAGAAGATAGAGAGATAAACCCAAATTAGTTTGATAGAGAGAGAAATAGATTAGCAGAAAGATAGCGTGTTGTCAGAATCTTGTATTCTTCCCTGTAAAGTTCTCTTTGATTGAATAAAAGTTCCCTTCCCCTTTTTTCCATGGATGTAGGCTTATTTATGCCGAACCACGTAAATCATTGAGTGTTGAATTTTGTTGTGTGATTAAGATCGATTTTCAAATCTTAATTGTTTGAGAACTTGTGGTTTACAAGTGGGTTTTATTTTTTCTTGGAGCTTGAAATCTGACAACATTAAGCAAGAAGAAAAGACAACATAACTACAATCATTGCAATTGGACTAATTCCATCTTTAATGTTAGAAGGTAAAACATTAATAGCAGAAGCACTTCTTCTTTCCCTGAGACTGGGCTAGGCCCATCAGAAGGAAAACACAGAAGAGAATGCAAGTTCTTTGAAAGGGAAGTGAATCCGTAAGCGGTGTTGGAGGACTCACAATTAAATAAGCTGTTGATGCAATGTAATGAAGGCTCTGATCCTAGGAGCTGCACATGATGGGGAATAGCCGGTACATCCGGATTCCGTAAGTGTTCACTGAACTGCAATGAATAATATTTTAATTTTTATGATTAATTTTAAGAATTTTTCGAATATTGATTAGGATTTAAGATTTATTGAGAATTGATTAATTTAATATTTTTATTATTTCATTTAATTGATTAATTCAATATTCTGTATGGATAAGAATTGGGAAGAAAGTGTATGAATGATGTTTTGATTAATTCCATATTTTTTATGATGTCTGTATGAATAAAAATTGGGAAGAAGGTGTATGATTCATGTGTGACATGCAAATTGTTAAAAAAATCTATGTTGATTAGATGTTAGGTTTATGTTTGAGATGATAATTGATCGATGAAAGAATATATATATATATATATATATATATATATATATATATATATATATATGAAGATGTTGATTGATGAGGGCTGGGATTAAGTGTTTCAAATGAGAATTAATAAGAAAATTTGTATGTGAAGTTGTAGCATAAAATATTAAAAAAAAAAAAAAGGAAATCTTAAGAAGTGCACATAATTCTCATTCTTCGTGGGTGACTAATCAAAACTCTATATAATAGTTCATATATATGAAAAAGAGAAAATGGCCCGAACTAACCCATTTGTCTATAAAAATGGCCCAAATACCCCCCGTTTTATATTTTTGCCCTCATTACCCTATTTGTTATCTTAATATCCCAATCTACCCCTTTTTTTTTTTGAAAAAATCGACATGATGGACCCCCTACTGACACATCTAGTTGACTTGTATTTCACTTGTATTTTGCGTATTTTTTTTTAATTTCACTTGTCAGTTTTTATAATTTTGACTTGTATTACTAATTAAATGACTTGTATTACTAATTGAATGAATACTCACATAAAATAATAAATTATTTATTCGTAATAATTTTAACATCTAATTATTTATAATTTTAAACAATTAGTAACATTATATAAATTATTGGCACTAACATATATTGAAGGAACGGCAATTTTGTAACATATTTAGGGGGTGCACGACATTTTTGAAAATAATTGCCGTGCCCCCCCTTTATTTTTTCAAAAAATTTTGTAAAATCTAATTAGTGTTATAATTAGTGAAAAAATTATTGAAAAGCTAAATTTGAAATTTGCATTCTAATTGTTAATAATTTTAAATGATTAGTATTAATTTTCCAATTTTTTCAAAATTGCCGTTTTAGCTCTTATTATATATTTTATACGAATTAAATAATTATTTATGTCTTATTATATTATATATAATTACAAGTGGGAACGGCAATTTTATGCAAATTGTTATCTTATTTAAATATTATATTATAATTGCCGAGTATTTTTTTTTTATTTTACTTATTTTGCTAATTACATCTTATATTATACAATACATTATATTCAAATCAAAAATAATATTAAGACTTATAAAATATTGGCACTAACATATATTGAAGGAACGGCAATTTTGTAACATATTTAGGGGGTGCACGGCATTTTTGAAAATAATTGCCGTGCCCCCCCTTTATTTTTTTAAAAAATTTGTAAAAATTTTCTTTAGTGTTATAATTAATTAATAAATTAGTGCATGGTGCATATAATGCAAGTGGGAACGGCAATTTATTATATTATACTAATTAATATATTAATATATTAATATGCTTATATGCAAGTGGGAACGGCAATTAGCAAATAGTAGTTTTTTTTTTTTTTTGGAAATTTTGAAACACTAATTATATTATTATATAATGTTATTTATAATGGCCGTGTAGTTTTTTTCAATTGCCCTTTTTTTAATTGTCGTGCCTATAATTGCCGTGCACACAATTAAAAAATTGCCGTGCCTATAATTAGTTTTTTGAATTGCCGTGCCTATAATTGCTGTGCACACCATTATAAATAACATTATATAATTTCAATTGCCCTTTTTTTAATTGCCGTGCCTATAATTGCCGAGCACACCATTAAAAAATTGTCGTGCCTATAATTAGCTTTTTAATTGCCGTGCACTAATTATATTATATTAATAAATTAGTGGAGCACACCATTAAGGCAATTTTTTAACATTGTTAGGGGGGCACGGCAATTTTGAAAATAATTGTCGTGCCCCCTTATATTTTTTTTAAAAAATTTGTCAAATTTTCTTAAGTGTTATAATTTGCTAAAAAATTATGAAAAAGATAATTTTGAAATTAATATTGTAATTATTAATATTTTTAAATGATTACATTTAATTTCCCAATTTTTGCAAAATTGCCGTGCCCACTCTTTATTGAATTTTTTTTTTTGTTTACAAATTAAATAATTTTTTAAATAATTATTTATTTCTTATATTATTTAACACATTATATTAAAATCAAAAATTATGACAACACTTATAAAATATTCATAAGTGCATTTTTAACAAGGGAACGGCAATTTTTTATTTTTTTTAGGGGGGGCACGGCAATTTTGAAAATAATTGCCGTGCCCCCCTATATTTTTTTTAAAAAATTTGTCAAATTTTCTTAAGTGTTTTTTTTTGCTAAAAAATTATGAAAAAGATAATTTTGAAATTAATATTGTAATTATTAATATTTTTAAATGATTACATTTAATTTCCCAATTTTTGCAAAATTGCCGTGCCCACTCTTTATATTTTTTTTTTTTGTTTACAAATTAAATAATTTTTTAAATAATTATTTATTTCTTGTTATACTTATTTTGCTAATTACATCTTATATTATATAATACATTATATTCAAATCAAAAATAATAATAACACTTATAAAATATTGACAATAATATATATTGAAGGAACGGCAATTTTTTTTAATGTTTAGGGAGTGCACGGCATTTTTTTCAATAATTACCGTGCCCCCTTTATTTTTTCAAAAATTTTTGTACAAATATTACAAATTGCCGTGCCACTAATATTACAAATTTTTGTAAAAGCTAATTTTTATTAATATAATTGCCGTGCCACTAATCCTAATTGCCGTGCCACTAATAATTTATTGAAAATATAATTGCCGTGTCACTAATATTACAATTTTTTGTAAAAGCTAATTTTTATTAATATAATTGCCGTGCCACTAATCCTAATTGCCGTGCATATATAATGCATGTTATATAATTGCCGTGCATGTTATATAATTTCCGTGCATAGCATATATATTAATTAGTTATATAATATATATTAATATATTATATAATTATATAATTAGTTATGCATATATAATGCATGTTATATAATTGCCGTGCATAGCATATATATTAATTAGTTATATAATATATATTAATATATTATATAATTATATAATTAGTTATGCATATATAATGCATGTCATATAATTGCCGTGCATGTTATAAAATTGCCGTGCATAGCATATATATTAATTAGTTATATAAATATATTAATATATTATATAATTATATAATTAGTTATGCATATATAATGCATGTTATATAATTGCCGTGCATGTTATATAATTGCCGTGCATAGCATATATATTAATTAGTTATATAATATATATTAATATATTATATAATTATATAATTAGTTATGCATATATAATGCATGTTATATAATTGCCGTGCATGTTATAAAATTGCCGTGCATAGCATATATATTAATTAGTTATATAATATATATTAATATATTATATAATTATATAATTAGTTATGCATATATAATGCATGTTATATAATTGCCGTGCATATATATTAATTAGCTATATATTATATAATTAATTGCCGTGTACACGGCAATTATATATATATATATATATAATATGCATTATGTAATATATTAATATACATTATAATATATATTAATACCGTACAACAATTTTTGAAAAAAAAAATAGGGTGCACGGCAATTTTAAAATTTTACTAATAAAAAATAGGGGTGCAGGGCAATTTTAAATTGTGTGTGGAATTTTATACTATATACTATATACAAATATAGGGGGGCACGGCAATTTTGCAAAAATTGGGAAATTAATACTAATCATTTAAAATTATTAATAATTACAATGCAAATTTCAAAATTAGCTTTTTCATAATTTTTTAACAAATTATAACACTTAAGAAAATTTTACAAATTTTTTTGAAAAAATATAGGGGGGCATGGCAATTATTTTCAAAATTTCCGTGCACCCCCTAAAAAAAAACAAAATTGCCGCTCAAGCTACATACATGTTATTATTTAAAAAATTATTTAATTTGTAAACAAAAAAAAAAATAAAGAGTGGGCACGGCAATTTTGCAAAAATTAGGAAATTAAATGTAATCATTTAAAAATATTAATAATTACAATATTAATTTCAAAATTAGCTTTTTCATAATTTTTTAACAAATTATAACACTTAAGAAAATTTGACAAATTTTTTAAAAAAAATATAGGGGGGCACGGCAATTATTTTCAAAATTGCCGTGCACCCCCTAAAAAAAAAGAAAATTGCCATTCAAGCTATGTAGATGTTATTGACAATATTTTATAAGTTTATTAATATTTTTGATTTGAATATAATGTGTTAAATAATATAATATGTAATTAGCAAAATAAGTAGAAAATAATAATAATAATTACATTATAATATATAATACAATATAATGAAATAAGATAACAATTTGCATAACAAAATGTAATATAATCTAATATAACAAGAAATAAATAATTATTGATACATAAATTATTTAATTTGAAAAAAAAAATATAAATATAGGGGGGGAACGGCAATTTTGCAAAAATTGGGAAATTAAAACTAATCATTTAAAATTATGAATAATTACAATGCAAATTTCAAAATTAGGTTTTTCATAATTTTTTTCACAAATTATAACACTTAAGAAAATTTTAGAAATTTTTTTGAAAAAATATAGGGGGGCACGGCAATTATTTTCAAAATTGCCGTGCACCCCCTAAAAAAAAAAGAAAATTGCCGTTCAAGCTACATACATGTTATTGACACTATTTTATAAGTTTATTATTATTTTGGATTTGAATATAATGTGTTAAATAATATAATATGTAATTAGCAAAATAAGTAGAAAATAATAATAATAATTACATTATAATATATAATACAATATAATGAAATAAGATAACAATTTGCATAACAAAATGTAATATAATCTAATATAACAAGAAATAAATAATTATTGCAATAATTATTTAATTTGAAAAAAAAATATAAATATAAGGGGGAACGGCAATTTTGCAAAAATTGGGAAATTAAAACTAATCATTTAAAATTATGAATAATTACAATGCTAATTTCAAAATTAGGTTTTTCATAATTTTTTCACAAATTATAACACTTAAGAAAATTTTAGAAATTTTTTTGAAAAAATATAGGGGGAACGGCAATTTTGAAAAAACAGGAAATTTAATACTAATCATTTAAAATTATTAATAATTACAATGCAACTTTCAAAATTAGCTTTTTTATAATTTTCTCACTAATTATAACACTAAATAAAATTTTACAAATTTTTTTCAAAAAATAAAGGGGGGCACGGCAATTATTTTCAAAATTGCCGTGCACCCCCTAAATATTAAAAAAAATTGCCGTTCCCACTAAATCCATATTATTGCCAATATTTTATAAGTATTATTATTATTTTTCATTTAAATATAATGTATTAAATAATATAAGATGTAATTAAAATAAAATAAAATACACGGCAATTATAATAAAATAATTAAATAACATACAAATAACCAAATACACAAAATAAACAAAATAAATAACGAAATACATGGGCAAAATACACAAAATAAGAAGTCAAACATGTGCAACTGACACAATCAGTGATCGGGGTCCACATGTCGATTTTTAAAAAAAAAAAGGTTAGATGGGTATATTAATATAACGAATAGGGTATATGGGACAAAAATTATAAGGAGGGGGCATATTGGCACTAAATATAGGGAATTAGGTTGTATTGGGCATTTTCTCTATGAAAAATCATCACATAGGCACATAAATATGTATAAAATAATACCTATAAAATGATGAAATTTCAATCATTGTCAAATGAGTCGAGCTATAATTCTCGGAAACCTTTAGTAAGCATTAATCGTTAATGTCGCAAATAACTCAAATTGACTAATACATTAAACAATACAGCTGTAATCTGTTTAATACATTATTATTTTCTCTCGTAATTTATTTGACTATTATACATAGCTTATAATGATGATATTTTATGTTATTGGTTACGAAACGGAAAGAGCATTTCAGGATTCAATTTATGATGGGAATAACTTTGAGGGGTAGCTTCTTATAGAGCAGAAGTGCATATATTAAATTCATGTCTAATCCTTCTGATTCCATCCCTCCTTCAAGTTTCCAATCCAAGTTATGAATTAAAGAAGCTAGAATGAGATTTACATTTAGATGGCTCAAAGGCAATCCCGGGCATATTCTCCTTCCTGCTCCAAATGGAATAAGCTCAAAATTTTGGCCTTTGTAGTCGATTTTGTTGTCCAAAAATCGTTGTGGTTCAAATGATTCAGGATTCGCCCATATTTTTTGGTCTCTTCCAATCGCCCATGCATTAACAACTACCAATGTATCTTTAGGGATTTTATAACCATTAATTTCAACATCAACTTCTATCTTACGAGGGACTAAAAACGGACCAGGAGGGTGACATCGGTAGGTTTCTTTGATCACTGCATTTAAGTATGGAAGTTTCGGAATGTCAGACTCTTGGATATATTTTCTCTCTCCAATGACATTCTTAAGCTCATTCTTGGCTTTCGACAAAATATCAGGATTTCGAAGTAATTCTGTCATTAGCCATTGTGTGGTATCAGAAATTGTTCTTACACCTGCCATAATATCCTATCATATAGCTGAATTAGTGCTTTCTCTACTTAAGTTTAGAGACAGATAATTCCATGGTGGAAGAAATATGAAGGGAATTTTTCATTTTTTGTTCTACAATTTAGTGTTGATGTAATGTCAAGATGCAGATGTGATGCTCTAAATAGGGGAATTTGGTTGTACAAAATTGATGAAAAATTCATCCACGCAATACTGTCAAGTTATAGTGCCACATATGTTGGTTTAATCCCTAAATAATCAAAATCCCCAATTTAGAACACTATAAACCCATAACTATTAAAAGTTACAGTAATCAGATATATCTTTTATTACACTTCATGTACATTCCACATTTTAAATTAATCATCATACGACATGCGTATCAAATGACATCATTAATTAACACATGACGTGCATTAAAAAACATGTAATATGAGATGTAACACTAAATGTAATAGACGATCCGAACTCCAAATTACTGAACCAATGTTGAAAATTTGCCATAAATTAATACTCACCACGACAGCATGTTTGATGTCCTTGTAGCTCAAATCAGAATCACCTTGTTGCACAAGATCAAGAAGTTGTTCAAGTAAATCCTTCTTCTTTGTAGAATCCGAGGATGTCTTCCTTGACCCCACCTTCTTCACGATAATATCATCAGCTATTGCAAGAAGCTTTCCAAGATAGCCCTCCGTTCTCCTCTTAAGCCCTTGTGGATCAATCCATTTAAAAACTGGAAAATAATCAACGATATTAGGGCTCCCAACAGCCTTCAACATACCATTAATTGTTGCCATCAAATCTCGAGAATAATCACTATCAAAACTAGCAACCTCCATAGAAAACAGTGTGCTTGCTATCATATTAAGTGCAGCAACAAACACCACTTCACCAATATTCACAGCTCTTTCTTTTGCACAACATTCCTCCAAAAAGCCATGAAATTTCTGCAACTGCTCTTGGCGAAGCCCTTCAGTGGCCTCAAGCTTATTCATCGTGAACATGTGTTCTTTGTACAATGTACGGAATTTACGCCATTTTTTCCCCGTGGGACCAACCCCATGGAAGCCCGGTTGTGGCCCATTGCCTCGTAGGCAGAAGGGGCAGAACGACCGGAGCATACTTGATCATGTTTCTGAAGAAACTCTTTTGCCATTTCTGGAGTTGAGAGAACAATTATATTCTTGAGTCCAACCTTGAGATGCATTATAGGACCATAGGTTTTGGATAACTCGGTGAGAGTGAGGTATGGATTCCGTCGAAGTTGGAGAATGCTGCCTATGATCGGGTTCGGAAAAGGGCCCGGTGGAAGATTAGTCGACCATCTCTTCCCCAAAATGATGTATGATATCCATGAAACTAAGGATATCAGTATCAATAGGATTAGAGAATCCATTTTTTATTTTGTTTGTTTCTTTGGTAGTGTGGGTGATGAAACATGCAATATATATATATATGAGTTTTAAATCACGTCCAAATACATGTGAAGATTAATTCAAATTAAAGATAAATAATACAAATATTTTATATATAACATTTTTATATTAGAGTTCTAATTATAATGAGATTCTATAAGATTTTAAATTAGTTAGGATTCTAATATAAAATTATTTAAGTTTGAAAATTCTAAATTACTATTATAACCTTAAATAATAATCTTTAATAGGGATATATTAAACAATCCATATTTTATAAGAAATATTCACACTTTTATAAAGGTAACAGATATATATATATATACACATTATTGTTATTCATTTAATTTATTTATGTTGAAAAAAATCGCATTTACTATTTAAACATACAATAGTTAAATTAGTATACATAATCTAGTTTTTTTAGGATCGGATTTTTCAAATTGAATAATTTTACAAAATTAAGAACCCATGTATGGTTAGATAAGTTTTTTTTTAGGGAAAATATTGAACAATAAGTTGACGTGTGTCAATCTTGGATTCTCCTCTGCTATGTACTTCATCTAATATCATTTAACTGATTTTTAGATGTTAAATCTTGTTTTCAATTATTTATTATTTTTTTAAATACAATTTTATCCATATTTATCCCTATCACCAATAATATTATTTAACTTGAGATTTTTTCTCTTTAAACTAAAATGACATTTATTTTGGACTGAATGAAGTAGATTATAAAATTGTTCACAATATAATAGGTATGAAAAGAAAATAAAACTAATCAATGTGTTTATAGAGAAATTCAATGAAACATATGATTTGCAGATTTAGATGTGGTTTTTTTCTAATATTTAATATATTTTATTGAGAAAAAAGATTTTTTAAGTTCCGTAACTTACATATTTGTCCACAAAATTACTTGTAAGTTTGATATGTTCAATTTTGATCTTGTATGTATAATAAAATATCCAATTTAAGGACTTCGGTCATCGTTGATCACTTAAATTGTCGGATTTTAGCACATGAGAGGTACGCGATCAATTTAATTAGCGATGTTCAGCTTTTTGTTTTTGGGATTTTACCTATTCAAATTTATCCACATTAATAATGTTTATAATAATAATATGAAACTCCTGATTCTAACGATTAAATTCTCCCAAAAAAAAGAGTTGATGTGTAATATTGAGATTTGAAAAGAAAAAAAATGTTATTATATGTGAACGTCCAAGTATGATAAAAAAATGTTATATCAGTTACTTGGTCAGAAATCTCCAATTAAATGGGCCGCATGCCTCTCACGTGTCAATATCCGACGACTTAAGTAGTCAACGATGACTGAAATCCTTAAATTTAATATTTTTTTTATACATATATGATCAATATGACCAAAATTGAACATGTCAAATTACAGGTAATTTTTTAAACAAAACCTAAGTTACAGGACTTAAAATATCTTTTTCCCTCATACTGATGTCATATGGTATTTCTCGTACTATAATAGCACAAACTTGCAACACTAGCTAGGTAGCATTAATTAATAACAAAAACGTTTAGTTGTGTACCAAACTTTTCCTTTTCCAACTTTGATTTATCTACAAGATTGTACCAAGTTGAATAAGAGCTGCACAATTAAATCAAGAGGACAAATAAAAACCAATTGTTTCCACGTTAAAATGTTATTTCATTTTCGTACTAAAGTTAATTGTTTCTATCAGTTCAAAATGTACGTATTATATATACATGCACGATATATTCAATAAATCCAACTCTATATCATAAACCAAATATGAATTTTCCAACACTTGTGCTACTACTATCCTCACTTGTCCTAATATTTTCTATTTTCTTATATATTGCAACATAGAAAACCAGGCAAGCTGTCCCCGGGCCGGTTTCCTATTCTTATAACAGGAAACATATTCGAGCTAGGCCAAAACCCCACAAATCTCTGGCAAATTTGTCACAAATTTATTGTCTATTAATGTATCTCAAACTTGGAAGCAAAGAAATAATTGTTGCATTTTCGCGAGAAATAGCGAAAGAGGTTCTATGCAAACATCTCAAACTATGTTCTAGCCAATCCGCACCTTGTTGCTGCCCAAGTAGAGAACCACCAAGGAGGTAAATATAAAGGAGTAAATTTCCCAAAATTTGCAAAGATCATATGTTTACAATGCATAAGCTTGAAGCAAGTGAAGGCCTTAGACAAGAAAAACTTTTGCAACTACGTAATTATTTGGATGAATGCTAGCTGGAAAAGTTGCCAAGTTGTGAATATTGGCGATATTGTTTTTGTGACTTCGCTAAATTTGATATCTACCCACTTGATATAATCACATTACCCACTAATTCAATTAAGACCAACTTCAACATAATCACATTACCCACCAGTTCATGTTTTTTAATGCTTTTCCTTATTCTTTTGTGATATTTGGATTTTTAGTGACTACAATCTGCTATAATTACAAATTAATCAAATTAGTAATAAATAGGGTTGATGCAAAAATCAACCGATTGCAAACTAAAGTTCACGAATTTCTTAAAGCGCAACCTTTTTTTTTTTCTGATAATTTTTCCGACGAAATGTGAGATGACTTAAATGTGACTTTTAAAAGAATAAAAATAATATGAAGTACGACTGTTTTTCAATTTCCAATCTGAAATACGATCCTTTTTTTTTTCAATTTGAAACTTAAATATTTTTTAAATGACTAATTTATTCTTATGAAAATCACATGTGTGTTTCGTCTAAAAATTTGTCGAAAAAGAAATTTAGGTTGTCCTTTGTAAAACTTCTAAACTTCGAATTGCAATCGAATAAAAAAAATTAAGCTACAAATTGAAAAACAGACATATTTTAAGTTGATTTTTTGCATTTAATCCAAATAAATATTATGAGTTTATTGTTTTTAAATAAAGTCAATTAATTACAATTAATTTGTAGAAATTAGTGACCTATTTGATAACGTGCAATTGCTGTACCAACGTACGATAGTTTGGCAAATGTCAAAGCAAAAAAATAGCACACCGATATTTTTGTACACTGCAATTAATTTGTCAGGGATAATTTGCAAATACAATTCAATTTAGAAAAAAAAAAATTATTAATTCAGATGCTATAACAAAGTTGTAGTATATCTACAACCGTAAATAATTTTTGCACGACCAGGGCCTCTAAAATTAATTAGGCTACAATGACAACTTGCACAATTTAATTAATAACACACACACACACACATATATATATATATATATAAAAGAAACTGAATAACATACGAGGTTCCCAAATTCAACCAAAACAGCTGCATACAAATATACAATGCTCCAACAATCTCAAATTCTATGTAAATTTTGAGATAATAAATAATAATATTTAAATTTTTTTTCTTATAGAAATTCGTCATATTGATTATAATGTAAAAATATTTTTTATGAGAATCAAAAGAAATATTAAGAGTTAGTAAAAAGAAATATCTGGTGTTTAATCAGAAAAAAAAAAAATCAAAAGAAATATTAAGAATTTAGTGAAAAACTCAAACAAATCATGTATATTAGGAGTTGTTCAAAAGTAGTTATACTAATTAAAAAATTTCAATTTCAATTTTCATCCCCGAGTCCTCACAATTATCTCCAAACTGAGTCCAATTTAAAAATTCCTAGAATTATCTATGCCATCCTTTGAATTTGGAATTTTTGTCCACTTCAGAATTTGAAACCTTCAGTATGATGTAGTAATCTGAGTAATATCCAAAATTTAAAAAAAAAAAAATTTTTTTTACTTAATTAATTTCGCATAAGAAAAAAAAAATTAAGATCATTAAAAAATTGTGTATTACCCACCAAAATTTCGTGTAACAATTGATTATTTTTCTATATAAGAAATATATTAATATATTACTTTTATCAGAATGTCCATTATTTTCTTGTAAGAATTGATTGTGCATTTATGATTATTATTTTATAATTTAATTGATTGAATGTCTAAAAGTAGCGCACCCAATATTTCGTATAACAGATGATTTTGTGCATTCATTATATGGGGCCATTTTGACATTTAATGATGGAATTGATTTGATGTGTTTGAAGTGTGGTATATGGGGCCTAAATTATAATGTGGTATACATGAACTAACTCTTAAATTTTGTGGTATATTGAACCAAAATATAAGGAAAATGGGTATATTGGGTCATTTTCTCATAATATTTATTGTAATAAAAATATGTATATTTTAAGATTTACAGCTTAATCGGAAAAGCCTTGAGGGGCGCTGCCCTATGAAGTGTTAGCCCAAAAGATTCATTCATGTTACTATCTTCTAGTTTCATTCCTTGCTCGAGTTTCCAATCGAAGTTATGAAGCATAAAGGCTAGCGTAGAATGAACCATTAGGTGTCCAAGGGGCAATCCTGGGCACATTCTTCTTCCTGACCCGAATGGAATAAGCTCGAAATCTTTGCCTCTGTAATTTATTTTATCGTTTAAAAATCGTTCTGGCTCAAAAGAATTAGGCTTCAACCATATTCTTGCATCTCTTCCAATTGCCCATTCGTTAACAAGTATTTGCGCATCTTTTGGGATCAAATAACCGTTGATTTCTACATTAGCTTCTGCCTTGTGAGGGACTAGAAATGGGGCGGTTGGGTGATATCTAAAGGTCTCTTTAATCACTGCATTTAAGTATGAGCATTTTGGGATATCGCATTCTTGAACTTGTTTATTCTCACCAATCACGCTTTTAAGCTCATCCTTGAGTCTCGACATTTTTTTAGAATTAGCAAGTAGTTCTGTCATCGCCCATATCATGGTATCTGTAGTTGTGTCTGCGCCTCCAATAATTAAGTCCTTACATAAAGTAGACTTAGTTAAATTTGTGGTTCCTTTTTAGGATAATTTCAATTTTCGTATTGCATGTAAACTTCTATTTTAACTCTAATATTCTACATTCTTTGGCTTTCTATGTTGATATCCAATATTTGAATTGTATCTGAGTTTCGTACCTCCCTTTCAAATCTGACATAGATGTATCAAATCTGAGTATTCGGAGGGAAACTGTGGGCTTCTATCAAAACCCCCGTTTTGCCTTGATTTCTTGTGTTTCTTTTCAAGATTTGCTCCAATTTATCAAATTAGTGAATGTCTTAAGAAATTGAAGCAAATTTCGAAAAGAAGCTTAGAAACTTAGGGCTAAATCGAGGGAATATATCAAACATGATACAGTTTCAAAAATCACATATCACTATGCCATAAAATTGAAACTATCTATACCATTTTATTTGATCAAAGAAGTAAATGCTTGTAGAAAATACTCACCAAAAATAAGTGTTTCATTTCTTGGATACTCAAGTTAGCATCACTTCCTCGGTTAAGATCAAGGATTGCTTCAAGTAAATCACATTTTTTACCATCCCCAGATTGCAACCTTTCACTGATTATTTCTTCAAGTACTGTCAATAACTTTTTACCATAATCCTCTGCTTTGCGCCTAAGCCCCTGTGGATCAATCAACTTCAGAACTGGGAAATAATCGGCAAGATTAGGAGTACCTGCAATATTCGATAGCCCGACGACAATCTTCTTCATTTCTTGAGCAGATTTGCAACCAAAATGAGCAAAATCTCTTGAAAACAACGTCGTAGTCATCAAATTTAGCGAAGTTATAAAAACAACTTCGCCGATATCCACAACCTGTCCACTTTTCCAGCATTCATCCAAATAATTATATAGTTGCAAAAGTTTTTCTTGTCTAAGGCCTTCACTTGCTTCAAGCTTATGCATTGTGAACATATGATCTTTGCAAATTTTGCGAAACTTACGCCATTTAACTCCCCCGGGCAGCCAGACTATGGAAGACTCATGGTGGTTCTCTACTTGGGCAGCACAAGGTGGGGATCGGCTAGAGCAGAGTCTATCGTGTTTTTGTAGAACCTCTTTCGCCATTTCTGGCGAAGATACTACAATTGCTTCTTTGTTTCCAAGTTTGAGATACATTAATGGACCATATATTTGTGACAGTTTTGCCAGAGATCTGTGTGGGTTTTGGCCCAGCTCGAGTATGTTTCCTATTATCGGAATAGGAAACGGACCTGGGGGCAGTTTATCCGGTTTTCTACGACGCAATTTATGAGAAAATATTAGGACAAGTGAGGATAGTAGTAGCACAAGTGTAGGAAAATTCATGTTTGGTTTTTCAGGTGGATATATAGAGTTGGATATATTGAATACTTCACGTATGTATGCATTTATACATTTCAAACTTAGAGAAAAAAAATTGAACTTTGATACGAGATGAAATAACATGCTTCGCGCATGGGAAAAACGTGTTTGTATTTATTTCTCTTCATTTAATTGTGTAGCTCTTATTCAACTTGATATAATATTGTAGATAAATGAAAGTTGGAAAATGATGAGTTAGGTATACAATTAAACGTTATTGTTCTTAATTAAAGCTACCTAGTTTTGCAAGTTTGGGTATTATATTACAACATACACTAATTACACCAATAAGATATATTTAATTATTAGAAAATAAATGAAATCAGTATAACAACTTAATTAAAGCTACCTAGTTTTGCAAGTTTGGGTATTATATTACAACATACACTAATTACTCCAATAAGATATATTTAATTATTAGAAAATAAATGAAATCAGTATAACAATAGAATAATGGGACAAAAAAAAAAAAGAATTAAACACACCCCCTGTGGGCTAAAGAACATTGCCTTCTGGAAATATAAAGAAATATATTTTTCTGTCCTTTTTTTGGTTCTCGCCTATTGCTTAAGAAATATAGAGAACATTTTGCCTTTGAAATTCTGTATTATTCCAAAAGCAATGTGCTTCGGTTGGAATTCCTCTGATCCAACATCGTGTGGTTTGTTAAAAATAAAAAATACAAAAAATCTAAGATTAGATTATTGTCTATTATTATTATTATTATTATTATTATTATTATTATTATTATTATTATTACATCCTAATTTAACCTTTAGTAGAATTTTATTTATTTATTTATTTAATTTATTAATTGCACAAAAGGATGACACATTATTATCTCCCCCACCCTACAATGTTGACATCTCATCTAGTCTAATGAAGTTGTGTTGTTCTCAGAAGAGAGAGAAAACATCTTAGGTAGAATTTGAAAAGAGGGAATGCAACACTCTCTCTTCTCCTCTCTTTCTTCTCTTTTTCCCTTTTCTCCTTCTCATCACCAACCTCCCTTCGACACCGTCGATCTATGATTTTTCTGATAAAGTAATTGATTTATATTATAGATCACGCCGAGCCCATCACGGATATGAATTCAGAACTTCGAACTACCGCCACTTCCACCACGTACAACCGTGGGAATATTGATATTGGCATATATTTACTTGTCCCACGTCGGAAGTTTAGAAAAGGGAAGGAGCTTTGTGACCTTATAAATAAAATCTTTCCCTTTACCTTTGAATCATCTCAAAAATTTGTGTACTTTATACTATTCTTCTCTTATATAAAGAAGCACGAATTCTTTGGGTGGTGTTCGGAGACGTAGGCCAAATTGGTCGAACTCCGTTATCAAATTTTCAGATGTGTTCTTTCCTTATTTCTTTTATTTTATTCCACAATTTATTCATAGTTGTTTCTTTTTGGTTGTAGTAGTATTTAATATTTATATGTCGGGTTTTATGTGTTAGTGTTTTATTTGGTTTTGAGTTTTGTCTAGGAGATTGAATTTCAAGTGAGACCAATCGTGACCCTCTAGTCTTTCCTGGGAATTATAGAATCATTATAATTCACTAGTTTGTGGTGGAAATTGCCCGATTTTCCCAACAAGTGGTATCAAAACCGAAGGTTCATCCTCGCTTTTTTGTTTGTAATATTGAATACTGTTTGTTGAGGTCATAATGTCGTCAGAAGATTCACCAACAAAGGAGGTTACAACAAATGTAACAACAAGGGCATTGACTTCCTCGTCTACATGGATAAGGATTCCAATGTCAAGTATGAAGTTGGCCGTAGATATATTTGACGGTACTGGCCATTTCGGTATGTGGCAAGGTGAGGTCATGGTTCTCTTTTCCAGCAGGGCTTTGACACTGCCATTGAGGAAAAGAAACCAAATAACATAGATGATAAGGATTGGAGTACGATGAATCGGTTGGCGTGTGGAACAATTCTATCATGCCTATCCAGGGAGTAGAAGTATGCTGTCAAAAATGAGACTTTTGCACACAAATTATGGAAGGCATTGGAGTACAAATTTCTAAAGAAAAGTGGTCAGAATAAGCTCTTTATGAAGAAAAGATTGTTCCGATTTGATTACCGATTAGGTACTACTATGAATGAACATATTACTCTATTTAATCAATTAGTAGTAGACCTGTTAAATTTGGATGTAAAATTTGAAGAAGAGAATTTAACCTTGATGTTGTTATCATCTCTTCCCGATGAATTTAAACATTTGGAAACTACGTTACTTCATGGGAAGTAGAATGTGTCTTTAAATGCTGTATATTTTGCGTTGTATGGTCATGAATTGAGAAAACAGGATAAAATGAAAAACAAAGCAGTTGCAACAGATGGAGCATTAGTGGCGAGAGGTCACCAACAGGTCAAATTAAATGGGAGAAGAAGAAGATAAAAAAGCAGAGTTGCCAAAGATGAGTGTGTTTTCTGTCATGAGAAAAGACACTGGAAGAAAGACTGTCCAAAGTTGAAAAAGAAAGAGAAAGCTCCGGAAAATGCAAATATTGCAGAATGTAAAAGTGATACAGAAACGGATTTCTCTTTGGTAGTTTCACCCTCAACATGTCATCTAGATGAGTGGATTTTGAATTCATGTTACACCTATCATACGTCTCTCATGCGGGAGTGATTATTCGATTTTGAAGAATTTGATTGTGGAGTTGTTTACATGGGAGATGATAATCCATGTAAAACAGTTGGGATAGGTTCAATCAAGCTACAGAATCATGATGGATCCACCAGAATCTTGAAGGATGTTCGATACGTATCGAGGTTGAAAAAAAATCTCATCTCCTTGGGGGTCTTAGAGTCAAAAGGTTTAGTTGTGATGATGCGAGATGAAACTCTTAAAGCAACTTTGGTAGTACTTGTGATGTTGAAAGTTATTTGGAACAATAACCTATATTACTACCAAGGTAGTACAGTGGTTGAGGCAGTAGCAGCTGCAACTTTGAGTAGCAAGAAAGATGTAGAGGCAACAAAGTTGTGACATATGCGTTTGGGATATGTTGGAGAAAAATCCTTGCAAACTCTTGCCAAGCAAGGATTATTAAAAGGCTCGAAAGTTTGCAAATTGGAATTTGGTGAGAATTGTGTTCTAGGAAAACAACAAAAAGTGAAATTTGACACTGTCATCCACAATACTAAGGGTATTCTGGATTATATGCATTAAGATGTTTGGGGACCTACCAAGACTCCATCTATTGGAGGTAGGCATTATTTTGTCACTTTTATTGATGATTTTTCCAGAAGAGTGTGAGTGTTTCCTATGAAGAATAAAGATGAGGTGCTTGGAATTTTCCTGAAGTGGAAAACTGAGGTTGAAAACCAGACGGGAAGGAAGATCAAGGTTCTTCGCACAAACAATGGTGGAGAATATAAGAATGATCCATTCCAGAAGATATACTAAGAGTATGACATAGTTCGGCACTTTACAGTTAGGGAAATACCACAATAGAATGGGGTGTCAGAGCGAATGAACATGACATTAGTGGAAAAAGTTCATTGTATGTTGTCTAATGTTGGATTAGACAGGAAGTTCTGGGCTGAGGTTGTGATGTACGCTCAACACCTTATTAATTATTTGCCATCATCTGCACTGGATGACAAAACTTCACTAGAGGTATGGTCTGGTAAACCTGCAACTAATTATGATTCTTTGTGTATTTTTGGTTCTACTGTATATTATCATGTTAAAGAATCAAAGTTAGATCTACGAGCGAAAAAAGCTCTCTTTATGGGTTTCAATACTAGGGTAAAATGATACCGTTTGTAGTGTTTGGAGGCAAAGAAGACAATTATCAGTAGGGATGTTACATTTAATAAATCTGCCATGTTGAATAAAGTAACACATGAATGATGTAATGGTACTCCGCAGCAGGTGGAGTGTACACTGAAGCAGGTGAAGTTTGAGCAGACAGTAGTGATTCCACTAAAAAACACCTTTAGTGACTCTCCTAAAGTAGAAGAAGAGTTCAATGAGGAAGAGATTTTATCCCAAAAATCTCCACATCAACAAGAGCCAATTTCAGTTAGGAGAGCAAGACGAGAAATTCACAAACCTGCTCGTTTTGCTGATATGGTGGCATATGCACTTCCAGTGTTTGATAGTGTTCCATCCACATTTCTCGAAGCAGTCCGAAGTTCAGAAATTGATAGATTGAAAGTTGTAATAGAAGAAGAGATGTAATCTCTTCATAAGAACCAGATGTGGAAGTTAACACAACTACCAAATGGTAAGAAGACAATTGGATGCAAATGGGTATTTGCAAAAAAAGAAGGATTTCTTGATGTTCACTAATTTCTTTTAGCTACGCCCGCAAGTGTACGGTGTGAATTATAGGAGTGGTGAGCAAGGTCGATCCCACAAAGACTATCTATCTAGGCACTAATTAACTACTCAAATCCGGTTCTCACTTTTATCTAGGTAAATCAAATTTCATCAATTTCAGATTAATTAAATAGAAACAATAATTACGAAATTAACTCAAAAATCACAGAGATATAAAACAGGTTCTAGGACATGCTTTCATCTAATTCTCATCAAGATATCACTTTAATCAATCCAAGTTCATTAATCAATCATCCTATATGAGCAATCACACATATCAATTAATAGCTCTCCCGAGTCAATTAATCAGTTGATTATTATGCCATCAGAGGTATCCCTACTCAATCTGATAAAAATATAACAACTCCCAAAAGCACCCAAGATCGATATCTCATCACATAAATTCCTTAATCTCCTGATCTAAGTCTTTTATGTGTCATGTGTTTATTCTTCCATAATTAAATCTCATCTCCCAAATTTTGATTCAATTATTAAAACATGCTCAATTATCGGCCAAATAATCAAACAAACAATCAATTCATAAACACACAAATAAGATGAAAGATTATGAACATCGAATTAAATTAAAGATCCATCAAGAGTCGAATTAGATTACTAACAAGCCCTAGAAACCCTAGAAAATTGGCTAGACATGATTATCGTCAAACTCATAGATAAGATTGAAAATATCATATCTAATAACTAATAAGAGAGGAAAGATTAAAACTCGTGTTGACGACGATCTTCCGATTCTTCCATCTCTTCCATCCTCCTTCTCCTTCGTCTCTCTCTCTCTCTATGTGTATCTCTGTATTTTCTTTGTCAATTTCCCCTCTTTTTTCGTTTCTTGAGGTCTTTTTTATCAATCCAAGAATGAGACCTCGCCAAAATAACCGAAATCGCTGGGCGCCCGGGCACGGCCGTGCTACACGGCACGGTCGTGCCCCATCATACAGTCTCTGAATGCCATCGAGCACGGTCGACCGTGCCGAGGGGCACGGTCGTGCCCGATCTTTCCTTCTTGAGCACGGTCTGATCGTGCCATTAAGCACAGTCATGCTTTTCTACACGGCCATTTCCTTCGAAACTTTCACTTTTTCTCGTTAAAATCATGAAACTAAACACAACTCGTCAAACACATCTTATATACGAATAATCTCAATAATCACCCTACAAACACAGCTAACACATTCAAATGAATACATAAACATACGCAAAAATAGGTGAAAATTGGCACTTATCACTTGACAAGAATGATATTCGCTACAAGGTAAGATTGGTGGCTAAAGGCTACCCTCAGAAAGAGAGAGTTGATTATAATGAGGTATTTTCTCCAGTTGTCAAACATTTCTCTATTACAATTTTGTTAGCCTTGGTAGCACAGTTGATGGAGCTAGCTGAACTTGATGTGAAAACCGCGTTTTTATACGGTGACTTGAAGGAGAAAATCTATATGACTCAGCCAGATGGATTTAAAGTTGTTGGTAAAGAAAATTGGGTTTGTAAATTGAATAAATCGTTGTACAGATTGTAGAAGTCACCAAGATAATAGTACAAATGATTTGACAATTTTATGATGGGTCAAAAGTACATAAGAAGCAAATACGATCACAGTGTGTATTTGTATAAACTTCATTATGGGTCCTACATCTACCTACTCTTGTATGTTGATGATACGTTGATAACATCAAAGAGTCAAGTTGAAATTGACAAGTTGAAGACTCAATTGAGTAAAGAGTTTGAGATGAAGGATTTGGGAGAAGTCAAAAAGATTTTCGACATGGAAATAAGGAGGGATAGAGAGAGAGGCAAACTTTGGCTGACACAGAAGCAGTATTTGAAAAATGTATTACAACGTTTTGAAATTAATGAAGATTCAAAACATGTAAGTACCCCACTTGCTCCTCATTTGAAGCTTAGTAGTCGATTATCTTCAAAGACGGATGAAGAACAAGAATACATGACAAGAGTCCCATATGCTAATGCAGTTGGAAGTTTGATGTATGCAATGGTGTGTACGAGGCTAAATATTTCACAAGTTGTTAGTGTTGTGAGCAGATTTATGCATAATCCAGGCAAGGTTCATTGGCTAGCTGTGAAATGGATTCTATGGTATATCCAAGATACTGTAGATATTGGTTTGGTGTTTGAGCGGGATAAATCACTTGATCGATATATAGTTGGATATTGTGATTCCGACTATGCAGGTGATTTGGATAAGCGGCGATCTACAACTGGTTATTTGTTCACTTTTGCCAATGCGCCAATTAGTTGGAAATCTACTTTGCAGTCAACAGTTGTTTTGTCTACGACAGAGGTAGAGTATTTGACAATTATAGAAGTTGTGAAAGAGGCAATTTGGCTTCAAAAATTGATGAAAGAATTGGGAGTTGATCAAAAACACATTGAGGTATATTCTGATAGTCTGAGTGCTATTCATTTAGCAAAGAACCAAGTCTTTCATACAAGAATGAAGCACATTGATGTTCGCTATCATTTTGAACGGAAATTTTTTGAAAAAGAAGAGATTATTCTCAAGAAGATTCATACTATGGAGAATCCTGCAGATATGATGACCAAAGTAGTTATAAGGACCAAGTTGAATATTGTTTAGACCTGGTCAACATCCAGCACATTTGAGTTAACGTCATAGAGCGCAAAATTGGAAGCACCAAGAGGATCGTTCTTATTGTATTCGTTAAGTTTTGTTTTTGGTGAGACCTAAAATTATGCCAAGATGGAGATTAGTTGATATTAGCGTATATTTACTTGTCCCACATCGGAAGTTTAGAAAAAAAGAGTTTTGTGACCTTATAAATAAAGTCTTTACATTTACCTTTGAATCATCTCAAAAATTCATGTACTTTGTACTATTCTTCTCCTATATAAAGAAGCACAGACTATTTGGGTGGTGCTCGGAGACGTAGGCCAAATTGGTCGAACTCCTTTATCAAATTTTCGAGTGTGTTCTTTTCTTATCTCTTTTATTTTGTTCCACAATTTATTCATAATTGTTTCTTTTCGGTTGTAGTAGTATTCAATATTTCTCTATCGGGTTTTATATGTTAGTGTTTTATTTGGTTCTAAGTTTTGTCTAGAAGATTGGATTTTAAGTGGGACCAATCGTGACTCCTTCAGTCTTTCCCGGGAATTATAAAATCATTATAATTCACTTGTTTGTGGTGAAAACTACCCGATTTTCCCAACAGGGAAGATGCGGTCTTCTCTCTCTCTCTCGACCGCCGCTGTGTGTGTGTCTTATGGTGGTACCGATGTCGGGTTGCACCAGCGTGTTCCGACTAGAGGAGTCATCGTGAGTGACGGCATGTGTGGGGTGTGTGCGTTTCGATGTGTGTAGTGTTTTATGTTCGGGAGTGCTTTGTGGGTCGGAGTGATGAGGTCGAGGGCCTCAGGTGCCCGTGGCCGGTACGATCGTCACGTCGGTGGTTCTATCATCGAGCACCGCCTCTAGCACCGCCGTGAAAGACGGCGTCATACGCATGCAGATGTGTGTGTTTGTGTCGTCGATTATGGATAGTCGATCGCTGGTCATAGCGAAACAGGCGACGGGGATAGTAGTAGGAGGTGGCTAGGGCTAGGGCCAGGGTTAGGGTTAGGGTTATGGTTTGGTTTGGGGGGCTTTTTCTGTAAATTTGATTAAGTTCTAGGGCTCAATTACAAACCCTAAATTCTTGCTAAAATTAAAGTTTGGCCCCTAATATTTATGAATATTGCATATTACACCTCTAACTTTATGAAATAGACCTTAAGACATATGATTTATGAACAATGACAAATGAACCCTAAAACTTACTGAAATTACATGAAACACCCATAAAACTTGCTGATATTACATATTGCACCTAGTTGCTGGATTTTGTAGATTAACACCTTAACTTTTTAAGATATGCTTTATAACCCCTAATGTTTGAATAAATGATAGAAACATCCCTAGAACTTGCTGAAATTGCAGATTTACCTTAAAATTGATTGGATTTACAAAACGGACCTTAGAAGTTACAAGCATTACAATTGAAACCCAAAGCTAAGATGAAATGACGAATTAGACCCAAACAAGTATATTATGTTGCAGTTTAAACCTAGAAAAGTTATAATAATAAAATGAAGTACGACCTAATAGTTTACCTTAAGTTTAGGGTATAACTCCCTAGACTCGTGACTCGTTAACTCTATGACCCAAAGTTCAAATCGAACTATCCATACATATATTTGAGATGTTTCTCTACGAAAGAGAGCTTGAACCTAAAGAATTTACTTTAATTCATTAATGATTCGATTAAGTCCTAAAACGAGCACTTGTACCTTATAGGAAATACGAAAGGGGAATCAAATTAAGCTCGTATAAAAAATAGAAACTTTACAAGCATCGATCTCAAAAGAAAATATGAAAGGAGAATCGAGTTAAACTCGTATAAAGAATAAAAGCTTTACAAGCATCGATCTCAAAAGAAAACACAAAAAGAGAATCAAGTTAAGCTCGTATAAGGAATAACAACTTTACAAGCATCGATCTCGAACGGTGGGAGTAATTTCTTATAATTATATGTTTATAAGCTATGTGCCCTTTTAAATGTGCAATGTTTAAATACATGTTATTGAACTTAATTACGATAGTCTACTTATATGTAGTCATGTTCAAGACTAAAGATAAATGTTTTAAATGTGAATTTCTAAATGTAAATGCAATTTGTGACATATGTGAATGATTCTATTAAACGATTTGTGTGATAAATTGTGAAGGCTTAATTATTGAATTGTGAACAAAGTCTATGTGAAGGTTGTACTATAAGTTTATTAATGCAAAAATGAAGAATGATGTGGTTAAACATGCAACTATTTATGAAGTTAATATGTGCATATATACTAAATGAAGTGTGAATTCATGGTGGTTGAGATCCATGATTTCATGGCGGTTAAGATCCACAACTAAGTTGCTTAATTACTATAGTTTCATGTGAATGTTTATTGATTGCAAGAAAAATGTGTGACTTACTTTGAAAGATGTTTATGGCAGTGAAAATCGTATCTATGGCCGTTAAGAACCGTAATCTATGACGGTTAAAAATCGTAATCTATGGCGGTTAAGAACCGTATCTATGGCGGTTAAGAATCGTAATCTATGATGGCTAAGAACCGTGATTAAAGTGATAGGCTTGAATGTGATAGATGAATGATTGAGATGACTGCTTGCATTATTGAATGATTTAAGTCATGTGATTGAAGTGATCTTCTTTTTGCTATTTTTGGTAAAAGATAAACGTTTTATGTTAACCAATTTTATGTGATAAAATTGTGATTTAGCACGTGCAATTAAATCTTTAAAATAGTTATATGATGGGTTGTTGGATGCTCAAATGAAATCTTTTAAGTTTATAATGTTTCAAAATAGGGGCATAACAAATTTTTTTATCAAATGGTTTTATGTGTAAGTTTCAAAATAGGGGAATAACAATTTTTTTTATCAAATGATTTTATGTGTAAGTTTCAAAATAGGGGAATAACAATTTTTTTTATCAAATGGTTTTATGTGTAAGTGCATGCACCACGTTTTATTTATTATTTTATGTTGTCTCGGATTTTCCCACTGAGTGTATTTCAAATACTCACCCCTCTAAGTTAAAATGTTTTCAATTTATAGAGTTTTGGACATTTTACACTAGCAGTGGTGCTGGTAGTCGATAATCAGAAATTACAGAAGATTTTTTTATTTAAAATGTTATATTTCATGAATTGGGGAAATGTATATTTGTTATAATAAATCTAGATGTTAATTATCTTTATTATTTTCGAAAGAATGAATTTTACAAGTAACGCCTTAATTAAGGTTTACCTTCAAAAGTAACGAGACATTACAATTATTATTATAACCTTCTATTATTTCAACAAATTCTGTCAATATCCTACCAAAAATATTTTGTTTACTTCTGAAAAATTAAATGACCATATAAAATGATTTGTCTATAATAATTGCATTTAAATAGAAATAGAACAGTTTTTCTATCAACTTTCTTAATTCACGTACAAAAACAATTACAGATTAATATATGTGGATACAATTGTTGATTCAGATTTTCTCATACATGTTTCTAACAGTTATCTAGTCCGTTGATGCATCTTATGCTTGGAATTAAACACACCATTGTTGTATCCTCACCAAAAATGATACAAGAGATTCTAAAAAAAGGAAAATGACCCATAATACCACAAAATATATAATGTATATCTTTTTTTACTACAAATGTAACGCCCCGTTTTTTTTTGTAAGTAAACATTAACCAAGACGTTGCTTACGTATAAAATCACTCTTTTAAGAATAATAAAGATAAATAAAATTCAAGATTTATTATAAAATATTCATTTCCATAATTCATAAAATATTACATTTTGAGTAAAAATCGTTTACAACCTTTTATTGGCTACCAGCATCCACCGGTCGCACTCCACGCTTTAAACTCTTAAAACTGAAAATATTTTAACATAAATGGATGAGTGTTTGAAATACACTCAATGGGAAAATTCGGGATGATATAAAATAATTTCTAAAATAATAAAATGTATCGCACGTACATTTAAAACCATATGATAAAAGATATTGTCATGCCCCTATTTCAAAATGTTATAAACTTAAATAATTTCATTCAAATATCTTACGATTCTTCATAACACAATTTTATCATAAGAAGCTGATTTACATAAAATATTTATCGATCACATTCAAACATATCGCTTTAGTTACAGGTTTTAGCCGTCATGAAACAGCAGATCTTATCTACCATGAAATTGTGGATTTTAACCACCATGAAAATCACATTTCATTTATCACATATGCACATATTAACTGGTGTATAGCTTCACATATATGGTGCATAGTAAACAATAATAAAATACGTAACATAAATCACAGCAATCAATCATTTAGCATACTTGTATCATATGTATGTGGGGTTTAACTCGACTTATCATTTACCTCGGGGCTCAAACTCGATTTATCCTTTAGCTCGGGACTCAAACCCAATTTATCCTTTACCTAAGGGCTCAAACCCGATTTATTATAGGGGCTCAAATCCTTTCATTATACATCAGTCACAAACACCTCAATCAAACAATTCAATCAAATTCAATCAATAAACAATTTCAAACAATCATTTGACTTTAATCATTCAATAATATAAAATCCCAACAATTTATTAATCTCAAAGATCTCATTAATGATTCAGTGTAACTCAATCAATAAACAATTCCAATTCATTACGTGATTTAATCATTCAATAATGCATTTATTCGTCCCAATCATTCATCAATCATCAAGATCCATCAAACAACTCAATCAATTAATAATCACAATCTATCACGTAACTTAAATCATTCATCAATCACATTCACATTTAATAATAATCTTAAAAGATTGCATATATTAATAGCATAAACTTTATAATATCTTAATTTAAAGAAATTACCCCTACTCATCATATCATAATATCTTATTCATATAACACATATATCAACCTTATGTCATTTAAGTATAAGATTTCATATTTTAAATATTTCGAAAGAAATATAAATACCGCAATAAGCAATTGTCCCACCTTTCAAGGGCGATGCTTGTAGGAATTCTACTTTTATACGAGTTTAATCTGTTCTTCCTTTCGTGTTTCCTAGAAGTACAAGTGCTCGTTTTAAAATTTAATCGAACCATTAACTATTAAAAATAAATTTTTCGGGCTAAACTCTCTTTCGTAAAGAAATGTATATATCATAAGATAGAAAGTTCGATTTGAACTTATAGTTATGGGGTTAACGAGACGTGAATCTAGGGTTTTATACCCTAGATTTGAGATAATGATTAGATCGTATATACTTTAATTATTATAATATTTCTAAGGTTAATTTGTAACCTAATTCATTTGTTTGGGTCTAACTCGTAATTTCACATATATATTAAGTCTCGAAAGTAATATCTATAATATCTAGAGTCCGGTTTATAATTACAACAAATTATGGATAAAATGCAATTTCAGCAATTCTATAGTATTCTTGTAATTTCAACAAAATTCTAAGGATCGTTTTAGTAATATAAAACAATTCTAATAGACAATACATAATATCATTAGTTTTTTAGGATAAATAACGTAATTTCAGCAAGTTTTGGGGTTTAAAATATCATTATTCATAAATCATGATGCTTAAATCATATTTCATAAATTTAAGGATATAAAATGTAATATCCATAATCATTAGGGTCAAAATTGAATTGTCAAGAATTCTAGGGGTTTTCAATTTAGTCTCTAACTTTTATCAAATTTACAAAATAAAACCTTTACCCCAAACACCTCCCAACCACCTCCCTCGCCCTATGCCGCTTCTTAGCCGCCGTCAGTGACTCCCCATCGCCGGCGACCATCCAAACACCCAAACACACACACAACACCGAACCACTTACACATAGCTGCACACGCACACATGTACATCACACCCCCCGCCGCTGTTTATGGCAGCGGCCTGCACATCCTGCCGGCGTAACCACGACGCTGGCCACCATCACACCCAAGGCCGAAGGCCAAAGTTTTCCCTCTTCACAACACAGCAAAAACACACACCCACACACCCACAAAGACGACAACTCATTTGCAACAGAGATGAAGAATATGAAGAGAGTGTAACGTCCCATTTTCTTTTTAAATAAACCCTAACCGAGACGTTACTTATTTATAAAAACCTCACTTTTTTAAGAATAATAAAGATAGATAAAATCAAAAATATTTATAAAATATACATTTCTTAAATTCATGAAATTAATCATTTTAAAATAAAAAGCTTCTGTAACCTTTGATCATCGGCTACCAGCATCCACCGCTCGTACTCCACGTCATAAAATCCTTAAATTGAAAATATTTTAAAAAGATGGGTGAATATTTAAAATACACTCAGTGGGGAGACTCGGGATGACATAAATAATTTCTAAAGATTTTACCCGGCGTTCAACAACTCATTATAATAAATTTTTATAGATTTAAACGCACTTGCCAAACCACGATTTTATCACATAAAAACTGATTTTTCATAAAACATTTTTCTTTTAATTAAAAAAAACAACAGAATAATATAGATAGCTTTAAATACGTGTCTTAAATCATTTAAAACTACAAGCATTCATTTTTTTCACATACAAACATATCATTTTTCTTACAGGTCTTAACCACCATAAAAACGCAGATCTCATCTGCCATAAAATTGTGGATCTTAACCACCATGAAAAATCACATTTCATTTATCACATAATCTATCATCAAAAACATAATAAGTGCATTCAATCATATCATTTCACTTTATTTACTGTTCTCAGCCGCCATGAAAACATTTTACGGATCTTAACCGCTGTGAAAACATTTTATGGATATTAACTGTCATAGATACAGGTCTTAGCCATCTTGCATACGCATGCACACATATTTACTCCACACATGCACATATCAAACATACACATGGAAGCACATTAATTACGGGTCATAGCCGTCTTGATACAAGTCTTAGCCGTCTTTGTTAGGATTTCGATATTTAGATTTTGATGAGACAAAACGTAATTGTATTAGGAAGTGTTAAGTACCCCATTTTTCACAATGTTTAAGTGAATATATAAACTAGGTTTGAGTCTAGTGTTTAGTGCTGAAAGATGGAGGTTTTACAAGGATAAAGTTGCATCTAAACCTTTCAGAAAAGAAGCTGCTGCAAAAAGGTAGATACAGCATTGCTGCAAGAAGGCAGATACAACATCGCTGTAAGAAGACAAAACTTCACTACAGTTAAGTAAAAAGGAATAACGTACAGGAGTGCTGCAAGGAAAAGATGCAGCAGCTCTACTCAAAGATACTGCAACCAGGTCTTAGTTACAGCAGCACTGCAAGATAGTATCAGCTGCATGAAGACCTAGGATACAGCGCAAAGCTTACAGTTCAGATAAGTCAATCAGCATCAATTTCAACAAGAAGTATCCTGCAATCCTAGAAAGGATAAATGCAGTACGAGGAACGAAAATTCAAACAAGAATAAATAGAGCCATTCTAGAGAAACTCAAAGTTGCAGACACGGAGCCAATACAAAGATGCCACGTAGACTGACACGCTGCAGAAAGCTGCGAGCCGCAACTACCGCATTAAATGCTCCAAAAGAGAAAGTCAAGTCGCATTAAATGCGAACCATGCCTTTGGTCAGACTACTTCAAATTCAAAAGAGAGATATCTCCTTCAACGGATATCTTCTCCTATAAGTATAAATAGAGAAAGAGCAACACTGAAGTTGACTACTGATTAACTGAAGCATCTACGCTAAAACTCTCAAGTTTACAAGATTCAAACATTTAAGTTTCCAACAGTTTCAGTCACTCAACCTCTGTGAAGTGAAGCAAGTTCAGTGCTGAAAGATCTATCAACGGATTCAGAAGCTCACTTCACCGCACCAATTGAAGAACTCGTTTATATACTTTTAACATTGTTGCTGTGTGCTTAGGTTGTTTTAGAGGTGTCGAACAGTTGATAGGAGAGATCCTTGCTGTTTGTATAATTGTCTAGAGTTAGACAGCTTCCCTGTGTGGGAGTGTAGAACCCTGTGTGGGTTAGCCTTTGAAGTTTGCAGTTGTTGTGTGTACGCTGGACTTCAATAGGTTGTTACTTTGTAAAGTTGATAGATTGTTAGAAGGGTCCTGTAATTCAATCTTGCTTAACAAAGTTCCTGCTCGATGAGCAATAGAGTGGACGTAGAAGGATTACACCACCTTCGAATCACTATAAGCCATACGTATTTATTGTTTTATTTATCTATGCTTACAAGCTTCTGTTTTGTGTATATCTCATAAGCATAAAACGTTTTTGAAAGAAGCATATTGAGAAAATCAGTTTTGTGTTATAAATTATATTTTTCCGCTGTGCATAAAACTCCAAATTACAGCGTGCAGCACTGCATCCTAGTGCTGTAAGCAGTAACGATTGACACTGCAAGTTCAAGTAACTTGCAGAGCAGAAAGGTTTTTCAAAAATTTGCAAAATCGACCAAGGTTCATTCACCCACTCTCTGAACCTCGGACACCACTTGGGACCAACAGTCTTGCATACGCATGCACATATATTTACTTCACACATACACATATCAAACATACACATGGAAGCACATTAATTTAACATAACACTTAGTTGCAGTTTTCAACTGCCATGAAAACACATTTTATTTACACATATGCAAATATTAACTTCACATTATTCTTCATCTTTACATTCATAGTAAGACGTTCACATTCCAAAAACAATCACAATCCATCACGTGCTTTAAATCATTCATCAATCTCATTCTCATTTAATAATAATTTTAGCTCATAGCACTTTATTCACATAAAATGTATATTGACCTCACTTCATTCAAGTATAAGATTTCATATTTGTAAATAATTCAAAGAAAATATAAATACCGTAATACGTAATTTTCCCACCTCATGAGAAGAGCGTATGTAATTATAAGTTGTTGAGCAAACATAGATAATTCTTCATTCCTCTTTTCCTACATCGATCATTAAAAATGTCTTAGTATATTGTCTAGCTATAAATTCTTTAGTTAAGGTCATTAGTAATTAAAATATGTCCTTTAAGATTTTTTTTGATAAGTTGGAACAGATTTCTGACGATGTTGTGGTTTAAAGAATAAATGATTTTAAGGTGAATATAAGGTTTAGCTGAATTTGAAATAAAAATAAAAATGTGTTTATTAAAATATTAGAAAGTTTAATTAAACTTTATTTAGATCTTGAAAGACTTAGCTTAGTTTTAGGAAAATTTATTATAAAATTATGATTTAGGTTAGATCTTGAAGATTTGATAATAATTCTAAACGAGTAAATTATAAAGCTTGACTTAAAATAATTCTTGAAGACCTTTAAAAATAATCTTAGAAAATCTAATTATATAATTTACGATTTAACTTAGATATTAAGAAAATTTGAATATATTTTCTAAAAGGCTATCTATGAATTATGGCCTATTTAAATTAACTATAAAATTTAATTTATAAAAATGAATTCAATTAATTGAAATTATAAGTTAATTTAGAAAATATATTTAATTGCATAACATGTTTAGTTAATTTTATTTAAGAGGATTGAATTTGATATTTACTTTGATATTTAATTTGATTCTTAACTTTGAGGTTTCAATTTTAAAATTCATAATTATTTCTTTACGTTTTGATCATTTTTAACAATATGGAGGATTTAATTGTATATTTAATATTTATAATTAGGTCTTTGGTTTGTTTATTAAATTATGAAGATCAAAATATAATGTCTAATTAAACTTTTGGGTAAAACTATAATTTTCAACAATATTCTAGGGATCGTTTTAGCAATATAAAGCAATTCTAATAGGCAATACATAATATTATCAATTTGTAGGGTACATAAAGTAATTTCAGCATAATTGAAGGGGTTCGTGATCATTATTCATAATTCATGGTGCTTAAAACATATTTTCATAAGTTTAAGGGTATAAATTGTAATATTTATAATTATGGGGGTCAAAGTGAATTTTTAATAATTATAGGGTTTGCAAATTAACCCCTAGATTATATATAATTTACCAAATCAGCCCCCTTCCATCTTCCCTTGTTCAGCCACCCCGTCACCTCCTGCTGCTGCCTCACCCGTCGCCCCTGCCGCCGTCCTCTGCTGTCGGAACAACCCTGGCGCCGATCATTTCCCCAACACACACAACCGCTTCGACGCCGCCACTCACGACGGTGCCCAACTCACACACACACAGAAAATATACACACGCACCCACGCATCGGCCACCGCTTATAGCGGCGATTCTCAGCTCCACCTATCGGCGCAACCGCGGCGCCGGCCACCTTCACACCCAAGGTCGAAAGTCATTGTTGTCCCCTCCCCACAACACAGCAAACACACACCCACAGTAACAACAAATCATTTTGCTGCAGTGGAGAAGATAGGGGAAAAAGAGAGAGACTTGGGAGGGAGAGAAAAGAGAAAAAAAATGTAAAGAGAAAGGAGAAAGAGCTGAGAAATGGAGAGAATAGAGAGAGAATAAATTATTTGTACTTATCCATTTTATCACTCAATTTTCTTTTTTTATTTTATTTATGCATATGTGTATATATATACATATAATAAGGATAATTATATAAGTTATACTTATATATATACATTGTGTGTATGTATATATATTTATATATAAGTAAATTTTATTTCTTTTATTTTTCTTTCATTTTTATTATTATTATTATTATTATTATTATTATTATTATTATTATTATTATTATTATTATTATTATTATTATTACATGAATCTCATTTCAATTGTAGAAAATTTTCGAGATATTTTATATAGGTGAATTTTATTTTTAGGGTGTTACAAAGAAATAGTGTGCAGCAAAGAAAGAAAAAATAGAGGAGAAAAAAGAGAATAGAAAGAGAGAGAAAGACGTGTGGAAGGAAGAGGAGAGAGAAACGATATGGTGTATCCATATCCATATCCATTTTATTTATTTATTTATCAATTAGTATTATTATGCTTATTAGTATTATTAGATGCATATACACGTTTATTAAACTACTAAAGTAAATTCTTATATATATAAATATCAAATAAAGTTTATATCTATTTCTTTTTAAAAAGAAATATACATAATTTATACTATAATTATTCAAATAATTTACATTATCAACTGGATCTCGTATTAAATTAAAAAAATTCTTTATGTTTTTCATAATTAAATTTAATCTATGATGTTACAACAAAACATATAAGTTATCTATTTTCTACCATATTTCAGAAAAAATACATTTTGAGTCAAAAGACGGGTCCACTAAACTGATTTGATGGACATATATACAATTTATTCATATATGTAATTTTACAATATATGTAATTTATTCATAAAATTAACATGATATTGTACATTTAAAATTTAATAAATTAAAATTTTTTAGAAAATTAAATTTTAGTAAAATTGGTCATGATATTGAATTACTGAGCAAAAAAAATCATGATATTGAATTTTATGTTAATATTAATATTATATTATAAGTTAATATATAATACTATAATATGTTATGTATTATATAATAGTATAATATAAGGGCTAAACGAGTATTATAATATATTAGTATTATATATATTATATTAGTATAATATAATGCTAGTATTGTAATGCTCGAACATTATTATATGTAATGCTCGTTTACATATTATATAATATTGTTTACATAAATGTCCGTTTACATATATTATATAATATATGCTAGTATTGTAATGCTCGAATATTATATAATATATTATATGTAATGCTAGCATTATAATGCTAATTTTGAATTTTAAATCTAATGTTAAACGGCAATTATATAATGTTCGTAACATTATATAACATTACTAACATTACTAATATAGTTATATAATGTTAGTAATATAGTATAAACGGCAATTAACTAATGTTAGTAATATAATTATGTTAACTAATGTTAAACGGCAATTATATAATGTTCGTAACATTATATAACTATATTATATTAGTTAAATGGCAATAAGTTATATAACATGTTAAACGGCAATTAGTTATGTTAGTTGTTGACGTCGAAATTTATAATTGGTTAATTTCTAGTCTAACACTCAAAAATATGTGCAATGAAGTGTAAAGTGTAAAAAGACTGGCCCGAAGCCTATTCGGGCAATTTAGCTCGGCTGATCCTGAACGGTTAATGTGACCGGGCAGGACCTTATAACATTAACTTAGAAAAATAAGCTCTCTAGTGCTGTTTACAGAATCAGAATTCGAACCCTTTAAATGGAAAAATTGTTCTCAGACGATTGACCATCTTTAAATGTCAAGTACTTTGTCTTGGCCGGCCCATCTGTCGATGCAGTGTTCTGGCCAGCTTTACATCGAGGAGATCTGGTATAATAGGGCCCTGGGTGTCTTTTAGGCCTGACACGTGTCGCAATCTGATGTTATGAGAGACCAAACGTCGTCTGTCGTTGGCCATCTGATTCGCCACGCATCGCCTCTGGTCGGATGGAAGTCGAAAGGTTGCGCCCTCCTTATAAATAGGGGCGACTTTCATTCATTTTGACCTTCACGAGTTTGCGACCCTTAGAGAATTCTCTGATATTCCCCGACCAGCTTTAGCCGTCCAACACCTCCCGTCTAGGATAACTCGCTCTCGATCAACCGTCCAGATCAATTTTTTGGTAATTTTACTTACTCTCATCATTAGTAATGTTACATTTATATAATTTCCGTTTAATATAATATTTGTTTATACAATTGTCGTTTGTTTAATGTGACTTAATGTTCGTAAATGTTACATGTGACTTAATTAATATTATAATAATTTAGGATTAAACGGCAATTTTATCAAAATTGTCGTTTAACCCTAATACCTAATGTGTAATAATATTATAATGTGACTTAATGCTCTTAAATGTTACATGTGACTTAATGCTCGTAAATGCTACATGTGATTTAATTAATATTATAATAATTTAGGGCTAAACTACAATTTCACTAAAATTGTCGTTTAACCTTAATGTGTAATAATATTATAATGTGACTTAATGTTCTTAAATGTTACATGTGACTCAATGCTCGTAAATGCTACATGTGACTTAATTAATATTATAATAATTTAGGGCTAAACGACAATTACACCAAAATTATCGTTTAATCCTAATTTGACATATAACGATCGTTTAACCCTAATTTTGAATATGAAGCCTATCTTTTCACTAATTAGGGTTAAATGACAATTTTACCAAAAAAATTTAGGACTACACAACAATTTCACCAAAATTATAGTTTAACCTTAATTTGACACATAATAGTCATTTAACCCTAATTTTGAATTTTAAACCTATTTTTCCACTAATTAGGGATAAACGGCAATTTTTCCAAAAAAAATTAAGGATTAAACGGTAATTTCACCAAAATTGTCTTTTAACCCTAATTTGACATATAATGATCGCTTAACCTTAATTTTAAATTTTAAACTTATTTTTCCACTTGTTGGGGCTATATTACTATATTATATTATATTAAATGTCGTTTAACGTTATTTTGATGAATAATTATCGTTTATCCCTTGTAACACCTCGTTTTCTTTTAAAGGTAAATCTTGATTGAGGCGTTATTCACGTATAAAATTTACTCTTTTAAGAAGATAAAGATAGATAAATTCTAGAAAAATTATTATGAAATATACACATTTTCGAAATTAAAACTTTCTTTGACCTTTGATCATCAGCTACCAGCATCCACCGCTCACACGCCACGCCCTAAACCCTTTAAACTGAAAATATTTTAACATAAAAGGGGTGAGCGTACAAAGACACTCAGTCGGGTTGATCTACGGGAGTACTTATACTAACATCATTCCATAGCATCTTTTTGTTTACGGTTTTTAGCCGTCATGAAAAATGCGGATCTCAACCGCCTTGAAAACATTTTCTTATCATAAACATATTACACGTTGTGGACTCCCAAGTAGTCCCAATGAAATCCGTTGAATAGGTTTCCGAAGAAGACCTATCGAGGCCTCAAGCCGACCCCATTTTAGGTTATTACACCCTTCATGGTGGGTTTCCGAAGAAGACCCCATTGGTGGGCATCCGAAGAATACCCCATTGTTGGGTATGGAATATGCATTGCGCTCACGGATTCGAATCTGGAAAAGCCGTGCCCCGCACATATTTAAGCTCCGACCCAAGGCAGGTTGATTTCTTCCATGACTCGGCACCGACATGCCTTCTCGTCACTCCTCGATGTCATCGTGACTCGACGTCTCGCCTCGCGCCATCGTCATAACTCGGCGTCTCGTCTCGTGCCACCGCCACACAGGCCATCCACACAGGACATCACGCCACACAGGCCATGCCACCCAAGCCGCTCCGCCGCCACCTAGGTCGTCCGCTCCGCCAACATCCTCTCGGTTCGAGGTCCGTTCACTTTCCTCAGGTCCCGACCGCCAAGCAACCTCCGCTGCGCGCAAGCATCCTCAGCTCCAAAGGCCCTGACAGCTCTCACTGCAAAGTGCTCTCGGGGGGATTCGAACCCGTGACCTGCTCTGATACCAAGTGTTAGGACCATCAAGCGCATTACCGCTACACCAAAAGGATATCCAATGGACATAGGGCGCAACTTTAATGTCTTATACTTATGTAGCTTTGCGCTCATGGATTCGAATCTGAAAGAGCCGTACCCCGCACATATTTAAGCTCCGACCCAAGGCAGGTTGCTGGGAACTATCCCAACAGCTTCTATTGAAACCCCTTTGATGCGGGAATTTCCCCAACTTTTCATCTCATGAAACCAGTCTCATTTGTCTCACTTGAAATCCATAGCTCTCAAATCATGTAATTTACTCGAATACTGAATCTAGTCTCATTTGTGTCTCTTGAAGTCAATAGCTTTCAAAATCATACAATTTACTCGAATACTGTTCACATAGTGAAAATATTTCATTTTAAAACGACGCCACACAATGACGGAATTCAAATCACTTAGTCACGTAGTTTTCTGTAAAATAGTACATTTTAAAAACATAAATAAGATTTTTACCCCCACCTTGGATACTCGACAAGACCGGTCAAAAGTTTTCGGTCTTATTTCTCCATATTCCTGTCTTTTGCTTGTATTCCCTACAAAGTATAAAAACGTAACTTATCCTCTGACTTAATTGCTTATAACCAATAAAATTTATAAAAGAATAACTCTTGCGAAGGTCAATAGACGAGGGTTCTAAATTTAGGGTTTACTGAAAATTAGGGTTTCTCACACCCCTAAAATTAGGGTTTTCTTGCTTAAAGGGTTCGCTCGTCAGGTCTTATATCATTTTGGAGTCAAACTACCATTTTATGAAGTTGTAGGGTACAATATACAGTAATTACCCAACTCATGGATCATAATATAATTTATGCAAGTTCAAGGGATCGTGTTGTCATTTTATTAAAGTCTAGGGGTGATTTTGTAATTTCTTCAAAGTTTAGGGTCCATTTTATAATTTCCAAGAATCTTGGGAATATTCTATAATTTTAGAAAAGTTCTGGGGTCATTTTGCATATCTTATAAAGTTCAGGGACTAATCTATGAATACCCAATAGTTCAGGAACTTAATTGTTAATTATCCTAAATTCCAGGATTTACAATTTAGTCCCTGGGCTTAATCTAATTTTCAGAATTGAACCCTAGCCCCAAAACAACCCAAACTGCCGCCCCTGCATCGCCCCTCTGTCGCTACTGTCATTCTGCCGCCGCCGATCGACACTACCGGCGACCTCCCATCGCCGACGACTCCACCTAACATACTCAACACACAAACACACACTCTGCACTCTCACACACGCACACACTGATACACATATATATACAAAAGCATACATTACATATATCACAAAAACTTTTGTGCAACTTGTGTATGGATCCTAGATCCATACACAACAATTTGACCCGCTCCACGCGCCCTCCACGCGCCCCCACGCGCCCCCACGCGCCTGGGTGGGTGCGCTCAAACCCACCCAAAATTCGCTCCAGGTGCTTGACCTTTATGTTATGTTAAGTGTACCTTTATGTTATGTTAAGTGTACCTTTACGTTATGTTAGTCATACCTTTAGGGCCTTTTATATTATATTAAGCATACCTTTATGCAAGTCTTTTACATTATATTAATTATACCTTTATGCAACGTTAATCATACCTTTATACAACGTTAAGTATACCTTTATGTTATGTTAAGCATACCTTTATGATTTTATGTTATGTTAAGCATACCTTTAGGGTTATAATGTTATGTTAAACATACCTTTATATTATGTTAAACATACCTTTATGTTATATTAGTTATACCTTTTAATTATATTAGTTGTACCTTTATGTATTATATAAAAGTATGACTAATATTAATTAAAGGTATGCGTAATATTTATATAAAGGTATATATGTACAAATTAAGGTTTTTTTATGCTGAAATTATAAATTTTTCGTTAAAATTAGGGTTTTTTGCCAAAATTAGGGTTTTTTTGCCAAAATTAGGGTTTTTTTTTAAAAGCTAAACTGTTACATAAAGGTATACTTAACATAATATAAAGGTATACTTAACATAATATAAAGGTATCACTAACACAACATAAAGGTCATGATAAAAAAAAAATTAAAAAAAAAAAAGAAATGCGCGGATCCGGGTCGGATTCAGCCCGACCCGACCCGCGTTGCATGGATCTAAGATCCATGCAACTGTTGCACCCAAGTCTTACTCTACATATATATATATACAGAATATTACATACATGTCGTATGCGGTGAAGACACGACCGGGTTAAAATCCGAGCCCGTACTTGTGATCGGCTCGGCGAGTACTATATCGTAATAGATTTATCTCACCGAAAAGACTTCGCCGGCGCAATAGAAAGATGGACGGTGGTGATGGCAGAGAAGCGGTGAAGATGGTGATGTGAAAGAGAAAATATAAGATGATGTAAGATGATGATGTGAGGGAAATTTCTCTTAATTGCTTTTCCTTTTCATTTGTTTTCCCATTGCCGAAAAAGAAATGGTGAATATCTTAGCCTAGAGTAGATTAGGTGTCAAAGACTAGAGTAGCTAGGATGGAGGTGTCCTCATTTCATTAACTCAATTAGCTTAATTAACTAAGGTAATTAAATAAATAAATAGATAAAGTGGGTAAGATTTCTTTCTTTCATTATTATTATTCTTACAGGTATCATGAAATTCTTAGGTGGTATCATGAAATTCTTAGGTGAATACAAGTGTATATACTTATATGAATGCATATCCTATATAATAATATTAATTAAACTTCATACTATACTATTAATAAGATTCCTTTATATATCAACAAACATACTTCACGCGTATATATATATATATATATATATATATATTATAAATTTTAGATTTATATTTTCCTTTCATAATTAACACTTTATTTATATTTCCTTTAATCATTAATTTACACTATTATTATTTGAATCTTATTTTAGTTATAGAAAATTCTCATTTTAATTTTTCATAGTTGAATTTTAATTCAGGGTGTTACACCTCTAATTTAGAATTATAAACCTATTTTTTTCACAAATTAAGGCTAAACGATCGTTTAACATAAAAATTAGTACTAATATAATATGTAATGCTCGTTTAGCATTATAATATGTGATAATATGTATTAATACATTTCCCCATATAAAATTCAATATCATGATTAATTTTCTAAAATTCAATTTTCTGAATTTTTTTAATTTATTAAATTTTAAATGTACAATATCATGATTAATTTTATGAATAAATTGCATATATTGTAAAATTATATATATGAATAAATTGCATATATATCCATTAAATCAGTTCAGTGGCCCCTTTTTTGACTCAAAATGTACTTTTTCTGAAATGTGGTAAAAATGGATAATTTATATGTTTTATGATAAAAAAAGAATATACCTTATATATTTTGTGGTATTATGGGCCATTTTCCCTTTTAAAAAAGCATGATAAAAATGTATTATCCCTAGTTTATCTATTATCCCTATAGGAAGCAAATATTGAAAATAAGATGGAATTATTTGCAGTGATAATGCTATTTCATATTTTCTAAATGCTGCAATTAATGAGTAGTTTACCCACTACACAAACATATATATTCAGCGTTTGAGGACTGAATTAACTCATCTCGATGCTCTATTTAAAGTCTAGAAGACAAATTGAGCATGGAGCCAATTGACCTTAATGCTTGAAACATTTATATATGTGAGTGAGGAAGACTTTGATTTATCATGGATATTTAAGTCTTTTTACATATCAAATATATAAGATCATGATTATAAAAGAGAGAATAAAAAATTTTCCTTTAGAGTTGCACTCTTGTACATCAGTTGTACGGATCTAGATCCGTGCAACTGGGCTGACTCAGATCCAATTGATAATTTATATATATATTTTTTATTTTTTTTATTTACCCTAATTTCACCATCCTCATTTACGCTTCTTTCTCTACTTCTTTCTTTCTATCTTCAACTCATCTTGCTATAACTTCTTCTTCTCCATCTTCCACTCACATCTTCTCCATTCACGCATTTCTTCTCGAACCTTTATGAAATATATTATCAACAATTGCAGACAAGAAACATGGAAGATGAATATAAAAAATTCAAATAATCGTGCGAATAACCATTTTTATTAGTTCGAAAATACATGAAATTGTGTCTGATTTTGTGTTCTTAATGTTATATGATAGATGATCGTTCAAATACACATGAAATAGTGGAGTTATCTATTCACGAAGATGAATTTATTGATACATTTGATATAATTTCTGAAATAAATGAGAGTAAGAAATCTATCTCATAAAAGTATCATTCTTAAAACATAAAGGTCATCATTATATAAATTAAAGGTATTACTGAATACACATAAAAGTTTTCATTATTTATACTTGATACATTCTTTTAATTCAACTCTACTTTTGTCACATAATGTTGACATTAATAAAATATAAAGGTTACGCAACAATAATGTAAAGGTATTCATTATGCTATATAAAAGTTTTCATTTTCTAAATTATTTTGAAAATATTTTAACTCTAAATATTTTACCTAGATGCATTAAGGTAATCCTAATATCAAATAAATTTATTTTCAACTACACATAAAGTATCCTTTATGTAAATTATTATTATTATTATTTATTTTTTCCTTCATGCCAAAATTTTTATGTACAAATTCGGTGACTTTTATGTACAAATTATGTGACCTTTATGTATAATTTTCAAGATCTTTATGTACAATAACTTAGAAAAAAATGAAGAATTTCAATAAAATTTGTACATAGATATCATTATGATATATTCATATGACCCTTATGTATATTTATTTGACTTTTATGTACAAATATTCATACATTTATATACCTTTATATATTGCATAAATGTATAAATATTTGGACATAAAGGTCACTTGAATATACATAAGGATCATATGAATATCACATAAATGTATTTATGTACAAATATTTTACTGAAATTCTTCCTTTTTTTTCTAAGTTACAATGCATAAAGGTAACAACATGTATACATAAATGTCACACTATTTGTACATAAAGGTCACCAAATTTGTATATAAAGGTCAAAACATAAAACTAAAAAAAAAATCACGGATCCGGATCGGATCAACCCGAATTGCATGGATCTCCAGGTGTACAAGAGAATTTATCTTCCCTTTATATAATTAGCTACAAACTATATTATTCAAAGGAATTTAAGTGGGAAAATTGTAAATTTAGAAGATTATCTTTAGACCATTTATTTATCAAAGAAGAACACTAATTTTTTAGAACTCGATATTGAGATACTAATTTTTCAATTTAGACGATTACAGAATAATAAATCCAAAATCACAAATTTCGAACCAAATCACATAAGCAAAAAACTCAAATATCATGTGATTGGATCTAAAATTCGTGATTTCAAGATTTTTCACCTAAATTAGAAAAATAGTATCCCAATGTCGAGTTCCAAAATTTGTGAATTTGGATTTTTGGCATATCTGCATTAGAGTGTGAAAAAATTAAACACAAGTTCAACCATGCATTTAGAAAATGAAATTAAACATCAAACACTCGATATATAATTTTTATCTTCACTCAATTTTATTCACGGCAATTATTTTGAAGTTGTCGTTTATTCATAAGTTTTTATACATATGATCAATTTTTTGATAAAAAGGCAAAAAAAATTCCCCTTACAAATATGTATCTGTTTTATTTGTAATTATACATATATAATTAAAATTTTATCCGGTAAATGTTTACATAATGAGTATGTAACATGAAAACCCACATTGTTATGATTATACAATATGGAAATGAATGAATCTTATGGTGAATATATGTGACAATACTCTTTTTCTTTTTTACTAATGTGAAAGAGAAGATTAAGAAGCCTTCTAGAGATGTCTTTGTTGACGTTGGAATTTATTTAATGATTTAATTTTTAATCGAACACTCAAATTGATTAAATTCGGATTAAATAAGTCAAATTGGATGAAGTAATTGAATAAAAGTGCAAAAAAAAAAAACAACTGCATCCGGAGCCTACTTGGGCGAATTTGGTCGGCTGATCCTGATCGATTTATGATGACCGACCAGAATCGTATGTAATTTAAGTAGAGAAATGAACTCTCTAGTCTTTGGATACAAAAATATTAGGACTCTTTACAAGTTAAAACGTCTACTATTTATAACCTAAGAAAGAGCACAAGTAGTGGAGACCATTCACACTTCTCCCTTATTTTTAGCTTATTTTTTAGGAGGTGAGCTGTTATTTCGCCCCACTATCCCATATAAATTAGGAAATTCCAGCTCTGTCGTTCAGGCTATATCCTATCATGCTCAGCACATGCCCCATTGAACCCACCATAACATCAATCTTGGTCGGGTTACTTGATTGCCGTCCAGGTGAACTATTCTGATTTGGTCATTTGGACATCTACTCGACGAGCTATCCTGATCGAACTCTTAATGACCATAATTCGTTAATCCGGTCAAGTCATGTAATTGAATATACCTTGGGTCGAGGGGTCCAACAATCATGTGTATATCTTTTGATAAAATTCAATCTAAATATTAATGTTCAAAAAAAATCTAATTAAGATTTTCATTTATACAAATAAAAATTAAAAGTGACAGGAAATTTGAAGCATAGTCAATCACCAATCACTTTCAAAAATAACTCAAAATAAGGGCGATATTATATTTAAAAACAAACAAGATCATCTATTTTATATTGATATTTCAACGGTGTTTTAAAATAATCTTCGCACATCAAGTGTAAAAGATACATTTCCTGAATTAAAAATAATAGAATACAAGATGAAATACTAATTTGGAATGGAGGATCCAGTTCGATTTAAAAGAAAGACTTCTGATATTTATTTTTAGTAATTTTCAGAAATGAAATACATATCTAAAATAATGTTACCATCAATCTAAAATGTTTCACCGTTGCGCTTCAATTATGATGTAACATGGTTTGTTAATTATATAGGTTATTTGACAATATTTTTATATTTATTAAATTAAACGTATGTATTTATTATTATTATTATTATTATTATTATTATTATTATTATTATTATTATTATTATTATTATTATTATTATAGTTTGAAAATTAAATCGTATTTATATACCTTACAAAAAATGCAAAAAAAAAAACTCAAAATAATTTCAATTTAAACAAACTTAATTTATAATTATTAAAAATACATGTTTTCGTATTTAACATATTTACACCAAAACATACAACATTGAAAAATTATATACACACGCATAGGTACATGGAGCAAGACAAGTACTATTGGGGATTAAATCAATATAAAAAAAATAATTTTATAATACAAAATACAAGAGTAGGAATTTATAAAAATAAAAATAAAAATTGGGGGCTAAAGCCCCCGTATATACATATCTGTAGGGTGAAACGCCCTGATCAATTATGAATTCAAAAACTCTTAAGAATTTGATTTTTTTTTTCGTGTTTAACATTTTTATTAAAACATTAAAACAATTAAAAGTTAGATGTTCGTACCTCACACGACTGTCATTGTTTCAAAATAGCTAGATTGAAATAACTCTTTAAAACTTAACGTGTTTAATATTTTTAATCAAAACAATATTATATACATACAATACTTAAAAATTATATCTCCGTTTGGACCAAACACTATGCTATTAAATTGTTGGCTGCTCAATTAAATTCTGAAATAAGTTATAAATCATTTTTCTCCTGTAATTTCTTTTTATCGTGCTCAAATAAGATTTATAGCTATAAATAATGCTATATAGAGCCATAAATTCCCTTATTAATATTTATTATGAAGGTACCAAAAAAAATCAAATTACATAAATCCATGATATGAACTCAACAAGGAACTTAGAATTTAATTTGAATTGCACTTTAAAAGATGACCCTTAATAATAATGTTAAATTTATGAATTTTAAATATGCAAAAAGTTAATATATATTCTTTTCTATACATAAAAATTTAGACTAATACGTCTTGAGTTAATAATAGATCTGATGAAGTATATAACAAAAGAGAATTCAAGATTCACAGATGACTTGTGCAACAATCGTGTCCCTCCTAAAAAATAAATCTAACCATACATGTGTTCCTATTTTTATAAGATTATTCAATATGAAAAATCTGGTCGTATTGGATAATTTATATTAGGGAAAATTTCAATTTTCTTCTTGTAACTAAGGTCTTATCCAAATTTTTAACATCAACTTTAGGTATTTTAGATTTGGTTCTCTAACTATAATTTATTTATTTTTTCTAAATTTCAATTCAATTTTGATTGAAATGTCAAATTCTTTTTACGTGGATGTCAAAAAATGAAGAATACATGTTAGCAATTCCAGCATTAATGCAGGTAGGCAAATATCAAATTAAAATTGAAAAAAAAAAATTATTATTAGAGAACGAAATTTAAAATAAGTAAAATTAATGGTACAGAAAAAAAAAAGTCCAAATTACAAAAAGGGAAATTGTTATTTCTCCTTTATACGTGTATAAATATAGAGTACCTGTTCATCCATCACTCACACTACCAAAGAAACAAACAAATTAAACTCAAGAATGGATTCTCTAATACTATTGATACTGATATCCTTAGTTTCATGGATATCATACATCATTTTGGGGAAGAGATGGTCGACTAATCTTCCACCGGGCCCTTTTCCGATCCCGATCATCGGCAGCATCCTCCAACTTCGGCGGAATCCATACCTCGCCCTCACAGAGTTATCCAAAACCTATGGTCCTATAATGCATCTCAAGGTTGGACTCAAGAATATAATTGTTCTCTCAACTCCAGAAATGGCAAAACAGTTTCTTCAGAAACACGATCAAATGTGCTCCGGTCGTTCCCCCCCTTCGGCCTACGAGGCATCGGGCCACGATAAGGCTTCCGTGGGTTGGGTCCCACCGGGGAAAAAATGGCGTAAGTTCCGTACATTCTACAAAGAACACATGTTCACGATGAATAAGCTTGAGGCCACTGAAGGGCTTCGCCAAGAGAAGTTGCAGAAATTTCGTGGCTTTTTGGAGGAATGTTGTGCAAAAGAAAGAGCTGTGAACATTGGTGAAGTGGTGTTTGTTGCTGCAGTTAACATGATATCGAGCACACTGTTTACTATGGAGTTGGCTAGTTTTGATAGTGATTATTCTCGAGATTTGAAGGAATTACTTAATGGTATGTTGCAGACTGTTGGGAATCCTAATATTGTTGATTATTTTCCATTTTTGAAAACGATTGATCCACAAGGGCTTAAGAGGAAAACGGAGGGCTATTTTGAAAAGCTTCTTCCAATAGCTGATGAAATAATCAAGAAGAAGGTGGAGTCCAGGAAGGCATCCTCGGATTCTACGAAGAAGAAGGATTTACTTGAACAACTTCTTGATCTGGTTCAAGAAGGTGATTCTGATTTGAGCTACAAGGACATCAAACATGCTATTGTGGTGAGTATTAATTTATGGCAAATTTTCAGTTCTGGTTCTGTAACTTGGACGACGGTATCCATTTTATTGCCATTAATTTTAAGGGTTTCTATAATAGTTGTAATTTTTATCATGTTTAGTTAATCCGATGTGATTTCTGAGCTGAATATCCAAAATACTCACATGGTACTCTAAATTAAGGATTTTACTGTCATCGTTTATGTCATGGTCATTATAAAAAACACATAAAGTTAATATTTGAAAAGTGGTATGAGTCCAAGTTAGAGGACACAAAATGAAATTTTCCACATTATATTCTTCCATGGAATTATTTAAGTCTCTCAAAAAAATAAACGAAAGGACTAATTCAACTTTATGTTAGGATATTATGGCAGGTGCACAAACGACCTCAGATATCACACAATGGCTAATGACAGAATTACTTCGAAATTCTGAGATTTTGTCGAAAGCCAAGAACGAGCTTAAGAATGTCATTGGAGAGAGAAAATATATCCAAGAGTCTGATATTCCGAACCTTCCATACTTAAATGCGGTGATCAAAGAAAACTACCGATTTCACCCTCCTGGCCCTTTTTTAGTCCCTCGTAAGATAGAAAATGATGTTGAAATTAATGGTTATAAAATCCCTAAAGATACACTGGTAGTTGTTAACGCATGGGCGATTGGAAGAGACCCAAAAATTTGGTCGAATCCTGACACATTTGAGCCTCAACGATTTTTAGGCAACAAAATAGACTACAAAGGCCAAGATTTTGAACTTATTCCATTTGGAGCAGGAAGGAGAATATGCCCAGGATTGCCTGTAACTTATCTAAATGTAAGTCTCATTCTAGCTACTTTAATTCATAACTTGGATTGGAAACTTGAAGGAGGGCTGGAACCAGAAGGATTAGACATGGATCTAATATATGCGCTTGTCTTTTATAAGACGGTACCCCTCAAAATTATTCCCGTCAAGAATTGAATCCTGACATGCCCTTTTGTTTCAAAACCAACCACATATGATATTGTCGTTGTAGACTATGAATATGAGCCAAATAAATTACGCGATGAAATTATAATGTAATAAACAAATTGCATTTGTTTTGTTTAATTTATTAGTCAATTTGAGTTGTTTCTAACGTAATTGCTTTATTAACAATTAAACAAGGACGGATTAGTTAGTTGGCATTAACTTAAATTATAAATAAATAGAGTATTACATTTTTTGTCCCCTAATTTAGAGGGTCTCGTAATTTAGGACTTTATCTTTTCGAGCTTCGCTAATTTTGTCCAATATGAGACTGGATTGCTTAATTGAGTTCAAATTATACGTGAATCGCACGTGAGATTGCTAATTTGGGTTTTTCAAACAAATTTTGCTGATATATTCTACGTACATCATGTGTTAATTTTTAAAAATAATCATTCATGTGATATTTAATTTATACATAAGATTAAAAATAAAATAAAAATTACAAAATCTAGAAATTAGATATAATCAAAATAAATAAAAAAACAATAAAACAAAAAATTAAAAAAATGAAAATTCATCGTTTTCGAAAATTAAAATAAAAAATTAAAACAGAATTTACATATAAAATAAAATATAAATAAAATAGAAAATAAAAAAATGAAAATTCACAAATAAAATAAAAAATAAAAGTTCATCTTCTTCATCAACCACCACTGCACCACCGCCGCGCAGGACCACCACCGACTCTTTATCCGATTCCCTTTTCCACCACCACCTATTTCCTCCTTCTTCCCCAATTCACTACCCTATATCACATATTCTACACACCGAGACGCCATAGCTAATTGCGAACCAATAGTCGAGATTCTCTTTCATCAGATCCATTGAGTTTGTTCACCTTCATTTCTTCTCTTAGATCTTGCTCGCCTTTCGATTGTTTATATATTTGCTGCCAAATTGTTGAATTACTCTCTATGTGTTGCTGTTGAAAATGTGTTCGATTGGGGCAGATCTGTGCAGCAAAATCCACCCCGAACCAATCGACCACTTCGATCGCCTCCCCGATTCCTTAATCCTCTTGATCTTCAATAAAATCGGTGATGTTAAGGCCTTGGGCCGATGTTGCGTCGTTTCGAAGCGATTCCACACTCTCGTTCCCCAGGTCGACAACGTTGTAGTTCGGGTTGACTGCGTAATCTCTGACGACGATCCTTCCGCCAACTCATCTTCATCAGCCACCGCTGCCGCCGCCTCAAATAAGACTCGCCACCCAATCTCCTCTCTTCCGAATCTTCTTTTCCGGTCTCTTCAAACCCTTGCAATCCCTCTCCTTGTTAATCATTCCTTCCATCTATCGTCTTCCTCTCTTTGAAGATTTCTACTGTGAAACCAAGCAAAACACGATCGCCCACCATTCCCCCACTCAAGTTTCAAAACCCTTATAAGGTGTGGTGGTGGTACGGTGGTCCGGCGCTGCAGTGGTGGTGGCAGCAGGTGGTGGTGAGTGGTGCGGTGGTTGATGAAGAAGATGAACTTCTATTTTTTAATTTTATGTATTTTATTTGTGAATTTTTATTTTTTCTATTTTCTATTTTATTTATATGTAAATTCTGTTTTAATTTTTGAAGAATATGAATTTTTATTTTTTAAATTTTTTGTTTTTCATTATATCTAATTTTTTTATTTTTTTTATTTTTAATCATATGTGTAAATTAAATGTCACATGAATGATTATTTTATATAATTCGAAATATCATATATAATGTATATAGAACATATCAGTAAAATTAGATCGAAAAGTCCAAATTAGTGATCTTATGTGTAATTTGAACTCGAATTGTTCAATTGAACAATTTGGATTCAAATTGAACAAAATTCGCAAAATTTAAAAACATAAAATCGTAAATTGTTAACCCAAAAAATTAAAATTCTAAATTGTCAGATCCCTAAATTAGGAAGTAAAAAAAAAAAAATTCAAATAAATAAAAGATTGCAAATCCAATTTATCAACTTCAACCAGACCCACACTTACTTTGTTCTCTTCGACTTAGTCGACAATAATTTGTCTTTTTTTCACACATTTTATCTATTAAAGTTTTAATATCATTCATATTTATTGTTTGTTTATATAGTTTATTAATTAGTTCATTTGTTTATAAATTAGGGTTTGTGTTTTCTTATCTCTGTAAAATTTTATTAATTGTGTGATAAATGTGTTGTGTTTTATTTTTTTTAAATTGTTGTTGGTTATTAAATGATTGTTTGGTGGCTTTCATTAAAAACGATACATTTTTAAAAATTCTTGCTAATGCTGTTGTAGATCGCTTCCAAAAAATGAAGATTCGATGAAACATATTTTAGCTTCTAATTATAATTTTTACTTGAATTTTTAATAATATCTTACGTATTTGCATATTTTGATTGTACGACCTCAAATATTAACCAATATTTTTATATGTGTGAATTCTTTTTATATTTTAATATTTATTTATTCATACCCCAATTTTAAAATTTTGAATCAATCATTACAATTAAACTTAACTAAAGGTTTCAATATATATATTGAATCAATTATTGAAATTTCTTCATTTTTTATGTATAGTATTTAATAATTATTGTGTACTCGCGTGTGTGGTGATTTTGCGTATAGTGAACTATCATATTAGATTTCACCAACATTTAGTATGTATATTTTCCATTTTTTAGACCTCAATCATACCATATTCATCTTAAAATATCGGTGTCGATAAATATATCAGTACCTTAATTTAATGGAAATATTGATAAATATATCGGTTTCAGTGGAAATATCATTTTTTTTGAAAATATGAAAATTTTGTAAAAAAAAAAAATGAAAAATATATCTAGCAGTAAATAAAATATTATAACTAACATTAATATATATATTAAACTTAAAATTTCAAATAAAATGATATATTCACAATAAATATAGAGATAAACTACTATTATATAGTATATAATATATACATCATAATTCATTTATTAAATTAAAAGAATTAATTAAACTTAATTTAATTATGAGTGGAACCTAAATTTTAGTGTGTTAATTTATTTCAACAATTTAACTACAATTGTTATTTGTTCTACTCATAGACAAAAATATAGATATAGAGAGATAGATAAAACTTAAATTTGATATATATTTTTTAAATATATATAACAAAATTATAATTAAAAAGAAAAAAAATAAAGATAAAAAAACACAATTAATTAACGTTATTGAAAAAGAAAAAAAAACCTAAAAGTAACTGTAGCGCGTCCGTCAAAGAGTCAAAGACTTTAAATAAATGATATATTATATATTGTTAATATATCGTCGATAATGTTATATTGCGATATTCTTACAAAAGTAAAATTGTGGCCTGAAATTATTTCTATACTTTTCACAATATTTTGGTGATATTTCGTCGAAATATCGTGATATTTCCTTCATTGATCTGAAGTAATTTAAAATTGCATGGAACAAACAAAAATGTTAGGGATGGCAACAGGGAAAGTCTGGGACAGATTTAGCTTGTCCCGCCCCGCCTTTACCTGTCCCGTGAACCATCTCGTCCCATCTTCTATTTTTTTTGTTTTTCCTTGTTTTATTTTGTTGTTATTATTTTTTTGGAATAACAACTATCCGAACTATAAACACAATAAATTTATGTTTTTAACCACTTAAAATATAATAATAAGAATATTATACTTGTAATATTTCCTACAACATATTATACTTGTAATTATTTAAACTGAATCCCAACATTAAAGAGATTTTAGAATTTTAAAATTATACATATTGTTTAATGTAAAAATAACAGATAAAAACATTTTAAAATGTTTTAACCCAATCCCAACTATTTAAATATACTTGATTTGTATTTTAGTGCATCATTTATAAATTATATGAAGTAAATATTCTATATATATAATATGCACAGCGGGTCTAAGATGGTCTACCAAATATCAAGACTTATCCCAAACTCAAGGGAGTTATGTTTGATTGGGTTCAAACCCACCTCGGGACCCATTTGACTGGGGTTTTACCCATCTCATGTGGGATGGATTTATGGTGGATACAGGTTGAAACTCGGTCCATTATCATCCCTAAAGAATGTTATCCTTCATGTCCAGTACCTGCATAAAAGTCGTCCCTTGTGGAGGATGCAAAATTTTCCCATTGTTCTAATTGAAATACCATGTAAACAAAATTTATTATATAATAGACAAAAAACAAAAACAAAAAAAGATGGGACTGTTATATAAATCACACACACTGTGAGATGAAATAAGTTATATGATTCTATCTTATTATTAAGTTAAAACGGATCATCTACACCTAAATGATTTAAATGAGTGATAACCACATGATGGGCGCGCAAGAAAGTGTCTCATAGATATCACGCAGACTATTAGTGGGAAGGTGATGAGAGTTTGATGGGCAGAGCCTTGAGTGGCAAAGCCTTCTGTAGTGAAAGGCCAAACTTTTCATTGATGTCCACATCTTGTGATGTAATTCCATGTTCAAGTTTCCAATCAAAGTTGTGAATTAAAGATGCCACCATCAAGTGTACCATCCTGTAAGCTAACGGTACACCTGGACAAATTCTCCTTCCAGCTCCAAAAGGAATCAATTTGAAATTATGTCGTTCGACATCCATTTCTCCATCCAAAAACCTTTCAGGCTCAAATGAATCTGGATTGCTCCATATTCTTGAATCTCTACCAATGGCCCATATGTTAACGAGGATTATTGCGTTTTTGGGTATTATGTAGTTGTTGATTTTCATGTCGTTTTGATCCTTGTGACGTGCTAAGAAAGGGCCTGGAGGATGATATCTCATGGTTTCTTTGATCACAGCTTGTAAGTAAGGGAGACTTGAAATGTCTGATTCTTGGACTCGTTTATATTGTCCAATTACACTTCCGAGTTCCTTCTTAGCTTTCGACATTATTTTTGGATTGCGTATTAATTCTGTCATTGCCCATTCAACTGTGCCTGAGGTTGTATCTGTTCCCGCAACAAATAAATCCTAGCAGCAGTATTTCATTTTAAAATATAGTATTAATCAATCAAGAATAGAGGTTGAATGAAGGTATGGTGTATTACAGGTAAGGCCACATAAGCAAACTTACATCCTTTCTGTTATTGATCAAATCCAATGTCCAAACTGTATTACCAGACTAATTTTATTTTTCGGAACATGATTCTCTTTTTTTCTTTGGGGCAAAAAATGTTTTGATACAACTCTAAACTACTAGACACTAAGACAAGTTTCTAAAATTGTCCTTCAAGGTTTATTTTACATTTTATTCTCATTTTAATCAGAAATTCATTTTCTAAGGTGAATTGCTAATATGAATATCGTTAATGTTCATTTGACGCTTCAGATTGAAGATTTTAATTTTACGAGAAGAAAGTTGATCCATGCGACACTAAATGAGGGATACAACATAAATCAAACTTAAAACATCATTATTGAAACTCGGCAAATTATTGTTTCAAATATGTATAGGACCCAAATGATATATAGGAAGAAAACGATTTTTTTCCCAAAGATGAAGTACTATTTTTTCATGCTAATAATCATATTTCCTTTAACATTTTTCTTTTAATTAATCACATATATCTCGTTTATCATACTATATTGTAAAAATAGAGAGTTTAAAATTAAACAAGTTAATATATATGAATTGTGAGCAATAAATTGATTAGACTAACCAGAAGCAAATGCTTAATATGGTTGTGGCTTAACCCCGACTGATTTCCTCCACTCATCTCCAGCAATGCTTCGACCAAATCATTCTTCCTAATTTCCAACTTCTCCCAAGATTCCACTCTCTCATCAATGATACCATCGAATATGCCAAGCAATTTCCCCACATAAAACTCTGCCTTCTTCTGAATCCCTTGTGGATCAAGCCACCCAAGTATCGGAAAATAATCCACAAGATTGAAACTCCCAAAGGCTCCCATCAATCCATGGATGGTCTCCTTGAGCTCTTGAGACGAACCCTCGTCATAATCTGCGAAATCGAGGGAGAAAAGAGTGTTGGATATCAAGTTAATCGACGTCACAAAAGCAGCTTCTCCGACGTCCACAACTTTCCGACCAACACAGCATTTCTCGACATAGTCCACCAGCTTCTGCACCTTGTCCTGTCGGAGCCCCCGGCTGGCATCCAACCGTTGGGTCGAAAACATTTGTTCTTTGCATATTTTACGTAGGAATCGCCACTGGTCGCCGGCCGGCAGGCAGGCAACAGAGGCTCTATGGTGGTCCAGTGCTCTGGTCGCCGCTGACGACATCCTTCCATCAAAGGCGGTGTCGTGTTGTTGCAGGATTTGTTTGGCAATTTCCGGCGATGATACGATGATTGTGTCTATGTTTCCGAGCTTGAGACGCATTAGTGGGCCGTGGGTTAGAGAAAGTTTGGTGATTGATTGGTGGGGCATTGGGCCCAGTTGAAGAATGTTTCCGATGATCGGAAAAGGGTGGGGCCCCGGAGGAAGCTGATCCAGCTTTCTCCGGCGCCTGAGAAGATGGAGAAAGGCCCAAGTGATGCATGATAGTAGAACAAAGTCTGATGTCAAATTCATGATCTAGTGTTGATGTTTTGATTGTTGGTGATATGATTTTTTAACAACTTGACCATACTATATATAGTATATACACAAACTTCGATTTATTTGGTATAGTTAAGATTTCATCTATGTTGTACTATCATTCAAACAAACTAGATGATAGGAGTATTATTGATGTACACTTATGAGGTGTAGCAGCTAGCTAGATATAACTACGTAAACCGAAGAAAAATTCCATTTGATAATAGAAATGGATGAGTCTCGATGAAATGTATTAGATCATCTTCAACTCTCTCCACTACTATAAAAGTAAGCTTTACATTATTTAAGAGAGATTTGTACTAGATAAATTTCATCCTCAATCATACCCTATAATATTATAGTATACCTTTTATATTGAGTTAATCTCTTTATCAAATTATAACTTAGTATATTTATTTATATCTTTTTTAAAATATTATTTATTTCACATAAATAAATAAATATAATATTAATATAAATTAAAATTAAAAATTGATTGATGAAAAAAATAAAAAAATATGAAGATTAATACTACATAATTTACAGAAAAGATAGTATAGACGTTCATAAATTTAATTTAAATTTTAAAGTATAATGGCAATATATACAGCCTGGTGAGGCACGGCTCTTTGTAGGAACTGCCAAACTGTCATTAATATCCACTTGTTTGTCAAAATGAATTGACACGAAAGAATTAATTGTGGTCAATGTGATTTAAATCCGCGTTGACAGCATCGATATACTTATATAGCAAGTGAATTATCAAAGACTAGCTTGTTTAGGATAGAAAATCTTATTTGAGTTCATGTGAGCTGTCTATAAATTTGTTATCTCATGGAACGAGTGAATTCATATTTTATAGTAATTTATAAAATAGAGATTCACTGAAAATGAATTTTTATTGCATATGGTGAAGCTTGGTTTCATAAACTTATTAACTCTGAAACAATCTTATGTGAATGTTTTAATTTAACAATGTTAATTTGGATTGTGAAAATGATTTACCTCTACAATTTATGTTGGGATTCATTATTAAGCTGTTAAATTATTTATTCTTCTTTGTTCCAAAGTCACAGAAATGTACGACCAAGAGCTCTAAATTAATTGCATAAAAGAAAAATCAAGAAACTTTACACGTAGGAAAGGTAAGGAAACAGTTAACATTGTGGAACATCTGTTATGTGTACATATATTATCATATTTATTGTTGATGTATCATTAATTCAATACAATCATTAATTTTAAATTATATTATTTAAACAAATGAGATCTTTACACATCAGTGATTGACATATTAAGACATACTTACAATGATTATTAGTAAGAGATTATTATTTGGAACAAATATTAATAAATAATATTTATTCATGCATTCAAGAATCACTGCTTGATTGGAAAAGCCTCAAGGGGCACTGCCTTATGAAGTGAAAGCCCGAATATTTCATTCATGTTCAGTTCTTCTGGTTTCAATCTTGCTTCAAGTTTCCAACAAAAATTATGAATTAAATATGCCAGCGTGAGATGTACCATCACGTGGGCTAGGGGCATTCCTGGACATATTCTTCTTCCCGACCCAAATGGAATAAACTCGAAATCTTGGCCTTTGTAGTCAACTTTATTATCTAAAAATCGTTCGGGTTCAAATGAATTTGGATCCGACCATATTCTTGAGTCTTTGCCAATTGCCCAAACGTTAACGAGTATTTGTGCATTTTTAGGAACTATATAACCATTTATTTCTACACCTTCTTCCGCCTTATGAGGTATTAAAAAGGGTCCAGGAGGGTGACATCTAAACGTCTCTTTGATCACTGCATTCAAATAAGAGAGTTTGGGGATATCTGATTCTTCAATTTGCTTATTCTCCGGGACGACGATCCTAAGCTCGTTCTTCACTTTCAACATTTTTTTTGGATTGCGTAATAATTCCGCCATTGCCCATTGCACGGAATCCGTAGTCGTGTCTACTCCTGCAACAATCAAGTCCTGACATAAAGTTGAATTAGTACGAGATTGTTTTACTCTCTTTATAAGAAAACTTTTTTTTTTTACTCACCATAAGTAGATTTTTAATGTCATGGAGGCTCAAGTCATGATAATCATTATCTTGGTTGATGTCAAGAAGTACTTGAAGTAAATCATCTTTCTTCGGAGAGTCCAAGGATTGCAACCTTTTACCAATGATTTCATCAAATATGGCTAGTAGCTTTCTCTGGTACACCTTTGATTTTCGGGCAAGGCTTTGTGGATCAAGAAATTTAAAAATTGGGAAGTAATCAGCAATATTAGGTGTGCCAAGAATCTTCATTAAGCCTTGGATAGTTTCTTTCATTTCTTGAGCAGAAGACGAATCAAAACTAGCAAAGTCCATAGAAAAGAGAGTGCCTGAGATCAAATTAAGCGACGTTACAAACGCAACGTTGGCAATATTCACAACTCGACCACCACTGCAACATTCCTCCAGATAAGTACAGAGTTTTTGCAACTTTTCTTGGCGAAGATTTTTGCTTGCTTCTAGCTTGTGAGTAGTGAACATATGTTCTTTGCAGATTTTACGAAACATACGCCACTTACTTCCCACAGGCAGCCACCCCAGGGAAGCCTCGTGGTGGTTCAGTGCTCGGGCAGTACAAGGTACTGCCCGGCTAGAACAAATCAGGTCATGTTTCTGTAGAATTTCTTTCGCCATTTCAGGTGAGGAGACCACGATTGTTTGTATGCTTCCGAGCTTGAGATGCATTAAAGGGCCATAAGTTTCAGACAACTTTGCCAAAGAGCGGTGGGGGTTTCGACTGAGCTGGAGAATGTTGCCTATGATAGGTATCGGAAATGGTCCTGGAGGAAGTCTCGTTGACTTCCTTCCGAACCCATAATTTGATGCCAAGACATGAAAAAATAACAAGAGAAATGATAATAATAATAATAGGGAAAGTGCAAGAAAATCCATTGTTTCTTATAATGTAATCGGTATGTATAAAGACCACACCCATATATATAGCAGCAAGTTCAGATAGATTTGGTTTAGAAAAGAAGCTTAAGTTAGTTTTTATCACCGAATTAGAAATTAAAGTTGTCTGGATGACGTGATCAGAACAGATTTAGCACCGAATTAGAAATTAAAGTTGTCTGGATAACATGTGATCAGAACTGGTTAGGCATTACGTTTTCTGTTATAATTTGGTCAGTTTGGTAGTCGGTACCTAATTAACCAACTTACACATGTCGCCAAAAATATAATAAAATATAAAATAATGTTTTGTGCCTACCATGTTCATGTCTTTAAATATCCACCGTTGTAAAGATTAATCTCTTTAAATATTGTGTTGGATTATTGTTGTGGTTTGAATTAAATAATTATGTTAAATTGTTCACATATCAGCGATGAACACATTATTAATGTCCACAATGAATAATGTAGCAGTCTTGCTACGTATAAATCTTATGCAATCTATGGAATTGTTCAAAATAATATTTTTTTTAAAATTAATATAAACATATAATACATTTTAATTTATTATGGAGTTAGTAATACATCTAATTTAACTATATGGTATAATAAAATTAAGTAAAAATTAAAATCCATGTAATAATAAGGCATAAAATACAATATATATATATATATATAAAAAGATTATTTTATAAATTTGTATTAATATAAACTGACATCACTTTTTTTATTAATATTTTATTTAGGTAAATTACATTTTTGATATCCAAAGTATACATTTATTTCATTTTCGGTACCCCGTTTCCGCAAATTTCAAAATTGATACCTAATGTTTCAAAATATTTCAATTTTGATACCTTTAGTCAGTGTTTCGTCCAAAATGGACGGAACTTAACTAACCTAATTTTTTGGAGGCAAAATCGAGGCATTTTTCCCCCAAATTGGTTCTGTAATCTTACCCCTAAATCGACTAACTCTAATCGCTCTTCAATCCATCTTCAATCTTCTGCAAGATTCTCGCATTTCAGTTCAAATCAAACCAACCACGTCTACGAGAATAAAAGTTGATGGCAAGACGGAAAAATGACATTTTTGTTCCCCAATATGGTAGGTTATTTCTTTAAGTACTTCAACTCAGCTAGCTATGTATAGAACATATTCATACTTAGGTAATAATTTTTCGAATTGTGTTATGTCTGCAGATCATGATAATGAGTCGACATTGTTTACTTTGAAAATCTTTCATGATGGTGTAATGGTAAATAAACCGGTTAGGTCTTATCAATGGGGTAGAGTAGATTAGTTTGACTATGTTGATGGGGAAATGTTTGGGCTATTAGAGTTAAAGGAATTTGCAATCCAATTAGGATACGATTCAGAAAATTTGTTGTTTTAGCATCAATTTGGGCAAAGTTTAGAGAGGATTATTGAAACTGATGTTGAAGCCTATGAAATTATCAAGTATATCCCTAAAGATAGATTGGTATTAATATATTTAGAGTATATTGATATATCTATAGAAGTTGGTGAGTCTTCTATGGACCCTGCAATTGATTTTACTTTTTTAGATGATATACCTACATCTGCAATCAATAATGATGAATGTGAAATCTCAAATGACTCAGATGAAGAATATGCATTAGTGGATAATGATTATGATATGGAAGAGGATGATAGGTTTTATGAAAAATATGTTGATCATGATGTTGAATTTTGTGGTCTTTCAAGTAGTGATGGAAAGATAAAAAACAAATATGTGAGTGATGAGATATTTGCTATGATTGAAAAGAATAATGTGGAAATGATAGATAGCAGTGATGAGTTTGAAAGCATTTAAGGGTCTGATGAAGAAAATATGCCTAAATATTCTAAGTTTAGCCCTAGGACAGAAGGTAGAAAACCAAACTTGAGGGTAGGCCTTTTTTTAGCACCAAAAAAGAAGCTATAGATACTTATTATGCTAAGAGGGGAGTGTGTCATAAGTTTAAATACAATGATAACAGAAGGTTTAAAGCAATATGCAAGAAACAGGGATGTGGGTGGTATATCCTTGTATTACCAATGCAAAATGATAGGTTATGACAGGTTAAGATGTTTGTTCAATTCTGACCATTCCAATTGTTCATAGAATTATAACAATCCTAGTATTAAATCTTCTTGGATAGGAAAACACTTCATGAAAACATTAAAAAACAATCCAAAGTTAGGAACTAATTAGTTTAGGAATGAACTGTGTACCAAGTTGAAAGTCAACATCTCCAAAATGAAAGCATTTAGAGGAAGAAAGAAAGCAATGGAACTGATAGGGGGACTTTGAAAGAGTAGTTCAGCAAAATTAGGGATTATTGTGAAGAATTGCTTAGAACAAATCCTGGATCATCTGTTGTGCTGAAGTGTACTGAAGTAGAAAAAAATCCTCAATTTCTTAGGCTTTATATCTGCTTGGAGGCATGCAAACAGAGGTTCAAACATTGTAGGAAAGTTATTGGAGTTGATGGTTGTTTTTTGAAAGGGCAATAAGGTGGTCAGTTGTTGACTACTGTTAGGATTGATCCCAACAATAATATATTCTCAATTACTTATGCAATGGTGGAGAATGAAACTAAGGAGGTTTGAGAGTGATTCTTGACACTGATATTGGTTTTGCAAACCAATTTGCTTGGACCTTCATGACTGATAAGCAGAAAAGGTTGATTCCACCATTTGAAGGTTTACTCCTCAATGCAAATAATAGGTTTTGTGTGCAACATTTGCATAGTAACATGAAGAAAGATGGGTTTACTAGACTAACAATACAGAAAGCACTTTAGGCAGCAGCTAGAGCAACCAAAGTAGAAGAGTTCAGAGTGAGAATGCAACTGTCAGATCTAAAGCTCCAAGAAACAAATAAAACCCACTTGCAAACCACAAGTTCTCAAACAATCAAGATCTGAGAAGAGATTTTAATCAAAAACCAACAAGATTCAACACTCAAAGATTTACGTGGTTCGGCATAAACAAGCCTACATCCACGGAAAAAAGGGGAGGGGATTTTTTATTCAATCAGGAGAATACTTTACAGAGAAGAATACAGAAAACTGAAAACAACGCTAACGCGATATCTTTTTTCTCTCTCTATCAGATATATTTCTCTCTCTATATCTAAACTGAGTTTCTCTCTCTATATCATATCTTTTCACTCTCTACAGATACATATATATATAGAAACTTATAGCAACTGAAAAGAAACTGATTAACCAAAAATCGTTTTGCCGTAACTGATTAGGATCCGCCAAAAACTGATTTTCAGAACCCTTCTTACAGCAGCTTCTTGCAGTAACCTTCTTACAGCAGCTTTCTGTTATTGCTGCTTACAGCAACCAACTTACAGCAACTTTCTTGCTGTAACTTTCTTACTGCAATCTGATGTTGCTGCTTACAGCAACCTTCTTACAGCAACTTCCTTGCTGTAACTTTCTTACTGTTGCTGCTTACAGCACCAACTTGCATCAATCTTTTTACTTGTTCAGCAAACACTAGAAAAGAATTTGGCTAAATACTTTCAATTCTCCACCTTTAGCCTGATTATCTTTCTTTTGCTGAACTGGTTTTCCTTCTCATTTTTTTTTCTTTACGTAATCTTGGTAGCTGCTTTTCCAACCAATCCAATTAACTTCATACACAACTGAAACTTAGCTGTAGGTAAGGCTTTAGTAAAAGCATCAGCTGGATTTTCTTCAGATGGAATTTTGCTGATTTTTACAACATCACTCTCCACCTTATCTCTTATAAAGAACAACCTTACATCAATGTGTTTTGTTCTCTCATGATACCCTTGATGTTTGGACAGATGAATTGCACTATTGTTATCACAGTGGATAGTGACACACTTCTGAAATAAACCAAACTCCTTTAGAATTTCTTTCAGCCAAACAGCTTCTTTCACAGCATCAGTCAAGGCTATAAATTCAGCTTCTGTGGTTGAGAGAGCCACCACTGATTGCTGAGATGTTCTCCAACTAATTGTTGTCCCAAATAGGGTAAACACATAACCTGTGAGAGACTTCCTTGTGTCTATATTTGCTGCATAGTCTGTATCAACATATCCAACTATAGGAACTGAACTTTCATGCACTCGTTTAAATCTCAAGCCATGATCCACAGAACCATTTAAGTATCTCATCACACATTTCACTGTTTCCCAATGAACTACTCCTGGATTTGCCATGTATCTACTAATAATACTCATTGAATGAGCAAGATCAGGTCTGCAACACACCATGGCATACATTATACTTCCAATTGCATTGGAATAAGGGATCTTCATCATCTTGTCTACTTCTTACTGTGTCTTAGGCCCTTATTCTTTAGACAATCTGATATGTTGCCCAATAGGTGTAACACTGCCCTTAGACTGGTTTATTTGATACCTAATCAGCACCCTTTTTAGGTAATCTGATTGATCAAGAACTACTTCACCAGATTCTTCATCTCTGCAGATATCCATTCCTAACATTCTCTTTGCTTTGCCTAAATCTTTCATCTCAAATTCTGATTTAAGTAAAGCTTTAACTTCAAGCAAACCATTAGTGGTAGTGCTAGCAATAAGCATATCATCTACATATAATAGTAAGAATGTGTGTGCAGTGTCATCATGCTTAAAGTAAACACAATTATCATACCTGCTCCTTTTGAAGTTAATTTTCTGTATGTATTCATCAAACCTGAGGTACCATTGCCTTGGACTTTACTTCAATCCATAAAGTGATCTCCTCAGCAAGCAAGCTTTATTCTCTTTATCAGTAACATGCAAACCCTCTGGAATCTTCATGAAAATCTTCTCCTTCAACTCCCCATGTAAGAAAGCTGTAGTCACATCCATTTGGTGAAGTTGCATGTTGAACTGAGCTACCATTGCAAGTAGAATTCTGATAGAGCAATGCTTCACAACAGGCGAGAAAATCTCTGAATAATCAATTCCTTCCTTCTGTGTAAAGCCTTTGGCCACAAGCCTAGCTTTGAACCTGATCTTTCCTCCTTTGGTAGCTTCTACCTTCTTCTTAAAGATCCACTTACAGCCAACTAACTTTTGATGTTTAGGCTTGTCAACTATCTCTCAGGTTGTGTTCTTTTCTAAGGAGCAAAGTTCCTCTTGTATAGCAACCAACCATTTCTCCTTTTGTTTGCAGTTTACAGCTTCATTGTAATCTTTAGGCTCTTGAGTATCAAGTTCCTGAGCTGCAAGTAAAGCAAAAGAAACATTATCAGCATAACCAAGTCTAATTGGTGGTTTAATAGACCTTTTTGATCTATCTCTAACTAACTGATAGTTAGCTAATTCATCTTGATCATTCTCCTGCTCATTTTCTTCACAATCATCATGATCGGATTCAGATTCTTGAGCATTCTCACTGATCTTCATGGACTCCACCTCAAACTGAGACTTCTCTTTGTCTTTGGATGTGTTTGAGTCTAGATCAGCAACCTTAAATGGCATTTTGCTTTCATCAAACACCACATCCCTGCATATTATGCATTTCTGATTTCCTTTCTCCAAACACCAGAGCTTATATCCTTTAACACCCTTCGGATATCCCAGAAATACACACTTTAGAGCCCTTGGCTCTAACTTATCTTGTTTGACATGAGCATAGGCCAAACATCCAAACACCCTTAAACCAGTGTAGTCTGCAATTGATCCATGCCACTTCTCCTCAGGAGTTTTAGACTCAATTGCAGCTGAAGGACTCCTGTTTATCAAGAATACAACAGTAGCAGATGCTTCACCCCAAAAGCTCTTAGCCATTCCTGAACTGATAAGCATGCATCTAACTTTATTCAGGATGGTTTGATTCATTCTCTCAGCCAAACCATTCTGTTGTGGGGTTCCAGGTACAGTCTTGTGCCTAGCAATCACTTTCTCTTTGCAAAACTTATTAAACTGGTCAGAGGTGAACTCCAAATCATTATCCGTCCTCAGATACTTGAGCTTCCTTCCACTGAGGTTTTCAGTCTCAGTCAACCAATTCTTAAAAGTTTGAAACGCCTCATCCTTAGACTTCAGAATATAGATCCAAACTTTTCTGGAATAATCATCAATTAGAGACATGAAGTAATTTCCTCCATTTCTTGTTTGAGTTCTTGCTGGTCCCCAAAGATTAGAGTGAACATAATCAAGTGGAGCCTTGGTGATATGCATTCCAGTTTTGAAGCTCTGTTTCTTCGCTTTCCCAAGGACACAGAATTCACATAAGTCAAGATTTGTGACTTTGTCCTTCCCAAACACTTTCTGTTTTGCCAGCTCTTGTAATCTTTTCTCACTGATATGTCCTAGCCTCATGTGCCATAACAAAGTTCTATCCATTTCTGATGCTGAGTTAGCTTCTGGAAGACTGGTCTTACCATCTAGGAAATAGAGCTCATTTTTCTTGAACCCTTTCATCACAGTGAGTAATCCTTTGGATACACTTAAAGAACCTTCCTCTAACTGAAACTTGTAACCTTGAGAATCTAACATTCCAAGAGAAATCAGGTTTCTCTTGAGATCTGGAACATATCTAACTTGGGACAATACTCTTACCACACCATCATACATGTTCAAGAAAATAGAACCAATTCCCTTGACCTTACAAGACTGATCATTACCAAGTAAAACCGAACCAATATCCTGTAATTTTAAATCTTGAAACCATTCTTTCTTAGGACTCATATAGAAAGAGCAACCTGAGTCCAAGACCCATTCTGAGCTGATATTTGTTGCAGTGACTGACAGCACCTCTGCAGACTCATATCCTGAATTTGAAGTAGGGGCTTCAGTAGTTTGATTGGCTTGATTTGGTTGATTCTTTCTTTGATTTTTCTTGAATTGCTTGTACTTGATGCAATCCTTCTTGTAATGACCCGGTTTGTGGCAGTGGAAACAAGTATTATTTCCAACATCATCTGTAGAATCTTGTGATTCCTTATCTAATTTCTTGACAGGTGGTTTATGTTCTTGTTTCTGAAACTTCCTCTTCTGTACACCTTTCTTAATTGCTAGACCCTCACCAACCGCTTCTGTCTTGCCTTCATTGTTCTTTGACAATTCCTTTGACTTGAGAGCAATAATCACTTCATCAAGAGTGATTGTGTTTTGCCTTCCATACAATATTGTATCTGTAAAATTTTCAAAGGATTTAGGCATTGAACTGAGGAGCATAAGCGCCTTATCTTCTTCAGTTAGAGAGACTCCTATATTTTCCAAGTCATCAAGAATTTTCAGAAATTCTCCAAGTTAACTTGTAACAGACTTTTCATCAAGCATCTTGTATGCATAAAGTCTCTTCTTCATGTATAACCGATTTGCCAAGGTTTTAACCATGTACAAACTTTCCAATTTATCCCAGACACCTTTTGCAGTATCTTCTTTTCCTACTTCTCTCAGGACTTTATTTCCCAGACTTAGAATTAGCGTGCTGTGAGCCTTCTCTAGCAGCAACACCTTTTCTTCTTGTTTCATGGCTTCAGGTAGAGAGGCCATTCCTTTCAGAGCAATAGCTAATCCCTGTTGGACTAAGAGCACTCTGATCTTGAGTCTCCAGAGACCGAAATCTCCTTCTCCATTGAACTTCTCCACATCAAATCTTGTTGCAGCCATTTCTTGGATCTTTAGGCGGTTCCCACAGACGGCGCCACTTGTCAGATCTAAAGCTCCAAAAAACAAATAAAACCCACTTGCAAACCACAAGTTCTCAAACAATCAAAATCTGAGAATAGATCTTAATCAAAAACCCACAAGATTCAACACTCAAAGATTTACGTGGTTCGGCATAAACAAGCCTACATCCACGGGAAAAAGGGGAGGGGATTTTTTATTCAATCAGGAGAATACTTTACAGAGAAGAATACAGAAAACTGAAAACAACGCTAACGCGATATCTTTTTTTTCTCTCTATCAGATATATTTCTCTTTCTATATTTAAACTGAGTTTCTCTCTCTATATCATATCTTTTCACTCTCTACAGATACATATATATATATATAGAAACCTATAGCAACTGAAAAGAAACTGATTAACCAAAAATCATTTTGCCGTAACTGATTAGGATCCGCCAAAAACTGATTTTCAGAACCCTTCTTACAGCAGCTTCTTGCAGTAACCTTCTTACAGCAGCTTTCTGTTATTGCTGCTTACAGCAACCAACTTACAGCAACTTTCTTGCTGTAACTTTCTTACTGCAATCTGATGTTGCTGCTTACAGCAACCTTCTTACAGCAATTTCATTGCTGTAACTTTCTTACTGTTGCTGCTTACAGCACCAACTTGCAGCAATCTTTTTACTTGTTCAGCAAACACTAGAAAAGAATTTGGCTAAATACTTTCAGCAACAACTGAAAGAATTGGACAAGAAGGCATATGAGTGGTTGGAGACAAAACCTCCACATCAATAGACAAGGTCTCATTTCAGTCCATTCCCAAAATGTGATATTTTGACAAAAAATATGTGTAAGAGTTTTAACTCACTCATTCTTCCAGCAAGAGACAAACCAATCATTACCATGTTGGAAACAATTAGAAACTTACTCATGGCTCGATTGCATGTTAGCAGGGATCAAGTAAGAAAATGGGATAAAGGGATTTGTCCTAAAATCAAAAAGGTGTTGCAAAAAAACATGAAACAAGCAGTTGAATACATCCCTATGAAATCAGATGACTAGCATTTCTAGATTATAGGACCATTTGACCAACATACAGTAGACTTGGAATAGAGGATATGTAGTTGTAGAAGATGGGATTTAACTGGCATCCCATGTAAATATAGTATTTCTACAATTTGGTGTAGAAATGATGATCCAGAGTCTTATGTACACCCACATTATAGTGTTGATACATACTTAAGAGCATATGCACACCCTATCATGGGCATCAATGGTCCAGAATTATGGCCACAAAGTGAGTTGCCAACACCTTTGCCTCCAAAATATGAGAAGAAGCCTGGTAAACTAAAGAAGATGACGAGAAGAGGACCTAATGAGCCACCTGCATCATCCAGTAATCCAATCAAACTAAAAAAGGAGGGAGATCAGTAAATTGCAGAAAATGTGGAATTTCAGGACTTAAGCCAAAAAGACACATGAAGAGAATGTAAATGTGGAGGCTAATAAAGTAGCAATTAGAGAAAATGTGAATGCAAAGGCTGTTGAAGTACTAGTTGGAGCATCTCAACTATTTTCTGAGTTTCAAAGTAGCCAACCTCCACTGGACTTCAATTTTTCAACAACTAGCTACTCTCCACTTCAAGTCAATCCTTCAACAGCTAACCAACCTCCACAAAAAATAAGAAAATTACTTGTAAGGCCTTATGTTGTTATTTATAGTTAGTTAATTAACTTGATAACTAATATTTATCTTTTCTTATGTCAGGTTAAAAGGAGTGTCTCATGTACTACATCTTCAGATGTGAATCCATTGACCCAAACTAGTGTATCACCAATTGGATCTTCTCAACCAATAAGTCTAAGTGTGTTTAACACCAAAAATCCTAATGTATGTATTATTTAATATGTTCTAAAAATTCTAATATAGTTTACATACTTGAAAAAATCACACTTTATGTCTAAATAAATTCTTAGATGAAGAATAAAGCATAATTGAATAAGAAGCAAAAGAATGTCAGTCAAGTTTACATTAGTGGCAGTGGCAATATGAGTCTCTCTATCTCTCTCATTGATTATTATGTGTCTATTTTAGTATATAAATCTCATATTAGTTGGTGTATTTTTTTATTGTATAGATCTTCAAATCATCAGGAGTAAGTAGTCCAGTCATTGTGAAGGGTGGAGTGAATTACATTACCATAATGAATCTAAATTCATATATCGGGAAGCCAAACAAAGAAGACTCATCAAAAGGGAAAACAAGTATAAGTAGCAAGGGAAAAGATTCTGAGATTGTCAAGAGAAAATCTAGCAAGGGAGGTGAATGAAAGATTTGTGTATTGTCAAACTTTATTAGTTTTTATTTGAAAAACAAAAATTCAGTTGATTTGTATTGCTTTTAGGACAAAATGCAATTTGGTTTGTGTTGCTTTTTAACACAATATGTGGTTGATTTGGTTTGTATTGATTTGGTTTAAGACATTTGCTGTGAACATATTATGAAATGACATTTTGGTTTTAATACAATATGTGTTGATTTGATTTCTGTTTGGAAAACACAATATTAGATAGTTGTGTAATGCGCATATTTATGAAATGATATTTAATAACATAAATAATACATTAATAAGATTTTGATAATACAAGAATATCAAATTGCATTATATAAAATAGATGGTTACAATATATTAAATTAGTGGTAAATACTCAAAACTCGTTGTTTTTGTCTTCTTTGTGTACTTTACACATCAAAATTGCTACTACACACAACATAAGTGCAGTGAGAATTGAGAAACAAATCCACAAAGAATTAAATTTCTTCTTCTATGCAATATACTCCAAACTTGCAGATTTTTCCTTACTTCTTAATTTTCTCAACTCTGCTTCCAATTGTTTCTCTTTAATATTGCATGCATCAATTTCATTTTCCAGTCTATCAAATTTTTTGAGGAATCGAGGAATAAGTTTCTTGCACCTTTGACACATCTTATGATCAAGCCACTTGAAGATTCTTCACAATATTTTTGTGTCTACATAAACTGTCGGGAATTGATCACAAGAATTGCCAGAAATCAATCAAGAACTCCACACAATACAAGAACCACAACCTTGAATGTATAGAAGGAATTGAGAAAACAAAGGACACCAAATTTAGAGTGGTTCGGCTTAAAATGCCTACATCCACTATAGATCACTTTCACTAATTGAATCAAATCAGAAACCACAAAGTTACAGCATGAAAACAAGAAAATCGAAGAACACTCAAACTCTCACTATCGCTCTCTCTATCTTGCTATCTCATACTCTGTACAGTGTGTATCTCACTTAACTCTTAATTAATGAAATGAACTACGCTTTACATAGATCACACAGCACTTTAAATCATCAGATTTTGTTGAGAATTGAGCGAGAAACAAGGCCCGCAAAACCGCCTCACCAACCTGCATTCAAGAAAGTCAAGAAACAAGAATATACAGTATAACAGAAAAATCGAACTTGAAAACGCATTTTCGGAAAACGTTTTTATAAGTAAAAATGCAACTCTTCCCATACTTATCAAAAACGAAAAAAAACCTTTGCAAACTAATTTTCCCTTTTCTCATACTTCTCCATGCATGCAAGCTAACTAATGTTCATGCTATATTCTACATAAACATAAAATAATATGAATGTGACTGGCATTTTTTGAATCAAAATCGAGATTTTATAAATCAGTTCGAAAATTTACCCCATAGTACGTGTATACCCAATAGCGTCTTCTAGGGTTATCAGGAGTCCATGAGTTCTTCAATGAAAGCTCTATCCTACACCCACAATACACCAATTCAGTTTGATGATTTCTGAAAATAGAGGAGTTGGAGTTTGGAGATCGACAGTAATTCCTTCTCATGGTTGTGATATTGAAGAAGGAAATAGAAATTTCTCGAAAACAATTAAAATGCGAGAATCTTGCAAAAGATTGAAGATGGATTGAAGAGCAATTAGAGTTAATCGATTTGGGGGTAAGACTGCAAAACCAATATGGGGGAAAAAAAATACCTCGATTTTGCCTCCAAATGAATTAGGTTAGTTGAGTTCCGTCCATTTTGGATGGAACATTAACGGAAGATACCAAAATTGAAATATTTTGAAACAGTAAGTACCAATATTGGAACTTACGAAAATGGGGATACCAAAAGTGAAATAGAGGTATATTTTAGGTATCAAAAATATAATTTATCCTATTTTATTTTATGCATTATATTAACAAGCAATAATTCCTGATAAATTATGTTAACTATTATAATTATTGATAATTACCTTATATACAAAAAAAAATTACTTGAATTTACTAATGTTAGTTTTTTTGTTTCAAAAAAATATTTTTATAATCACATGGCCTAAAAAGTGTTCGTAATGTCAACTTATATAATTTTCTTATTATGATATTTTTTTATGTTAATGATTTTATACGTATAATTTTACTATATGTTGTAATAGATATTGTATTTGCAATTAAGATAAAATTGTGAGAGCCTTACAATTTGATCTTCCTTAATGTTATTAGTTTCCAAATTTTAATTATGTTTTTATATATAATAAATGAGATAATATTGATGAATAAAAATAATTAATAGTGTTTCTTTTTCAATTTCAACATTAAAAAGGGTAATAAGTATGTATATCACATACAACTTTTAAAATAAATCAATATTGATTATAGATTGATTCAAAATTAATAGTCAATTTGTTTTATTTAACATAAATTGATTTAAATAAATAAACATTATTTTGTTAAGGTTCTAGTTTGGAAGGGAAACTAAATCAATGAGAAAGATGACAACTCATTCAATACGAAAATTATATAAAATTTCATTTTATGTAAAATCTTATGTGAGATGATTTGATATGAGCTTTTTCGAATTTTATTATATAATTAAGGGATAATTATAGAAAATATCATAAACCAATGTACTGCTTGCCCCTCTCCCCTCTATGGTAGTTAACAGACATTATTTTGAAATGGACAAACGAAAATATATTAATATTCAAATGCACTAAAAAGACATTGGCTTACAAAGTTGAGGATTGCTGCTCAGAAACACATTATACCGCAAAGCAGAACGAGATTGGCACCATTTGACAATGGTAAGGGCTATTTTTTGGGTATACGAAGAAATCAAACAATTTCATAATACAATTCAATTTATAAGAAAACTTGTCCCCCTTGAATGATAGCTCATCTTATATTTTTTCCAATACACCAGGGCAATTATTATTTGATTATTTCATTTACCAACAAGTTTCAGTAACATTGAGATAAGAAAATCACCAAGGTAACGGAAAAATCCAAAGCCATTCATATGCTGAGTGCATTGAAAAACATGGTAAAACAAGCAATCCAAATAGGAGAGTGCAGGGGCAGGGGAAAAACACTTGTCAAGAATTCAACAACAAATTGAAGATTGACAAAAAATCATTTCAAAACCAGTAGATAAATTCCAACTCATAACACATAGTATCAAAAATTTGTCCTACTCAAGTACCCTCACTAGCAAAAAGTTGATTCAGATGGATAACACCGTCTCTGCAAACAAGTACCACACCACTTTAACCTCAAGGGACAAGGTTGTCATTGAGCGACAGTGAAGCGAGTTGGTCAGCTGAGGCATTAGCCGGGGGGACATTCCTCAGAACCTCCATAGCCTCAGAAACCTTTGCTTTTAAAGCATCAGGTGATTCAAGTAAATGCAGTACCTCGGTCTGGTCCATCTCCAAAAGCATGCCTGTAACTTTAGCAGCATGCTCATGCTCCAGTTGATCAACGAGAGGGTACAAGTTCTCACCCAACATCTGTAACCAAACATAATTCCCATTTTATATGGCACGAAGCAAACAAAGGTTTTTTTTTTCCTCAATATCAGGAAACCAAGTTCGTATATACATCAAGCAGAATACTTACAGTCCTCTGTTGCTCAGGAGTAGCATTTGCAAGTGCAGAAGCCAGAGCTGTAATCGGCATAGGCTGTGGAATAGCAGCATCTCGAGAAAGCATACCACCCATGTCGTATGGTGCAGAAAGCATCCCTCCAGCAACACCAGGCATCGGCACATCCCCCACATTACGACCGGGAGGATAGCGATACATCCGTCCCCTTGGTAGCATCTGCAAGACAAGGAAAAAAAAAAAGACATGATACAAAATACTTACCAGAATTATACAAAATTAAAAGGAAAAAAAAAAAAAAGGCTCAATCACACGTTGGGAGTATACTACAAAAATCCTATTTCACCATCATGTTCGCTCGAGAAACTTGTTATATATATTCAAGTAGTCTTTTTTAATGCTTCCTGCCAGGTCTTTTTAGGACTTCCCCTTTCCCTTAATTTAAGTTAATGTTTCTCCACATTCTACAACAGCATCCAAAGTCACCTGTGTGCATGTCGGAACCATTTCAACTTTCCAGTGCATTTATCTGATTTTTTCAACTATTGGGGACACCCCTTTTTTAATCAATTCATTCGTAACTTACTAATCCATTCTAGCATGTCGCACACATCCATGTATTGAACACAAAATATGAAATTACCTGCTGCCCCATCATGGGCACAGGCTGCTGAGCTTGTTGCCCGGGACCACCGCCTCTTCTGCCACCCGGGCGTGGACCCTGCTGTCCCTGTTGAACCAACGGCACAAAGAAATTTGGCATTGGAGCACCCCCAGGGCGCATTCCAGGGACAAGTTGCTGCTGATAACCGAATCCAGCCTAACATTTAGAGAGGAATAATATAATTACCAACATATTAATTCAATTCATTTCCAAAAAAAAAAAAAGCCTCTCCAAAAAATATATCCATATCACACCTTCCCTCCCAGCAGCGGAGGAAGTGTATGGCTGCAAATGCAGTTATATCTAAGTTAACAATAAAACCATAGTTGAAATCTGGACAGTATTACAGAGACTCCATATTCAAGGTCCAGACACAAGGAGCACAGATCCGTCCATACAGGATAACTATACAGCTAGATGCTAGAATGATTGAATATAAAGCTTAAATGAGTAAAGGGAACTTATTTAATCGATCATAGAGTATACATTGCACAAAAAGACTGCCATTGGGTTATGGCCCAAGCAAATAGCATAATCTAGAAAAGAAGACAAGCTTTAGACGTTCCTGATGCAAGTATCACCATATAATCGAAAGACCTGTCATTAACACAACAAAGAAATATTTTCCCTAAAGAGATGAGCCCAAATCTCTACTATTGCCCCAGCAACTGCAGATCAAATCCTATAGGTTCTGCATATGTAAGCAAAGTTGAACTTTTAAAAAAACAAAGCATGATAAACACATCAAATTCATGTTTTTTTCTGACTACAAACATACACTTAGAGAATGATGGGTTTGTTTCAGGGTGGGGGTTGAAATCTTTATAAATGAGCCAAGGTAGTGGGGATGCATGGCATATGGTTGGTCAACATAAAGAAACTTGATGGAACTTTCAGCCAAGGAAACTGAGTAAAGTGACAATCGCCAAGCGATTGATACCTGAGGAGGAATCATAGCAGGAGGCTGCCCATAAAATAGCTGCTGCCCTAAACCTGGTGCACCTGGAGGATACATTGGCATGCGAGGAGCAAGTGATGGTGGCATTGCAACCGGTCTCATTAACGAAAATTGAGCCTGGAAAGAGGGTAACCAATTGCAGTGAACTTCATGTCAAAATGGTATCTTCCAAGCAGTCAAACACACGTCATGATATTATTTAATAAGAACCCAGAACCAGAGAGTGATAACAACAAAATATTCTGCAGACTGCTAAAAGAACTACTAATATCAGCAGTAGTTATAACTTATAATAACATGGACAGATCTGGAGCATATTACTTACAATCATCTCCTATAGTCCTATGTTAGATACATACTATAAAACAGAAACAAATGAAGAAGCCAACACAGAACCTATTTGCCTTCTAACATAAGCAGGATAAATAATCAGTTGACTGTTAAGGATGACAAAAGGTCCAACAAATAAATAAATAAAAAGAAGTTTCACTTGATCGCGACTTTAGACAATGCGATACACTAATGGAAATTTTAACAAAGTATCTACCATTTGAAAACATAAAATTATTTAATTTCAAATAAATTTTGGTGTGATAAAATTATGGGTCGAATAGCACACATTTCACATTTTAAGCTGTAGACTGACTGATCTCCAGGAAAATAAGTGCATCCAAATATACAGGCACACATGAATGAATGCTATTATTTACTTGGCAGGAGGAAAACAACCTTTAAGCACATGAATAAGGCTTCTGAACCTTAACATGTGAAGGAGATTAGAAATTGGTTAAGATATGAAAACGTTGTAGTCAAATGATGTCACATTTACATAGAGGTATGGCATAATCTTCTCGCTTGTTAGGACATTCAAAATATATTTACCAAAATATACAGTTGACAAACTTGAGAGGAAAATAGCAACAGGTAAGCGCATAACTAAAATTTTCAAGAGGATCTAAAGCTTCACAAACCTCTCATAAAAGATGAATTTTTTATACAGACAATTTTAGGTACATATCGGGTAAAATATGTTTCAGTGAAAATCTTAAAACCATTTTTGTAAGAGACTGCAAAAATGAACATGTTTCTATTGCAAACAGAAGTTACAAAACATGACTGTCTATAAAAATACATTATCGCACAACATTTGTCGGTGCTGATGTTTCCCTAATAAGTCATTTAATAGGAGGAGGCATGGCATATAACCTGCCTATGAAAATCACAATGTTAAAGCAATTAAAAAACCAGTATCATAACTTGTCGCATTTTTAAAAAAAGATTTTGGTGAAAATATACCTGTAACCTTGCTCTTCGCTCCTCTTTACGTTGTGCGAGTGCAACATAGAGAGGCTTGCTGATCACCATCTTCCCATTCATCTCAGACAACTACAATTACAAGAACAGCTACAATTACAAGAACAGCTCAGTCATCTCTGAAAAATCATACATAAAATCATTTTGCCATCAACTTACAGCTCTAGAAGCTTCCTCAGGAGTTGAAAATGCAACAAATCCTGAACCTCTACTTATTCCACCCTGATCACGCATAACCTGCAACACAAGGACACAAACCAATTGAATATAATTTTACATGAAAGGCAGGACAAAGCAGTTCAAATATCTTATCTTTGAAGAACACATGTTAATATACCTTGCATGATGTAATCGTACCAAACTCTGTAAACAATTCCTTCAGTTTTTCATCATCAATGCTGTCATCCAAGTTTTTCACATACAAATTAACTCCAGGATTCTTGTCAACGGTTTCCTCAGTGGTCTGCTCAAATCGGCTTTTAAGTTCTTGCTCTCTCTCCGACTTTTTTTGGGCTTTCCCAACATACCACTCCTTGTCATCAAAACTTTTCCCATTCAGAGCTTCAACAGCTTTAGCAGCATCATCAGCATTTTCAAAATTGACAAAACCAAAGCATTTTGACTTTCCATTGGCATCTCTCATTACCACAGCACTGGTGATTGTTCCATATTCACCAAAAGTATTCTTCAAATCATCATCAGTTGTAGAATCAGCAAGGTTTTTCACAAAGACATTGTTGAATTTTGTCTTATTAGATGAAGTATCCCTCTCCTGTTTACGAAGGAAACGACCAACATACACCTGCTTGTCATTCATAAGCATACCATTTAACTTATCAATAGCACTTTGTGCGGATTCCTCATTCTCAAATTGTACAAAACCATAGCCCCTTGACTGGCCATTATGATCTGTTGCTATCTTGCAAGAAAGAATATTACCGAAGCTTGAAAAGGTGTCATGTAATGCTTTGTTATCAATGCTTTTATCCAGATTCTGCAAAGAAAGCACCATCATAAGTTAACAATAATTAACACAACACTCTCAGCGGAAGAGTATAAAATGATCACGTCATATTGATGATTTCCAAAAAACAATGAAAAAATAAGCAAGCTCATAAGTAACACATGTAAATAAATATATGAATAAAATATGAAAAGACATGAGCAAGGAGAGGCTAGGAAGAAATCAATTAGCTGTCCCCATCTGAAAGCAATGCCCTCCTGTTCTTAATAATAAATTAATGATGTGCTACACAGTGAAATAGGATAAATACATGAAAAAATACAACTTGTTATTTCAGTTAATTAAATGGAAGTACAAACTTTTTTAAGCCATCAAATCTCTCTTATACCCCTCTATTCATTCATCAAATTCATTACTCAATGTTTGTCATAAGAGCATTATATAAACTTAAATGGAAAGCTAACACTGACTTACGTACATGACTCTATTCATTGGAGTTGTTAAACAAATTTAAGATTTTTTTTTTAAATGAGCATATAAGGATAATGTACCTTGATAAAGATATTTGCAGTTCCACTTTTTCGAATGCTCGGGTCGCGGTGAGAATACATGATTCTGATTGCCTTAGTATTAAGAGGAGTGAAGTTCAACACCTCCAGAGCTCTTGCCGCTGTAATGCATATTAAGTGGAAAATCATAAGATAGGTAATAACCATGATCAAAGGAAACAATCCATAGCTAAAATCTAAAAGAAAAGGAGACAACCACAAAAAATTCTCTGCTGATGAAATTGACACAACAACTACAAACATTCAATTAATAAAAAAATAAACATAATCCATCATACAACAGATGTCAGAATAGTCAAAATGTTATCTGTACAGACATTCTATATTGTTGTACACTACACCAAATGGGTAATGAGACATAACAAAGCAATACACAAAAAGCTTATGGTTCCTACCTCTACTAAGGTTCAGTTCATCAGTCCGAACATTTTGCTTGATAAGAGTTAATAGAGTATTAAGCTATACGAGGAAAAGCTCGATGAGCCACAAAAGCAAGAAACTCAAAACACCAATAAAAGCATTTTACTTTCAATATCAGGCAGCAGTCTCTAAATAAATCTACAGCAACAATTCTTTTGTCCACTATCCAGTGAGTTTGCATATATTCCACCTTCAAATCAAATTAAGGTAATCATAAACCTAGAACACACTGGAAATCCTAAAATACACTCAAAGCATGGTCTGAGATCTTAATAATTGTATGTATATCAATAGAGAGGTGTTTCCCCTCAAACATTGATGAGAAGGCCAACCATCGTTAGCTACATATTTCTCAACAAAACCCAAAACATTATCTTTCTTGAACGTAGAAAAAATGAAACCATATACCAAGGTCATCAAATGTCATTTCTTTACTTATCCAAAAAGATAAATACTAAAGCTTCCAAAATAAAGATGACACAGCCATGACCATCAATCTAAGGAAATGTAATGCAATGGAAAACGCAGCCTGATTTTCTCTGCATGCATAACAAATCAGCAACCCAACAAACGATTCTAACAGAACTCCACATTAACAAAGGTAAGAGAGTGTAACAAAAGGACTCACCATCCTGGGGGTTGTTGTAGTTGACATACCCATAGCCAAGGCTGCGTCGAGTGCTGAGGTCGCGACAAACTCTAACGGAGACAACCTGACCCACCTGATTGAACAGATCGTAGAGCTGAGAGTCCGTCACGTTGAAATCCAAGTCACCAACATACAGAGACGTCGTCTGAAACTGTCCCGGCGCAGCTCCCGCTCCAGCAGACCCGTTCGGACCACTCGCCGCCGCCACATTCGGGTGCTGAACCTGAATCTGAGCCATTTCCTCAAAGCAAGATTTGAACCTAGATTTTTTTTGTTTTTTTCAAGGGAATTTCTTCCCTCTCCTCGTTATTGATAAACTCAAAATCGAGGGCGAGAAAACAGAGAGAGGAACAATAAGTAAATGAGTAAAAATTAAGGCCAATTTTTGGTTTTTCGGGTAAAGATTGGAGAGGGAAGGATAAAATGGGGATAAATTTTGGATGGATCAAGGATACAAAATTCTAGAGAGAGGTTTTTTTTTTTGCCTTAGGGAGGGCAGAGAACTGCACCGCACTCGAGGAAGACAATGAACTGTAATTCTTTTGCCAAATATGGTGAGAAACCCTAGCTTCAATGAACGGTGAAATCGTAGCCGCGAATTATGATTCTTTGGTCCATGTGAGCATCTGATGTTGACACGTGCGGATGATGAGAAGAATTCAGGACGTGGCCACACGAGGAGAGAGAGGATTGATTAATAGGTTTAATTTTTCTTAAAGATAAAATTTTAATTTAATTTGTATGTTTGGAGGAGAGAGAGGATTGAATAATATGTTTAATTTTTTTCAAGAAAAAAGATTTAATTTAATTTGTATGTTTGGATTAAATGTTTATAATTTTTTTAAATCGGTTAATTTAAATAATTTGTGTTTGGTTGATGGGTTTATAAGATACTAACACTAAACTAATGATACATAATTAAATATAAGAAGTATATATCATATTATCAGTATATTTTAATTATTTTAATTTTATTAGTTTAGAGTCAATAGCTCATTTTAAGATATGATTAATCAAATAAAATAAATTGATTATCAACTAAATTCCTTGCACATCACATAACCCTAACACGTCACATACAAATGTTATATAATGTTTAGGAAGAACATCGAAACATACTTCAACTAAAATACATGAATGTTTAAAATATAAGAGGGGCTTTTTTCCTCAATATTGCATATTAATATTTAAATATTCTTAATATTCAATTTAAGTTGCAGTACAAATTCAAAATATCAATATGAATAGAAATGTAAATATTTTGAATTTAAGAAAATATGAAATGTAGATGTTGAAAAGTTTATGAAAATTAAAAGTTGTATATATATAATTTTTTTATAGAGTTTATTATTAAATTTTGGGCTGCGAGGTTTAATATCATTGATGTGGCTGTCATGGTATACTTACGCGTCATTTGCTTGACCCATTTAACACATAAAATGGTTGGTGTGGACTAAAAAACAATTAAATAAACATTAAAATATATCAACAGAAAAAAAAATATATATATATATTAACAAAATAAAGGAGTATTAAAAAGAATAAAAGAAAAGTTGACTCATGTATCTCTCTCGTCCACGGCTGCGTCGCCCACGCTCTCTCCTTCGACCGCCAATCTACACGGTTTACATCTTCAGAGCGCGCTTAGCCACCGCACCCTCACTAGTGTCTCTTCCCTCTACACCTCCACCTCCACCTCCATCACCATCACGCCGGTGCCGCAGCGCGCCACCATTCCCCTTTTTCTACTGTTTTCCCCTCCATCAATTCCCTTTCACCACTCTCCCCTGTTCAATCACAAATCACAACTCCGAAATCACAAATTAATTTGTTGCCTATCACATAACTTCAATTCATCACAAAGCCTTCAATTTCATAGCCTCAGAAGTCACAGTGCATCACTTATTTTCCCCAAATTGTGTTTTCCGAAGCTGTGCAATCGGGAAATGGAGGCAGCACGGTGGTCGCATGTCACGAATGAACAAGAAGGAATTATGAATTAAGGAATGAACACCCTGACATCGCGCTTTAGATGAGAGGCAACAGGAAGATGGAAGCGGAGGGAGACGCGTGGTGGCGGTTAGAGGTGTTGCAGGTAGTGGTGGATGGCGGATGGCGCGGCGGTACTGGGGAGGAAGAAAAACTTGGGGGTTGTTTTGGACGCTGATATTTCATTTTTTTTATTTTCTGTTTATTTTTTTGGTTATATCTAATTTCCAGAATTTTTTTTAAAACTTTGTCTATTTTCAATCTTATGTGGCAAGATGATGATGTGTGAATTTAATGTCAGATGTCACATGTATTATTATGTTATACAGACGAAATTGGGCAACATTGACCCAAGAATCCGAATTGGTGAGCTCACGTACTGTTCACATGTTCAATTGAGCGATTCGAACTAAAATTAACAAAATCTGCAAAACTCAAAAAGTGATTGCATAACGATGATCACAATATTCATACGGAGTCTTTTCAATGGTCGTTTGGTATCTATTATTATATGTGAATTGTACTAAAAACAACTAGCTTTCACAATTCCCCTTCAAATCCAAAAATACATCATGTCCAAAATTTGGATAGTTCTCTCCGATTGAACGATGATTAGTAGTGTAGAAAGAGAGCTTTGTTCCTAGAACCGTGTATAGACTTTGTCAGACTTTTTATGTAAACCTTGTATCTCGATAAAAAAACTATCGACACAAGTAGTCAATGTAAATGGACAAGTTTGTTATTCGGCTGATTCTGGGAGTTAAATAAACATTATTCTGAATTAGACAAATGAAAGTATATTAATTTTCCCATTGGACTTCCAGCTCAGAAACACGTTATATCGTCAAGGAGAATGAGATTATTTGCACCATTAGACAAATTAAAAGGGCTATTTTTTAGGTATACGAAGAAATCACACAATTTGATATAGCACTCAGTTCAAAATTTTCTAAATCTTCAGGGAGGAGACGTGGAACAACCAGTACCAACACTAACGTTGATTATGCTGACATGTAAAAATGGAGTTAGCTAACGTGTCTGCCACAAATCTTCCATCTCATATAATTTTGCAGCAAATCTTAATTTGCCCGAAACAACAAATAATTTTCAAAATCATGGCTTAATTGATAAAAATAAAAAAACTGACCAAAATCAATAAAAACTCGAAAAAACTTTGGATTTATTTATTTATTTATATTTTAGGCCTTATTCAATTATTAACAAGTTTCAATAACATTAAGACAAGAAAATCACTCGGGTTGTAAGATACCACATTAAGTCATTCCTGTGCAGAGTGCATTGAAACATGGTAAAACCAACAATCCAAATAGAAAGGGGAAGGGGAAGAGGAATAACACTTGTCGTCAAGAATTCAATAACAAATCGAAGATTGACCAAAATATCATTTGAAAACCAGTAAGATAAATTCCAACTCATAACACATAGTATCAAAAATTTATCCTACTCGAAGTACCCTCACTAGCAAAAAGTTGTGATTCAGATGGATAACACCGTCTCTGCAAACAATCACCACTCCACTTAACCTCAAGAGACAAGGTTGTCATTGAGCGACAGGGAAGCGAGTTGGTCAGCTGAGGCATTAGCCGGGGGGACATTCCTCAGGACATCCATCGCCTCGGAAACCTTCGCTTTCAAAGCATCAGGTGATTCAAGTAAATGCAGGACCTCGGTCTGGTCCATCTCCAAAAGCATTCCTGTAACTTTAGCAGCATGCTCATGCTCCAGTTGATCAACGAGAGGGTACAAGTTCTCACCCAACATCTGTAACCAAAAATATTTCCCATTTTATATGGTACCAAGCAAACCAAGTTTTTTTTTTTTTTAATTTAAAATTATCAGGAAACCAACTTCATATATACATCAAGCAGAATACTTACAGTCCTCTGTTGCTCAGGAGTAGCATTTGCAAGGGCAGATGCCAGCGCTGTAATTGGCATAGGCTGTGGAATAGCAGCATCTCGAGGAAGCATACCACCCATGTCGTATGGTGCAGAAAGCATCCCTCCAGCAACACCAGGCATTGGAACATCCCCCACATTACGACCGGGAGGATAGCGATACATCCGTCCCCTTGGTAGCATCTACAAGACAAGTAGAAAAAAAAGACTTGATACAAAATACTTACCAGAATTATACAAAATGAAGAGAAAAATAAAAAAGGCTCAATCACACATTTGGAGTATGCTATAAAATCCAATTTCACAATCATGTTCGCTCGAGAAACTTATTCTTATATATATTCAAGTAATCTTGTTTAATGTTTCATTCCATGTCTTTTTAGTTTCCCCATTTCCTTAATTTAAGTTAATGTTTTTCCACGTTCTTCAAGAGCATCTAAAGTCACCTGTGTACATGTCCGAACCATTTTAACTTTCACAACTATAGAGGATACCCCTTTTTATCAATTCATCCATAACTTACTAATATATTCAAGCATGCCGCACACATCCATGTATTGAACACAAAATATGAAATTACCTGCTGGCCCATCAGGGGACCAGGCTGCTGAGCTTGTTGTCCTGGACCACCACCTCTTCTGCCACCTGGGCGTTGACCCTGCTGTCCCTGTTGAACCAACGGCACAAAGAAATTTGGCATCGGAGCACCCCCAGGCCGCATTCCAGGGACAAGTTGCTGCTGATAACCAAATCCAGCCTAACATTTTCAGAAGAATAATATAATTACCAACATAATATTACAATTCATTTCCCGATAAAAGAAAAAAAGGCTTTCTAAAAAGTATATCCATATACATCTTCCCTCCCAGCAGCAGGGAAGTGTATGGCTGCAAATACATTTATATCTAAATTATCAATAACACCATAGCTCAAATCTGGACATTATGACAGAAACTCCATTTTCAAGGTCCAGACAGACACAAGGAGCAAAGATCAGTCTAAACAGGATAACTATAAAGCTAAATGCTACAATGATTGAATATAAAGCTAAAATTAGCATAGTGAACTAATTTAATTGATCATAGAGCATACATAGCAAAAAATAGACTGCCATTGGTTTATGGCCCAAGCAAAGAGCACATCAAGAAAGGCATACAGGCTTTAGACAATCCTGATGCAAGCATCACCATATGATTGAAAGACCTGTCATTAACACAACAAAGAAATGTTTTCCCTAAATAGATAAGCCCAAATCTTTACTATTGCCCCAAAACCTGCAGATAAAAATTCTGCAGGTTAAGCCTTTCATAAGCACAGTTAAACTTTTAAAAACAAAGCATAACACCCACATCAAATTCGTTTTCATTTCTTACTACAAGCATACATTTGGTAATATAAGGAGACTGATAGGTTTGTTTCAGGGTGGGGGTTGAAATCTTCTCTAATAAGCCAAGGAAGTGGGGATGCAGGGCATTTTGTTTTTCAACATGAAGAAACTAGATGGAACTTTCAGCAAAGGAAACTGAGAAAAGTGACAGCTGCTCGGCAATGCATACCTGAGGAGGAATCATAGCAGGAGGTTGCCCATAAAATAGCTGCTGCCCCAAACCTGGTGCACCTGGAGGATACATTGGCATGCGAGGAGCAAGTGATGGTGGCATTGCAACCGGTCTCATTAGAGAAAATTGAGCCTGGAAATAGGGCAATCGATTGCAATGAACTTCATGTAAAAATGGTATCTTCCAAGCAGTCGAACACACATGTTATGACATTGTTTAAAAAGCCAGAACCAGAGAGTGATAACAAAATATTCTGCGAACGGCTAGAAGAACTACAAATATCAGCAGTAGTTATAATAACTTGGACAGATCTGGGGTATATTACTTACAATCATCTCCTATGTTATGTACATACTAGAAAACAGAAACAAGTGAAGAAGAGAAAACAAAACCTATTTGCCTTCTAACATAAGCAGGATAAATAATCCAGTTGACCGTTGACGCTGACAAAAAATCCAACAAACAAATAAACAAAAGTTTCACTTGATCGAAACTTTAGCCAATGAGATGCACTAATGAGAATTTTTTTAAGAAAAGTATCTACCGTTTTAATACATAATATTGTATCATTTAAAATAACTTTTGGTGTGATAGAATTATGGGTCGAATAGCATCACATATCACATTATAAGCTGTAGACTGCCTGATCTTCAGGAAAATAAGTGCATCCAAATATATAGACATGAAAAAATACGGTTTATTTACTTGAATAGAGCAAAAAAAAAAAAAAACTTGTAAGCACATGAACCTTAACAAATGGAGGAGATTAGAAATCGATTAAGATATGAAAACGTTGTGGTCAAATGATGTCACATGTACATAGTTGTATGGCATAATTATGGCCAAATAGGACATTCAAAATATATACACCAAATTTATACAGTTGACAAGCTTGAGAGGAAATTAGCAACCGGTGAGCACATAACTAGAATTGTCAATACGAACTGAAGATTTACAAACCTCAAGCAAAGGATGAAATTTTTAAACAGCCAATTTTAGACAGATATCGGAATAAAACATGTTTCAGTGAAAATCTTGAATCCAATTTTGTAAGAGACAGCACAAAGATTATGTTTCTATTGCAACCACGAGTTATAAAATATGACTGGCTAAGAAAATACTATATCGCACAAGACATTCATCAGTGTTAATGTTTCCCTCCAATAAGATATAATCTTTAGAAATGTGGTACAAGTCATTTAATAGGAAGAGGAGTGACAAATAACCAGCTAATGAGAATCACAATGATAAAGAAATTAAAATGCGGCATCATAACTTGTCATTTTTCTTAAAAGATCTGGGTGAAAACATACCTGTAACCTTGCTCTTCGCTCCTCTTTACGTTGTGCGAGTGCAACATAAAGAGGCTTGCTGATTACCATCTTTCCATTCATCTCAGACAACTACAATTACAAGAACAGCTCAGTCCTTTCCGAAAAATCATACATAAAATCATTTTGCCAACAACTTACAGCTCGTGAAGCTTCCTCAGGAGTTGAAAATGCAACAAATCCTGAACCCCTGCTTATTCCACCTGGATCGCGCATAACCTACAAAAAAACAGAGACACATACATCAATTGAATATAATCTACATGAAAGGCAGGACAAAAGAACACATGTTAATATACCTTGCATGATGTAATTGTACCAAACTCTACAAACAATTCCTTCAGTTTTTCATCATCAATGCTGTCATCCAAGTTTTTCACATACAAATTAACTCCAGGGTTCTTGTCAACAGTTTCCTTGTTGGTCTGCTCAAATCGACTTTTAAGTTCTTGCTCTCTCTCCGACTTTTTTTGGGCTTTCCCAACATACCACTCCTTGTCATCAAAACTTTTCCCATTCAGAGCTTCAACAGCTTCAGCGGCATCATCAGCATTATCAAAATTGACAAAACCAAAGCATTTTGACTTTCCATCGGCATCCCTCATTACCACAGCACTGGTGATTGTTCCATATTCACCAAATGTATTCTTCAAATCATCATCGGTTGTCGAATCAGCCAGATTTTTCACAAAGACATTGTTGAATTTTGTCTTGCTAGATGAAGTATCCCTCTCCTGTTTACGAAGGAAACGACCAACATACACTTGCTTGTCATTCATAAGCATACCATTTAGCTTATCAATAGCGCTTTGTGCTGATTCATCATTCTCAAATTGTACAAACCCATAGCCCCTTGACAGGCCATTATGATCTGTGGCTATCTTGCAAGAGAGGATATTACCGAAGCTTGAAAAAGTGTCATGTAATGCTTTGTTATCAATGCTTTTATCCAGATTCTACAAAGAAAGCACTATCTTAAGTTAGCAATAACAAACACACACACACACACAAAACACGAGCAAGGAGAGGCTGAGAGGAAATCACTTTTCTGTCCCCATATGAAAACAATGACCTCCTGTTCATAATAATAATTTAATGATGTGCTACATAGGGATATAGAATTAATTCAAGAAAAAATGCTCGTTGTCCCAAAAAAAGAATCATGTTGCTACATGTACAAATTGTTAATTTCAGTTAATTAAATGGAAGTACAAACTTTTGTAAGCTATCAAATCTCTATTATGCCCCTCTATATATTTATCAAATCAATCACTCGATGTTTTTTATACGAGCATTATAAAAATTTAAATAAAAAGCTAACACTGAATTTCATGCATGAATCTTTTACAGGAAAAAAAGAAAAGTTTCTGAAGCATGACTTTTTAACAAGTACATTAGGGTTATCAAACAAATTTAGGCAATTTTTTTTTAAAAAGAGCATAAAAGGATAATGTACCTTGATAAAGATATTTGCAGTTCCACTTTTTCGAATGCTCGGGTCGCGGTGAGAATACATGATTCTGATTGCCTTAGTATTGAGAGGAGTGAAATTCAACACCTCTAGAGCTCTTGCCGCTGTAATGCACATTAAGTGGGAAATTCATATGACGGGTAATGATCATGATCAATGGAAACAACCAATAGCTAAAATCAATGAAAGAAAAGGAGCTAACTATAAAAAACTCTTTGCTGATGAAATAGACACAACATCTACAAGCATTCAAATAATAAATTGAAAAAAAAAAAACATAATCAATCACACAACAGTTGTCGGAATAGTCAAAATGTTATCTGCAAATAATGCTGCCTAATACAGACATTCTATATTGTTGTTCATTACACCAAATTGGTAATGAGACATAACAAAGTAATAGACAAAAAGCTTGTGGTTCCTAACTCTACTAAGATTCAGTTCATCAGTCTGAGCATTTTGGTTGATAAGAGTTAGAGAGTATTAAACTATATGAGGAAAAGCTCAATGATCCACAAATGCGAGAAACTCAACACACCAATAAAAGCATTTTACTTTCCATATCAGGCAGCAGTTTGTAAATAAATCTACAACAACAATTCTTTTGTCGACCATCCAGTGAGTTTGCATATATTCCGCCTACAAATCAGATTAAGGTAACAAAATCATAAACACAGAACACACTGGAAATCCTAAAATACACTCAAAGCATGTGTCTGTCTGTACATAAATAGGTGTTGCGCCTAAACACTGATGTGAAGGCTGGAGCCCAACAATTGTTAGCTAAAGATTTCTCAACAAAACCGAAAAAATTATCTTGCTAGAACATAGAAAATGTAACCAATACCAAGGTCGTCAAATATTATTCCTTTTTTTTATCCAAAAACTTAAATCCTAAAGCTTCCAAAATAAAGATGGCAATCAATATGAGAAAACGTAATACAATGGCAAAGGCAACCTGATTTTCTCTGCATGCATAACAAATCAGCATACCCAACAAACGATTCTAACAGAACTCCACATTAACAAAGGTGAGAGAGTGTAACAAAAGGACTCACCATCCTGGGGGTTGTTGTAGTTGACATACCCATAGCCAAGGCTGCGTCGAGTGCTGAGGTCGCGACAAACTCTAACGGAGACAACCTGACCCACCTGATTGAACAGATCGTAGAGCTGAGAGTCCGTCACGTTGAAATCCAAGTCACCAACGTACAAAGACGTCGTCTGAAACTGTCCCGGCGCAGCTCCCGCTCCAGCAGACCCGTTCGGACCACCCGCCGCCGCCACATTCTGGTGCTGCACCTGAATCTGAGCCATTTCCTCCGAGCAAGATTCGAACCAAGATTTTTTGGTTTGTCTAGGGATTTTCTTCCCTGTCCTCGTTATTGATGAACTCAAAATCTAGGGCGAGAAAACAGAGGGAGAAACAATAAGGAAAAGGGTAAAATTAAGGCGAATTTTTGGGTTTTTCGGGTAAAGATTGGAGGAGAGGGAAGGATAAAATGTGGATAAATTTTGGAAGGATCAAGGATTCAAAATTCTAGAAAGTGAGGTTTTTTTTTTTTTTTTTTTTTTTTTGCCTTAGGGAGGGCAGAGAACTGCACCGCACTCGAGGAAGACAATGAACTGTAATTCTTTTGCCAGATATGGAGAGAAACCCTAGCTTCAATGAAAAGTGAATCGTAACCGTTCATTATGATTCTTTGGTCCTTGAGAGCACCTGGTGTTGACACGTGTGGAACGATGAGGAGAGTTCAGAGCCGAAAATGAGAATTCCTACAAAGTAGCTTGAAATTACGATTCGAGCTTACATTTCTGGCTTATTGAAATTGTAGCCCCCCTGAGATGGCAATTTGGATCCAACCCGTTTGTACCCGACCTTGACTGGACGGCCCGACCCGTGTGTGAGGCGCTCGTGTCTGTCCGTGCCATGTATTATATTCACACATATATAATATAATTTATATATTTAGAATATAAATATAAATTAATTATAATCAATATAATTTTATCTTATTTAAAGTGTTCATTATAATTAAGGATGTGATTATTTAGAAAAAATTAAAATTATTTTATAATAATCCCTTAAGATAAAAATAAAATTAATATAATGAATTTATTTTGTATTTCTTAAAATACGTACATTATTATAATCAATATATGAAGTTCTTAAAATATATTAATTTGAATGTCTCTATATTTGATCTGGATGTCTTGAATTTCGTAAGAAAAATTTAAGATTTTCATTTTCATTATTCATAATATATTTCGTATTAAAGCTTGGTAATCAATAAGGTGACAATTATTCGTGGACCTATGAGATTGTAGCATATGAATACTTGAGCAAGAAGAGTGTTTTATTTAGTGTAATCTTAATTACTTAAGTTCGTCCGTTTCTACAGATTTCATATTTGTTCGACCAAATTCTCAAAAAGTAAATGAAACTGAATTTATTGTGATTGTAAATTCGATAAATTGTAAGTAAGAGTATATATATATATAACTCAATTAAATTAATGTTTTAGGATAAAAACCCCGTAGTCCAAAATATATAAGAAAAGTCCACTCAAAAAGTTATCAACTTGGATTATACATACAAATTTTTTAATTTTTATTGTTTCTCTTCCTTCCACCTCAATTTATTAGAAAAGAACAAAAAACCTGCTTAGTAGGACAAAAATGTCGGATATACCATATATATCCTATAATTGGTCATTAATACGATGAGTTATCATTATTCATATATTTGATTTTATTCGTATGTTGGATTGATGGTTGGTTGAATAATAGATTATATATATATATATATATATATATATATATATATATATATTCTCGCTCACACTCACTAAAGTAATAAATATCAAGGGACTGGTGTCGAGTTAATCCATTTTCCGTTCAAAAATTTTCTTTTAATTTTTAATTTCAAATAATTCACTTAATAAATCAAAATATTTCGTTATCAATGTCCTTTTCAATTACTCACTTTCCATAAAAATAATGATGACACGTTACAGTCGCCCGGGCCTGGTCACTGCGACCCCCTTTGTGAGGAGGCACCCCTTCTCCAGAAGTTACGGGGCTATTTTGCCGAGTTTCTTAGAGAGAGTTGTCTCGCGCCTCTATGGATTAATTTCATAACAATATTCAATTTATAAATTAGTTCTCAATTTTAAATTTAAATTTTAAAATATCTCAATAAATTGCTTAATTTTACATGTTTTCTCAATTTAATGCTTGAATTTTAGATTGAGTTCTCAATCAAAACAAAATTTCATATTTTATATTTGTAGATTTATTAATATTTTCAATACGTATTACCATTTTAGATTAATTAAGACAAGTTAGTGTGTTTTAAAAATAATTTTCATTCGATTTATCTTAATTTATATGGAAAAAAAGAAAGAAAGAAAAATATAGTTAACATAAATATAAATTATATTAAACTGATTAATATTAAAATCGACTTTATATACTTTTATTCATAAAATTAATAAAATAAAGGAATCTTAATTTTTGAATTGCATTTATTATTATTATATATATATATGTAAATTAATACAAGTTGGATGAAGATCATTCCAAATTGTACAAACTTATCTTAATTTATCTAAATTATAAATACATAAAATATAAATAAATCTATAAATATAAATAAAAAAAATTAAATTTTATCTTGAATTGAGAACTCAATCTAAAATTCAAGCCTTAAATTAAGAAAAAATGTAAAATCGAACTCTTTATTAAGAAACTTTAAAATTTTGATCTAAAATTGAAAATTAATTTATAAATTGAGTTTTATTATGAAATTTATCCTATTAAAATAAGTTATTTCTGAAATTAATAAAAAAATCTAGGTTTATTTTGAAAAATGTATGACAATATATTAAACATTCTAATAATTAATAATTCATTAATGTAGTTTTTGAATTATTGGAAATATGTTTTATATTAAAGGTAAACATTTAGAGTATGTTTGGTTTGTATGTTGGGTTGGTTAAGTTAGTTGAGTTGTGATGGGTTTGCACTATTTGGGTTAAATTGGGTTAATTTTTTGATATGTTTGATTTGAATGTTTAATGATAGGTATGACTTAATTTTGTATTAGGTTTGAATGTTGTGGTATTTATTGAGTTAGGTTTATGTATTAAATTCATTAAATCCAAATAAACCTAAATAAACTAACCACTTTCGATGGATTTATTTAACCTAAATAAACCCACCACAAAACCATAAATATCATTTTTGATCCGAACCCGAAAAAAATATGAACTTTTCAATCTTTAAAGCAAACACGAGATTTTCCAAGTTAATTAACCCTAACCAACCCAAACCCCCACCCCCAAACCAAACATTAAAACTTTCCCATTTTCTAAACCAAATGTCCTTGATGGAGGTGACTTTAAAAAAGCACCTTATCTTCCATTGTTTGTTCACGTGAGACTTATGTACGTGTCTTGATCGACAACATCTACTGTAGAGAACTTTATATTATTATTATTCTATATAAATTCTACATTCAGTTCTAAATATTTAAACTAGTTTATAAGAAAACGAGTCACCCAAGAATGATATCTCATTTTATACTTTTTCCCAATATACCATTTCGACTATTATTTAATAAGTTTCAATAACATTGAGATAAGAAAATCACTCAGGTAACAGCAGCATCCCACATTAAGCCATTCCTGTGCAGAGTGCATTGAAACATGGTAAAACAAGCAATCCAAAAAGGACAGGAGGGCAGAGGGAGGGAATTAACACTTGTCAACAAATCGAAGATGGACCAAAAAATCATTTCAAAACCAGTAGATTAATTCAAACTCATAACACAGTACCAAAAATGTGTCCTACTCAGAGTACCCTCACTAGCAAAAAGTTGATTCAGATGGATAGCACTGTCTCTGTAAATAATCACCACACACTTAACCTCAAGAGACAAGGTTGTCATTGAGCGACAGTGAAGCGAGTTGGTCAGCTGAGGCATTAGCCGGGGGGACATTCCTCAGGACATCCATCGCCTCGGAAACCTTCGCTTTCAAAGCATCAGGTGATTCAAGTAAATGCAGGACCTCGGTCTGGTCCATCTCCAAAAGCATTCCTGTAACTTTAGCAGCATGCTCATGCTCCAGTTGATCAACGAGAGGGTACAAGTTCTCACCCAACATCTGTAACCAAACATAATTCCCATTTTATATGGTACCAAGCAAACAAAAGGTTTTTTTTTCCTCAATATCAGGAAACCAAGTTCGTATATTCATCAAGTAGAATACTTACGGTCCTCTGCTGCTCAGGAGTAGCATTTGCAAGGGCAGAAGCTAGAGCTGTAATCGGCATAGGCTGTGGAATAGCAGCATCTCGAGGAAGCATACCACCCATGTCGTATGGAGCAGAAAGCATCCCTCCAGCAACACCAGGCATCGGCACATCCCCCACATTACGACCGGGAGGATAGCGATACATCCGTCCCCTTGGTAGCATCTACAAGACAAGGAGAAAAAACAGATGATACAAAATACTTATCAGACAAAATTAAAAGAAAAGAAAGAAAACCCTCAATCACACTTTTGGAGTAGGTTATCGAAATCCTATTTCAACATCATGTCCGGTCATGATACTTGTTCTTATATATATTCAAGTAATCTTTTTCAATGTTTCCTTCCATGTCTTTAAAGGTTTCCCTTTTCCCTTAATTTAAATTAATGTTTCTCCGCGTTCTACAGGTGCATCTAAAGATCCCCTGTGTACAATGTCCAAACCATTTTCCAGCACTTTATCTGATCTCCTCAATCATTGGGGCTACCCCTGTTTTTATCAATTCATTCAGAACTTATTAATCTATTCTTGCATGCCGCACACATCCATGTATTGAACACAAAATATGAAATTACCTGCTGCCCCATCAGGGGCACAGGCTGCTGAGCTTGTTGCCCTGGACCACCACCTCTTCTGCCACTGGGGCGTTGACCCTGCTGTCCCTGTTGGACCAACGGCACAAAGAAATTTGGCATCGGAGTACCCCCAGGGCGCATTCCAGGGACAAGTTGCTGCTGATAACCAAATCCAGCCTAACATTTTCAGAAGAATAATATAATTACCAACATAATATGTCAATTCATTTCTCCCCAAAAAAGGCTTTCTAAAAAGGATATCCACATCACGCCTTCCCTCCCAGCAGCGGGAAAGAGTATGGCTGCAAATACATTTATATCTAAGTTATCAATATAACCATAGCTGAAATCTGGACATTATCACAGAGACTCCATATTCAAGGTCTAGTCAGACACAAGGAGCACAGATCAGTCCAAACAGGATAACTATAAAGCTAGATACTAGAATGATTGAATATGAAGCTAAAATTAGCATAGGGAACTTATTTAATCAATCATAGAGCATACATTGCACAAAAAGACTGCCATTGGGTTATGGCCCAAGCAAATTGTATATCTAGAAAAGAAGACATGCTCTAGACGATACACTGATGCAAATATCACCATATAATCGAAAGACATGTCATTGACAATAGAATAAAAGTTTCCCTAAAGAGATGAGACCAAATCTCTTTATTGCTCCAGCAACTGCAGATCAAATCCTGTAGGTTCCCTTCACTAGCACAGTTAGATTTACCAAAAAAAAAACCGCATCAATTAGTGTTTTTCTCTGACTACAAGCATACACTAAGTAACATAAGAAGAATGATGGGTTTGCTTCAGGGATGGGAGTTGATATCTTCTCAAATAAGCCAAGTGGGGATGCCTGGCATTTGGTTGGTCACCATGAAGAAACTAGATGGAACTTTCAGCAAAGGAAACTGAGAAAAGTGACAATCACCCAGTGATTGATACCTGAGGAGGAATCATAGCAGGAGGTTGCCCATAAAATAGCTGCTGCCCCAAACCTGGTGCACCTGGAGGATACATTGGCATGCGAGGAGCAAGTGATGGTGGCATTGCAGATGGTCTCATTAGCGAAAATTGGGCCTGAAAAGAGGGCAACCAATATGACATTGTTTGAGAAGCCAGAACCAGAGAATGATATCAACAAAATATTCTGCAGACTGCCAGAATAACTACAAATATCAGCAGTAGTAATAATAACTTGGACAGATCTAGACTATATTACTTACAATCATTTCCTATGGTAGATACATACTAGAAAACAGAAATAAGTGAAGAAGACAACACACTCTATTCTCCTCCTAACACGAGCAAGATAAAATATTCAGTTGTCCGATAAGGCTGACAAAAAGTCCAACAAATAAATACACTGAAGTTTTACTTGAGCACAACTTTAGCCAATGAGATACACTAATGGGAAATTTCAAAAAGTATCTACATTTGAATAATATCAAATAAGATTTGGTGTGATAAAATTATGGGTCAAATAGCATCGCATTTCACATTTTATGCTGTGACTGACTAATCTTCAGGCAAATATATGCATCAAAATATACACACATATGAAAAAAATACCATTTATTTATTTGGATGGAGGAAAACAACCTTTACGCACATGAATATGGCTTCTGAACCATAACAAATGGAGGTGATTAGAAATTGGTTTAGATATGTAAACATTGTGGTCAAATGATGTAACATGTGCATGGTGGTATAACATAATCTTATGGCTAATAAGGACATTCAAAATATATATATACCAAATTTATACAGTCGGCAAACTTAAGAGGAAAATAGCAACCGGCAAGCACATAACTAAAATTGTCAATAGGAACTGAAACTTCACAAACCTCAAGGGATGAAATTTTAAAACAGCCAATTTTAGGCACATATCGAATTAAAATATGTTTCAGTGAAAATATTGAATCCATTTTTCCAAGAGACAGCGCAAAGAACATGTTTCTATTTCAAACATGTCACGAAACATGAATGTCTAAGAAAATAAAATATCGCACAAGACATTTGTCAGTGTTAATGTTTCCCTCCAATAAGATATAATCTTTAGAAATATGGTACAAGTCATTTGATAGGAAGAGGCATGGCAAATAACCTACCTATGAGAATCACAAGCAATTAAAAAGCGGAATCAAAACATGTTGCATTTTTTTTAAAGATCTGGGAGAAAATATACCTGTAACCTTGCTCTTCGCTCCTCTTTACGTTGTGCAAGTGCAACATAGAGAGGCTTGCTGACAACCATCTTTCCGTTCATCTCAGACAACTACAATAACAAGAACAGCTCAGTCATCTCTGAAAAATCATACATAAAATCATTTTTCCATCAACTTACAGCTCGAGAAGCTTCCTCAGGAGTTGAAAATGCAACAAATCCTGAACCTCTGCTTATTCCACCCTGATCACGCATAACCTAAAACACAGGGACACACACATCAGTTGAATATAATTTTACCTGAAAGGCAGGACAAAGTAGTCCAAATATCTTATCTTTGAAGAACGCATGTTAATATACCTTGCATGATGTAATCGTACCAAACTCTGCAAACAATTCCTTCAGTTTTTCATCATCAATGCTATCATCCAAGTTCTTCACATACAAATTAACTCCAGGGTTCTTGTCAACAGTTTCCTTGGTGGTCTGCTCGAATCGACTTTTAAGTTCTTGCTCTCTCTCCGACTTTTTTTGGGCTTTCCCAACATACCACTCCTTGTCTTCAAAAATTTTCCCATTCAGAGCATCAACAGCTTTAGCAGCATCATCAACATTTTCAAAATTGACAAAACCAAAGCATTTTGACTTTCCATCGGCATCCCTCATTACCACAGCACTGGTGATTGTTCCATATTCACCAAATGTATTCTTCAAATCATCATCGGTTGTCGAATCAGCCAGATTTTTCACAAAGACATTGTTGAATTTTGTCTGGTTAGAAGAAGTATCCCTCTCCTGTTTACGAAGGAAATGACCAACATACACTTGTTTGTCATTTATAAGCATACCATTTAGCTTATCAATAGCACTTTGTGCTGATTCCTCATTCTCAAATTGTACAAACCCATAGCCCCTTGACTGGCCATTATGATCTGTTGCTATCTTGCAAGAAAGGATATTACCGAAGCTTGAAAAAGTGTCATGTAATGCTTTGTTATCAATGCTTTTATCCAGATTCTGCAAAGAAAGCACTGTCATAAGTTAACAATAATAAGCACACACACTAAACAATCAGTGGAAGAGTAAAAAAAAATCAAGTCATATTGAGGATCTCCAAAACGCAATGGAAAAATATGCAAGCACATAAGTGACACATGTAAATAAATAAATATGAAAGACATGAGCAAGGATAGGCTGAGAGGAAAACAATGCGCTGTCCCCATATGAAAACAATGCCTCCTGTTCTTAATAATAAATTAATGATGTACTACATAGGGATAAAGGATTATTACAAGAAAAAAAGCCATTCGTCCCAAAAAAAGAGTCACGTTTCTACAAGTACAACTCAATAATGTCAGTCAATTCAATAGTAGTACAAACTTTTGTAAGCCATCAAATCTCTCTTATGTCCCTCTATTTATTTCATCAAATCGATCCCTCAATGTTTGTTATAAGAGTATTATAAAAATTTAAATGAAAACCTAACATTGACTTTCATTCATGACTTATTTTACAGGGGAAAAAAAGTTCTGAAGCACGACTTTTTAACAAGGTCATTAGAGTTGTTAAACTGATTTAAGCAAAAATTTTACAAAAGCATATAAGGGTAATGTACCTTGATAAAGATATTTGCAGTTCCACTTTTTCGAGTGCTCGGGTCGCGGTGAGAATACATGATTCTGATTGCCTTAGTATTGAGAGGAGTGAAGTTCAACACCTCCAGAGCTCTTGCCGCTGTAATGCACATTAAGTGGAAAATCATAAGATAGGTAACGACCATGATCAAAGGAAACAATCCATAGCTAAAATCTCAAAGCAAAGGAGACAACAACAAAAAGTTCTCGGCTGATGAAATAGACACAACTACGGCAAACATTCAAATAATAAAAAAATAAACATAATCCATCATATAACAGTTGTCGGAATAGTCAAAATGTTATCTGTACAGACATTCTATATTGTTGTACATTACACCAAATAGGTGACGAGACATAACAAAGCAATACACAAAAAGCTTATGGTTCCTACCTCTACTAAGGTTCAGTTCATCAGTCGGAATCGCTTGATAAGAGTTAATAGAGTATTAAGCTATATGAGGAAAAGCTCGATGAGCCACAAAAGAGAGAAACTCAAAACACCAATAAAAGCATTTTACTTTCAATATCAGGCAGCAGCTCTAAAAAAATCTACAGCAACAATTCTTTTGTCAACTATCCAGTGAGTTTGCATACATTCCACCTTCAAATCAAATTAAGGTAGCAAAATCATAAACCTAGAACTCACTGGAAATTCTAAAATACACTCAAAGCATGGTCTGAGATCTTAATCATTGTCTGTACATCAATAGAGAGCTGTTGCGCCTAAAACACTGATGTGAAGCCCAACCATCGTTAGCTACATATTTCTCAACAAAACCGAAAAAATTATCTTCCTTGTACACAGAAAATGTAACCATATACCAAGGTCATCAAATATCATTTATTTACTTATCCAAAAACTTAAATACCAAAGCTTCCAAAATAAAGATGACACAGCCATGACCATCAATCTAAGGAATGTAATAAAATGGCAAACTCAGCCTGATCGTCTCTGCATGGATAACAAATCAGCATACCCAACAAACGATTCTAACAGAACTCCACATTAACAAAGGTGAGAGAGTGTAACAAAAGGACTCACCATCCTGGGGGTTGTTGTAGTTGACATACCCATAGCCAAGGCTGCGTCGAGTGCTGAGGTCGCGACAAACTCTAACGGAGACAACCTGACCCACCTGATTGAACAGATCGTAGAGCTGAGAGTCCGTCACGTTGAAATCCAAGTCACCAACGTACAGAGACGTCGTCTGAAACTGTCCCGGCGCAGCTCCCGCTCCAGCAGACCCGTTCGGACCACCCGCCGCCGCCACATTCTGGTGCTGCACCTGAATCTGAGCCATTTCCTCCGAGCAAGATTTGAACCTAGATTTTTTGGTTTTTTCAAGGGATTTTCTTCCCTCTCCTCGTTATTGATGAACTCAAAATCTAGGGCGAGAAAACAGAGGGAGAAACAATAAGGAAAAGGGTAAAATTAAGGCGAATTTTGGGGTTTTTCGGGTACAGATTGGAGGAGAGGGAAGGATAAAATGAGGATAAATTTTGGATGGATCAAGGATACAAAAATCTAGAGAGAGAGAAACCTTTTTTTTTTTGCCTTAGGGAGGGCAGAGAACTGCACCGCACTCGAGGAAGAAAATGAACTGTAATTCTTTTGCCAAATATGGAGAGAAACCCTAGCTTCAATGAACAATGAAATCGTAGCCGTTTATTAGGATTCTTTGGTCCATAAGAGCACCTGATGTTGACACGCGTGCAACGATGAGAAGAGTTCAGTGAGCGGACCTCAATTTTAATAAATCAGATATGCAGGCTTCAATAATAATTTCAAGCTTCTTTCTAGGAATTCTCATTTTCTCCTGTATAATATACAAACATTTCGAGGGTTATAATTTACATTTTTATAAAAAGTGAAGATTGTGATATAAATTATTCGAATTTGGATACCCATCTTTACAAAAGTTTGTTCAAATTTGGATATCCATTTTTTCAAAAGTGTTGATTATGATGTTTAGCATTTGAATTTGGTTTAATTCATGCCGTACTCCATCTCTATAAATATGTAAATTGTGATAATTGAAATTATGTTCAGATAAATTTTTTAATCTTTATTTTCTTTCTTCACTCTCTCTGACTTATTAGAAAAAAAAAAACTATAACATTGATTAGATTGCTGGATAGTTAAAATTGATATGATATAATGGGTTATAATTGTTTATTAAAATATAATGATGTTATTTGGATATTGGATAGAGAACTATTAATAGATTTAATTTTTTCTTAAAAAAATAGTTTTACTTAATGTATATGTTTGGATTGAATGTTTATGATTTTTTTCATATTGATTAATTTTAACTAACTTTTATTTGGCTGACGGATTTAAAAGATATATTGTAGAATGTCAGGTTTTCATTCAATCATTTAACAATTAATTAATTATTATTTATTTTATGGGTTTTAGTTTTTTTTTATATTATTAACCATTATAGGACATATAATTAAGACATTAAATATTGTAGAATTTTGCCATACAGAGATTCGAATAGGGTAATTGACTTTGCCAGACTGATACATGCATAATGAAAATTTATTATTTTGGGGGATTTATATTTTATATTTAATTGTTTCTTCTTTTCTCTGAAGTGAATTCTATGTTGAAAAAGGGAATCCCAAGTTTAAAATTAAAATTAAATATGGTTAATTATCAGTAAAATTGAAACCTTTATTTAATTGTCATTTTAACCAAATTTCTAATCGTTAGTTAAAATAACATAATCCTATATATTTAGTTTGTTATTTACCTCGATTAGTTTTGAAAAAACATATATTTGCTGACAAGTTCAAATGTCTGAACATGTCAAATGCATTCAAATACGATAGTTTCACATATTTATAGAACTTCAAGAATTTTTATTTTATTTTTTTAAAATTACATGAGCAATTTTACTTTTCAAACTAATTGAGGTAAAAATAAAAAATAAAAACATACTACATAAATGCACCAATGACACAATGATCTTATATCATGGGGAGTAAACCAACACAACTAGCATTAAACTAGTTGGCACATTATATCATTCATCAAATTGCATCTTCAATAAGAATGATGTTGTTATACATTTGTGATTATATATTAACGACTTTTATTAAAGGATTGGTGGATTAACTTACCCTTAAAACATAATCGCAGTGCTTAAAGTAAGGTATCATTGCACAATCACAATGGTGAAATCGCACAATTATTTAACCATTCTCAAAATGAATATGTCTACCTTTAAAACATAGTTTGTTCAAATGGTGCAATGGTTTATTACTTGGAGCCACCCTTATAATAAACCAGAATACCAGAGCATGTGATTCGAACATTCAGGACAACAAAATCGTAAAACTGATGAATCAACCTGTTGGAATGTGTTATTTAATTATTGACTGGCTTGTTACAATATATGCATTGCATTGTTGTATTATGTGTACTTAATTTTTGTTGAGTTGACAATTAATTTTTGGCCACTGGGTATTTATCTTGAACTTCGTTTGTTTATTTTGGTATTAAAATAGTATATTGTCGATGTAAAGTGTACATAATGCAAACTTCAATGAATGTGCAAATTGCAATTGACTATCTCCTCACTCCTGACTATATTTTCAAGGGATGAGCTGCATGGGTTGTAGCTCAATTTTGGATAAAATCCAGAAGAGTTAGTTGCCCAAAAAATCACTTACCTTCACTTGGATTGCTATGTTAAGCTAATTGTTTCATTAATAGTCAAAATAACATAACCTTGTATGTGTAGTAAGTTTTTTGTTCCCTGCTAATTTTGAAAAGAAAAAAGAAAAAAAAAAAAAAAGGTCGATGTGTCGATTGCCCGGATGTGGTTAGAAAACGATCAAGGTCAAAAAAAAGATACTATATATATAAGATCATGCTATCTTGATCAATAGTGAAAATTTTGGTTTGATTGATAATTCAAGTAAAGATAGTGATTTTTCTGACAATTAATCCAATCTACAAAGTCTTTCGAATATGATGATAGGTGTTGTGTATGCTTTGTTGATTTCCCCATTATTCGTTGTCTTAGATAATATAAATCTGCTATGTAATAATTTTGCTGCTATATTTTAAATTTTGGAGCTTGCAATTTGATGAGTGATTTAGTTTTATATATATAAAAGAAAATTTAATTATTTTTCTCTTTGCTCTAGCCATATTCATTTCTTTGTTCTTCTTGATGATTCTGGCAAAAGGTGACATGATCCAAACAAATGTTTGGTTTTTTCAGTATGATAGTTTTGTTGAATATCTAAACTAACAAGGGAGATTTATATTATAAAAAATAATCCATAAAGGAAAGTGAAAAACTCAAAATAACACTACTTTGAATTCCATGACTTTAGTTTTTGTATCTCTTATCATCTTTGCTATAATACTCATTTATTATTTTCATTAGTAGTGCTATTTATTTTTGCAAATTTGCAATGTGATCCGTAGCACTCCATAATCCATATGGTGTCCTCTATTTCCTTTAATATTTGGACTCAGAGAGTTGATTGTATGAAATCTTATAATAATCATTTATGCTAATTTTGAGTAAATACACTATTCCAAGTTGGTGCCATTTGAGTAGTACATTAAACTTTAGTCTGGAAACTCTTGGGAGGCATTAAAATTCAGAAAGCATGCTTCTGCTTATAAATTCTATCAGCTACTGTGATATGTTTGGAATAGAAATATTCAGATTGTAATTACTTTCTTAATTTTTTTAATTGTGCAATTATTTTCCATTTTCTGAATTTCTTTATATAAAAATATTCTCTAATAATGTAGTTAAATTTAATATATTTTGAATTATCAATATTTGTGAATAAATGAACACAACACCGTGAGGCCTAAAATGAGAACTTCAATACAATGCTCATTCTTCTCCAGATCTTCAACAAGGAAAGGTGCAGAGAAGAGTGTCGAAAATAACTTTATAGGCACAATTTTGATAAGCGTGGGTTCACTTTAGAGAATTTCATATATTATATCATTGGTTTTTTAGCAATTCTTATATAACTGTTATCTAGGTTTTGAAATTATTGATAATGGTTTAATTGATGTTCTTTCATTGCAATTTCAGTTTTAATTTTTTTTTTTTTTACAATTTTTGAGTCTGCATTCTTCTTAATTCCTGTAAAATTGGATTTTACATTGTATTCAAATATAGTTATTTCTATGTTAATGTTTCTTTATAAAACCACTAATATTTTTTTATTTATTTTCAATTAAATAACGACAATGAAATGATTTGTCTGGGAAAAAATATTCTTCATGACAAGTTATGTATGTGTTACCATGGTTATATATGTAGTGACAAAATAAAAATTGTCACCAAAGGTTCATTTTTATGACAAAACAATTTGTCAGTACTAAATGTTACTCTTTTGTGTCATATCTTGTTGTCTTTATAATATTTACATTTAATGACATTTCATATTCTGTACTGTTTCACGATGAACTATTCAAATTACAATGAAATAGTAATTAAATTGAATGTGACAGTGAGGTTGTCACTAAAGTTTGATAATTTTGGATAAAAACTAACTTTTGTCACCCAAACATATTGTTTTATGACAAATTATACATTTGTCATTTAAAAATTTACATTTAATGATGGAACAGAATAATGAACGACAAAATTTGATCACAATTTGATCACAACAACATGTTACGTGTCAAACAATATTGATAATAACTTATTTCATCACCAAATTATGAATATATAATGACAATTTCAAAAATTGTCGCATAGATCTTTTACCAAAATATAGCATACCCTTTAATAACAAAATATAATATTTATTCGACGAATTTCTTATAGTGTTTTCTAAAGGGCACACTTAAATGCAATATTACAACAAACAAACGTGGATCAGAAATAATTCAGAATAAAGACTGGAAAAAAAAAAAAAAAACCCACCGGTCATATATAAAAGTTGTCCTTCCATCCTTCTGGAAGAAAAATAAAGAAAAGGCAAGAAAATAACAGAAGTAGGAGTTGGAAATTAATGAAACAAGTTACAAGAAATAAACATTTTAAATAAAGTTAAATTCAAAGCTAATTGAATTCTAATAATCACTTCAAGATAATCTTCCTTCAGGATGCAAAGGGAAAAGTTTGAGAGTCCTATCTTGGCCCCCTTCTTCTTCTTCTTCTTTATTATATATTTTATTTTCTTCCAAGCATTGATCAAATCCCCATGCCATGCACTTTCTCTTGTAAGGACTATTATCCAACTTCTTCTCCTCCACTCCACTCTCCTACACAAGCATTTATCTAACTCATTAAGAATATCACTGATAAAGTCACAAAATAATATTTCATATTAACACGACAAAAAAAAAAGAATTACCTTATTAGACGATAAAAAGAGAGAAGTAGGAGGGGAAAAAGAAGAAGGGGGTGTTCTAGGACTGTGGCTGAGGCCAAGACTATTGCGCTTTTGCTTCTGCCTCTCGCGAGCTTTGTGGTTTTGGAACCAATAAAACACATTTTTACCTTCGATTTTGCCATATTTGCTAAGTTGCGCGGTGATTTGCTCGATCTGTTGAGCGTTAGGGGTGCGCATTCCACCTCTATATAGCATTTCAAGTAATCCTATTTGTTCTTGCGTTGGATTCCATCTCGTCCCGCCTGCTAGAACTGCCTCTACCTATACAGCTAGCGTTACTCAAAGCAATCATCTTTTCAAGAAAATGGCTAAAATTTATTATAAATGACTTCTGATCATCACGACATGTTGAGTCCTCTCTATTGTACTCATTTTATGTTTTATGTATATGTAGTGATCACATCATGAAATGGAATACGGAATCAACTGCTATATTGTAGCAGAGAATCTGAATTTGTCATCTAGGGTAATAATCTGATGCATGGAAAATTGCTTATAATGGCTCAAATGATTTACATTCTCAGCCTATACGGTTCAAGATAATTATTCATATTTTTTAATCAAAAAAGTTTATTCCCTTAATTGAATATGTAATACATATAAAGTTAATGCCGCACTTTGGAGAAGACTAAGAAGGCAATTTGGCAAATATGTAAGTAGTAATACTAATGCATTAACTAAGATGTAAAAATTAATTTTCTTCAAAAACATCTATTGCCAAAAAAAAAAAAACCAAATCAAATCTATATATACACATATATATACACACCCACATACACATATTTTATTAAATTTGTTGGTGGGTGGGTGGGGGGAAGAGCCCCCTAATTTAGGCACAAGGGTGAAACTGCCTAATAAATGCGAGAAACCCTAAGCTATGAAGAAATGTGAAGACTAGTTTACCTGAGTTGATTCTTTCTTCTGAGAATCCGAGGATCCTGCTCTGCTACTTCCACATTCAGGTTTAATGAAGCTCTTGAGATCAAAGGCGGTGGCGGAAGTGACGGCGGCGGTGGCGGTGGCGGTGGTGATCTTGGGAGCAAGGGGGCGGAAGCGCTTGCAGGCGAGGGTGAGGGAAGGAGAGTCGTGATCCCAAAATCCACGTGACAAGTGATGAACCTTCATGCCTGGTACTCCCATGGCTGTGACAATTTGCAGCGAAAGTGAAGTGGCTTTATAGAAAGCTGATGAGAGAGAGAGAGAGAGAGAGAGAGAGATAAAAAAGGAAAAAAACAAATAAAGGCAACGGGAGGAAAATGAAAATGGGGCGATTATTAACCAAGACCAAATGATGAGATGAGGTTGACTTGTGATTTCCATGTTAAAAAAGAGATGAAAAGATGATGTATCTAAAGAGAAAAGGATTAAAGGTTGATGCAAGATAAAAATTAAATTAGCAACTTATAATTTTAACAGCCACACTTTTTTGGTCATTTTAGTTATTCTATACGTATTATAGAAATTAAGTTATAGTGAATGTAATATTTTTATAGTTTATTTAGTTACAAACACAAATTTATGGGGGCATGATGTAGCATATATTACAATCAATTATACACAGACATACAACATTTCTTATGTATTTATATATAATATAATATATATTTTAGAATTCAAATTACACCCTTTGATTTCACATTTTGGAACAATTGTGAATTAACAAATTAAGCATAAGATGAATATTTAGTTAGCCAAACCATTTGGGCCGATTTGTTTGAGAATTGTATGCAAGTTGTTTATTTTTGGAAGTGAGAGTAAGTGTGTGTATGGAGAAGTGAAACTCCAACTCCAATAATAGAAGAAACAAAAACAGAGAGAGAGAGAGAGAGTGATTGTAGAAGCGTGCGTGTGGGTTGGATAGTCTAATCCAACTCCAACTCACCATTCATTTTTGGTGCTTTCTTTCTTTCATGATAAGGTCTATGCTTCTCTCTCTCTCTCTCTCTCTCATCCTTTTTTTCAAACTTTTTTCTGAGTAAAGTTGGGAGGGAATGAGCAAAAGAGATTCCTCCAATCCCAATAACCTGAAAATGCTAACCCCTTTTTCTCCTCTTTTCTTTCCTTTTTCTTTTTCTCCAACTATATATTCATTCAATGCCGTCTTTCCTAATTATCAAAAAATAAAATAAATAATCTATTTTTTATTTCATCTGTATAAAATTTTAAAAAGTGAGTAAATTAAAATAATTTACTTCCAATTTTAAGAGAATTCAATCAATTAATCAAACATAAAATATCAACTGGATTTAAAACATTTTTAATTTGAAAATGAAGTAAAATTGAATAAGCGGCCATAAAGAATATAATATATACTGCATGCACAAACAACCAAATCTATCTGAAAGTCATATATTTGTGTATAAATATATACTGTACATATCATTATCTGCCTCTTTTATCATTGGGAACTGTATGTTTCCCAAATAGTATGAATCCAACAACTAACTTTATTTATTTATAATTTAGTTTCCTTTTTTAATTGATTTTTTAAATGATAAACAAGATCTTGCATGATTTTATACATCTGAGCTCAACATTCATGTTACCGGAGTCAAACATATATTATTATAGTTAATATATGCTGATGTAGTTTGTAGTGCATGATAGCAAGCATCGACTATTTTCGTCATAATACCTATTTCTATATTAATTAAAAGGCAACCAACACCGATTTTGGTACACTGTCAATGTGGTGTGCTTAATAGGCAGGATTAGGAAATCTGTAAACTAATTTAGGACTTTCCTATAGTTTGAAATGTTTAATATTTTAATGTATGTTTCCTTTATTTTGATTATAAAATCGGGATATCAATTTTGATTATTGCCGGGAAATGACTTACATTACATTACATTGTTATTTGAATAAATTGGGAAATTTTGTGGAGCAATCGGAATTTTTTTTTCTTTTGCAAATTGATAAACATTCACAATAGAGTTTAATTTTTGATATCAACCCTTTCTTTTAATACAATGTTCATTTGCCAAAAAAAGAAAAAGAAAAGAAAGAAAATACAATGTGGGACAAATGTAGGATATGAATAAAATGAGTGCATCAGACTTTGATTTTAATTATTTTAATTTTAATTATTATTATTTTAAGAAACATGTAACCTGGTTTTCAACATGGGACATTTTTTATACGTAAAAGTTCTACTAAGCTAGTACATCTGAAATTGCTTTCTTTAAGGTATTTGATTTGAAGAAAGATTAAAAAAAAAAAAATTACTTCGAGTCAATTGAATTTGGAAAATGGAAATCCATCAAATCAAATTACTTAAAAATAATTAGAACGAGAATTAAACATGAATTATTTGTGTCATTATGAATTCAAGAATGATAACTCAAATAGATATATATCAAATATCAATCATAATGCAAGTGGGATATAATATTTGAAATTATTGCACAAAATTCCCAACGTGTTATAGTAAACCTATTATAATTACGTGTTATTATAATAATTAAATACACACGAAGTTCTTTTTGGCAATCAAAGTGATTAGATATGGCAGCACGTGACATATCATAAGCCATAATTATGGACTTATAAGCTATAAAGTTTGTTCCATAAATAAGCAAACCATTTGCTTATTGAATTATTGCTTCACCGATTCAATTCTAAGTACTTAATAGATGTTAACATATTATATGCATTATTTAATTAGCACTGTTAAATGCTTAGATGTTAGATGTTATATGTTATAAATCTATTTCATTAAACACTAAACTTGGTTCATTTTACTTGTAAACTGATGATATGATTCTAGAAAAATAATAATTCATATGCGAGATACATTAGTTAAAGAGAAGTCTATTATTCTTATAATTAATTAGAAATAAGAGAGTAATTAAAAAGAATGAATTGAGAGGGGATAATAATTGGTCAAAGAAAAAGTGGGTTTGGAAGTTGGATGGCATGATTGATGGGTCCCATTCAGTGGAAGAAACGGTGGGAATCCATCATTACTACAACATACACATTCCTCCTCCTTTTTATTTGCTTTAATTAATTTACCAAATCTTTCTCTCTTTTTTTTTTAAAAATTTCGTATTACGTTTTATGAAATAAATTTCCTAATTCAATTAGATATATAACTGATTTTATCAAATTAACAAAGTCAAACCACGCAAATTCTTTCAGTTTTCAATGTTATCGAAAACGAATAAGATCACATATGTTAAAAGCTTTGAATTAGTTTTTGAAATCGTTATACTTAGATGACGATAATAAAAGAAAGAAAAGCAAACGGTGACCGACTAGTCACACCACCATCAATTAAGCTCTTTGAAGTAATTATTAGTTCACACTAATAAGGCTACTAAACACCAATTAAATTATTGGATTAGTGATAAAACAAATTGGTTTGCAATGAGAGTAACTATAATTGAGGGAAATATCGAAAATATCAATATACTGCACTTATCATTATTAATAAATACTCCTTTGATGATTGACATAACAGATGTCGTTTCTAGTTAGTATGGTAATTTCAATTTTCACTATTTTAATATATATTAATATTAGATAAAAATATATTTCCATTAATAATTTTAAAAAATAATATTTTCCATTTCATTATATGGCTAGTTGTGTTTCGATACTGAATTTTTGATATAGCAAAATTTTCAATATATAAAAAATTCGATGCGATATGGTATGAATTATATGTGGTACGAAATTTTCGGCATATCGGATTTTCGCATACAAATTTTTTCCCTATAAATAAGACTAAGATTAATGATAATTAAGATCATAAGGAGTTTTATGATGATGTATATAGTAAAGAAACTTAAAATATAAAAACACTTTGTGTTTAGATTTTATGCCTGATGATTAATCACTCAAATGAAAGATACAAAGCAAAAAAAGAAAATTACGGTTCAAAAACCCTGGGAATGGTTGAATGTTTTTCAAAACTCCATAATAATGGTGTCAAATTCAATGTAAAATACCATGTTTTGTATTGTAACGAAGATAATTGAATGCAACAAGACATAAAGAAGTAATACTTTGCACTAAAGTGACATCATACAAAACTAGATATTGAATTCTAAATGAAAAAACCAATATATTAATTTTTGGGCAATTTGAATTTTGGTTCCCTATGTAACGTTGAGAAAACAAAATAAATACAAAAATGTGACTTATAAACAAGTGAGATGCAAAAATCCAACCATGATTCAAAAAAGATAAAATGGTTTGAGCAAAACTTAGGCCCAGTCCAGCCATAGTAAATTGTCAAGGACCACGGTCAGGGTGAGGTCCAGCCACAGTCTAAGTGTCAAGGACCACGAATGAGATGGGGTCGAGCCGAGTTAAGCGCATGAGTATGTGTTGCACAAGTCAACTATTTTAAGAGTGTATTAATTATTAAATTTTTTCACATGATTTCATTTATATTTACATTTAAAAGGTCAAGCTTTCAATATAGGATAATTAAGCTCTTTTCTCCAGTTAAAACGTTTACTATCCAATTTTCAAGTGATAATTTTTAATTATTAATTTCCCATTTATAAAAAAATTGTGCAGTTCAACATGTCTTAATAATGTACCCGAGACATAGATGAATTTTTTGACATCTATTTCTTGAAAGAAATATTTCATAGTCATTTCAATATTTGGTTAAAGTGGTGTCACTCACCACTTATATCAAACCAATTTCCAACATATAACAATTTCTATATCTTAACAATCAAGTATTCATTTTTTCAATTTTGGTCATTTGGGTTTTAATGTTTTTCAATTCAATCTAATTTTGATGGAAATTTTGAAAATCATTGATATGACCATCGAAATTTGACTATCATGTCAGAATTTCCAACAACTACGTCTGCGATTTTGAAAATTTCAACCACAATTGGATTAAAATTGAAAAACAAATATTCATTATGAAAAAATAAAAATTGACCAATTGCAATTAATCCTTAATTTTTCATAAATACAACACATATTAAAATAAAGTAGAAAATGAAATGTTAATCCGAATAAACATTCTTCTTGAAGGCTTTTACATCTCTATACCTAGTTTTCCTTCTATTGGGAAAGTTTTTTTAACCTTGGAAGTTGATGGGAAAAGTTTTGGTAGATGCTATCTCCATTGACCCATTTTAATTATAATCCAAATAAAGTGAATTCTCAAAACAATCATTATCTTGATTGAAAGTTATTCCCAATTAGAATTAGATTGCCTCTTTTCTTCACACAGTAGTAGTGGTGGAAACCCCTCTCTCTCTCTCTCTCTCTCTCTCTCTCTCTCTCTCTCTCTCTCTCTCTCTCTCTCTCTCTCTCTCTCTCTCTCTCTCTCTCTCTTTCTCTCTCTCTCTTCAATTTAACAGAGGGAATAGAAAGAGAGAGAATGTGTGGGAAAGATAAAGATGAGAAATTTGTCATGTCGTGTAAGGAAAAGGGGGTGCAAAAACTTGTTGCAGGGAAAAGGGGTTTTGTGTTACAAGAGAATGTAAATGGATGACAGTACAAAAAAGAATTTCATGAATTGATGTCACTCTAATAATCCAACTAAATGCTCTCACACTTTTCTTTTCTTTTCTTTTCTTTTTCCTCCCCACTACTTTAGTATCATGTGTTAATTCCTCTTGATTTATCTTGAATGTTTGTTTGTTTTTGGTGGGATAATTATTACAGATCTTGAAACTGGAATTAATTCTCTAACTTTTGAAATTCACAAGTTGAGTACACGTGCATTATTAATTTGAGAGAATTTGATAACCCAAAAAATTACATACATTGTCTTATAGTTATAACTTTGTTAATCAAACTCAACTATCTACAACCTAAATAGATCATTTTTACTAGTTAGTCTTTATTTTGTGGGTTTTGGGTTGCAGATATAGATAAATTTTATTTTTCAGCATAATCAGAACAATTAGAGGAAGTTTTATTCACCTACAATATTTGTTTAAAAATTTGTAAGTCCGAATGAGTCACTTGTTATTTCAGTTAATAAATGTGACGAAATTTCTATATAATCTTATTTAGGTAAAAATTTATATATTTATAAAGTTATATATATGTATTTGTATTTAAAAAAAAAAAAGGAACTTGGTTCAATTCATTTTATAGAGGTAGTACTTGAATCTTGATCTCATATATTAAAAAAATGGTAGGAGTTGTCCACATGCGAACAACGATCTGAGTTGGTAAAATCTATACTAATATAAGGAGATATTTTCTGGCAATGGAGACTCAAACCTCATATGAAGTAGATTTTCATTGAAATGTTGTGGAGATTAATAATAATAAAAATTTAACCATAATTATTTAAATGCATGAAAAACGTAAATAGTACTAAATCTTTTATAAAAAAAAGTCATATCTATTTAAAATACAATTTTTAGTTTTTTTTTTTATTAATTGAACGAAGGTACAATTTTTATAAGCCATCAATTCTCAATTACTCTATGACTGTTTCTTTATAGGGTGTTTTTTTCTTTTTTTTCTTTCTTTCTTTTTTTAACTATTTCTTTTTGAAGTTCTTTTAAAAATTAGAAGAACTTTGATGAGGTGTAGGGTTGGTTTTCTAGCTGGGGATTTTAACCTCTTTTGTAGTGCTATTGCCCATTTGCACTCACTTAAAAGAGTTAAATCTTGACCTCTTCACCAAAGTCCAAATGTTCTGTCTTTTTATCTACCTTTTTCTTTTCATTCCGACTATTAACAACATTTGTCAATTTCAATCCCAAAGTCATCCACTCCTTTTTCTGAGCAAAAATAAAATAAAATTAGTAGCTTGAACTTCATATATAAAAGTTTTCAAAAAATATTTCATGCAATTAATGGATTTTTCACGCGAAAAAGAGAATATTAATATTTAAAATCAAAATCAGAAGAAATTGATTACAAATTCTCTGTCTCACTTTCGATGTTCCAACTTCCACCATGTAGTCCACCATTTGGGGTTTCAATATACAAATGTGGTATTAAATACAATCACTATATATATATATATATATATATATATTTAGATAAATACATACCATAAATTCGTATATAACGAAATATGAAGTGATAGAAGAAATAAATTCAAAGGAACATAAAAAATCCAAATTACAAAAGTATACGACATTCTTCTTAGTTATTTATGTTTTATAATCAATTTCAATTATATTTCTGTAATTTCACTTGAGTCCAAAAGATTTCCTTGAAGCGGCCATGATGATTAATTAAAAAAAAAAATTGTGGTTGAAGTCGTTTTCCCGCCTTGCATGGCTGAAGTAGTTAAAGAGTGAAAGTGAATCACGTGCCAGCTTATTGCCACGTGCACTCTATCTCATCATTGGCATGCCCATTAATGGTGGACTTCCATCATTGATATAAAACATCCAACACACTACACACTTCAATAATTCCCTAAATAATACACACTTTTTTTATTACTTTTATTTTATTTAAATATGCTTTTAGGGGAATTATTAAAGTATCCCAAGTATTATTCGATAATGAAAAATGAATTGTCAGGATAATAAAAAACATCAAGAGCTAGTCATTTATGGAAAATACAATTCTACATATGTTACAATCAACAAGTAGTGTACAATAACTTTTGTATGTTATAATATACAAAGTTGAAGGGAATATTATATCTTTTCAGATCAAACAAACAAATTTCGCATTTTTGTGAGTTACAATATTTTGAATTCTTTCATTATTATATTTTCAATAATAACTTCAAAATATTTGGAGAGAATTCTAAAATAAGATCTAGCTTCTCCAAAATTAACTTAGTATTTCAATAATGTATATTCAAGAGTTTGGATTCTTGATATTAAATCAAACACTAAAAAAATCCAGGAACTCGAATATATGACATTAATTAATTCTTGGTTTATTTAATTCTTCAAAGTCTATGCACGAATTTTTATATTTCTGCTTTTAATATCTTCTAATTCCTTGATTTCAGCCCTCTTTTTTTGTGTTATCACAGTAATTTTTTTTTTTAATTGATCAAAACTCATATTTATAGTTTTGGGTGGAGAATATTGATAATTTTTTGGAGTGGAATGGAAATATTTTTAGTTTGTCCGTGAGTTTTATTTTATAATTAATATTCATATTGGCAGCTTGGGTAATCGGACATGTCAACAAGAAAAAAATTAAAATTTAACGGTAATCGAAATTCCACCTTTATATATAAGAGCAAAATATATTTTTGCAACTAACCCTAAAATTTTAATTTTAATTACAATTAAAGTACAGGTGATCGGTGATTGAAATTGCACTAATGAAATAAGGTATCGTGATAATTTTGCACATAGTGAAATTAAAATTTGGTTAAAATAATTTGACAAAAGGTTGTAATTTGTGCAATAATTAACCTATTAATAAAACATAATAGACATTTCAAATATTATTTCAATTTCTAAAAATTGAGCAAATATATTCAATAAATTATGTTATGGGTTATTCTAAGAAGTATTAAATCCTCGAAAAATTATCATGACTCATAAGCATGTCAAGATTTTAATTTGCTCAAACTTTTTTATAGCAAATTTTAATTTTAAATTTTTTTCTTACCACAGACCAATTTTAATTATTTTAAAATAAGTAAAAGCAAAGTTTTCAATAATACATCACACCCCAGCCCAATTTAAGCCTCTATTAATGTCCTTACCAAATTAAGCTTCTTTCGCTATGTTCCAGCCCAATTTTAAGCCCATTTGATTTTACCTTTATTTTATGTGTTGTTCACAATTGTTTTTTTTTTTTTGTTCTTCTTCTTTCTCTGTATTATTAAATTGTAAATATAAACATAATATTTTTAAAAAAATGACTTATTATAATTTTATATGACATGTTTATTGAAAATAATTCTACCTTTTTAATAAACTAATCGGAACATGAAAGGCTTTTATTATTTACAAAAGGGTAAAACAGTAATTAAATAATATGTTTTAAGAATACTGAGCAATATATCTAAGAAAAATCATATGTAAAACGTGGTTCATATACGTTGAAAATGAATATTCAATTGATGAAGCTCAACATTATCTCAGAATATGGGATCATATTAGATCATTACATCCTACCCTTCTGAATTAACATTCTAAATGTTAAAAAATGTATTTTATTACATCATATTACAAATCTAATTTGATAAGATAATTTCAAATAAATTTTTATACCAAATATTGTATCATATACCACTATATTAGGCCACAACTCTTTTTATATTTTCGATTTAATTTCATTTATAATCATTCGTGAAACAAAAAGTTTTTTTTTTTTTAAACAAACTTAAAATTCATTATTTTTAACAAGAAATAGGAGTTTTTACCCTTTTTGCTTATGCCACCTGTAATAGCCGTATCACTAAAATTTAGGTTATCATATACGAGTAGAATTGAGTGATTTCATTTACATCAATTCATATTATTAAATTCAGTCATATAATTTAGGTTATTCCATTTATATTAGTCTATATCATCCAAAATTTAATGTATTATTACATCCTGTACTAAAAATATATGATATAAAAAGAACAAAATAAAAAAAAGACAAAATTCCTGATGAAAATTGATTAAGAATGAGATTATCAAATTTTTTGATTAGCTTTTTGTATCACCTTCTCCTTCAATGCAACAGCCTATATTTCTTCATTACATAAATTTTCTCATATGATTTTAAATGAGAACAGCGCAGTCGTATTTTGACTTGAGGTTCAGAAACAGCCTAAATTCATTTATTACTCATCAGCCGCAAATTGTCATGCAAGACTATTTAACTGTAATTAATCCTTCTTGGTCCACATTTTTCATCTTATATTTTATTTTATTTATATTATGTTATTAATATACACACAACACCTAAAATAATACATCATGTAATCCACACTAATACCTCCAATAATTTTAGCAGATTTCATGAGTGTCTCCACCAAGATTGAAAAAGTTAATAACTTCAATATTTTACCTAATTATCGATGGATATATCGTATTAAATATCAATGAGTTAAATATTAGTTTGTTTAGAAAACTTCCAATATTTTTATTACAATATTAAGTACTGTCATATTATAGTTTACTAGTACAATAAACCCGTGACTAAATAAAAAGCTACTATTTATTTGAAACATGTGATATGGGAAAGGGGGCTGAATCTGTACTATGCTTCCCATATTAATATTTGATTAATTAGAATTTAAGAGTGTGGATAATGGAAGTGATGCATGCTTTGACCTTTTGGTAATTGTTTTCTTTTTCAACCATTGATGCTTCTATTTTCTTCATCTACATATTGTGCATCCAAGTTTGGTTAGATTAATGGAATTTAGTCCTTTTTTAAAACCCTTACAAAAATTCTCAGTTGAAATTGTAACTATTCTTTGAAAGTCTGATTTGATCAGCAAAATGCATTATCAGATTCTTAAACTATATGTCGCGTTTTGTTTCAAAAATCAAGTCCTTTAACTATAAATTTTATATTAAAGAATCAATAGTTAACTTCTAGATTTATATGGACCCAAAAAAATAAATTTTAAATAGTTGGATAATTTAGAACAAGTTTATAATTTAGGAGTCTTTTCGAAACATAGGTATTAAGAACTTTTTAAAACAAATTTGTAATTCAAGAACCTTTTGAAATAAATATTGATAGTTGAGAGATCTGATGATGCATTTTAATTTGCCTTTTTATGATGGAAGAAAAACATATATTTGGGTGGTTTCATTTATATATAACTAAAATTTCAGTTTTAAGCTACAGTTTGTAATTCATTTTTTTTAAACCAACATTTGACATTTTCATCATTTTCGCATATACCATCAAAATACAGATCATATCATCCTATCACATATTACATCATCCCATATATACTATCCTAAACCCAAGTTGTACCATTTAAAACATTGGGACCGTACCACCCTATCCAATATCAATAAAATTAGACTATTTCATTCTGATCAATTCATACAATCCTCTTTTTTTTTTTTTTTTAATGAAAGGCCAAATAAAAATCTATTGTAAAAATGTAGAGTATAAGCGAACAAGATCCTCTATTTCAAGTTCATGTTTCATCTCATGCGATGTGTAAATTGGTGTGTCATTTTTACATTTGACATACACATGGTATGAATTAAAAGTAATGAAATATAAGATGAAACAGCAACTTGGAATAGAAGATCTTGTTTGGAGTATAGAATACTCACACCCTTCCAATATAGAAAGAGTTCACACCTTCAAACTTTTATACTAACAAAACAAGATCTCCTATATTATCCAACAAGTAGAAATGGAAAACACCTTTATCGGGCGTTGTCCCTTTCTCAATGAACTACTTCTCAATGAAAGTTGGTTAAGAATTAGGTTACCACGCGTACGGCATACATATATTTTACCAACATTTTCATTTATTTTAATTTTTGTCCCATGGTACCTTGATTTATATATGCTCACTCAATTTCATATGTTGATTTGTCAGACTTTTCACGTGAATAAATAAAGTTATGAGAAAAATCAATTGAATTAGTTAATTTCCCTCTTTGCTCATATATACTGAGTGCAATATTCTCTAAAATATCATTTGCGCCAGCAAATTTAGTAAATGAGCTCAATACATATTACTCTACTTTGCTTCGTACACTTTTCACCTCTACTTCTTTTTTACTCGTTTAAATTACTTTCTTCTGATTTTTACCCCTTACTTGATTATTAAAGGGTAAAAGGTAATAAAAATTAAAATATATGGAGGTTAAGTACATAGATTAAAAAAGGAAAATATAAGGGGCAAAACCAACCCAACACGTCCCATATTTAATGATCGCTGTTCATAGTTGTTAAACATTATTGATTTTGGTGCCTCGTTTTCAACTACGATATTACATTATTTATAAAAAAAGTATGCCGTATAGGTTGACAGATTGTGATGATTCCTAGAAAGATGCGAGTTTTGAATATGGATATTGATTGTATTGAAAATCAGAGGACATTAACTACAGGGTGTGAACCCAACATATGATACTCTAAATATATATGAATATCAATTGCTTGTATGTTAACATACACATAAACAATCATGACTTTTAAGCTTCTAATTACTATATAACATTTTAATTGAGTAATTAATTAGATATGAACTTTATATCAATTATTTTTTTATATTTTTTTTAAGTTTATAGTTTTTTTTCCCTAAGTTCAACCCATGAATCTTAGGTGCCTCTGAGTTCAGGTAGTTAATAATAAAATGAGATAAATTTCATAACAAAATCAATTTATAAATTAGTTCTCAATTTTAGATTTAAATTTCAAAGTTTCTCAATAAGGAGCTCGATTTAACTTTTTTTCTCAATTTAAGACAAAATTTCATATTATTTATTTATTTATTTATATTTTAATATTTACATATTTTGGATCAATGAAGAAAAGTTAGTGCACTTTAAAAACAATTTTCATCCAACTTATCTTAAATTATATGAAAATAAAAAAATAAAAAATATAACTAATTCAATTCATAAAATATAATTTATATTAAATTGATTAATATTAAAATCAATTTTCTATATTTTTATTTATAAAATTAAGAAATAAAGGAATTTTAATTTTTTTGAATAGCATTTAATATATGTATATATATACACACACAAATTAATACAAGTAATGAAGATCGTTCCAAAAGTGCACGAACATTTTTTAATTTATCTAAAATATAAATACATATTAATTAAAATATAAAGAAATTTATAAATATAAATAAAAAGAAAAAGAAAAAAAAGGAATTTTTTATCTATTGAGAACTCAATCTAATTTCCAAACCTTAAATTGAAAAAAAAAATATAAAATTGAGCTTCTTATTGAAAAACTTTAAAATTTAAATTCAAAATTAAAAACTAATTTATAAATTGAGTTTTATTATAAAATTTATCCTAATAACTTCACAACTTGAGATATATAACAATGTGTGAGCTCGTTCTATATTGCTATGCCAATATTAAAATATTTAAATATGACGCAATAATACGTCGAATTAAGTATACTCGAGATAATTTCGGGCTTTTGATCTTAAAAAATATGATTATTCAAATTGGGGGAAAAAAGCAGAGATTTGTGTGTCTTAATCAGCCTGAATTTATTAATTATATGAATACTTCAAAAAAACATTTAAGGACATTATCATTATTATTGTTGTTTTGTACTTAGGAATAAAAAAAATTGATTGTGACGAGCTAGTAAAAACTAGAAACTCAAAACCAGTGTTTTCATAATTTGGTCGAATCGGCCGGTTCAACCGAAAATCGGTCCAAATATACTCAATTAACCGTTTTTTCGGTTAAATCAAAAAAAACTGGTTGAACCAGTTATAACCGGGAATCGAAAAATTGGAAAATCAGTTTTTTATTTTATTTTAAATTACATCCAGTTCCTATTTTGAACTATGAAATAATGATCTTTTATCTTTAAACTTTCAAATTGGGCTTCAAAAGTTAAAAAAGAAACTAAAAGAAGTAGAGAAAACGGTGATCCTTTGTGATATGATCATCAAGATTCAAAACATTTTATTTTATCATTTTATCTATCTTAAATTTTAGTATTTAATATTTTAATTTTTAGTTTGAGACTTCATTATGGATTATGGGGTATATAGTTTGACATTTTATGACTTTAATGTATTTATTTTAATATGAATCATATAAATGTATAACTTTTTTAATGTAACATAAATAATATTGAAAAAGAACAAATAAAGATCATTTTACCATGTAACATAAATAATATTGAAAAAAAACAGATAAAAATCATTTTACCGGTTGAACCTCCAACAGGTTGAACCATCAACCGATGGCCAGACCGATTTGGCCATCGGTTCAATTATGAAAACATTGCTCAAAACCATAGAGAACTTGATATCTTCAAATATTTTCGTTCTCCAGGACCAAATTCCTCGCTCTCTAATATATATAGTTCATTTTTTTATTCGATGATAAATGGGACTTATTACCATTCCAAATTATAATAACTACATTATATATAAATATTAAAATATATAATCGCAAGTTGAATTACGAATCGTCGAAAGCCGAATACGACCCCTCAAAATTCTCAAAACATCCAAAAAAGAAGGGAAAAAAAAAGAAAATAATAAAAAACTAACCAAACATTGACGGAGAAAAAAAGGTATTATGATTACATATAAAAAAAATAATCAATCCAAGTTATTCCTTACATGATTTAAAACTGTCTCTTTGTTCAAAGTTGTTTATACTTAATTCGATAATTAGGATATCAAACAATTTTGAATATAATTTCACTCTCAATAAAATCTAAAATTCGATTTTAGTTCGATTTCGAAAGTGAAAACGATAAAAGAAAATTAGAAAGATTAAACTATCTGAGGTCCATGAAACCTCGTTTCACTCAATTCAATTGACAATCATATAAGTTCAAATAGAAACAAACACTATATAACAACTCAAACATATTTTAACGTCTTGGGTTTAATTAATGATCATTCATAAGATTATTTGAATTAATAATATGACGAGTGAGTGGGAGACTGTTTGGATCGTGTTAAGTGAGACGGGTCAACCCACCGTCCATACTTCACAATTCATATATAAATTTATGAAAATTATTTTTTTATAAAAATAAAAACTGTCTGTTTAATGGAAGCTATCTATAAAACCATCTCATATAAGTTTTTGTGTAGTATGAATATTCTTATAAGATTGCAAGAATCAAATTTTGTGAGACATGTATGATATTTATAAATGAGTTTTGTGAGAAATAATAAAATTTTGTATGTTTAATTATTTAAGCGGCGTGACTTATTAAAAAATCTAGGACATAATTTATTGTTGAGCAGCTAAAATTAATTAAATTGGGCGAGAATGACATTGTTTAGTAGTAGTCTAGTAATAAATAGAGCTGCTTTCCGTTCCAACTAAAATTAATGACAAGATAGACAAATGTATTCAAATCTTGGGAACAACCGACCAAACCTTCCTCAATATCTCAGCTACTTAACAATGGATAATAAATAAATATTTCTAAATTAATTGTACCTTCCTCTTTGACTTTATTTCATATTCTCCTAGGGAAATTCAATTGATATAGTTAACATTATAATTAGTTTTAGTTATATGATTTCGTACACAATTACACTACTTTTATTTTGTGATGACAATAAAAGAAGAAGATATATAGTTTCATTTTCAAAAGTTGGGTCCAGACTGAAATCTCCTGAAGTGAAATTGTCCACAGTTTGGAACAATTTGAATTACGTTAGGTTTTAGATTAATATTTCCTCAATGATTAACAAAATAACTTGGATAATGTAAAAGGAGGAATCTCTTAATTAGAATTAAAATTTAGAAAGTCAAGAACTCGATTGAGAACAGTTGGCAGCAACCTTTTTTTTTTTCATGACAATATATAAAGAATTGTCAAAAGTGAATTTAAGAAGTTTCCCAAGAGAGGACACAATGAAATATATGGTAAAAAAGTTGCTGTGACTTATGATTAAGACTAACAGTGTATGTTTTTGAATTTCGAAAAAACGAAAATAAAGTTTTTATTTCCTTGTGAAATAGAATCTCAGTAGTAATATAAAAATTCAAAATAAAAGTCATTTAGATAAAGTCTATATATATTGTGTTTCATGATTGTTCCCCAACTGCCACAAAGATCACATATCAATTATCATTGTACTTGTGTTTATTAATGATTATATATTTACTATGGTTCATACGTATAATGTAATAGACAATAATATATATATATATATATATATATATATATTGATAAAACAATATATAAATTCATGACAAGATAAAAGAATAAGCGCAGCTTGTTCATCATAATACTAGTCCCAAAGTCCAATCTAATAATTTTTAAACTGCTGAAATTTGGTTGCCACATTAGAATTTCCGACAATTACAGTAGCATTTTAGAAATTTTAATTAAGATTGAACTGAAATTAGAACAAAATAACACATAATCACAATAGCATTTTGGAAATTTTAATTAAGATTGAACTGAAATTAGAACAAAATAACACAGAGAATTAAATTTCTAAAACAGATAATTGATTGTAAAAAAATGAAAAATGTCATCCATACATGATTAAAATTGAAATTAATCATTTATTATTATTATTTTAGCTTTTTAATTATTGATTTAGTTTTTTTAGTAGAGATAACAAAATATATTTTGGTAATTAATATTTAAACACACTAATGCAGGTTCGAATTTTGTTGTCTGCCATACATGAGTTTTAAAAACAGTTGAATAATATAATTAAGAGAAAAAAGTGGACTTATTTTATCATCCTTAATTATCACCATTAGCAAATAATATAATTAATTCATGGCATCCCCCTCACTACTTGTATAGACTTTGATAGGAAGCCGTGCTCGTACACATCAGATTTAAGTAATATTGAAGTGTACAAATTAATTAATTTTTTTTATATCAAATCAAGTTCCACTCCCATTCTACCAAATTAAAAGGAAAACTTAAAAGTAACTAAAATATAAATTAGAATAAATATTTTTTAATTAATTGTAAAATGTAATTTTTTTTTACGTAAATTGTAAAATTCGGTGAAATGATAAAATGATTTTCTTATTATATTTTATCAAAATTTATTAAAATGTGAGGTAGTTCAATATTTAAGTATGGATAAAATGGGAAATAATACATGCAGATGCATATGTAAAAAAATATCTTTTAAATTAGTCTAATTTGATTTTTCACTTCAGAAACGTTTTATACGATAATTAATTAGTTATCATATTACCATTCATATCAAAAATTTAATTATGTTGGATAAGTTATGGGTGATCGATCATTGACCCAAATCCATATAAATAATCACAACGATGGTCACCTACAAATTAAAACTCATATTCTTTTTTTTTTTTTTTATGATGATAGTGATTGTCACATTAGTTATATGGATCAACTATTTATTCCATACATTTTAATAGATATTTATATTTATTTACAATATTAAGATGATGACAATTATTGACAAATCAAAAGGCCACAATCGAAGAGGACGTGTGTTCCTTTGTTTTAAACTGACATCTTACTAAACTATAATTGAACAAAAACAGTTATTAATTTTTTACTAAATCTTAGAGAAAAAAAATAAAACAGAAATTGACCATACATTTTCAAACATTATCAAGACATGTTACTAAGATTCTTCTATTTTCGAATTTCTATGATGGAAATGAATTGGGTTGGTTTTAGTTATAATATTCTTGTATTTATATTTGCATGTTGCCATTCAAAAGATGGATCCTCATATTATAAAATTTATTTCGATATATCATCTCTTTTGATTATCAAGAAGATTTAGTTATTTTCTTCCAATTTTGTCCTTGTCTTATTATTATTATTATTTTACAAGCCTTTTCATTTAATTAATAAAATTTATTTAATCTCTTCTAAAATACGATATTCAAGTTTTTTTTCAAAAGTCTTCTCATGGATTATCATAGAAAATGAATTGTTTGACTACCATGGTAATCCATCTTAAAAATGGAAAATAAAAAAAGGACTTATAGTAAAATTCGATATAATAAATAAATATAAACTTAAACATATTATGCATTACTTTATATAAATTATAAATTAATTAACTAATTAATACCTCTTATAGTTAATAAATTTTATGTGTTCACACAATTACTCATAATAAATATTTTATCCTACTATTACTTATTAATTTTTTTCTTAGTCATAATTTTAAAATCATAGTAGCATTAAATATATATAGACTTTATCGTTGAGAAGCATTTTTTATTCGACTTTTGGTCATACTCAACCCTATGTGTAGTGTCTAATTACACATAAATTTATATGAGATCATCTTTCATAAAATCTTATATATTTAAACAAAATTGTATATAATTTTTATGTAAAATAAATACTAACCGTGTTAAATGAGCTAACCCACATTTATTAATTCATATCAGTTTCACATAAAAAGGCGTACTCACTTAATTATATATCATATCAGTTTCACATAAAAAGACCTACTCACTTAATTATATATGTTGTCTGGTTATTAGCTTGAGAAACATAGGATAATAAAACACCCACTAAAATAGCAAATAATTATTTGGATTAACATCTCCTTGGAAATTGATATTTTTTGTATGATTTCAACGGATGAAATTTTCATATCACATATTGGTCTTAAATAAAAGTTTAATAGTTATTTAGGTATGAAGACATTTTTGTTATACCAGACAATTGTTCAACAGGTGGAGAATAATGAGATAAAAGAATTGAAAGACACTATTGTTGATGCTCATAATGTTGATAAGCATCAAAATTATTTTCAAATGTGTAGTTATGGAATATTAATTATCTTTAAAAAAAAATGATAATAATAAAAAAAAGGTCACCGGCCACCCACCACCCACTAACAATCCTCCCAAAGCTTCCAACCTCAGCAACACTCAGGACCACTAATCTCTATATCTCTATTTTTTTATTTCATTATTTATTTCTTGCATGATTTTTGATGTGATACAAATCCCTTATTTTGTCACCCAACTCTCTCTCTCTCCTCACCTTATCTTCTTCCCCCTCTCTAAATACTCAGATAGAAAGATATGCCAGTTATAGGATTGGCCACACCTTAATTTTTAAGTTGGATTCCTGATATCTATGCTAAATCGATATATTTATTATATAGGTAATTAAAATTAACAAAACATGGTTTCAGGAGGGTATTTCCTTCTCTCTACCATCTCGACCAATGTAACAGTGAATTTTATAAAACAAAATTAAATCCACACATACATACATAAACAGACTGTAAAAAGTAACTAAATTCATTTTCACTTGTTAATCTACTAGAGTTTTACAATTATCGATCAAGAAGCTGAAACTAAATATGAACTGTATAATCCCTTTGGATTATATTCTGCTTCAACACTAACCATTCCGATTAGTAAGAAATATATCTCTATAATTCCTTTTTTTTTTTTTTCTTGACAAAGGCCACCTCTTAAGATGTACACTTTCTATACATCTCTGCAGAAAATACATTTAAAAAAAAGAAAAGAAAAAAGAAATCACAAAAAAGGAAATTCATAAAATTAACCTCCTGAAACCACAGATTCACAGGCTTCAGTTCTCCTCCGAGCTTTCAGGACAGGGGTACTCATTCAAATCGGGTTTTAGGGTCACCCGGCCCGGGTTATTTGACCGGCCGGCGGCCTGCAAGGCGTCAACCCTAGCGCCGACCTCGGTGGCCTTCTTCCTAATGGCGGCTGCGGACAAATCATGCTGCTCGACGCCGGCGTACTCGATTATGTACTCGGGGAAGTTGAGGCGGGCGGAGGGGCCGCGGAGGTAGAACACCGCCGTGTCGTAGGCACGCGCCGCCGCGACCGGAGAGGAGTAGGAGCCGAGCCAGATTCTGGATCGCTTGTTCGGCTCCCTGATCTCGGCGACCCACTTGCCCCACTTTCGCATCCTAATTCCTCTGTAGGGTTTGTCCTGCGCGTGCTGCCGTTGCTTTCGTTTGGGGTTTTCTGTGCTCGACGACGACGTTGACGACGTCGTACAGTAGACTCCTTCCATTGATTTCGGGAAATTCGAGGGTTTCTGCTCTGATTCGGTTTGGGGTTTCTGGGATAATAGTAAAAATTATGTTAGGGTTAGGAAATATGTATGAGAAAACATGGAGGAAAAAAATGACGGATTGAAGAAATGGAGAAACACTTGTTGTGAGGTGGTGATGAGTATTTATATGGGGGTGGAGATGGTGTGGAGGCGGTTTTTTATTGCTTATTTTTTGGTGAAATTTCACCTTCAATTATTTTTAGTATAAAGTTATATAAAATTGTCACAATGATGTATCTGTTTGGGAATTATGTGGAGCTTAATTACATGATTATTTAGCATCTATATTAAGTAAAATATGAGAATATTAATTTTATCAAAAGAAATTAAAATAACTACAAGATTTAATTTTGTAGAAAATATCCAATTTTTCATGAAAATAAAATAAAATTTTATTTTAACTTAATCCATTAAAGCAATAGTGGGTCTCTTTTGATTGTTTTCAGAAGTCCACGAAACAAGTTCCGTCATTTTTAGTCTATCCATCCTAATATTCAAACTCAAAATCAATTCTATTCAACTAGTTTTCTCTAGTATATACTAATTTTCAGACACAAAATTAACCCTACTTAATCAGTGTTCTAATTGAAAAATGAAATATCACTCTTCACTTTAGTTGCAAATTCAATTGGATTTTTTTAAGTTTTGATAGGAAAAAATGTACAACTTTAGTTGTAGATTGCATCTGAAGTCATCGATCAATTTTCTAGTGAGTGAATGATGGATTTGTATGATATAAATTACAACTCATTCAATATATTGTTAAAGTCAGTGAAATGTATGTTGTATAAGTGTCCAACAAACCATTTTTATTAAGAATTTGATTTGGATAATAAAACTAAAGTTGTACATTTTTTTTTCCTTTTCAAATCCCCGATACATGATTTAAACAAATGATATGATTTTTAATGCATTAGGCCTTAATTAATTTGGGATGGATTTGAACCTCGTTTCATAAATAATAGTAGTAGAAAGATAACTAACCTATAAAGAATTAGGAATATTAAATATCAACTCAAGTGGTAGATGTCATCAAAAAACGATATTATAAACTTTTTAGAACAACTATAACATAGCACTAAAATTAAGTTTCACCCCAAGATTATAATTAGAATCATACACTAAATTGAAGAATTATACTATCAACAAAAATTACTTATTGTCACATTTCACAGAAAATAAACATTTATATTCCGCGGCACAAAGACATTTAAAGAAAAATTAAGGCGTGGAGACAAAATTATTTTGTTATAATTTGAAGACAATTATTTAATAATAATATGGAGAAACAAATATTTGACATGTGTGAAATAATGTTGGTCGAATTAGGGAATTGAATGAGAGCGTTGAGAGGGGTCGGCGGCGCCAATGATGGTGGCTCAATCCTGTATAGCCGCCGCCACCTTTACTTGTTATCAAGCTTCTACGCCGACATCTTCAACACCTTTTTTTTTTTTTTTTAAATTGTTATATAAAAGAACAATAATTAAATTATATATTTCTGAAATAATTAGACATATTGTCTAGAATATGAAGCGTGTTTTACATAATTTTTATCTAATATTAAACGATCCATTTTTTATTTTATTTTATCATGTTAGGTGTAATGCTTTATTATTCTTAATAAATTTTATATATTTGTATGAAAAGACAATAAAAAGATTGATGATATTTAAAAATACGAGAAGTATATAATGTAACTTTGCATAGTTTGGTCCTAAAACGATATATCTTCAATATTTCATTTTTTCATATAATCTGTAAAAAAATAAGAAATTTTATTAAAATATATGTAAAATATCGATTGATTTTGATATTAGGTGGTTCCAATGTATAAATTGTAGGAAAATAGGTAAATAGAAAAAAATATCGATAAATATCATAATCAATTTCAATAACAATCGTTTTATAAACTAAAAAAATTTCAATAAAATATCAAGATATATCGGTAAACATTGGTGGGATATTGGATGAATATCAATAAATATCATAAAAATATGAATAAATATGATATATCACTATTTTAATAATATTTCTGTAAAATTAAAATATCGAAATTTTAAAATATCAAAATTTTCATCAAAATAGAAATTTTCATCCAAACTGAAATTGTATTTATAGAACTAGTAGTACACCCGCGCAATGCGCGGTTTGTGATATAAAATTTATATTTTTTAATATTGATGACATAATTTAATGATATATCATTTAAATTTTTTTAATGCAAACTATTTTGAAACTCAACATTTTAAATTTAATATAATTATATATGCTATGTAAATAGTAGGTTATGAATTTTAAAATGGATATGAATTTGATATAACATGCATTAAAAATGAAATCTAAATCAAATTACAAATATAATTAATTCATAATATAACACAATACAATATAAAATAATAAAATTTGAATAATAAATTGAACATCAATATTAAAAACTAATAAAATAATAAATATAAAATCAATATTCAACAATTCAATCTGAAAATAAAATTGAACACAATATAAAATAATAATAATAGTTTTGTGTTTGTGAGTTCTAATTTTTGAATAATTCAGAAGTCATTTACTAAACTTGCTAATATATTTTATTCATATTTTTGTTCTTTTATATTTTAGATGTGTAGATAATTTTCTGCATTGTTTTTAGATGGTTTTGTTAAAAAAAGTTTAATTTATTTCAAAATTTAATTTATGTTTAAAAAATTTAGCTTCAAAATTATATAGGAATAATCAAAAAACTGACCCACATTTGCACACTCCTGAAACCATTTTCTGCAATTATGAAATTAAATTAAATAAATTATAACAATTTTTCTCTGAATCCAAACCAAAAAAAATAAATCAAATAAATTTAGGTGATTAATAGTAAATCAATAATTTTTGCTAATTAAGTAATTAATGACAAATTAGTAATTTTTGACAACTTGTATAGATTAGAAGAGGGCGTTGAGTTTGGCAGTAGTGATACGTGGCAGAAGTTCCGCTTCTCTCAGAAAAGCAATCACGGGGCGACACCTCGTGCCTCCTTGTCAGGTTTTAGTAATCAACTTTTGTCTACACACCGCACCAAAAGCTGCAAACAATCTTTTTAACGGAAGATAATGATTCCTATCCTTATTTTTTATGTCACAAAATTAAAATAAATCAATTTTTATATCATTAATATATAATTGTATATTTATTTATTATAATTTTGATTAAAAAAATCTTAAATAATTCTTCTACATGTATATTTATAGTACAAAATTATCGGTTGATATTATAAAAGGTGCTATTATATCTTATCAATAAAGATAAAATTATCATATTTTTATTTTTTATGATATCAATAAATATGTATATATATATATATATATTATTTTGAGGTAGAAAAGTAATTCACTAATTTTATTATGATAGAAGGGGATATTATCTCGTCTTATTAATCTATGAAAATAATAATTCGATCCATTTAAATTATTATAAGTAAATTGTGGCCCGAATTTGATTAATTAATCCGGACAAAGTTTATTTATCTCATATCAAGATTCAAACTCATAATATAATTGATGATTTAATCTGTCAGACTATTAAAAAAAGGAAAATAGTTCGAACCATTTTGAATCCTAAAATAAATATCGTCTTAGTAAAAAAATTATTTCGAAATAAATATTATTATAAAATTTTAAAATATATTTATTTATATTCTACCAAAATATTCTAAATATTTTAAAGAGGATTGTTAAAAAGGAGAAAAAAAAAACTCCCATATCACTTTCCTATAATCTATATGAAAAAAAAATATATCTTGAAATGTAGGAAGTAATAAGTTATTTCAAAAACACATATTTCCATGACAACTATCGGGAATTAGTCGTTATTTTACAGGGTTTGGTATTTTAGCAATTTTATTATTTAAAAACATTGAGTTTAGGATAAGCACGTTTATTTGTCGATTTAATGGTGTAATTAATATATTTGTAGCTTGTTGACAATTGTGTGGAAAATCTTTTGAGTCTCGAGAGCAGATCTTGGCCCACTGTCAAACTGTAATAATCACCTTTCATAATATTTCATTATTATAATCAATTCATATAAGTAATTTTTTTTTTTAGAATTGCTCTCCGACAAGTACAACAAAATAAATACCATTTTAATTAAATAACACGTGACGTATTCTACACAGTACATATTGTAAAATAGTACTACTGTGAAAAAAAAATATATAAGAAATTCAAACATTAACAAAAGAAAATACAATGTATTAACATTGTAGGAACTTGACTCTTGACATATAAAAGGTGTTTCATTTTTAGGAATTTTAGATCATTAAACTATTATGTTTTGTCGTTATAGATTATGATTATATATATATATATATATATATATATATATATGTTTAGACATATAGTTGAAATGTTTCTTTCAATAATTAATTTTTACAAGTAAAACAAAATGAAACAAATAGTGTAAGAGGTCCCTTGCACAGTATATACTTATTTTGTTATGTTTTTTGAAGTGAATAATCCTTTCCCCAATCTTCCATTTTCTGCTTTTCTCTGTTTTTATTTTTTTTTGTCTGTCAATTATTAAAGAAAAAATTATTGTTTCTCATTTTTAGGAAAAATATATTTTCTGTTTCTGTGGTGCATGTGAGTAATTGAATAGATGGAGTTGAATCACATCATTAATATTCAAACTTGTTGAATTCTTTGTTGAGCTTTTAAATTATTTGCATTTATTTGATTATCAAAAACCCAGTTTTAAAAACCACCATGAAGTTACAATAATTCGATCGGTTTATCTAATCGTATTAATTTTATTGATCGAGCTCAAATCCAATCCAAATTGAAAGATTCAAAACTTGTGCTCTATAAATAGATCAAGCTCAAGCATGAATTTTAATTGTTTTAGATCATTAAACATTTAAATTTGATTTTCGACGACCTATTTTAGTAGATAATATCGTATAAACGAAGAAGGTGGGGTCGGTGGTGGATTAATTGGTGAAATAAAAGGGAAATAATGAGAAGGAAGTTACGTCTACGAAAGAACTAGATTTTAGTTCCAAGTCATAATCACAACCATATTTATATTCTACTTGTGAATTCAAGCACCCACTAAAATAATTTCAAACACTATGTCAACGTTGGTTTTATTTTTCTTTTAAATATATAATTGTATTCTAGAATAAAAAATTTAGAACGTTGCGCGCCACAATATATAAGAAGGTGTAGTTCTCACAATATTGTTATTTTTTATAAAATAGTAAAAATAAAAAGATATATAAAGTCTTTTGAAAAGATGTTATGATTTCCTATTTTCGCGATCGTTTAAATAATATATATCTTTTCAATATTGGATATGTGTTTCGTCAATTATTATTTTCACAAAATAAATATTTGATTAGAATTGTAATAAATAAAAGGATTTTAAATGTCAAGATCAACCTAAAGTATGATCGTCTTTCAATTTACAATCTAAACTTTTTTTATTCGATTGAAATCTTGAGTTTGATAGTTTATCCAATTGCAACCTAAATCACTTTTTCTATCATGTTTTTTCCGGCGAAGTGGAGATCACGTAACTTGCATATGATTTAATTTATTTTCATTTTGCATCCTAAACTTTGTTATTTTATCCATTTGCAACATTTGAATTAGGATACATGTAATGAGATAAAAAAAAATCAAAATTTAGGTTGTAAGTGAAAAATTAAACCATGTGTCGGAAAATGATTAGAAAAATAATTTAGGTTATAATTGAATAAACTCCCAAACTTAAAGGTTGTAATTAGATTAAAAAATAGATTGTTAATAAAAAAGGTTAATTTTATGTATTTAACTCTAATATAACTAATAGCACAAGTTTCACTTAAGCCGTGTATTTTGAAATATTTTTATAACAGAAAAACTTAATCAAAAAGTTGTGGCAATTTATGATTGAAATTAAATATAGAAAGACTACAAGGACTTGAATGCAATTTTCATTAATCTCGTAAAAAATAAGAGAAAAAATAAAGCGTGATTTATGATAATAAGCAATTCAAAATAACCTATTAATTTGCCAATTTGCCACTAATTATAATAAATATATACTTACTTGATTAATATCATCTTTTATACATAATAATTGTAGATGTTGGGGCTTATTTTATTATTGCTTTTCGGATTTAGATTGGTCGACATGATTAAGACATTTTTCAACTCGATCGTAACAAACGTGTTTTTACATTTTTGGAAAGTGGTATTTATAGTGTTTAAGAACATAAGTCCATGTGTGGTATTTGTGTCATTCATTTACATGTATTGAAAATGTTGCTCTTTTATTTATCATCGCCTCATCAGTTAAAGATCAAAACATCGAATATGAAACATTTTTACATCTCTCTTACATTAGGTATTAATTCTCATAATATTAGTACTGATATCAAAATTTACACCAGTTGAATGAAGGAATTGGATAATAGAATTTCCTTATTGGCTATATTCATTATAAGAAAATCAGTAGACCCCATAAAGCAAATAAATAATAACAATAATAATATAATTTTTTTTTAAAGGAGACAGGTGTGCAGTGCAGGCAATGGAAATTGGAAAGTGACTTTTTTTGGTGGTTTATGGAATTGCCGACTTCCAATATTGGCCACGTTTCCATTCAAAAGTGTTCCACCATTATATCTAATTTTTTTTAATTTTATTTTTCCTATGAATGGACCAAAAATATTTATTTTTCTCAACCTATAGTTGTACGCAATTTGTCTCGTATCCATTATTTCACACACATATTATTAAAAAATATACCTATAGTTGATAGACGATAGTTCATGGCTCACATATGAATATAAAGCTAAGATCTTCGAATTATTAGATACACGACTTGTTTCCTAGTTGAGAGTAGAGTAAACTTAGCTATATATATAATTTGTATTTTAAGAAAAACTGTAAAATCCTTATTGTTGTGAATAGAGATTGAGCTCATCATTGTCTTCTTTCTCCAAATTTAGTTCGAAATATAGAATTTTAAATTTGTTGGGATTGGTTTGTGAAATCAATAATTTTGTAGAATTGAGAAGACAATCTTGATCCTATTTATGCGGATCATTTTATGAATTGCATTACATGAGCTCGTCATTTTAGCTTATTTCTTCTTTTGATATTTTTCTTTTCCATTGTAAAATTTTATGATATTGAGTTCATCGTCTAATTATAAAAATTACGAGTTTGTTTTATGTAAAAAAAATTCAAAATATAGAAATCATAGGATTTAAAAGTATTACATGTTAGTTAGTACAAAATAATAGTGTAATTTAGAACATAAGTAAAAGAAACACAAAATTTGTTTGTGTAATAAAATATAAGCCAAACAAAACCCAATTATTTATTAAAGTAATTAAAAAATGAAAATCCTTTTTATGATGTGTTTTGAAGGAACCCCATATTTATTCTTGGCCTTGGAGTCATGGACCTTTCAAAATGCCGGCTTTCTAATTTGGGCCACCTTTTTCTATTAATGTCATGTATTTTCATAGATTGGACCAAACATTATCTTTTATTTTCCTTTTTTCAGAAGATTTTTTTATACTTTCGAGTCTAGTCAAAGCCCCCCTTTTTTTTTTTTTTTTTTAATATAGTTTTAGATAGAAGAGTTCAATTTTTATACCTTGACTCCAAATATCATCAAATTACTAAGTCAGAGATTCATTACATTTTTAAAAAATATACTCTATATAGCTGAGTAGAACTTTGTCCTATATGCTTAGTAAATATTGAACTCAACAATCATTTAGATTTAAGAATACAAACCATTCTACGGATCTAATTTATGAGATGATAAATCCATAATTCACAACCTACAAATAAAAAAAACTTGTAAAAAATAAATTTAAATCTAAAATTTCAAAATAGTACTGACACTATAAAATATATATAATACAAATTGTTGAAATAAAGTAAAAGAAACTATTTATCTTATATTAAAGCAACCAACAGTTTCTACGCATGCATTTCAACTCATTTAAAATTGTTGTGAAAAAGTGGTAGATATTTTTTGTTCCGCAATATAATCTCGTACACTAAGTTAATTCCGTTTCTACACATGCATTTCAACTCATTTAAAATTGTTGTGAAAAAGTGGTAGATATTTTTTGTTCCGCAATATAATCTCGTACACTAAGTTAATTCCGTTTCTACGCATGCATTTCAACTCATTTAAAATTGTTGTGAAAAAGTGGTAGATATTTTTTGTTCCGCAATATAATCTCGTACACTAAGTTAATTATATTTAGGATGATAAATTCTCCTGTGCACCTGGTGCACGAATCTAAAATCTGTACAATTCGGGTCGATCCGACCCGAATTTAACGAAATTTTTTATTTATTTATAAATTTTATGTTTTGACTTTTATGTACAAATTTGGTGACCTTTATATACAAATGTTGTGACTTTTATGTATAAATGTTGTGACCTTTATGTATTATAGCTTTAAAAAAAAAGAAGAGTTTCAACAAAATTTGTACATAGATATCTTTATATAATATTCATGTGACCCTTATATATATTCATCATGACCTTTATGTACAAATATTCATACCTTTATGTAATATATAAAGCTATGAATATTTATATATAAATGTCACATAAACATACATAAGGGTCATATGAAAGGTATCTATATACAAATTTTGCTGAAATTCTTCATTTTTTTTCTAAGTTATTTAACATAAAGGTCACAAACTTTGTACATAAAGGTTTTGGCCTGGAACAAAAATATAAAAAAAATAAAATTAAAAATAAAAAACTTGCGGATCCGGGTTGACCCGGGTCGACCCGAATTGCATGTACACCTGGTGTATGAGAGTACTACTCATTTGGGATATAAATATTTTTTTCTCTTATATTACCCCAATTCTAAACACATCTCAAATAATTATAATTAATAAAAAATCTAAATACATCTCAATTATATCAAAAAAATAAAAAATAAAAAATTAAAAAAATTCCTTCCATTCCCTCTCTCTCCATCTAGGCTCCAAGCCTCCAACCCCCTCCCCCTATTCTTTTGTTCCACAGGCCACAACCAAATTCTGGTGTCTTAGAATTTTTTTTTCTTAAATTGAGGAAGAACCACTCTCACAACCAAAACCTTATAAAAGAAAATCTGAAAAAGATTTAATGATAAATCTGAAAATCTTTCGACACCATCGAACGTCAAACATAATGATAAATATTTGATTCGAATATGTCGAACAAATGGGGCTTGACAATTCCGATTGAACGATGCTGAAATGTTTGACTCAAATTGGTCGAACAATGAGTACTAGATTCGATCTGAACATGAAAAATATTGCATTGTTCATTTCAAATATTTCTTTATAAACCATTGTAACTTTTTTAGGATTATGTATTGAAAAATATTAAGAATGATTTTTTAGGGTTAGGTTTTAAGAGATATGAAGAAGGAAGAAGATGTGAAAAAGAAGAAGGAATGAACATATTTTTATTAGATACGAGGGTATTTTAATCTTTCAATTATAATTACTTTTCAATTATTTTTTTATGGGGTGTGTTTTGAAAATCTTTCAATTATAATTACTTTTCAATTATTTTTTTATGGGGTGTATTTAGAAAATCTTTGGGTTTGGATTGTCCCACCCTTTATAAAATTATATGTATATGAAATGGTATACGAAGTTCACGAGGGGGGAATAGGCAAAATTCCAGATTCTCCAATACAGAAAGCTTCTATAGCAATGCTTAGATGATCAGAAACAAGAAAATATCAAGAAAATTTTCAAGATAATGAAATGAGTGGAAAACTTTTAAGAAGGATTGCAAATAAATTATTGAAACATACCATTTTTACTATTGAAGAGTATTATGGTGAGTTAAAGAATGAGAGAATGGGGTAGAAGATTTATAACAATGGTTGATTAGAAACATGTAAGTTTGTAAGAGAAAACGAGAGAATTTAACAGTAGGTTAAAGACAAAACAAATGATTAATAGTTTAAAACCTAAAAAAAAAATTCGATCACTAGCCATACTCTACAAAATTTTCTCACTGCTGACGAACTCAATTTTGTTGCCAAAATAGTCTCATCGAAAGACTTGAATAGTGCAATCAACCTCCGAATATCGGTCAAAATACATGAGTCGTGCCAAAATGATCCTCTTTTTTGGAACCAAATTATGACCCTAAGTCAATTTCATGTTTCTCATTCGATCAAAGTTCGAATCGAGCAAAAAACTTTTTAGGGTTTTGAACGATTTTGCAACTCATCCAACCTTAAGCAAGAATTAAAGTGTAAAATATGGAGCCATTACATTGTATGATGTGTGTTAGAGAACATAAGGCTCACAGACAACAAGGGTACTCCTAAATTTCATCGCAATACATTTGGTATAGTTAGTTGTGTAGGTTTTAGCTTGCTGATTTAGTATCTATGCATATTTAGCTACACTGACTATCATAGACTGAATCATATAAAGAGCCTCTTAAACAGATAATTAGTTGCAAGTTAGCTGAAATTTGAAGAAGCATAAACACATCTTCAACTTCCATATAGTCAATACTTCGTTCACAAGGATAGTCCACTCCACTGTGTATTCTTTAGCACATAAACCATTTCATTTGAATTCTTTCTACCAGAAATGAATGTATGCAAATTTCATGAGGATTAAAAGAACAAGGTATCAAGTGTATAGAATCAAACCTTTGAACACCAAGATTTTGAACAGTCACATGATCCATCCCAAATCATTTCACTTGATTTGCATTGAATCAAGAATCACATACTTCTTTAACCATATCTTAAATAATAGCTTCAAAAACCAGTTAGACATCCAAAACAAATACTCCCAACAATTTCTCAGAAGTACACATCATTCTCTTCTTGCAATCCCTCATCTTCACTATCCAAAAAATAATCACTATCACTATCACCATCACTCTCTTGATCCATTCTTGCTCCTATCCAATCATCCTCCCCTTCCGAAAACGAAGAAACCCTCAATCGATTAAACTCCATAATCCCAACAAGCTCATCCAAGCTCTGCTCTGCAGAGGCCAAGTCCCCATCAAACTCACTAACCGAAAACCCCCCGTTTCTCTCATCATCAAACTCCCTCCACTCTCTCCTCTTCAATGCCAAATCCCTCTCTTCAATTTCCCCGTTCTCCACTCTGTTCCATGCCACCCAAACATCAGCATGCCTCCCCAATGCCCTGTCCTGATCCCCCACCACCACCGTCCCCAAATTCGCTTCCTTCGCTTTCCTCAACATCTCGGAAAAATCCGAATCATCCGATACCAATACAATCCAATCAACACCTCTACTCATAGAGTGCACCATTTGCCTCTTCAATGCCCAATCTGCAGCCTGTGGCTTATCCTCAACTGTCTTCACAAACACCCCAGCTCTCCTCAGCTCCTGGGCCAATCCATACCCGGTTTTCGGAGTTACCAAGCTACGAGCAGCCTCGTTGTACTTCTCGTTCCCATCGATGTATCTCTCCTTGAAACGCTGTCGTTTCTTGCCCTTCAAGCTTCTCATTCTGTTCACCTTCTTCTGCCTCTCCCTCTCGTGCAATTGCCGGAAATGCTTCTTCAAATCCATCTGAGTCTTACATTTCCTCCCACAAACGGAGCAAATGTAAGGGCTGGAAGGCGTGGAGAGACCCTTTCGTTCGAGAAAATCGAGATTGCGCTTTTCGCGGCGTTCTTCGACGACCCATTGAGGGAGATGAACAAAGGCGTGGCGATTGGCGTATGCGGAGATATCTATCACGTCGCCGAATTTCTGCGCCACCGATTTGAGGGCCAGCGCCGCCTCGTACGGCGGTCCGCGCGGCGGCTTGTTGTCCAAATCCCATAGAACGACGACCTTCTTCGCCTTCGCGGCGTACACCCCTTCCTTGGTTCTCACCATGTCGATTTCCTGGTCCGAATTGCAGGATTTTATGGGCCGCCATCGATGATGCTTGCGATTGGATAAAGTTAGGGGTCTGTTGAGATTGGTGGTTCTGTGATTGTGTTGGAGAGGAGGGAAGGCGGAGAGTGGGAATTGGGGTTTAAGGAGAAGGTATTGAACGGAATTGATGATAATCGCCATTGTTGACAGGCTATGGAGCTTAAATCCTGGAGAGTGAAGGAAGTGGTAGTGAATTGAGAGAAAGGATCTTCCATTTTTCAAATTGGGTCATCCTTTTTCACGCTTTTTATCTGTGTTTTCAAGTTGGAGATATTTGGGTGATGAATAAAGTATTGTCATCCAATAAAAGATCCCAAATTTTATTTATTTATTTCGTTATTTTAAAATAAGATAAATTTACTTCACCAAAGTTCTATATATATATATACCAAAGAAAGAAACACTCCAACAGAAATAATAATAATTAATACTGGATTTAATTATTTTTTTATTACATAACTGACTAAGATGTCATTCTAATATATATTGTGAGCTAATACATAAATTAGAACAATATTACAGTATTGTGCACAATATATAATTAGAATATATAGTTTATTTCTTGGAAAGTATTGTCTTGCCTATTCAGATATTCTACTGCACATAATATGGTAATTACATTTTGTTTATGTAAATTAAAGTGCGCATCATGTTCATGTATAGAATAGTTACTATTGGACAATTGGGCCAAATAATAAATAAATTAGGATTAAACTCATATCAAACTTTTGTTATTGGGCCTTCAGCAAAATTCAGGATCCATTAACACTCTATGGCCCAAACCATTGGATTCGTACTTCATTAGGACAAAACAAAAAAAAGAAGAAATTTGGAAGTCTAGAGTCTTAAATACAAGTCCAAATATTGGGAACTTTACAATGAAAAACATCATTTAAATTTCTAGTTCATAAGCACAAGGCGTTTCATTTTGTTCTTTCCCACCAACTTTTAGTTTACTTACTAAGTTTTGTAGTTGTAAATGTTACACAATCTGCACTTTTAGGTGGGATACCACTTAAACTGTGGTCATTTTCAATTAGTCATTAATTACTATTAGTTTGTGTGTAGAGAGAATTTATGGGAGTGGTAAGAACTTCTAAAGTTCATCAAGAAAAGTTGCTAATTAAACAAGTTTGAGGGATGTTTTTAGGGTAAGGAGGGTTCACATGCCCAAGATCATTAAATGATTTAGGTAGCCAAACTAGTAGTTAGAAGAGTGAAGATATGTATTAGTTGACTATAATGAGATAGTTCTTACAAGTGTCCATTTGTTACATTTGTGATGCAAATACACGTTCTAATGAAACTAGTATGTAGGTGAGAAATTTTTAAGTGGATCTATGTTTGCTTCCACTTTTAACATTACCTTCGAATGTTATCCATTTTAGGGCATCTGCATCATTTATTCTAGAATGTTTAGAATATAATTAAAAATATTATATATAATTTTTTTTATTGTATATGACTCATCTAATAGTGGTTTCCACTCATTCACTTTCTTCTAAGAACGATTCAGCAGAAAAACTCTAATACACTGTAAAAGAACATAACCTATATATTTTATTATTAAAATAACACTTTGTGGACTAAAAAATATTAAGGAATGATTTGTTTCCTTCGTTATAGGGATTGATAGATTATGTATATTATTGTGTGTATCTTTCCATACATATCCTTGTACTCTGTAATCTTTATATTGGAGTTAATCCCTCAAAAATAAATCATTACATTCTCTGCAGCTTATCTTATATGGTATTAGTATTCTTCCGATCCATCTTCCCACGCTTCTGATTCACATTCTCGTTCCTTTGCCATGTCTACCGAAGAAAATTCCTCCAATCCCGTCGTTATCACGGCCCCTTTTCCCGCCTCTCATAAACTGACACGGACCAATTTCCCTCAGTGGCTTTCACTCGTTTCTGCCATCCTAAATGGACATGATCTGTTGGGGTTTGTCGATGGTTCCACACCCCAACCCTCCACCGATGCCAGCACCTACAAGCCATGGTTCTGCCAAGATCAACTGGTCTTGGCTTTTCTCCAAGGGTCCGTTACTGATGAAGTTGCGCCGTATACAACGTCGTATAAATCCTCTTCCGAAGCCTGGAAGGGTCTCCATTCTATTTTTGCCAGCAAGTCTAGGGCGTGCGTAATGCAATTGAAGAGTGATCTTCAATCCGCGAAAATGGGATCTCGCGGTGTCGCCGAATTTATGCACTCTCTCAAGGCCAAAGTAGACGAATTATCCATGATTGATTCCCCCGTTTCTGACGACGACTTCACCCTTTATGTTCTTGGTGGCCTGAGTCCTAAATATCGTAACATTGCTACCTCCGTTCGTGCTCAGTCCATGTCACTCTCATTCGCGCAACTGATGGATCTCCTATTGGCTCAGGAGAAATTCTTAGAAGCGCTTGATGACTCGAAATAGGATCTAGTAGTCTTGGCCAATCTTGCACAATATAAATCTACTCGTGGAGGCCGTGGAAATCCCTATCCACGTGGCGGCCGTGGTCGGGGTGGTCGCTCAACATCTCGAGGACAGCAGATTTTTTCTTCCACCCAGCATCAACCACAATCGACCTCATGTGTTATCTGTCAGTGGTGCGACATACCTGGTTATTCAGCCAGAACTTGTTGGCGGATCCCTTCGAATGGTCAGCAACAGTCGATGGTCAATCACACACGGTCTCCACCTGCTCCTCCTCACAACTCTTGGATTATGGACTCTGAGGCGTCCCACCATATCACGAATGACTTGGGAAATCTGTCCTTGCACTCGAAGTATGATGGAACCGAGGAAGTGCATCTAAGTGACGGCCACACCATGCCTATCTCCCATACCGGTAGTACTTCTCTATACTTTCCCTCTCGTGATTTTAAATTATCTGGTGTTTTATGTGTGCCCACAATCGAACAGAACCTATTATCTGTCCATCGGTTTACCCAGACTAATGATGTGTTTGTGGAATTCTTTCCGACTATGTTTATTGTGAAGGATCGCAGTACGGGGGTGCCGCTAGCTCAAGGCAGATGTGAAAATGAAGTGTACCGGTTATCCTGCTTGCCTTCTTTCTATGCGAATTTTAATTCTGTTGGTCTGCGCACCAATTTCCACACTTGGCACTCGAGATTGGGACATCCATCTCGTCGTATTAGTAATTTACTTATTACTGAGAATAATTTACCTTTACAAAAGTCTGGCATGTCAGATTTGAACTGTGATTCTTGTTATTGTTGCAAAACACATAAACTGTTTTTTTACGGATTCCTCCTTAATTGTCAAGATGCCTTTTGAGTACTTATATGCTACTGTTTGGGGTCCGACACATGTTTCTGTTGATGGCTATCGGTTCTATTTGTTGTTGGTGGATTCGTTTACTAAATATGGTTGGCTATCTTCATTAACTCACAAGTCTGATGTCAAAACAATTTTTGAAAAATTTAGACCAGTGGCTGAGAAACAGTTTGGTGTGTCCATCAGGAATTTTTATAGTGATAATGGGGGAGAGTTCTTAGCACTCCGACCTTACTTTGAAAAACATGGTATTCAATGGCTTACATCTGCACCACATACACCTGAACAGAATGGTCTCGTTGAACGACGACATAGACACATTGTGGAAACTGGTAAGGCTCTCTTACATCATGTCAAGTTGCCTACTACGTTTTGGTCTTTTGCTTTTCAAACAGCTGTGTATTTAATTAACCGTCTGCCAACTCCGATTCTTCATTTGTTAAGCCCGTTTGAAGTATTGTTTGGTCGAAAACCAAACTACTTGAATCTGAGAACCTTTAGGTGTATATGTTATCCATGGTTACAGCCATATACTGCTACTAAACTGGAACTATCCTCTAGGGCATGTATATTTGTTGGTTACTCACTTACTCAAAGTGCGTACAAGTGTTTTGATCCTATTACAGGGAAAATTTTCATTTCTCGTCATGTTCGGTTTCAAGAGAATGCTGTTGTAAATTTTACATTCACACCTACTGCCCCAGATGATTCCGCTGCCACTTTATCGTTGACTATCCTACCGCTTACAGTGTCACAATCAACACCGTCAGTATCGAATCCTACACATTCTGACATAGTAACCACCGAGACCACTCACTCCAATACATTTTCTGAAGTACCACAGCCGAGAAGAAGCCATCGTCAGCGTCAAATTTCACGATGTTTGGATGGTTTTACTGCTGACCTACCGGACTCATTACAACATGGGACAATAGCCAACGTTGTTACCAAGCATCCTCTTCCAGATGATGTTATTCATTCCACTGCCTCACAATCTCTTAAAATTCCTCACTGGCGGCAAGCTATGGCAGATGAGATTACTGCTCTTTCATTGCATGGCACATGGGACTTGGTTCCTAAACCCAGTGACTGTAATCTAGTCGGGTGTAAATGGGTGTTTGCTCTCAAACGACGACCGGACGACACTATCGAACGTTACAAAGCTCGGCTTGTCGCTAAAGGGTTTCACCAACGCCCTAGTGTGGATTCCTTTAAACGTTTAGCCCGGTCATCAAACCGGTGACAATTCGAACTGTCCTTACAATGGTCATTTTCACAAATGGGATATTCGACAACTGGATGTTTGTAATGTTTTTCTTCATAGTACACTAACTAAACCAGTCTTTATGGAACAACCCCAAGGTTTTGTGGATCCATCACACCCGACATATGTCTGCAGACTGAAAAAGTCTCGATATGGTCTTCGTCAGGCTCCTAGAGCCTGGTATCATACTCTGAGCTCGGTCCTAATTCAGTTTGGTTTTCATCAATCCAAGGTAGATCATAGTCTCTTCATATTGCGTACCAAAACTGTTCATCTTTTGGTTCTTGTTTATGTTGATGACATAATCATCACCGGTTCTAATCCAACCAAGCTCACGACACTCATTGTTCATTTACGATCTCATTTTGTATTGAAAGATCTTGGCCCTTTGACATACTTCCTGGGTATAGAAGTGTCTCGTTGCTGTGAAGGGTTGTTGCTTTCCCAACATAAGTATACAGTTGACCTCATTCGCAAGCACCACATGGAAGGATCCAAACCGGTCACTACTCCTATGACTGGATCCACGCCTTTTTTCGTTTCTGAACCAATAAATCCAACCGATTATCGAAGTGCAATTGGTGGGTTACAGTATCTCACCTTGACTCGTCCTGATATCTCATTTGTGGTTAATAAGTTGGCACAGTCTATGTCTAATCCAACGACTCTTGATTGGTTGGGAGTCAAACGCATTTTTCATTACCTTAAGGGAACCCTCCATCATGGTTTACTGCTTCGTACACCGACTTCTCTCACAATTACCGTCTACTCTGATTCCGACTTTGGAGGGAATATTTCCGATGGCAAGTCCACTTCCGCATATATCATTTTCCTCGATGAGGCGCCTATATCTTGGAGATCTCGTAAACAAAATGGGGTGGCTAGGTCATCAATCGAAGCTGAATATCGATCTTTGGCTTCAACTGCTGCAAAAGTTTGTTGGATATTCCAGTTGTTTAGGGAGCTGGGACTATCTCTCTCAACTTCGCCCAAACTGCTTTGTGATAACCTTGGAGCTACACGACTCGCATTGAATCCGGTTATGCACTCTCGCATGAAACATATCGCATTGGATCTTCACTTCGTCCGGGACCTATCAAGCAAGGGGATATTTCGGGTTGCTTATGTTAGCACAATTGAAGACTCTTTCGCTCTGTTGGATGCGTATTAATTGGCGGATCTCTTAACCAAGCCACTGTCTCGAACACGGTTTTGTCAACTCCGGTCCAAAATTTTTGTGGCCGATGGCACGTCCATTTTGCGGGAGCATATTAAGGAATGATTTGTTTCCTTTGTTATAGGGATTGATTATAGGGATTGATAGATTATGTATATTATTGTGTGTATCTTTCCATACATATCCTTATACTCTGTAATCTTTATATTGGGGTTAATCCCTCAAAAATAAATCATTACATTCTCTACAGCTTATCTTATAAAAAAAATCCATAAAAACAATTGATTGACTGCCCTTATCTTCTCCCTCCACCAAAATTTTACTTTTTGCCCTTACAAAATATTACATGTCTCTCACATGGTGGAATTTCAGACATATTGTGATGGTTTTCCAAGAATAGTAAAAAAAAGAATGTAAGTGAAGTATTGTTTGAAAACTACACTCATAATATAAATATGGATTACGACACTAGCATTGGGTTTACATAATCAAATGGAGAGGAAAGCTTTTCATGTAATAATAAATTTCAGAGGAGAATACTTATTTTCTTACCCAATATTCTTTGAGACTATTTAATTTAATATCCCTTTCTTATTGCCACCTGCACCCTTACATATATAACTACAATAATTTGGACTTTGAGCTGATCACACTAGACGAATGTCTTATTCAATTGTTTGTAACTTATTTTATTAAAGAAACATTTAGGTATAAACTTATGTACATATATACAATCGAGAAACATTATTGCGACAAGCATCTAAAGCGTCATCCTGACCCCATATGCTGCAGGCTATTTGAGTTTCACAAAATTTAAAAAATTATAAGGAAAAATAAAATGAAGAAGTTATTTTCTAGAGTAAATTAATAAGGGCAAAATCTTGGCTTTTTTAATGAAATATTGTGGTTTGAAAATTTATTTAACAAAATATAATATAATCGAGGTTATTTAAGAAAATAAGTGAAATCACCACCACCAATGATGACCATGAATAATATAATAATATATTTAATATAAAACTGACAACTACTATTCATGATCGTCATTTTTAGTGGTAACCATAATTATATTAATAATTTATAATACTAGTCGTCACCACCCGTGGCGACCATGAATGGTATAATAATATATTTAATATTTAGCTAACATATTTTAAATACCAAGTATATTTAATTATTTTAAATATAAGTCTCCATCCGAAGTGTATTTTAGTTAACATATTTCGTATACTTTAAATATGTAAGTGTTAGTTATATTAATTAAACAATATTATTAGGTTTTTTTAATAGAATATTGCAACTTCAAATTTTTATTAACAAAATATAGTGTAAAAAATGAAGTTTAATAAAATAGATGAAGTCGCCACCACCACCGGTGGCAATTTCACCTATTTAATTAATTTTTAATAGAAAATTTCATTTTTAATTAATTTTTAATAGAAGTTGCCACCACCAACTTATAATAAATTTCATTTTTGTAATTATTTTTAATACAAGTCGCCACAATCGATGGCGATTTTAATTAATTTAATTATTTTTTAATACTAATTGCCAAAATCGGTGGCGGTCATCATAAAATTTAATATATTTTGATGACCAATAACGAACACATATATTTCGACAATATTTAATTTGTTACAAATTAATTCGTGTATTTTAAATATGTAAGTATTAATTATATTTATTAATAAATATTATTATTCGAAATATACGTATTATTAGTTATTTTTTACATTATATTTTGTTAATAAAAATTTTAGGTTGCAATATTCTATTGAAAAAGCCTAATAATATTGTCTAATTAATATAACTAACACTTACATATTTAAAATACACGAAATATGAATTAAAATACACTCGGGTGGTGACTTATATTTAAAATATGTTAGGTAAATATTAAATATATTATTATACTATTCATGGACCGGTGGCGATCATGAATAGTAGTTCTCAGTTTTATATTATTATACTATTTATGGTCGCTACTAACAATAACGACTTCACTTATTTTCTTAAATAGCCTTGATTATACTATATTTTGTTAAATAAATTTTTAAATCACAATATTGTGTAAAAAAACCTCAAAATCGTAATGTACATATATTAATATAAATTGCTGGGAATTAATTATATATAAACATATATAAATTGCTGAATGGATATTGATGTGACTACTGAAGTGTATAAATAGTTCAATAGGATATTGATACGTGTACATCATTTATTATAATATGAGTGTCTCTATTTGACTCTCATCATTAATCTTTTAAAACAAAAATCATTAAATAATACTAGCTAGAACCATAGAGTAGCGTGTATATTTGTATTAGGGGTGGAGATTGGAACGGAAATTTCCGATATCCGTCGAATCCGATTCGAAATTTTTCAATTTTGGAACGAATATTTTTAATCCAAAATCCGAAAATTCGAATTCCGATTTTTTCGAAAATTTTTGGATGGAAATTGGAATTAGTTTTGAAATTTTTGGAAATTCCGAAATCCGATCCGAAATATTTTCGAAATTCAATTTTCGGAAATTCCGATTTTCGATCCGATCCAAAATTCCGATCCGATTTCCGATTTATTTCCGAAATAATTGTATATAGTATTCTTCTATAGCAAATAATATATAGTATAAAATGTTTGAATTATATTATATAATATAATATATTTTATATACATTTACTATATGTAAATATAAATATACATATTATAGTATATTTTATAATACTATATACTTTATACTATGTGTAAATATAAATATACATATTATAATATATTTTATAATACTATATACTATATAATATATTTTATATACTTTATACTATATGATAGTATATAAATATATTATATACTATATGTATATAATATAGTTTATACTATAGTTTTATTTTATACTATATACTATAGTCTATAATTTATACTGTAGTTTTTTAGTATTATTTTATAATATATACTATATATCATAGTTTATACTGTAATATTTTAGGTCGTATTATTTCTTAGGATATTAGAAAAGGTAATATAGTTAATAGACCAACTAATTAATTTTGAAAAAAATTTAATTTCTAAAAATTCCGAAAAAAATTCCGAAAATTTCCGAAAAATTCTGAAAAAAATTCCGAAAATTCCGAAATTTCCGAAGTCGGATTTCATTTCACATTTCCGAAATTTTTTGGATGGAAATTGGAATTGATTTTTCATTTTCGAAATTTTTTGGAATTTTTCCGAAACACCCTATTTCCGATTCGATCCGTCCGATCTCCACCCCTAATTTGTACTGATTTTTGTAAATAGACTTTTCTTGAAGAATAATTTATAATATATTAAAATGTGACTTGAGGTGGAATTATATTTTTTGGACTTGCCTTTTTCTATTTGTATTTAATTATTCATAGATGTACTTTCAATGATATTATATTTTATAAAATTAATATATTTGATATAATTATCGCAATTTATTAATGGTCATGAATTTTGACAACATAAATAAATATTTTTAATTTTTTGGGATATATATTAACTTATTGTATGCTTGTTAATATTACTAGCACTAAATTCCTTACATATATTTAAAATTAATGTTTGATAGTAATGAGTGATCATATTTTCAATTATTTAAACAGAATTAATATTCATTTAATTTTAAGTAGCTGTTCATTTTCTCTATTATTCAGTGTCTCCAAGGGAATTAGGAAATACAACTTTTTATAACAAACATTGAATTTTGTTTTTATATATGTATAAGATTAACTTATTGAAATACCATTCAATGAGTAGAATGAGTCATCAAGACCATAATCAAATGACCAACGGTGGCATGATTCATGATTTTTATTGATATAGACATTTATTTCTTTTTATAAATATGTTTTTTTTTTCTTTTTTATTGTAATTAATTGCATAATCTCACCAGAGTTGCATATGAAAAATTACTAAACTTATATCATTTATTTACTATTAAAATATTTACATAATAGATATATCTATTAAAATATTTGTTGATAACGTGCAATACACGTCATTATCACTAATATGATCTAAAATTCTATAAAAATAAATGTCATTTATTATTTCAAAATAAATCTCCTCAGTTGGCGCTTCAGTACTTTTCCTTGTGCATTTTTTTTATCTTTAAAATATCCTTCATCTATATAACATTAATTTTCACAAACTCAAATAAAGTATGAGTACAAATATCATACATAATAATTTTATACCAAAATATCACTTTAAATGTATGATCATATGTAACTTTGCACAATTACACTCACGATCAGATATAGATGCATGTTACTTTTTGCATAAATTCAGGAGTTACTAGAATGTGTTGGATACTCGTATCCTAATTCAATTTAGACTATTAGATGACGTTACCTCAAATTTCTACACTTAATTTAACTAAAAAAAATTACTACATGCAACCCATTTCACTGTAAATGGATAAAAAATCGTAATCACTATCTAACAACTTCCATCAATTACTTAATTCACTTGTTGAACATAATCTCTAGTTTAATTGTGTGTTGTATCTTTTTTTACACTCACCATGGGATTAAGACGTGAAGAATAAGGTGGTTTAGGTTAGATGATTAGTAATTAATCCTACTAATATTGTGGTTTAGATTAGATGATTAGCAATTGGTCCTACTAAATAATATTAAGGCAAACACCAAAGAAAAATTCAAAAACTTATATGAGATGGTGTCACAGTTACGGATAGTTGAGACGTACCTTCATTATCCACAAACAAAATTAATTTTCATGAATTTATATAGGACTTATGAAGTATGAGTTCAGAATTGACTCATCTTACATAACTAGATTCGTGATACAAGCTCACATAATACTTAAAAAAATTACCACCATATTAACAATTTAACATAACCATATCCAGAGAACACATTATCATTCCTCATCATTTATTCTATATTATTTTTTGTAATTATCTCAACATAATAGTGTGGTTAACTAAAATAAAAAAGGATAATAGTGTGGTTTTCGATGGTAATAACTACTTAAATTAATTGTACAATATGAACAGATGTGGTCACAACACATACAACTTCTAGGTTTCAATCTCTAATTTTCGAGCCCACTGTATAATTATTAAGTTGGAAAAGAATCATGTCATGTCAAAAAAAAAAAAAAAAAAAAAAAATATATATATATATATATATATATATATTAAAGAAAAATAATCCGTAAAACTAATTGGATTGTTTGCAATTATGATTGGGAGAAAAAAAAAAGATAAGTTTAATAAGTAGATTCAATTTATAAATTAATTTTCAATTTAAATTTAGAATTAAATTTTTTTTAATAAAGGACTCAATTCAATATTTTTTTCTCAATTTAAGACTCGAAAATTAGATTGAGTTTTCAATTTAAAACAAAATTCTATTTTCTCTCTTTTTTCCATTTATTTATATTTAAAAATTTATTTGTATTTCAATATGTATTCATATTTTGGATAACTTAAGACAAGTTAGTGTATTTTAAGAACAATATTCATCCAACTTATCTTAATATATATGAAAAAATAAAAGAACGAAAGAAAAATATAATTAATTCAATATAAGTCGGATGAAGATCGTTCTAAAATTACACTAACATATCTTAATTTATCTAAAATATAAATACATATTGAAATATAAATAAATATATAGATATAAATAAAAGAAAAAAATATTAAATTTTATTTTGAATTGAAAATTCAATTTAATTATCAAATTTTAAATTGAGAAAAAAAAGTTAAATTAAATTCCTTATAAACAAACATTAAAATTTGGATTTACAATTAGTATAAATTAATCTTATTATAAAATTTATCAAAAAAAGGTAAGTCAAGTCAAGAGAAATTAAAAAAGAAAAGTCCTTTATCTGAAAGATGAGAAAATAGTTATCTTTCCAATTTTGTGTGTAAAGGTACTGATTATGGGCATAATCATACTTGGTAGTCTTGTCCTCGACAAACAACTTTCCCTCTCTTTTATAAAAGAAAAATAAAAGTGTCTTCTTCCTTTCCCTTTTGTCTCTCTTCTTTTATAACACTGTCCCAAGTTTTTATCAAAAAAAAAAAGAAAAAAGAAAAAATTGTGTCAAGTTGTTCTTCAGCAAATTCATTCCCATCTGACTTTAGTTAATGTCTCTTCTCACGTAATCCAAACAAATACCCCAGTAAAGACAAGTTTGAAATTCTGGATTTATTCAAGTTTCCTAGACCCAGTTTTGCTCCTCTAGAAGCTTAACCCCACCCCTCATTGAAAATTAGAAATGAGTCAACAAACCCCTTTTTTTTTTTATGCATAGAATTGGAGTCGGTTATTAATTACTATATTATCAGTTCATGCTTTTCTATTCTTTATTTCATATATTTTCATATATGTTTCATCTAATACTTTAAAATAACAACAATCCGCATTCACGACGAAGATGCTTACGTGGATAAAGCATATGAATTGAAAGGGATGTAAGGTCAATAAATCTGTTTATGTGATCTCTGTCAACAAATATGCCCACTTTCGCACATTTCTTATATTATTCATATCTCTCTCTCTCCTGCCATTCTTGAACCATTCTTAGTCCACGCCTCCATTCTTCGTTTCTGATGTCTTCCTCCTGACCCTTCCCCATTCAAATTCTCTTCTGCAAACAAGAAAGATAAACCATAATTCAATTCATGAACCAGAGATGATCACACGGCTACACATAGCTCTAATAGCAGCAGCTGCAGTATCTGTTGCTCTGGTGCTGCTCCTAATCCTCCGGCGATGCTTCAAAACGCGCAACCAGTACGTCGTTTCGGGCATCGAAAGAGGCCAGAGCTTGCAGAACGGAATCGCCAGGCTTCATCAAGTCAGCCCCCATCATCTCTTTGATCAGACCTCTAAGAAACCTAGCTACACCCATCTTTTCCGACGTGGGGCCCCGCCTTTCTGCTGGGCCGACCACCCTTCCCTCGTCACCGACGCCGTCGAGAATGGATGGTCGCGGTTCGCCTTCACGACCCTCATGTCATCCTCGCCGTCCGTCAAGTCCCTGCTCGGCGTCTGCGCTTCCGGTGGCGATGAGAGCAACGTCGAAATCGGGTGGGAAGTCTGCGAGGGATCAGCCGATTTCATGCAGAAAATCAGGCTGAATCCGAGCATGAAGAAGGTGGCCATGGGGGCTGTGACTGTGATGAGGACGACTCTCCCTTTGCCGGGCCCCAATCTGGGGAACTCATCTTTCCCACAAGAAGCCTACTTTGAGATCACGATTTTGTCTGGTTATGTGAATGAGAACAAGAATGGGAAATCGGAGGGGGATAAGATTAAGCTTATTGGAGAAGACTTCAACGCGAAGAACAGTCCAAGTCCAGAGTCGTTGCCACATGTGGTGAGCAGCCATAGCCAGAGGAGGAAGAAGGTTGAAGAAGTGAGAAATTGGAAGACTGAAGGGGTTTGGTTATCTGTCGGGTTAACAGGGGGGAGCCCTCTTCCATTGAGAATTCCAGGGACATATCCTGGATCAGTTGGTTTCTGTTCCAATGGCTCTGTTTATCTTGATGGTGAGTTTTTTTTGTTTTTTTGTTTTTTATAATTTTTTTATGTGTGTTAAAAAAATGGTTGAAATTTGGTAAAAGTTGAGCACTTGTGGCCAATGGTTTTGTCAAATTGTGCAGTAGTGTTAGTGCAATAAGGAACCCTTTAATGCATCATGTACGTTGGTTTGAAATGAGAACAGTCTAGGCTTAGAGTAAGTGGAAATGAAAATTATGCATGTCATTGAATAGGAAAGATGATTGTGTTTTTTGGATCTCCTTGAATTTTATGGCAGAGCACTCGAGTTGTCCCTAAGACATAAGTTTCTTAGACATCAATATGAGAGTTGATTTTGTAAAAATTGGATGTCTTGAACTCAACTTTTACTTCATAAAATGCCAAATCTTTTACTATTCTCAACTTGGAAAGGAATTGTTCTACGCAATTAGTCTTCAAAAGAATAGTACCTCTAGAAAGTCTTGATCCTTGAAAAAAACAACCCCTTGTATAATTCAGGTCCATTTGTATGTAAGGGGAGAAATTTGAAATCAATAGTAAATTCATTGACGGTATTTGGATAGATATGAATTTCTTATATCAGATCATTATAATCCACAACTTGAACTTTAATATGACCCCAAAAAGGCTTTGATCAAGGAAACATAGATATATGTGAATGCTCTAGATAAATTATCTGAAAATTATTAATAATTTAAGAACCTTCAATTATGTGAAATGAAATGCTGATCTTGCTTCTATCTCCACCATTATTGTTTTTCATCATCTTCTTTGACTTGCTTGGTTACATTGCACTTAAAATGCCAACAAATGATACTCCCTATTGACCCTTCTATTATTATTTTTGTTCATATCTGATGTAGTAGGTTCCATCTTAGCATCAAAAAAGCATGAAAGTTGTCACTATGATCTCACCTAATTATATTCCCAGGAATTTAAAATCAACATTATTCAACCAAACACTTTTAGCTTTTAATAATATGTTCAACTCTCCTCTCAGGAACTAAGCTCGTTTTCGAGTCCGATGAAGACGAATGGGGTGGAACAGGGAAAGTCATCGGCTGCGGCTACAACCCTAGCCAGAGAAAGGTTTTCTTCATAGTTGATTCACAAATAGTTCATGAAATCCACTGTAAAACTGAAGAATTTGGCTCTCCATTGTACCCAACATTGGCAGCAAACACTAATACTATGGTTTTAGTGAATCTTGGCCAGAGCCCATTTAAATACGGGCCTGCAAACCTGCAAAGAACTCCAAATCCATGCTTTGTCGGGCCTCAGGCAACTTCTCCAGCCTTAGGGTATGACGATAGCAGGGAGCTTTTCTCGATGGGGAGAATCGATTCACAATGGCTGCAAAGGAGTGCCACTAGAAGTAATAATAACACAGTGAATAGTCTTAAAGCCTTAGAATATGATCAAGAGTCTGAAGGTGATCTGTTTGAAATAGTCTTGGATAGTTCTGGAAGATCCCCCCATACCACACTACATCAGTAACTGAATTCTTAAGTCATTAATTTCAGCAGGAGGGTAAACATGGTAAGTTTTTAAGAATTAGGGCATTTTGAGCTTCTATAGCATCATAAATTCTTTTGTATATCTGCAAATCATAAGATTTTCTCCTTCAATCATGTGGAGATTCTGAATTGATCCTAAATTTCTGGTAAAACAGCATTCTGAATTTCAGACCCAGAAGAACAAAAATTTAATCATAGACGAATACTTAATCAACCAATAACATTAACTATAGAAACACATAAAGTATCCACAAAAGGATATTTGCACCAGATTTAGCTCCCAATAGCAGAATTTGTACTGCTCTTAAATATTCATGCAAAATGTACAGCAGTGCCGATATTTAGAAGTTAAGAAAACCTAACATTAGATTTCAGGTGGATATTGCTTAGCCTGTTGGCGGACACGTTTCTTGTACTCCACAGGATCCTGCAGACAGCAAGATGTAACATAGAAGAGAGGATAAGCACATTATAAAATAGTCACATTAAAAGATTTCAAAAATAAATTATCTTTTCGTAGTGTGGCACCTGGATGAAAAGCTGATAGCCCTCAGTTTGGGCCGGATCATTTGGATTCGGCAGGTCAAGTAGATCTTGAATCCCAATCAAGATTTGCTTCACCGTAATAGCTGGTCTCCAACCCTAAAAGAACACAAGTTTCAGAATATAAAATCACAACTCATCGATGAACGTGATTAGCAAAATTATCACACAATGGCAACCACTTACACTGTCTTCATTGAGAATAGATAGACATACTGTTCCAGATGGGTATATATTAGGATGGAAGAAATTCTGTGGGAACTTGCACTTGGGGGGTTTGCTTGGATAGTCTTCGCTGAAATGCATTGTAAGAGGATAGTGGCCACCCTCCCAATCAGTCTGCCAAACAAAATGTTGTCTTTATTTCCTCCTATTATTCCTTACCAAGCACAATAGATACATATCGGGATGAAAGAAGGGGTTACATCACTGCATCAAAGACACTAATTTGTACTCCAATTGTACTTCATAAGTCAAGAATACAAGAACACCTATAGAGTGATAGGTGAGGCTAGAACGAGGGATTTGAACTCAATAATTAGAGTAGATTTCCGTCCACCCAAAATTCTAAATTTATTTCAAATGAGAGTGATGGATCTCAAATCCATCCTTCAAACCCTTCAATCCAAACAACCACCAAAGAATTTGCTATTTTGGATTTCAAATCCATCCCCAAATTCTAGAATCCAAATGCAACCACAGAGAATTGTGTTTCAATAGCAGCCTAGTCAATCTCAATCATTTCATCTCACCGTATTGCTCACCTGCCTTTATATGAGACTTATTTCTACTTTTAATTGTCTAATCTGATAGCATACTTCATGATAAGTTGAAGCAGGATAACAAACAAGTGCAATTGCAAGACCCATAAATCCTAAACCACTAAATTGCCAAAGATCCAGTTAAATGAAACAATCTAAAGATTCTTGCAACCCATGAAGAGTTGCAAGAACCGAGGCACACACAAAACCCTGCAAATGATAACAGCAGTTATCATTTGCCAAAGGAAAGAACATTTAACTAGCATGCCAGCCCCTCAATGAAATATTTCAAGGGTACATTTTCTGTTCTACATACATATTGGTGCATCAACACCATCAATTTCCTTTGTATTACTTCTCCAGTTTCTTTACCTGATAAAGTACTGGTCTTTGTAATAGAAATTTTAGAGAGTGATGCTCGGAAAATTTTGGCCAGAAAAGATCTACATATTAAGATCAAGCAGGTCCTACACCATTCCAATAAACTCCAGAGAGAGGCCCAAAATATGATCAAGGGATAATCACATCTAACGCCCATATTGTCCAGACATAATACATGTATGTTCTTTACACATACCAATTTAGTTTGCAAATAAAAAATGTATGTAATGATTTTAGAAACACACAGATAAGAAGATTATTTTCATTCATTACAATTACAGTTTCATTCCTCGCCAAGGAACAATATCAGCAATTATTCAAGACTGTTTTTACATCCCATAATATTAAATCAAAAGCATCAATCACGAGTCCTCAAAGCAGCGATAAAATTCCTAACAAATAATTAAATAAAATTCATGTACCACCACCAGATGAAAATAATCATCAGCAAGGAGAGTATTATTTTAGAGAGAGACTCACATTGGATTTACCAGGGATTTTGCAATGCCACGCCATCAAATTAACAGACCCATCGGCACTAGTCTCAGGTCTTGCCACAAAACCCTAAACCAAAATTCCACATAGAGAATGGTAAACGAAAAACCCAAAAAAAAATAATAATAATAATAAAATAAAATAAAATAAAACCCATTAAGGAAAATCCATAATAATTATTTCCTTTTCACATAGTAAACAGAGCGGAAAAGGAGAGAATACGAACATGGGGGTGGTTCTTTCGCCATGATTTGCGCTCCTCGGCAAGGCGTGCTCGTGCTATGCCTCCTGACATTCTTCTTGATTCTTTGCTTCTATCTGATTATACTCTACTGCTCTTCCAATATATTTATATAGAAATTTTGGAAAAGGGGTCAATACAAACGAGGAGGGTAGTCAAGTGGACTTGACTTGTGGATTACCCAGAAATTTAAATTTATACTGAATTCCCAATTAATACGCAAATAATTAATTATTGGGGTGGAATTCCAATCACACCCCAATTTAAATATAATTAATTAAATATTAAAATATATCTTCTTCTTTTTTATACCCTATCTCTTGTTTTACCACTTTATTATTCTGTCCTTTTTTTTTTTCATCCTTTTTGATTCATTGATATTGTTTCTCTAAATTTTTTGAGCAATTGAATTCTAAATTAATAATGGCTTCCACAAATTAGTTAAATGTATGAAAATCGAATGAAAAATGCAAAAAATCAATCCAATTCGACCAATTTTGTTCAATTCAGGTTGGTCGAACATGCAAGAAAATGTTTATACCTATATTATATAAATGAATTTTTTTTTTTTTTTAAATTTCATACTAGATAATTTTGTAGACTCCTAATAAATTTTTGATAACTTTAAATCAGATTTATTCTCATAACAGATTAGACTTGGATTAAAAAAAATGTCTTTAACATCAAATAGATCAATAAGTTAAACTTAAGCTTAATATTTATACTTTAAGCCTAGGTTGTACAACAAGAAATCCAGTTTGTCCTAACTTATTCTCACCCCTATTTCTAGAGAGAGTCTATATACACCGCACATATTATTAAATTCATCCTAATTACTAAATACATTCAATTTAAAATATTTAATATTATCAAATTTCTGAACACACCCACAACATTATAATTTTACCATTACAATTATACAATATATAAGTAAATAAATAAAAAATATTATTTCTCTTAATATATATTATTTTAATTTATTTTTAATGGAGTGTGACCATATATGTTTACCTTTTCCCTCACTTGGACCTATATATACAGTGACGGAGCTACACACCCCATGGGGGGCCATGTGCCCCCACATTTTTTTAAAATTTTTTTACTACTAGCTACAGTGTGTCTAATATATATAATATATTATATATGTAATTATACTAGTCTACAATATTATATATTTGTGCCTCCCCAATTATAAGTTTCTGGATCCGTCCCTATATATATATATATATATATATATATATATATATAATATATCTTTTATTGGTTTACAAAATAAAATTATTAAATTTTGTCCTTATTATATTCTTTTGTTTTGGACTTTTGTTTAGTATAAATAAAACATCAATTATGTTTTTATATAACGATGAATAATATAACCATCATGCATTATTATATTTATCAATCAGACGTTAGTAATCTTCTGTGCGATTTATAAGCTGAGTTTTTTTTATAGTTTTTTTTAATTCTATGTAAACATAATATATCATCACTTATTTTAATTATTAGTATAACGAAATCTAAATTAAAAGGAAAAAAAATTAATAATAGTCAACTTACAAATCATTCTATTTTTGTTTTCATTACTTTCAATATCCTAAATATTTTTTTTTTATACGACTTGTTTAAACTTTGAAGTTCGTTAAATGTATATGATTTTTAATATTTGAGATTCACTATTTTTATGTATAGTGAAGTAAAAAACATTATTGATTTAATTTAAACTAGTCAGACCAATGTGATTGGTTTGATCACCACTGGATAGTAGGGCTAGTTTATTCACTAATTTTAATCCAAACATAAGAACACACTAATTATAAATCTGCATAGTTTTGTTAATAAAATAAATACTAACTCATAAAAATATGTTTCGATCGTGAATATGAGAATTTTGAATCACAAAAATATATTCATTAAATGATTTAATATATATTTTAAAGTTTGCGATTTGAACTGTTCTTAGGACTTTCGACATTCACAAATTGTTTTATAAAACCTAATTTATTAGATCAAGTTCGGCCCAAATATTTTGGGCCTAGTCTAATCCATAGTACACTGTTGGAAAGCCTATGGGCTTCTACCTCTTTCTTTTTGTAAAAATGAAAAATTTAGGTACAAAAAAATATAGAGGAAAACCAGTGAGAAAGCAATTGATTCCTTTCTTATTGCTAACTCAAGAAAAATAGAAAGAAATATTTAATTATTTGAAAAGTCAAAGAAATTTGCATGTATTGTTATCGTAGAATAATTGTAACCGACTAAGAAAATCCTGATTGCTTACCCACATGTTAATGAGTTGGAAGATATTCCTAGGAATTCTTTTTATTAGCTGTCTTTTCTTTTCTTTTCTTTTTTGATAATTTTTGTCCTAATTTTACACAACTAAAATACATATGATCATGAATCAGTACCCTATGAACTAACTTACAACATATTAAAAGTTTATAAATTTCTCAAACGTATTTTATGATATTAAAGGGCTTATAAGTTATTTTAGCAAACATCCAAAAAGTGACGTCTTAGTTACAAAATAGCCATCACCATGCGAAAAGCTCCACAATCCTATTTATGTTAAACAATACAAAATTATTATTATTCAAAAATAAAATAATTAAATATCTCTTATAAACATTCAAAATAACGTATAATATTTAACATGCTCATGATTTATGTTTTACAATAATAATAATAATAATAATAATAAGAAGAAGAAGAAGAAGAAAATTCCACTAATTTTCTGCTAAAAATATCTTCTTGTGATAGTGCAATAATGTTACATGCATGTATGTATACCTGAACATGTGGTTCAGGAAATTAAATCTCTCAAACTGTGATGCAAATTGCCTAAAACAAAAAATCAGCAGAAACTCACATGATATGTGTCCACATTATATATTATTTTGCTTAAAATTAGAGAAAAATTAGGGGGATATTCAGATCCTAAAGAAATTTGAATTTTGAGGCAAGACATTTGATGATGGAAGACAAAAATATAAAGTACCAAAATCAGATTTTATTGATAAGTGCTTTTTGAGAGAGCTACCAAGAGGGCCATGAGGAATACATATATATGATCATCATTAATTATTGCAATTCACAAATACTAACCTCTCATAGATCTATTAATTAAATTACATAAAAATATAACAATATTTTATTATTGAGCTTATAAATTAACTATTCATGAATCTAGAGATTGAGAGTTCTTATTATAAGACTCATGAATGAGAATCATTGTGAATTATATTATCCTTGGATAGTAACAAAAAGCTTGTAATCCTAATAATGATACTAATAAACAAAGATTAATTAATATTGGGATTGAATAAATAGGAATTAGAATTAAGGGTGTGGGGTTGATAGAGTAAAAGCAGATCACAGAAAGTTGGGAAAAGAAGGATAAGAATAATGTAGGAGAAAAAGGAAAGATGGGAGCATGTGATCTAAAGAAAGAGAGATGGGATTAGGGTTTGGGAATAAAGTAGTAATATGCTACTAGTCAAGAAAAAGGCAAATTTGGGGATAATAGTTTGTGAAGAATGTTAGTCCCACAGCCATGTGGTTCTGTCAATCTTGATTTCATTGGTTTTTTATTTTTGTTTTGTTTTGTTTTTTATTTTTTATTTTGATGGAATATTGCACTAATTATTGATTAAGATATTGGATCATATGATGATCAATGGGAGAAAGCTGTTATGCCAACCTTGACTAAGATTGAATTTGGCTTCTCTAATTGGAAGTTAAGTGGGATATATTTCATCATGCATACACCATGGATGTTGTTGATATCATATTTTGTATACTCCTCTCCATCCTTAAAAAAAAACCATTAGGAAAATTGGTTGATAAAAGTGATGGGCGATATCATTTTGACCAATAATCAAGTGGCTATAAGTTAATCTTGAAAGAATTGGATAACAAAAGATTAATTTACATTTGGAGTAGATAATCAAGGCATGTCGAATCATTCAAAACCAATTTTTGATAAGTGAAAAATTAAGCATCAAACTTGATCACTTGAAATAAGAATGTAAAGGTCTTGGGTAAGGGAAGAGAATAAGTATCCTACATAGGAAGATGAACCTTGAAAATGCAAATATTAAAGAAGTAATGTGTAAAGACTTAATAATTAATACACTTTTGGAGGCTATGTTTGTACAACACACACGTATGTGGGGTTGGGCTCGGCTCGATTCGGATCCAACCTCAACCTTAATTCTTGGCAATTGGACTGTGGACTTGGATGATGGGGCTCGGATTTTACCTAATTTGCTTTATCTTTTTGAAGTCGGATTGCACCGGGATCCTCTAATAGCATGCCGGGTTGCTGCGATGCGGCATCGGTCTGTCGGGTGTCCAAGAATGCAGCACGTCGTGTCCAAAGATGCAACGCTGTATTGCAGTATACATTTTTGTTGTCGTTTCAATTATTAAACGAGTCGTTTTCTTGCATTTAAAGAGCCATTATTGGCCAGTAAATTCTCATCAATTTTCAGGTAGAACCCCCCATATTGGAGACATATATATATATATATATATATATATATATATATATATATATATATATAGGGATTATCATGCATGGTTTTGAAATATATCTTCCACACACAAAGTACGAAAATTGCATAGCTTTTACTCTTGCATCTTTCTCAATTTTCTAACACCTAAAATTCATTGGAGTTCTCGAGATTGTGGTGCTACTTCTCAAGAAATAAAGTCATTTTATTTTTGGGAGACGATATGCACAATCCAGTAAGCACTGTCCGAAGTGTATCTCGTCTTAAGGAAAGAAGGTTTTTCTCGACTCAATGTGAAGTTGTTGTTGTGTTATTGTAATAAATTAGATTACGTTTATAAATCACCTATTTTGTTTCGTTGTTTTGTTTTATTTTGTTTGTTCACAGGTTCTGCCCCTTGTTGGGTGCTATTTACCAACAAAAATATAATTAATAGTAAAAAATAAATAATAAAAATAAAGTGTACTTTCGTTTCAAAAACTTATTTTTATCTCATTTTGTTCCTGAAGTTAATGTTTTAAATTGATTTTTTTTTATAATACTCAGGTAACTAACTTGCACTTAGTTATATATGAAACTTTAAATGCTGATATAATAAATAAATGAGGGAATAAGTGAGATTTTGTGCTTTATAAAAATCTTACAATTATTCAGTTGGTAGAAAATAAAATCCGCAATTTGATAATATTATTATTGTAACAATAATTTTTCATATAATATAAAAACATCTTAGAATTTATAAAAGTTGGGGACAAATAAAACAATTATAGAATTTATTGAATATGTAGATTAAGAGATTAATTATTAAAAGAATCTAATATATGTAAAATTTATGTCAAACTTGAATAATAATCATCATACTTCCACATATTATATACTTTTTTGAAATAATTATATAAAATAAGTACTATATTTAAAAAAATGTGGGGGAGGGGGGTCCATTGACCCTCCTTCAATAATACTCAGTTTCTTACTAAATAACAAAATAATGGATTTTATTAGTGAGGAATTAAGTTAAAGAGTCAATCAAATTGGCACCCCCTTATCATTAGCTTGCTTTGGTTTTTATTTCAGACAATTTTCACGTATCTAGATGCATGTGATTCATAAAACTCACTCAATTTTTAATAATTTATTTAAAAATATATATGAAATTGGAACAAGTATTGGAGTGATACCACATCAATGTCTTGTAATGGATCCCAATCAATCTCATGATTTAGAAGAAAATCAAAGTGAATAGACATGTAATGAGATGTGGTGTGAATGATCTAGTGTTTCTAGCAAATCTTTGGCTTTACGCATTTAATCTGCAGTATTCAACAAATGGAAAACCAACTTTTAACAGCATTCAATTGCTTAGTGTTAGCTACTTAAATTAAAATTTATCATCTAACCAATTTGACCTTTGCCCAACCTCCCAAATAAGCAACCAATTTTATAATATAACTCACTCATCTTTGATGGGCATAAACCACCAATAATTAAATATTAATTTGCCTTTCTAACCATACTTCAGATAGCTAACTAGCAACTTGTGATTTTTGCAAATACTATATATTAATGCTGATGGAATAAAGGCTAAGAAGATGGACAGCTTATCATATTTTTACTTTTAATCCATGAATAGGGCTTTTATTGATCTTACCAATTCTTTTAATTCAATTTAATTTATGTAGTTGGATCACTCATTAATCTAAAAACTAAATTCAGGGTTGGGAGAACAGTCGAGTGTTGCAACAATTCAATGGACTTAATCCATTTGATACATCTATGAAAATATGATCTGAATATTGCCGATTTTGGATAACAAACTAATTTTTCAACTCATTTTTATGATTAAAAGTAAAACAATTTTTTTACACATAGTGTTGTTGTGGGAATTAATCAATTCGTGTATGTTTGTTTGTCGATGATAAGGTTAACCTATATTTTGAAAATGATATCTCAGTTTTAATAGTAAAGAAATAGTTGAAAAATAGTTTCCAATAAAATTGATGGAAATATTATTTTAAGAACCATAAAGAGTTGAAAAAAATGACCTTATCAACAATCAAATCGTTATAAATACATATAATATATATTTACGATGGATATATCAATGTGTCGACAGTATAGTAGAATGAGGGTGATAATTTTGGGATCATTTGTGTCAGCTTCCAAGCCTTTAACTCATCCCCATCCCCACTCCCACTCCCACCCACCCCACACCATCAACCCCAACTTCTTCCTTATAGATGAAGCAGTTCAAGAATGCAATAGATTTATGGTGGGTTGAGACAGTTTCTTAACTTGTAGTCTACCATATTGCAGTCAAAAAAGCAATAAAATATTCATTGTACTTGGTTGCTGAAATTGACATCCAGATAAAAGAAAAGAAGAAAATTTGATTTGGATTCAAGTTTTAAACTTCATCATCTTATTTTTTTTTAGGGTTAAAGCAATGAATTTTAGTGGTGCAGTTTCAGATCATTCTTGCACTACTCCATTGCCTTATTCTTGCTTTTGTATGTGTACAAGGTTTCTTTGTCTAGTTTCTAAGTTTGTACTAGCCTTTGAATTTATCCTACCAATAAGAATCAAGAAATCTATACCTTGACCATAACCCAACTTGATCGACATACTTTTAATGGAGCATAACAAAAGACGGATCTAGAATTTTATTTTAAGGGTGTAAATTTTTTTCAAATCAAAATATAAAGCAGATCTGAGGTTCACAAATTTTTACAATGTAGGGGAGTGAGCCCTGATCAATTAATGATAAAAATGAAAAATATCAGAAAAAATTACACATGAATAGAGCAATTTTGAAAGTTCAACTGCGTCCCCTTTAAATTCATCCCTGAGTGTAATCCGTTTAAAGTTTAGGTCAGATTATCGACATATTATTAAGATAATTGATTTGATATTTTATCTGTGATGATTTGAGGGATGGAGAAGTTGACTATATCACACCTATAAGGTAAATTCACAAAACAAACTTTTTGATATATGAACAAAATCAAATGTATAAAGTTTCAAGGAAGGAATTCATAATGAATTATTGCTGGATTTTGACACACAAAGCCTTTATTCTTGGTGATATAATAAGGTATTGAAAAATGTAGAAAAGTCTGAATTACAAGGAGGAATTGCAAAGGGACCATCATATATAATTGATATTAAACGCCATTTTACATTTAATAAAACAAATGCAATGGACCACATCTCTGATCGTTGGTTTCAGCCTTGATGACACTACCGCTCAAATTCATGCCTTGATAATTTTTTATTATTTTATTATTTTTAATAACTCAATTTCATATTTACGTATGAGTCTCAACTAATTGAATATAACAATCCGACCTCTTAAGTTGCTACATGATTTACTACCACCTTCTTTGACATTCAACTACGTTCGAGACTTTTTTTGCGCATATTCAATTTCACAATTTGTGAAATAGACATTACGGTTCTTCATTTCATTTTATTTTTTAAAATTTCATTTTTCTAAGAGAGTGGAATAATATTTATTAAAAAAAATATTTCGATAATATGTTTTGGATCACAAATGAAAATATTACATTAATAAACATAGTTGATGGAACATAATTTTTTATGTAAAAAATTGACCCATTGTACACGATCTGTATTCATGAAACTAGCTCCCAATATATAATATGAAGAATGTGTAGGAGCTAGATATATTTATGAAAGATTATTAAAACGAGTTCTATGGACTTTTTGGAGAAATTATGCATTGAAATAGAGTTCTTTAAATTACAGCTAAGCTAGTGTATGTCAATAGCACAAACGTTGCACCGACCAATGACTAGCCGTTGATTTGGGTTTTCGTGACAAAATTGTCAAAAAGAATTTTAATTATTTTAAATAATCCGTTTGATTGATTGAACTCAAGTTATTAAATAAATTAAAGGAGAGAAAAGAAAGATTAGATCGTGTTTAGTCAAGTGACTCGAGTTCAAATTAATTATGCAGTTCAATGTATTACATCAATTATTATGTGGTTGAAGTATAATTAAACATAGATTTAATCAACCAATCCTCATTTACATTTTGTTTAAAAATAAAACTTTTCCCGGATTGGTATTAATTAATTTCACTACTCTACTTTCCAACCAAATTTGTAAAATATTAATGCGAATTGATAGATACTGTTGTCTTGTAGATATTCTGTATTCGATTATTTTCAAATGACTCTACTTAAATCAGTATTTATTGTTTATTTACAGAAAACTTCTTTGTTTCATACATATTTATTTAGGTTTATATAAACCAGAATTATAGTAAAGTTTATTGTGTATTTAGTGAGTGAGGTATTTGGGTATATTTTAAGGTTTATATTTTGCAATAAAAGGAAAATATACTTACACATGCATGTAGAAAAACAAAATAAAAGTAGATTATTTAAGGTAGACAACACAATCGATATACAAAATTTATATAAGATTGTCTTCCAAATATAATTTCATAATTACATTGTGTTTTACTATTCACAATTTTCATTTATTTAACAATTCAGATTTTATTTTTGGATTATAAATTGGCTTATCTCAAGAAAGTATACATATAATACAGTTTTACAAAACTCATATTCCAATTGATAAGCAAATTAGAAGGTTTAAGATATCAGATGAGAATGTCAATCTAGGGACCATAATTTTGTGGAACAAAATTGCAACAAAGTACTCGGAATTTATACTCGAAATGTTCGCATCTAGATATTATCATTTATATATCCACAATTCAATGATTTCATCTCAAACAACTATATTAATATTTGTTCTTCATGTCTAAAAAAAATAATTGTAATTTACGTAAGATTGTGTATATATATATTGTTAAGCCTTTAATTTCTAATTTTATATACTAAAAAATAGCGTCTGAAGTATGTTAAAAATGTATTTATTTTATTAATAAAAATACACAGTATACATATATAAACATATCCAAATACTATCATACTCTGAACATATATTAATGTGTCCACTGTTGGTAGCCGGTAGGATAGCAACACTGTATAAATATATATATATATATATATTTTTTTTTTTTTGAACGATTGTCAACCTATACTTATAAATGTGTATAATAATAAAATAAAATATTTGATTAGGTGCCAAATATAAGAAATTCTACAATACGTTTTCATCCTGCATATCAATACCACTAAATAGTAAATATATGACATGCTCTCATAATTTCATATATTTTGGAAAGATAATATACTAATTTCCAAAACAAGATATTTATTTTGAAAGAATTAATTAATTAGAGGTGATTTGTAGAAATAATTAAGTGGCAGCAGTTGAGTGAAGGGGCCCACAAAGAGGGTTGAGTCTGACTGGGTGAAAGTGGGTCCATGGAAGAAAGGGCATGTGAGGTAGGAGACCACCAAGCTGGCTATGTCTTAATCTGTGGGTCTCTCTCCTCCCTTTACTGCATCCCCAACTACTATCCCTTTCCTCCCTTTTTTATTTTTTATTTTTTTTCCAACCTTTTTTTTCTCTGAACTCCAAACACCTAATATTTTCTACACAAGAATGTATGTTTTCAGTTTTTATGAATTGCAAAATAGAGGATCTTAAATAAAGTTTTGCAATTTATCAGTGTGATTGCACACTACTTTCTTCGATCAATATTCACGGATGTATGATGTGTGTCAATCTTAAATAAATCAAACAATTAATTACTTTTCTATTTTTACAATCGGATACATATCAATATATTTTTAACACTGAAAACGTTTCTTTCAAGTTAAATAACGAAAATACATCTTCTTTCTATCTTGTTTGTTTTGTGAGTCTTCTACTACTTTTATTGAAAACTAGTAGTTCACCTGCGCAGTTGCATAAATGAAAAGGGTTACTCATATTTCATTATTTAAAACATGTACAATATACAAATATTTTTTTTTTGTATGTTTATTGTTTTTAAAAATTATATTTATAATTTTAGAAAATTGTTGTATAAAATAGAGTTTTGAATAAAAAGAACAGAGTTTTGATTGAATTAAGTTTGATAATATGTGTAATGGTAGAGTGTGTAGTGTATATCATGATAGCTTATTAAGTAAGATTTTTTTTTTAATACTTTTTTAGATTATATAATAGTTTATTTGGTAAGCTTTATATATATATATATATATATATATATATATTACATATATATTTGATCTTAGACACTTGTATTTTATTATATTAAAAAAAATACTCGTAATAATTTACTTTTATAGAGAAATATTTCCTACATTACATATTACAAATACATACATACTTTCAATGTAAAATATTTATGCATAAACTTCTAACTTTATAAAACTTTAAACATTTACTTTATCTTAAACATTTATATTTACGTATATAAATTTCAAAATGCAGTAATTTTCTTTTATTAAATTCTTTTATCACATAATTTATATTAAAATAAAAAGGACGATTTTGGAAAAAAAGAACACATAAATTATATTATGTACATGTAATTAAGAAACTTTTAACTTTAATTTTGTACAACTCATAGCTTTTTAAATAAAATTTAATAGTATAATCTATACATATATAAAATACATGTTTTTTTTTCTTTTGTAATAATGAATATATGTTTTCTTTTTTTCTTTTATTTTTTATTATAATTCTTGATAATTTATCTAGAAGATCATGTATTTTTCATTTTTTTTAACAAGACACTTTTAGAAGGAAAAATGATATTTTTATAATTTTAACAAACATTTTTATTTTAATATATAGTATAGATGACTAAATTGAAAAGGTATTATAATTTCGAGTAATAGTTGAACATATAATTATCTCGTCCAACAATTTGAAACTTTTTAACCCCCCCCCCCCCCCAACTCTCGTTATTGATGTGTTCTCATATGTTATGTATTGTTTTACAATTTACCAAATATAAAGATTTGTGAAATGCATTATATTCCAAATAATGCAAATATTTGACCAATGAATATAATATGTTCTTAGTCGGTTTGTATCTTGCCCATCAAATATTAATTTTTATTTATTTATCAGGAATCAGATATTAATATTTGTGGGGTTGAGTTTGTATGATCATTTTAGAGGTAAGATTATTTTTCACTTTTACCAGACTATATATAAAAGTTTGAGTTTAAAAAATCTAGGAGATTATTAACTTATAGTTAAATAAGGCAAAACATTTATACACATCTTCAACCCAGATCAGAATCTATATATATGGATCTCTTTATTTATTTCCTAGACGATTTTACATTTTTTTTTGTCATCCTTTAATTTTCCTAATAAATCATATTGTTCAATTTCGCTTATGTTTGTGAGATTGTATTTGAAATCTTTGTATAATGAGTGAGGCTTGTGTGCATGTGTTGTATGGATCTTAGATCCATTGTGCATGTGTTGTATGGATATTAGATCCATACAACGAGGATCGGGTCGGGCCGAATTCGATCCGGATTCGCACACTTTTTTTTTTTATCCTAATCTTTATATTGTGTTAGTCGTATCTTTATATTATGTTAAGCATACCTTTATGTAATACTTTAACTTTTTAAAAAAACCCTAATTTTGGCGAAAAAATCCTAATTTTGACGAAAAAACTATAACTTCAGCAAAAAAAATCATAATTTGTACATATATATCTTTATGTAAATATTATACATACCTTTAATTAATATTAGTCATACTTTTATATAATACATAAGGTATAACTAACATAATTAAAAGATATGACTAATATAATTAAAAGGTATGTTTAACATAATATAAAGGTATGCTTAACATAATATAAAAACCCTAAAGATATGCTTAATATAACATAAAATCATAAATGTATGCTTAACATAACATAAATGTATGATTAACGTTAAATAAATGTATGCTTAACGTTGCATAAATGTATGCTTAATATAATATAAAGGTCCTAAAGGTGTGACTAACATAACATAAAAGTATCACTAACATAACATAAATGTATGCTTAACATAACATAAAGGTCTAGCACCTGAAGCGAATTTGGGTGGGTTTGAGCGCACCCACCCAGGCGCGTGGGAGCGCGTGGACCGGGTCGGGTCATAAAAGTTTTTGTGTTGTATAATATATTTGTATATTTAATTTATATATATTTCTTGACGAAATACCAAATCATTTTAAGTATTGTTTAAAAAAATATCCTAAGTCTAATGCGAAGACCAAGTTAGTTTTAAGGAAAACAAAACGATTAAAAGACACAATGCTTTAACCAATAAATTGCTTAAATAAGAAATTTCAGATAATGTCTTTATTTTGCAGCTCATGTATAAAGGTGATTTTCCATGATCATAAAGTCCATGCCTTTTGTCAAATTTTATCAAGTTAAGTCATTTATTTTAAAGTTTGTTAATTTTATTTTCTTATAATTTCCGTGAGATAATTTACATAAATTTTGTTGTAACAGTATATATATATATATATATATAGAGCGAGAGAGACATCACTGCTGAAGTGACATGTAGTGACAAAGAAAATCAAGATCATCGTTGAATTTGTAATTTAGCTTCTTAAATATATGGTTTTATTTCTTATTTGAACAAAAAGGTGAGCTAAAGGCAATATATCCTCTAACTTCATAATACTGTACATGTATAACAAAACCATGTGCCCATAAATTGCCAAGGAATAATGACAATCACCACAAAGACCAAAAAAATGTACTACGTGTAGCATAATTATAATTACCAAAGCCTTTTGGGACCCAACAAAGCATAACATTAAAAATTATAAATAAATGTAGATTATTACCAGTTCTACCCTTGTATTGAAACCTCACCACAATGTATTGTTTGTGTGAGGAAATTGAAACATTTTTTAACAAAAGGGTCACTAATTTATGGGTATGACATGCAGTTTTTATAAGTCCGTTTTGTGAATTTTATTCAATAAGATAGATTCAAATAACAATCTACGTCTTATAATTCATATATATATATATATATATATATATATTTGTGAAAGATGAATTTAATTTATGGGTCCATGTCATAAATTTATATTCATGGATTCTCTCATATAAATTTTTGAAATAATTTATTCATTACATTTCAATTTGATCTTTGACATATAGAAAAAATGAGATTACGTACCTCTTTGTACTTTGCATATGAAGTTGAGAAAAGGAATCTCATGCAAGAAAAACAGTGTTTGGATTTCTGACTTTTGTTCTTTTGTTACTTGTTTTTAAGTCAAAAATTTATAATAAAAATTAATTAAGTAATTATTGGAGAACTATTAATATTTTTTTTGTCATAGTTTTTTTATTTCTATTTTTTATTTCTTCCTTCAAAACATAGTTTGAGGATTTGAGCTTTCATCTATGTTTTGTCTCAATAGTGCATACTACTTTATATGACGAACATAAAAGAAACATAAATTACATTGTCACGATAAAGATAAAATAAAATTTTAATTCGATTTTTAAATAAATATCGTTTTAAAGATTAAATTTTGTTTCCAATTTTTTTTTAAATTTTTTTATACAATTTTATTTCAAGATTTTCCAATATCATTTCTTATAGCTAAGATATAGAAATTTGATAGGACCTATATTTTGAAATTATAATTTAACCATATTTCTAATTTTGAATCTTAAATTTCTTGAGTAATTTGAAATATATTTATCCTTTTATATTTTTTTATACAAAAATTCTGAAACAATACTTAATAGAAATCATGTATTATTTTGGATTAGAAAAACATTTAATTATATCAATTTTCTCTATTGATCAACACCAATTAAATCCAATATATCATATGTTATGTATGCTCAAATATATTTTAAAGCTCTCGAACCTTCATTTTTGTGGTATAGAGACATTTATTATTTATATACTCCATTAAACCTATACATTTTTATATTTTTTGGACTTTTTAAGAGTTCAATCAATATAAACAAATAATCAATTGCCCACCGTCAACAAAAATAGAACATGGTAAACACAGAGAACTTAATACAGAATCAAAATATGAAAGTTGTGGAAGTTAAGAATACAATTTTCAAAGGAAAAAGAAATTTTGACGTGGATTTCCAAAATTGCAGTGTCATCCACGTGGCGAAAACTAGTCTTGAAAAGGAGGATACCATACATCACGTGGTTTGCAGTGTGTTTGGCCTTTTTTTTCCCTACCACATTCTCGCCAAACAAACACGCCCTTTACAGGTGTCATCTGTGTAAATACGTGTATGTACCTCAATTCCTAGGTCGTATCCCCAACGTACAACAATAATGTGTAGGGGCAAAATAGTAAATACCCATCGACAGGAACGGGGCAAAGACAACTGTTTTTTGGTGCAAAATCAGGAAAACCGTTGGAAGCCGCGCGACATATTTTGGGAAATACACATATTAACACCCCCCACCCCACCCCACCCCCGCCCTTCATTTTTATAATTTTCATTTTCTTTTATTTTATATGAGAATATAGGTGCTATAAAAAACTTGAAAAGAAATTATGATCAATTCAAGATTTTAACATCCATCCAATTGATTTGATTTTAGAAATTGGGATACAATCGATAAATGATAGAAAAAAATTGTGGATCTATTTTATATTTACAGTCGTATAATCAGAATATGTAAATAAATAAAATTGTAATTTTTAAATACTTATTAAATGCACACATTATTTTTTTGTATTTAACTGCTCAGACAAAACATATATATATTTCAAGAAATCAACCCATTTTATAATGCTAGTATGTTGATCAACAAATTATCTGTTATATATAAATAAATTGTAAAAATAAATAAATTATAAAGTTATTTAGTTATCTTTACTATTGACTGGTCTAAACTCTAGAAAATTTAGCATTTGCCAACTTGTTGTTTAGTTGGTGATGATTTTTCTTTAATATTTAATATTTGAGTTATGTTGAAGATATTGTGTTCATACGTAAAAATCAGTTCAATATCTTTTTACAAGCATTATTGTAATCAATTATTGTTTATATTTTTTATTTAGAAGACACTAATATAGAATCAGCATATTAATTTGTAAATATCTATCAATTTACATAGTATATCAGATATATCTAAAATCTAAAATATAATAAAACAATAATGGTAAAGGTAAAAAAAATTAGGTTAGATCGATTCATAGATCAAATAAGTCAAAATTAATTATCCACATTTCAAATGGTGTTTTGTATCATAAATATTAATATTTGAAACAATCTCGTAACATAGTATTTTCAATATATTAAGATACACTTATATATATATATATATAAGGACGGCTATTAATTATAGTGTAAATCAAGTCTTCGAAAATCGCATAAATATTTTTGGGTTGTAGCAATAGTAATTCTGTGGACCGTTGAGGTTGGCGTGCAATGGAAAAAACAAAAAGTAAATAAATAAATAAAATAATAATTAATAATTAACATCCAAAAGCGAAAGTAGTTGTCATTGCAGTTACACACACTACACACACTAAAATACAGATATTACACTCAAGCTTAGGAGGCTTCTCCTTCTATTCCCTCAACTACCCTTCACTAGTACTACTCTCTCTCTCTCTCTCTCTCTCTCTCTCTCTCTCTCTCTACGTTGCATATAGTAACAATATAGTTGGCTGTCTTCTTAGCTTTCTCTCTCTCTCTAGTTGCTGCATCATTTTCTGGTCCATGAAACTCTCATCCTGTCTTTCACCCTTCACTACTCTGATTTTTTTCTGCTAACTGTTTGTCAAAACACATTTAAACCCATTTGGCTTTTTCTTCAATTTGGAGGTTTTTTATAGCCCTGAATTTTTTCTGGGTCAAAAGGTGTGGTGCTTACAATGGAAGCTAATTCCTCTGGGGAGGATTGCTGTGTGAAAGTTGCGGTTCATATTAGGCCATTGATAGGTGATGAGAAGCTTCAGGGATGTAAGGATTGTGTCACAGTACTACCTGGGAAGCCTCAGGTACTCCCCAAGTTCGTAATGTGATGAGGGATTTTGCTGCACACTGCTAATTTTCTGCAATTTCAAGGAACTTTTTGGGTTCACTTTTTGCTGTTGGAATTGTGGGATTGGAGAAGATCTGATATTATTTTGATGCTTTTTTTCCCCAACATTTTGGTTTTGGAATTTTTGAGGCCATGCATGTTGAAGTTTGAGTTGCAGTGCTTCTCATGATCTGGAGTTGTTGAATCATTCTACATCAATATTGGGTTTCTAAGTATATAGAAAACCCTTTTTTTTTTTGCTTTTTTTTTTTTTTTTTTGGCTTCAGTGGAATAGATCATCGTTTTAGGTATTTAAGGGAAAAAAAGTTGTGGGCTTGCAAGTAATAATAATGGGGAAGAAGAAGGCTCAGTGATTTTCTGCTATCAGGATTTTTTATGTTATTATTTTGAGAGGAATTGGGTTCTAAAAATTGGTTAAATGTTTCATTTTTTCTACCAGTAGAGGTATTCTCCTATAGTTTATCTGAAATTATTATTCCATTAGTTCTTTCTGAATTGTTTTATAAGCAATTTTTGTCCTAGTTTCTCATTCTTCTGAACCACCAATATTTTATATTCACATCTGTTTGTTTGTTGTGATTTGTGTATTCAGTAAGTTGCCTTATATATGAACTACATCTGATAGAGCTCTTGATATTCTCTTTTTTCTTGTCTAAGTCATATTGGTTATGGACCTACGGTTGTTGTGCAGGTGCAAATCGGGACCCATTCATTCACGTTTGATCATGTTTATGGTAGTACGGCTTCTCCCTCGACCTCCATGTATGAAGAGTGTGTGGCACCTCTGGTGGATGGCTTGTTTCAAGGATATAATGCTACTGTTCTTGCCTATGGACAGGTAAAGCTAAAATTCTAGGCAGAATTTTGAACAAAAATGGAGTTATGCTTACAACGCTGGAAGCAAAATGATGTGTTCGTATCTCAAAGAAATGAGTTTTCAATGTGCAGACGGGGTCAGGAAAAACGTACACCATGGGTACTAGTCTCAGAGATGGATGCGAAAATGGACTGATTCCAAAAGCTATGAATGCTTTGTTCAGAAAAATTGAAACACTGAAGCATGAAATTGAATTCCAGTTGCATGTTTCCTTCATCGAGGTTCATCCTATAATCTTTATTCTTCATCCATACTTTTTAGACAGTCATCCATTGCATACAGCGATTGTAGTTTCTATAATGTTCGTCATCCATGCATTGAAGTTGTTGCATTATTATCTGAGAGAGTCTATATTTTGCTTGAGACTGTTCCTTTCCACAATTAGGTTTCTCTATTGATAGAATGGATTTGTGAACATAGCATGGCTCAAATATTACTCTTGAATATCTTTAGCATTACATGGCATTGCTGACATAAACATCATATTTTGCATTTGAAGATTCATAAAGAAGAAGTACGAGACCTGCTGGATTCCATTTCTGCTAACAGATCAGAGATAGCAAATGGAAATGCTGCAAAAGTAACCATCCCTGGAAAACCTCCAATACAGATTCGTGAAACATCAAATGGTGTGATTACACTTGCAGGATCTACAGAGTGTAGTGTGAAGACACTAAAAGAAATGGCTGATTGCTTGGAGCAAGGATCCCTAAGCAGGGCAACAGGGAGTACAAACATGAATAATCAGTCAAGGTTGATAATGCAATGCTTATTAATTTTTACATCATGTGCTTTTTCCAAAGAAAACCCAAATATTTTTCAATATGCATTAGTTATTAAGTGCATCTGTAAATTTTACGTGATACTGGTACAAGTTCTATCATTTCAGGCCTGCTTGAGAAACCTCGTTTTGATAACATATTTGGAAATATTATGCTAAACTCCTAAATGTGCTTCACTCATTGCTGAATATAGTATTCCTCCTTTTCTCTCAGCCGGTCTCATGCCATCTTCACCATCACAGTGGAGCAGATGCGTAGGCTTCATTCAGGTAATCCTAATGACAGCAGTCTAAATGACTGCATGTCTGAGGAGTATCTCTGTGCGAAGTTGCATTTGGTGGATCTTGCTGGATCGGAGCGAGCCAAGAGAACAGGATCTGATGGTCTACGTTTTAAAGAAGGTAAGCTAAGTATTTCTTGTTGTGGATTTCCCAACTCTTTTTTTCATTCCATTCTTTAGTAATGTGTGCTTTTACACAGGAGTTCACATTAACAAGGGACTTCTAGCACTTGGAAATGTTATAAGTGCACTTGGTGATGACAAAAAGCGAAAAGAAGGTGTTCATGTACCATATCGTGATAGTAAACTTACACGACTACTGCAGGTTTGGCATTGATTCACTAATCAAATTATAAGGGCATTAGCTTCACCGTAATAATCTTTTGATGAGATTATGATTTCTGTTATATCTATGTTGTCTCATAATAAGTACACTCAGTATTTCAATGTGGACTCTTTCTGGAAATAAGTCTGAGTGGTTAAATCCTTAATGTAATCATTTTTCAGAATCATTTGGAGTAAGTAGTTCCTCTTTGTTTGTGCATGTCTATTCCAATTCATGAGTATTTGAGTACATCCAACCTGTATTTTCTGTTATGATAAAAAAAAAATTCCATATATTCTGTATCTAATAACTTTCTGCCACTCTTTGTCACCAAGCTATTGTTGCTTTATTAATGTTTAAAGTCCTTGTTATGTTGGCAGGATTCTCTTGGTGGCAACAGCAGAACAGTAATGATAGGTATAACATACTTTTCTGTAGATTATTCATGGGATGGTTTTCATGTAATTTAATTTTTCTTAATTGGTTTCAAACATATGATTGAGAACATTGTAAGGGCAAATAAAAGATTACATTCTGCTTTTGCTTATTCCAGCATGCATTAGTCCTGCTGATATAAATGCTGAAGAAACTCTTAATACTCTGAAGTATGCCAATCGTGCTAGGAATATCCAGAACAAACCTGTTGTAAGTAGTTGAAGTATTCTTTCAATTTCTCTCCATATTCATTGCAGTCAGCTTACTAGATGGGGTTACTTCCATCTTAGAGTTTTCATAGTGAGATCATTTTGGTTACTTGATGAATGATGATCAGGTTAACAGAGATCCAATTTCAAATGAAATGCTCAAGATGCGTCAACAGTTGGAATATCTGCAAGCTGAACTTTGTGCCCGTGGAGGAGGAGTTTCATTTGATGAAATACAGGTAAACTCAATATTTTCTAAAGTCTTGATCTTGTTAAGGAACCATTGAAAAGCTTTATCCAGAGGTACTTGTGTGGATTGTCAAAGAAATTGTAGAAGGAGAGCTTTAATAAGGGTTACATTAAACAGGTTCTTAAGGATAAGATTGCTTGGCTAGAGGCTACTAATGAGGAGCTGTGTCGAGAACTTAATGAGTTTCGCATAAGAGGCGGTGCAATTGAGCCATACGAAGACAATGTTAAAGTAAGTAGCGAGTTTTAACATGAACCATCAAATCAAGCATGATTGCCACATGTAAATGTCGAATAGTATGCGAATCTGTGTAATCACATTCCAACATAAAAGGAACACTACCGTTTTGCAGGTTGTCCCAAGTGGTGCCATCAAAAGTGAAGGGCTCAAAAGGGGATTGCAGAGTATGGAGTCTAATGATTACCAAATGAGTGAAACCAGTATGTGTTCTCTATGTTGGAAATGACTTCACAATTAATGTTCCACTTTTAGTACTGTAGAGTCAGGATTGGCTAAAACTATTTTTGAATGAAGATGTACTTGATTCACTTACACATTTTTTTTAATCCCCAGATAACATCCAATATTTATTTAGATAGTTGGTTACCCTATGATTAATGTTTGCAGGTGATTCTGGAGATATTGATGAAGATACAGTCAAGGAGTTGGAGCATACATATCTGCAAAATACTATGGATAAAGAACTACATGAATTAAATCGACAGTTGGAGAAGAAAGAGGTACTTTTTATTTCTCAAATGAAAATCTTATAGCTTTCATAATATACTTTACTGGAATGTTATGTTCTTTCTTAATCAAATCAGAAAGAAAAATAAGTAAATAAACAAACGGTAAAAAAGAAAAGATGATCTATGCCCAGATTGCACATTGTGATTTTTGTATCTATGATGATTTTCATCAGAGAACAAATAAAATTCATGAGCTGTTTCTTTAGTCTTCTGATATCTCTAGTATGCTAAAAGGACGCTTAAGCTTGTTGCATTTTTTTTTCTCACTCTCGCTCTCTTTGTTTGAAGTAAATGCTCTATTATATTTACTGTATTTTTCATGGCAAATTGCTGCTAACTGCACTCTAATTGTCAGTGTCCTTGCCAAATCATTGTTGACAAGTCTGGATTGTTTCAGAAATTGCAATTTCTTTTTTTTTTTTTTACATGAATTACATCTTGCAGTCAGAGATGAAACTTTTTGGAGGATATGACACCACGGCTCTCAAGCAACACTTTGGAAAGAAACTAATGGAACTTGAAGAGGAAAAAAGGACAGTGCAGGTCTTATTCTAAGAACAGAACAATTCAATGAATATAATGTTGGAAACATTTGATAGTTAAATTCTCATATTCACCTAATAATTAATGCAGCTTGAGAGGGATCGACTGTTGGCAGAAGTTGAAAACCTTTCTGCTAATACTGATGGACATGCACAAAAGGTGCAAGATGTCCATTCCCAGAAACTGAAACTTCTTGAAGCTCAGGTTTTTCTACGTTGCCTTTTCACCAACAATGTATTCCCAATTACATTTCTTTAACTTACATAACTTTGTATTCAACACCAGATTCAAGATCTCAAGAAGAAACAAGAGAATCAGGTCCAGCTTTTGAAACAGAAACAGAAGAGCGATGAAGCAGCAAAAAAATTACAAGATGAAATACAATGCATGAAAGCACAAAAGGTCAGGTTTTGCTTTCCTCGCTCACATAAGTTCCATCTTATATATGCAAGTAAGTTTATAATAGTTCTTTCGTCCTGTAGGTTCAATTGCAACATAAAATTAAACAAGAAGCTGAACAATTTCGACAATGGAAGGCATCTCGAGAGAAGGAACTACTACAGGTACTTTTGCTGCTAATGAACTCTTTGTGGAATTGTATAAACAACACTTTGTGCTCGTGAGACTGTAGCAAACAATGAAAAGTATCATAGTTTGACTATGTTATCCTTTTTAACATCTTTTTATTTATTTTATACTTTGACTACTTGCACACAGTTGAGGAAGGAAGGAAGAAGAAACGAGTACGAGAGACATAAATTGCAAGCATTGAACCAGCGTCAGAAAATGGTGAGAATCTTACCTATGAGCATATATGGATCCTGACTTCTGTTTTCAACTTTTTAAGAAAAAACTGAAGAGTAATGCATACCAAATATAACAGATTTATTTTGATTACTAGCATGTGTCCCAGTTGAAGCACTTTCTGCATAGAATGATTATTTTAAACAGAGATATTCTCTTTTGAAATGATACATTAATTTTGCTCACTGATGTTGCAGAAACTAAAATACTGTGTACAAAATACTTATCATGAACAACTGGATAGATTGCTGAACTTTTGCAATTTATTATATTGAATTCATGATTTGCAGTATTTTCCATTTCAAGCTAAAGAAATATTTATGAAACACATCACCAGCAGCTTAGAAGTCAAAACATGAAATGTGTTTTTTTTGTCTGATCTTTGTGTCTCTTTGTTTACATAACTGTTGATCACATCAAATCCTTGAGTACAAGAATTATACTTTACCTTTCAATTTTTGGTACGTTATTTTCTTAGTCAAAACATATATTTGGCCTTACATAATACTTGCTGATGAGTCAGTACAATCCACCTTATGTTGTACTTGTTAAAGACTGCTTCCTTTTTGTATATGGATTCTATCGAATGTACTGATTGTATGCCCCTTACCTGATCTTAATTCAGGTTCTTCAGAGAAAGACTGAGGAAGCTGCAATGGCTACCAAGAGGTTGAAAGAGTTGCTAGAAGCACGCAAATCGTCAGCTCGAGAGAACTCTGGTAGGTGTTTTGTTGGTAGACATACAATTTTATTGTCATCTTTTTTCTGCTTCTCCTTTGTCCCTTTTTCCTCGAGTTACTTAATGATGTTACTTAACTTCTAGAATTAACATTGTTCATGAAGCTTGATTTGAGACTCAAGTAATCATATCAAATGGTAACCACAAGAGAAGTTTTATAAAGCTCATTTATAATGAGGTACTGATATTACATTTCTTTTCAGTGACCACCAATGGGAATGGAATTAACGGGCAGGTAATCCTGCTCATCCTCTTGCACTAGGTATCTATCTTTCTCACCTATTTGACCAAACCATTTGACCCTTATTTTTATTTTACAGAGCAATGAAAAGTCCTTGTTGCGTTGGCTTGAGCATGAGCTTGAAGTTATGGTGAATGTTCATGAAGTTCGCTATGAGTATGAGAAGCAAAGTGAAGTGTATGTACTATTTCATCTTTTATCTTACACTTAAAACTAATATGGTTTCATTATATTTGTGTGTGCTGTTGTACAATTCGAGTTCTGCTTTTGTTTTGTTTTGTAAAGTCTTGTTGTCTCATCTCCAGACGAGCTGCTTTGGCAGAAGAGTTAGCTGTTTTGAGACAAGTTGATGAATTTGCTTCAAAGGGTGTTAGCCCACCTAGAGGAAAAAATGGATTTTCTAGGTAACCTTATTTGACTACTCATCATTTAAATTTGAACATCATACTACCATGTAGTTCTTCTGTACGAAAAAAAAAAAGATTGCCACATGCATGCTTAGGTGACATCCATATTCATACACATGTCATTAACTTTTCCTTCCCATTTCAGGGCATCTTCAATGTCACCAAATGCAAGAATGGCAAGAATTGCTTCTCTAGAAAGCATGCTGAGTATTACATCCAATTCACTTGTTGCAATGGCTTCACAGCTTTCAGAAGCAGAAGAACGAGAGCGAGGTGTCATTAGTCGTGGACGCTGGAACCAGCTACGCTCTATGGGAGAGGCAAAAAACCTACTACAGTTTATGTTCAATCATCTTGGTGATGCAAGGTAGGCAAAATGGAACCTTATCCATCTGAAATTCTTAGTTCTTTGTTTCTATGATTTATTGGGAACTTAACTGGCAATGCTGGTGTTGCATGTAAATAACATTTTACTGATTATGAAGATAAATACTCCGCTTATTTATCAAGCTGTATGTTTCCCCACCATCCAAAAAAAAAAGGAAAAAAGAATATCACCCATGTTTTTCACTGACTGAACAAAGAGTAGATGGGTTAAGAATATAAAACCAAAAAAACTGCTGCAGAGTTGAGAATTCTTCCATTCAATGAAAATCATGATTTGACTACGCAAAACGGCCTTTTGACTTCATGCCATCAACAGGTGCCAACTGTGGGAAAAGGATATTGAAATCAAAGAGATAAAAGAGCAAATGAAGGAACTTGTGGGGTTATTGCGACAAAGTGAAGTGAGAAGGAAGGAAATTGAGAAGGAGCTAAAATTGAGAGACCAATCTGTCGTTACTGCATTGGCCACACCGTCATCAGTATGATTGCTTTAGACTTTTAATTGTCTATTGTCTGCTTTCTTCCATATGTTTCTTTTTAGCTTCTACCTGTATCTTGACTTTCTTATGTTACTACAGGGAAACTCTCTCAAATACATTGCTGATGATATGAGTGGTCCGTTGTCTCCTATTCCAGTTCCAGCACAGAAACAACTCAAATACACAGCTGGAATTGCTAATAGCCCACATAGAGAGTCTGCAGCGTTCATGGATCAAGCACGGAAGGTTTGTTTATTCTTCCCTACCCTGTGTTTTCTTACATAATGATCTGTCTGTGCTATAATAAGTGTTCTTGTAAGTGCAGATGGTTCCTATGGGTCAATTATCAATGAAGAAGTTAGCTCTCGTTGGACATGGTGGGAAGTTGTGGAGATGGAAGAGGAGTCATCATCAATGGCTGTTACAGTTCAAATGGAAGTGGCAAAAACCTTGGAAACTCTCGGAATGGATTAGACACAGTGATGAAACAATCATGAGGTCTAGGCCTCGTCAACATGCTCTTCCTGATGTTATGTACAGAAACGGTCACTAGCTTATACGTCTCAATCTTGTATATCCTTTATCCACTCCTGCTCGCAATACATGGAACAGGGAAGTGCATTGAATAAGTGCAGGTAAAGACCGTTGCATGCTCATCTACATCTAACTGCCAATACACTCATCCTCGGTACAGAATCAGGATATTATCACATGCACATATATATATGAAAGTCTATTTCTATTGTATATTTATTATGTCAAGAAAACATAGTGCTATGCTTTCTTGGTCTTATTCTTTTAACTTAATCTTCCATGTTCAAATGCAGGTAGGGTATAAGTGGTAGTTGGAGATGTTTGCCTATAGCTGTATCGGTAGAGATGAATTTGAAAGTGAAATGGTTGCTTGACCGTTGAGTTTTGTAGCTGTTGTACTCACCGGTTGCATCTTGTGGGATAGTTCGCCTTTGTATTCTCGGGTGGAATTCTGATGGATCAAAGATGAGGTTATATTTTTAGGCCTCCGATGTTGTATATACTTGTTCAAAATCGAAATTTCCAGAGGGAACGTTGTCGATTTACAATAGCGTTTGTGAAGTGTTCCTTCTTCTCTTCTATTGCTTTCTAATTTTTGGCTAATTGGCATTTTTTTCATATTGTGTGTAAGCACAACATTGGTTTTGATCAAAAAGGCATAATACATACAATGCAGTGATACTTAGTCTCAGAGATGTAGTTCTATTCTATTATATACAACTTGTGCTTATCTGTTGTACATGTGCTCTGCTATTTTTATACAATAATAATAATAATAATAATAATAATAGTAGTAGTAACTATTACTACTACTACTAAAATAAAAACTGTATGCCACTAACATTTCTTTCATATTCCCACCTTATCCCCATCTAAATCAGCTAAAGTAACAACCTCAAAGGATGAATAGTGATAGCCAAAATTGAAACCAGAAGTAGTTGTGCTCTGTGTATTATTCTTCTATCAGAAAAATCATTTGATGATACAAAGTTGAAGGATACAATCAAACATTTCACATGAATGGTATGCTAGATCTGTTGATTCACCGATCCCACAACTGAGAGAAGAGGAGATGAGGGTTGTGCTGTTTTCAAGATTACGCCTTCTAAGGCCGGACTATAACATACAACAAGAAGGTGCATGCATTTGCATATAAACGAGTAAGTTCAAAAAAGCATGATTAAATGCAGATGCATAACACCAAATGCATCACATCACAAACTCAAGCTTTACAACACCAGAATGCATAGTGTTCCTCTTTGCGATGATTGCTAACAAGCCCCCCACACTGCAAGCACACAAAGCTGCTCCCATCAGAGAAGGCATCAAGCACCAGCTGCTTCCTCCCCGACTCAGCGAGGATTGAAGTTCCTTGAGGATCAGGTTCGATTAGCTGCTCACTCTTATGTTGAGATGATCCAGGTTGCAATGGAATGGCCTCTGCAATTGCACATTCAGCAAACAGTGAAGCTAACTCATCAGCAGCAGCACTAGCTTGAATTTTATTCCTGTAGAGCTCTTGAGCACGGTTCAGACCTTGAGATACAGCTTCGTCTCCACCTTGTAATTTCATTGCCATTACCACCTTCAAAAAAAGTTCAATTAGTTCCAGGATAGCAATGCTCTTCAAATGGCAAATGGTTAAACACAATTTACTTCTCTCTCCAATGCACCACCTTCAGAGATGGAGCAAGAATATTATTCAGATAAGAATTGGTCGAATTCAAGGTGTGAAGAAAGTTGGGACATACACAATAAGAGAATGAAGAACAAGAACCTACAGCAACCTGGCCTTCCTATTCATGTAAGGTTTATCAAAGAAGAAAGTGAATATAATGTGAAGTTAGCAAGTTTTCCCTGGAAAATCAACAATGACTCAAATTGCAAATTATATTAAAATCAGGATTTATTTTACTAAAATTGCATCTTCATAATGTAATTTCATTAAAATTCGTGTGTTTCACGCAATTAAGCTAAATATAATATCGATGCATTTTGAAATTAATCACCTCTTAATCATATAGTAGTACTAAAGGAGTAGTTGTCACAATGATGACAGATCTATAAGCAAGTGTTGACAAGCATCTTCCAAAATATCCATATGAAATCAAGAAAGCATGCAACACCTCTTCAGCAGATATTCGTGATAAAGATGAATTAACATCATCAGCACAGGAAGAAGTAAACATGAAGAGTATATGAAAATATTTGTGTACTTTGACTTTTGGCACAAGATAGAAACCTTTCTACATGTGAACATATCTATATAGGTACTCACAAATTTATACAAACATGAATGCAAGCTCTCAAATCCTCAAGGTTTATATAATTTTCTCTCTTTCAAACTTATTTTGACCATCTATGTTTCAATCTGGCCCTCCCTATACCAGAATTCTGGTTCCATCCCTGTTTATGATGGTCGAGAAGTTTAACAATTCAGGGTTAAAGAGAAGAAGACATGAAAAAAGTTGTCTCTTGTGACTAGGTTTGGTGGATAACTTGCCAAATTTTGTTATCTCATGGCACATACGAGGCAAAATCTAGGGAATGCAACTGCATCAAGTGCTGGAGAAGCTCAACATCAAGAATTCTTTATATGATAGAAGTGGTACAAATAATAAATTAGCAACCTCTAATACATGAAAGACGTTTAACATACCAAGGATAGGCAATCAAACAGTAGAGCAAACTATTACCAATCTGTCAAGAATTGTACCTCTTAAAGAAAGGGAAAAAAAAAAAGACCATCATTAAAATATTCACCTTCAGTTTTACTGCACCTTCAATTTCCATCTAAAGTATTTTCCAAATACAGATTTTGGAGCCACCTGCCTAAAAGGTTAACATCTTTGCCTCCGATGTATTTAATACTCATCACTCATTGCATTTAATAATTTGCATTCCCTTTCCTCTGTCAGTAAACTGAAACCCTATTTCCTCTACAAATTATTGTTTACAAGATGAAAAAAAAGTTTACATGGAAAGATGTAGATATTCTCACACTTTTGTAATAATCACATGAGTGTGGCAACTTAATTTGGTCCTAAGTTTTTCTTCACTCACTAGAGTAAGAATACTACTATTTCTAATGAAATCATAAGACAATGTACATTCTCAGTCTAGCAAATCAAAAGATCAAATCTTTTCTTCTCATTTTTGGGGTGAAATGGACAGGGGAGGCAGTAAATAGAAGCTATACTTACTAGGGACATAATGGATTTATTTACTTCTTCTTAACATATTCAATAACTGCCTTTTCTTTGAATGACCAAATAATTCAAATCTACAATGAAAAGTCTCGTTAACACATACTGACCTAAAATTGGCTCCAGCCCTAGCCAAAAACATATCATGAATCAACAGAATTGACTTTTTAAATGCATCATTCAGCTGCCTCACATGTTATTTCCTCATTTTGTGCACACCTACATGTATTACCAGTCATGTTAACCTCTCTTCCAATCCATTGTCACCAAGAAACCACCATTCTGCAAATACATTGCACAATCAAACAACCTTATAACATGGCAACTGTGTATAAGGCTGTTTTCCACTACACCATTAAAGTAATGCAAGATAAAAATTAAATGGTTATAATGGTTACACATTCCAATAGGAACAGAACAAACACAAAGAGACGACACGTGCCATGGATATAGCTTTCATATGGCATCAAATTTAAGATATCGTACACGTGGTTTTGCATGTAATACTTGCACTCAACAAACATGAAAAACGGTTCAAATTTCTTAAAAGCATAATAAAGCCTAATCAACAGGTCACTTTAAATAGTAAGATAATCAAACACCGATTCACTAGTTCCAATAATCCACAAAGCAATGATATTGCACTCCAGAATAAACCCATTGATCTCATGTCATATCGAAGCAATGCAAAAGGAAAATTGGATCAAATTCCTTTGTAATTGATAAGTCATCAAGCTAGCTAAATGTATACTAAAACTATTATTAAATGTCTTTAAACACTCAACGACGTTCTCAAGATAATTTTCAGACACATTAATCGTTAATCAATAAATTATTTAGCACAATTGGTGAAGAATTCACAAAATCTCAGAAACAGAGTGGAAAAAAAAATCCAGCAAAAAGTAGAAAAAAATCCTAAGTTTAATATCACCTGCAGTTACAATTTTATGCCCCAGAACAAGCAGAAATCATTATATTTACATATACTGTAAAATATAGAAGAATCAACTCAAATCGCCGCGAAAGCAAGAAACAAATAATCGAACTGATCATAACTGCAACCAGCATGCCAAGATATAACAACTTGCATTCAAGATTAAGGAAAATAAACAAAAGTAAAGGAAATGAAAAGTAAAATTGGGCAAAGAAAAATCACCGCTTGGAGGGCCTGGGAAGGCTTCCCTTGATCAATGAGTTGGCGCGCCATCGTCAGAAAATTTCTGACATCGTTAGCGTCGGAACCGGCTGCAACCTCCGGCGGCGGAGTGGTGGTTTCCGCCTCCATCATATCGGCGTCTCGACAGTTCATTGCATTAGAGTTTTGCTTTTCACTTTTGGTTGAATAGAAGAATAGAATCGGATGTTTCCAGCAATTTCTGTGGCAATTCCGTTTGATGCTTTTCATTTTATATTCATTTGTCTGATTTGGGCCTATTCTATTGGGCTCTTCTCCAATATGGGCTGGGCCACATCAACAATCTATACCTATCTAGTTAAACATGCATTTTCTCACTCATTTTAACTTAAATATATGTAATACATTAATAATTAATTGATCATTGATAATTCAATTTCAAATTTATTTTAATTTTTATTATGATTTATAACAATATTTAATCAAATCCATATTTCTAATATTATTCCCAAAAATATTTAACTTCGATCGGTCAAATTTCATTCAAATTATCGAGTGATTCCATAACCAATTATATCGTTGACAATGAATTAATATACCCCACAACTCTAAGAGATAGATAGGAAAATCAAATTCAATTTCAAAAAAAAAAAAGTGATAATAATCTTATGACCAATTATATTATTGATTTAGGTAACCAGAACCTCGAATAGCAATTTTGCTTCACAAAGTAAAGGAAACTATATCAACTTAAGATCAACAAAAATATATTTATAAAATAAATCACAAAAAAATATTTTGATATTTTGATTCAAATTAAGGTTTACATATGAATAGTCTTATCATCTATAAATATCTCTCATGAAATTAAATTCATATTCAGACTACTTCACAAGATCATGTACATGGATATATATTGTAATTAATGAATGTTTTTGGTGATGATTCCAAAGAAAAATGCCACCATTTTGGAAGAGTTGAGGGTCTAATTGAAGTGATTTGGTCATGATGATATTTTACAACAAAATTCGTATTTTGGTGAATACTTTCAACTCTTTTGAGTGCACATAGTTTGATTGGCTCATATATATATATATATATATATATATATATATATATATATATATATATATGCCTCCATTAGCTAAACACTACACATTATCAACAGAATCACACTTTATCAACAAAAAAAAAAAATGTCATCCCCTACCAACCAAAGCACTCCAAAAGAAAACCTAACACTGCATAAATTATATACTAGCTAAGAGGAAAGTATGTTTCAAAACTAGTCCTCTAATTTATGATTTCTACAAAACTAGTTTTGCAAATTCAAGATTTTTAATTTAGGTCTCGTATGTGTTATAAATTTTCAATTTAAGTTTAACCTTGGCCAAAAGTTATAAAACTATTTGAATTAGGTTATATCAAAATGGTAACATGCCTAACAATTTTCTTAATTTCCAACAAAATGGGGTTCAAATTGAATATTTTTTAAATATATAAGATTGAAAAGTTTAAATTATAATGACTAATTTTAAAGTTAATGTGTTCTATGTATCTTGTGTTTTATGACATTTAATATATATCATTTGCTAAGTAATATCATTTAATAAACATAATTTGTAATGATTATTTTAAAATAAATACAATTATTTCTATATACCAAGTGTACGGATCCTAGATCCGTGCAACTAGGTTGGGTTGACCCGACCGGAGAGTGTATTTCACGCGCCCCACACGTCAAATCTCTAGCTCAAACCCTAACCCAAATCCTAATTCTATTGTTATATTGACATAATCTTTTAGTTTAGCGAACTTAACATCTTAGTTCTGTCCTTATAACCTTTTAGTTATATGCACATAACTTTTTGCAGTGCTAAATAGTGAAAAAAGTATAAGTTATTCACTGAAAATGTTATGAAATTTGTCCATAAAGGTTATACTATTACAACATAAAGGTTATATCATTACAACATAAAAGTTTCGGCTATATTGAATTTTTATAGTGAAAAAAATATAAGTTATTTATTGAAAAAGTTATGAAATCTGTACATAAAGGTTATACTGTTACAATATAAAAGTTATATTATTACAACATAAAGGTTTTGACTATATTACATGAATTTTCATAATGAAAAAAATATAAGTTATGCACTGAAAATGTTATGAAATTTGTACATAAAGGTTATACTATTACAACATAAAAGTTATATTATTACAACATAAAAGTTATGACATAAATAAATAAAAATTGGGAGGATCCACGTTAAACCGGACCCGATCCGACCTGCATACCCAATTACATGGATCATAACTCATACATTTGGTGCATACAAATAATACCCAAAATAGGATATGTAATACGAAATATAATAAAATCTCCCACTCCTCCCTGATTTTCTAATTTCCATTTCTTTCACACTCTCTAAAGTCTACTTAGGCTATATATGCAAGAATAAGTTCACTCAAAACACAAAGTAAAAATGATTACAAGATTCAAGATTCTCATCTTCAACATGACCATGATCCTACTAGTTTCTCGAACACCTGAAGCCATACCAGGCGGCGGTGGCGCCGCCTCCAACGTGGCATTCCCGTTTGCTCCACCGCCGTCACCACCACCACTTCCAGAAACTGAGCTGATTTTCGCGGATCAAAGACTAGCCCTAGTCTTCCCAATCATTCAAAAATTCAAGAACCTCATAATCTCCGACCCATTCAACGTCACCGCCACGTGGACGGGTGCAGACATCTGCAGCTACAGAGGATTCTTCTGCGAAAGCCCGCCAGACAACCAGTCCGCCACCGCGCTCGCTTCCATCGACTTCAATGGCTTCCACCTCGCCGCCCCGACCCTGGCCGGATTCCTTGACCAGCTCCCCGACATCGCCGTCTTCCACGCCAACTCCAACAGCTTCGCCGGAACTCTCTCTCCGGCCACCGCCGCCCTGCCGTATCTCTACGAGCTCGACATCAGCAACAACAGATTCTCCGGGCCCTTCCCCGCCTCCATTCTCGCCATGGAAACCATAGCATACCTCGACATACGCTTCAACTCCTTCTCCGGCCCCATTCCCCCCCAGCTCTTCACCAGAAACCTCGACGCTCTGTTCATCAACAACAACGACTTCCAGACGAGACTACCCGACGCCATCGCCAACAACCACATCTACTTTCTCACTCTAGCCAACAACAGGATCTTCGGGCCGATCCCACGTGGCATTCCCCGGGCCCTGTCGAACATAGCCGAGATTGTTCTCCTCAACAACCAGCTAAGCGGCTGCCTGCCCTACGAGATCGGATTGCTGAAACAGGCCGTCATTTTCGACGCCGGAAACAACTATCTTACAGGCCCGTTACCGTTTTCGATGGGATGTTTGGAGAACCTGGAAATTCTCAACCTGGCCGGAAATCTGCTCTACGGCAGCGTGCCTGATGTGGTGTGCTCGCTGGGGAAGGTGGTGAATCTGTCGTTGGCGGATAATTATTTTACGCATGTCGGGCCTTCTTGCTGGAGGCTGATCAGGAATCGGGCCTTGGATGTGAAGAACAATTGTATTCCGGGCTTTCAGTTTCAAAGACCGGTGGCTGAATGCGCGGCGTTTTTTGCACGTGCCAGTTATTGTTCTAATTGGCCCACACGTGCGCCGATTCCGTGTCGGAATCCACATTTTGAGGCTTCTGCATTGGATTTGCCTGAACTGGGCCCCTCACCTTCTTGATTAATTTTCACTTCTTTTTTGTGGAGATTAATGTCGGATTTCTGCAAGAAATGTGTGTAGATTTGTAATTCTGTTATAGTTATGGTTCATGATGTTTAGTTGTCCTTTCTATTTAGATGGGGTTTCATTCAATGCTTCAATTTCGATGCAGAGAGCATCATTGTGTTTGGTTTCATTAAATCACTCTAGCCGCTCGCGCGTCCAACACGTGGGGCCATGCTGGCAATTCATTGCTTCTTTTCTGCATTTTATTATTATTTTTTTTAATTCAACCAGTCCTTTTGCTTTGTAAATTTTAATTTTTCTATTTCATGCATAAATTCGAGTTGGGCATATTCCCTCAATCCCAAATTCTCAATTCCAAAATAAATATCATTTTTCAAAAAATTGATTTAAAATAAATATTATTATAGAATTCAAAAAAAAATTTATCCGTAATCTATTAAAAATATCCTTATTTATTTTTACCAAATTAAATGTCTTATAGAAGGTTATTATTAAGAAAAAAAGAGAGAAAATACTCCCACAATAATTACACTTAATAAGGATAATTAGACCTTTTTTTTTTATCATCATCCTTAGTTTGTGTGAAAGAAACATTTATTTTGGAAGGGAAGAGGTATGATGTTGTATACAAAACTAAAAATTATAACTGTTGACATTAGTGTTGATGAAAAAGTGTAATTGAGCCCAAAAACAAAATAATGTTAATAAAATAAATATATTTAGAATCGAATAATAATATTTAATCCGAGTATTATGAGATATTCTAAGTTAATAATAAAATATGTATTTATTAGGTATAAAATGTGAATAAAATGATTGCCTAAATAATAAATCCTATAAAAAGGGCGTTTCAGTATGAAATATATATGTACCAACTACCAATAGAGTTGGTTAAATTATTGATGACCAAAAAAAAAAAAAAAGAGCGAGGTAAAGTTCAATGTGGATATTTGATCATCTCAATGCTAGTCCTGTCAAATCATGTCGATGATCGTAACCACACTAACTACATAGAAATATAGGAGTCGTACTATGATTAATCACACATGAAAATTAAAGAAGTATTATGGATGACCCATTAACAAATGTAAATGATTAATTATTACAAATGTTAGGGGTGCATTTTCCAGTTGTTGACGGTAAGTCCCATTGAAGCAATTGAAAAAATCTCTGGAAAGTTCAAGCATTCTTAATTAGAGGAAGATGACGAAATTAACAAATCACAAATTAATTAATTTGATAATTAAAAATGTAATTAGGAGTACGAAGAAATGGTTGTATTAGCAGACAGTTCAGAGTATCGTCAGAAGCCACTGTGCTTAATTGAGAGTGGTTTTAGGATGATAATGGATAGCAGCTGATAAGAATTAACAAGTGGGGCTAAACAACTTTCTGATATATATTATTTTATATATATTTTTAAAAAAAGATAATATATAGATATATGTTTTATGTATGTATGCATAGTGCAAATTAAATAATGAAGCTCTTGATCAACAGTGGGAGCCTTTCTATTGTCTTTTCCTTGAGGGCAAATAAACAAATTAATAATAAATAAATTATTTTATTAACTGTTTATCTTTTGACTTCACATTTAAAAAACTTACATGCTTTTTTATCATATTTAAACTATAAAATTCAAAGATGGACATATTTTTGGAGAGAGATCATCTCCGTCCTTGTCAAGTGATGAAGACTGTGAACTACATGTTCAAAATTCAATAGCCCATTTTGAAATAATTTAAATTTGGGAATATACTTGAGCTGAAGTCTGACAGTGGGTCAAATTTAAGGTTTAATAAAAAGAAATATTTTAGCCCAAAATGACATCTTGGACCTACATATTTTGAGAATCAATAATTTTAAGATATGATTGGAACCAATATATGTGGTCTGAGATCATATTTTTTATTTGGGCCCAATTATGGGCCTTGACAAGTCATTTTGGGAGTTTGGAATACAGAAATTTTCTAATGGGTCATAATTAGAAAAGTGAAATTGGTTTGTTTACTTAAGCAAACATTAATTATTCCTAATTTCCTATATCACTGCATCTATTATAGATTGAAAAGACAGAATTTTGGTCAGATCGTCTCATAAATATTATTTCATGTAATAGGTCGATTGGATTGAGCATAATAAATTATTTAATATTTTTATTTATATTAAATAATATATATATATATATATATATATATATATATATATATATTAAGTAATACTTTATATTATAGAATGTGTTTTAAATTAAATTGGACTAAAAGAAAATATGTAATAATTTTTTGTGTATTATAGAATACATGATCCAAAATGGATCGGGTCGGGTCACTAAAAACACACACAAATCCTAAGTTGTCCAGGCGCTCTTCTCTCTTGTGTAAATATATAATACTTTTGCGTATATTAGGTAATATTTTTCTAAATATTACTTACACATAAAAGTATTACAAAATGTATTATGTCCGAGCCGACCCTCCCATCTCGCTAAATGAGATTCACGTATTTCGTGAGACGGTCTCGCACAAGACTTGATCTATCAAAAATTATTAACATATTGCATTTGCTAGTTATGTTTTTCCAAATAACTAGTAGTACACCCACGCGATTCATGGTTTTTATATAAGATCTAATAATTTTTAATGTTGCTAGCATAATGCAATTATATATCATTTAAATGTAAAATATATATAACTTTTAATATTTATATTAACAAAAATTTGGATATTCAACTTTAAAATTATGTTATTTATAAATAATTGTATTTTATAAAATAAAAAATTTGGAATGCAAAAAAATATTGAAATTCCACATTTTAAATTTGATATAATTTTATATGCAATGTAATTAATAAATTATGAATTTCAAAATAAATATGAATTTGATATAACATGCATTAAAAATGAAATTTAAATGAAATTATGAATATAATTAATGCATAAATATAACAAAAATACTAAGTAATTTTAACCATAATTTTTTGGAGTAATGATTATGAATAAAGTATTTAATAAGTATTTGGATCATAATTTTTGTTTCAATATTTTTTAAGGATTTATTTGTAGCACCCACAAATTTTGTTGAAACCTTAGTCTTATTATTAACTTTAATTAACCTATATTAATTAAGTTAATGAATTATGACACCTCTTACTTGATATATATTACACTTGGCATTTTTTTAGGAGTGTGAGGATATTTGATTAGGAAGATTTTGGGAAAGGAAATAAACAAAAGAAAAAGTCACTCTCTTCTCCATCATCTTCTCTCCTTCCACCGCCAACTTCACTGCCATCACCGTTCATTTTTCATCACCGCCGGTGAGGTGATTCCAGTAAGGAAAAATGATTACGATATAGTTTTCGACGAGCCGGTCACAACTACGGACTCGGATTTTGACCCGGTCGTGTCTCCGCCGCGTACGGCATATGTATGTAATTTCGATATATATATATATAATTTTCTGCATATGTATATATATATGTATGGGTCTATATGTATACATGTGCGTGCGTTTGCTTTGCGTGAGTGTAGGCGGGACTGCGAGGGGACGCCGGCGCCGGAGTTGCGCCGGCGTGACTACTGTGAGCCACCGCCGTGAGCAGTGGCAGGTGGTGCTGGTGTATATATATATATGTTTGTGTGTGTTGAATTGGAATGTGTGTGTTGGATGTGGAGTCGCCGGCAACATGGGTCGCCGGCAACGGTAGGCGGTAAGGGGCACGGCGGAGGAGGCTGGGCGGAGGACAGGGGAGGTGCAGGGGTGGTTTTGGGGCTAGGGGTTGGTTTTGAAAATTAGATTAATTCTAGGGACCGAATTGTAAAATCTTAAAACTTTGGTAAATAGCACTTAGGTCCCCGAACTTATGAAAATTTCAGATTAGTCCCTGAATTTTATAAAATAGCAAAATGACCCAAGAACTTTTCTGAAATAACAGATTGATCCCAAAACTCCCTGAAATTACAGAATAGACCCTAAACTTTACAGAAACTATAGAATCATCCCTAAATTTTGGGGAAATGACAGAATGACCCCTAAAACTTGTAGAAATTATATTATGACCTTATAATTTGATAATTATTATATTTATGCCCTACAACAGTATAAAATAGAAGTTTGACCGCAATTTAAATTTAAACGGGATGAATAAACCCTTAAGTAAGAAAACCCTAATTTAGGGGTGTGATTCACAAACCCTAATTTCCAGTAAACCCTAAATTTAGAACCCTCGTCTATTGACCTTCTCAAGAGTTATTCTTTTATAAATTTTATTGATTTTAAGCAATTAAAATAGAGGATAAGTCACGTTTTTATACCATGTAGGAAATACAAGCAAAATGCAGGAATAAGGAAAAATAAGATCGAGAGCTTTTGATCAGTTCTATCGAGTAATTCAAGGTGGGGGTAAAATCTTATTTATGTTTAAAATTGAACAGTTTTACGAAAACTACGTGACTATATGTTTTAAATTCCGTCATTATATGGTGTCGTTTTAAAGTGAAACGTTTTCACTATGTGAATAGTATTCGAGTAAATTATATGGTTTTAAAAGCTATTGATTTCAGGTGATACAAATGCAAATGGTTTCAAATGATGATAAGACGGGGTAATTCCCGCACTAAAGGGGTTCCTTTAGAAACCCAACATATGTCAAAGGATTTTCTTTACCTATGTGTTGTGTGAATTATGTGGCCAACGTGAACATAACCAATATGTATTATGTGTTATGTGAGAAATATTATGTGACAATTTCATTGCGCATGCGACTGCACGCCAAGTAGGGTAACCTTGCTGGAAACCCAACAATGGAACCAATGGGGACTTCTTCGAAAACCCACCATGAAGGGGTGTAATAACCCATCGGGCCGGCTTGGGGTCCTGATAGACTTCCTGAGGGAACCTATCCAAAGGATGCATTGGGACTACTTGGGAGTCCACAACGTGTAATATGTCTATGAAAAGCAAATGCTTTCACGGCGGTTAAGATCCGCATATCTTTTCACAACGGTTAAGATTCGTAAATATTTTCATAGCGGTTAAGACCCACGTTTTCATGACGGCTAAAAATCGTAAACAAAAAGATGTTATTGAATGATATTATTATGAGTACTTATGTTTTACTCCCTTACCCGTAGATTAACCTCATTGAATGTCTTTGTACGCTCACCCCTTTTATGTTAAATTGTTTTTTAGTTTAAAGGGTTTAGGGCGTGGTGCGCGAGCGATGGATGCTGGTAGCCGATGATCAGGTCGAAGAAAGTTTTAATTCAAAATGTTATATTTTATGAGTTTCGAAAATAAATGTTTGATAATAATTTCCTTGATTTTATTTATCTTTATTTTCTTGAAAATGATGAATTTTATACGTGAATAACGCCTCAATTAAGGTTTACCTTTAAAAAGAAATAGGGCATTACATTATTTATTCATAAATTTAACTTTTGGGATATTTATGATCTTACTATTTATTGCATGGACATGAAATTTTATAGATTTAAGTTATTCAATATTATTGATATATTTTTGAAATAGATTTTAGCTTTAAATTTTATATTTAGATTTTTAAAATAATTATTAAAATTGTGAAACCAATTTAAGATTTTTCGAGCAATTTATAGATTAATTATATCTTTATCTTTATTTTTATTTTGACTTTTTTTTTAAATTACTCATCATTGTTAGTATTTAAATTTTATTTGTTGATTTTTATAAAAAAAAATTGACTGATAATATTTATTATTATTTTAAAAACTATTTATTATTGTTGTTGTTCTTGTTGATGTTAAATATCCTATAGATTCTATAAGTTGGTTTATATACTTGTTTCACAATTAATATTTTATACATATATGTATATAAATTTTAAAATTAATAATTTTTTGATTTTACATTGTTAGATTTAACCTTATGGGTTATGAACTTTCTATTTCAAACTCCTATATATAAATTATAAGAAAGTTTATTATATAAGATATATTTGAAGTTTATTATGTAAGATATGTGTGAAGCTTATTTTGTAATGTACATACAAAAAGTTTTTTTTATTTTTTTATTTATTACATGATAATTTGAGCGGGAAAAAATGGCAAATCAATAATTGTTGCCAACTTCTTTGTTTTATATATAGATAGATTTTTCATGATAGTAGAATCCATTTAATTCATGAAATAACTAATTATTACATTGATAGAATGATAAAATATGCGATGAATAATATATAATATCATAATTGAACGTTCTTGAAAACAAATATTAAAAGGTTAATTGTTGGGAAAAAAATCATAATTTTTACACGACTGTCATTTTAACCTAACTTTCATTATTAGTGAAAATAACATAACCTTTATATATATATATATATATATATATATATTATTTTTTTAAATATATATATATATATATATATATATATTGCACATCCGATTGAAAAAAAATCTTGAAGTTCTTGAAATGGAACTTCGTAAAAGTATCGTATTTAACAATTGAGATGCTAAGTTAGGTGAATATGCCAAGAAAATTTTATTTTTTCCGAAATTGATTAAGCTCATAAAACATATTATATAAATAAAATATATTATTTTGATTATTAGTGAAAACTTTGATTGAAATAACAACTCCAGCACATCGAAATTAACTTAACTTTGAGGTGAATAAGGAAGTGAGGTCATTTTCTCGTAAAATTGAAGTTAGATCCTCCATATTTCTGTTTTTGTGGGTTTCTTGTAAGATTTGCAAAGAGATGAGAGAAAAGAGGAAATATACTAAACATAGAAAAATTATTTAAGTGAATTATTCTTGAGGCTCAACCAAAACAAGTCATTACCCCAATCATGTATCGAATGTCGATGGCACAAATTAAATGAAAGTTGGGATTTTGACTTTTTATACATAGTACATTATTCACGCCAAAGCAATGATAGAAAGGAAGCACGTTAAGGAAGTGTTTGTTATTGCTTTTGAATCTGGATTAGTGATTAAAATTCGATATTGTGGATAAATAAATAAATAAATTAATAATAATAATAATAATAATAATAATAATAATAATAATAATAATAATAATAATAATAATAGAATAAATGGTGTTTGAGATTTAAAAAAAAAGGGATAAAAATCAGAGTAAAAGAGTAGTAGAAGCTCAAAATCAATTAAATATTGATCATGTTACACTCGTTAAGTGGTAGTCGCTCATAGAACATGAAAGATAAAAATGGAGGTAAAAATAAATTTAGATGTAAAAAGAATGGGGTAAGATAAGTTTGTTTAGGATAATTATTTTACAATATATTAATTTATAGGAAACAATTAATCATATAATTAGTTTATTCGTTTATTTTATATTCAAAGATATTGACCCATGAAACATGAAATCGGAACATTATTTTCATTGAAAACCATCGAAGGGACATTTTTGTTTTTTTCTGATCAAACCCAGAAATAAATTACTATTTACAAAATATATATATCATTATCTTGGAAAGGGTCTTACGTCCTCAATCTTAGCACATGTGAGACAACTGCAACATCTAAGTATAATTTTAGTCTAATAAGGTCAAGGGTCACACCTAATTGTATAAAATAAATAAATAAACAATATATTTGTCTAATCCGATAAAGCAAAATATAATAAAAGAATGCTTAGTCATATTGCACTCTGATCAAACATAAACAATTGGTCGTGATTTGTGACTAGGGTTTCCATCACACCTGCGACATTTAAGCTTATAATGGTCAACATTTTTTGAGTATTTATTTGAAGATCAATGGTCAACATTAGATCTTCTAAAAGTCACCCAATCCAACATCCCTTGATTTTATTCTCAACCAAGATCTTTATTTATCAACCACCCATTTAATATAATAATCTTCATCAAATTTATACAATGTAATGTACTAATTGGTCTCACATGTTTTTCTTTAGAGCAATCCAATGAATAAGATACTGACACCTACCACTTAGCAAAACATAACATTTTTGTTAAAATGCAGAATGACATAATAATTTTGTATATTATGTATATTTATTATATTAGCTAGCGATGTGAGATTCAAGATTATAATGTATAACATTAATAATGCATTGCAACATTATCCACGTAACCATAAGACTAAAATCTAACAATATGTTGTGCGAATTAAGCTTGGGTCTCATTTGATTAATAAATAAATGCAGTAATAACATCATTGATATATAAAGAAAATAAAATATTGTGCATGATTTTATATATGGACATTATGCAAAGTTGAAATAATGAGCCACGCATAGTCAACTTAGCTCATTCACGTCATAAACTATTTTCCAAATGAGATTAATTTCTTTTAAGATATACATTACTATTTTGCATTTATATTAATTTCGTAAACATGTTTCCATATTTCACTTATGTAAATTGCATAAGTCAAATAGCAATTTTAATAAACTAACAAAAACCTATAATTTTCACAAATATATTAAAAAAATGAACAAATTATGAAATTATTATTTTGTGTATACACACATCATATATATTGTATGGTACTCATCTGGCTTTTTATTATACGTTGTATTTAAACATTATTCGTCCAAAAAAGTCCAAGTTTGATCAACTTGGAAGGCTCCACCCACCATCACTAGTCCCTTCCAAAATAATGATCTACATTTTCAACGGTCCTATACACCACACTTTTTCCTTCAACACACATTATTTACTAATTAACTTGCTCATTTAATATTAATAATCAATCTACTCAATTAAATTTTCTAATCAATAATCCGGCTGAAATAATAATTGAAACAAGCAAACAATGCCAACCAACTCATGGTATGTGACATGCTATATTGGGAGGTATGCACCTAACATACACCCCATCATAAATTTGTACAATTCACATATCATAATTTCCACTCAATTTGCATCAATAATAATTAAAATTTTGAAATGTATTATACCAGTTTGGGTCGAATTAAGTATAGACAACGTTAATTTATGACCATTGATCAAGTGCAGCATCGGTTACGTTCATACTTAAGAACCAAATACAACATCGAAAACAATAGGAATTGGCCATCAACCAATGCAATACTTAGACCAATTTGGAGAAAGTAAACTTGAATGATTCAATTCCCCATCAACTTGCTCTCTCTTTTCTTCTTCTCTTTTCCCTTTTTACTATTTCCACACAAATTCAAAAAGTCTTTCAACGAGATGAATAAAGGGAGCACATACACAAGAAAAAATAAACAAATGGGCCCCAATCTTTGTCCTCTAGTCTCTAGAGTTGACTGACCATCGCTTTGCCTTTTCATGACCGGGGAGGGGGCAAAATCTGGACCGTCGATGATGAGACGATCAAGATCAAGATCAAGATGATTCAAGAACAAGTGCGGGTGCATCGTTGTTATTGTGGGCATGATTGTGTTCTCCTTCATAGGTCACTGTTAGCATTGTCGGATCATCCAATGCCCTTTCCACGTGCTTTCGGGCCGGGCACCCTCTTAAGCTACTGCACTTGTAATAACCCCTGAAATTTAATTGCAATATATATATAATCAAATAATTGTATATTAAAGAATCTTGAATAATAAAAATTATAGTAAAATTTGATGAAAAAAATACCTAGGATGAGGTGAACCCTTGATGGGCTTTTGACCATACTTTCTCCAAGAGTAATCATCAGGTGGAATATCAGCCATCTTCATGCTAATAGCTGGCACTCTCTCTACTCTCTTCACTCTCGATTTTCTGTTAATCAACGCCATAAATCATGTACTTAGAACAACAATTAACACACTAATATTATTTTTATTGTCATTATGCGCTGACGTTTCGTCAGAGTTGACTTTTTTCTTTACCTTTTCTTGGGGCAATGGCAGCGGCTCCCCGACGACCCACCGCCGCATTTGGCGGTTGCATCATCCATGGAGCTGCACTTCCTCTTAAACGACGACGTCGACGCCGGCGGCCTCCCGGCGGAGGAAACCTGCGACAGGTTTGTGATCTGGAACCCCGACGACATCGAAGGCTGCACGCTGTCTGTATCTCCGGTCAGTGACGACATGAAGGAATTCGCCGGAGACGCGAAGTTTATCGTCGCCGACGGCTCTTTCCGATCGTTTTTTATGAGCTGGTGGTGGTGTGGCAGCGGCGGCAGCCGCTGAATCGGCGTTGGGCAGTAAACCCTCGAAGCCGGATCTTTCTCCTCGGTTTTAGGTCGGACCGGCGGAGCGGCCGGTTCGGCCCCCGACTCGGTCTTCTTTGGTTGGGGATTCGGAATCGGGCCGCGGCGGAAACGAGCGTGGCCTGTCCGAGTCCGGTCCAGGAAGGAGATGAATTTCTTAAACTTGTCGACGGCGACGTCGGCGGCGGCGGCGGCGGCTGGGGAGGGCTCCTGGTGGGAGTGAGAGAGCAATCTGATGAGACTCTCGACGCTCTGGAGGCCGGCGGCGGCGGCTTCTTGGGCGGCGTTTTCATCTATTTTGGATGCGAAGCCATAGCCTGGCATAAAATCTACTGTCATCTTTGAAGAGAGAGAAAATTCAACAGGGAGAGAAAGTAAGAAGTTGAAAGAGGAACACAGGTGATAAAATAGGGGGAGGGGGGGAGAGAGTCAAACTGATGATGCTTTTTCTATATTTGTTTTATTAATTATCTTTCTATTTAATAAAAATGGTAGTGTGGATTTGACCTGCAGCGGTCAAACGGCGAAGCCAATTAGATAATTACACGTTAGCAATTAAGAGAGAGAAAGTGAAGGGTGCATTGACCAAGTTTAAACCGGGAGAAGCGGTGTGAGTGATGATAATAGGGTTACAGAAAGTCAAAAGGATTGAAATGAGCCGTTGGATTGGACTTTGGAGAAGAGAAAGTTCACACCCAAACACACCTTTAATTTTAAGTACCAACCTTTTAATATTATTTTATGTTTTGTTGTTTTCTTTTATTATTATTGTCATTATTAGATATTAAAATATTGTAATGTGTTGTGGGATTGGACATCTTTTTCACTCTTCTATCATAGATGAGGTTGGTACTTGTTACCATTTGATTCAACCCAAAGCTAGGATAAATCAGAAATAAATATCCCCCATTGTTGGATTATAATATAGGATGATGATTAAGTTTTCTATTTTCTAATGCTTAAGAATTCTATTTTTAGTTAATTGTAATTTTCTTTTTGTTGTTTTGTCAATTTATTTGTGAATAGGATCAAAATTATTAATTTTTACATGAACGTGAATTAGACTTTTGTTCAATATGAAACTAAATATTGTAATTAGATTTCTTTCACATGGTTATTAGAATATTTACAATTGGGAGAGATTTTTCTCAACACAATCATATATTTGTTGGGGTTTGATATCTATATCATTCAGATTAGATTAGGGATAGATGAGATAATTCAATGAATTTTATCAGTAAAGTTTCTAATAAGACGGGTCTAATAGAAACATATTAACTCATCCATGCACACAAATTCTTTTAACCGATCTCACATTTTTAATTAAGTTTAGACTTACATGATATAAGAGTCCAACTCATCTAAATTTTGTGTATCACTAAAGCCTCATATTTATATTATTCTTGAGGGTTTGAATGTGAATGATAAAAAGTAGTAGACCAGATTCTCACATGGGATTTCTCTATGTATTCTTCTCCTCTTTTGTGTAGATAGATGAGATAATGACCCCTCTTTTGACTCACTTTATTTACGATTTGGATCTTCTTTGGACTCTTACATCATTATGTCATAATTAATTGTGCCGCTCTTGATTAAGATACCCAACTTCTAAATGTCTAATTTGTGCACTAGTATTTTATTCATTTATTTAATAAGATATATGCATTTTTGTACGAAGTTGTCTTTTTTTTTTTTAATTATATAAAAAATTGGGATTATATTGCAACTTTAAAAAATATGGTGGTTTATTTTATAATTTGACCTTCAAATTTATTTATGTTGAACATTATGTGATATTTGATGTGGTATATGACATAGAATATTTGTGGAAACATGTGGACTCCAGTCATCGATAATATAAATATGGTTTAAATTACAATAATGAATAAATATCATGATTTTTTTTGCTATTAAAAAAATGAGGGATTTTTCTAATTTGTAATTTTTTTTGAAGTTATGATTTTTTTTTATTACGTCTATTTAATATACTCTTAAGGACCCATATTATACTATAATAGTATTACTATACACTGTTTTGAAGAAAAAAGAAATCATTATCAGATATTTAATAAAAAACTAAAATATATTTCCCACTAGATTGGAAGAATTGACTTGACTAAAAAGAATGAGGGTCATGCTTTTTATGTAGTGAATAAGGTGATATATTTTGGAGTAATGATCCCGAAAGTAATGTTGAAGGAATGGAGCAAAGAATTAGATGCTTCTTAGTTTACGTTCATTCTTTTTTAGACTTTTGAATTATCACATTTTCTTTTCATCTTACTTTGTCTTCCTTAGTCAAAGTGGTGAACTTATTTGACGATTAATTAGAACGTGAAATCAAATGGGTGGAATTTATTTGATGGACTTTATCATAAAATTTTGAGATTTTTTATATGTTTCTTTTTTCACTATGTGCTTATGATTTTTTTTAATAATAAAGTTGCTTATAATGGCCAATGAAGTCTATTTGAACCCATAAAAGTAAAATAAATGCTGTACATGTAGCTGATTTCAATATTGTTTCTTTTATTTTATTTTTCTTTTGTGGTCCATAATGTTTCTGTATTTATATTTATTGTTGTGCACGTTCAAAATCACTAGAAGAAGTATTTTAATAGAAAAAATTGTGGGTACATAATTTTGACCTCCTACATTATCTTCTCCAAACAAATTTCGTACTATAATTATATATATATATATAGTTTTTTTTTAAATATATATATGTATAAGACTAGCTAGAAGCTTGAATTTGTATATCGCAAATACATATAAAAAGATCTCACATATATAAATTCTTGTCACAAATTAAATCTATTCTCACAAACTTATATATGGATTTTTAATTATAGATTAACATGTCTTACATAATTCAGTCCAATAATTTCACTTGAGCTTTGTCTTTAGGTTCCATTTGCATAAGTGGATTTGAGGAGTGATTTAAAATTCATAATAGCAAATCTACTGATGATGTTTGGATAGATATGGATTTAAAATCCATCACTTTCATTTTGAACTAAAGAATTTCAATTCACATTAACATAGTAGATTTAAAATCTATTCATTTCAAATCTCTAATTTCAAATCACTATCCAAACACAATTTTTATTATTATTATTATTTATTTTTTTATTTTTTGAAATAAACCTATAATATTTATGTATCATGTGGATAAGGAAAGTCGTTTGATTCTAGAATTATTCAGAAACAAAATGTCTATCAGAAAAAAAGAAATTGAATACTTTTGGTTCCTAAGAAGTTCAAAGTATGTAGCTTTATTGTGATATGTATAGTGGGCCACATTGTAATTGTTAGCCTCAATTTTTGACTATTTTGGACAATATTATTAATTTACACCAAAGAAAACTAAGTGGTCCAAAATAAAATATCAAGCACAGCAGCTGGATGCCTAGGACAGGTTAGATCAAAGAGATATTCTATTTTCCATTAATATATTATAATTTTGTGTAGATTTTCTTTCAAGAAGATGTAACTTTCTTGCATGATAAAATAAAAACCCCACTAATACTTATTTAATAAATGCATACTATTTGGTTGCACGAATTCGCAACTTAAAATATAATAATCAATGTATTTTATATTTTTTTATATGTACATTAGTTTAATTTATTGTTGTGTTTTAAAAGGTGAATTGTTATTTGATATCGAGGAGTATGATTACAGTTGCATATGAGATTATGCATATTAGAATTTTACTATAAATATGGCATCAATATTGAAAATTTGGTATAAATGTATTATTGTAGTATTAAATGTTTTGTGATTATAGAATATTGGAAATTTTGATGATACAAGTTTTAACAATTGACCATCACAATCAATATATACTTATAAATTAAAGTGAGAGATACATCTTGAATTAAAAGGCTAGTGGTGGGTGGGGTAGGGTTAAATATTAGTAGTAGGAGTAGGACTGAGGTTGATTTTGTATGTCTTTCTTACTCATTCTGAACTCCAAATTCTTGAAGAATATTTTGGGCTACTGGGCCAAGAATAAAAAGGCCCAAACAAGCTGATGTGTGGGCTGAGAACCATATTTTCTTAGACCCAGTCCACCATCCACCCCATCATTGGAGTTTGATTAACTGCTACCATATCCAACTCAAGAATGCTAAGCCCATCCTCAACCTCAAATATAATTTTGTAAATAGATATATACTGCAATATTGGACATATATTTATTAGTGGCTTTCCCATGATGGGATTGCAATAAAGACAAAAGGAGAGTTCCAAATTATATTGGATTCTAAATAAATTGTCCTTTATTACTTAGAACAATGCGTACGAAATTTGTGATGATAGCGTCAAATATAAATATATTTGACATAGAGATGCATGAGATATTTTTGGAGTTGATATTCATTTTATATTTGTTACACGTGTATTTACTTATATACGAGTAAATTGTGAAAATTATGGGTGGACACTACGAGTAAATGGAAATATGGGTAATTGGAAGAAGAAGCCTATGATCATGTTATTGAGTCTATATTAATATTGTTAGATTAATATTGTAAAGTGTTGGTTATATTATTGTTGATGTATATTTGTGAAAAGACAATTATTAACTAAAAGAGAAGAATTTTTGTGGATTAATAAAGATTTGGTCTCTTGTGAGATCATCCCACATGCAATAGGAATAAGTATGTGTTTTTGAGATATATATATATATATATATATATATATGTGTGTGTGTGTTTTATAAGTATGTTATTTCAAGTATCAGTTATATAAATATGTCTTTTACAACTATAAATATAGCCGTCGCACTGTGTGACGGTTGCACATAAATTTTTGTGATAATAAATGGAGATTAATCATAAAAAAAACGAGAAGATACAAGAGTTTTATGTTTTAAGTTAACTCTTTATATCTATGCATAGATCTTATTCAATACATTGACCAAAGCAGTTCTATCTTTTTAGTAAATTTGATTTTACAAACCATTATTATTTAAAACGCAACTCACTTAGACTAACCAATCACAATTACTTGGATCCATCAACAGGGGACCAGTTATGTGAAGTATTGGCTTCAAAGTTGTTGAGTTGAGGAAGCTAAGGCAAAGAGCCAAATTGAGAAATGAAAATATCAATAAATTGTTGTTGATATTTGTTGATACACAAAAACTTTTGTGCAACTTGTGTATGGATCCTAGATCCATACACAACAATTTGACCCGCTCCACGCGCCTCCACGCGCCCCCACGCGCCTAGGTGGGTGCGCTCAAACCCACCCAAAATTCGCTCCAGGTGCTTGACCTTTATGTTATGTTAAGTGTACCTTTATGTTATGTTAAGTGTACCTTTATGTTATGTTAGTCATACCTTTAGGGCCTTTTATATTATATTAAGCATACCTTTATGCAAGTCTTTTGCATTATATTAATTATACCTTTATGCAACGTTAAGCATACCTTTATACAACGTTAAGCATACCTTTATGTTATGTTAAGCATACCTTTATGATTTTATGTTATGTTAAGCATACCTTTAGGGTTATAATGTTATGTTAAACATACCTTTATATTATGTTAAACATACATTTATGTTATATTAGTTATACCTTTTAATTATATTAGTTGTACCTTTATGTATTATATAAAAGTATGACTAATATTAATTAAAGGTATGCGTAATATTTATATAAAGGTATATATGTACAAATTAAGGTTTTTTTATGCTGAAATTATAAATTTTTCGTTAAAATTAGGGTTTTTTGCCAAAATTAGGGTTTTTTTGTCAAAATTAGGGTTTTTTTTAAATGTTAAACTGTTATATAAAGGTATACTTAACATAATATAAAGGTATATTTAACATAATATAAAGGTATCACTAACACAACATAAAGGTCATGATAAAAAAAAATAAAAATAAAAAAAGAAATGCGCGGATCCGGGTCGGATTCAGCCCGACCCGACCCGCGTTGCATGGATCTAAGATCCATGCAACTGTTGCACCCAAGTCTTACTCTTGTTGATATTTGATAGAGAAAAAATGATCGATAATTTTAAATATTCGTATTATCAATGGACATTGAATCTTAGGGACTATATATTATCATCAAAATATACATGTGGATATTAAAGCAAGCTTTGTTACTAAAATAAATATCCCTCTTTTAATATGTAGGTCCCACTACACGCACAATCTGGTTTTGGTTATGTTTTTCTATAAAGTAAGCATGTGATATTGACTTACAGGATTTAATAACGTGACCTAAGTTAGATCCATAATCTGCTATTTATAATTTATAAAATAATGTTTTGTATGTGAAATGAGATTTGGGTTGTGGGTCGTGGATGTTCAATATCATAAAAATATATTTATAATATCGTTCTTATAAAAAAAAAAATTTGTTTATAGAATGAGGTCTAAGTGGATTGTTTTACCACAACTAATATAACAATCTATTTTTCTATGACAAAATATAATAAGCATATTTTTCTATTGTAATTAAAAAAAATTAATAAGTTTATCTTTGAGTATAATTCTGATTAAAGGGAAAATGGAAAAGTTAATTATTTTATCGTTTAATATATGGATATTGAATGATGTTGTGTGTTTATATAAAAAATGAGCACAAAAATTTACACGACATGATCTATAAGTTGTTACCACTTACACAATATTAAAAAACCTATATAGATCATATTGTCATTATTATGTAACCTGTGAAAAATACGGAAATTATACGATATAATCTTTTTTCATATTATATAACCACTATATGAATCATATTGTATAACTATATGAATGAACATGAATTTTTATTTGATATGATAGATCTAAGATTACACGATGCATGAAAAACTATACGGTGGTTTTACACCATATCTTTTTTTCTTTCCCACACCACAATCATTACTATTTCATATTTTCCCCAAAATTAGGGTAGTAAAACATATCCACTGAATATTATGAAAAAAAAAGGTTAATTTTTATGGAATTTATGATATATATGAATATTTTTCCTTATTAAATAACATACACTCAATAACACTGGAAAATTTCATCTAGATATCACCAAATCTCAAAATTGATATGATATTGTCAATTTAATATGTAAAAAATAGTAAAGGAGATTAAAGTCGGAAGAAAAGGAAGTAGAATCCACATTGGCATAGTCTTTATTTTCCATAAAATCTATTTGATGATTTTTTATTTTTTCGTGGGATGCCATATAACTTTTATGAGTAATACAAATCAAACTTCATTAAAAAAAAAAAAAGATTTAAAAGCATGAGATCAAAATGTAACATTGAATCCAAATCAACCTGATATAGGTCATATATCAATAAAAAAATTTACTATTTACACTTTGAAATTTTAATACCCCCATATTCAATTAAGTAATATTATATGAGCAGGCAGGGAAATTCATAAATAAATAATGGGAGGAAAATTCCCCCAACATTTTCACGAGGTAGAATGAAACATATGGGCAGAGAGGTGAAGTAGTTGGACACGTCCTTTTGTTGGAGTATTGAAGTATGGTGGAGATGGCGACTAGACAATCCCAATTTCACCGCACGTTATAAATGTCTACGTGGCCTTTTTGTCCTCCCCATAATCTGTAATTATATGCAAAATTCCATCTTTACCCACCCGATAATCTATGATTCTATTTGCCTACATTAATTATTTCATAATTCACATTAACTGCTAAATTAAAATGTGACTTTTACATGATATATTTGGTACAATTTTTTTTTTTTTTGAATTATAATGAAAATATATTATTATTTATAACTAAATTAGATCGAAAATTAAAATTTGAAAACAGAAAAATATACCGTTCATAGAATTATAATTGATAGGCATAAGTATACGGACATGTATATATAAATTATTGTTATTTCTTATATAATTCATATATAATAAATTTACAATATTTATTAATATAATTTTATTTCTTAAATAGAATAAAAGGATCTAATCATTTTGTTATATGAACATGATGATTCATGAGAGACTTCGATATATTATCCAAAAGAAAAGAAAAAAAAAGATGCTTCGTTAATATATGAGGCCAGTACATAGAGTTGTAATATAGAAGTTTTAGCAAAAAGGAAAACTAAATTCAAAGGAAAAGAAAACCAATTAACTCATATTACATTAAAATTTGATTTATATAACTAGTAATTGATTAGCACCCCTTACAATTAACGATCGAAGTGATATTTATCCCATAATTAATTGTGCAGTTATGATTATTCTACACAACAATAATGATTTTTTTTTCTTTTTTCTTTTTCTATTTTGATGGGTTATATATCAGATAGATCTAGCTATTGCACCGGATTGATTGTTAGTGCAAATTGCAATCGATCAAATAAAAATTAATTATAATATTTTTGTTAAAATAATATAGTATGTAATACTATACATGTATATAGATGACTTCCACGAATATGATAAAATATATTTTTTTCTTAAATTAAATTTTTATAAGTTAGAGTGTACTATAATTTGATTTCCGATCAAATTAGTTCTTTCTCAATAATAACATATATCTTATTAATTATATCTTAGTTATAATTTAAAACTCTACTTCAACTATATATCTTATTGAGTGTATTTGAATTGAGCCATTATTTGATTTCCGATTAAATCAAAAAGAATCTAACGATTTTGTACAGTTATGAAAAAACAACAATTATATATAAGTATTAAATCAATACAATATAAGTTGAAATATTGTTTCACAACAGAACAAACAAATTGGTCATAAACTGAAATTCGAAAATTTATATCATTCAATCAATACTACGTGCATACTTTATTGCAATAAAACTTCAAATTTAACTTAATTAAAATATTCAAATTTTATCCTAAACTTCTGGAAATTTTTGTACTGTACAATATCCAAGTTTACGATTTTGCCCCCGTCGTCAAAGTTCTCTGTTTTTCAGCCTATCACATTTCCTTCGTCCACGTGCCCATCCACCAGTCGCTCTTCATTCTCTCTCTCTCTCTCTAAGTTTTTCTTCTCTTCATCAAAGGGCAAACAAAATCTCATCCAACTTCTGCCTTTATAAACTCTAATTTCACCACTCATACGCACAGTGTCAAAAAAATCAAACATGGCTACAACCACCATGGCTCTTCTGTTTCTTTCCTTATTCTCAGCGAACACACTAGCTTCGGACATGTCGATCATAACCTACGACGAGAAGCACAACGTTGTCGAAAAGGGGCCGGGCTCTCGGCCCGACGACGAGGTGATGTCCATGTACGAGTCGTGGATGGTGAAGCACGGCAAATCTTACAACGCGCTGGGAGAGAGAGAGAAGCGGTTCGAGATTTTTAAGGATAACTTGAAGTACATAGACGAGCAGAACGCGTTGCCGAACCGGACGTACAAGCTCGGTTTGAACCGGTTCGCAGATCTGACCAACGACGAGTACCGGAAAACTCATCTGGGGACTAAAACCGACGCTAAGAGGCGGTTTTCTAGAGTGAAGAGCGACCGCTATCATCCGAAAGTCGGCGATAGCTTGCCGGATTCCATTGATTGGAGAGAGAAAGGTGCCGTCGTCCCGGTTAAAGACCAAGGCAGCTGTGGTAAACGTTTCTCTTTCCTCTCTCTCTCTCTAATTTAGTTGTTTCCATATTAGTTTATGTTGTATCTATGATTTTTTATGTAATAATAATAATAAGAGAGGGACTAAAGCATTTCATTATTTTTAGACATACCCCAATTTAATAAATGTCAATTTAAAAAATTAAGTAAATATCAATTTTATCCTTAAAAATTTTAAAACCCTACTTTCTTTCTCTTTTGTTATTTTTTTTACTTGAGTTTTTTTTTTCGAAAATTTCTTGAAGATATAATATCAAAATAATAAACATTTATGAATTAATTAAATGGATGAAAATCATATGAAAAAATATAAAATATCAAGCATACGCCATACGACCGTACACATAGGAATACATTCTATCACGGTGATCAAACACATAGAAGTACATTCGATCACGGTGATAGAAGTATGTTCGGTCATGATAATCGAAAGGAATTAGTGAGTTTTTTTTTTTTAAAGGGTATAATTGATATTTTTTTTAAACTTTTATATTTTAATGAACAATTGTATGAACTGAGCTGTGCTTAGAAATGCATGAATTGCCTTAGTCCCACCCTAATAATAATAAAAAGATCGTTGTTGAAATTCTCCACTAGGGTTTATTTATTGCTGATATCATTTCTGCAAAAATGTAGTTCTTTTTTATAATTTCCCTCACTCTTTTAGTACTAGTTTGCTCAACGTCTAAATATTGAAAATTTCTAATAAATTAATTTTGACTCAATTAATTTAAGCAGTTAAAACGAATTAAAATCTATTCTACATTGCTAGTTAAGAAAACAAAATTGAACTCTTAATTTAGTTGAAATCACTGAAGCTATAATCAGGAATTATATCCTCCGATTGTCGATTTAACATGACCATAGCACATGCCCTCTAATTTTAGTAAAGTGAGACTTTAATATTATGTTTGGGTAAGAGTATTGCATGTCTGGAATTTGAATATTTTGTGTGATTGAGAATCTTTGCTAATAATGTGGTGTGATTGGAATTGAAGGGAGCTGCTGGGCATTCTCCGCTATAGCTTCAGTGGAAGGTATAAACCAGATAGTTACTGGTGATTTGATCTCACTTTCCGAGCAAGAGTTGATAGATTGTGATAGATCGTATAACGAAGGATGCAACGGGGGTCTTATGGACTATGCATTCGAGTTCATTATAAAGAACGGGGGCATCGACACTGAGGAGGATTATCCATACATGGAAAGAAATGGAAGATGTGATCAAAACAGAGTTGGTTTTCTTGATCTTTGTTGAAGAATACAATTATTTGATTCAATGTAGAGCATACATTTTACTATATTACTTGTTGATTTGTTATGTAGAAAAATGCTAGAGTTGTATCGATAGATGGTTACGAGGATGTTCCACCATATGATGAAAATGCATTGAAGAAAGCAGCCGCTCATCAACCAGTAAGCGTTGCTATTGAAGCTGGTGGAAGAGACTTCCAGTTATATGTATCTGTAAGTGGAAGAGACAAGTTTACCTTTATGATCAATGCGTACATGTCACATATTTTGTTTTCTATCGAAAAATGGGTTCAAGTTGTACTTTGAAAAACTTTTGAACTTCGGTACAATGAGGAAAAAATTTAGATTGCAAATTGAAAAGTGAATATATTTAAAAAAAAATTGATTTTAGCCTTTAACATAATATCTTCACAATTTAAATTCTCTATTAAATTTGGTGTTTTATCTCATATTTTATTATACTTAATACATGTTATGTTATGTGTTAGTTAGTGATATTAGTTGTTGTTTTTCTTGTGATTTTTTAGGGCATATTTAGTGGGAGGTGTGGCTTGGATTTGGACCACGGTGTGAATGTTGTTGGATATGGTAGTGAAAATGGTGTTGATTATTGGATCGTAAGGAACTCATGGGGTAAAGCATGGGGAGAAAGTGGCTACCTTAGAATGCAACGGAATGTGCAATCTAAGGCAGGTCTATGTGGCATTGCTATCGAGCCCTCGTACCCGACCAAGACGGGTGACAATCCTCCCAACCCGGGCCCGTCTCCTCCTTCTCCGGTGCAACCACCCTCCGTTTGTGATTCCTACTATGCATGCCCTGAAAGCACCACCTGTTGCTGCATTTTCGAGTTTTTTGGCGAATGCTTCGAATGGGGTTGCTGCCCTCTTGTGGCTGCTTCTTGCTGTGAGGATCATTATAGCTGTTGCCCCCATGACTATCCTGTTTGCAACATTTATGCTGGAACCTGCTCCATCGTAAGTGAATCTTTCTAAATTTTCTACTCGTGACTTAGGATTCTAATCCTCTAATGTGCATAATATAAAATCGACATTTTTTGGGTGAATTTCAGAGCAAGAACAGCCCTCTCGGAGTGAAGGCAATGCAACGTGTTAGTGCCAAACCAATCGCGATGTATGGAAACAATTTGGTAAAGAGCAGCAGCTCTTGAGAGGTTTCGAAATCCATTTTGGTATTTGATGGTTTCTTTGATGCCTAGTGTCGCAATGTCATCATCTGATGATATGGATTTGCTGCAAGGATGAATCAGAGGTTGTAAAGGATGTTTTGATTATGTATGATTCTCAACATTTATGGCTTTAAACTTTAAAGGGTGCTCAATGAAAACAGATTTATGAATCATTGCTGCATCTCTATGTAATATGTACACTAATTTGGATTATTTTGTATTGGATATACTTTTCTGTAGAAATTTTAAAGTCATAATTTGAATTGATCTTCTATTGCTGTATTTAAATTGTAACCATTAAGTTTGCTTATTCTAATAAAACTGGTCTAAGTATCTTCATATGGAAATTACAATGGTAATGATTGCAGTAAAACTCTCAAATCAAGCGGTTGAGATAACAAGTAAACAATTTTTTATTTTTATATAAAATACTAAAAGCAGAGAAATTGAATTTTGTTTACTAAACCTCCATAGCAATCATAAAGTCCGTTGCTCCTACATTCACGTGAATAGTATTATTACAATCGATATCGGTCTACCCACCACTCAACAATTCTTTGGTTTGATTAACGGTTCTAAATACATTTATGGTATGATTCGGGCCCATAATACCAGAATTTGTATAGTATGTATCTTTTCTATTACAATTCAGATAAGTTTGATTTTTTCTATCACAAAAGGATAAATTCGGTTGTTTTTTACCCTTTTTTGTGACTTATGGTGATGTGAATAATAGATGATTTGTACTCGTGCATAATTGACTGATAAACTTATGAATAGTGTATGTTTTTTGGTCTTTTTAATGCAAGATAATTTTAATTCTTTCATTTTTCATCTCCACATACAAGTGAAATCCTCTAGGATTTATAAAAAGAAATTGCCGTGAACAAACACAGATTTGAGGTAATATTTTTTCTCTCACAATTATTTAGTAAATTATATGTTTACAGTTGTGTTGGTAGAAAATGTCGTTTACTTAATCAATTTATAAGACAATTATGCTGAAATTGCCCTTTAGCTCTAGAATGTGGAAAAATATGTTGGAAAATGAAATTTAGGGGTAAACGGCAATTTTTAAAAAAAATTATGGGGTACACGGCAATTTACAATAATTGCCATGTACCCCCAATTTTTTTTTTAAAATTGCCGTTTTGCATTATTTGGGAGTAAAGTAGGTTTGTAATTAAATTTGAGGGCCAAACAGTAATTTTGAAAAAAAGATTTGAGGGCCAAATTGTAATTTTGAAAAAAATTAGGGGGTACAAGGCAATTTTACAATAATTGCCGTGTACCCCTCATTTTTTTTAAATTACTGTTTAGCACTATTTGAAAACAAAGTATGTTTGTAATTAAATTTGAGGGCCAAATGGCAATTTTGAAAAAAGATTTGAAGGCCAAACGATAATTTTAAAAAAAATTAAGGGGTACACAGCAATTTTACAATAATTACCAATAATTACCGTGTACCCCTTAATATATTTTAAAAATTACCGTGTATAGCTACTCTCCCCATTTTATACATCACATGATTTCCACAAATCATATCCTACACTACATCATTATCCTATTATTCATTTAAATTAAATATCCTATCCCACTTAAATGTTAGCAAGTATATTTTCATCAAATGACTTTTTTTCCTTTTAATAATACATTTTTGTTATGATTTGAACTCAATAATTTTTTTATCAACTGTTATATATATATATATATATATATATATATTTCAAGAAACAAATAAAAAAAAATTAACTCACTTTTAATTTTTTTGAACAATAATACCCTTGAATTTGACTTTAAATTGGTAACTTGTTTTTAGTAATTCTCTATGGGTCTTTAAACTTTTAGATGAGGTGAACATCTTGTTGATGGGTTAAAAATATTCTTATGTGAATAATTGCAATTTGAAAAATTTTGGTTTACCCCTAATTAGTGGAAAAAAGGTTTAAAAGCCATATGTAGGGCTAAACGGCAATTTTGAAAAAAATTGTGGGGTACACAGCAATTTTACAATAATTACCGTGTATCCCATAATTTTTTATAAAAATTGCCGTTTACTTGTAATTAGTGGAAAATTATTAGAATGAATCACTTTAGATCACTTAATTATTCAAAATTTAAAATTATTACTAATTATTTAAAATTATTACTAATTACAATGAAAATTTAAAATATGAAATTTAAATAGACATTTGTAATTATTACTAATTATTTAAAATTTAAAATTATTACTAATTATCACTTAATTAGAATGAAAATTGTCGTTTACTTTAGATCACTTGTAATTTAAAATTGCCGTTTAACTTAGAATGAATCAACCATTCAAAATTTAAAATTATTTAATATGAAAATATTTATCACTTAATGTCGGAATTGTAATTTTAATTATTAGATATATTAGAATGTCAATTCCGTGCAGTGTCAGTGAGCCCAATTAACTGTACTTTGTGGTAGAAAACATACATATTATATGTATTGTGGTAGAAAAATACATTTATTATATGAATTATGGTAATCTGGACATTTATCACTTTATTGTATATGAGTCATCCGTGGCTAAATGATGATAATAATCAGTCACAACTTATTGAGGATTTCAATGATACGAGATTCTCTAAATTAATCTAATACTTTGCAAGAGATGGTAGATATTCGGTCAATGAGTATATAAGCTTGCTTCAACTATTACTTTTGATAGTAATCTCGAGCAAAATAAGGCCAACTTTTATTTTAAAGTTGATGTTGATAACAAATGCTGTGTTTTGTGAAAATGATTTAGAAACTTGGCATTCTTTTGTCAATTATTGTTTTGCTATTGATTAATGGAAAGAATCAAGCTGGATAGGAAAATGGAGAGTGTCATTCCATAAGTGGATTCATTAAGGGAGTTGATCATCTCATTAGTAGAGACCTTGAAATAAGAAGAGGTTGCTAGTTTTAGTATGATTTTAAACAAATATTGAAGGAGCGGAATTCGAAATTATGGGAAGGAATTCATAAGTCTTCGAATCATGTTGTTTATGAGGCAATAGTTTTCCTATAAGAATGGTAATAATAACGAGTTGTGATAGCGTCAACTATTTTATCAGTTACTTTTCACGTTGTGCACAAACTTAAAAAAGATTTTTCAAACTTTATGTAGATTTAACATTTTTTATAGATATTCATGAAACTATAATTAGTATATGCTATTAATTTTCAGAATTCGAGGTAATCTATGTTTGGCTATTTCAAAAAAACAATGCAAGCATGTTTTAAAAAAAATTGTGTTCATTTTGTTAAATATAGTGCTAATGTTTTAGCACACATATTTGCTAGGACGTTTCGTCTATAAGAGAGCATCAATTTTTATGTTTGACCCGTTGGAATTTTGCGGTTGCACTTCCTGTTACTTTTTGCGGTTAAACAATAAAGAAGCTTTGGCTTCAAAAAGTGAAGTGATTGACATTTAATTAATAAAATAGCTTGATTATTGGTTATTGGGCCTATATTTTGTGAAATTTCAATTAAGTGGCACATGGCACAATTTGATAGTCTCATAGTAAAAAAAAAAAAAAGCGCTGATTTCAACCCAAAAATCGAAACAAAAATTGTATGTGGGCCGACATTTGATGGATGGGCCTATGTTGGGTGATACGGCCCACGGAGTCCTTGGACTGCAGCCTGTAAAGGCTTAATCTTGTCGGAAGTCTACCAGTTAGCCCACTAAGTTATATTCATGGGCCCAAAAACTCTCTAAATATATTGAAAATAACATAAAATCATGTATATTTTCATACTTATCAAGCATGAACCAAAACTAAATATAATCATTACAATTGAACGGATCTTGTTACATTTTTTCCGCAATAGAAATTTGAAACTCGTTCGAAATTTTATCTTTTTTGGTTCATGTGAAACGAAGTCGTATAGGATTTGTTGGAAATTAATTGAATATTGTTTATTGGTGTGATGAATATTTAGTTGTTTTGAAGGATATGTAGACTCATATCACACACATGTATTGGTGATCCGAATTGGAATTAAATGAGAGTCGTGATTGTTTTAGTGTTTTAACTTTTTTTTTTTAAAGAAAGGGAAATGGATTTTAGCCCCTAGCACTTCCAAACCTTTTCTTTTGCCTTGTATATTTATGTAGTTTTTAACTTGTACATTTTATTTTTTACTTTATTTCCTCGGAATTTATTTTTTCTACTTTTATAAGTTATGGGGTGTGTATAATATCATCCTTTTCTTTTTACACCTTTAATCAATAATGGATATGACTTATTCTTTTTACACCTTTAATCAATGATGGATATGACTTATAAAAAGAGTAGGTCGTGTTAAGAAAATTAAAAATGGGTTGAGGCAAGGGAGTTGGGGGCAGAAATTGTGTCTATCAGAGTGGAATAGATAGAATAATAGTTCAAAGTTCAACGTTCCTTCACCAACGATATATAATAGTGTTAATTGTGTTAAAATTAACATTTTCTTATTTTTTTTTAACTATTTTTAATTTTTCCTCATGCAATTTGGCTATTCAATCAGATATTCTCGATTCCCCACTTATATATAATTGACCGTTTTTCGCTTAAAACAAAATCTTTGAAACTAAATATCTAATACATTGCATATAGACTGTTATATTGCAAAGTGATGCCAATTGCCAAGCTACTATATATACCATCCTATTCTCCACCTGTTTTGACATTTACATACACAACATTATATCATTTTTCTTTATCAAGACGATATGCTTTTGTTAAGCACACTCCACTGTAACAACTGTTATCATATTTGTTATATGGTAGTGCAAATTAAAAGGAAATTATATCTGGAAACATATGATTTTTCCTAATTAACAGTACTATTTCTGCAATCCAAATGTGCAAAATCACCCACTTGATTGCCCCATTTCTAGTCAACGCCAACCCTGCAAATAGTTAGTTGGTCCCTTTAAAATATTGAGTCTAATAAAGCAACTGTAAATGACTTTGAGTTGCATTCAGATTGACAAAACAAAGTACTGAGACTTAGTGCAATGTATAAATTATGTATATTCTATTTATTCACAAGTAAGAAAAAAGAAATAAAAAATCTGTCCACGACATGTGGGATTTGACTTTCTGGCAATACTTAAGGATGTGAATGTGATCGCCATTATGTATATTTATGAATGAAATAGCTTGTAGGTAGGGGTGGAAATTGAAATGGAAATTTTCGATATCCGTCGAATTTGATTCGAATTTTTTTGATTTTGGAATGAATATTTTTAATCCGAATTTCGATTTTTTTGAAAATTTTTAGATGGAAATCGGAATTAGTTTTGAAATTTTTTAAAATTTCGAAATCCGATCCGAAATATTTTTGAAATTCAATTTTCGAAAATTTCGATTTCCGATCCTATTCGAAATTTCGATTTCTATAGCAAATAGTATATAGTATAAAATGTTTGAATTATATAATATAATATAATATATTTTATATATATTTACTATATGTAAATATAAATATACATATTATAGTATACTTTATAATACTATATATTATATAATATATTTTATATACTTTATGCTATATGATAGTATATAAATATATTATATACTATATGTATATAGTATAGTTTATATTATAGTTTTATTTTATACTATATTCTATAGTTTATAATGTAGTTTTTTAGTATTATTTTATAATATATACTATATACTATAGTTTATACTGTAGTATCTGTAGTTGTTTAGTATTATTTTATAATATACACTATATATTATAGTTTATACTGTAGTATTGCATTGTCTATTGTGTGTTTTATATGAATATTGTACATCAGCAAAATAATTAATCTCTCATGTCTTTGGTAGATATTATATTGATGTTAAATATTTAGAATATCAGATTCGAGGTCGTATTATTTCTTAGGATATTAGAAAAGACTATATAGCTAATAGATCAACTAATTAATTTCGAAAATTTCTGAATTTCTGAATTTTTTAATTTCTGAAAATTCCGAAAATTCCGAGATTTCGGAATTCCGAAATTTCCGAAAATTCCAAAATTTTCGAAATCGGATTGGATTTCACATTTTCTAAATTTTTTTGATGAAAATTGAAATTGATTTTTTATTTCCGAAATTTTTTGGAATTTTTCCGAAACACCCTATTTCTGATTCGATCCGTCCGATCTCCACCCCGACTTGTAGATATTTACAATGAATTTAAAGTCATGAATAATGGCTCTCTTTTTAAGAGATGCATCTCCCCTCAAACAAGAATGTGACAAATGAGATGAATTAGAAATGTCTCTCTTAAGATACTATGGAGCATTTGATTCAATTGTTACTAATTAATCAAAGCACGAAAACATTTGACGAATAAATTGATGTGTTTCCAAGAAGAAGAATAAGAAAAATAAGAAAAACAGAAAAATTATGTTGCAAGTCAAAAAGGGTTTTCTAAGTCAAAACTAATCATTAATTTCAGTGGAGCTGCATCACTCATTCGAGATGACAATATATTTTTTAAATAATAAATAAAATGATATAAATACTACCTAATAATTTAATCACATTATTGGGAGTAGTACTTCTATACCCTAAAATCCGTGGCCCTTAAAAAAAAAAAAAAAAAAAAAAAAAAAAAAATATATATATATATATATATATATATATATAAATTGATATTTAAAAAATATACAATTAATACTGATAGTTAAATTTGTCGGGTCGAATTTGAGATTCATGTCATATTTGCCCACTAGTGGAGTTTTTAAGTTTTATCTAATGAAAGAATGTGTACATATTTCTTTTTCTTTTGTGTAACTAATTAACTCAAACGTACATTAGATAGTCAATATCAAATTGACTATTGAGTTATTTTGCTTGCTTTTTAGGGAAAAGTTTAGTTCATTCCTTTTTTTATAACTTAGCAATAAAAGAACCATATTTTATAAATAAATAAAAGCATTCTTTTTATATTTTTTTATTTTTGCATCGTTATTTGCTATGTTTAGATTTTGTGCTCGATCTAGCATGAATTAATTTCTCTCTAATTAGATAACTTTAATCTTTCAGCAACAACTTATTAATTAAATTAAACACATATAAACATAGTATTGTTGTAGAATATTTTCACAATAAAAAATTCATTTTAAAATACCCCGAAGTTCATCCGAAAGACATGAATAACAACGTAGTAATATTGGGATAATCCAGTCTTTTCACATAGTATATAGATCTATTTGACTTGTTCTTCTAATCCAGAGAATGAGAGAAATATTCAAATATAATATAATTGCTTCCAATTAATATATTGGTAAGCATCATTTAATAATTTAACTTGTGGAAAGTCTTCTTTGGCATTGTGGATTGCACATGCAACGAACAAGTTGGTAATATAACAACTTTCCTTTGAATATATCTTCCAAGTGACTATACACCGCTACCATGTTGACCAGTTATTATATCTTCTAATTAAATTTTGAAATATATTACTGTATTGAAATATATATGCACACACACAAAAAAAAAAAAAATTGAGATTTTTCCCAAATAGTGATTATTTTCCAAAGATCTTTGAATTCCAAAACTACTATTTTATCACATTAGGTATATATATATATATATATATATATATATATATATATATTATAATTTTACTTGAAATAAAATTGAATGGTAAAAGAGATAATTGCAAATATTGATTGAATCAGCTAGCTGTATAAGTTCGTATCTGATTAGAACAAAATAATAAAATTTTCTATCAAATGTAAGTTTGGAACTTAGTTTATTATTCAATATTAATGTCATATATTGAAATGGATGGTATAATAATTTTTAAATGGAACGATGACATTTCAAAGTCAACTGGGAATAAAAAGAGGAGTTTCTATTCTCCTTCCTTCCAATACCCTAATCCTTATATACAACTCAACTCAATTTGAAAACATTGAAAAAACAAGTCTACTACTCTTCAACTTTCATTACCACCACCATGGTCGGAGCTCCGGTGTCATATTCCGGCAACCAGCCTCAAACTCAGATGTCATACGCAACACCAAATTCAACCATGTCGACCCTTTTGCCCTACAACGGACAAGCCCCACCTCCTCTGTCATCCAACCCGGTGAGCCCTTACCCAGGATCGGCCCCCGGCCCACCTCCGAACACGGGCCATTACCCGAGCTCGGCACCCGGCCCGCTTCCGAACATGATGGCTCCTAACCCTCACATTGTGCCAACATCATCAGCTCCTAATAATGCAAACTATGCCTTCCCTGCTAATCCAGCTTCTCCTTTTCCGACGACCTCCGCCCCTTATCCGGTGAGCTCAGCCGCGCCTCCGCCTCCCTTTCCGCCCTGCTCCACCGGGCCGCCGCCCTCGTATCCTCCTAATCAGGTGAATGCATCCACAGCTTATAACCCTCATGCTCCGCCGCCGTTCTCCGGCGGTTACCCGCCAAATTCTCAGGCACCGGCGTATCCTCCCACTCAGCAATATAACCCACAGGCTTATCCTCCTCAGTACTCCAATAATCCTCAGGCTCCAAGTGGCTATCCTACTGGTAAATTTAAAATTGCTGTCATTTCTTTCATTTAATTTAGTTAAAATTAAAAAATGCATTTCATGATCATATAGTTATATTAATTTTACCATGTTTTGATTAGCAAGATCGTGCCCAAAATATCCCACCTAGATAGCTCTAGGTCATAGTCTGTACCCGCCTAATAGTCGTATCCAGTGAGATGTTTACTTTGCGTGATAGCAATTTATGATTAATCTTGGTAGTTATATGATTATTTGAAATTTGGGACTAAATGCTTGATAAAATTCAGAAATTACTAAATTTCTAGAGTTAAATTACATACCTTGTTCTTATTCATTTGTTTCCCATTCAAGGTTATTTTAGTAATTGGAATTTAATCCGGATCTAGTTTAATAATTTGAAGTAGGAGTTGGACTGTACACACCCTCATTGCTAAATAGACTCACATTAGAATAATATAACTCTATCAAATTTCAGAATATACCTCACAACATTACCATTTTACTCTTTAATTATATAACAAAAATTTTAATTAAATAATAAGTAGCAAGGGTGTGTCTTCTAATAAATATATTTTTTGATTTATTTTTAATGAGATATGTTTAGTAATCGACAGATTGTATAAGCCCACCCTTAGAGTAATCATTGAAGCTATATTCACTTCTCACCTAAATAAAAACAAATAACTCGGCAGAAACAATTTTATTTATTTATTTATCCATATTCGAACATTTAATTATATTTTTTACCAATTCAATCCAATCCTGTAAATCAAATATACTTTAGGCTTCCATGACCTCAGATATATTATAGTACCAAAATATCATGAATTATTAGCTAAAATTGAAAACTGAAAAGCATGAGAAATGAACTAAATGTGCCCATTTACAAACATTTCTAATGGTGCAGAAAATTCCAACCCAGATTAGACTTCCATTAAAATTCCCAACATCATACATATGTTGAATTAAGGTAATGATGATAAAATAAATTAGTAATATTAATTACTACAATAATATTGCAGGTGGCGGTGGAAGCTACCCTCCACCTACGGGTGCTTATCCACCACAGGCTACTCCAACAGGCCAACAACCTCCTTATTCCACCGGAACCTACTCCGCCACTGGAGGCGGCTATTCGGCGGCGCCTCCTCCATCCGCCGGAGTCTACCCACCCCCCGGCGGAGTCTACCCACCACCACATTATTGAGCATCATAGGTTGAATTCTGATCCAAACCTGAAAATGATGTTTAATTTGATGGAATTTGTGACTAGCATCAAAATTTTAAGTCAGTTTTCAAGAGACTTTTTTTTTTTTTTTTTTTCCCTAAATCCTTGTTTTAATATCCAACATATTGTGGAAGGATATGTTCTGATTATCTATGGATTTCATCTTTCTATCACTTGAATGAGCAAAATATATATGCGTATATTACTTTGGGAAGCAACAAATATTTTTGTATCTTAACAACTGATGTCTTATGCATTAAGAAACAAAGGTGATTTTCATCTATATAGTTCGATTAGTGATGTATCAATTAAATAAATAGTCTCTGTTGACGTTAAAAGTCGTATAAGATGAATCGGGTCAAACACAAAATAAAAACAGATGAAAATTGAATAATATAAAGCAAGAAAAATGAGCAACACCAAAATGGGGCTCAGAAGCATGCCCTGATGAATTTGGCTGGGTGGAGTAAATAACACCAAAATAGGGCTTGATGCATCTTATTATATATTTCTGAGAGATAAATAAGCTCAAATGGAATGAATTTCAAATCCCTCTAAATGATAATTGAGGCACTAAGTTAAGATCTAGATCATAGAAAGTATATCGAAACTCCCAATTTTAGGAAATTTGATATGATAAATCGGATATGATCTCACATAATTTAGATTTGATTTGATTTGATTTGATTTGATTTGATTTGATTTTGGATTCTTTTCCTTTTCTAAATATTTTGGGCTTGAAGATCTCTTCCTTAATAAACTTTCTAGGTAATATTTGCTAAGAAATCCGACTGGAATCGCAGGTTGGAGCCTAGCCCAGAGCTGGGGTCTCCTGGTCGGCTAACTCGACTTAATATCATCCAAGATAGTACGTCATGGCTCAGAGGAGCCATCAACATGCCAAGCAAATTTTGACAAGTGAGAATTGACGATACCTAATACGCCATAACAGGTAGTTTGTAGAAAAAAATTTGATGGTGATCATGTGAATTAGAGTGGAGAAGGAAAGAATATCGACTTGAGTAGTCATGATTGGGGGGGGGGGGGGGGAAGGAGAAGGATCAACATTTGGTTGATATCATGTAGGATTTCGTAATACCAAATCAATTTAGAATATCTTCAATATCTTTGTTGATTTGTCCTCCATCAATATTGACAAAATTTTGGAGAATATAATCTATATATGGTATATGAATGTAACATGATCTCATCTAATAAATTTTTTGATTATTGCTATAATAATGATTAAAGTTATATTTGTTGAATAAATTAAAATAATACAATGATTGGATTTCAAGAATTCTAAATCATCAAAATAAAAATAAAATATCAAAAACGATATTTTGATGGAGTGCAAACTATATTACTGTTGCATACAATAACCGTTACAATAAATATTACTGTTGCATACATTATTATAAATAAGAAGTATCAAACTTATGTACTCATATACTTTATACTAAAATCTACAAATTAAGAGTAAGAAATTATATACAAATATATCATTTATATTTATATTTATATTTACATAACAAAATTAATAAAACTCACTTTCTATGTCCATTTGATGGTATACAAATAAATATTCATAATTAATCTTGAAGAATAAAAAGTTATTGACATTTATAATAGTGGTAATATGTCGATGAATTTTTTATTATGAAATTTCATTCATTCATATAAAAACCAACTGATCTCATTTCCACTTTATAAAGTATTGAATTTTGCATAATTTATGTATATTCATAGTATGAAAATCATTACTATATATACATGGAAATTGAAAGAGAATAAAACTTGATCGTATGATATGTTAGAAATTTAGCATTTTGTGTATATATGGTAATAATTATGAAAGTTGTGAATATCAGTTTTTTTAATGTAAAAAATTGATAATTGTGGCTGCATGAATCTGAAATTTCATTATTAAGAGAGCATGAAGTTCATATTTGAACAATTATAAAAATATTTTACTTTAAGTTGTAATATAGTTTTGTGACTTTAGATTTATCAGATTTTGAAATGTTTATCATTCAATATGATTTTCTAAGAGATAATTTTGATTTTAAGGTATTTGGAAAAAAAATTATATAAATTTTTTAATGGTTAAATTTATAAATTTTATTTGAAGTAATATATAATAATAACATTGTTTTTACGATCATTATGAACAAGTTATTGAACATATATTTGCCTAATTTTTTTCCGGGTCAATTGTGACAAATATTATTAGTAAAGTTGTCAAACAATGTATTATGAAAATAACAAATATTTAAAATTGATAAATTATATGAGTAGTAGATTAAATTGAAATAATTTAAAAAAACTATATTGTTTTTCATGATGATCATTTGTATATAAAAAGTTTATTAACACTTGAAATTTATTTGTTGCATCAGACGAGTACCAAATGAGATTGAAATTAATATTATCGACAACTTCATTTTTATTTTTTTTGTAAATTTATATTTTCACATCAAAATTAAAAATATTTAAAAAACTTGAAATTTATTTATTGCATCAGACGAGTATCAAATGAGATTGAAATTAATATTATCGACAACTTCATTTTTATTTTTTTTATAAATTTATATTTTCACATCAAAATTAAAAATATTTAAATTTTATAATCGTACTTCACATGAATAATAAATTAGATGAGAATTCTCCCAAAAAAATATATTAATTTTCTTATTAACACTTTTATAACTAAATATATCAATAGTGTGCCCTCGCACAAGACTTATACTACTTAAATATATGTCATATTTTTTACCTAAGCCCATTATATTTATTTATATTAATCAATCAAAGGTTGTATTTAATCAAAAGTTTATTATTAGAAAATATGTAATTATTTAAACAAAATTAACTTTGACTTTTTGCAATATTACATGTTTAACAACTTTTCTTTGAAACTGTTTTTTTTTTTTCTTTTTTCTTTTTTTTTTTTGTCTAAACTCAAACCAATGGAATTTGATCCTCTAATACAAACTTATAATTCACTGTTAGATCTACATCTAATCTATCCTTCTAGGGCTAGTTTGGTTGGAGGAACGAGAAATTAAGGTGATTAATAAATTTTGCGATATGTTTTATAGAAAATAGATCGTAATGTTTTTAGTATATCCTTATCCATCAAACCAAAACAGTGCAAACTAGCCCTTAAAATGAAAAATGAATATATATATATATATATATATATATATATATATATATATATATATATATATATATATATATATATATATATTCAATTAAGAATACTGAAAAATATGATAATAAAAAAGAAATAATAAAACCGGATGTCAAAAATTGAAAACGAAATAATGCGAGAGAATTAGACCGACCATAGATCCCGCAATTCGAAGAGTATACCGATAGGAGTTGGAATTCCCCTAACAAGTCTTCATATCTTCATACAACCATACTCACAACGCTTAAAGAATTAAGGAGTGATGGTAGAGATGAAGTTTTTTGGGATGGATTTTAGCTGCGCATTTAATTCGCTGGGCAACGGTGAATTCCCCGAAAAAGATTGTTTGCTCCCCTTAATTTCTAAGCTATTGGGTTACTGCATTGTGGCTGCCTCAACAACAGTCAAACTCCCACAGGTGAGTATTATTCGCATCTTAATTTAGTTATACTGAAATCAGCTCTTGTTTTAACTGGGTTTTTGATTTGGGTTCTCGATCCATGACTTTTTGGATGGATAGTTGAAAAAAGATCTGGTCTTTGACGTGCTCTTAAGTTGTTTGTTGAAAGTTCTGAATGAATGAGTATTAATGTATTGAAGTTTTTTTTAGTGATCCTGTTTTTTCTGAAATTTTTATGAGGGAATTGGAAGTTGACACCATTCTTCCATATGCTAACCGGATAATAATTGCTGCGTACTCAAAAAAGTTTGGGTGTTCTGAATCTTGCTGAATAGAATTTGTGTTTTCTTTTGTTATATTTGCTTGGAATTTGATTGGTTCTTGTTCTTAATGAAGTATTGTTCTAGTTTGAAAAGCCAAATTCTAGCAATAATTGAATTTCGGGCTTGTGATTATTCTGAGGATACGTTTCTATGTAGCCACATTATGATTGACCCGAATATGAATGACTTTGGTTTGACTGAAAGTTTATTTGACATGGTTCACGACCATTTTGTGGAAAAGCTAACCCTGGTCTGCTTTCTGGCTTCCAAACCTTGCTGCTGAATGTTTGAACACTGCAAGAATTCACAAAACTGAATGCATGATATAATTTTTTAAAACAGAATTTGATTTACTTTTCTGCCTATAAAAGCAAGTATTGGTTTTAGAAATTCTATGAAATTAGTTGTATATCCTGGGAAAGGTAAATTGCATTGATTAGCATTTTCTATGTATACAGTGAAAAGATAAGTGAACTTTTAGTAAAGATCCACCATAATCCAATATGATAATAGCTAAATATGCAAACTTATATTACATTAACAGGGAAAACATATATCCAATTTACAAACTTACAAGATGAAGTGAACTTATAATAAAGACCACCATAATCCAATATGATAATAGCTAAATATGCAAACTGGAGTGAGTTGTTGAACTCTCCTTCGGACGTTTGTTTTGTCAAATATTTCGATTAACAGTTCTGTGTTCCTTGAAAAAGTAATATGATTGGAGTGATCTGTTGAACTCTCCTGACGGTTTGTTTTGTCAAATAATTCAATTAATGGTTTTGTGTTCCTTGAAAAAGTCTCTACATTTGTATTTATCACCTTGAATGTACCAATGCTAATGCTATCACTCCAATAAAACAGTAGTCATCACTTATTAAGCATGAATATGAATTTAATCATCTTGGATCTTGAGTGCATTTGGGACAATGATATTTTTGGACTTCCTTGTGTTATTATGTTTGTACCAGTAAATGTTTTTTTTTTATCTTTGTGAAATGTTTTCTGACCTTTGTGATTCTCCATACCAATGATAGACTAATGTTCATCTTGGATCTTGAGTGCATTTGGGACAGTGACATTTTTGGACTTTCTTGTGTTATTATGACAATGATACTTTTGGACTTTCTTGTGTTATTATGTTTGGACCGAAATGTTTTTTTTGACCTTTGTGATTGTCTATACCGAATGATAGGCTAATGTTTAGAAACCTCGAACCCTCAACATGTATGTAAGAATGACACTTATAATCTGATAGGAAGTCGAGGACACCTAATAAATTCCTCTTTTTTTTGGATGATATTGTGTTTGTATTCACAAAATAAAACTCACACTCAAATATTGATGAAACTAATGTTTAGAAACATCAAACCCTCAACATGTATGTAAGAATGACATTTATAATCTGATGGGAAGTCGAGGACACCTAATAAATTCCTGTTTTATTTTGGATGACATTGTTTTTGTATTCACAAAATAAAACTCATACTCAAATATTGATGAAACTAATATTTAGAAACCTCAAACCCCTTAACATGTATGTAAGGATGACATTTCTAATCTGATGGGAAGTCGAGGACACCTAACAAATTCCAGTTTTTCTTATGGATGATATTATTTTGTATTCACAAAATAAAATTCATACTCAAAAGATTCTTCTTTTTCACTAAATACAAATAAAACTCATATTCAATCTTTTTCATGAATGATTGATGTGTTTGATGTTTTTCATGAATGATTGAATACAAATAAAAACTCGATACTCCAATCTTTTTCATGAATGATTGAATACAAATAAAAATTCATACTCAAATCTTTTTCATGAATGACTAGTTAGTGATTGATGTATTTGATGTTGTTCATGAATGATTGAATACAAATAAAACTCATACTCAAATCATTTTCATGAATGAGTGATTGATGTGTTTTGATTTAAATCTGATGTGTAAATTTGATGTGTGTAGGAAGGACCTCTAGCTGTATAAGCTGGCACACTTATAACGTAAGTTGAAAATTTCATAACCATGTTTAAGCATGTAAAAAATTTAAGAATTTTTTTTTGGAGACAGCCATTTATAATTTGAGTCCATTAGAATGGTTTGAATTTGAATTTCACTGTGTTTGAATTTGAATTTCACTGTGTGGTGACTTATGGTAACTAATTCAGACTCTAGTTAGTGATTGATTTAAATCTGATGTGTTTGATGACTCCAGTTAGTAATTGATTAAGTCAGACTCTAGTTAGTGATTGATTTAACAGACGTGTTTGTTTTAAATTTGATGTGTTTGATGAATGTATAGCTAGTGATTGATTTAAATCTTATGTGTGTAGGGGAATTTGAATTTCACTGTGTGTGATAACTAATTTGAATTCCACTGTGTGGTGTTAGACTCTAATCTGATGTGTGGTAACTAATTTGAATTCCACTATGTGGTAACTAAGTCAGACTCTAATATGATGTGTTTGATGAATGACTAGTTAGTGATTGATTTAAATCTGATGTGCATAGGGAAGCACCTCTAACTGTATAAATTGGCAAACTTATAACCATAAGTTGGCAAAGTCATAACCATGTTTAAGCATGTAAAAAGTTAAGAAAGAAAAAGGAAACAACTATTTATAATTTGAGCTCATTAGTCTGGTTTGAATTTGAATAACAAAAGTCAGACTCCCTCTTGAGGTGTTGTGTGCAATTTAGGTTGGTTACAATTGAATCTTACCCTATCTATTTATACTAAACCACCTCCTAATAGATGATGGAGATTTATTCAATTGAGTGAAGCTCTCTAGAATTCTATTCTAGTTCCTAAGGATCTTTTAGACTAGAAGATCATACATACTTCTTACATCTAGAAAAGAATTCTCCCTCAATTCCTATATTCTAAGGATCTTTTAGTTATATATACCTCTTACTCTTTACTTGTGCTAAGAAATATGGGCTTTGGCTATGGATGAGCCTCTTAGGCCAATCAAATTATGCAAGACAAGCACTTGCGTGACATCTGGCTTTTCCTCCAACCTTTTAGCATCTAACAGATTTGATTGTTGTTCCCCAGTTATATCAAAACCCCTTAGCTCCCTCCATACACGTTTGACCTAAGCATATTTGTAGTTAAGATAGAATAAAAGCAACCTTTCTAATTAGCAAAATCTGAAGAGAAAGCTACTTGACATCTGTCCGGTGCCAAAGGATGAAACACTAGTTTGCAAATGGTCTATAATTTGTTTTGTTCCTATATAAGTATTACCTGTGTGAATGACGAGTCTATTGCAAACAAAATAAATTATAGACCATTTGTTTTCCAAACATTAGTCAAAAGTATGGCTCTTGTGGTAACTGGTAGGTCCAGATGCTGTAATCATGTTTTTGAACACTTAATTGCCATACCACTTAATCAAGTTCTGGTTTTCCTATTCAGATTATGAAAATCGTGAAGCACAGTAGTGTCAGAGGGCTTAGTGTTGTGGCTTTTGAACTTGAGGTTGTTGGCTATACAATTGCTTTGGCTTACTGTCTTCACAAAAAGCTCCCTTTTTCAGCATATGGGGAGTTGGCATTCCTATTGATTCAGGGTATGTACTTTAAATCCTTCTATCTTTATCTTTTCTTGAAGATGAAAAAGGAAGAGTCACAAACTCTAGGCTATGGCTGTTGGGATGAAGGGCTCTGTTGCAAAGGCCGCATTTAGTGGAACATATTAGCCAATTATAGAAAATATGGTAAATGTTAGATTTTGAATACACATAAAAGCCTAAATAAGTTCAAGCCTCTGGTGAGCTAAAAGTTTGATATGACTTCTTTTATACCAGTACCAAAACAAATTTATTGTGTCTTCTTAAGACTTATATAACCACTTTAATCTTAAGTACGATGGTTATAATCTGTTAATTTTATTTGATTGATTACTCTGAAAAGTTAATGTTTCTAATAGTATTCTTATCTCTCTCTGTTTTTTTTTTTTTTTTGCAGCCATAATTCTTGTAGGAATCATCTATTACTATTCTCAACCTCTTGGAATTAAGACATGGATCAGAGCATTACTGTATCCTTTCAGTGCTCCACAATATCAAATATTTCCTTCTCACAGATTATCACATATTGGAGAAGTTGTATATTTATACATATACCAAAATGTTTTTTTCTGGATACTTATGAAATGATCGGTTGTGGATGAGAATGAAGTCTACATCTCCTTAACAATTAAACACAGATACTGTGCATTAGCACCAACAGTGTTGGCTGGTCAAATTGATCCCCTTCTTTTTGAAGCTCTATATGTGAGTCGCCACAGATAGCATTTGAATTTATATCATATCTATGTCACTTGTCTCATTATTTGTCCTTGTAACTTCTTTAGATTCATTCAACAGAATTTATCCTATTTCAGTCGTTACATTTTTCACAAGTATCTGAGCTAATTTGAAAAATGAATTCATCAGGCTTCTCAACATGCAATTTTTTTCTGTGCTCGGATTCCACAAATTTTTGCAAATTTCAAGGTAAGGATTTAATTCGATCATGTTCTTAGATTTTAGTTTACCATTTGAAGGTCCATCCTATGATGATTTCTGAAGGGACCCAAAAATAGAAACCAGGGATTTTAGTACTACATAAACTTCAAACTTTTCAGAAACAGATTGACTGTTGATGTCAGAGTCAATGCATATGTTATAAAATAGCAAGAATTCTCTCTTGTAATTTGAGAAGCACAAATATGCTATCCATGGGTCACACTGTAAAAATGGAAAGTATGGTACTTCAAATGTTCTCTATTTTGATGATGCTATTGTTTTTCTAAGCTGGCGTGGGTAGAGTTTGCAGCTTAGATGCTTATTTATTAAGCAGTGTAATTTTGGTCTGAGCAGAACAAAAGCACTGGGGAGCTTAGCGCCATAACCTCTTTAATGAATTTTGGCGGTTCCATGGGTAAGTAATCGTATTTCTGTTGGCTTAACAGATTCAACAAAATTGGTAGATTATCTTATATTTTGTTGTTTGGCAGTGAGAGTGTTTACCAGCATGCAGGAAAAGGCGCCAACAAGTGGTAACTTACATCTTTTTCAGTTTGTGTACAAAGTACAATGTTTGATCTTAAGTCAAATCACATCCAAAATTCATTACATGTGTATTGCCTAAAAGATTGCTCAAATATTGAGTCGAAAAGTAGTCACGGGCCATATTGCTTGAGTTGAGTGTGCTCCAAAAACGAAACATGATAAATTGTTCGTGATAGAATGATTTATTCTGTATAAAAAACCAACTCTTTTTGATATCGACAAACTTGCCCCGGACAGGTTGCTCAGAATCTTTGTCCTTGTTTTTATTTACTCGGAATTTCATGTATTTTCTTAACCAATCATTGAATGGAAGTTTTAGTCCTATGGTTGATAGCTTCGGTTATCGTTGCTTATACTCTCCCCTTTTGTAATCTCTTGGTTTTTATCTCTTCCGTTAACTACTGCATTTTCTTTTCAGTGGTCATGGGCTCTGTGATTGGCATTCTCACAAATGGTACAATCTTAAGTCAGATAATTATTTATGGAAAATCGTCTGCAAAAAAAGAAAAGAAAACCGACTAGAGAGGGGAGATTGACTCTTCAAAATCTGTAAGTTCGTTGCATCGTGATTAGTGCAAGAAGAGGGTACAGTTGTCTTGAATGTGGTGGCTATGATGGTAATGTCTTAAGCTCAAGATCCTTTCTCTGATACATTTTAATGTTTCGATATGAAATTCAAAATCCAGCAAGACATTGTAGTGTTAAAATATGTGTTGATGAACTCATAGACACTAGTTTTTTGATGCGGATTATTACAGTAAATGGAGAACTGAAATTAGGTGAGTAACATTTAGATACAAATGAGATGATTGCAATGCATATCTGAGTTGTTCTATTCTGAACTGTTAATTAATTGAGTATGAATTCAGGCGATCACATCCGTGAGTTGTTTTGTACACCCAGCCTTTCCGATTCAGCTTGATTCGAGATCATTCGTTAAATCAAGTTACATCAAGTTTCTCGATATTTGATTTGATATTGTTTGTTAAAGCCCCAGTTTCTGATTGGTTTGACAATGATGTCAAACAAGCTTAAATTGATAAAACTATGGGCCTCTCTGCTGGTGTTGAATAAGTAAAACAAAAAAAAATCATAAAACAGTGTAATAAGATTAATATGACACAAGAAACAAAAAGATATAAGGTTGCGTTTGGATATACGTATTTGAAATTCATGAAGATGATTCCAAAATTAGTTCAAAATGATAATAATAGATTTAAAATTCATATCTATTCAAATACCATCGATAAATTTGTTATCATGAATTTCAAATTCAACCATTCAAATGGAACCTTTAGAATATTTGCCAAGAGCATGCCAGTTGTAATTATATCAAAAAATGGGGTTAATTGCCAAAAAAAAAAAACACCTTTTTCCGAATTACAAATTGATGCAACTTTTTGGAAACCATTTTCTATGTTTAGATTTCAAATGAATAATTTGAAAATAATTTTGCAATAATTCATCTTTGAAATGAGACCTTATAGATCTTACATGATAATTTCAGTTCTTGCCACTTCTCAACCTCCTTTAATAATCTCTTAGTTGTTTCATCTTTCATGATTGCTATTGTAAAAAATGGTAGTATTTCAAGACATACAACCTGCAAAGAAGAAAAAGAAAATGCCTGTCCCTACTTGTTCATATTAGACTTGAAGGAAGCAAACTTGTAAAATCACATCCATTCAATAATAATGTACGATTACATTAAACAACATAAGTAGATTAAACCTAAACAAACAAGATAATCATATAGTATATCATAATCAACAGTTTGATAAAACATGGAAATATCAATTAACATTTAAGATTGCACAAAGCCACAATCTTGAAAACAAACCACCAAACCAATGGCAAGCTTAAAACTACAGATCATCAAGATCCAAGGAGGCTAAATATGAGAATCCTGCATAAAGTAAACAAATAGAGGGAGTGCAAAGCTTTCTCCCTTCCTATTCAATCCAAAAAAACCATACTTCATAAATTTCAACATACCAGCAAAAGGGGTATTATTCTCAATCACCAACTGCGAATTCAACTTCAGTTCCTTCCAAAACCACCCCCCGATCTTCCGCCAAAGCTCGACCACCTCCTAAAGGTGCACCACACCAAGCCCCTCCGTGAAAACGACCCTAGCCTCATCTTAAACGAGGTGGACCTCCCGGTGCTAATGTTCCCTTCATCTCCATATCTACCACCCCTCGGTTGAACATCCACATCACCAATTTCTTGCTCACTAGCATTTGCATCTGGTAACTCAGGCTCCATGGCATCCAAATTCACCGAGAGAAACCCCCTTCTTGCCCTCAACCAATCAGCCCCTTCAGAGGTCACCCCCCTACACTTCTTAAACTTAACCTTCACCAGATTAGGACAACCACCAGCCAGTGCTTCAATGCCATGGTCTGAAACAGGACAACTCTTTATGCACAACTTCCTCAATGCAAAACATTTAGTAGCAATGCATTGCATTTCATTGTCTCCAATGCTTTCACTACCACAAAGGGCTAATCTCTCCAAACTTGGGCAGTTCACAGCCAACTTGTCTAAACTCAAGTAAGTGGGATTCACACCAATCAAAACCAGTTCATGCAGATTAGGACAGTAGGTAGCAACAGCAATCAACCCATCATCGCTTATCCTATTCGTTTTCCATCCATCTATATGGAGCTTCCTAAGCAACCTACACTTCTCAGCCATTGTTATAAGCCCGGTATTCGTACACTCAGGGGTTTTCACCAAGTGCAGTACCTCAAGACTTGCACATTTCGAGAGGGCCGAAAGCCCGAGATCACTAACCTGAAGCCTCTCTAAATGAACCTCCACAAGACTATCAACTCTATCAGCTATGACCTCAAGCAACGTATCCCAATCCCCAGAACACTTAAACAATTTCAATGTCTTTAAATTCTTCGCCCCACTAATCAACCGCCCAAAACACTGCCCATTGTGAAGATCCTTCAAACAAACAACCTTCAAAGAAGCTGCGGCCTTACCCGGCCCGATAGCTTCAGCAGCTGTGGTGTCGGTAATGCCGCGCAATCGCTTCACCGACAATTCCTGAAGCATCCCACAATTTTCGAGCAATGAATTCATAGCCCTAGCGCCAAAACTGCAAGACCCGCAAGAGAATTTCTGCAAATTAACGCAATTCTTGGCAAAAATAGACATACCATCATCTGTGAGCAGGCGGCAGGCCCGAAGCTTCAGTCTCGTGAGGTTTCGGCACTTGAGCGAGATCAGAACCAACGCATCGTCGCGGATGCTGGCAGATCTGCGGTCGCATTTCAGGGCGAGCTTAGTGACGGTGTCGAAACGGGCAAACAATCGAGGGATGGCGTCAGCGAGGTCCGCCTGCGCGTTGAGCGAGAGGCGGTGGCGGCTCTGGCCGTCCACTCTGAGCCAGCGGCGGCACACCAGGGAGGAGCGCTTCCTGTCGCCGGCGGAGAGCGACTGGAAAACGCATGCAAGGCATTCGTCGGGGAGATTCAGAGTGTAGTCGTTTCCGGCGATGGAGTCATCGAAATCGGGGGTGACGTCATCAGAACCTGGCTCCGTTGTCGGCGGGGGGATCGCGGCGGCGGATTTGGCAGATCTGGGCCTCGAGGTGGAGGCCGATTGGCCCATTTGCGGCGGAGATGAAGCGTTAGAGCTGAAACTGTTGATCTTCGTTTTTGTGAAGCGTAAGAAGAAGTGGTGAAATGGGAATAATAAAGTGAGTGAAAAGCGTTGTGAAAAGGGGTTGTTTTATTTTTATTTATCTTTAGGATTGATGGATTATCTTTTGACTTGACTGTAGATTCAAATATATTTAGGCCATATCTATTTCTTGATGGGCCCCATGCCTCTATTCAACTCATTCCATCTACCACTTTAATTCCTTTTCTAATTTGTGTGGGCTATAAAACTAGCCTATATTTATAAACAATCAAAATCAAAAGACATCCCATGTTTAAGTTTATTACTTCCATAGTTAAATAAGAAAAAGTGTCTCAACTTTTTTCTTGATTCCACTAAACTAATTAATTCAATAGTTTAAAATTAGTTTCACAATAATGTTTCATTCTTCCAATGTGGGATTCTATTTATTTTCTTTAATAATGATGAACGAGACCACATTTGTCTACAAATATTGTTCTTAATTAATACTATAGAGTGGTACAAACTTCCAAGGTTATGTTATGGTACATCTTTAAAGGCATCTATCCAAATAAAAGTTTACAGAGGACAACGGAGATTGTCTTAAAAAGTCTTGCAAGTTTATAGAGCTAACAATTGATGATTTAGATATGAGACAAGTTAGAAGACTTTTCTATTTTCCTATAGATATCGAAAATAAAGCTCAAACCTCTAATATTTGCCCAATTGATAAGGCTCTCTTTGTTTTTCTTATTCCTTCTCTGCATATTAATAATCAAATTACGTGGAAGGAATATAATTAAAAATAAATAATTAAAATTTCATAATAATAATAAATTATAATTATTATTAAAGGTAAAATTTAGAAGGCATATTAATCTCGAATTGAAGCAATTTTCACAATCAATGGCTGCTCCGCTGCTCCTCAGAGCTCTGCCTCTCCTCCGTCTTCGCCTCGCCCAAAACAGCCACCAACTCCGCCTCATCGATGGCTCAACTGCTCGCCGGCCGTTCTGCACCGCCTCCGCGGAGCCAACTGGAGCCGACGGTGATAACATACCGCATCGCGTTCAATATTCTCCCTCGCTCACTACTAAAGACCCGCCCCATTATTCGAAATGGGACGACACGGATTTCAGGAAATGGAAAGTCAAAGAAGCAGAAATACTCGAAGATATTGAGCCCATTATTTATCTGACCAAAGATATACTTCACTCGGATAGGTATCCCTTTCGCTCAGTCCTTCCACTCTCAACTGTGTGGTATGATTTTTTATTTATTTGTTATTGTTCTTTTTCATCTTATATTGATGATGGGATGATGAATTTAGGGTTTTGAAAAGCTTTGAATCGTGTTGATACCCTTGAAATATTGTTGCTTCCTTCCTGGGAAATAGGTTGCACCTGGATTGAATGATTTGATGTTGGAATTGAAATCCATTTTAGTAAATTCATCGGTGATTGTTTGGATTGGTATGAATATGACATTCTGTATTGGATAAAGTCCATTCATTTCAAATTCCTCAATCCATCGCAACCTAAAGATTATTTTTTATGGGAAATTTGTTTGGTTGATAAAATGTATTCAATGTCAAAGTTGTAAAGTTTTCATTTTGGTGATGTTTTAGTAGCATAGTAATCTAGAAATGTCAACTAGATGGTTGTGTGGATGATGTAAAGTGCAACAAATTATGAGAGAGAAAGAAGGGTTTAAAAGAGGGTGAATTGCAGAAAAATACCTGCTGGATTTAGATAAATAATTTATCTTGTTGTTGTGACCTTATTAGCACTAACTAGTGTTTTTATTTAATCAATATTTAGGTCATTAATGGCAAAGGATTTTTTAAGTTAAGGTTTTTTTTGAACTGGTAAAGTTGTTGGGACTGTGATATACTTAGATGTGTTTGTTTCAGAATTGATATTTCATCTGAGTAGGAGTATGCAATTTTCTTCTGTCCTCTTGAAGGACTTTTGGCTAAATATGTAAAAGTATTGAGGCTGCTTAAGAACATATCAGGATTTTGCAGGCATAACAAGTTTGAAAAATGTGAAAGGCGAGTAACTGTAATAAACTTGTGATATATCATACCGCAGCTAGACTTTGTGGGCTTTGATCTTGTGTTCTTTGTATTCAATCAAATGAATATTCAAATATATAATTCCAAAATAAGTAAAAATTGTTCGTATGTATTTGTTCTGCGCCTTATTTTAATAGAGGACTTCAGAATATATGTCATAAAAAAATTAATCTTTTTTAGTAACATTAGAACTAAAGACAACTAAGTATCTTTTGAAAGATTTGAATAAAAAACTTGACTGAACTGTGTCACAATTGCTGAGTTGTTCACCTGTTTTTTTTGGGTGGTTTTGGGTTTGCCGGTTTGCAAATATACCATGAGTAGTTCCCCATTAACTCGATCCGACTAGTGGCTGCGGTCTGGGCTTAAAACCGTGGTTTCTATGCAGCCTAGATTTTGGGTAAGTATCGTTATGAGTCAATATTTGCTATGCTGTTATAGCTTTAGGTTGGGATCTTCCAAAAATGCAATGTGGTTACATAATATCCTATTATAGTTTAATAGTAGCATACTACCATTTCCAGTTTCTTCCATCTCTTTTCTATACTAATGCACTCTTTTGTGGGATCCAATTGTAATTTTTTTCTTGTAATTTATTTTGTACTTGGGTGATCTAATTTTCCTTCAAGGTTCTTAACCAAAATTACTAGAAAGTGGAAAAATATCTTTTGGTATATTGTGTAAATAAGGAACATTATGGAGAAGGCAATATGTAAAGAACTTGTGCCACATATGCTTAAATTGATATTGTTGTTCATTCTTCTTATTAATACTCTATCTAGGAAAGCAATACTCTTTGGTGTAAAGAGTATCAAAACAATCTTAATTTTATGGTATTAGGGGTTTGAAAATTGAAATTAAAATTGACCCATAGTTCTTGATTTTTTTTAATTAACCTAAATATAGGATCAGTTTAATTAATTCAGAAGAGTATAATAGATAAATAAATGTACAATGACAACTGAGAGAGACTTCATGACGGACGCCATTAAGAAGCCACCTCCTAGCTTTTGCTTGAGAATGATTTATAGAATAATATGATGCTTCTGAGCTGTAAAGACCTGAATCTGCCTATCCAAGTTTTGCATATGCACTATTTTTTTAATATATTTTACTTTCCTTTTATTGTAGTCTTGTAGACCCAATTTTGCAACACTAACGTGTCTCCGCTCTTATTTTTCCATCTGAAAGAAACCACTGTTTGTGCTGATACAATATTTTCCAGTGTCTTATTATTATTCCACCATTTGTGAAAAATAAAATAAAATTAAATGTTTCTTCCATTTCTTATTTGTATTGTGGACAGAGTTTAGAGGCCCCTAACTTTATGTTCTTCATGTCAGATATTTGGATGGAGAACGTCTTACCCCAGAAGATGAGAAAACTGTGGTAGATAAGCTTCTAGCTCATCATCCTCATTCTGAAGACAAGATTGGCTGTGGACTTGATTCAATTATGGTCAGTTTCATTTGTTTGGGAGACTGATTGTTAATTCAATTTCAACCTGCGTTTATTATTTAATTTCTTCTTTCTTTCTTTTTTTTTTATCACTAAAGAACTTTATCTAGATTCTCAATTGTAAATGGCTAGATTAGGAGTCTCATATACCCATTTTATATGATGGATCTTTTCAATCCTCCTCAGTTTGAAGTGCTCAAATCGAGTTGCATTAAGCTATTTTCCTCCTGTTAGATTGGCTGATGCCTTTATCTTATGAGGGCAATGCCTTTAGATGAGCTTTACTCTGGGTTTATCCAGTTGACAATTTAGCAAGCATGTCCACATGATGCTTGTTTACCTTTTATTGTTTGTCCTATCATGAGTAAATTGCATTTATCAACTGTGAAATTGTTCTTACAATGCATTTACTATGATGGATCCTGGTTCTTTGAAGACACGATAATTGCTCTAAACATGCTTATATGAATGGAGTTTATAAGGTGTCTATTAAGTCATTGAAGTTTATGTGCACATTATTCACCTAAAATACTTCGCATAATGAAGGTTGATAGACATCCCCAATTCAGAAATTCAAGGTGCCTCTTTGTTGTAAGAACGGATGGTGGATGGATTGACTTCTCCTACCAAAAGTGTATTCGAGCCTATGTCCGAGGTAAATACCCTTCTTACGCGGAAAGATTTATAAAAGAGCATTATAAACGTGGAAGCAGCTGAACTTTCTTAACAGATAGTTACATATGATGCTGATTTGGAAGTAAGAATATAGTACTCCACCAGTGTTAGAGGCTTCTTGTTCTGGCTTTAGTATATATGACATTTACTGGCAATGCATATTTTTGTGCTTGTGAGTAGAAATTGATGGTTTAGTGGATCGATGGCCAACATTTGTCGGTTGACTCAATTTCTCAATGTTACGGTAGATACAGTCGACCAGTCTAATTTGTGTGATGGAATACGGTTGGAGTACTGCTTATTTTCTCAGCATTTATACAATACTATTTTGCTAGTAGATTGTGTTTGGACAGCGTTATTTGAAATTCACAATAGTAAATTCATTGTAGTGTTTGGATTAATATGATTTTGAATTCATTCACTTTCAAATTGAACTATTTATTTAGCAGTATGTTCAGGTTCGAGTGGATATGAAATTCATTCATATGAAATCTTGTATTTCAATTCTTCAATGCAAACACAATCTCATATTAGAGTTGAAACTCTCCTCTCCTTTTACTTCCCACTTATAAGAGTTGCAATTATGAAAAAGTAAAATATGTAGTTGAATAGAGTTATGATTTATATACAATTGTAAACCAATAGAATGCTCGACGAGCAATACTTGTTTGTTCGAACTTGATTGGCCCGCAACCCTAGAAACACTCGACGAACAACATTTGTTTGTTCGAACTCGATCGGTTTACAACCCAAGAAACGTTAGACGAACAACACTTGTTTGTCCGAACTCGATAGGTTAGCAACCCTAGATTGAAGAGGAGAAAAGGGATGGGAATAGTGATGATGGTCAAAGGCATGCTCTTTTGGGGAGCTTTGCAAAGGCAAAAGGAGTGATGGGACCTGATTGTGACTATAGAATATTGTACCTTATGACTTTTCAGCTATGACTTTGGCCTCAATCACATCACTACCAGACAATACAATTGCCAAACATTTCCCAATTTCGAACCACCACCTCCACGGTGGCTCCACCATTTCTTTGAATAGGTCAAGTGACCAAAGCTAGGCTGAGCTTTTTAGTGTATTCAAACATGTATTGTCATCTTCTTTTATCAAGTATTTGTAAGATTAACGTATATAATTTGGGCAATCCTCGATTTCATGAACCACTAATGAAAACGATGATCCATATGGTTTAATTTATTATTGCATCTGTTCTGAACTTTGGGTGTTATACTTGATGAAATAAATTATATATACATATTCAAACACATTTATGATTATGTTTTAGTGTGCTTGGCTTTGATACTCTAAAATTAAATGGTTGCTTCAAGCAATAGTCGTAAGATTTCATCAAACTTGTGTAGACAAAAATACCTGATGAGAAGTGCATTGAGGAAGATCCCACCATATCTTTCATATGTTCTCGTGAAATGTTTGTACTTTGTCTGAGTTGTGATTGTTGGATCCAAATTGAATTCACCTTTCATCTTTCCTATTGAATTAAATATATCCTTTTTCAAGTATTAATTAATGAGGATTACAAGTTGGTAACTCATGTAGTATTTCATCTTTATAGATGTGAGAATTGTGATGATAAAAGTTCGGATTTGAATTATGAAGTCTTCTAATTTGTTTTCGTCCCTCCTACATGCCTTAGCTCGTAAAGAGAGAAAAAAAAAGTTATTAATTAATGAAGGCAACCTTTCCTCAAACATGTTTTAGAGTATAAAACAAAATGCTCATCCCTTCCTATTTAACATAAATAATTTGTATTTTGTTGTCGTGTATACCAAATTATAGTTTTTTTTTCTTATTTAAAGATGACAGTGTTATTATCTTTTAGTTGTATGAACTATGAAAAAGTTATCAAATATTTATAATTTCAATCATTTAATATGTTTTCTTAATTTGGATGAAAATTTAATTGTTTATTTTAGTAAGATGGACGGGTATTTGCACAAGCTTTGTGATTATATTGGTGAGCATAGTGATTCAAATATGGAGATATCACACACACGCGTGCGAGCATATATATATATATATATATATATATATATATATATATAGTCAAATAAAGAAATAGTCCGAGGGCCCACAGGCAAACATGATACAAATTCATAATTGGAATATAGGCAACTGCTGTAAGTTTGTTAAGATCACTGCCTTTAAAATTGGCATAATATTAATGTAATGTGCAGGTTTTTATTACTGCTAATTGACGCAGGGTGTAAATAAATTTCCGTGAATATATAGGTGATTTTATGATCTAAGTTGATGTATATTTTTAAGTGTAGCAATTATTTATGCATTCACCAACTTCTAAATTTTTATAAAATTTGATATTTGATAGGGGTATAAATCAAGAGGAAATGATTTCAAATACCCAAAAACATTGCTATATTTTTATCTCAAACTACCCAAAAGTATACATTTGAGTTAAAAATGTATTTGGTGATGGGATGTGATGAGACTTTGAAAAAGTAAACGAATATGTTGTGTTTATTCACAAGTTGAACAATAAAATTGTTGCATATTCAATACACGAATTTCATCCGTAAAATTGCTACCATAATAACATACCCTATAATATATTGAAGAGGAAATTTCGATGTTCTCTAGAATTTCTTACACGAAAACAGAAAGTTGAGGTATGTATTTTGAAAGTATTATTTGGTTTAAATTATTTGCATTTTCGTGTACATTATAATATTAGATTATTGCATAAATATAACATTAGATTATAAATGCATGAAAATCTAAAATGGGATAACAACACATCTCATTTTCGTATAGTAATGTTGAACTGAACATTATAATATAATTATCGTTATTAATGTATACACGAAAATCAACTTAAGTTTCAATTTAGAGGCTACATGAAATTCGGATATAGGGCTACACAAAATTTGGACATAAGACTACACGAAATTCGAATATAGGATTACATGAAATTCGAATAAAAGGTTACACAAAATTCGTATATAGGACAACACGAAATTCAATTACACTTTTAACTTTAAATATATATTTAATTGTATTGAATGATGTGAAATGGATCAACATCAAGGGAGTGAGGGTGATTATGCAAAAAAGTTGGTGGTTCGCGATATTTTTATTTGAAATTAGATAGAATGAACATTAGTAAAATAGTGTTAGAGTAGCCGCACCAGCACGCTGGAGTGGTGCCCACCGCCACTTTTTTTCTTCCAGCAAGGCTTCATTTTCTGCGCTATTGTGAAGAAATAAACAGCTCGGCGTCAAGTGTGAAGCCACACTATTCCAACGTCATTATTTTCTGTTTCTTTTTTACTTTTTTTTTCTTAAATATTTTGTGAGGTTTAGGCCAACTATTGTGAAAATGAGAAATAGAAATGTCCTTAATTTAATAACTATAGGCCCAATTTATATATTTTGTAAATATTTGTTAATTTTATAAGAATTTGAGGTAATATAAGTGTTAATTTTTCAATATGAATGGTAATATTAAAATGTAAAATAATATGGATGGTAATTTGAACAACGTTGATGATAATATACAGAGTTTAAAATAAACACGGGGTCATTTTTCAATATGGATAGTAAAAATATGAGAATCGAGAAACAATTATATAAAATTACTAAAAATAGATTAAAATACATAAAAATAAAATATAAAATTACAAAAAATAGATTAAAATGCATGACAGACCATATAAAATAACTTAAAATTAAATAAAATATATGAAAACAAAACATAAAATTACTGACAATATGCCGCATCTATTTCACTTTCAATAAAAATAAGTTTTTTTTTTCATTTTACATTGAATTTTATTCAATTAATTAAATGATTTTTTTATTATAAAGAGTAAAAATTATATTAATATGTTATCTAATTATAAAAAAATTAAAAATATAATTAAATAAATTAACAATTAAAAATATTAAAAAATATTCTTTTTTAATGTAAAATTTAGTACAAACTATTGAAGATAAAATATTGTTTCTGCACTAAAGTGGTGCAAAGAATTTGCACCACTTTAGTGCAGACTGCTGGAGATGCTCTTAGACATTAATAATACACACTATCTCAAAATGGGTAGTTTTGATTGCTATCTGTATAAATCAATCTTCAATTCCAATATTTACTTTAGAAAGTATCAATTTCACATAAGAATTCTAAACTTTTTACAATTGAATCATCTGAGTTTCATTTTCCGACACTTAATGAAGACACCATAACAATCATTGAGACGAATATATGCTTCGACAAGGTCTTCTCAAGTTCACCATATAATATGTCATTTATTGTTACCTCGAGTTATAGCAGTACCAATAATGGATGATAAATTGATATTTTCAGTCACATCAAGTGTGTTTGATAACGCCACAATTGAATATTGAAAAATAAAATTGATTTTATAATTGAAAAAAAAAAATTATAACTCTCATTAATATCTTTTAAAATTTATGTTGCAATTGAAAACTCCTTTTTCTCTTTCTTTTTTAATTGATCCTAAAAGAACTCATCAATTTCATATTGATTGGTTTTAGCCTTGTTGCAACTTTCGTCTAACTATTAATTACTTCATACAGTCGCTTTTATCTTCCCTAATTGTATTTTGCACATTTTTTTAATTACTTTTACCTCCTCTTTATTAACAAATAAACAAAAGTGAATAAGAACAAAATTGGAGGCAAATTTGTAAAATTGAAGTGTATTGGACAATTCAAAGTAAAGAAAAAAATTAAGTGCATATTTATTTACATATATACACTGTACATATGTACTACTTTCAAATTGATACATACATATCGATAATAAATACTATATCAAGTATATATATTTATTAATTGTAATAGAACTACAAAGACCCTATTGGTGTAAACATTCTCAAAGAAATTAATTTTCAAGTAATGGGCTTCATTAAGTGCATCAATTTACATATATATATATATATATATATATATAGTATCTCAATTGTGAAGCTCTTGAAAAAGAAAAGGCAAGAAAAATAGTGGAAAATATTGTTATAGTAAGAACAAAGAGATGATGTTTGGGTTGGAAAGGGAAGAAGAAAGGTCCAATGAGCTACAAAGGTAGGGAGAGAGGTCTAGAGACTGATAATGGTTGTTGAGTCCCAATAAAGAATTTTGGTCCCTCTATTGCTCTACCTTCACTCATGCTTGTATATATACTTCTTTTCAAATACAAAACAAGATCAGTTATCAAATCAATATATATAATTGGAACTGAAACAAATAAAGAGATTGGAATGGAACAACTTGAAAATACAAATGAAAATGAGAAAATATGGTGGATGGTAATAAAATTTGCGAAAACTAAACACTTTTAAATTTCATTTTTCGATTCTTTTGTATTTTCTTTTAAAACATTGTGTGTTTGTATATTCTTATTCGATGAGAATTTGTTTAATATCATTGAATGTGAAAAAATAACCGTGGAAGCTAAGAGATCATACAATATATCATAGAATATTAGAATCGTTATGAATAAGAGATCAAATACTTGAAAATTAATAGTGTGGAAAGATCAATAATCTAAAGTTTTTTAATTGTTTATGAATTCTTCACCATTTACGTCTGACTAAATTATTAGTGATGCTAGGATCACGAATGTGAACTATGAATAGTATAATTTAAAGTATTGATGGATTTTTATTGTATTAAAATTAGTGGTTTTTAATTATATTCATGTGTTTATATTTCAATTGATTGCTCAATTATTTGATACCCACTTCCTTCAAATTTAAATATGAAGCAAGGGGATGAAATTTTTCGCTGCGAAAGGGGCTAACTATCCAAATACAAGGACAAATACTTATTTTTCACTAATTGCTCTCATTATATATCTTGCTCTCCAAAATAATGTAATAAAACAAAAATGCTTAAATATTTGTCAAAACATCTTTTTATATTGTGGAGAAGTTACCGATTCAATGTAGAAGAGTGAAAGTAGAAAAAGGAAAATCAGAATAGCTACCTAAAAGAAAAGAGTGTATCGAGATTATCTCACGAATTTTATTAAGTGAGATGTGTTAATTTACAATACACATTCTACAATTCACATGTTGTTTATGAATAATGATGCTCCATCTCATGATTACTATTTATATGAAATCATCTCATATAATTTTTTATAAATTTTGAAAGTCCTTCAAAAATATTTATAAGCTTAGATTAAAAGAAGTCAAATCTCTCCACCCCAACAAAATTTAAATTTAAATCTGTCCATTCTAAATATAACTAAAAAAAAAAAGTAATAATTATAATATAATCTACTTTAAAAAAAAAATTCTTATTTGAAATTTATGCGATGAAACGATTAAAAATTATTTCATATAATGCTCTTCATAAATCCAAATCATTTAAAGAAAACTAGATTTTTTTTTTACTGGGGAAATAAGTTAACAAGATCGTCCATTAGTTTATAGCTTTAACCCTTCTTCACCTTTTCTAAATTATGAAACAAAAAATAAAAATAAGAAATGAATAGTTGGTAGCAAATTAAAACTATGGAGTAATACCCTAATTACACATAACTAAATAAAGAATTATCTTTCTATCATAGAAGATAACTTTATTATTTTTCTACTACAAATTAAAAAAATAGACAAAAATATTCTTTTGATAAAAGAAAAAAAAAAGGTCACCACATACTTCGATTTTATGTGATATATGTATTTTATAAAGTCACTCGATATGATTATATCAAGTAAATTTGAGTTTATTTCATAAAATTACACAATACACACATATTTTGTAATCGTTAACGATATGTTTTATACAAAATTATTTTTTTATTTTTTTCAGAAGAACAATTTTATCAAAATTTAAATTTGTGATAGAAAAATAATAAAATTATCTTTTATAATAAAAAAATAATTTATTATAAAAAAATGTGATATTTTGGCAGGAAACTCTTAAAACTACAGTTGATTGGTGATTTTATTGAATGTAAGACTATATTTATTGGTGACATTTGATGGATCTCATCATCAAATGTCACCACAAATAATAATATTATATTAAGAGAGATAGTGTGGGTGTCATGACATTGGTTATCATGTGTGACCAATGTGATGAGCAATGTCAAACATTCATTTTTGATTCACAATATACATGTGTCATTATTTTATTGGTCTCGATTAATTTTTTCAGATATAATTTAAAGTATTGATATTGAAAATAAATTTTATTTAAATTTTTTTAAAAAATATCAAAATTCATAAAAAAAAATCTCTACAAATAGAGTCAAATATTGACATATTTACTCACCAATCCAAAATTCATTCTCACTTGTCTCACAATTATTATAATTTCGATTTCGTATTTCAATTATTGTAATTTTGTTTTAGTTATCGTGTTTATATGTTAAAAAGGACTTGGTTGAACATATTTGGCAAAAAATTTGGTATTGATAATTAAATATATAATTTTTAGGGTTAAAAACATTTTCTCATCCAAACTATACATGATTTTACACTTTTTGGTATAAATTTTAAAATGTTGCAATTTGTCATATGAACTTTAAATTTGTTGTATTATACGGTAATGAACAAATCATTGTCGTTGATTTGTTGCATTATACGGTATTGAACAAATTATAGTCGTTGATTTAAGACACGTGTATGACTATAATTTGTTCAATACCGTATAATGCAACAAATTTAAAGTTCATATGGTAAAATACAACATTTAAAAGTTTATACCAAAAAGTGTATAATCATGTATAGTTTGGATGTGAAAATATTATTAACCCTAATTTTTTTTATCTCTATTAGTATGCATTTATTTGTAGTTTGATTTTTTTTTTCAATTTCGTATTTCAATTATTGTAATTTCGATTTAGTTATTGTGTTTGTATGTTATTTTATATACGAAAAAAATGAAAAAGTGTCACTAATAAAAAAATAGTTTATTGCGGAATTAATAAATATATCAAAAAATAAATATACAAAGGTTGCAGAATTATATACTTATATATAAAAAAAAAAAATTCAATTTATATATTGCGGAATTAATAAATATATAATAAAAAATAATTATAAAATAATATATAATTATTAAATAATAAGAAAAAAATATTGGATTGGATTGGATTGGTGTCGTTAATAAATTATAAAAATTATTAAAATTTAATTAAATTATGAATTGTGTAGATAAAAAGAAAAATTTAATATTTTATTATTGAATTAAGTAGGTTAACATGTGGGTTTTCGGCTGTAATCCATGATGTGACCAACTACTACTCTACAACTACCAGTACCACCAGCCCTCTGCCTATTTCTTTTTATTTTGAATATTATTTTTATAGTTTCATATTTTAAGAATTAAATATATAATAAATAGATTTTTATATGTTTTTGATATCAAATTTTTTTTTTTTTTGTTGGGTAGATACTAAAATAGAGAAAAGGCAATCTGGCATTGAATTGAAGGCATGATTTGTCTCAAACCTGCAAGGAGTAGTCCTTTTTTGTCTCACTTTCTCTCTCCAAACAGACCTCGGATATCGAGCCTTAGAGAGAGAAAGCAACTGATCGTAGCAGCTAGCGCGCCTCCCATTTGCCACCCTAATCCAATTAATATAATATAATTTTCAGTAATATTGATATATAATTTAATTACTGCAACATTTTAATATTTCTTTTTAATTTATTAAAATCTGTGAGCAATATATTCTTGAAGATTCTGGAGCGTATAGTCGTCGTCTTCTTGGCTGTCACTGTAACCTGCTTAGGACAGTGGCAGTGTAATTCACTCCATTGCTACAACTACACCTATGAATTGTTTAATTTCCTCTTTTTTTTTTATTCATTTATTTTGTCTAACAACTACATGCTTACATAAGGCTATGTTTGGATTTGGATGTTTCAAGTTTACCCTTAATATTTGGACAAGCGTTTATAAAAAAGGTTAACTATATTTAGGGTATGTTAGGATTGATGCAAGTTTTATTTTAGATTTAAATTGATTTTGGAGAAATGCATTTTTTTGATAATCTCGTTTTTTTTTTAAAATAGGATATGATTATAGTTAAGTCACAATCATATTATAATTTTTTTAAATGTTTACTGTTCATGTTATAAATCATTTTCAACCTTATACAATTTTAATCAACTTATAGTTTCGGAATAAAACTAATTTCAAAATTTCCTAATGGTTGTGTCCGGATCAAATATATATTTCTGGGTTAACATCTCGATCACATATTTTTTTAAGTACCAAAACATTTTTCTAAACTCTTTCACCCTAATTTTGATTATTCTAATTTCACCTAATTCAGAGTTCAACAAGCAAATATTGAGTTATATCCATATTATATTTTATGAATTTATTATATGTGATATTTACTATATATTTGGGATAAAAATATTATAGTCGAAAAGCACCATATTTATATATATAATAACAAACATCATGAAAGTGATGAGACATTTACCGAAAAATATAATATTGATATCGAGTGATAAATGTCATGATAATAATTCTATTTATTAACAATAATAGTTCTCACTTCTCACAATGATTATAAGTCTATAATCATTTTTAAATTAGTTTTCACTATTTATGTTGGTTTGGTGTAATAATTTTCACTATGATTAGAATTTAGTGAATATGATAGATTATCGCTAATTAATTGTCAATAAAAATTGCATGCTTTTTAGTCGCTCGTCTGGAGAGTAGTAATAAATTAATATTATACAATTATTATTCCTATTCATGGAACCCATAATTATAACAAAAAATTTATCGATTGTACTAAAGCAAAATTAATGACAACTTTATTATTCCATCCGTTTTAATTAATCAATGTATTTAACATTTAAGGTTTTTTTCATATAGATTAAGAATATATTTATGATTTAATTACCAGTTAAATCATGATATTTACTTTATATGCAATTTTAATCAAATTTTAAGATATTAATAAAACAAACATGACTTAGATTTTGTGTGTAATTGGACTCATCAGGTATATTCAACATATAAGGTATATCTGTCATTCTTTAAAACAATTTAGTTACTATAATTAAGAAAGAATGCCTGTAATATCCTTAACCAACAATAATTAATTAGTAACTTGATAATTAAATTAATTCATTTATTTAAGTTATACTATTAGCATGATTTAAGCAATATAAAACAACAAACTATATATTTCCATTACCATATTATCTAAGTAAAATCCACTAATTTTTTTATTTATTATCGTTCATGTGAGTTTTTCTTATAGTGAATTCACCTGATTTAAAAACTTTTTTTTTTTAAATCAACTAAAATATGTAAGAGTAGGTCTTGTGTGAGACCGTCTCATGGATCTCATTCCGTGAGACGGATCGGGTCGGGTCGAACATAATAATTAAATAATATTTTTGTGTATATTAGGTAATACTTTTCTATATTTCAAGTAATACTTTGTATTATATTATTTATTATATATGCAAAATACAAAAGTATTACCCAATACACATAAAAATATTATATATTTTCTTATAGTCTGACTCAACTCAAAACAAAAGTATTACCTGATATACATAAAAGTATTATCTAATACACATAAAAGTATTACATATTTTTTGTATGGTCCAACTCAACTCAAAACACATTTTATAATATAAAGTATTACCTAATATATAGAAAAGTATTACGTAATATACTCAAAAGTATTACATAATTTCTTATGTTCGACCCGACCCGACCCATCTCACAACATGAGATCCATGAGACGGTCTCACCCAAGACTTTGTCAATATGTAAAACTAAATAATAATAACAATAATAAAATCAATGATAATAAACACAATATGATCTTAATTATATAAAATTTAATATATATATATACACACACAAAGTATGACCATTGGTGCACATGTGACATCAAAATTTTAAATTTTTTTGTTTATATTTTAAATCTATTTGAACTTTAAAATTTAAGAGAAGAAAACTATAAAAAGGAGATACAAATTAAAATAAATGTGGGGTAATGTGACATCAAAATCTTAAAATTTTTGTTTATATTCTACATCTATTTTAACTTAAAAAATTAACAGGAAAAATATGGAAACCAGAAACAAATTAACATCAATGTGGGGTAATGTAAATGATAGTGAAACTTCCAACCTATTAATTAATTAAATTGAATAATTTTTGCAAATATTATTTTAGAATAAATTATGAAAAGTACTTGAGAAATTTTGATATTGAGTTTTTATTTATCATACAATTGAAAATAAAATTTGAGGATGTTTCTAAATTTTAATATTTAAATTTTATAGAAAATAAAATATAATTACAAAAATTAGAAAAGTGATGGGAGAGTTGAATAATATGATAAATATAACAACATTATTTTTTTTAACATAATAAATAAAGTTATTTATGCTCATTTACAAATATGACATATATATATATATAAATAATATACTTATTTACTGTACTATCGTTAGTGCTAAATTACATGATATATATGCATACAGTCGGACATATTAAGAGTTGTCCACGGTGAGTATTTGAACAAAATTATATATATATAATATAAAATCATTAGTAATACTTTTTCCATATAAAAAAATTAAAAATTTTCAATTTTACTATATTTAAATTTGTTTTAAACGCAAGTATTTCACGGATATACTAATTTATATATCTATATTCCACAAAGCATGTATAAATAATTTATTTATTATTTATTATTTTTGAAAGGAATTTATTTTTAAATATGGTAAAGTTTAATCTACATGCTCACTGGGGGCAACACATATATGGCAGTTCAGAAGTGGACGTAGTATAGTTTACAAAAAATAAATACTTTTGGACTTTAATGGCAGTACAATTAATTGCATAGGTACTGCATACAGTTGTTTGCAGATATTTAAAGCATGTAAGAAATAGCAATTAGTATTTTCATATTTAATCATTAGAAATATGCCTAAATAATAATATAATAATAATCACAACTAAGGAGAAAATACTATACTCAAGTACGTTTTATTCTGGAATATACCATAGTCAAACACAAATAAATTGGTTACACTTAATAATTTATATAAAGTGTAGAGATGTAACCATTGTAGATGTTATATTTAGTGAATCAATATACTCATAATTTACCTGTATATATAAATAAATACAGTTTTGACCAATTACGCACCTTATGCAATTCTTGCTAAGAAGAATGAAAGAATGAAAAATTGATACACAAATATCAAAAATTGAAAAATATCACAGAAGCCAAAAAAAAAAAAAAACTGACACACAAATCAAAGATTGATAAATATCAAACAATTTTTTGATAAATATCAAAAATATAAGTATTGTTGAAGTGCATATGCGATCAAAACTGTACATAAATATATATATATATATATATATATATATTTATTTATAAGCATATAATTAAGTTTGTCAAGCTATAACATATAAGTTCCACCTTGACTTGTATGAGTTCTACATAGAATCTGTTAAAATTTCAACTTGATTCATTTTTTAGATTAATCAGCTCATGCGCAACTTTAGCTTAATGCACATTATATAAATTAATATAGTATTGATTAATACACACCAGCTATGTAAATTTCTTGATATAATCAAGTTTAAACATAAATTTAAATATCACATATTACGTTAAAATAGAATTTGACATCTACCGAAACAGATACCATAACAGAAAAGTAAAACCAAAAGGAAAAAATCAAAAGAGTTGTACGAGAGTTAAGGAAAAGTGAAAAATACTATTGAAAAAAAAAATTAAACTTGATAGATTAAAAGAAATGGAATATTTGAGTTTTATCTCAACTCAATAAAGTTAATGATAGATATTGAGCGATTTTTATTGTTTAATTTTTTTAATTTTTAATTTTTTACGAATTGAAATCTAAATACAATTATCTTTTAACAGGTCAATATGCAAACGTAAGAAATTCCACCCTAAACAAACTAAAATTACTAACTTACTAAGTCAATAATTAAAAATTCATATGCTACACCGCTCATTAAATTGACTCATCTGAGGTTTTTATTTTATTCTATTCGATGTTCTCATTTAGTATTGATTAATATACATTATATATAATAATACAATTTAAAATATTATAAACATAACACTTTATATGTATATATAGTCAGTTATTCACAGGCTTACTGTTTAGTTCATGTCATCATGCTACGTGGTGCCATTTCATTGGCTGTGCTATCACCTGTTGATACACCAATCTGATGTCAAATGGACACTGGGTAACCAAGTAGGATGATACTACATCTTAATATTCTTAAATTACTTTTATATTTGTCCTATAAATACAACTGATTCATTATTTATAAATAAATTAAGAAATAATGTATCTTAAATTTTTTATTATATCCTTATTTAATATTGTTAATTGATGAACATTAAATAAATATATATCAAGAAAAATAACATTTACTGCACCTTTAATAAGAAAAAAAAAACTAATTTTAGAATGAATTGAAAAGGAATTATGGAGAATCTCTCTACGTTAGAAATAGTATGATATATTATGGGATAACTCAATTTTTCTATCACAATTATCATAAATATAAAAAATGACAATTTTACATTTATTGATAAGATATAAAAACATCCACATTTATTCATTTTTAGCACACCAGTTTAGTATGTGGCTCATATGTCAACACACTAACTAAAATCATTTACTTTTTTAAAACACATCTCTACATCAATTTAACATAAATCTACATCAATTTTATCTCAAATATAATTATTACATGTGGGGTCCCATTATCCACTAATTTTTATTATATCATTTTATTTTGAAAAAAAAGATATTTTTTATTGGTTGCAAATTAGATCACATTAAGTACAATCATTAGTCAACCATTAAAAGGGGACAAAAATGCATTTTTAGAGTTTAACACACACTAATTACACAAAAACACACATTTAAAAACACACCTACATTAATTAACACACATTTTGTTTTAATTAAAAACACACCAAAATGAATCAATGTGGTTGCTCTAAATAGAATCTCCATCACATCAATCAACAACCTTGTACTATACGTTAAAAATATTTTAGATTTTTCACCTAAATTTTTGGTTGAAAAATAATATATATTATAGTAAAAAAAAGTTAATTTTATCATATATTGTGGTGTAAAAAGCTATTTTAGTGTATATCTTCTACTAACTAAGATAATAAACATATCATGTGAACAAAAATATTGAATTATAATTGATTATAAATAATGTCTCTCTCTCTCTCTCTCATATTATAGATTTGGCAAAGTCTCAATAAGACGTTAAAAGTGGAAGCTCTCACACAAGCACCAAAGCCCATAAAAGCAAAAACCATCCATAAAAACACAATCTTTAGCCTTTTCTTCCACCTCTCTTCTCTCATAGAGATGGCTCATGGCTCATCTCACCTTCTCTCTCTTACTTTCTCTCTCTTCTTCGCATCTCTATTTTGACTAGAATGAGTGCACGCCTTCTTCTCAAAAGAAGAAAATGGTTTCTCACCAGCAAAACTCTCCATTCTTGCTAGATGCTTTGATTTGCGAGGAAGAGCATTGGGACACAGAAGAAACCGCAGAGAACTGCAGTGTAGGAGCAGAGGACGAGCCTTTGCTGGGAGAAAGCGTGTTTTCAGATAACGACGAAGATTTGAGGTGTCTATTGCAGAAAGAGCAGAAAACCGATCTGTACAGTAATGGCGCGGAGGAGAATAGGGAGGAGGCTGTTGAGTGGATGCTTAGAGTGATTGGGTACTATTCCTTCTCTGCTCTCACTGCGGTTCTTGCAGTTAACTATTTGGATAGGTTTCTCTACAGTTTTGGGTCCCACAGAGAGAAGCCATGGATGACGCAGCTTGCAGCTGTTGCTTGTCTCTCTTTAGCTGCCAAAGTTGATGAAACTCAAGTCCCTCTTCTTCTAGACCTCCAAGTATGTTTTTTTTTCTCCTCTCTCTACAATCTCCCTCTCTCTCTCTACTCTTTCTCTCTCTTGATGGGGTTTTGATTACAGGTGGAAGAAAGCAAGTATGTGTTTGAGTCAAAAACCATTCAAAGAATGGAGATGTTGGTTCTAACAACACTTGAATGGAAGATGAATCCAGTGACCCCACTTTCATTTCTTGATTACATTGTAAGAAGGCTACCATTCAAACCCCATCTTTCCAGGGAGTTTCTTTCAACATCCCAACGCCTCATTCTCTCTCTAGTTTCTGGTACATTTTAAATACCATTTTCCTTATTTATATAACTCACATTTCTTCTTTCTATTCCAAGAAAAAAAAAACCCATTTTTTTTTTTTTTCAGATAGCAGATATATGAGCTACCTCCCTTCTGCATTGGCCACTGCCACAATGCTGTATGTTATAGCCAGCATTGAACCCTGCATTGGGTTGAAATATCAAGATCAACTTGTAGCCATTCTTGGAATCAACAAGGTCAACCTCTCTCTCTCTCTCTCTCTCTCTCTCTCTCTAACTTAAAAGAGAGAAATAATTAATTAAAGTGTGAAATTTATGAACAGGAGAAAGTGCATGATTGCTGTGTACTAATAGAAGAAATGGCAACAAGTGTAAAATTCAACACAATGAGCAAAAGAAAGTATGGATCTTTGTGTTGCACAAGTCCAAAAGGGGTGTTTGAAATTGAAGCCTCTGATAGCTCCAATGATTCATGGCCTCTTTCTTCTTCACCAAATCCTCTCTCCAAGAAACTCAACTCTCTATTTTCTGAATTCTAATCTCTCTCTCTCTCTCTCTCTCTCTCTCTCTTCATAATATTATTATATATATGTTGAATAAAAACATTTGTAATCATGTGTAGTTAAATGCCATCCATCTTTGCAATTGAATCCAAAAAGCCCATTCATAGTAAGATACTCATATATGTAAATTTTGTCTGGATGAATGTGGGGGGATGGGATCTGTGTAAGGAGCAAAGATGGTTGGCATTTTGTCCGGATGAAGCCAAGAACTTGAACATATAGAAATGCAGAGTATTTATATATTCCAGTGTTTTCATTGTTGTTCTTTGCATATATTATTCATGTGCACAAATTTATATTATATATATTGTGCAGAAATTAAATTTTGTCCATAGCAAGAGGAGGAAATTTTGTCTTGGCTTTGAGATTTCAGAGTGCTGAGCATTTTCAGACAGAGAAAGAGACCCTTGTAAGAAAATATGAAAGTGGGTTTGTTTTGGATTTGCTTCCATGTGAGGGGAGGAAACCATCTGTCGGTCATTAGGCTTAGTTTAGGGTTTATTTATATTTTGTATAATATTCTAAAATAATAGTCACATGTTCCTTCCATCATCATGACTCAACAATATTAAATATGATAAAATATCAGTTAAAACACTAAATATAATAGATGATTCATTTACGTGAGTGCACAACATGAGTGTTTTGGGTAACTCATGTATTCCTCTCGATTGTGTTTTGAATTTTATCATATTGATTGTGTGACGGTTTTATATTCAAATTTCAAATTTTAATGTCATGTTTTACACATTCAACTAAATTCAGACATTAACTATTGGAAGTTGTGACATGCAATTTTCTGCTTGTTTTTTCGGATTGGGATCTTCTACCAGACACTAATTGTGTGTTCTTGATGTTTTTACAATACAAAGTACTAACAACAATTATTGCAATATCCAATACCCAATACATTTTTTAAACAATAAAAATAAAGAACGGATTATAAACACATCAAAAAAATTACTTAAAATGTTGCTCAAAATAAGTACACTAGTTTTAAAATTTCTTAAAATTGAGCCTATCAAAGTAGCACCAACAAATTTGTTATCATTAAATCGAATTATTTCATAGCTCGAATTTGTCCAAACAAACACAACCTATTTAGAAATTAGAACTATACTGATTTATTTGCTTTGATGGATCTAATAAGCTTGTCGACCGTGTTACATTTATCAAGGTTCATTATTTGTTAAAGATTATGATACAGAAATGTAATTATTTGAAATATGGTTAGATCTTTAAGAAAGTGGCTTAGTTAAATTTTCTTGGTAAATAATAATGAAACAGTAATAACTATGCTATAATTCCTATTACTCTCTCGTGTTCATTTTTCGAGCACAGATACTATTTTGATTATTAATAACACTACAAGAATAATGAATTTCATAATGGCAATTCCCATAATTATATGTACTTATGTCGCCTCTATGAGTTAATGATATTTTTTAAAATTGTTACTCTGTTAACGTTAATAATTATTATGGTCAAACAAGCCTCAGTCATTATCGCTATAATTATTAATATAATTCATTCTCTTGTTACATAATGTTTTTAATCAGAACTAGATGTTTCAGTCACATGTAACTTGTCTTCAATATTTTTTTTTTGTTATTCTAAGTGTCATATACATTAAATGGAAATATTTTTTTTTTTTTGCATTACTATATTTTTTTATATATGTGCACTTCAATTTTAGTCGAAAAAATGATAAATAAGAGCATTGCTTATTATAATCAAGTCAAGCTTGAAGTTTCGTACTCAGTTAGGCGCTATTGGTTTTAAATCTCGACACAGAGCAAAAAAAATTGTTGGGATTAAATTGTAACCATAGATCTGAAATCAAATTTGTAAGAAATAATCTAATTAGTTTTTCAATACTTTATTACTTACATATGTTACTTTAGATTATTGAGTGGATTTAATAATTTTTCTTGGACTAAAAGTAGCGTGAATGGCGGAACAAGATATGTGCAATGGATGCACACAAATATTTTTATATGTATATAGAATTAAAATTAATTTTATTTTTAATAAATTTTGAAAATTTTCAGTTTGTCATATAAAATTTAAAATTTAATATATTTTATCCTACAAAATGAATCCAACCGTTGATTTCAAACACATATAAAGTTATGATTTTGTCCGATACTGTAAAATACATCAATTCTAAAATTTATATTTTAAAATAAAATATTTTAAAATCTATAAAAAATAAAATCAAATTACATATAATTCGAATAAAAAAATATTTTATACCCATAAACGTATTGATTAGAAATCTCATGTCAACATACACACATTTAATTATGTGAAAAGTAAACTCTATCTGGATAATTGTATGTATGCACCTCACCTCTCAACTTTTCCATATTATGTACGTCTTAATCATTATTTTTTAATGTAATAGTGGAAAATTAAAAGTAACTACATCTAATAATCTGAATTGAATAGGGGTAAAAATTTCACTCATCTATCTCACAAATATTAATCCATAAAATTGTCTAATTTGAATATTTGTGAAAAGTATTAATCATAAAAAGTGGGTATATTTCCGCACAGTTTGACTGTCTGTGAATGTGGGTTGTGTGAATTTAATTATGAAAGCAATGTGACACTTTTTTGGCCTTATTATTACATGGTTTTCCTCTACTCTGTTTAGCTTTAATCTGCCAAAGTTTGCTTATGGAAATTATTGATCACAATTTATTGCTAATTTGGGAGTATCTTACTCGACTATATTAACTTTTTTTTTTAATATTCTTTAAATAATTTTTTTCCCCTAAAAGTCCAAATTAGTTTTGACAAATGAAGCAAGGCTGTGGGAAATTCGAACTCCCACGTCTTTCCCTAACACAAGTATACATACCTAAATGTGTATGTATATATAACGTAATGTCTGTCTTAATCTGAAATTAAGAATTCTTTTTCTTAAATAATTAGATCGCAGGATAGTCTTATTAGTCATTAATATTCATTTATTATTTATGAATTAAAGAAGTGAATCTAACTTTGGAGATAGTTATTATAGGATAAAGAAAATAGCATACTTGGGTAGCATTATGGGAAAAAGGTGGATTAAGATCGGAAATAAAGAGTACTTAGAATTTAGATACATTAAGATTCACCAAAAAAATAAAATAAAAAAAATAATAGAGTAAAAGGGAAAAAGGTAAAAGGGAGGGAATGTTGAAGAAAATGGGGGACAGTATCTTTTGATTTTGGCCTTGGATGTTTTTGTTGCTACTTTTTGGTCGTCACAAGAACAGGCTTTACAATGTATATTTCTCAACCTATAATTAAAGAAGATAAGACAATTAAATGTGTCACACATTTCATAATAATATATAAAATTTAGAGTTGGTTCCAGTTAATAATTAATTCTTTTATTTTTTGGAAATTAATATTATCTTCCATATCTTTTGACTTCTGTGAAGGCTGATGTTGTCCAGCTTTTCCTTTCGCTTTTCTCTTTAGAGTTCCAGGGATTGGTATAAGCAGTTCCATCTCATTTATATATTTATGTCACAATTCTATGTTATTAATTAATCCTTAATACTATAATGATTAAATTCAACTTATTAACTCGTTGATCAGACATCTTAAAATAATTTAGAAAAAAATTGTTATATACAATCCAAATACTATATATACACAAATTAGGTTAGATCCAGCTGCATGGATCTATGTGATGTTCATGATCTACTCAAATAATTAATGACTTAAGTCACATTATATTTCCAAACTCACATCTATGATCAACAATTAGGTTGTTGGTGGAGTGTTCTAATGGACATCCCTTCTCAAATAAAAACAAAAGAATGGCAAATATATTCTTGCTGGCAATATTTGACGTTTTGTTCTATATATCATTTTCAATATTTATGTTCTAAATCGATACTATATTTCATGCACTTTATTATATTAATAAATGTTTTTTTATTTGTTGGCAAAAAATATATAAATTAATCATAGGTAATTAATTATGATTGGTGGTCACATGTATAAGCAGCAAATGCTTTGGAAAAATGAATGAAAATTGATTGTGAAATCATTATTTCCTCAAGATTGATGAAGGAACATGCAGGGCATTTCCACATTGAAATCTGACAAATTGCTTATAAAAATTATTGATCTATTAATATATAAGTACCCAAAATTCATTGGGAATTATATAGCCAATTATATTGTGGACCAGATTTTGAAATATTTGAGTTACATATATATATATATCCCAATTCCCACCTAATGTACTTGGTCTTCATGATTGAGTCATACACAAATTACACTACCACACACCTGGCTTAACCTTATTAATGCATGTGTCCAACTGACAATGATTGCATCAATTAACAATGGAACAAACATATAATAAACTTTATTATGTAGAAATAATAGCTCTTTGTAGCAATAATCAAATAAAATCAACTTTCTACGACAATACATAGTTTTATTAATTTTCTATTATAATTTAAATGAAAAATCTAAATAACTTCTGCACTTATATGTATATAATACAAGATTGTGGATAGAGATGCTATATTTGTCCTATAAAAAAGAATTGAATTGTTATTTTTTTGTATAAAAAACAAAAAAAGTATATATATATATATATATATATATATATATATATATATATCAAGGGATAATATCCTTCTATACCGCAATTAGAATAGTGTATTTCTACCACAATAGATAATTTATATATAATTTTTTATTAGTAATATATTGAAATAGACTTCATAATTCTATTTATGAAATCCATATGTTAATATTTAAATTACGTCTATGTATCAATTGCATGTCTTGTTTCATTAGTATAGGTTAGAATATCATTAACACAACACGTAAAATATACTAATGATATGAAACAATTAAAGATTTAAGTACAATATATAAAATACAAACAATTTGCAGTGATGCCAATGAGGTAATGAATAACAAAATGGGGTTACATATAGATAAAAAAATTAAAATTATAATGATGCCAATGATAAAAATAAAATAAAATCAAGATATGGACTCAATTAATGTAGTTCTCATAACATTAAGAAGCATATTTACTTCCAATTTTATTCTAAAAGTCAGTAGTATACATACTTGAAATTTCTCATAAAAGCCATAATAAGTAGTAGTTTTCTAGCTAGCTAACAGTTTGCTAAGTACATTTTCCCAGAAGGAAAATGAAATATTTGTTTTAAAAAAATTTAATTCTGTTTATATAGTTACGCGGTTCACAACTTCACATAAAACATAAATCTAAATATAATTTTATATTTACGCAAAAATCAGTACACGTGATTCAAACCTTAATAATATTGAAAATATTAAAATGAATAAGAAAAAGTGGACCCAAAAATTGTTCCAAATTAATTTCCATTGAGATCTAGTTGGTTTAAAAAGTATATCTGAACAATGATAATCCAAGTTGTCTATATATATATATATATATATATAGATTGGAGCTCAAATTTGTTTTATTAAAATATTTTAATTTCAAGTCTAGTAGCGCAAAATTTGGTCAAGCATATGAAGTTGACAGGAGCTATAATTGTATCCAATTTTTTTATTTTCACTTGATAAAATAAAAAAAAAAATTACTCGTTTATACTTATAGCACTTATTAATTTTTTCGTTAACATTTATTTATGTTGGGTAGTTATCTTTTCATTTACTTTTATTTTGGTCAATACTTAGCCTTTCTAGCTTCTTTAATCCATATTATTCAGGTATTAAAAATCTAGCTAAATCTCCATTAGTTGTGATCAAACACAATAAATAAAACTAGAAAAAAAAAGTCAAAAAGTATTCGAGCTGGACTCATATTCGATTTTAATAAGGGTTCGATCAAGTTCGATTCAAACTTGTAATTAAATGTTAATCTTGATGATAATTCAACATAATTATTTTTAAAAAAAGTAATGTTTTTACTGAATTTAATCAATTTATGGATGAGGCCAAGCTCCATTGATGGAGCAGTTGCAAAGTTAAACAACTCCAAACTGGATCATTTTGGAGAGGCCCTATAACATATATTCTTATTTGTCCAAAATCACGTGTTACATATATTTTGTTGTGTCAATGCGTAATACTTACACAGTAATAACATAATTAGTGAACAAGTATATCAAATTTATTATTTGTTACATTGGACGAGGATTTCATGGAGATCTAATACTGTAAACCCTGCTAGTATATGCATTTATTACAATCTAAAAAAAATGAAGCCAAATTATGATTCATTTTGTATTGAATTACCAAACTTTGAAATTTTACTGCATTCATGGTCAATCTTTGCCGATGGTGCAATATTTCTCTGTAGATGCTTACTCTCGAGAGTATTTCTGTCTTTTAAAAGAAAATCTAAAATTTGGGGTGAAAAATCAAAATTTCAAAAAAACTTGGGTGGAGATTATGTTTTTGTAAAGTTCATGAAAATTGTAAATAAGTCCTTACAATATTTTGAATAATCAAAATCATACCCGTTCAATTCGAAAATAAACGAGAAAATTTAAGTTATGAAAGATAACAAAAATAAAGAAACTTTAAAGAAAAAAAACGATGATTAAGACATGAGAATTAAGACCCCTGTAACAATTTATGAAAATTCATAAACGCAGACAAGTTGAAGAAAAAAGATTTGATTTGAGTTTTCATTCAATTTTGCTCGATTTAAGTTTAAATTGAGCATTAAATAATTTTAAAAAAATTAATCTTAAATTAAGTAATGTTTTTTTTACTGAATTTAATCAATTTATGGATGGGGCAGTTGCAAATAGAAATATCGACTATGGAGAAATGAGTGAATTATTGATGGAGCAGTTGCAAAGTTGCACAACCCAAAAACTGGATAATTTTGGAAAGGGATATTTCTTGGGAGAGGTCAATAATTAAATTGAAACTACAAAATAAAATAAAATAAAATAAAATTAATATAAAAAAATGTGAATAAAACATAGTAATAATTAGGGATAATTTCAATTTTGATCCTTTATATAAGACATTTTTCATTTTTTGACAATCAAATATCTGTTTTTTAATTTTGGTTCTCTATGTTTTAATTTTTTCCAATTACAATACATTTTGATTGAAATTTTCAAAATTATTGACATGGTGCAGAAATTCGGCCGCTGGAAAATTTAATGTAGCAATCAAATTCCAGCAACCACGTCATTGATTTTAAAAATTTTGACAAAAAGTTGAAATTGAAATTTTTTGCCACCTGATAATACGAGTTTTTTCGATTTTTGATTCAAGTTTATTTTTCAAAAAAGTTTTAACATTAGTATTATCAACTTGTAATGTAAATTCTTTTGCTAATAAAAATAATGGTCATTTTTTAAAGACCTTCCAAATCGCAAAGAATTCCTTCTCGTTAATGTGCCAGACTCTGGCTTGTTGTTCGGTAAACAACCCTCCTGTGTATCTACATAGTTCTTCACCCGTAGATGTCTTTCTCATGAGCACTGCTGCCCATCTAAAATCGTTAGCATTTGTGTAGACAACTAACTGATCCTCATCTTGAGGAATCGCGAGTGTTGGCAGGTTACTGCAAACTGTTTTAACTCTCGGACTCGTTGGGAATGTGTGTCTTCTCATTTCCATTTGGTTTTCTCATCCTTTTGTAATAAAGGATGTAACTCCTTTCGATAGTTTGCTAAGTCCTTAATGAACGAACCTGCAAAATTAATTACTCCCAAGAAGCTTTGAAGGTGTTTCTTGTCTCTAAGAACATCTGAAAAATTGTGGATTTTTTTCACAATATGTTCCTATAGTTCCATACCTGCATAGTCAATAATAACACCGAGGAACTCGATTCTATTAACCGCTATTATTGCCTTCTTTTCAGAAAGCACTAATCCCTCTTTATGACATGCTTCTAAAAATATTTTAAGATGCTTTAAATGATCTTTCATATTTTTAGATGCAATTAAAATATCGTCTATGTAAACAAAGATAAACTCAAAATAATCTTTAAATAGATTATCCATCTTTCGTTGATATATCTGAGGTGCATTCACAAGACCCATTGGCATTACATTCCAAATATACTGATCCTGTGGTGTAGAAAAAACAGTTAATTTTTTCGACTCTTTTTCTAACTCAATCTGGTAAAACCCAGACTTATAATCGAATTTCGAAAACACTTTTGATCCCTTAATACAATCAATTAAATGCTCTCTACTTGGTATATAATAACCATCAAATTCGGTAATTTTATTAATACCTTGATAGTTAATTACTAATCTTACTTTACCTCTCTTTATTTCTCCGTGGTTTCTTACCAAAAACCCTGAGCTACTATAAGGAGAAATACCTGCTTCGATCAGATTGAGATTGATATGCTCTTTGATAATCTTTTGCATCCTTTCGATCTTCAATGTTCATCTGAATTGGCTTGTATCGAACCAACTCGTATCGGTATTGTTCTTTTACCTTCAATATTGCTTCAATCTGGTTCTTGTCCCACCAGGCTAAAGGATTCTCATTGTAATTCCTCTAAATTAGCCTTTTAACATTTTTAAGGGAAAATAGACTTTCCTCATCAATGTCAATTTGGGGTGGTCCTTCTTGTAAGACATTTTTCAGAAACTGAATAGCTTTTTTGTGTTCCTCCTCCATTCCTTTTTGTCTATAGGACAAAAGAGCTTCTCCAAATTTCCTCTTATCCTGCATTTTTGGATGAGTTAACTTGGCTTCATTATCACCACGTTTGCTGCGAAATTTAATAGACATTATCTTATTAAAAGCCTTTTCTCGCCGCAAAACCTGTATCATACTACCACAGTTAGTAGTAAAGGTTAATAGGTTCTTGTGATTATCCTGCTCATATTTTGCAAATGTTTGGATAAAATTATTTCCTAACAAAATATCAGCACCTGTATCATGAATATAGATTGATGACATTCTTACTTTATACCAAGGGGTATCGAATGTGCTTCCGATCATTATTCTTGATTCTTGAATACCCTTATTGAGTATTAGGATCTTTTGGGAGAAATCCCTTCCTGCAATAAGCGGTAATTTTTCCACTGCTTCGCTGGGAAAAACTCCCGACTTTGCTGTACAAATGCCTGAACCTGAGTCAATATAAGCTGTAAAATACTTTGTCTTATATTGATCATACAATATCCCTACAGATATATATAGAGAAAATACTTATCATTCAGGATTGTCTGGATATTTTTTCGAATATTTCCAGGCTTCTAACATGGTAATTCGTGTGTTTATTTGATCAATTTTAAACACCACCTCTTGAAGCTTTATGACTTCTCGTATGCTCCTTTGTTATGGTGAAACCTGCTGATGTAGGGATCTTAACAAAGCTAACGTACGAGTTCTTCGTATTAAGAGATCTGAAATCTCTTCGTCTATATGCAATCCTGGCATATAAACTGATTTTATTCTACCCTGATTGTATGTCCATCAAGGTCGAATTCCATTCATTTTCCTTCTCTTCTCCAGGGTTTGTGTTCCTCAAGAAAACTTAACTTTAGGGTCATAACTCCTCTAGTTATGCCTGCACTTCCTATAACAGATACCTGATAGCCTACTATTTCTAACATGCCTTCATATCTATTAACAGTTGGTTGTTGTAAATGATATATCTCATCACAAGAAAACAAATTATCAGCTTTAGATATATCAAAAACAATATGAATTTCTTTCCATTCATCAGGGCATCTTATTTTAACATTTCTTACCCTAATCTTTTGTGGATACAAATCCTCACTTGGTTCATTTCCTTTTAGGCTTCGAATCCTACCTTCGGAAAATGACAACCAGTTACTAATCTCAAAATCATACCTCAATGATCTATTATTTAAAATAAGATGATCTTGAATTAGCAAATTAACACCCCCTAACCTTGGTATCTGGATTGGGTCTGGTGTCATAACCTTAGCAAATTTCTTGAAAATTTTAGGAATTTCTATATACTCTTTCCTAAGAAACATATCTGAATGATGTGTATTGGAAAACACATATGCAATTCTATACGTGATAGAATATGGTCTATTTCCTTCTTTCATAAGATCAGTTCTTTAAAAATCTTGATGAAGGGTTAAGACTCTACTGAAATCTTGGTCAGCTAGATTGTATGCAATCCTAGGATGAATGTCAAATATAAGTTTGCCAGCACACAAATTACCTACCATTGTACCAAGACAACTTTCACTTAAATTATTGATTCTTCTGTTTATCACAGATAAATGTAATTCAGAATCAATTCTTTCTTTGAAGGTAGCTTTAATCACTACTTCAATGGTTCCAATATGGATCCATTTCATCGTGACCGCTACTTCTTCTTTGATACGATTCAGTTTCTCAAGAATTTCTTCTTTTGGAATAAGCTGCATCTCAATTTTATTACCGGTCAGACATATTGGGATAGAGAACTCACCTGAGTTCACCCGGTAAATAATGTGGTGCTTGCGTTGTCTTATTCCGATCTTATCACAAAGTCGATTAAGACTTTCAATCTTAAATCCGTCGTAAGGACTTAAGGTTGAATCCTGTCGCATGATTTTTTCTATCGTCTTGTTTGAGATGGTCATTCTTGAAAAGAATCCTGATAGACTATCCGATGTTTGGAGTCTATCTTCCTGTTCGCCAGAGCTACTCGTCTGATTCTATAGATGATCCATCGGAACCTTCTGAATTAGATTCGAACTCTTCTTCATAGATGCTTTCATCTGAAGAGATGTCCTTGAACTTATAAACTGGCACCAAATCACCATAGAAGACAGCATCAAGGGTGTCTTTCGTGGGTTCAAACTGGCGCACTTCCTTTTACTTCTGTGGGCAATCGGACGAAATATGACCTCTCGCACCGCACGTCCAGCAGTTACAATCTTTGAAACTTTCATTTGTATGAGTGTGAGCTCGTTTGAAAGTTTTTCTTCTGGTTGTTCCTCCTATTGACTTCCCTGTAGATCTAGATCCTTGTGAAGAAAACCTGGAAGAACCAGACTTTTGACCAGATTTGTAAGTTCTAGCCTTTAATTTGGACCACCACGATCTCTCTTGATTGGAAGGTCTCCTATATGATCCTCCGGACTTTGATCGAAACTCTCTTTTGAAGTGTTTATTTCTTTTTCTGTATCTATCGCGACTTGATTCTCTAATGATGCTCGGAAAATCATTGTTGTCGCAACAAAGATGAGTCTTTTTCACCATTCCTCTTAGTTTCTTCTTGTTTTTGTGTAGTGTTGCTTGTTGACACTACTCCCTTATGCTGTCCTTTAGAAAGGACATCCTTTTGGCCACTGAATCAACCCTTCCTATAGGTAGCTTATATGTTTGTATCAGCATCTCTCTCCATGGGCTGCATATTTTTGCAAAGAATAATTCTGTTGCAACATTTAGTGGTATAAGAGTTTGGAAGTAATATTTGCGGAACCAATATATATATTCATCCGCATAACATATACTTCTCAATTCGAGAGCATACAAAGCTTGTGTATATTCTCGCTGTTTTTCTTTTTTTCTTTCATCAAAGTATCCATCCCCAATGAAGTATACTTTGAGTAAATGATCAATTTTTTCGATAATTGTAAAAAGATTATCTTTAGATGCGATCTCTTCTTTGATATGGGCCTCCGTATTATCTCATGCTTTCTTAACTGAACCTTTCAAACTATTTTGAATAAGTTGGATGAAATGTTCTTTATCAATGTCCAGTGCGGACGATGATACTTTTAAGGATGTCATCCATTTATCGATCAAAGTTTCCATGTTCTTAAAATCGATAATGTTTGTGGTGAGCATCAACCCGAACAGATGTGTTGGTTCTAGCATCGTCTTGGCCCAAGGACTGTTGAATGACGCCTTATTCCATCCTGGTCGTCTCTTGTGTTGTCGAGCTACGTAGGCTTCATAGTCGACTTCATCATTCTTCCAAGGTTGTTGGGGAACGGGTACTTCTGGTACTCCAGTACTTGTACTCTCGTCTTCCTGTTTTGAAATATGATCATTCATCTTGAGATATACCAGATCCACAATTCCTAAATTGGAAAGAGATTCGGTAAATTCTGCAAGATCTACTCTTGAGACTTCCATCCAACTTGTCGTATGAGGTCAAGTAGGAGTTCGTCGTTACTTTTAGACTTCGGTATTTCCGTAGCCTTTCCTTTGGAAATAAATGGTTTATCTCCTAATGAATCTTTGAAACGTTCGTTCATTGATCTACCAGTTCCCTTTGGTAACCTTCTTTTCAGATCTATCATTTCTTGTTTTAGATCTGAAACTTTTTTTGGATCTCGGATAGAGATCGGAACATCTTCTCCATCTGTCCACCATAGTATATGATGGTCTTTTGGATCTCCCTAAGTTCTTGTGTAACCTTAAATGTGTCTGAAACAATTATGTTCCAATCTTCGCTGGATGTCATTTAATGATATCCTGCACTTGTGTTATCTCGAAATATTTTCGGATACATTTTTCTTGATTTTCTCCTCCGTTAGGCACAAGAAAATAATATTGCACAAATAAATTTAATCTATTTTTTCAATAAAATATGGCTCTGATACCATTTCTGTGCATCGGGTTTAATTAGTTACAATACTCGGAAAAAACTCTATTTTTCACTATTCTCAAAATTTAACCGGTACGTGGTATTGTTAGCAGTCAGGTTTCCCTACACCAAAGTGTATTGAAGGGGACATTTGACAGTATTCTAGCCGATATACCCCATAGGTTAATTTTGATTCAATAAATATGATTTTTGGCAAATTAGATTGGAAACCATAATTTTGACTTGGAAATAACATTTTTATTTTGTACCCATGTGGTGTGGAAAAGTCATGGGATGTACAAAGAAATTGGTGTGGTGCTTTTAGCCTTACCCATAAAACATAGTAATAATTAGGGATAATTTCAATTTTGATCCTTTATATAAGACATTTTTCATTTTTTGACAATCAAATATCTGTTTTTCAATTTTGGTTCTCTATGTTTTAATTTTTTCCAATTACTGTACATTTTGATTAGAATTTTCAAAATTACTGACATGGTGCGAAAATTCGGCCACGGGAAAATCTAATGTAGCAATCAAATTCCAGCAACCACGTCATTGATTTTAAAAATTTTGATAAAAAGTTGAAATTGAAAAATTAACGTATAAATGAATTAAATTGAAAAACAGATACTTAATTGTCAAAAAATGAAAAATATTATACATATAGAATCAAAATTGAAATTACTATGCTATATATATATTAAATAAATAACCATTGGCTAATCTTGTATACTTTTTTTTTGGGTAACGAAAAGCTTATAACTTTATGACTACTCCAAAACATCTAGAGTTGTAAATTTAGTCAACAATCGATCAATTGGGAAAATTACATAATAGTAACCACTTGAGATTCTTATTAGTCCAAAATCATGTGTTGCATTTGTTTTGTTGTGTCAATGCATAATACTTATATCATATTAATATCATATTAATGCACAAGTAAATCGAATTTATTATTTCTTACATTGGACAAGGATTTCATGGATATAGTGTAAATCTAGCCAGTATATGTATATAAAGAAATTTGGTGTGATATTCTTAGATTTGGGCCTGAAGCCCAACCTATTTAATACTGAGAAATTCTCATTCTTATTCTTACCATAGAAAATAGGTATAAATAACTGAAGGTTGTATTTGAATTGAATGATTTTAAATTCACTTGAGTTAGAGTTGATTTAAAATTCATCAAAATGATTTCAAAATTAATTTAGTGGTGGATTTGAAATTCACTTCCATCCAAACACTATCGATTTACAATCATGAATTTCTTTGTTCAATGAAAAGTAGCAATTTACTGACTTAAGATGATAAGATAAATTAACTTTCAAACATAAGCTTGCATGTCTTTTTCTTAAATTGGGCTTGTATTTGGATCTAACAATGCAAGCCCACATACCTAGGTAACACATTATTTGGATGTCATTTGTATAATAATGATATTGCCGTCAATTAAACAAGGTATCACCACTACTTTAGAATAAGATGATAAAATACTATTTATTTGTTGGTGTGCTAGATAAAATATCGCATGAGGAACTAAACAAACCAAAATAAATAAATAAATAATAATAGTAATCAAGAAAAAGTAAACCAGGGATCCAAAAATAGAAGATTCGTGTATGTGATTGTGCAAAGTTTACGTCGAACTCATCACTTAATATAGTTTGATGCATTATAAGTCATCCATTTATAGCATAATTAGGGTGGATGTGAAATTGTGATGGTGCAAAGTGGATGTCTCTCCTTCATTTTAGATACACAAATTGTTGTATAAAATGTTGATTATGTTTCATTCCAAAATCAACTGCCTAAGCCATCAATACATTCTTTTACAGAGAGGCCAATTAAAGATCTCTTTATAAGCCTCTCTTAATAATATAATTGTATTTGTCCTAGCTAGAGGAAGAATATGGCTTCCTTTGTTTGGTTCATGCTTTTAGGCTTCTGCACTTTGGCGAGTAGCCGAGAAGTACCTTCCCCACAAACCAAAAACATATTCATACTCTCCGGACAAAGCAATATGGCTGGTAGAGGCGGTCGTGGGTCAAAAGCATGGGACGGAATCGTCCCTCCAGAATGCGTACCCAACCCCAAAATCTTCAGATTCAATGCCAACCTTACATGGGAGGAAGCTCGTGAGCCTCTACACGTTGACATTGATGTGACTAAAGTAAACGGGATAGGGCCCGGAATGCCCTTCGCCAATAAGGTTTTGAAGGAGGATCCCAACTTTGGAGTCATTGGTTTGGTTCCATGTTCAATTGGAGGGACATTTATAGCAGAATGGGCTAAAGGTACCGACCACTACAATAACATGCTCAACCGGACTCGGGCCGCATTAGCCGATGGAGGAGTACTTCGTGGTCTTCTCTGGTATCAAGGTGAAAACGACGGAGACATGGAACCAAATCTTTATAGGTCCAAATACGAAACATTGGTTACCGATTTCCGAGCTGATCTGCAACTACCTAATTTACCAGTAATTCAGGTACATAATCTATATACATATGCATGGATCAAACACTGAGATCTCAGATAGTTAGTTATCAAGAAATATATGTATATTTGTTATGGTTAACGTTGTTTAATGTTTCTTAGGTGGCAATTGACCTTGACTATGCAACGAATAGAGCAGGACAATTGGCAGTTAACCTTACAAATGTGAAGACTATTGATGCGTTGGGACAGCCATTGCAGAGTGATGAAGTACATCTTACCACTCAGGGTTACATTAATGTGGGCCATATGTTGGCTGATGCCTTTCTCAAATACTTTCCCAACACCTCTTCCTGCTAATACTCATATTCTCTCCCATTGTTTCCTAAACATGATTTTTGATTCCTAGTTCACTGTTATATATACATTTATATATATAATGATGGTTTTTTTTTTTTTTACTGAGCATATTGCCAAACTATTCCCATCTTTTATGATTTATGTGATATCAGTTATATCATACACCATAACGATACTATTTCCGGTTTTGAGAAACCAAATTGTCTTACAATTTATTTATTTCCAGGGATGAACAAAGGAAAAGTATAATTAAGTCCTCTAATTAACCATTTATTAAAAAAAAAAAAAAAAAAAATATATATATATATATATATATCTACTTCAGACTCAGTGTATACTTATTATTTACAATTTAATGAATTAATAGTTTTAAATTGATGATATAAAGGAAGGAAACTTTATTTTTTGAAGATGTTAATTAAAATTCTTAAGACTACAATTGCAAGGGCACGACGCGGTACATCTTTGTGTTTGTGATGAGCAATATGGAACATCAAAGAGATTCAGTTTTGATTACATCGAATACTATAATTACAACAACTTCAGTATCTATAAACTAACAAAATTCAAGATTGATATTATATATATATATATATATATATATATATATATATATATATATATATATATATATATCAAAAGTCTTAAATTACTAGAGAAACAAATTCAGTTGCAAGACCAAGGCAAACAAGAGCAAGAAAGAATGAAAAATATATTAACTAATAGGATTCTACGACTTTGATTTCAGATATCTTTCACACTTACTAAGTAATGTCATAAAAAAATATTATCTATTATTTCTTTTAGAATTTATTCAAAGTACTAAGTAATATTTGTCCTTAAAAATATTATCTACTTTTACTTGAAAAAAGTAAATTTTCTTAAAAATATTTGTCCTTAAATACCTTGTATTTCAATATTTTTAAAAATATTTCTTATGAATATTTTTAAAATAGTTTTTGAAGCATATTAAACTCATTGAAATTCTATAAGTGTAAGGGAATATCAATAATGAGGATAAAAAAACCCTTTAAAATATATTGTGTGTATGTCACGTATTGGAATCCAACAAAAAATGATCGAAATTTTATTTTAATGATTTATATATTATTCTCATATAATTTATATATATGATGCTACTAAAAAAATTTCAATGATTTATATCTAAATTCATAGATAATTGTCAGTGCAATTAACCCTAAATATAATATAAATATAAGATGCGGAAGGTCGCTATGAGATTTAGCTTACGTAGTTATCCTTCTTTTCTCTTCTTATATAATTTTATACTATTAAAATTAAACTTTTATAAATTATGTATACTACCGACATGCGTGACTCATCAACTTGGTATGGTTACGTGTCCCACACAGAAATCTCCACATCTTATCTCAACAGTATTCTGCCATTTCCAACTTGTATATATTTATTACAAACTAATTTCATATCGTAAAAATTCACACTCTGTTGAACCCAATTTACCACAATCTGATGGATCCTTCGAAGGTATACTGTTTTACTCAATTTGTATATCTATTTTTCTTTTTTTATATAACATAGGTATTAATTGTCTTATTGGTTATTCATATTTGTTTCAGGCTACTGAAAGAGTTAATGATGAAGGTGCAGTGGAGATAAACGTGGACACGGTGGATTACCGAACTCCGGCTGGCCGAGATGACGAGCCCGATGTAGAGAAGGTGGAGATCACGCACTTGATACGGCCCGAAGACGAAAAGCCCGGGACTGGTAATGTTGTGGTGGAAGCAGCCGGCAAAGTGGCTGAGAAGCTGCAATCTACCAAGGAAGCAATCACTGGATCCAAGGGTGATGAGAAGAAGTAGTAAATCATTAAATTAATTAAATATTTGGATTATTTGTGTTGGCAAGTTCGGTTGAGAAAACAGATAATTCATGAAAACTATGATCAGATTGTTATGTTGTCGAGAATGTGTGAGTTATGAATCATGATATTTAACTTTGTTTTTTTAATTTGTTGTTTCTTATTTTTTCCTCTTTTATTTGCTTGAGTTATGAGTTTGATAAAATTTGGTTTGCATTTTTGTTTTTGTTTTGAGTGATGAGTTTGATAACATTGATAAGATTTATGGGTTCATACTGTTTATTAAAGATAAAAATGATGTTAATTGGGTGTTTGTTATGTAGATTTTGAAGTAGGTTTGAGTAAATTATGTGTTTGGTTTGAATAATTATAGTTTTATTAAATTATGTTTGTTTATAAAATCCAGTTTGGTATATTAGTTAAGGATAATAAAAAATGAAATTATTAAATTACCCTTACAATGAAAAATTTAAGTTGCATTGGTAAAAAATAAAATTATTAAATTATCCAAAAAGAGAATATATTGATAATTTCAATGACTTATTATTTGAGTTAATTCAATTTCACCAAAAATGATGGGTTTATAAGTAATATTATATAAATGTATGAGTAATATCATATAAAAATATATGATATAAATTGTGTTGAAATTGATTTTTTAAATTAAAATATTATATAAAATTATGATATTTATATATAAATATTATATGATTAATATAATATAAAAATATAATTAATATGATTTTTTTTAATTCAATAAAATTGGAATATTGATGTAACTACAATTTTATAACAAAAATACATAGAGAAAAAAAAATTCCTTAATTTATCAATAAAAAATTATTCGTATAAAAAATTTTCATTCACTTGTTCCTTACACATCTATTTGTAAATTCGTGTAATTGAGGGGTATTATTGTCTTTTTATTCAGCATTTTGGGGACATAATTCAAAGGAAAATATTGCCATTGTTGGGCTTAGCATAAACCCTGAAATTTGGTGGGTTTATATAAACCAACCCAAGCCAAAAAATTGGTCCCACCATACAATTTTTTCGAACCTTAAACTCATAAAGAGAACCAAGGTTTGTGTTAGTTTAAAAACCTAATCAGGCCAAAAGCCTCAAAAGAAAAGGGGCCTAATAGGATAAATTTTATAATAAGACTTAATTAAGATCTAATTTATAGATTAGTTTTCAATTTTGAATTCAGATTTAAAAATTTTAATAAAGGATTTAATTTAATATTTTTTTCTTAAATTTGAAATTTAAATCGAGTTTTTAATTCAAGATTTTTTTATATTTTTTTATATTTATAAATTTATTTATGTTTTCATATGTATTCATATTTTAAATAAAATTAAGATAAGTTAGTGCATTGTAAAGATAATTTTCATTCATTTTATTTTAATTTATATAAAAAAATTAATTTAATTTATAAAATATAATTTATTAAATTGATTAACATTAAAATTGATTTTTTATAATTTTATTTATAAAATTAAGAAAATTAAGAAATTAAAAAAATAAAAGAATTTTAATATTTTAAATTATATTTATTATATATATGAATTAATATAAGATGGATGAAGATTATTCTAAAATTATACAAAATTTTCTTAATTTATTTAAATGATAAATATATATTAAAATATAAAAATGAAAAAAACAATTATCTTAAATTGAAAAATCAATTTAATTTTTAAACTTTAAATTAAGAAAAATGTAAAATTAAATCTCTTATTAAAATACTTTAAAATTTAAATTTAAAATTACAAATTAATTTACAAATGAGATCTTATTATAAAATTTATCTCTTTTAAACAAAGGGCCACATATAATCTTAAAATATGTATGTGTCAGTGTGTGTATATTTTTCTTTAAAAAAGGGTTTCAAATAATCTTGAGACATTGATTTCAAAATCTCTGAAAATTTTGAAACAAAAGCCAAAAGTCTTCTGCAGAATTCATAATCTCTGGTCATCAAAACAACGTTGTTGTCGTTTCTTATGTTCTTTCCGAAAATCATGTTCTATGTGAGTAATACTAAATTGAATGAGATTTTAGTGTATTAGCATTCTGAAACACAAACACCACAACCCATTGTGTACTTTAATAACACTGAGGAATCTTGTTGCTTTCCTTACAAACAATCTACGATGTGTCTGTGATCAGGCTAAGGATAAAAGCCTCCGTTTTCTTGAATTTCTGCTCTTAAGAAGCCATGTTTTCTCTTGTTTGGTTAATGCTTTTCACCTACTCTAGTTTGGTGACAACTCATAATCTCCCTCGTAACAATGCCCCACAACCTAAGAGCATAATAATCCTTGCCGGACAAAGCAATATGTCGGGCCGAGGAGGCGTCGTGAACGCCACCTGGGACGGGATTGTGCCGCCTCAGTGCCAATCCAATCCCCTAATCTTCCGGTTGAGTGCCGGGCTTAGATGGGAAGAGGCCCGAGAGCCTCTCCACAAAGATATAGATGTTGATAAAACTTGTGGGATAGGGCCCGGGATGGCATTTTCTAACTCTGTATTGAAGAGGGATTCTGGCATTGGAGTGATTGGTTTGGTCCCTTGTGCCATAGGAGGAACTAATATAACCGAGTGGAGGTATGGTGGCCGCCTCTACAATCAGCTGTTATCACGGGCCCAGGCAGCGTCGCAGGGTGGAGGGCTAATTCGGGCTATCCTGTGGTACCAAGGTGAGAGTGATACAATGAATTACGAGGATGCTAGGTTATATAAGAGGAGATTGGAGAAGTTCATTACCAATGTTCGACATGATTTGCAGTCACCTTTGTTGCCAGTGATCCAGGTAATTAAGATCATTGAGGATTGAATTAATTAAACTTGGTCTCATTCATTGGATCTGATTTGATCAATTGTAGGTGGCATTGGCATCAGGAGGAGGGGATTATGTAGATATGATAAGAAAAGCTCAAAAGGGAATTCAGCTTCCAAATGTGAAATGTGTTGATGCTTTTGGATTGGGGCTCGAGCCCGACGGGCTGCATCTCTCAACGGCGGCCCAAGCCCGGCTCGGCCCGATGATGGCCGACTCCTTCCTTCGTATAATGGCTCCTCTCCCTGTGCAGAGCAGTGGTGCTTCCAAGAGCTTCAATAATGTTTTTCTGGACGTTTTTATGAGATGGTTTAAGTGGATTTTTTTTAGATGGCATATGAATGTGTCTTAATGTATTGAACAAAATTTATGTAATGGAATTTGAAAAACATTCAAATTGAAATTTATGTCCGAATAGTTTATTTGAATTTTGTATCGCCAATAGAAAAGATGCCTGGAGGCTGGGTTTAAACTTCACAAGGAAAAGAAAAAAGTCCCAGATTGAAGATCAATAGGTCAAATACAACATATTAATAAATAATCAGTATATATTTATAGTCAAAGACTCAAACTATATATTTATAGTTGTTTAACATGTTTATTTTCCTAATATTATAGTTAAGATTATGTGTAATAATTATAATTAATTATAAAGAAAGTGAATTATCGAATAGTAATATTTACCCAATCTTAAAGATATAGTTAACTAACACATGCTTACGTACTTAAAATATATGAATTATATTATAGTAAATTAAATTATGAATAAGCTTTAAAAAAATAAAAGAATATGTGAGTTAAACAATCATTAAATTTATTAAAGTCTCCACCGTTAGTTATGGCAATTGCTATGATTTTGCTTAAAAAAATTATGAACTAGAAATCCCTTTTTTCTTAATGAGATAGGAGAAATGGAAATGAGAGAATAAAAATTAGAAAATTTGTGTGTTTCAGATTCAATATTAATCATCACTTATATATTTATAAATATTTATAAAGATAAAATTAGTTGTTACAAAATGTCAAAAAAGATGGGAATACACTAGAAATATCGTTAAAAAGGCCACCATGTCTTCTATATTTGTAACCACGGGTCCCACCATTGAGAGGGAATTTGACCAACCAAAATGGCTCATTTATTTGTAGGTATCAATATGCATATGTCGGCTTGAGCTTCTAAGATTTCAAAATGCAAAAAGGTTGTGATATTATTTTAAAGAATTTCCAATTAAAGCCTTGGTGGAAAAGCAAAGCTAATAAAATGATTGAGATTCTTATAAGTCCAAAATCAAGTGTTGCATACATTTTGTTGCATCATAGTTAAACTCTAAGTTGAATAGTTATTTTGCAAATCAAAATCGAAATTGATCTAAGATAGTTGTAATTGCGGCTATTTTATGTTTCATTGTAAATTGGATTGTTGTGAGTTGAAGTACTTGTACGAAATAATTGTTATATTCAATAACATCTAGTGATTTTATTGATTTATAACTTAAAGGATAAATTAACTATCAATATAAGGTTGGAAAAGAAATTTATCAAGTGGGGGCTTGAATTTGAAGCTACCAATGGGTTCATCACAATTGAAAATTTATTTATATATTATGACATTGAATTAATTGTCAATTAATTAGTTTACTATCTTATTTTATATTTTTAATACTCTTAAAAACTCATATATATATATATATATTAATAATAATATTATTATCTATGAAACTAGCTAGGTGTATGATATTTAATTATTTTGAAATATGAGATAAAAATTCTACTTATTCATATGCATTAGAAATTGAACATGAAACTTGAAAATTCCTTAACAAAATCGATATTGAGCTGAAAATACCTCTTACATAATTTATTTTTGCTTTTTCTCTTTTTCCATCGTTTGGTTACACCATCTCAAATCATTCACAGTCGTAGCTAATAATATTAGCCTAGTATACACACACCATTATAGCAAAAAATTAACCCTAGCCTTTAAAAAAAAAAACTTTTTTTTATCCCTAATAACCCCTAACTAGGGGTGGAGATTGGAACGGAAATTTCCGATATCCGCCGAATCCGATCCGAAATTTTCCGATTTTGAAACGAATATTTTTAATCCAAAATCCGAAAATCCGAATTCCGATTTTTCCGAAAATTTTTGGATGGAAATTGGAATTAGTTTTGAAATTTTTGAAAATTCCGAAATCCGATCCGAAATATTTTCGAAATTCAATTTTCGGAAATTTCGATTTCCGATCCGATCCAAAATTCCGATCCGATTTCCAATTTATTTCCGAAATAATAGTATATAGTATTCTTCTATAGCAAATAGTATATAGCATAAAATGTTTGAATTATATTATATAATATAATATATTTTATATACATTTACTATATGTAAATATAAATATACATATTATAGTATATTTTATAATACTATATACTTTATACTATGTGTAAATATAAATATGCATATTATAATATACTTTATAATACTATATACTATATAATATATTTTATATACTTTATACTATATGATAGTATATAAATATATTATATACTATATGTATATAATATAGTTTATACTATAATTTTATTTTATATTATATACTATAGTCTATAATTTATACTGTAGTTTTTTAGTATTATTTTATAATATATAATATATATCATAGTTTATACTGTAGTATTTTAGGTCGTATTATTTTTTAGGATATTAGAAAAAGTAATATAGCTAATAGACCAACTAATTAATTTTGAAAAAATTTTAATTTTTGAAAATTCCGAAAAAAATTCCGAAAAATTCCGAAAATTTCGAAATTTTGGAATTCCGAAATTTCCGAAGTCGGATTGTATTTCACATTTCCGAAATTTTTTGGATGGAAATTGGAATTGATTTTTCATTTCCGAAATTTTTTGGAATTTTTCCGAAACACCCTATTTCCAATTCGATCCGTCCGATCTCCACCCCTACTCCTAACAGAACGTACATCAATTCTATAAGCTAAGCTTGGTAGTGCAATACTCGAATCGTTAGTAGCATGCTGATATTTTATAGGGATGATATAAATTCAAATTTTATATAACATATGTTTAACTTATATCAGCTATTTGATTTAGCTATTCGGCCTTGATTTTAAAGCTAGTTGTTAGAATTGAATTTAGAAGATGTATCTATTAAGTTGTTTATCAATTAAACTCAATTATAATTGTATCCTTAATTGGGAATATGTAAGGAACAATCCAAACAATTAAACTCAATTATAATTGTATCCTTAATTGGGAATATGTAAGGAACAATCCAAATACTTGTTATTGACAAGTAGGAAATTGATGCATTTTATCGAGTGTATATTCATGATTTTATAATATTTTAGATGATTAAATGCATCGTTTCTACACCTATATGTGTTTTATGTCTTCGAATACTTCACGAATTATTTTCTTGATCATTTTAGTATATTTTGAAGTACTTCGGAGTCGAGAAAGATGATCGTGGAAAGAAGAAGAGTCATTTGGGCCAATTTAATTTCCAAAGCCCACAAGAATTAAAGAGAAAACAAGAATAAGGAAGGAAGCCCAATATTGAAGCAAAAAGAAGGAAATGAGCCTGACCCAAAGTTCTCCAATCCAATTCAGAATTCCTACAGCCGCACAGTTTGACTTCTTAACCAAGAAAGAGAAAGGAATTCAATAGGGGAGAGAATGCATAAAAAAGGCACTATTCACGCAAGTATGGGACGTCCACGCAGGCAGTGAGATAGAGAGCAATTGGACAGAGAACGATTCTATTATGATTAGATTAGAGATAAACATATTTTCAATTTCTAGTTTAGTTTGATTTGACGATGGATTGCTTAACCTTTATTGTGGATTTGATTTCGAGAATGATCGGCTAATTCTTCAATTCCGATTAGCAGGGAAAGATATTAATTAATTTTACCGCGTTGCGACGCGCGGTCAAATTTTGGCGCCGTTGCTGGGGAGTGATTTGAATTTTTTGTGTTATCTTGTTTCTTTTCTTATTTGCTTTATCTAAAAAAAATTGAAAATTGAAAATTGAAAAAAAAAGAGATATATTCTGCTGTTCAGTCTGCGCCTCTGTTCTGCCCTGTTTTTGCTCTGTTTCTGCCTGCTTTCGTTTCCAAGTCTGCTTTGTTCTATCGTACTTTTTACATTGGCAATCCTAGTGTGAATCGATTTTTCCAGTGTCAGAACCTGCAGATTGCTTAAACTGAGTTTTCTCACTTAAATTTCACGATTTCAGGTGGTGAATACGTACTCGATCCCAGGGAAATAAAGATTTGGAATTTTATCCTGAGATAACCCGACGAGATCGAGTCTTGAGGAGACAAGCCAAACGAGTTTTGGAGTTTACTCTACCTGTTTCCCAAACCGATTCTAGTGAATCTGAACACGAGGAGGAAGCAATGGCACAGGAACAAACATTGAAGGAGCTAGTGAATCCTGCACTTACTCAGCAACCTCTTTGCATTACTTTCCCTGATCTTGATGAAGATATTAATTTTGAACTTAAATCTGGTTTAATCCATTTACTTCATTCGTTTCATGAACGTGCAGGTGAGGACCCTCATAAGCACTTGAAGATGTTCTATGGTGTATGCTCGACTATAAAACTAAAAGCTGTGACGGAAGAACAAATCATGCTTCGAGCATTTCCTTTCTCTTTAAAGGACTCAGCGCAAGATTGGTTGTATTACCTTCCCTCGAGTTCCATTAGGACATGGAGTGAAATGGAGCGACTTTTCCTGGAGAAGTATTTTCCTGCATCTCGAGCAGCAAACATTCGGAGAGAAATAACTGGAGCTCGACAAATGCATGGAGAGACACTATATGAGTATTGGGAACGTTTTAAGAAGTTGGAAGCGAGCTGCCCTCATCACCAGATTTCTGAACAACTTTTGATCCAGTACTTTTATGAAGGGCTATCCACCATGGATCGAAACATCATTGATGCAGCAAGTGGAGGGGCTCTAATGAATAAGACGCCTTCAGCAGCAAGAGCTCTTATCGCATACATGACTGCCACTTCCCAACAATTTGACACTCGGGATTCTTCATTGCGACCTGTGAAAGAGGTAAGTGAATCTACTGTTGAGAATAAACTAAATGAATTAACCTCTTTTGTTCGTCAAGTTGCTGCAGGTATGCCCCAGGTGAAATCTTGTCGCCTTTGCAATACCACTGACCACACCACAGATTCATGCCGAATTTTGCTCGATGAAATCGAGGCTTATGCTAATGCTGTGGGAAGTGGAAACTACCAAGGAGGGAACTCAAACTATCAAGGAAGGAAGTATGACCCTTATTCCAACATGTACAATTCGGGTTGGAGGGATCATCCAAATTTGAGGTGGGGAAAGCAAGGAAATCAGCAAGAGGAGAATAATAAGTCTCCACAACTCTTAAAAAATCCTAATCACCAAGGAGGAAATTCTAATTACCATGGGTAATCATCCGGACAAAACTCCAACATGTCTTTGAAGGATATGATGAAGACATTGGCCTCCAACACAATGCAACTCCAAAGGGACACTGCCCAGTTCCAAAGGGACACTGCCCAATTCCAAAGGGACACCCAGTCAAGTATAAAGAATCTTGAGACACAAATGAGCCAACTAGCAACAGCCGTGAGTCGTCTTGAGGCTCAAAATAGAGGGAAATTACCGTCTCAATCAGAGATAAACCCAAGAAATGTCAGTGCAGTAACCCTGAAAAGTGGAAAACAGCTGGAAGAACCCAAAAAACCTGAGAAAAATCAGAAAAACGAAGAGGAAGAAAAACCTGCTCAACAGATCAACATTGGATCTCCCAGTGTTCATCCATCATCCAGTGTGAAAACTTCGAAATCTGCACAGGTAAACTCTGATTTTTCTCCTCAAATTCATGCTAATATGGTTCTTTTTCCTTCCAGGTTGGCGAGAGCAGCAAAAGGAGGATCAAGAGAAACAGCTACTAGATGTTTTTGGTAAGGTGGAGATTAATATTCCTTTAATCGATGCGATTAAACAAGTTCCACACTATGCAAAATTCCTCAAAGACTTATGCACGAACAAAAAAAAAAACTCAAAGGTGATGAGAAAGTCATGATGGGAGAAAGTGTGTCTGCAATATTCCAAAGGAAGCTTCCCCAAAAGCGAAAGGATCCAGGTATGTTTGTTATTCCATGCCGCATTGGAAATGTTAGAATCGAGTGAGCTATGCTAGACTTAGGAGTTTCAATTAATGTTATGCCAGACTCTATCTATGCATCTCTAGATCTAGGGCCATTGAAAGATACACATGTTATCATTCAATTAGCTGATCGTAGTACTGCATACCCTGATGAGGTTATTGAGGATGTCCTTGTTGAAGTCAATGAGCTTATTTTCCCTGCAGACTTTTATGTGTTGGATATGAATGGTGACTTATCAATTTCACCACCTATTTTGTTAGGGAGGCCATTTTTGAACATCTCCCAAACAAAAATAGACGTTCGTGAGGGAACCCTCACAATGGAATTTGATGGACAAATAATAAAATTTAATATTTTTGATGCCATGAAATATCCTGAAAATGAGAATGATGTTTTTGCTTTGAGCATTATTGACCCTCTTGTCGAGGAAATTTTTGAGATGACTTGTAGGGATAATTTGAAACTTGTGGTGACTAAGGATTTGAGAGGAGATAAAGAGCAGATTGCTGTACATGAGAACATGGATTTACTTGAAATTGTGGCTGCATTTCAATCACAACCCTCGTTGCCACCAAAGTATGATTTACACTTTATTAATTTACCTGAATCTCACAAAGAAATTCTTCCATTTGTGTTGCAGGTACCAGAACTTGAATTGAAATCATTGCCAAATCATTTGAAGTATGCTTATCTAGGAGAACAAGACTCATTGCCTGTAATAATTTCAGCAAAATTGGGTTCCATTCAAGAAGAGGCTTTACTTCAAGTTCTAAAAAAATACAAAGAGGCTATTGGATGGATAATTGCAAATATTAGGGATATTAGCCCAGCTTTGTGCATGCATCGCATTCTTCTTGAAGACGATGCCAAACCATCTCGAGAGGCCCAAAGAAGATTAAATCCACCCATGATGGAGGTTGTCAAAAAAGAAGTGTTGAAACTTTTGGATGTAGGAATCATCTATCCAATTTCTGATAGTCGATGGGTAAGTCCTACGCAGGTTGTGTCTAAGAAATCTAGGGTCACAGTGGTCGAAAATAAGGAAGGTGAGTTGGTCCATACTCGAGTACAAACTGGATGGAGGGTTTGTATTGACTATCGTAAATTGAACTCCATGACTCGAAAGGACCACTTTCCCCTACCCTTCATTGACCAAATGCTTGAACGCTTAGCTGGACATTCTCATTATTACTTTTTAGATGTTTTTTCAGGATATTTTCAGATTTCCATAGCACCTGAGGATCAGGAAAAAACTACATTCACCTGCCCATTCGGTACGTTTGCTTGCCGAAGAATGTCATTTGGTCTTTGCAATGCCCCAACCACTTTTCAACGGTGTATGGTAAGCATATTTTCTGAATATGTGGGTAACATAATTGAGGTTTTCATGGATGATTTTAGTGTTTATGGTGATTCATTTGAAAATTGTTTGAAGTGCCTAGAATTGATTTTAAAGCGATGTGTAGAAACTAACCTTGTTTTGAATTGGGAAAAGGGTTGAACTAAAGGCACCCCATGATGTTCTAAGAGCACCCCATTTTAGTGTAAATTTTTAGAACATTTACACTAAAATGGGGTGCCCTTAGAACATTATGGGGTGCCTTTAGACCCACCCTTGGGAAAAATGTCATTTTATGGTAGAACAAGGTATAGTTTTGGGTCACATTGTTTCTTTAAAAGGCATAGAAGTTGATAAATCTAAGATAGATCTTATTTCGGCATTACCTTACCCCACGAATGTGTAGGAAGTGCGTTCTTTTCTTGGCCATGCAGGATTTTATCGAAGATTTATCAAGGACTTCTCCAAGATATCAGCCCCAATGTACAAGTTGCTGCAAAATGATGTGGATTTTCGGTTCGATGATGAGTGCAAGACTGCTTTTGACAAATTGAAGGAGCGATTGACAACACCCCTAATCATCCAACCTCCGGACTGGGAATTACCATTTGAAGTGATGTGTGATGCCTCAAACTACGCTGTTGGGGCTGTTCTCGGACAAAGAGTGGGAAAAGCGGCTCATGTGATTTATTATGCATCAAAGACTTTGAATTCGGCACAAGCAAACTACACCACCACTGAAAAGAGCTCTTAGCTGTAGTTTTTGCTTTGGAAAAGTTTAGATCTTATTTGTTAGGCACTAAAGTGGTCGTATTTTCTGATCATGCAGCTTTAAAATTCCTTTTAACCAAAAAAGAGGCAAAGCCTAGACTAATCCGATGGATCTTACTTCTCCAAGAGTTCGATCTCAAGATTAAAGACAAAAAGGAGTCTGAAAATTCAGTTGCAGACCATCTCAGTCGGCTGGTACATCCAAAAAGTGGACCCCCGCTTGTTGAAAGTTTTTCAGACGAACAACTGTTCTTCGTATCGTCACACTGGCACACACAGACGACACTGGAACATCCAATGTCGCATCCTGACTCTGAACCCTGGTATGCTGATATTGTAAATTTTCTTGTTGCTAAAGTTTACCCTGCAGGCATGACGAAAGCTCGACGAGATAAACTGAGGAGTGACGCCAAATACTATGTCTGGGATGATCCATATGTGTGGAAGCATTGTTCGGACCAAATCATACGACGGTGTGTGCTAAACTTCGAGTTTCATTCCATACTTGAATTTTGCCGTGCTCATGCATATGGGGGACATTTCGGAGCAAAGCGTACCGCTCATAAGGTTTTAGAGTGTGGATTTTTCTGGCCAACCCTTTTTCGCGATGTATTTGAATTTTCTGCCCCATTCCAAATTACAGCAGCACAACCGCCTAACCATCGTGAAACAGCCGCTGCACCCATGCCATTTAGCTGCTGCAATTCCATCGATGACCCGGTGAATTCTCCTCCTCACTACCTCTTTTATTTCTGTTTCCTTTCATGCTTGTTCTTGTGTTTGTTCTATTTCATGTTGGTGTTGTGATTGCTTGAGGACACGCAACGATTCAAGTGTGGGGAGGTAGACGATTTGTATGTTCTTTGTAGTGAGACGGAAGATTCCATGTTTGCTGCATATAGTTGCATTTAGGTTCATATAGTTGCATGTAGCTTGTTCTTAATTTTCTTTGCATTAGGACGCATGTTTACCTGCTTTATCACGTTTATTTTTGTATATATATATATAAAGAGAAAAATAATAAGAGAGCTTGCAATGATGATTCGAGTGCTGTTTATTTTCGTATTTGGGGATTCGTTGTGTGTTGGAAATTTGTTTGTGAGCATTGTTTTCTGTTGGTTAAAATTGCTGGATGTTGTCTCGAGAAATTGTTGTTGGGAAGGATTGTATTGGTTTGAGAATTAATCCATGACTTTGAGTTGATTTGTTTTGTTTATTTGTGTCTTGGGATATGCTTTTTAATTCCTTGATGAAAATAGTTTAGATTGGAAATTTTGAAAGATTGATCATTCTGATAAAACTTTCTCGGTTGGAATAAAAATTGATGTGATGCTGAAAAAGGTGTTGAGTTGAAAAAATTGAGAAGTGAAAAGATGATGAGGTGTGGAATCAGCTGCCTGCTCTTAGGGGTCCCGTGTAAAAAAAATCAAATAAAATACACGGTAGGACTAACCTAGAGCGGTGTGGAGCTGCCAACTTCATCCAAAGAAAAAAAAAAGCTCGCGAAAAAGAAAATGAGAGAAAAAAAATGTCTTTGGAGAGAAGAAAGGGGGTTAATCATAATATGTGAAGTCTTAACAAATTTTTATCTAGATGAAGGATATCGAAAAATGAATTGGAGTGTATTGATTGATGTAGGTGGTGGAATGAATTGATAATTTATCTGTGATTATTTGATTTTCGATACCCTGCCTAACTTTATGATTTCTCAAGAAAGTACATTTAGTCCAATGTGTTTTATGCCTTATTTCTAACATGATTCGAATTCCTATGAATGTTGGTGAGAATCTGAGCAAGCAATTATGATCTCTTATCTTGATTCCTTATGAGCTTTAATTCTTTTTGTTGCTTGAGGACAAACAATGGTTTAAGTGTGGGGAGATTTGACAAGTAGGAAATTGGTGCATTTTATCAAGTGTATATTCATGATTTTATAATATTTTAGATGATTAAATGCACCGTTTCTACACCTATATGTGTTTTATGTCTCTGAATACTTCACGAATTATTTTCTTGATCATTTTAGGATATTTTGAAGTACTTTGGAGTCGAGGAAGATGATCGTGGAAAGAAGAAGAGTCATTTGAGCCAATTTAATTTCCAAAGCCCACAAGAATTAAAGAGAAAACAAGAATAAGGAAGGAAGCCCAATATTGAAGCAAAAAGAAGGAAATGGGCCTGGCCCAAAGTTCTCCAATCCAATTCAGAATTCCTACAGCTGCACAGTTTGACTTCTTAACCAAGAAAGAGAAAGGAGTTCAATAGGGGAGAGAATGCATAAAAAGGGCACTATTCACACAAGTAGGGGACATCCACGCAGGCAGTGAGATAGAGAGCAATTGGACAGAAAACAATTTTATTAGGGTTAGATTAGAGATAAACATATTTTCAATTTCTAGTTTAGTTTGATTTGACGATGGATTGCTTAACCTTTATTGTGGATTTGATTTCGAGAATGATCGGCTAATTCTTCAATTCCGGTTAGCAGGGAAGTTTAAACTCATATTTCTTTTATATTTTAATTAATTTCGTATCCCCTTCTTAATGTTTGATTGGAATTGATTATGTTATCTGTGCATATTGTTTTCAATTATTGATGCTTAATTTGGATTGACCACCTAGGTTAAGTAATTGATAATTGATTGCTAGAATTTTAAATCATGAATCTTAATTGTTGTGGTTTAATTTTCATAAGCGGTAAATTAGAGGTCGTGCATCTCTAGGGTAGCATAATCCTAGATTATCGAATCGAGCTTGTGTATTCGGAGTCTAGTTCACCCTATCGTCTTGGTAATTAATGCATTTAATGAATTAAATCTGGAGAGCTTATTCTGGGTCATTCATTTAAATAGGGTTAATTAGTGATCTTATCCTAATTTAACTAATCCTAAGAGACGATTCGATTTAACAGAGCTTGTTGTTAGACTGGGGGTGGTAATTCCATGATAATCTGAGAGAAGGGTGTACATTGATTAGGATATAATTGAGATTGGAGGATAATTGAACTGTTAACTGGGATGCTTTTTTAGTTTGATTTCTTGCTTAGTTCATTTTCTCATTTCATATTTAGTAGTGATTTTCAATTAAATTCCCCCCAACCTTTTCCGTTTTTGATTAGAGCATAGGTGACACGATTAGTTCTGCATTTTCCGTGGGATCGACATCCGACTTATCCTGACAACTAGTTGATTAGGTTAGGAAAGATATTAATTAATTTTACCGCGTTGCGACGCGCGGTCAATTATTCAAGACTAGGGATCCCGAAATTAAATTGAATTTGCGTTACATACAATATAGTTGAGAAGAAAAATGGTGATGACTGAGCCACTCAAAGACTTGAAGTTTTTAATATTCTAAGTTTAACCTTTAATTTCTTTGGAGATTAATTAGTAGGATAAAATATTCTAATTAGAGTAATTAGACTGTCAAATTAATAAAGATTAGAAGAGGTTTTTTTTTTTTTTTTGCTTCGATGGCATATCAGATATCAATAATTTAAAGAACTAGTTTTTTTTTTTTGCTTCGAGTAATGAATGTGATTGTTCTTAGACAATAAACACTTAAGAACTTGTTTGTATCAACTTAAAAACTTAAGTGAATGATATCTAAAATTGAAGTTCTAGAACCCATACTCTAGTATTTCCGTCTTTCTTGCTAATGTTTGCCTTGTTCTTGCAGTTGAATTCGTTTTGCTAGTAATTTAGTGCTGTTGATATAGATAATAAGTGCCAATATTGAGTGAACCTTGTGGGATTCTATTTTTATTATCATCAATTATAAACTATTTAATTCATTAGTTTAATCCTTTATTTGTTTCCCCTAATTGCATCATGAACAAGTTTTACAAATAGTTAGAGGATTTAATTACAATTTCTCTTTATTTATCGAAAATAATAATGCGAGACAACTTAGATTTTCAAATCGACAATCAGTATTGTTATATAGAGTATGATATAATTGCATTATATAATATGAATCGTAAAAATTGCAATATACTCATAAAAAAAATCACCTTTAATTGCAATATATATATATATATATATATATATATAAATGTATACATAGCAGTGAACTACATATCCTAAATCATATTTAGGAAATTAGTCCAAGAATTAATGGGAGAGAATATGAGTATTAGGAGGAAGAGGTGTTGGGGAAGTACTTGAGAAAGACATCAGCCAACATATGGCCCACATTAATATAACCCTGAGTGGTGAGATGCAATTTATCAACTTGCAATGGTTGTCCCAATGCATCAATAGTCTTCACATTTGGAAGGTTAACTGCCAGCTGTCCTGCTCTAACCTTCGCATTGTCAAGGTCAATTGCCACCTAAGAAACAGTAAACAACATTAATTAACCATAACCTCTAAGAAATAGATTACTATTTGAGAGCTCAGTGTTTAATTCATGCATATGTATATAGACTATGTACCTGAATTACCGGTAAATTAGGTAGTTGCAGATCAGATCGGAAATCGGCCACCAACTTTTCAAATTTGGACCTGTAAAGATCTGGGTCCATACTTTCATCGTTTTCACCTTGATACCAGAGAAGAGCACGAAGTACTCCTCCATCGGCTAATGCGGCCCGAGTCCGGTTGAGCATATTGTTGTACTTGTCGGTACCTTGAGCCCATTCATTTATAGATGTTCCTCCAATAGCACAGGGAACCAAACCAATGACTCCAAAGTTGGGATCCTTCTCTAAAACCTTATTGGCGAAGGGCATTCCGGGCCCTATCCCGTTTACTTTAGTCACATCAATGTCAACGTGTAGAGGCTCATGAGCTTCCTCCCATGTAAGGTTAGCATTCAGTCTCAAGATTTTGGGGTTGGGTGTGCTTTCTGGAGGGACGATTCCGTCCCATGCTTTTGCCCCACGACCACCTCTACCAGCCATATTGCTTTGTCCGGAGAGTATGAATATGTTTTTGGTTTGTGGGGAAGGTACTTGTCGGCTACTCGCCAAAGTGAAGAAGCCTAAAAGCATGAACCAAACAAAGGAAGCCATATTCTTCCTCTAGCTAGGACAAATACAATTATATTATTAAGAGAGGCTTCTAAAGAGATCTTTAATTGGCCTCTCTGTAAATGAATGTATTAATTGGCTTTGGCAGTCAACATTTTATACAGCAATTTGTGTATCTAAAATGAAGGAGAGACATCCACTTTGCACCATCACAATTTCACATTCACCCTAATTATGCCATAAAATGGATGACTTATAATGCATCAAACTATATTAAGTGACGAGTTCAACGTAAACTTAGCACAATCACATACATGCATCTTCTATTTTGGGTCCATGGATTCTTATTTTTTCTTGATTATTAATTCAGGAATTACTACTATTTTTTAATTTTCAATTTATCTGGCTCCTCTTATGATATTTTATCTTAACATGCGAAAAAAATAATATTTTATTATATATATATTGGCTTACCTAGGTGAGGGACAAGGAGGCAATGGGCCCCTTAATGTTTTTTTAAAATTACATATATATTTTATATATGTTTTATGTTATTTTTTATAAAATATAGAAAATATGTATATTAATTAGTTTTAATTTCATATTATCAAATTTTTATTGGAGACACCAACTATTAAGAAATGTAATGTAAATTCTTCATATTCAAACTGGCTATCTACTTGTTTTCTTAATTGATTATTGATTTTATTGTAGTTTATTTGATTATCAATTGTGAAGATTAAATAATATTCATTCTTTTGACTTAATAAAGTATGGTGTGATTGCCATAAAAACACACATATATATATATATTAATTCTTTAATATATCATTGATCGTTTATTATTTTATGATTTATTAGATTTAAGTAACAATTATTGATAAGTTAAATGTTACAGTTTGTATAATAGTTAGTTTAATGTAAAGTTATTTTATAATTCAAATTTTGTTTCATTTTCTGTAAATGTATTATGGAAAAAGTACCATTAATAGTAGAAAGTAGAATGAACTTCACAATGAATATCATTAAGAGTTCATTTCGAATCGAATAAGTGACTATTGAATTATTGTTTAGTAATACACATTAAAAATGATGTATTTAGAAATATTAGTAATGAAACTATTATGCAACAGTTTAAAAAAAAATGAAACATTAAACAAACATGTTGTAATTTGTCATGCTGAAAAATAATAAAGTTAATGATTTTAGAAGTTATTTATAATGTAGTATATCGATTGTATCAAAATTGTAACTAATTTATGATATTATTTTTAAAATTGATGTGTTATAATTTTTATTATTTGAACCACTGAATAAATTTTTTTGGGTCTTTCACTATATATATATATATATATATATTCCAAGACAATGATCATATACATTTTATTTAATAATAATATTATTAATATTTCAATGGTGAGTTATTTATAAGAATACTGAATTATAAAACGAAACATTACCTCAATTAATTGACAATTTTAAGCCCGTCATAATTTGTTTTTAAGAAATTCAATGCTTGGTTAACTTTTTTATTTCCATGTGTCTCATTTGTTTAAGTACGATGGCTTATCATATAACAAATGTTCTGTAATATCCAAATAATTGCTAAGCTTATATTTTAATAACCTAAGTTGCTTGCTTATATTAAGATAAGATTTGTTGAATTTTTTCCTCCAACTCACCACCAAGAATGAGACACCAAGAATGAGACACATAACCTAGTCTATAGCTTTAGCTTAGGTAATGGTTGGAGCAAGATATTTGAACCTTTCTTCTCTTCCTTTTCATTTCTTTATTTTGCAAAGATATCATCTTTTCCATAGCTCTCTCTCTCGACCAGCTGCAGCCGTATATCTCTCTCCGTCGGCGAAAAAATTCCGGCAAGGATTTATTTATATGTTTGCTCCGTTTATGTTGTAGTTCTTGCTAGGTTTTTGTACAATTTTAAAACCCTACGCTAGTTTGGCTGCCCTGTTTCCTCCGTTTTGCTGCGAGTTTAGTTGTTGTATATGGCCGGCACTCGGTTGCGCCGGCGAGAGGTGCGCTTGGGGTGGCCGGCGCTCGGTCGCGCCGGCAAGGAGTCGAGGAGAGCCGCCGCAGCTAGCGGCGGCTGTACTGGTTCTGTATATATATATATATGTATGATGAATATGTGCATAGGTGTGTGCGAGTTTGGCTGCGAAGGGTGTTGGGGCTAGAGTATGGGCCGGCGCCGGCGAAGCGCCGGCGTAGACGGGAAAGAAGAGCCGCCGCTGGAAGCGGCGGCAGGGCTGTACAGTATATATATATATATGTATGTTTGAGTGTATATATACGTATGTCTTGTGTTGAGCTTTGGTTGGATGATGATGGAGGAGGGTGAGGTGGCGCCGGCGCCGGAGTTGCGCCGGCGATGGTGAAGGGGCCGCCGCAGCAGCGGCGGCGAAACAGTACAGTATATATATATATGTATAAGCTGTGTATATATAGGGTGTGTTGGGTGTGTGAGGGGCTTGGTGGTGGTGAGGGGTGTCGCCGGCGACTTGGGGTCGCCGGCAGGAGGCGGCGCGGCGGTGGAGCGACGGCGGCAGTGGCGGAGGGGAGCAGGGGAGGGAGAGTTAGGGTTTTGGGGTGATTTTAGGGAATTTAATAAACTTAAGGACCTAATTGCAATTCCAAGTTTATGCTAATTAACCATTTAGTCCTTGAACCATTAAGTACTAGCAATTTGACCCTAAAATGTTTCTGAATGTACATTTTAGTCCTCAGAATTTATAGAATTGATTATATGAACCCTAAACTCTATAGAAACTATCGACTCGCCCCTAGATCTCGATAAAATGACGAAAAATATATATATATATATACCTCTAAAATTTATAGAAATTATATCTTGACCGTAGAATTTAATAATTTGGCATTTTTATGTTCTATTATATTATAAAATGATAGTTCGACCTTAAAGTGCTATAGGATAGGACAAAAACGAACATTTTAAGTAAGAAAATTCTAAGATAAATCTTAATAAACCCTAATTAAATTTAGAAACCCTAGTTATAGATTATTTTCGAGAATTTATTTTATTTATAGGTTTTTATAGATTTTAAGATATTTAAGTCAGAAAATAAGTTATATTTTTATTCTCTGTAGGAGGTTCACGTGGGGGATTGGCATAGACCTTTTATCGAGAGCTTTTGCAGAAGATTACGAGAAATTCCAAGGTGAGGGTAAAAATCCTTTTCTGGTTTAAAAATCGTACAATTTTATGAAAATTAATGTGACTACGTGATTTAAATTCAGTAATTATGTGATGATATTTTTACTTAAATTCTTATCGTTACCTGATCTATTTTCGAATAAAGCATATGATTCTGAAAGCTATTGATTTCAAGTATCTCAATGGAAATGGTTTAAAGGATGAAAGTCGGGATAATCCCCGCTAAGAAAGGTTTTTCTATGTTTATGTGTTATGTGAATTATGTGGCCAACGTGAACGTGATCAATGTGTATTATGTGATTATGTGGAACCATTATGTGAACTTACTTGCGCATGCGCCTTCACGCCAAGTAGGGTATTCCTTTTTGGAAACCCATCTACAGGGGATATTCTTCGAAATTCCCAACACTATGGGGTGTAACAGCCCAAATTCGGGTCGGCTTGGGGTCCTGATAGGTATTCTTCGGAAACCTATTGTAACGCCCTGTTTCTTTTTAAGGTAAGCTTTGACTGAGGCGTTACTTACGTATAAAATTCACTCTTTCAAGAAAATAAAGATAGATAAATTCAGGAAAATTTGCTGTGAAATATACACATTTTCGAAATTAATGAAATAAGGCATGCTTTAGTTTAAAACATTCTTTGACCTTTGACCATCGGCTACCAGCATTCACCGCTCGCGCGCCACGCCCTGAATTCCTTAATATTGAAAACATTTTAACATAAAAAGGGTGAGCGTACAAAAACACTCAGTGGGGTTGAACTGTAATTAAACAATCATATAATAATAATATCACATAGTGAGAACAATCAACTTTTCTTTTAATCGCGGATCTTAACCGCCGTGAATCATATGCGGATCTTAACCGCCGTGAAAATATTACGGATCTTAATCGCCGTAAAAATATTCTCGGATCTTAACCGTCGTGAAAATATTCGCGGACCTTAACCGCCGTAAAAATATTCGCGGATCTTAACCGCCGTGAAAACTATTTTACCTTATTATAAAATCACACATTCACATTACAAAATCATGCTATTATCATATAAAAGCATACTTGCTTTTCAGTCAAGTATCACATAAAATCACACGCGCATTTAATAAAACGCATCAAGATCACGTTGCATTTAACACATAATATTCACATAAAATACGCAAATAAAGGAAGTTACCCCCACCTTGGATTTTTCACAGAATCCTATCCAAAAAGCGTTCGATCCTGTTCTTAGTTCGGTCCCGTACGTGTATTTCCTACAGAGAATAGAAACGGACTTATTATCTGATTTAAATAGCTTAAGACTAATGAAATCTATAAAGGAATAAACCCTAGAGAAAATCGATAGACGGGGTACAAAATTTAGGGTTTACTGAAAATCAGGGTTTGTGGACTTCGCCCCTAAAATTAGGGTTTTCTTGCTTAAAGGGTTCGTGTGTCCTGTCTTATATCATTTTGTAACATCGTAGGACATAAAATACAGAATTTATTAAATTCTGAGGTCATAATATAATCTCTGCAGGTTCTAGGGGTCATTCGGTCAATTTATGCAAAGTCTAGTGTTTAATCTTGTAACTTTAATAAAATTTGGGGAGTATTCTGCAATTCTAGAAAGTTCTGGGGTCAAATTCGTACATGTCATAAATCTAGGGACTAATATGTTATTTCTCCTAAATTCAGTGATTTGCAATCAAGCTCCTAGGTTTAATTAAATTCCCAATTACACCCCCAGCCCCCCCCCCTAAAAATCACCTTTCCTGCCACTGCCCAGCCGTCCCCTTGCCGTCTGCAGACCCTGTCGGCGACTCCACGTCGCCGGCGACACCAACCAGAACCACTCGTCCACTGAACACACACACGCACGAAACATGTACATATATATATACAGAAGCATACAATATATATATATACTTACACAGTTATACATATATATATATATATATATATATATATATATATATATATATATATATATATATATATATAAACATACAGCAACTTCGAAAACATGCCGTACGCAGTGGAGATGCGATCGGGTAAAAATCCGAGCCCATATTCGTGACCAGCTCGACGAGAACTATATCGTAATCGGAAAATAAAACTTGCCGAGATCAAGACGACAATGACAGTGAAGCAAACGGTGGTGGCGGTGTTCTGAGAAGAAAAATGGCAAAGCTGAAATGGGGAATAAGCTTACTGTTCCAGTTTCATTATTTCTTTGCTTTTCCAAATTCTCTTTCAATTAAATTACCTCATACATTTCTAACATATGACAAGTGTAATGAAATTAAGCATGAGGTGTCTTCACTATGCTCATTCATTAATTTCGATAAACTAAAGTTAATTATAAGATTTATTATTATTATTGCTTTTGTTTAAGAAATTATGGGTACTACAGATAGAGATATACATGTCTACGGTTTCAGCTAACAATGTTGCTGCTATCCTTTTTATCTTTTTTTTTATATATATATTCTTTTCTTATTCTTTTATTTCCCCCAATTTGTCAACTACCCCTATATTTTGTTTCCCTTACTTGCCAGGTGTAAATAATCAAGCAGAAGGTGTAATATCATTATTTCATTTAATATAAGTGATTTAAAGTTAATACAAGGATTAGTGTTGTAAAAGAGAAAGTGGGTATTACATCATTCCCTCCTACAAAGAAATTTCGTCCTCGAAATTTAAAACGTATCGAAACTCGATAGATTTGGATATCTTGTAAGAATTTATTCTTCCTTTTCCTAGGTTATTTTCTTCACGTTGTGCTGTCTCCATTGGACCTTTACCAATGTCACTTCTCGATTTTGTAGCTTATGGATCTTTTTATCTAAGATCACTATAGGAACCTCTTCATAAGACATATCCTCCTCTAACCCTATATGTTGTTGATTAATAACATGGCTCGGATCGATTATGTATTTTGGTGGTAAAGCTAGCTTGTATGCCACCCCTCCAACTCATTCTAAACTCTCAAACAGTCCGATATCTCTTGGCTTCAGCTTATCTTTTATCTTTTTTTTTTATATGCTGGCAAACGAGACATCTCTTGATAAAAATTTCAATGCTCCTCTTTATATTTCTCCACCACGCTTCTGTTGCGCCTGAAGATCCTTTTTTTTTTTTTTTTAATCTTTATACATTTTCATACCTCCAAGGTATGCAGAGTATGGGGTGTTATGCGCTTCTTCTAGTATTCTTTTCCTTAATCATTTATCTTTCGGCACGTAAAATCTTCCTCTAAAAGTTAGAGCTTCATCAGCTGTTCTCGTAAATCCTTCCATAATAGTCAGCCAAGCTTAGGAAGCTTCGTACCTCGTTTACGTTAGTCGGTGTCTTCCAGTTACTAACGACTTCCACTTTAGCCTAATCTATCTCGATTCTTTTTGAAGTGACAGTATGCCTGAGAAACGTAATTTTATCCAGCCAAAACTCATACTTCTTGAACTTGGCATATAACTTTTCTTTTCTCAAAGTCTCCAATGAAATTCTCTATTGTTCTTCATGTTGGAGTTTATCGTACAAGCATACTAGAATGTCATCATTAGAAACTATAGCGAAGCGATCGAGGTATGGATGGAAGACTCGATTCACCATATTTATAAAATTATTGGCGCATTACTAAGTCCGAAAGACATGACAACGAATTCGAAATGATCTTCTCTTGTTCGGAAGCTTGTCTTAGTTATATCTTCTTCTTGACCTTCACTTGACGATATCTCGATCTCAAATCACATTTTCGAGAACACACTAGCGCCTCTTAATTATTTAAATAAACTTTCTATTCGAGGTAGCGGGTATTTATTTTTGATAATCTTTTTGTTTAGCTCGCGATAGTCAGCACACATTCGAAACGTTCCATCATCTTTTCTTCGCGAACAACACCGGAGCTTCCCAAGGAGATACGATGGGACGTATAAAGTTTGTTTTTGTTTTTTTTTTCCAAAAGCTCTTGTAATCGCATTTTCAATTCTTCTAACTTCTTTGGCGTCATTCAATATGACGTTTTTGACACTGATGTCGACCCGACACTAAATCTATGTCGAACTCAGCTTGTCGATCAGGCGATGGCCCAAATAAATCTTTTGGGAAAACACCCACGTATTTCCTTATTATCGACACTATTTCGATAGGGTTCGATTTCTACTCGAGATTTACAATATTTTATCGAAAACGTCTCACATTCTCTCTTCTTAAGCATCTTGATCGTCTGTCGTGGTCTTTGGCTCTTCAGTGGTCTCGCTTCGTGTGAGAGCAAAAACTCGAGCTTTTCCTGTTTCGGATCTTGGCTTGAAACCTGGTCTAACGATCCTACTTTTAGGACTAACGTTTGAATTATGGTCAGACTCTTAACATTGGTGGCAACGTCCAGTCCTCCCGAGGTATTGTCTGGTGTGAGCTCTTTCGTATCTTGGACATGTGGCTTCCATTTTGAGAATAGAGGCGTTCAGAGCGTCATTCACCATCAATCGTTTTATTTGGTTTGAAAGGTGTAACTTGTTCTTGATTTCGATCGTCTCATTTCTTTTTCCCAGACGTCCTAGAAGTTTTTTTTTTCAGGAATTACGTAGTCCAAACACATATACGAGGCGACTTCTTGAGCTCTCTTGATGATCTCGGTGTACGTCATTCCTTCATGTCCAGCCAAAATAGTGTAATTCTTCAAACGTAGACTTCTACTAAAGCGTCTAGCGTTCTTTGTATCCGTGCTGACTAAGTATATCGCGCACTTGCTTAGTTAATTTAAAGCTTCTTTTGTATTCTCTAACTGTCAGCAACCCTTGGCGGAGACGTAATAAGATTTTTGACGGATAATTTTGCATAATCACTCCCTTAAAATCTGTCCACTTTGAGCATCTATATTATTCTAGTTATGGTCACATTTTATGGAAACTATAATTTGCATTAGTTTCTATGTGATATTAGAACCCTTGAGAATCATTTTACTCAACTTATAACATGATTCCATAAATCATGTAAATACTCTAATAAATTTATCTATCATCGTTCACCTTCATAACATCATCTCACATTTAACATAGCTTAACATGACTTAACCCATCACATAACACTGTACCAACTCCTGCTGCGGCCATTTACACACACGAGCTCATGCTGCGGCCGTCAGCGGCTCAGTGGCGGCGTCCAGCAAGCAATGTGTCGATAACAGTGATACCCCACAACCACATAATCATAAACCTTGCATTAACGCGATAGCACCTTTTTCCACATAATTTCAAGGTCATAACATAGTTAAACATCTAAACGTAGCATACCTTAGCGAAGGCGGAGCAGTAGGTTAGATGTAGATGCCGGTAGCTAATAAGAATTTTTTTTTCTTTCAAAGAACAGATATACTTTTATTACTTATTGAATTCATAATATGACAAGAAATTTTTTTTTTCCAAAAAACAAAAATATTTTAGCAAGTCTACAGAATCATAGACCTGCTCTGATACCACCTGTAACGCCCCGTTTCTTTTTAAGGTAAGCTTTGATTGAGGCGTTACTTACGTATAAAATTCACTCTTTCAAGAAAATAAAGATTAAATTTGAAAAATAAAGATAGATAAATTCAGGAAAATTTGTTGTGAAATATACACATTTTCGAAATTAATGAAATAAGGCATGCTTTAGTTTAAAACATTCTTTGACCTTTGACCATCGGCTACCAGCATTCACCGCTCGCGCGCCACGCCCTGAATTCCTTAATATTGAAAACATTTTAACATAAAAGGGGTGAGCGTACAAAAACACTCAGTGGGGTTGAACTGTAATTAAACAATCATATAATAATAATATCACATAGTGAGAACAATCAACTTTTCTTTTAATCGCGGATCTTAACCGCCGTGAATCATATGCGGATCTTAACCGTCGTGAAAATATTACGGATCTTAACCGCCGTGAAAATATTACGGATCTTAACCGCCGTAAAAATATTCGCGGATCTTAACCGTCGTGAAAATATTCGCGGACCTTAACCGCCGTAAAAATATTCGCGGATCTTAACCGCCGTGAAAACTATTTTACCTTATTATAAAATCACACATTCACATTACAGAATCATGCTATTATCATATAAAAGCATACTTGCTTTTCAATCAAGTATCACATAAAATCACACGCGCATTTAATAAAACGCATCAAGATCACGTTGCATTTAACACATAATATTCACATAAAATACGCAAATAAAGGAAGTTACCCCCACCTTGGATTTTTCACAGAATCCTATCCAAAAAGCGTTCGATCCTGTTCTTAGTTCGGTCCCGTACGTGTATTTCCTACAGAGAATAGAAACAGACTTATTATCTGATTTAAATAGCTTAAGACTAATGAAATCTATAAAGGAATAAACCCTAGAGAAAATCGATAGACGGGGTACAAAATTTAGGGTTTACTGAAAATCAGGGTTTGTGGACTTCGCCCCTAAAATTAGGGTTTTCTTGCTTAAAGGGTTCGTGTGTCCTGTCTTATATCATTTTGTAACATCGTAGGACATAAAATACAGAATTTATTAAATTCCGAGGTCATAATATAATCTCTGCAGGTTCTAGGGGTCATTCGGTCAATTTATGCAAAGTCTAGTGTTTAATCTTGTAACTTTAATAAAATTTGGGGAGTATTCTGCAATTCTAGAAAGTTCTGGGGTCAAATTCGTACATGTCATAAATCTAGGGACTAATATGTTATTTCTCCTAAATCCAGTGATTTGCAATCAAGCCCCTAGGTTTAATTAAATTCCCAATTACACCCCCAGCCCCCCCAAAAATCACCTTTCCTGCCACTGCCCAGCCGTCCCCTTGCCGTCTGCCGACCCTGCCAGCAACTCCACGTCGCCGGCGACACCAACCAGAACCACTCGTCCACTGAACACACACACGCACGAAACATGTACATATATATATACAGAAGCATACAATATATATATATACTTACACAGTTATACATATATATATATATATAAACATACAACAACTTCGAAAACATGCCGTACGCGGTGGAGATGCGACCGGGTAAAAATCCGAGCCCATATTCGTGACCAGCTCGACGAGAACTATATCGTAATCGGAAAATAAAACTTGCCGAGATCAAGACGACAATGACAGTGAAGCAAACGGTGGTGGCGGTGTTGTGAGAAGAAAAATGGCAAAGCTGAAATGGGGAATAAGCTTACTGTTCCAGTTTCATTATTTCTTTGCTTTTCCAAATTCTCTTTCAATTAAATTTCCTCATACATTTCTAACATATGACAAGTGTAATGATATTAAGCATGAGGTGTCTTCACTATGCTCATTCATTAATTTTAATAAACTAAAGTTAATTATAAGATTTACTATTATTATTGCTTTTGTTTAAGAAATTATGGGTACTACAGATAGAGATATACATGTCTACGGTTTCAGCTGATAATATTGCTGCTATCCTTTTTATCTTTTTTTTATATATATATTCTTTTCTTATTCTTTTATTTCCCCCAATTTGTCAACTACCCCTATATTTTGTTTCCCTTACTTGCCAGGTGTAAATAATCAAGCAGAAGGTGTAATATCATTATTTCATTTAATATAAGTGATTTAAAGTTAATACAAGGATTAGTGTTGTGAAAGAGAAAGTGGGTATTACACCTATCCACAGTTGTCATTGGGACTTTTCGGGAGTCTACAACGTGTATTGTATGTATAATATGCAAGCAATAGTATGTGTATATTATTATTATAAATTCCCCTCCCTCACTAAGTGTTCTTTTGACACTTACCCTTTCAATGCTTTTATTTTTTTCAGAAAACCCTAAATGCAAGGAGGAAGAACAGCAATGTTTGTCATTTTGCCTGTAAATATTAATGTCTATGGATGATTGATAATTCTGAAGCTATTATTTTGTAGAAAACAAGGTTTATACGTTTTGATCAATACAAGAACGTTTTCAGCTGATCGGAGAAAAATTCATGTATTTTCTATGAATATCTTCTAAAATTTGTTTTGCTTTAAAATATTGATGGTTTCGTTTTCTTGCTGGACGCCCGAAATTTAAGGCTGCGTTTATACTCTGGTTTGAAGAAAAAAAATCGCTATTATAATTTAATTATGTTTAAAATTCTTTTATGAAAACGGGGCGTGACATGTTCATACAACATGTCCGGTCCTGTAAACCATTTTAATGTAAAGTTTGCTAGCTAGTCATCTACAACAATGTATAAAACATTTTTTCACTAAAAAATGATTATTTTATAGTTTTTTTTCTTCATATATTCATTAATATATGAAGAAAAATGAAAATGAAATATTGTCTTAAATTGAGAATTTAATTTAATTGTCAAGTCTTAAATTGACAAAAACTGTTAAATTAATCCTTTTATTGAGAAACTTTAAAATTTGGGTTTAGAATTAAGAACTAATCTATAAATTGGGTGTTATTGTGAAATTTATCCGTAAATTCATTGATGGTGTTTGGATTGATATGAATTTCAAATTTATTACTTTTATTTTGAATTAACCTTTTAGCAATATGGATGAAATTTAAATCCACAATAATTTGACTGAATTTATACTGAATTTCAAATCCCTCAATCCATACACAACTTCAAATCCTTTTAGAATTAGTTTTGCTTTTCCATCAAGTCTTGTCTTTTTAGCTAGTGCACATTCTTTGCTTGACAACTTTGATTTTGCACTCTCATTCAGGTTTATATATATTGATTCGATTCTATATGTCACATTAATATGAAGGAAAAAAGTTTTATATGGGTTGGAAGCTCATGAAAGTGATAACCCAACCTTTTTGCGTTTTGAAGTCACATACAAGTTCTTGATGATATAGTATGTAAGCAATATATATAGGGCTATGCAGGTTGGTTAAATTCCCTATCCATGTTTCATTTATTATTTATGAATATATAAATATTTTATAAGCTAATACAATAGACAAGACTATATTATTCAATCTGGTTTGTTATTTATACATGTTAATACCCTTTTTCTTTTGGTTAGTTTTAACTCCGGCATCTGTCTATAGGTTCTACAGAACATCAAATCAATTATTTGGACATAATTAAGAATGTTTTTCAATTTCCATAATATAAATTCAGTTCAGAAAATAAAATAAAAAATCAACCTAAAGTCCTAAACCATCTGATAAAGAAGTCCAGAAAAAAATTACTGAACCTCTTGGAAGCACCACTACTCTGAACAGGAAGAGGAGCCATTATATGGAGGAAGGAGTCTGCCATCATCGGGCCGAGCCGGGCTTGGGCTACCGTCGAGAGATGCAGCCCATCGGGCTCGAGCCCCAATCCAAAAGCATCAACACATCTCACATTTGGAAGCTGAATTCCCTTTTGAGCTTTTCTTATCATATCTACATATTCCCCTCCTCCTGATGCCAATGCCACCTACAATTGATCAAATCAGATCCAATTAATGAGACCAAGTTTATTTAATCCAATCCTCAATGATCTATCTTAATTACCTGGATCACTGGCAACAAAGGTGACTGCAAATCATGTCGAACATTGGTAATAAGCTTCTCCAATCTCCTCTTATACAACTTAGCATCCTCATACTTCATCGTATCGCTCTCACCTTGGTACCAAAGAATGGACCGAATTAGCCCACCACCCTCCAACGCGGCCCGGGCCCGTGATAACAGATGATTGTAGAGGCGGCCACCACGCTTCCACTCGGTTATATTAGTTCCTCCTATGGCACAAGGGACCAAACCAATCACTCCAACGCCAGGATCCCCCTTCAATACAGAGTTTGAAAACGCCATCCCGGGCCCTATCCCACATGTTCTATCGACATCAATATCTTTGTGGAGAGGCTCTCGGGCCTCTTCCCATCTAAGCCCGGCACTCAACCGGAGGATTAGGGGATTGGATTGGCACTGAGGCGGCACAATCCCGTCCCAGGTGGCGTTCACGACGCCTCCTCGGCCCGACATATTGCTTTGTCCGGCAAGGATGATTATGCTCTTAGGTTGCAAGGCATTGTTATGAGGGAGATTATGAGTTGTCACCAAACTAGAGTAGGTGAAAAGCATTAACCAAACAAGAGAAAACATGGCCTCTCAAAGAGCAGAAATTCAAGAAAACAAAGGCTTTTATCCTTAACTTGATCACAGAGTGGCTTGGACTGTTTGTAAGGAAAGCAACAAGATTCCTTAGTGTTATTAAAGTATATATGCAACATGGGTTGTGGTGTTTGTGCTTCTGAATGTTTTACACTTAAATCTAAATTGCCATTTCTCATTGTTTTATTCTTAATTTAGTTTTAAATTTCAATTATGAGGACGTATTGATGAAACATTGCTAATCTTAAATGTGTATGTTTCACTTAAAATGGTGTGTGTTTTATCTCATATTGTGGTTGTTGAATATATTGTCCTGACATGTATTTTTAAATTCCCACCAAAACACTATCAACCTTGAATAAGTGAAATGTACGAGTTTTTATTAATTACTACAGTTAACAATATTAATCCAACATTTCATAATTAACATTAAAAATGGAACATAGTTTTGGAAGGACGATTCTTTTTATATGTTATTTAAGTTCCAAAAATAGAATTTTAAGTATACCTTTTTTTTTAAATAAATCAGCAATTGGTCAGAGGGAAATTAGTGCAGACACTATGCACCAAGGAAACATGGGTGATGGGTGTAATGATAAGAATAAAAATCTTATTTAGATATTTTTTTTTTCGATGTTTAAAAGGAATTTCAATAAAATATGTCTTGCTATTCATTTATCACTATTTAACAGAACTAGCTAGTTTCATTTACAAAGAATTACTTTTAACCTCAATAGATATTAATTTCTTGGTTGTGGAAAAGGACATGAGGTCCTCAGTGTATATTTCATTTGATATTTAAAAATAATTAGCACACTACATATAAAAATGATATTAAAAATTAACATATGATGTGAATAAAAATAAATAAAATATAATATGAAATACTAAATGTAGTTGAGGATCTGAATTGATGAAAAAATATTACCTTTGACTTGAATATTACATATTTACAGTAATAGTGTTAATAGTTTCTCTCAATAGTATTAGTTACTTACACAGAAAATTTCCTTAACAAATATTAGTTATTCTTTTCTTTTTCTTTTTGAAAATAAAATATAGGTTATTCTTATAAAGTATATAATCACCGGTTGCTACTTATGATTAAAGTATAGTCACAATTATAAATTACATCATTTATAGCAATAGGAACTCAAGTAGTTCAAAGTGTCTTTTCTACGTCAAACCATTCTAGACTGCAAGTTAGAAATCTGAAATCTTGATTTTTGGGCTTCACTGGGCTATACTCAATGTCATTCCTATTGTCAATCAGTTCTACTAATTCAGGCCCAATCCACAGTTTACGGCCCAACTTGCAGTATAAACTTCTTGTAGTAATGCAACTTAATTTAGTCTTTAAAGATACAAACGAATATTCTTCTAAAAGGAGGATATATATATATATATATATATATATATATATATATATATATATATATATAAATATACACACAAACACGAATATTCTTCTTCACAGTGACTAAGTTGTCAATGATTTTTCTAAATCTATTTATGTATAATGAATATGTTTTCCACCAAAAAAATATCCTTTAATTTGATTTCTAAAAATAAGGAAACAATATTTTTACCCACCTTAAAGGGTATTTTGATCTTTTAAATAAATAAAATAGGTAAATTTTTTAAAAATTTTGTGATATTGAATAAGAAATATTTTCTTAGATAAACGTGACATTAACAAATATTTTCTCATGAATAACCCGGGGCATATCTACGCTTTAACGCAATGTTAAGGTCATGTCTACACTTCCTATTAAGTAAAAAAAACCCTTAAATTTATGTATGCATTAGTGTGTATAAAATATAAATATTCAATCATGATTAGTTGGGCACGAGTCTTTTATTCGAAATAGCTTATAAATAAATTGAGTCCAGTGGGCTGAATTTCTTTATCTCAACTTGCTTATAAAATATTGTAGTGTAAAAAATACTCTTCCCAAAAACAAGTAGGTCCTTTGTCCTAATCAAGTCAACGGGAAAACGTCGTAGACTAATTAGAACTGTTACCCTCAAAAAAAAAAAAAAACACGTGTTTTAATGACCGGTCACTAACCCTAATCACCGTTTTTATACTAAAATAATTGAAGAGTTAATTGGTCCAAAAACTTCTAAAACAGAAAAAGGCTTGTGATCTTCTTCAAAGATGCTGAGAAATCTCTTCTCTTTGCTTCGAAACAGTCTGAGTTATTGTGTATGGGAAATCAAAGGCTTAAAGCCTCTGTTTTGCTGTATATTGATATGGGGTGGGATCTTATCCCTTTCTTGGTTGATGGTTTTAGTCTACTATCTCTCCCACGGTAATGCCGTGCACCCTCCCAAGAGTATAATCATCCTCGCCGGACAAAGCAACGTGGCGGGCCGGGGTGGCGTGGTGAATGCCACGTGGGACGGGGTGGTCCCACCTGAGTGTGGGCCTAACCCGATGGTTCTCCGGTTGAATGCCGGGCTTGGATGGGAGGAAGCGCGAGAGCCTCTTCACAGAGACATAGACGTGGATAAAACATGTGGGATAGGGCCCGGGATGGCGTTTTCGAACTCCATATTGAGTAGGGATTCCGGGATTGGTGAGATTGGATTGGTCCCATGTGGCATCGGAGGAACGAATATAACCGAGTGGAGGCGTGGCGGCCGCCTCTACGATCAGCTCTTATCACGGGCACGGGCGGCGGTGCGCGATGGAGGGCTAATACGGGCTTTTATATGGTATCAAGGTGAGACTGATACGATCAATCTTGAAGATGCTAAATTGTACAAAATGAGATTGGAGAAGTTCTTTACTGACGTGAGATCTGATCTGATGTCACCTTTGCTGCCTGTAATCCAGGTATGATCAATAGTCAATCATTGAATTGATTGGACTTGTTCAATCCCGGCTTTAATCCGGCCCGAGTTCTGAATTATGATTGTGGTGTAGGTAGCATTGGCATCAGGAGAAGGGCCTTATGTGGATATAATAAGAAAGGCTCAAATGGAAATTGGGCTTCCAAATGTGAGATATGTTGATGCTTATGGATTGGGGCTTGAGCCGGACGGGCTGCATCTCTCGACGGAAGCCCAAGTCCGGCTCGGCCGTATGCTGGCTGATGCCTTTCTCCGAGTAATGACTTCTCAGCCGGTTCAGAGTAGTGGTGCTACAAAGAGGTTCAATAATTTTATTTCTAGACTTCTTTATGGGATGATTTAGCTAGAGACTGGGACATGTATGTGTAGCAGATAATTTATATACATTATTCAAAATTGAAGTTCTAAAGTATGTAGAGTTGTCCAAACTTTCATTATCAATCGAGCTTCATTATTGCTAGCTCGATATATACTAGGTTGTTTCAATATCGATATTATTGATTTGTAGGTGGTTTTGTAGGAATTAATAAAGAAAAATATCATATTGAAATATAATTAAAAAGGGTTTAATTATTAAGATGAACACTTACATTCAAATTTAGCTAAATAAATCATAAACTTTATATTATTTTATAGTGTGAATAATTGTGAATCTTTCTATAGAAATCTGGTGTGTCAGGTCAATTTGTCAATGTTAACTACCACAATATATTTTTTCAATTAAACAAATTAATAACCATCCTTTTTCTTTACTCAACATCTAAAAAAGGCATTGGGAAAAAAGAAAAACAAAACTTGTAATAGACACATCTTTTTATGGGGTGTAAATATAACATGAAGTGAATCTCAAATTTTGGAGATCATCCAATTTATGATAAAATGATTTTGCATCTTCATTGTGGGGTTATAGGGCTATGCAAGTTATAGTAGACATCATTTCATACACCTTTTTTTTTTTTGTCAAAAAAATGATAAAAATTGTATTATTATATATATTAATAGGTAAAAAAACCTTATATATATATAGAGTAGAACCTAAGTTATAATTTAATCCTATAAGAAAATCTATATATACAAAGAATTCTAGATATACAAAATTATATATATATATATATTAAAAGGAAATAGATATTATATCTACAACACCTTTCCTTATTATTATTTTTAAATGGAGTAACAAACGTGGACAAATCGAATAGATATGTTCACAAATTTTCAATAGAACATTAATGATGATTTACTACATTATTTATAAATACGTGTTACAAATGCAATTTCATAATAAAACTTGTATCTTCAATTTTGAAATTGAGCCTAAAAATTAAAAGGATATGATATATTACCAACCAGCTCAGAAACTTCCATTACAAGTCATCATCCACTTGTCAGACTTTTAAATGCAAAAGGGTTGAGCTTCTTTTTCTTGAATTCAGTTCTGGTATTACTTTTCGTTCATATATATTACTTCATCCATCCGTTTCATAAAAAATAAACTTGTATATTATTTTTTTTCATTCCACAAAAGATAGGTTTGTCACTATATTAATATAATTTTTAATTTCATATATACTTTTTATTAATCTATATTAAATTAGTACACTTCAATTTCCTATTTACATTTTGAAATAAGAAAATGTTACATTTAATAAATTAAGTCCTATTTAAATTTTGAAACAAAAAAATGTTACATTTAATGAATTAATGAAAGATAAAGGTATAATTAAAACTTTAAATATTTTTTTAATTTATGTGAAAAAAAAAAAATATATATATATATATATATATATAAAACTCGAGGAAAATGCATTAATGTATACGAAAGTTGGTGAAGATAAAACCAATCAACAAATTAAAGAAGCAATAAAGTGAAGGGAAATTAAAAAGCATTCAGAAAAGCAGAGCTAATTCTGTAATGATTTCAGATTCTTGTTGGTCGGAATCTGCAGCTGCTTCCATATTGTCTCATTACAGCATCCATGTTCTTCTTGTTATTACACATAATTTGCATTATCATTTTATTAATATTTCTTAATGATTAACATATTCTTAATATTAATAATACGCATTATTTGTGGGATTTATTGTACATTCATTCAACTGTTTTGTATATAATATCTAATAAATGAATTTATGTTTGATTTGCACTGCACATTAAATATAATGTCAAATAGCTAAAAAAATCCGAACCTTTTCGAGCTTTTGCTATTTTAATCAATACTTTAAAAGTTGTTAATCTAGCCATATTATAGTTAATTAATTGTAATTTTAGTCAAATTTCAATTTTAGTCAAAACTAAATAGTATATGTCTTACGTGACTGACATATAGATAAAGAAACCATTTACACTTCATAAAAAATGAAGAAAAAAAAACAATTATCGTAAATTTACATATTAAAAAAAAATTGTACTTGAGTGTTGTGGAGAGTAAAATAAAAAATAATTGATGATGTGCTTATTTTCTTTTAATTTTTTTTCATTTTTGATGAGATGTAAATGATTTCTTTATCCATGTATCTGCCACTTAGGACATATACAATTTAGTTTTGACTAAAATTGAAATTTGACTAAAATTGCAATTAATTTGCTATAATATGGCTAAATTGACAACTTTTAAAGAATTGGTTATAATAACAAAAACTCGAAAATGTTTGAATTTTTTTTTTGGCTATTTCGCCAAAATATAATTATGGTTTTTATTTGTGATTTTATTACTTATTAAAATTATTTCATATTTTCTTTTTCAAGTGTTATTAGTTATTTAATATAAAAATATTTGTTAGATGATTAAATGACGTATAATATAACAAAAAAAAGTTTTTAAGAAAGATTGCATGATTTTATGGTGTTGAATTAACATAAAAGAGATTAAATACACTAAGTTGAAATTTAAGAAAACAATATGGAAAATAATTGAAGGTTAATTTGGAAAGGAAAAAAAAAAAGAGATTATAGCTAAAAGAATAGAAATTGTATTCATTATCTCCTTTCATTTTCATACTCTTTTCATGATTGAATCTCACATCCCCTTTCCTTCTAAATTGTAATTTTTGCTTTATACCGTTGGATTGATTGAGTAACGCTGGTACTCAAGTTAATGACGCTCACTTTTACGTTGAAAAAATAAATTGGATGAAGTATTAAATAACCAACCTCAGACGGCCTCTTCATCATGTGCATATAACAAGCAAAAACATTTATTTATTTAAATTTATATAAATTTTACATTTTAAAATATTCTAGTAAAGAAAAAAAAAAGATAGAGGTATTTAAAATATTCTTAAAAATAAAAATATTTCAGAATTTATTTTAAAAATAAAAGAAATACCCTTAGAATATATGTTTAAGATATGTCCCCCGTAAATCAAAACAACGCCTCTAATTTTAATTGTATTGATCAAAACAACTTTTTTTTTCCTGGGTGTCCAATTTAAAGCCCATATTTAACAGCCCAGCCCAAAGTCGCCTAAAGTGTAAAGCGGGCCTAGTGGCGCTAGTTCAAATACGAATATATTTTGGTGGGGAAATTTTACTCTTTTCTTCTGGGTTAATTTGAATATATTTCTCTTTATTTTTTAAAAATTTTGCATAATTATTAAAAAATGTAACACTATAAATAATTTTTGTTTTTGAATTAATGAATAATTATAATAAAAAATTTATTGAACATAATTTTTTTTTTTTATCATTTGAGTTACCTCCCTTCCCCTTCTCATTTTAAAAAAAATCCAGATTAGAGCTTCTCCTTGCAAAATAAATAAGTAATTAAATAAAAAATATCTTAAAAATTAAAAACAATGATTATTTAGTTGTCTAATTAATTAATTCCTGAAGAAATCAATCAAATAGTTAGTTCTAACTTGATCTTATGCATTGAATGGATTATATCAATCGAATTTATAAGTACATTCTGAATGATTTAATGTTAATAACAATATTCAAAAAAGAATTGTTGGTATTTAGGCCTTATCGTTTAAAGGGACTAGAAAAAGATTTGAAACACAAACATTTTTTGATATTCATAGTAGAAATATGATAGTAATAAGAGATTTAATATAAGTCAACAATAATAACTCAAGGCAAAAGTCTTGCGCACACGGTCTCATGGATCGCATTCTGTAAAATGGGTCGGGTTTGACCCGATCAATAATTAATGAGTCAAAGTCAACATCTAGTCAACAAAAATCAAAAGTAATAGCTTTAAGTATATTAGTTAGTATTTTTTGAAAGTACCACATGAATACATATAAAAGTATTATATTATGACAATAAAACACTATGTTAATATTTTTTGAAAGTATCACAAGATATATATAAAATCATCATGTAATATTTTTTATATATATGAGATAATACTTTTAAATGTATCATATAATACTTTTTAGTCAACAACGTTGATCGACTATTGACTTTTAACTTTAATTGATGATCGAGTAGGGTTGACCCGTCTCACGAAATGAGATTCGTTATATGATGCTGACTTATCCTAAAATACATCATATATTCAAAGCATGCATGACATTATAATAAAAAAGTTCAAAAAGAAAGTTATCTAGAAAACCAAGATTATTATAGTTTATAAATAGGTTAATTTCATTTTTTAATATGTATTATATATGTTATTAAATTTTACATTTCGAATTGTTTAAATTTCTCCAATCACAACCTATACTATTACAACTTCCAATTAATATTTTTTGGCGAGAAAGTGAAAAGTATAGGTTGTGATCGAAAAAAATATATAATTTAGAATGCAAAATTAAAAAAGCTCTATAGTATATTTGGAGGATGAAATTAACGCTCATTTGTTGTTTATATGATAAAAGGTATGATCATGATCATTCTTATTTTTCTCGAACTAATCATAGATAATCTATTATGAATTTTGAAATTAACAATGATAAGTAACTATGGACAATGCCCATGCACCACTTTATCGATGTTTCCAATCCACAACTTTTGAGTTGATATTAAATCACAACAATGAATGTTAACAATGACAATTTACTTACACTTATCATGAGATAGCATCATTGCCCATATTGATGTATTTCATGTCTAACATATACAGTTACAATTTTATATTACATAATTTTATCAAATATACTCTTTACATATGAATAATAAATAAATTAAGATATGTTTACTAGACATGTAAACACGTTTTTACAATCAATTTGAAATATAAAATAAAATACAATTTGAAATAGATCGAAAAGGATAATTATTGCAGACATTGAATATGCAATTGGTAGCAAATAGTACAGGGTTAATGACTATTGTTGCATAACTGCAGGCAACATGTAAGAAGAAAAAGAAAAACTAGAAAATAAAATAAGATCGAATTAGAATGAGAAAATCGAAGAATTAACTAACTAACTAACTGCCCCACAGTCCAAAAAAGTCAATATCTACTGCTCTGAAACTCATTGAGGGTTTAACATATTGATTTTTGTGTCTCATTGATTTGAATTAGAGCCCCACATTTCTCAATTTCCAACCTAAGTTTTGGTAGTTGGACGAATTCATTATAAGAAAATTGTCCGACAGTGACGAAAAAATTCATCATTAAAATCAAAAATTCTGTCACTAACATGTATTTGTGATGGATTTGTGATTGAAAATTTCTTTAAAAATGGAAGGATTTGTGACGGAAAATTTCTGTTAAGAAAAGCTTTGTCACTAAATTTTAATGAGATTTTATTCCGTCGCTAAATTTCTAACAGAAGTGACGGAAATTATCCGTCACTAATTTTGTGATGGAAGATTCCGTCATGAAAATCATAGTATTGGCGTGACAGATGATGATGACATGGCAGCCACGTCAACATGACACGTCATCACACCCGCCATGTGTCGCCATGTCAGCATGACACATCATCATACCCACCATGTCAGCATGACACGTGTCAACGGCCAATATTATGCATTGTCTAGGATTCAAACCCAGTCGCCATGTCAGCATAACACAGAAGATTCCGTCATAACGTGTATGCATTGTCTGGGATTCGAACCCAGTTGCCATGTCAGCATGACACGGAAGATTATGCATTGTCTGGGATTCGAACCCAATTGCATATTATGCATTGTCTGGGATTCGAACCCAGTTGCCATGCTGACATGACACGCCCAATATTATGCATTGTCTGGGATTCGAACCCAGTTGCCATGTTGACATGACACGCCCAATATTATGCATTGTCTGGGATTCGAACCCCCAATATTATGCATTGTCTGAGATTCGAACCCAGTTGCCATGTCAGCATGACACAGAAGATTATGTATTGTCTAGGATTCGAACCCAGTTGCATATTATACATTGTCTGGGATTCATGTCAGCATGATACGGAAGATTATGCATTGTTTGGGATTCGAACCCAGTTGCATATTATGCATTGTCTAGAATTCGAACCCAGTTGCCATGTCAGCATGACACCGAAGATTATGCATTGTTTGGGATTCGAACCCAGTTGCATATTATGCATTATCTGGGATTCATGTCAGCATGACCAAACCCAGTTGCCATGTCAGATTCGAATGTCTGGGATTCGAACCCAATTGCCATGTCAGCATGACACGGAAGATTATGCATAGATTATGCATTGTTTGGGATTCGAACCCAGTTGCATATTATGCATTGTCTGGGATTCATGTCAGCATGACCGAACCCAATTGCCATGTCAGATTCGAATGTCTGGGATTCGAACCCAGTTGCCAGGTCAGCATGACACGGAAGATTATGCATTCTCTGGGATTCGAACTGAACCCAGTTGTCATGTCAAATTCGAACCGAACCCTGTTGCCATGTCAGCATGACACGGAAGATTATGCATTGTTTGTGATTCGAACCCAGTTGCATATTATGCATTGTCTGGGATTCATGTCAGTATGACCGAACCCAGTTGCCATGTCAGATTCGAACTCAATTGCCATGTCAGCATGACACAGAAGATTATGCATATTAGCATGATCGAACCCAGTTGCCATGTCAGATTCGAATGTCTGGGATTCGAACCCAGTTGCCATGTCAGCATGACACGAAAGATTATGCATTGTCTGGGATTCGAACCGAACCCAATTGCCATGTCAGATTCGAACCGAACCCAGTTGCCATGTCAGCATGACACAAAAGATTATGCATTGTTTGAGATTCGAAACCAGTTGCATATTATGCATTGTCTGGGATTCATGTCAGCATGACCGAACCCAGTTGCCATGTCAAATTCGAATGTCTGGGATTCGAACCCAGTTGCCATGTCAGCATGACACGGAAGATTATGCATGTCAGCATGACCGAACCCAGTTGCCATGTCAGATTCGAATGTCTGGGATTCGAACCCAGTTGCCATGTCAACATGACAGCATGACCGAACCCAGTTGCCATGTCAGATTCGAATGTCTGAGATTCGAACCCAGTTGCCATGCCAGCATGACACAGAAGATTATGCATTGTCTGGGATTCGAACCAAACCCAGTTGCCATGTCAGCATGACACGGAAGATTATGCATTGTTTGAGATTCGAACCCAGTTGCATATTATGCATTGTCTGGGATTCATGTCAGCATAACCGAACCCAATTGCCATGTCAGATTCGAATATCTGGGATTCGAACCCAGTTGCCATGTCAGCATGACATTCGAATGTTTGGGATTCGAACCCAGTTGCCAGAACCAGAGATTATGCATTGTTTGGGATTCAAACCGAACCCACATTGTTTGGGATTCGAACCGAACCCAGTTGCCATGTCAGCATGACACGTGTCAACGCCCCAATATTATACATTGTCTGAGATTCGAACCGAACTCAGTTGCCATATCAGTATGACACATTGTCTGGGATTCGAACCGAACCCAGTTGCTATGCCCAATATTATGCATTGTTTGGGATTCGAACCCAGGATCTATTGTGGTAGTTTAACAACTAGACCATTGATGCTTTATGTATTAATATTCTACATGTATTTCTTTTATAAGTATTTTTAATATTTTTAATATTTTCATTATAGTGACGGAATATTCCGTCACTACATAATTTGACGGAAAATTCCGTCACAAAGACAAATATCCGAATTTATAATTTTTTTTGAAATAGGAATTTATGTAGTGACGGATTATTCTGTCACAAAGACAAATATCCGAATTTATAATTTTTTTAAATAGGAATTCATATAGTGACGGATTATTCCATCACTACATAATTGTGACGGAAAATTTCGTCACAAAGACAAATATTCGAATTTATAATTTTTTTAAATAGGAATTATGTAGTGACGGATTATTCCGTCACAAAGACAAATATCCGAATTTATAATTTTTTTTTAAATAGGAATTTATGTAGTGACGGAATAATCCGTCACTACATAATTGTGACGGAAAATTCTGTCACAAAGATAAATATCCGAATTTATAATTTTTTTAAAATAGGAATTCATGTAGTGACGGATTATTCCGTCACAAGTCCGTCACAAAATATTTTTTGTCACTATTCCGTAATAAATTTGTGACGGAATATTTTCGTCACTAAAATCCGTTACTATCAAACTGTTTTCTTGTAGTGATTTTTGTGTCTCATTCCTTCAATTATTTTTCAAAAAAGAAAAAGAAAAAAAAAAGACTGTTCATATCATTTATTACACATTGTTACATATCTCTCCTCTTGTCTTGGATTAATTAATTACACCTCCCAACTAACCACTAGACTTTTATAAATTGTAATCCCACAAGACTTTAGTAAGGTGGATAGATTTTATGACGTTATAAATAAAATAAAGTGTTTTGTTTTATATTTTATATATCTCAAAATTTGTGTATTTTATACATTTTTTTTCTATATAAAGAAACACGGATTTTTAGAGGTGGTGCTCGAAGATATAGGCTAAATTGATCGAACTTCGTTATCAAATTTTAGGAAGTGTTCTTTCCTTATCTCTTTTATTTTGTTCCACAATTTATTCATAGTTATTTCTTTTTTCGATTATAGTAGTATTTAATATTTATCTGTCGGGTTTTATGTGTTAGTGTTTTATTTGGTTTTAAGTTATGTCTAGGAGATTGGATTTTTAAGTGGGACCAATTGTGACCCCTTCAGTCTTTTTTGGGAATTATAGAATCATTATAATTTACTAGTTTGTGGTGGAAATTGCCCGATTTCCCCAACAAGTGATATCAGAACCGAAGGTTCGTCCTCAATTTTCTATTTGTGATATTGAATACTGTCTGTTGAGATCATAATGTGCGGGTTCTCAATATTCTTTTCTCTTGTACATAAGTCGTGCAACATATAATACTTTTTGTATGTATTAAGTAATATTTTTCGTTATACCAATTACTATAAAATATATTATATATTTTTTTATGTCCAACCTCATGAAATAAAATTTTTGAGACTATTTTAAACAAAACTAACTCTTTAACAAAATCAATTATTAATTCGACTTGAAGATATCGAGTTCATTAATTTGATAGGTACGTGATTTTTTATTTTTTTTAGAGACATATGTAAGAAAGAGTTCACAATTTTATTCTTAAAAATCTATTTATTAACAATTTATAATTTTGAAAATTTGCATTTTTCAAAACATAATTTAGAAATTTAAGTGATTTGATAAATATTTATTAGGTACTGAGTCGAGCTTTAATCTCATATTTTGTAATTAATAAGTTTTGAGTTCAGCTTGAGTCTCATATTTCATGATCGAGTTCGGGAGTTTGATAATATTTGACTCTGACTCGTTTAGTCATTTATACTTAATCCAATTATTAATTAATGATTTTCAGGTGTTATAATTGTGGGAGGATTATTACCAAACTAACTTAGTGTGGTGCTTGATGGTGGCCTTGGGCCTTGGATCTCTGTCCAGCCCAGCACTGGAAGAGCAAGCCAGTCCAGTTCCAATTTATGAATTTTAAATCCATTGATTTTGGAGTTGAATCTTATTATCCTAAATTCATTATGGTATAAATTGGAGTAGATTAAGTGGATTGGAAACGCTCTGATTAAAAAGAGAAAAAAAAGAAAGAAAAAAAAAGAGTTGGAATTTTTAAAATCTTTCAGCAGTGATAACTTGATAATAAAATAATGATATATTCGTTTTTGTGTTGAATAAAAACAAATGTTACTGTAAAGATCAATATTGAAAAAAGCTGGTTATTGTAATATTTTATTATGAAATGATGATATTTTAATGATTATTGTGAATATTTTTCTATTAAAATGTGGTGTAGGTAATAATTGATGTATGTGTATCGTCTTTAAGGATTAGTGAAGACATAATCTCAATACGTAAAAAAAGAAAAAAGTGAAAAAACAAAAGCAAATAAATTTCATAAATAGATTGTATAATAAAGTAGGATTGACAATTCACCTTTTTTTTAAAGGAGCTTTTTTGGTAAACATAACAACAACAATATTAATATATTAAAACAAATTAACTACTTGAAATTAATATAAATTGAAGAGTGAATTTATTTAATATGTATTTCTATATATATTATGTAAATTCTTATCTCCCTCCCTCATGTTTTACTAATTCTCTTGTTTTAAAATAATTGGACTCTTTTGCACACTCTCATATTAAATTGAGGCTAATGTTCTTCTGTTTTTTTTTAAATAAATAGTGCATATTATAAAAGAAAAGAAAAGGGAGTGTACTTGACCAAAGAGAAAAAAAAAAGTGTTGGTTTCATTAAAACCTTAATATGACAAAACTCAATGAAAAAAATGTGATATCAAGAAAAAAAAGTACTAAGCACCTAACAGAATCTAAAGAAAGATTATCCAGAAAAATTTAAGAACATATGATGATTAAGGAAAAAAGGCGTAGAACTCTACCACTCAAAGTTAACATCCAACTTGGTCAAGTTAAAGATATGAAACATTTGAAAGTCCGTCAGCTGAATAAAGCGTAACACCATAGACCATCTGTTCTAAAGTACAAGGGTACTTGCGTCGACACACAACATAAGTAGAGTCAGACTCGAACCATAGCTTTTGATGGGTTGTTTCCACTGCCAAATTGGAGCCGTCCTAGTGACCTCATAGCACTACCGTCTGTGTTAACTTTGATCCGATCAGAGCTAGGCGGAGGCCAATTAACTTCAGCAATTTTAGGAACCAAGCTGTCTTCCCTAAACTCCATTCGAGAAAGAATCAGTTTCCATGATTTCTAGGGATTAATTATTTTAGAATTGAAAAAACAAATTCAAAATTTTAATATACATAGAAATGATAAATATATTACAAATAAGATCCAAGTTCTGAGTATACCAAAACGTAGGTGCTCATTATTGTTAAAATAATTAAAATATATTTGATATAGATTTTTACATTTTGTTTTATCAATTTGCTAAACAAAAATATAATTTAAAAAATAATGGTTTATTAATTTTTACATCTACATGTAACTATAGAAAGTTTGAAAATCCTGAATATTTTCTCTAAATATAACAAATTTACTTATATACTGATTTGATTTGAATTATTAATTGATTATAATTATTATTTGCAAAACAATTTTCTATATGATTGATAGATCACTAATTATGAACATTTTTTTCGACTTCAAATTTGACACAGCTATAATATATTTATTAGTTATATGACTCACATATACATACATTCTTATTACTATTATAAATTAAAAAAATACAAAACCATCTATTGCCACCCACTTTGGGCAAAAAAACAACAAAAGTATACAATCTTTTTAATATAAGGAAAATATATATTATATTTATTTTATTACTATATAGTAAATAATGCATGATCGAAGATCATTCAAATTATTTCTATTTTTCTATTTTTGATAATTCATATATAAATTTTCTTAATTATCTATTCAAATGCATACATTATTTCTGTTTTAACAAACATTATGGTCAAATTCAAAAAAAGAATCTAAAATTGGTTCAAAGACATTATGTTAGTAAATCATAATTTAATAGAATGTCATACTACACAAATCATTTATATATAATATTTTTGCAGAATATTAATATATGATGTCAATGTCACCATGTAGTTATACAAGTGTTTTCTAAAATTATCATTTATCATTCTATCAAAATTGTGAATTTGTTCTATTAGCCTCAATTTAAAGCAGAAGAAAAGTATTATCTTTTCATTAAAACTATTGTAAATTTTATTTATTAAAAATTAATTTAAAGTAGTGACACATTGATACGTTCATATAAGCATCAAATTATGACTAATACAAATAGTTTTGTTGTGATTATAATATGAAAATTATAATATATCATCCATAATAAAATTTTACTATAAAATACACTATTAATTTATTTTCTAAAACAATAAATTTTACTATAGATTAAACCATTTATTTTATAAAAGATGATAAAAATGGTTTTGTCTCCTGATACCAATATTTACGGACATTTTTCTCATATTTCTTCGATGAATAATAAATTTTATTTTATAAAAAGTTTATATAATTTAATGCAAAAACTATTTCAGTTTCATTAATTAATAAGTTTAGAAGTTTCTTTTACATAAAGTTACTTTTTAAGTATTTTTTTAATTAAAATTATATAAAAAATTAAATGATATGCATGATTAATTTTTCATGAAATTTGTAATCTTTTTTAATTAATAATAAATTATTTGAAATATATTTTTAATACATTCATTTTCTATCTATGTCAATATATATTATCTAATAATTAGATTGACATGATTTTAATATGGTAACAAATTATTGAGGTGAGATTAGAAAATTTGTGTTTGTTATAAAATTATTTAATATTGTTGATGTCGGAATCTATAAATGATAAATTTTTAGTCAAACACCCGAAATAATCAACCGTGGATGATTTTAGTGTAATTGGATGGAGAAATACTGCTGAAAATGTGAAAGAAAGGGCAAAAAACATTGGCCCGGAGCCTAATCGGGCAAATTAGATCGGCTGATCTTGGACGGTTTTAAATGTCCGAGCAGGATCGTATGTAATTACTTTAGAGAAATGAGCTCATTAGTGCTTAGTACAATTAAAGTTCGAATTCTTTACAAGTTGAAATTATATCTATTTATAGCTAGAGAGGAGCCCAAGTAATGGGGATCGTGCCCACTTTCTCCTTAATTTTCGCCTATTTCCACTATCGTGGGCAGTTTAATCACCCACGATCTCCTGACAATTGGTAGCTCCCTGCTCGGCAAGTCCGGTTTGGGCCGACCAGATCCATTCGTACCCAACACTTCCAAATGATCATGGACGCCCTGCCGAGGAGATGTCCAGGTATGACATCCTGGCCGGCTTAATGAATTGTTCTGAAAGCGCTTTTTGAACCGTCCAGGTTCGATATGCTGATCAGTTCGGGTCGGATGTCCAACAAATATAATGTAATTAATATTAATACAATTATTAATGTTATATTTTGAATTTTTGAGAAGAAGACACATGATATTACTGGTTGTTGTTTTATATATGTAATAAAGTTTTATAACTCTTTTAAAGTGCAATGCAAGTCATATTGTTCAATTTTCTATAGTTTGTAATTGGATAGGAAATGCAAGTATCTGAATAAATATGAATGAATTTTATATTAGCTTAAAATTAAAAAAGACGAGTTTCGAATTTGCATCAATTCAAACAACGGCAAATCAGTTTGATACTACAAATTTCAAATTGATATATACTTTAATCCTTCAATCAAAATTCATAAATATCATCACCACATTAGGAAATCAGAATCCATTGTTTTTCTGCGTAGAATTTATTTTTTTTCCTGACGTTTATAGGTGAAGTTATTTAATTGAATTGGCGAAGGTCCAAAATGTCAACAAGGGTCAGAATTAAATGCAGAGTTGGACTCTTCTAAATTTTGCAAGACAAGATATTAGGTGGCCCATTTACTGCAATTTTGATATTTGGAATCAACTAATTTATTAAACAACCCACCAAGTCAAACACATGGACCTGCTTACTCCAACACATTTACCCGCAAAGGGTCAACATATGATTCAATTAAACTACCCTCTTGATAAGACCCATTGACCCTCCTCAATCTTAATCGGTAAAATATTGATTAATTTAGAAGATTCATATCTTTTAGATGATATGTTTTGATCAATTATAAGATACAAAGAATTGAATATAATTTTAACTCAAAAAATGAGATATGTTAGACAACCTTATTCAAGTTTTTATCTTCAAAAATTAGTTTTGGGTTGTATGTCTTAGTTTTGTGAAACCCATTTATTTATATTTGAAGATTTATGATGAGACTTTATTTTATGAAATGACCTTATATTTTGGTAGGAATTCCCTTAATGTGACATTAGCAAACCCTTGATTATTAACAGTATTAGAATATATCAAATTTAAAATCCGGAACATATTAAGAAATTTAAAATTCGAATAATAGTATTAGAATATATCAAATTTAAAATTCCAACATTTTAGCATATCAAGAAATGAAAGGGCAACAGTATAATAATAATAGTAATAATAATAATAATAATAATAATAATAATAATAATAATAATAATAATAGTAGTGGTAGTAGTAGAAGAAGAATGACAATTGATTGTATAAGAATAGAATATAGAGAGAAACATTTATCAACAGTATGTTCACAACCAAATTTAAAATTACTCTTAACATAATGAGCTTGTCTCAATATTTATCAAGATAAAGATGGAAATCCATCCTTTGCAATTGAACTCCAAACTTTTATACTAGTTTAGAAGCCTTGTATAAAGTAATTCTAAACTTTTAAGGTTGTGTCTAGATAGAAAAATTTGAAGTAATAATTTCAATTCCATTTATATTGTTAAAAAAATAATTTAAAATAAATATGATGGATTTCAAGTTCATATCTCAACACTAACATGTACAACATTGATTATATATTTATTTCATATCTAACATGTACAACATTGATTATATATTTATTTCATATCGTATATTAAGCTCACCTTGTATTTCTCTAATTTGCATATATTCATAGTGTGATATGAACTACTATATTATACATATACTCAGCACTAATAAAATAAAAACTAGATTAAATTAAGGTTGGAAATCAAAGACTTAGTGTTAGATGAGGATAGATACTAGACTACTATTGCACATTAAAACATACATACATATTCATACACACAAAAACAAACATATTATGAAAAAAAGGCATAATTGTACATAAGAAGGATATAAAAAAAATTCAAAAATTGTATTACATTTGTAATCTACTGAATTTAAATTATATATATAAAAAAAAAATTAACCAACTATTGCAATTAAAAACACAACTATATTTTTCAACAATTCAATTTCGTGTGTCCAACAAAATAGCCACACCCGACTAGACGTGCCCAAACGGTTCGAAAAACCGAAACCGGGACGGTTCAAACCGGCGGTCAACGGTTCCGGAACCGTTGACCGCGGTTCCGGTTCCAAACCGGAACCGTGAACCGTCGAAGTAAGGTTCGGTTTCGGTTCGCCTTCTCCAAAAACCGGTAACCGGCGGTTCGAACCGGCGGTTTGTATTTTTTTTTTTTTTTGGATTCCTTAATTTTACTAAGGATACGTAGACAATTTCATTCAAAGTTTGGAAGTGTAATTTTCATTTCACTTTCAAACTTAAAATGAAACTCAAGCTCTTTCAATTTATTTTTTCCTTTTCTTTCATTTATTCATCATATATTCAATTGTACATTGTAGAGATGCGATAATTGCCACAACTAAAATAAATAACGTCGATATATCGATAAAGGTGGAAACAAAATAACAACCTAGAATATAAGATAGCGTCGATACATCGACAAAGAAGATATCTAGCTAACAATAAAAGATATACTTATGATTTATCTATATCTCCAAGATACATTATAAGTGTCATTTTTCAAAGAAAATCAAGGCTATCCAATGGGGCACGACCGTGCTGTGTAGCACGACCGTGCCCTACTTGACAGAACCGTGCCCTGCTCGACAGAAAAAATCAAAAAAAAAAAAAAAAAAAGGAAAAAACCGGGAAACCGGCGGTTTGAACCGCCGGTTTCCAAACCGGAACCGGAACCGAACCCCCACGGTTCGGTTCCGGTTCGCTCCCCTCGGTTCCAAAAACCACCGGTTCCGAACCGACAAACCGGAACCGGAACCGGCTGAACATGTCTACACCCGACACCAAATTGTGAGCCACATAGTTTTGAAAAATAAAAATAAAATATTAATCTCCTATCAAAACAATATCGTTTTAGGTGAATTTAAATTGATAAAAATGGTTTTAATATAAATTCACGTGAAATGATATTGTTTTAATATAAATCACAATGTTGTTTTATGTGACTTATGATACATCATCTAATGTGATTATTAATCACTGAAAAAATATACAACCGTGATCGCAAATTGTATGTCAATATTATGATTATTATGATTGTATAAGATGGAACCGTGTGGGACTTTTGTTAGTTCACAAAAACAAAACGTAACACTTTACATAATTGATAATCCCTTGTTGAAGTTTAACTTGTTACCGGCTCTACTTGTAATCCACTTAATTACAAATTAATTAGTTTATGGGTAGATTAATTAGGTATTAATTAATCATATTTTTGGTGGATTCGATTAGTAAACGGATTATAACAACCCAACGGCGGATTATTCTTCTGCTTTCGGCCCTTTCTTCACTACCTATTCAATTCTAATAATATTTTAAATAATAGTCAAATTTTTGTGGGTCCTATATGCCTCTCTTATACCCCAATCCCCTATTAAATTGTACCACGAGACTCACGATTTTCATATGGCATTAGTTTAAATAATTAGTAGATTTCATTTAACCTATGTAATTATAATTATGTCAAATGAATAGTAACATACTCCATAAATTAAAGATGGATTTAAAAAATGTGTTAAAATTATGAATAGTGGAAATTTATTTCATAAAATTATATCGATAAGACAACTTTATATAATTTTCCTGTTAGATATTTTATGACCATGCAAGTGAAAAAAAACAACATAAAAGATGAGGAATAGATAATTTTATTTTTTTTGGATACAAAATTAAATAACAATTTTACTTACGTATTAATGAAACCGGTACCCAATCAAGCCACTTAGCCGAACACAAGTCTTTTATACAAAATAACTTGTAATTTGATTGGGTAGCAACCTTGTTATTGAATCCTCTTCAAAAATATTTAGGTAAGACCATCCTAACAGAACACACGATTCATGTCGATTTTGCATTATTTTAGAAAATAAAAATGTACTATATTTTTACATTAAAATGGAATATTTTATAATGTCCTCATTATTATTTATTCAAATAATATAAAGGTACACATATATTACAATCTATCTATCCGAAATATATGTAATTAGACATTTTTTTATATAAATTTTGAAATGTTCTATTTTGTTATACGAACATTAAATTTGATGTATTATGATATCAAACAAACCCTAATTATTGATTTCATACATGTGTATTTCGAGAATATATAGTTTGGTTTTTCAACTAGACTTTGATTCATGCTGGAAAAAAAAAAAAAGCTTTGATTCATTAAATGATAATAAATATTTAACATTTTGAATCTGTTTAGGTGATTATTAAGTATGAACTGATCAATTTAATGTGTTGAAAAAAATTGTGGCATATACATCAATCCTTTAATATTGTGAAAATACATTGTGAATACTCCATTGTACACGATATCATAATTAAAGTCATATTAAATACAACAATAAAAGAAACTAAAATTTAGATTCTAGTTGATCATCACACACTTTCATCATAAGGATTAATTAGGTACCCATTAATTCACATTTCTATCACAGCTGCCGTTACATTATTACAATATTCCATTCGGTAACAATCTTATTCAATTAAATCGGCTTGATTAATTAATAAAACCATAAACTTGCACACCATTTCACAACCTCAATTTGAATGGTCCCAAATTTCTATATAAGGCCAGAAGGGCATGTACATTAGATTTTATTGGAATTTCTGGATTAATGATCTGTTAAATTGGTAGATATTAAAGAAGCATAATTACAGGAGTCATAACTTCTTTGTTATTAAGAAAGCAACTGTTGTGAAAAGATGGGGAGAAAAGAACAACTTCTTGGTTAAGATTACTCCTCTTGTTCTTATCTTCTATGTCTTAGTACACTAAAGAGATGTTGACAAGTTTGCTTTATAAAGGTAGGTTTTGTAGGAACTCTCCACTTTGAAATTTGTGGTGCAACTTTTACCATTTGCCAACCCTATACGTTATGTGGTGACAGGTGGGAAAATATCCAAGATTAGGTCTAATTTTCTCCTATTGTTTTGATTAGTGCTTCTTTTTTAACCATTTTCATCGAATGATTGGTTTTATTTTTGATACGTTTGACCTTCGTATCATACAGAATATATTTGATATAGTATTTATGATTTGATAAAAAGAAACATATATATATATATATATATATATATTCTTGTTTATATATGATGAATCTTGATTCTTCCAGTCATAACTGAGTGTTGCACAATTGTTGGTCGCTAATTTAATAAAGTTTTACCTAGGTGAATGAGTCTTAAACTTTTGTACACAAAACTTTTTATTTTATATATATATATATATATAGAATTTTGATTAGACACGCACTTAAAAAAATAAATATTATGTGTATTTTTTTAAAATTTTTTTTAAATATTTTATATTATACACAATTCTTTTTTCACACTACCACTTTAAATACGATTTTTTTTATTAATTTTCATGTCAAACACCTACCCAATATCAAAATTTTCATATACAGACTCTTATCGATTCTCATCTCAAACATAAACCTAACCCCTCGTCAACATAAATTTTTGTTACATTTTCATATACACTCTTATCGATTCTCATTTTCAAATATAAACATGATCGCTCATCAACATAAATTTTTGTAACAATTCGCATCTCATACTACACAGAATCTACACCATGAAAAATATTGAATTAATCAATTAAATAAAATAATGAAAAATATTCAATATTGTATTAATGAAACAATGAAAAATATTCAATTAATCAATTCTCAAAAAATCCTAAATTTTAATCAATGTTCAAGAACTATTCAAAATTAAGAAAAATATTCAATTAATTAATTGTCAAGAAATCCTAAATTCTAATCAATTTTCTAGAAATTCTCAAAATTAATCATAAAAATAAAAATATGAATTGAGTAGCAAAGAAAATAAATTCTCAACAAATTCTCAAAATCAACAATCCTCCAACTCAATCATCAATTAGCAAATCTTAAAAATCAACAAATCATATTTTTCAACTCAATCATCAATTATAAAGAAAAATCAGTACCACAATGTTCTAAATGTAAAAACTTTCTAAAAAGAGAAAAGATAAGAAAGTAAAAACTTTAAAAAAAAAAAGAAAATATAAGAAAATATCATACCATAGTACAATTTCTCCTATCATATAACCACTAATGAATTTATTCTCTTTGCTGCTCAATTCATATTTTAATTTATATGAATAATTTTGAGAATTTTTCGAACATTTATTAAGATTTAGGATTTAGAATTTTTAATAATTGATTAATTGAATATTTTTCATTATTTCATTTAATTGATTAATTTAATATTTTTTATGGTGTAGTGTAGATGAAAATTAGGAAGAAGGTGTATGTTTGATAAAAAGATCTATATATTGAAGAGGAATTAGGTTTATATTTAAGATGAGAATTGATAAGAGTTCATATATGAAAATATTGATGAGGGTAGGTGTATGAGATGAGAATTAATAAAAAAAAATTATATGTGAAGCGATAGCATAAAAAAATAATTATATGTATAATATAAAAAATTAAAAAATACACCCGATGTGCATTATTCAATGCATTTCTCATCAAAACTCTTTATATATATATTCTTGTTTGCATATGATGAATCTTGATTCTCCCTATCATAGCGAGTGTCACACAATTGTTAGTCGCTAATTTAACAAAGTTTTACATTGGTGGATGAGTCAATTCTCTTACACTACAATTATATATCCCCGTTCATCTCATTTGATTTCTCTCTCCAACATAATTGTGGAATGAGACAGAAAATTGACTATGATGCCTATATACAAACATTTGCAATTATCGCACGTTGATTTTGTGTCTCTCACGACTTGAAGACTATGATAGGCATAACATATGCAAATATATATATATAAATTTCTTTTTTTTGCAAGACCTATTTTTCAATTATTTTTAGAGTTAGTATGATTGGGAAATTTTAATATGTAAATAAAATGTGTTTTTTCATTTTATTGGAAAATATAAGTGATGTGTCTTTTAAGTTAACCATTCAAGTTGTAAAGCTACAACGCTATAACAAGAATATACTGTTCCTGAATATTGGGTCAAAGTAGATAACAATATTGGGCAATGACTAATAATGTTGGACAATTATCCTTTAATATAATATAACATAAATCCGGATAATAGAGATAATAAATATGAACATATAATAAATTAATTACATATTTCTACAAAGCATGCTGAATCAGCTATATAACAATATTATATTATATTCTACAAACTGAGTGTAAATTGCAATCATATAGCGTCTCCAAATTTAATAAAAATTGTATAATTGATGTCACTTTCTAGTATTGAATAAGCCATAAAACTCCCATCATTTACTAACAACTGTCATCACTATTAAATCAATTAATCATTATGGTACATCATTAGAAAACATAGTCCAAGATCTATCAAAATTTAGAATTCAACCCTATTAAAGAAGCATTCATTCATTTGATGTAATGCTACAATTACATATATTGATAGCACCCTCGCTATTTAATTTTTTTAAATACTTCTAGATCTATTGTTATTAATTATAATAGGTTAACATTTATTAAAAATATTTTAAATTAGAAAATTACTTCAGAAAGAAATTAAAGTTGTTTTCAATGAGTAAATATTATTTTGAAATGTATACAAGAAATTAAAATGATAACTTTAGAAGAAAGAAATACATTACTCGCAATTGTCCCACATACATATATTATCTTTTATAAATAAAAAAATTTGAAAATAACTTTGTATGATATTTCCTTCCTTAAAATTATAAATGAGATCATTATTTTGTCAAATAGTTTTTGACTTTATCTTGCGTATTATATGTGATGATAAAGAATATAACATGTCTTCTCATAACAGACAGTACAACTTAGTATTTAAATTGCATATATAATATGGTTTCGATAACCAAAATGTAGTCCCCATTGATTTTTTCATAAATTAAGAAATGAATTTAATAAATTTAGAAAATCCAATTATATATTTATTTAATGTTTTTACTTGAAAGATAGTAGATGCAAATTGTTAATTCCAAAGAATATTAGTTATGAGTATATTAGAATATAATAATATTTAGTAAGTTTTTAATAAGGAAATTTATTTATAATTTTTGGTGAATGAAAATCAAGGAGAAAAAACTTTTTGTCCCCTAAGTTTGTTTTATACGATTTTTTAACTGTTATTTTTCATTTTTTGCTTTTTAGTCGTATAAATTGAAAAAAGGAATCATGTTTTTGTCTAATTACCTCTACAACATGTAAATACCTTTTAATTTTTTGGTGAATTTTATTTATCACCCTCCAGATTTTATTAAATTACTAAACAAACCTCAAAATTTGTGAAAATTACAATCAAACTCTTTAAATATGAAAAATTAAAAATTCCATACAACATTTTGATTGGTTTTCGTGAGTAATTTGATTCGAACTCGCTCATTTTTATCGATATCATACTATATTATCACGCTTTTAGTTTTAAGGAGGTTTATATGTTAAAAAATTGTTTAATTGTAACTTTCACAAATATTTGAAGTCGATTTAGTAATTAGACCAAATCTTGAGGGTAATAGATATAATGCGTACTTTTTTATTTATTTGATATTATAGTGTCCATGTAAGATTCAACTTGTAATAAAAAAAAAAAAAGACATTTACTTGATGTATTTGTAAATTTATCAAAATTTTGATTTTCTTTTTAAATATGAAGAATAGAAAAACAAAATGTGAAAAATGAAGATGAAAAATCAAATATACCTAAGTATGGGTAAAAAAAATTCTTTCAAAATAAGTAGTCTATTTTGGGAGGGTGGAGACAAAGGAAAAGATACAATCATACAATAATATAATTATTATTAAAAACAGAGATTGATAAATTAAAAAAAATAGAGAAAATGAAGGATGTAAGTTGAAAGATGGGTTTGTTTATTGGGAGTGGTGAAAGTAGTGTGCGATATAGCTGGCATACATAATAATTGAGAAAGTGTGCGAATTTTCAAAGCTGCGGTTAGGCCCGTTAGTGCAACAAACGGACAAATCGGCTTTTGTGGGTCCCATCTAACAACCTCTGACGTGGCTGGATATGGGTCATCATTGAACTGCGAGCTTGTCGGAAGTTCACTCATCAATCCTCCGCCTACGTGGCACGTGGAGCCCACTCTATGTACAAGTGTTTTGTCGCATGTGAGAATCCGCCGCCACGTCACCCACAGGCTTAACGTGCGGTTAAGTTTTTACGTACAACAATAATTCGAGCTGGGTGGGTATGGGGGGTGGGGTGGTCAAATGATTGGAGTCGCACTTCACTGATTCAAACGCACACACGTTTTTTAAAAACGTTACCTGTTATTATTATTTTTGTATATATTTTTGTTTTTGGCTAAAGGTGCTTTAAGTAGCTGGTTAATGGGTAAAAGCTTTATTCAGTTACTTTATTCTTTTGTTTTTATTGTTTGACATTTTCTTCTCGCCAAACTGATCAAATTATGCAATTTTTTCTTTATAAGAATTATTTCATTCTTTTCTTTTGGTATAGCATTTTATTTATGGGGAAGAGAAGAAAAGAAAAATAAATTCTTTCTTATGGAGAGAGGGGTAGTTGTTGATATCATAAAATCTTGATACTTACTAAAAAAAAAATCATATTATTGATCATAGTCTAGTAAATGTTGCACTCGTTGTGTTTACATTTTTTTTAGTATTAATTTATTCATACAGCATAATTATAACTTTCTTCTAACATAATGAAAGACTACATTAATCTGTACATTCTTAAATCTGTCATAATATAATATGCACAATGTATAAGGTGCATAATATATATAATGACACAATTATATAATATATATATATATATATATATATATATATATATATATATATATATATATATATATATATATATATATGACATAAACTGAAAGTGATACCCGTCCCTATGTAATGGTCCAATTTTATCAAATTTTTATAAGTTGGAATAAGTGGAGCATAATGTTTTTGTGTGCCCCAAGAAAGCAACAAAAATTATTAAATATTTAATCTAGTATAATATAATTGTTATTAGATCGAAATAGTGTACTTGAGGGGGCATCTCCATGAACTTTTGTCTGTGGAATTACTATATAAAAATTCAACTAAATATTAAAATAATTATTATACAGAAAGGCAGTTACAATTTAATTCAAAATAAAAATCTAAAACGGAGTGGGAGGAAGCATCCTTATCTTTCCACACCATGTGAATCATTCATTTAAATGAATATTTCAGCCTAAAAATCCGAAAAAGAATCTCTGAAGATTAAATAATTATTTTCGAGAAAATAAACAGAATTATTCCTTGCTTTGTAGTTGCTCAAAAGATTAGATCGATTAATATACAGCTCGATTTATTATTAATTAATATGTTTGGTTTAAATTACTCAACGATCAAATTACTTTAGAAGTTAAAAAAGCACTGTTGCCTAAAGTTATGTCCATATAAGTTTAAAAGGAATTGAAGAAAGAAAGCTTCGGCTGTTTGGTACAGATTACCGTAAATCCGTATAGTAAAGTTGCAGAAGAGGTTCTTATTCTCTATAGTGTTTTTCTTTTTTACTTTATCCATTCATTTTCTTTTGAGATGATAACTTCTTCATTATTTTATATTAGTATTTTCTCCCCTACGTTGTACGGATTATAATATTTATAGTTGATTTTAAAAATCATGATATTAATGGATTCAAAATTTTATATTCTCTAAATTAAAAAAAAAAACATAATATAAAACAAATAATGTCTACAATAGTAACTAAAATATAATAATTACAAAACTCACAAAACTTCTTTATATACAACATTAATTGATACATAATAAAGTTATGAATATAATTAATATTAATACATAAATATAAAACTAAGAAACAACAATAATAAATTATTGGACCATAATTTTTTAATTTCATTATATCCCAAGAATTTGTGTTTTTGTAAAACTTTTTTAAGATTTCACTTATTTATGTGTAGATATTTAAAATAACTTTTTTAATTATTTATTATGAAAATTTTAATGTCATTATTTTAATTCTTTTATAATTTTGATATTTAAACCTTACAATTTAATTATATGAAATGGTTATATTTAAAAAAAAGAGTTATTCAAATTATTATGGTCTCTTTCACTAAAATTACACTTAATTAAGAGGATATGAGATTTTATCAATTATTATTAAAGCCCAATTATTCAAGGCAAGCTCAATTAACTTTTTTATTAAATATATACATAAATAAGCCCAATTATTCATCTCAATTTTCATGAATACATAATATATAATTTTTTAATATTTTATTATGATAGTAACAGATTTGGGAGAGAAAATGACATTTTTGTAATTTTCTCCAACTGTTCTCCTTTTATATTAGTATAGATAGTATATATATACGTATATTGGTATAATCAATTTTAAATCCGGAAGATATTTAATTATGATTCAGGGTCTAGAAAGAAAAAACATATGGAAGCAATGTTTGAAAGATGATATTATCAATTACAATTTACAAACCCACAACAATAAGGTCAAATAATTAAACTATTTTCAACTTTTTTGCCCCTTTTTTCATATATGTGAAGTTCATCAATCATATTTTAAAATTATCATTCAAAATAAAATAAATAACTAAGTATGCAAATGCCAAACAAAACTTTAACCATTAGTGCTTAGTTGATAAATTTATCATTTATGTTTTGAATTATAAAATTTCAGCTTTCAACCCAAAATCGATAATTTACTATTTTTGGGTTTTAAACTACTAAAAGTCTAAAATTATAAATAATTACTTAAATTAATTTTAATTTTGGTCATGTATGTAAGATATTTTTAATTTTTTGACATCAAGTATCTATTTTCCAATTTTGATCAATATTTACAAAATCATTGATGTAGAAGCCAATAATTTAGCCGTTGGAATTTGATTGCCACATCAAAATTTCTGACGGCATATCAGTGATTTTGTAAATTCCCATCAAAATTGGAATGAAATTATATGATTTTGATAAGCACTATTATATGTAAAATGTCAAAGACCATTGTCATATTGTAGACTATAAAATAAGCACTATTTTAAAACGTAAATCGAATTTATAATGTTGGTCCCAAGTGGTGTCCGAGGTTCAGAGGGGGGTGAATGAACCTTGGTCGATTTTTCAGAATCTTTAAAACAACCGTTCTGCACTGCAAGTTACTTGAGCTTGCAGCGATAGATGGTTACTGCTTGCAGCGCTAGAATGCAGTGCTGCACGCTGTAACTTGGAGTTTTGTACGCAGCGGAAATATACTTTTAAACACAAGGCTGTTTTACACAAAAATGCTTCTTTCAAACGTTTTATGATGAGAAGAGATATAGATATATGCAGAAAATAAGCACAGATAAATAAAGCGATAAAAACACTTATGGCTTATAGTGGTTCGAAGATGGTGTAATCCTTCTACGTCCACTCTACTGCTCCTCGAGCAGAAACTTTGCTAAGCAAGATTGAATTACAGGACTCTCCTAACAATCTATCAACTTTACAAAGCAATCCACCTACTGAAGTCCAGCGTACACACAGCAACTACAAACTTCAAAGGCTAACCCACACAGGGTTCTATACTCCCACACAGGGAAGCTGCCTAACTCTAGACAACTAAAACAAACAGCAAGGATCTCTCCTATCAACTGCTTGACACCACTAAAACAACTTAAGCACACAGCAACAAGGTTAAAAGGATAAAAAGGTTTTCTTCAACTTGTGCTTCGAAGTGAGCTTCTGAATCCGTAGGGAATCTTTCAGCTTGAACTCTGCTTCACTTCGATAGGTTGAGTGACTGAAACTGATTGTAGATTTGAATACTTGGATCTTGTAAGCTTTGTGGATTTAGCGTAAAAGTTTCAGTTACAGTTACCAGCTTCAGTTCTCCTCGTCCTCTATTTATACTTGTAGGAGAAGATGTCCGTTGAAGGAGACATCCCTCTTTTGAATTTGAAATAGTCTGGCCAAAGTATGGTTCGCATTTAATGCGACTGACCTTTCTTTTCGGAGCATTTAATGCGGCAGTTGCGGCTCGCAGCTTTCTGCGGCGCGTCAGTCCACGTGGCATCTTCTTATTGGCTCCGCGTCTGCTACTTTGACTTTTTCTTGAACGGCTCTTTTGTCCCTACTTGGATCTCCGTTCCTCGTACTGCATTTATCCTTCCTGGGATTTGCAGGATACTTAGTCTTGTAGTTGGCGCTGTATATACTTAACTGTTCTGTAAGTCTGCGCTGTATCCTTGGTCTTTGTGCAGCTGGTGCATTCTTTTAGTGCTGCTGTATTATAGACCTGCTTGCAGTATCATCTGGCAGTGCTGCTGTAATCATCGTTTTAGCAGTACTCCTGTATCCTTTTCATGCAGCGATGCTGCACGCCGTTCTTCCTTGCTTTGCTGTATCCTGCCTTCATGCAGCGATATCTTCCTTTAAAGCTTAGATACAGCTTTATCCTCTTTTAACCTCCATTTCAATCCTTGACTCAAGACTCAAATTTAGTCTACTTATTCACTTAAATAATGTGAAAATGGGGTACTCAAAACTTCCCATTACATGGTTGGTTTGTCTCATTAAAATCTAAATAATGAAATCCCAACATATAATATACTTTCATTCATTTGTTTTTGATTCTTTGTTTTAGCTTTTGTAAAGAGATTTAAATATTAGATCTCAAATCCTAAAAACTTGACAAAGTAATGTACAGACTTTAGGAAATATGGTCACACCATGTGCCTAATAAAGTATGAGGCTCTTTTAAAGTATAAACTATGGCATGTCTATTAAAAACATTTCAAAAAGGGGAGAAGAGAGAATTTAAAAAAAAATAAATCTTAGAAATAATTGCCGTTATTAATTATAAAATAAACAATATCTATACTTTATCTAGACGCGGCTTTATCTTGTTTATTTATTTTCCCTTTGGATTTATATAACTTAATTACTCTAATATTCAAAAACTATGTGATCAGAGTTATTGTCAAGTTAAATTTGGATTAACTTTATAAGCAATTAATAAATCATATCGTTTGCGCCAAGTTGGATAGTAAGCATTAATTTATATTATATAAACGAGATTGCTTTTATATCAAATATAAAACATTAATTTAAACCGAATACTTAACGGATACATTATTCTCCATCAAATCTAACCCTATGTACATTAAGTTTAATTAGTCCACTATTTGACTAATTCTCATTGATTACCAGTTTTATTAGTTTGTATTAAACATTGTACTAAACCTTGAGATGGAACCATCCAAGATTAAAAATAAAAGTTTGATTAGTTCCCATTTTAATTATGTTTAGTACCAAGTTTAATGCAAAATATAATAAGTTAGTACCAATTTTATTAAAAGATAATGTTTCGAATACAAGTTAATGTTTAGCACCGGCTATACATTGAAGTAACAAAAATTAATTTAAGAACAATGTCAAGCATCTCAAAAGCTGTTCGAGTTATTTTGGACAATTTCTTTATAACCTTTGAAGACCAAATGATCTTTTATAAATTATTATTTTCAAGTTTGGGTTTAATTCATCATACTGAATTTAGACACTATTATTGTGCCCCCGAATTCTAACTAACTAGAACTAGATATATTGAAGAACAAGAAAGACCGATCAAAATCCGAATAGATCAGTTAGAGCTCAGCTTCCGCTCGAACAGGACCGATCAAAAATGATTAGAACTGGATATATTGAAGAACAAGAAAGACCGATCAAAACCCGAGCAGGTTGGTTAGAGCTCAACTTCCACTCAAGCAGGACCGACCAAAAGTGACCGAGTCGATTAGGTGTGAGAACGGGTGCCCACCTCCTCAATTTAGATTAAGTGATCCAATGAGTCTACTCCAAATATAAGTCTTCAACACATCTAAAAAAAAAACAAATTCAATATCAAATCAAATTTAGCTTAGATGAGAAGAAATATGTATTTTTCCTTATTTAGATTCCTAATATCAAAGGATTTGATCCCATTTTCCAAGTTATATATCTTAGGCCAATTATCATTCAAAAGGAACTGAAATTTGTAATTGGAACATATAGAGAAATTTTCTCTCATTCGGATCGGTCAGCCAGCTTTGATTGACTAGAACAACCAGACCTCATTTGCTCAGGTCATGTTTCGGTGTTCTTTTTATTGATTTTATTCGATTTAATTCATTCTATTTCAATTCAATTTATTTGATGTTTCACTTGAATTGATCTCATACAAATTTTAGGGTCAACAGGAAATATGGTGTTACACTAAATATATGGTAATGCAAACTAAAAACAATGTGCAAAATCATACTAATTTAAATGTTATAGCATTTGTCCCATTGGCCATGGAAGATGTTAATCATAACAATAAAATCATTTTTTTTATTTGAGAACAATAAGAAGATTTTATAAAAGAAATATGAGTTTTTGTAGTTAGTTTAATTTGAGAAGCTTAAATTAAAAGGAACCTGATGTCAATAACTCTAAAAATTAATTTCTATAATTCAGCTAGATCGAGTCTGCCAAAACTCCCTCTTAAGGGCTAGTTTGAGGAGGGTTGACTAAAAGTGAATGAGCCGATCAAAGATTGGATCCAATGTCCATCTCCTCAACATAAGTTAAGTGACCTAATGAGTCTACTCCAAGTCTAAATCTTCAAGCCCAAAATATTTAAAAAAAGAAAATAAATTTAAGATCAAACTAAATATAGCTCAAAAGCAGCTGAAATTATTGTAATTAGAACATATATAAAAAATTTCCACTCAAACCTTATATAAAATCATGTTGAAGCATATATGAAATCGTTCAGACCAGCTACCTCCTCATTTCCCTACTTGCTGACAGGATATGTCTGCAAGTTTCAGTTAGAATATCAATGATGATTTACATGGTAAGACAATATCTATTAAGGTCACGATTTATTTTAAATTAAATTTGAAATTTCATATTAAAATTAAAAATTAGTTAAATTTTGATGTTTTATTTTATAATTAGGACTTTACAATAACATGTACAATCTAAAATAATTAAAATAATTCTCAAAAATTGCAGATATTATTCTCACTTTGAAACTTAGAAACAAGTGATTATTATTCATTAAAAGAAAAAAGAAAAAAAAAGAAGCATAGTTGGAGAATTATGGGGGCATAAATTAAAAATAAAATCAAATATACAAGGAATGAATCGCACGTGCGGAGCAGTACAAGTAGTCACGTGATGAATGGGAGCAAGTGCACGTGCGGGATACGGGGGAAAGGACAGAAGTAGGTGAGAGGTGGAGCAGGTGGCACGTGACAATTCCATGGTATGTCAGACAGAAAGAAAAAAATACTGCTAATTAAAAAAAGAAAGAAATAATAATAATAAATGGAGTGGTGACAGCTGTAACGGAGTAGTAACGGCTGCGGCAGAGTGATGATGGTGCATGCGGCCGCGATTTCTGTTCTTCGATGTCCAAATTCACACCTACCTTTATTTCTGCACCACCTATAACCCGCTTCCTTTTTTTTTTTCTCTCTTTATATAAACTTTTTATTCTTAAGAATTTTTTTAGGATTTTTTTTATTATCTGTATTTGTTTATAAGATTATTGTTATTATTTATCTTTTACCTTTTGGTTTTGTTGTTCTTAATATTAAAAAGATATATTTTTTATTCACTCATCTACTTTAATAATTAAGTATGTTTTTTTTTAATTACCACTTGACCCTTGCAACGAATCGCTTTTTAACATATAATACTCATAAAATTTAAAATAAGATAATATAATATGATATTAAAAATGAGTGAGTTTGAATCAAATAACTTATAAAAACTCATCGAAACAATAAGTAAGATTTATTATTTTTCTATAATTAAAATGTTTGTTTGTGATTTTCACAAACCTTGTGGTCTATTTGGTCATTAACAAAATATCAAGTGTGCTAGATGTCATTCACACATAAATAAAATGATATGTATTTATTATAGTATATAAGTGGATAAAAATGGATATTTTTGAATATAAATAACTAAGATAAAAAACGGAAGATAAATAATGAAAAAATCCAATTACAATTTTGAGAGGAACAAATAACCCCTTTCTTTAATAACTTAATTCATACTCACATCTAATTAATTTATAGATAACAATATAATATATCCAAATTAGTACATCAGGTACATAAATCATATCCTAAAAGGGAGCAGAGTTTTTTTTTGTTCACTCCATCTAAATTCAAACTTACACTGCTCGTTTTTAATATGATTTGCAGTTCAACTATGTGTAGACAGCAGAAAAAAAAAAGTTTTCATTTTTTGTTTTTAGATTTTTCATTTCATAATACTAAACCAAAGCATATTTCTTACAGTAGAAAAAAACATCATTTTAAAAGAAGGGGAATATGGAAGAATGGAAAAAAAAAAAAAAAAGACACGTTTTGGTGATGGACGTGTTTGGTTTTATTTGCATTTGTCATTTTACACTTCAAATATTTTAGGATTAGTAATAATTTCATTAGATTTTAGTTTGAAAATAAATTATATTTCAGTTAGTTACATTGTATGTAATATGAATAAGTTCATAACTAAATTAGATTATGTTTTTTTTTTTTTGGTATAAAAAGATATTAACTATTATTCTAGTATATGCAAGAGATCAAATATATTTTTATAACTAATTTGTAGAATAAATTAAATATGAAAATAAGCAAAAGTTATGTTTATATTGAAACGTGGAAATATACATTTTTCAAGAATTGGGGGGGAAAAAAAAAGAAAGATATCTTGCGAAAATGAAAAAAAAAAAAAAAAGTGGCCTTAATCAGTAATTTAGCATATCGAATTTCCATGTATAACGTTCCTATTTCTTTGAATTTAATGAGATGATGAATTTGTTCATCTAAATGCAATATTAAAATCACAAAATGATATTGCGAACTTAAATTCAATATAAATAGTTGACTGAAACATTGCGAGCTAATAAAGTCTTAAAAATAAAATTGGCATTTTATTATTATAAAAAATAAAAATGAAATACTTTATACCATCAAATATAAAAGTAGGGGAAAAAATACCATATTTTTTGATTGACTTTGATGATCACATTATTACCTATTAATAATCTTGATCAAAGAGAATTTTGGTTAAAAAAGTGTTTTCTCTCATTTCCACCCCACCCCCAAACCCAAATCCTTCCCTTTCAAATTACAGCCTCCATTTTCACCTTCTTGGCAACTAAAAAATTCGCCTCATATTTCACGTTTAAATCTTTGATTTTTTGCTGAAAATCCAAACGAAGATGTCAAACCAAGAAGGAGAGGTTAGTGATTTATCCCTCGTTTTTTCAGAAAATTGTTGAAATTAAGGTTCGAATTTGTTGAATTTTTTTGAGAATTTGTTGAAATTTTGTTGAATTTGTTGGAAAAATGTCTTAATATTTCGAATTTGTTGAGTATTAGTTGAACAAACGGAAGGTTAAACGTCGATTTCAAATCCTGTTGAACCCTAAATTATTTAGGGATTAGGTTTGATTTCTTTTCATATATGCTTGAATTCATGTTTGAAATGGTTAAACGGGTTTAAATTTTAATTTGATAGGGGTAATTTGTTTGAATATGTGCTTGAATTGATATTTGAAAGGGTTAAACGGGATTAATCGACATTTGACACTATAAATTTCGATTTTATAGTGTTAAACGTGATTATTCCCTATAATTTTAGTGTTAAAATTATATATCCATATTCACGTTAAGGCCCAGTCACCCGCGCGTGCCCCTGTCCCCATTACCCGTCGCGCGCGCTGCGTTCCCATCACCTGTGTTAAACGTTAATAAATTGAAAATTCACGTTTAACACTATATCATAGTGTTAAACGTGAATTTGGATATTCACGTTTAGGCCTCGGGCGCACGCCCCGTCACGCGTAGCGCGCGCCTCCCCCGTCATCCGTCGGGCGCACCTGCGCCCCTGTTTTAAAAATCTCGTTTTAAAATTTTAACAATTATAATTGGACAATTAAATATCATATTTAAATAATCCCCTTTAATAAATTTTTTTAATCTTCGTTTAATAATCAACACGTAATAAAAATAATTTCTTAATTCATCTTATATAATAGATATATAATTTGAATAATTAATAAATTTCTTCAATAAATTTTTTAATCCATCTAATAAACATCTTCAATAATTTTTTTAATAGATACATAATTTGAATAATTTCTTAATCCATCTAATAAATATCTTCAATAATTTTTTTTATTTAATAAATATTCAATCAATAATAACCTCAAAAATTATAGTAGCACTTGAGATTTTGTACGATATACATTATTTTCATTACTAATAAAAATATATTAAAACTCAATAAACTTTGTTGATCTAATAAATATTCTCATTAAATTTTGTTGATTTAATAAATATTCAATCAATAATCAATAATATTCTCAATATAATAATTATAGTAGCACACGAAATTTTGTTCGATATACATTATTTTCATTACTAATAAAAATATATTAAAACTCAATAAACTTTGTTGATTTAATAAATATCCTCAATAAATTTTGTTGATTTAATAAATACTCAATCAATAATCAATAATATCCCCAATAAATATAGTAGCACTTGAAATTTTGTTTGTTATATATTACTTTCATTACTAATAAAAATATATTAAAATAATCAGAAAACTAAATTCTCGATTTAAAAAAAATTAAAAGTCTCTAAAAAACGGTTATAGGGTGACTTCTGTTATTATATAGATAATAATAATAATTTGTCACTATATCGTCCCTTGATTATTCTAAAAAAATATTTTAATGTACACACGAAGATTATAACAATTGTAACTAAACAGTAGGTACATAATAATTTTCCTTATCAACAAAATAAATAATTAATATTGGATTTTCCATCTAACAAATGATAAATCATTTTTAAATAAAATTAAATCTATAACAAAATTAATTAACCCAATAAATAAAAATATTTCCTTATTAACAAAATTAATAAATTTTTAAGTTGTTTTAATTAATAAAGTCCGATTATTCAAATGCGCGCGCGACGGGTAACGGGAGCGCAATGCGGGCGGACGCGGCGAGGCCTACACGTGAATTTCCAAATTCATGTTTAACAATTTAATTATAGTGTTAAACGTAATTAAATTGAACAATCACGTTTAACACTATAAATTTCAACAAAATAAATAATTAATATTGTGTTTTCCTTCTAAAAATAATAAATCATTTTTAAATAAAATTAAATCTATAAAAAAATTAATTAACCAATAAATTAAAATATTTCATTATTGACAGAATTAATAAATTGTTAAAGGGGAATTACTAAAATTATTAAACGGGGATTATTAAATTATGTTGTTTTAATTAATAAAGTTCGATTATTCATATATGCTCGTGCGACGGGTGACGGGGGCGGGTATGCGCGACAGGCGACGGGTGATGGGGCGCTGGGCGTGCGCGACGGGTGACGGGGGCACGACGCGGGCACAAGCGGCCGAGGCCTACACGTGAATTTGGAAATTCACGTTTAACAATTTAATTATAGTATTAAACGTGATTAAATTGAATAATCACGTTTAACACTATAAATTTCAACAAAATAAATAATAGTATATTTTCCTTCTAAAAATAATAAATCATTTTTAAATAAAATTAAATCTATAACAAAATTAATTAACCAATAAATTAAAATATTGCGTTATTGACAGAATTAATAAATTGTTAAAGGAGATTACTAAAATTATTAAACGGGAATTATTAAATTATGTTGTTTTAATTAATAAAGTCTGATTATTCAAATGTGTGTGTGCGACGGGTGACGGGGTGTGCGCGGGAGGGACGACGAGTTGTTTTAATTAATAAAGCTCGATTATTCAATTTAATCACATTTAACACTACAATTGCTACTGTTAAACGTTATTATTCACAATAATCATGTTTAACACTATAAAAATAGAAATTTATAGTCTTAAACGTCGATTATGCCCCTTTAACCCTTTCAAACATGAATTCACGAACATATTCAAACAAATTAATCCTATGAAATGCAAAATTAAACCCGTTTAACAATTTCAAACATGAATTCAAGCATATATAAAAATAAATTAAACCTAATCCCTCAAAAAATAAGGTTAAATGAGGATTATTAACTATTAAACATATTTTTCTTATTTCAACAATGATTCTTCCAATCTTCCAAGAGCCAAAATGTCGGAAAAAAAAATTTCAGATAATTTGTTCTTCAAAATGTTGTATGATAATTTCGTATTGAAATTAACAACCTATATAGATGAAGAATACATAGGAAAATTACAAGTGAATTCACAGTATAAAGTGAATTCACAGTAAATAATGAGAAGAAAAAAATAAAAAAATTGGTATAATAGTAACTCATAGTTGCAAAATCAAATTAATCCACGTGCATGGACAAATGCAATGAACACAACAATAAATAATAAGAAAAAAAAAAATAAAAAATTTGGCGTAATATTTGCATGGCCGAATTAATTGTTGCAACCCTATTACTACACATGCCCTCTTATCTATTATTCCAAAAAAAAAAAAAAATTAATGAAGAAATGTCCTTCACTTGACCAAAAAAAAAAATATATTAATTATCATTTCATTCAAGTTGACTTTGATAAAAATTATGGTAGAAAGTGACATATTATTATATTTTCTAATATAAAAGTTCACACTATTATATATCATGATAATTTGAATAAATGATTATATTTTTCATGGTAAAATGAATACTTTCCAGTAGGATAAATAAATGTATATATATTGACAGTTCATGCTTTAATTAATTAAAGTTATTTTCTGTATAACTTTAATTGCGGAGTAATTAATAATCATTATTAAATAATACTTAATATTATTAGTGTTGTCATCATTATTATAACTCTATATCCGGAACATAAATTACATGTGATGCCTTACTTATGATATGATAGTAAATGTTTTAAGAAAATAATTAAATTTTTTATTATACAAATTATATTTTTTTATCAATAGTGAAATTTTTTGGTTAAAATGACAATTTGAGTAAAAATTATGATTTTTTCAATAATTAACCCTTTTTTAGTTTATCATAAAGATTTTGATCAAATTTATATTGTGAAAAGGTGTTACAATTTTTTTCTTTCTGAAATTAAAAATTTCGTTGAAAAAGTTTTTTTTTTTTTGAAATTAAGAATCATCCAATTCCATAAACCTATTCTTTCATTGTTCTAAGCCAGAGTAATTATGTAAAGAATTGAGCAATCTTAGTCCTTGTCGATTTCTAAATTTGTTGACTATAATTAAATCTTACCTTAAAGACACAAATTGTTTCAATTTTCAGCTGTTGTTTTTACGAAATAAAATATGTTATTTAAATAATTCTATAGATTACAAAAAGATTTAGTAACATTTTGTTAATTTAGTGTTACACATATTAAATGTTTAAGTAATATGGTCATTATATACACAATTATATATAATTAAATAATTTTCTTGATTATTGTGAAAGAACATCAAACAACTTTAATTAAAGGCAATATTTTACTACACTTATTTACTTTCTATTAATAAATTTGGAGTGAGATCTTAATGTGGCCAAATATCTATGAAGTACATTTTTTTTTGCCTAAGTTTGTCGCTCGTCTGCATTTAAGCTCTAGAGGGAACGCTAATAAACAGTTTCTTTGATATGCATTAAAGAAGACATTCTTATAAAAATAGAATTAAATTAAATTACGTTATTCTGGTCTTCTCGAACCCATAATTCAGAACTAGTTTAAGGACTTTGTACTATATGAATTTTGAAAAATTATAAATGATAATAATATAATGTTTTAGATATTTATGCATTGCAATAATCATGTATTGATTTATAGTTTTGCTGTACCATATTATCTGGTTTTGTTATTTAATGTTATATATATAGTTTGATTAATATATAATATTATTTAATGTTGTATGCATACTGCATATGTTGCATTTATGGTGAAACATAACTTTAATATATTGTTGTGTATTACTCAATTTCATTTCATTTATACGATAAAAATGCAAGTCAAATTTTAATAATGTAAAAACATATGTTTGTGAAAATTGTTATATTTTTATTAAGAAATAGTCTATGAAAGTTTTACTTAAACGTTTGAATCTGCCCCCTTTATTTTGCCGTTTCATTTATATTTTTTTTGAACCAAATTTTAATCAATTTAATTAAAACAAAATTTAACAATATTGAAGATATTGTGTTTGTATCATGTCATAACTTTATACTTTTGTTTATAAAAAGATGTTTCATTAATACATATTTTCAAACCGTTTAATTGAATCTTATCTTATACAAGTATATTTCCATACATTGGACAATTTGATCATTTTCCTCCAATTGCGTATAGAAGTAGGTTAAAGCTGATTCGATTCTAGCCAAACATTGTCATGTTTGCACTCGAAATCGATTATAAAATTCAAGACATGAACTTGATTCGAACTTGATTGAGTTTTTTTTTTTTCATGAGCTCAAACTCAACTCCAAAACCTGAATAGTATTTTCAAAATTAACCTAAATTCCTAAAAGCTTTTTTTAAAAGAAATGAATTTTTTAAATTTATATTTTAAATAATTAAACTTTTAGAGGTAAAATAGTAACATATGTTCTATTATGCTTGAATAGACTCGCTAGCCTCTCGAGTCAAGTAGGAACGATTTTTTGCTCGAAATTGAGATTATTAGAATAGCTTGAATTTGAACTCAATAATCTTAAAATTGATGAAATTTATCTCGAACTGATTTTGAATAATTCACGAGTTATCTCATTTTACTTACACTCATTGTTGAACATTCAAGCCAAAATATAAGGAATTGTTAATTTCAAAGTTAAATAAATGGTAAAAATGTTAATAAGATGGTAAGAAATTGTAATGTTAAAATGATCTAGAATTGTGGTTCTGAGATAATTTACAGTTGTATTTATAGGCTTAACCTAACAATAGATACATATTACATCTTGAGCAATGTCTCAGATTCGAATCCTTCATTTCTTATTGTAACTCAAAGAAAAAAAAACATTACAGGCGTACATTTCCATTATATATTCATCTTAATTTCAATCAATAAAAAAACTTATTTTAAATAGATAACAATAATTAGAGTTTTGTGGCTAAAAATAGATAACTTATTTTATACTACATTGTATATGAGATATTAATTTTCTATCACATATGACAAAAATGTTAATACCCAATCGTGGACAATTCAAAGTATATTAATCAATGATATATAATGATCACATCCCTTAATTATATGAAAAGTGAAGTTAATAGATATACAAGATATATGATACATCAACAGTGAAATCCTTCTTGCACCTCTTCACTTCTCATTTGTCTAACCTTTTCAGATTTTAAAAAGACAAATTATACAAATCTATAAATATCATGTGTTAACGGAATAATATTTAATTAGTATTCAATCGATCTAATACGACTTTGTTATATATTTTTGTTTTATCAAGTAATATTAATATTTGAATCTGATTGTTGTACTAAATCTTAAATGTAAGAAAAAGAAATTAACTAAAATACATAAACTAAACTTTATTGTTAACTACATACATTATATATATATATAAAATATAATATAATATAAACAAATATCTAATTTAGAACTTTCAAAATAATAATAATAATAAAAAAAAAACCACGAACCTTATAGTTCAAGTGATATCCCAACTTTATAAATGTGTAGATTGTGTGACAACCATAATTCGAACTTGAGTCATACAATTTTTTTAATTTTTATCATACTCTCCCTTCTACTATCCCAAATTTATTAAAAGCTAATAAAAATAATAAAGAATATAAAAATGAAAATATAGGTGGTTGCAAATTCACCTAATGAAGCAGATGGCCACTCCAACCAACATTATCGTTTTCTTTAGATTGTGTTTTTTTTGTTTATATATATATTTAATTGACCTAGTGTTTTTTAGATCATGTTTGGGTGGAAGAATTTAACAATATATTTGATATGCATAATAATAAATTTATTGATGGTTTGTTTGGTCTGATTTAGATTTAAAATTCGTAATTACTTCTCATCAAGAACTATTTTTTTCATTGATATTGGTAGATTTAATTAAAATTCACAGTTTCATTGTCTCCCAAAATGCATCAAATCTTATTCTTAAATCAAATTTCTAAAATTAAAAGAAAACGTGTTATTATTTCAAATAATTTTTTTATTTTTTATTTTGATTCAAAATAAAAACACAAAAATGACTCAGAAAAAAAAAGATTGAACTCGTTAATGGATTGAAATCAACATAGTTATCAATCTCGTCATATATGTTACAAATGTCATAAAGCTGCTGTGATTTCCTTATTCAATTCTCTTGCTTTCTGTTTGAATTTCCATTATGTTAGTTAGGGTGAGAGAATCGCATTTCCACTTGTAAAAGAGTGTATTTACATTTCTATTTTTCATTCATTAGCAAACAATGTCGTTTTGGGAATTAGGTTGTGCGATGTTGTTTTGCATAAGTCATCTTGTATACATGAGCAGGTGTATATATCACCCATTACCATACATTTGCAGGCATAAAAAAAACAGAATTCAGTTTCTCCCTTTTTCTTCCCCAATTTCTCTTATATTTCAAACGCAATCGATCATGTTCGTGACAAGTGGTATCTAGAGCCAAGTTTCTGAGCTCTTAGCAAGTCAAACTGCTGTTCTTCACGGCTAGGCTCAGATTGAAGCTGGCTTGGAATCGAAGTTGGAAGGGATCGGTGAAATACTACGCACTCAGATACTGAATTTACTGAAGGAGCAACAAGCCTCAGCTACGGAGAAGGGTAAGGAGTCCATTGATAACTCTTCTTCTCCAGTGATATTTGGATCCAGTTCACATCATCATAATGGTGCTAATCGAGAGGCTGACATATTATCACCTGCACCTGTTCATCGGATGAATGACAATCAAAGTCAGGTGAGTGGGAAATTGATTAAGCTTGATTTTCCTAAATTTAATGGTGACAATCCACGTCTGTAGCTGCGAAAGTGTTATAGGTATTTCTCCTATTATGTCATGTCTGATTATGATAAGTTTAGTCTTGTAGCTATGAATTTGGAAAGGGTAGCCGACCACCGATTTGTTGATTATGTGGATGAAAGAGATCATATGTCTTGGGGGGAGTTTACTAAGTTGGTGATGGAGAGGTTTATGAATTTGAGTGGTGGTAGTCTTACAACTCAGTTTAATCGGTTAAGACAATTGGGAACAATTCAAGCTTATATCCTAGAGTTTGAGGAGATGAGAGCACTTATGAAAGAGCATAATAAAGCTCTATCTAATGAGTACTTCTTAGAGAGTTTTGTTGGAGGACTTAAAGAAGAGATTGAGAAATTGATGGCAGTACAAAAGCCTAAAATATTATTGGATACTACTCAATTGGCTTTGCAACCTGAAGATATAGTATACCTGTTTATTAAGGGCCAAAGCACCATAACAAAATTCACTCCCAATCCATCAACAAAAGTTGGAAAAGCTGATAATGATCAAGAAAAACTAAAATTCCCATTAATAAAACGGTTAACTCTTAAAGAAATGAAGGTTAGAAAATAGAGGAACCTTTGCTTCAACTATGATGAGGTGTTTCACATTGGGCATAAATGCAAGAGACTGTACCTGATCTTAGTAGGAGAAGATGGTGATATGACTGTTGAGACTCTGGAATTCTACGAAAAATTCGAAGCGAAATAGCTGAAGCTCTTGTCTTGAGGGCAAGACAAAATGAAGGTGGAGTAATGTCATGAAGCTGCTGTGATTTCCTTATTCAATTCCCTTGCTTTCTGTTTGAATTTCCTTTATGTTAGTTAGGATGAGAGAATCGTATTTCCACTTGTAAAAGAGTATATTTACATTTCTGTTTTTCATTCATTAGCAAACGATGTCGTTTTGGGAATTAGGTTGTGCGATGTCGTTTTGCATAAATCATCTCGTACACATGAGTGGGTGTATATATCACCCATTACCATACATTTGCAGGCATAAAAAAATAACAGAATTCAGTTTCTCCCTCATTCTTCCCCAATTTCTCTTATATTTCAAACACAATCGATCGTGTTCGTGACAGTTATAAAAAGTGAAAAAAAAATAAAAATTTGATTCATTTTATACAAAATCTTTTTAGGGGTAGTAGCCATTCCTACCCATTTTCCTATATACCCATAAATATAACAAAACATCCATTTCTACCCATTTTTCATAAAAAATTACTATGACACCCTTGTTGACCTTTATTATTTACCAAAAACCCAAGAATGTCATTAGCCATTTTTCCACTTTTCCACACTTATACTTATTAGATCTGGATTAGCCATTTGATCAATATAAGGCCCAACATGCTTCCGTAAATGAAATAAAATTGAGTTTAAATCATACCTCGCCTTTGTCCCACGTATTCTCCTGGATCTCGATTCAGGTTTTACGGATCAAAGGTCCAACCACTCGCCCGCAGTCTATGGTTCTAAACCGATCCTCTTTGAATACCCAGATCATAACCCTTCTCAACGGCCTCCTGCCTTTAAGGGGATTACGGGGAGACTCACTGTTGGATGAATTTTTACTCAGAAATATAAATTTTATGGAGAGTATGTCGAAAAGCAAAAACCTTGTTTATTGAAGAATAAACTAAACTACAATAATAATTTTCTTCGCTATTGGAGAAGAAAACTTGTTTAGCCTATCATGACTAATACTCGAGAAGGGGAAACCCCATGAATAGGAAAGCTTGAATGCTTAAACTATTCTAGAGAAGATTTTCGAAACTAGAGAGAAGTGTAGTATGATTTCGATGATCTTCTTCTAAGGCCGAATGCCTCCTTTTATAGGCGTTAATGTACTCCTGTGTGGATCCATTATTGTCTTACCAGCTTGCTCTCCACTTGGTTAGTGGGTATGGGGCCGACCTTCTTTTAATTTTCCACCAATCGTTAAGTAAGTGCATCTTCCACCATTTATTGTCGGGTTTGGTGGCCTCGTTGTCCTTTTACCTCGGCAACGAATCTTTTGGTTAGTGGGGGATCCTCCACTTTTGTCTTTTGGCCATCGTCTATCGTTGGTGTTCATTTCTCAAAAATGATGGGACCATCCATTACACCATATCTGACGGGAAAGCCATGTGCATAATGGGGTCAAGAAAACTCTTAGCACCCTTTGAACCTGTATAGGATTTATATTGAACCCTTTATACTGTATTCATATTTATTACATTTTCAGAATACAATACCACTTGTCTACTATCGAGTCCATTAGACTTATTTTCTTTTATTACATTTTTTGTTTTTATTTTCTAAAAACTCTTCCCTTTTTTCCTTCTTTTTCGGGTAATCTAGTTTATCTTATTTAACCTTGAAACCCTGTCCCAACAAAAGTTTATCCTGTGTTTGGCAGTAAAAACATATTCTTTCTTCCCACCTTCCGATATGTATCATGTTACATATCTTTTTCCTTATTTGTTCCGTTGTCAAAATCTTATTTTCCCAGATTAATTTCCTCTTATTTTCGAAGAGGCTTTCAGCAAACCTGGTTGTGTTTCCTGTCATTGAATTTAACAGGAAAGACCCATTCACAGAATTTTGGAAAATCTTGAACAAGTACTTTACTTTGTCCATCTCAGTACGACAAACTCATAATCTCCAAACTCGCCTTATAGATATTTCTTCCTCGGTGAGGGCGACTACTAAATGATTATTTGATGGTGGTGCTTTGGCTCTATTGTACACCACCATATCTGGTCTCTATAGTTTTATAAACTGGAAAATTAGGTGAGACCCTTTACCAGTGATCTCTGGAGCGGCTGAGATAATCTTTAACTCCAGTGTGGGTTATTCTGCCATGAATCGTGCACAGCAGTTGTTATGCATTCTGATAATCTTGAAATTTTCGGAAAGTTAGGTATAGTCGTGAATATCGAAGCAATTGCTCCGAAGTCAAATCATTCCCTAACGTCTTGTAGATTTACACCCGAGAGCATTCAAAGTATTGGATACTTTCCAGACCAATCAACAGTAAATTTGCTTGGATTGATCCTATTTCTTGTAACCAATTTCTCTTATGTTCTTTGGTAAACCTGAAATAGAGAAACAGATTGGTTAGTGTTAATCTGTCTTGGGCTCGTCTGTGGCCTCAGGTTAACCTCTCCCTCTTTTACCCCAAAGGCGTTAGGTTGACTCGGATTGTTTGGAATTTCTTCCTGACTTTCCGAATTAATATTTTTATCAGAGTTCGATAAAGTACTTGATTTGGCATTATCAGTCTTTTCACCGGTATACGATGAAAAACACGTGTCTGCAGGATGTCCTGCTTCGGATATAAAAATACCATGCTTGTTCATCGATGATGAACTTTTTTCTTGTATTTCTCTTTGGATCACCGATGGTGAACTTGCCTTGTGTAGAGGTCCCTCTAATGCATTCCAAAAATGACAGTTAGAGACCCTTGAAGCTTGTATGGCTTTTTGGACTTTGTCCAAATCCACCTTCTGAACATATGCAGCTACTTCGGCTCGTGTCCTTAGCAACTCAAATGCTTTCTACAGTTTCTCAAGGTTTTTCCTAAGGTGTCTTGCTCGGACCGTAATGGAATCCGCTTCAAGAATATCCATCCCTTGTTAAGAAATCTGCAAGAACATTCTCATTAGATTTCACAATAACAATATCAAATAAATAATATTTACATTCTGCTTGCCATCTAATAATACGAGCTTTTTCAATTTTTTATTCGAGTTTATTTTTCAAAAAAAAATTTACATTTGTATTATCAACCTTTAATGTAAATTTTTTTGCTAATAAAAATAAAAACCATTTTTTAAATGTCTTCCAAACTGCAAAAAATTCTTTTTCGTTAATATGCCAGATTCTGGCTTGTTGTTCTGTAAACAACCCTTCTGTATATCTATATGGTTCTTCACCCGTAGCTGTCTTCCTCATGAGCACTGTTGCCCATCAGAAATCGTTAGTGTCTGTGTAGACAACTAACTGATCCTCATCTTGAGAAATTGCGAGTTTCGGCAGGTTACTACAAACCTGTTTTAATTCTCGGACACGTTGGGAATGGATATCTTTCCATTTCCATTTGGTCTTCTCATCCTTTTATAATAAAGGATGAAAATCCTTGATAAACGAACCTGTAAAATTAATCACTCCTAAGAAGCTTTGAAGGTGCTTCTTATCTTTAAAAATATCTGAAAAATTGTAGATTTTCTCCACAATGTGTTCCTGAAGTTCCATACCTGCATGGTCAATAATAACCCCGAGAAATTTGATTCTATTAACCACGATTATTGTCTTCTTTTCAAAAAGCACTAATCCTTCTTTATAATATGCTTTTGAAAATATCTCAAAATGCTTTAAATGATTTTTCATAATTTTAGAGGCAATCAAAATATCGTCTATGCAAATAAACATAAACTCAAAATAATCTTTGAAGAGTTTATCCATCTTTCATTGGTATATTTGGGGTGTATTTGCAAGATCCATTGGAAGTACATTCTAGATATACTGTCCTTATGGTGTAGAAAAAATAGTTAATTTTTTCGACTCTTTTTCTAATTTGATCTGATAGAATCCAGACTTACAATCAAATTTTGAAAACACTTTTGAACTCTTAATAGAATCAATTAAGTGTTCTCTACTCGGTATGTAATAACCATCAAATTCAGTAATCTTATTAATACCTTAATAGTTAATTACTAACCTTACCTTACCTCTCTTTATTTCACCATACTTTTTTACCAAAAACTCAGGGCTACTATAAGGAGAAATACCTGCTTCGATCAGATTGAGATCGATATGCTCTTTAATAATTTTTTGCATATCTTTTCAATCTTCAATATTCATCTGAATCGGTTTGTATCGAACCAACTTATATCGGTATTGTTCTTTTACCTTTAATGTTGCTTCGATCTGGTTTTTATCTCACCAGGCTAAAGGATTTTTATTGAAATTCCTCTCAATTAACTTTTTAACATTTTCAAGGGAAAGTAAACTTTCTTCATCAATGTCAATTTGAGGTGGTCCTTCTCGTAGGGCATTTTTCAGAAACTGAATAACTTCTTTATTTACCTCTTCCATCCCCTCTTGCCTATAAGACAAAAGAGCTTCTCCAAATTTTCTCTTATCCTGCATTTTAGGATGAGTTAACTTGGAATCATTATCACCACGTTTGCTTCGAAAATTAATAGGCATAATCCTATTTAAAGTTTTCTCTCGCCGCAAAACCTCTATCAAACTACCACAGTTAATAGTAAAGGTTAACAGGTTCTTGTGATTATCCTGCTCATATTTTGCAAATGTTTGGATAAAATTATTACCCAACAAAATATCAACACCTGTATCATGAATATAGATTGGTAGCATTCTTACTTGGTACCATGGGATACTAAATGCACCTCTAATCATTATTATTGATTCTCGAATACCCTTATTGAGTATTAGGATTTTCTGGAAGAAATCTCTTCCTGCAATAAGAGGTAAAGTTTCCATTGTTCCACTGAAAAAAACTCCTGGCTTTGCTGTGTAAATGTCTGAACCAGAGTCAATATAAGCTACAAAATATTTTTTCTTATATTGATCATATAATATCCCAACAGATATGTATATGGAGAAAACATTCGTCATTCAGAATCTTCTGGATATTCTTTCATATTTTTTCAAGATTCTAACATGGTTATCATTAAGTTTATTTTATTAAGCTTAAACATAACTTCTTGCAATTTTATCACATCTTACATATGATGAGTTAGACCTTGATTTGGCATATTTCTTATATTGTCTAACAACTCATCTCTTTCTTTTAAGAGATTCTCAATCTCTTCCTCTATACACAACCCTGACATATTAAATAAACTTTATTCTATCCTGATTGTGTATCCATCAAGATTGAACTTCATCCATTTTTTATTTCTTCCCCATGGTTTTTGTTCCTCAAGGAAACTTAGACCAAGGGTCATAGAACCTTTAGTTCTACCTGCACTACCTGTAACAAATACTTGATAGACTGCTATTTCTGACATGCCTTCATAACTATTAACACTCGATTGTTGTAAATGATGTATCTCATCACAAGCAAATAAATTATCCGCTTCAGATATATAAAAAACAATATGAATTTCTTTCCATTCATCAGGGCAATTCATTTTAACATTACTTACCCTAATCTTTTGTGGATTAAAATCTTTACTTGGTTCTTTTCCTCTTAGGCTTAGAATCCTATCTTCAAAAAATGACAACCTGTTATTAATCTCAGAATAAAACTTTAATGATCTATTATTTAAAATTGGATGATCTTTGATTAGCAAATTAACACCACCTATTCTAGGTATCTCGATTAGGTCTGGTGTCATTACTTTAGCAAATTCCTTGAAAATTTTAGGAATTTCTATATACTCTTTCCTAAGAAACATATCTGAGTGATGTGTGTTGGAAAGCGCATATGTAATTCTATATGTGATAGAATATGGTCTATTTCCTTCTTTTATTAAATCAGTTCTTTTAAAGTACTGATGAAGAGTTAAGACTCTACTGAAATCTTGGTCTACTAGGTTATATGCAATCCTAGGATGTATGTCAAACATGAGTTTACCCGCATATAAATTTCCTATCATTATACCAAGACAACTTTCTCTCAAATTATTGATTCTTCTATCCATCACAGATAAATGTAATTCATAATCAATTTCTTCATTGAAGGTAGCTTTAATCACTACTTCAATGGTTCCAATATGGATCCATTTCATCGTGACCGCTACTTCTTCTTTGATACGACTCAGTTTCTCAAGAATTTCTTCTTTTGGAATAAGCTGCATCTCAATTTTATTCCCGATTAAACCTATTGACATTGAGAACTCACCTTTCACCCCATATATGATATGGTGCTTGCGCTGTCTTAGCCCCATCTGGTTACAGATTCAGTTAAGACTTTTAATCTTAAAGCCGTCGTATGGGCTTAAGGTTGAATCATGTCTCATAATTCTTTCTATTGTTTTGTTTGAGATGGTCATCGTTGAAAAGAATCCTGAGAGACTGTCCGATGTTTGGAGTCTATTTTCTTGTTCACCGGAGCTACTCGTCTGATTCTGTAAATGATCCATAGGAACTTTCTGAATCAGATTCGAACTCTTCTTCATAGATGCTTTCATCTGAAGAAATGTCCTCGAATCGGTAAATGGGCACCAGATCATCATAGTAGACCGCATCAAGGATGTCGGTTGTAGGTTGGAACTGGCGCACCTTCTTCTGCTTTTGTGGGCAGTCTGGCGAAATATGACATTTCGCACCGCATGTCCATCAGTTGCAATTTTTGAAACTTTCATTGGTCCAAGTGTGAGTTCATTTGAAAGTTCTCCTTCTTGATGTTCCTCCTGTTGACTTCCTTGTGGACCTAGATCCCTGTGAAGAAAATCTGGAAGGACCGGACTTTTGACCAGATTTGTAAGATCTAACCTTTGATTTGGACCACCATGATCTCCCTTGATTGAAAGGCCTTTTGTATGATCCTCCAGACTTAGATCGAAACCCTCTTTTGAAGTGTTTATTTCTTTTACCCTGTCTTTCCCAACTTGGTTCTCCAATAATGCTTGGAAAATCATTATTATCGCAACAAAGAGGAGTCTTTTTTACCAATCCTCTTAGTTTTTTTTTTGTAGTATCGTCTGATGATACCACTCTCTTATACTGTCCTTTAAGAAGACGTCCTTCTTGCCACTGAATCAATCCTTCCTGGAGGTACCTTATAGGTTTGTATAAGCATTTCTCTCCAAGGATTACATATTTTTGCAAAGAACATTTTTGTTGCAACATTCAGTGGTATCTAAGCTTGGAAGTAATATTTGCGGAACCAATAGATGTATTCATTCGCATAACATATACTTCTCAATTCGAGAGCATACAAGGCTTGTGTATATTCTCGAATCTTTTCTTCTTTTCTTTATCAAAGTATCCATCTCTGATGAAGAATAATTTGAGCAAGTGATCGATCTTTTCGATAATTTCATAAATATTATCTTCGGATCTGATCTCTTCTTTGATATAAGCCTCCGTACTATCCCATGCTTTCTTGGCTGAACCTTGTAGACTATTTTCAACAAGTTTGCTGAATTGGTCCTTGTCGATGTCCAATGCTAACGAGGCAACCTTTAAGGACGTCATTCATTCATCGATCAAGGTTTTCATATTCCTTAAATCGATGATGTCTGTTGTAAGCATCAACCCGAACGGATGTGTTGGTTCTAGCATCGTTTTTGCCCAAGGGCTATTGGATACTGTCTTATCCCATCCTGGTCTTTTCCTGCGTTGAGCCACAAATGCATTATGGTCGACTTGATCCTACCTCCATGGTCGTTGTGGGACGGGTGTCTCTACACTCGTACTCCCTTCTTTTTATTTGGGGATAGGATCATTCATCTTGAAATTAACCAGATCCACTATTCCTAGATTGGAAAGTGACTCGGTTAATTTCGAGATATCTACTCTTGAAACTTCCATCAGACTTGTCAGATGATGTCGAGCAAGAGTTCCTCGTAGCTTTTAGACTTGGGGACTTCCGTAGCCTTTCCTTTTGCTTGGTTTATCTCCGAACGCATTTTTGAAATGTTTGTTCATCGATCTACCTGTTCCTCTGGGTAACCTTCCTTTCAAATCTATGATTTCTCTCTTTAAATCTGAAACTTCTTGTTGGATCTCGAATAGAGATCGAAACATCTTCTTCATCTGTCCACCATAGTATATAATGGTCTTTTGGACTTCCCTAAGATCTTGTATGACCTTAGATGTGTTTGGAATAATTATGTCTCAATCTTTATTGGATGTCATTTAATGAAGTCCTACGTTTGTTATATCTCGAAAGTACTTCGGATACATTTTTCTTGATTTTTCCCTCCCGTTAGGCATAAGAAAATAATATTGTACTAATAATTTAATTTATATCTTTAATAAACCTAAGCTCTGATACCATTTAGTGCATCGGATCTCAATAAATATAAATTATGGAAAAACTTTATTATACTCCTTTTCAAATAATAATCATCCAGTACGTGGTATTGTTATACCACATCGATCCCTATACTAGTGAAAACAGAAGTATCGCATTGAATACACAGTGGTTTCCAATCGATATATCAAAGTAATTATATCCGATTTCAATAAATATGATTTAATAAATTGGTTTGGAAATAACAAATTTGGAGTGGCAATAGCAATTTCTAATAATTAAAAATTGATTTTTTATGAGAGGTCAAAGGATTTTTTTGATTTTTTTATCCATTTTTTCTAATAATTAAAAATTGATTCTTTATGAGAGGTCAAAGGATTTTTTTTGATTTTTTTATCAAAAATGGATATTTTGAATCCATTTATTATATTTGTGAGTATTTCGATATGTTGATATAGTAAAATGGGCATTTGGAGGCCTTATCCCAATCTTTTATATTCTTTTATCCCAATCTTTTATATTCTTAGGAATGAGCGAAACAACTGTATCAAATTCAAAATGACCAAAACGTGTAAGATTAACAAGATGGGACATAAAATTAATATTAATTTTCGAAATTGAAAGGAAAAGACCACTCTCTTTCTTTAGTCCTGTCTTTAACCAAAACTAATCCTATCCATTCAGAACAGGAAAAAGAATAGGAAAAAAAATTCTTAGGCCTTTTTATACATAAAATTATTTATGAAATATATTTACAATTTAAAATAAAACTTTAAATATCTTGATACAAAAATATTTAATTCTCCCCAAAAGATTATTTTTTGGTATAATATATTTGAAATTGTGGGAAATAAAATTGATAAGCATGCAACCAATCTTTCCGCAATGAGGAACATTTAGTTAAAATAAAAGGGATATCATTCATTTTTACCACAATTAGCATAGTGAATTTTCTACCATAATAAATAATATTTATTTATTACCATAAATATAAGAAATGACAATATTATAATATTATCTTTATTGATTAAATATAAATAAAAAAATTCACCACATTAATCAATAATTTTATACTATACACATGTGGGTGTAAGAGTTATTTTACTTAAATTATGATAAAAAAATTATAAAATTATATGTTATAGTAGAAAAATTAATATTCTTTGATTCTGTAGTATAAATAAAATCGTCTTATTTTGAATTAGGCTCACATAATTGTGAAAATTGCATGACTGACACGTGGACGTGGATCCAACGGCCGTTGGGAAGTGTCAGAGTCTACAGCTTGCAATTGCCGTTCCTCACCCGTTAGGTTTTGTCGTTTTGTGCCAGCTCACTTGCCCTTCTCTCTCTAAGATCCCTATCAATCTTCTCTCCCTCTAGAAATATCGCAGAAATTGGTTAATGCTCTCCAGCCTGGCTGAGTCAAACCCTTATTTCCCCAACCGTAACACCCCCTCCCCCTCTCTATTAACTTCCAAAACGGTCGGTGATTTGAATTTTTCCTATTTAATAAATAAATATCCCCACCCCACTTCCTTACCGAAACTATTTTCCTTTTCTTTTTCCATTAATATTATCTCATTATTTTATTCTTATTTTTTACCAAACAAAAAAAAATTTATGTTGTTTTATTTAATATTGTTTTTAAAAAAAAAAATTAATAAAATAAAAAATAGAGATATTTCTAAAAAAACCCGAGATTTATGTAATCAGATTTCCATAGGTGTCCCATCTAATTTATAATTGGAGGACGCGTGTCCCATGCCAGCTATACATTAGTAACTGCCCTTTAAACCGGTCACCTCGACCGGCTAAACCGGTCATCCCTATCCTCTTCTTCCACCCTTTGTATAAATACCCAGCTTCTCTTCTATTTCTTCTCCTCATCGCCAAGGCGAGGCTCCGCCTCTCCATCTATTAAACTTATACATACACCCACACCCTGTATCTACACATCGAAAATTATGGCGGCGGTTTCTCAGAGAAATGAATCGGATCGTATTAAGGGCCCGTGGAGCCCGGAGGAGGACGAGTTGTTGCAGAGGTTGGTGGAGAAGCACGGCCCGAGGAACTGGTCCCTGATTAGCAAATCGATTCCGGGCCGCTCCGGCAAGTCCTGCCGTCTGCGGTGGTGCAACCAGCTCTCGCCGCAAGTGGAGCATCGGGCCTTCACGCCCGAGGAGGACGAGACCATTATTCGGGCTCATGCGAAGTTCGGCAACAAGTGGGCGACCATAGCCCGGCTCCTATCGGGCCGAACCGACAACGCGATCAAAAACCACTGGAACTCCACTCTCAAGCGTAAGTGCGTCTCCATGTCTGAGGAGTTTAACAACTTCGACCCTGACGCCCAGCCGCCTCTGAAACGATCGGCGAGCGTCGGGCCGGGTTCAAATATCTCTACTTCGGGCTTTTGTTTCAACCCAGGTAGCCCTTCCGAGTCGGATATGAGCGACTCGAGCCACTCGGGTCACCATGTCTACCGACCGATTCCCAGAACCGGCGGGATCTCCCCGCCCGATCATCAACCCGACCCGGTTACATCACTCAGCCTCTCACTACCCGGCTCCGATACAAACCCTATCCCAGTAATAGAACCCGTCAACCCCGAACCGATACCCGTATTGGACTCTGCCCTAATCCCCGGGCCCGTGCTACCCATATACCCAATTCAGATGATCCCATCCCATCCGCCGCCTCCTCCCTCGGCAACCCAACAGTTTGTCGCTCCGGCGCAAACTCCGGCTGATATGGGTACGGTGGCGGAGAAACAGTTTTTCAGCACTGAGTTTCTGTCTGTGATGCAGGAGATGGTGAGGAAGGAAGTGAAGAATTACATGGCGGGGATCGAGCAGAAGGGTTTGTGCATGCAGAGTGAAGCGATTAGGAACGCTGTTGTTAAGAGAATGGGTATTAGCAAGATCGATTGAATTAATTGTCGGAATTTCTCATCGGAAAATTTCATCAAATTTACTAGAACCGCAGCGATGAAAAAGCAGGGGAAGTGGACAAAGAGTACATCTTTTGTTGGCCTATTTTAGTTTTTCCTTTTTTTTTTTTTTTTGGTTTCGTAGATTCAGTTTCAATCTTTGGTTAGAGAGGAAATAATTTTGGGATGGTGGTGTACAGATGAGAGAGAGAGAAAGGGAGAAGCAAGAAATTTAATGTCAAAAGAAAAAAAAAATTAGAAATTGCCCGAGAAAACTGAAATTAAGAGGTCATCAATTTTGCATCTCTTGAAGTGCAAAAGCTTTTTTATTAACTACTTAAATGTTCTTTTCTTGAAACTAATTAATAAGTGGTAACAGAATATGTCATGGGTTTCTTTTAAGATTTGAATTGAAATCATATTTTAATAGAGGCATTAAATTGGTTTGATATGACAAAATTATTAGATTTCTCTTATTTTGTTTAGTTAAAATAAATAAATATTTTAAATTATGTGTTCTGGCCCTTTTCGGGAATATGTTTTTAAAAGTACGAAACGAAATATTTAATGTGCTACAGAAACCGGTATTGAAGGAAATAATGTATATTTTATTTCAAGATATAAACTGAAGATGCAAATGGAAGTTAGTGAACTCTTTAATCCAAATACGTACAGTGCTTGTATTTTAGCAAGATGTCACAAATCATATACAAATATGTACTTTGAGGATTGGCTTATGATCTTCAAGATTTGATATTACTTTGTCTATTTTGATTTGTAGTAGTATTCTGAGTCCTGCACAGTTAATATGAAGTTGTCAAAATGAGTTTCGTTAGTTTTTTTTTTTTTTAATTTTTTTTTGTTTTGCTTTTACTGCATCCAAGATCTTATATCTAAAGAGATTTTAGAAACGGTTTTCTCTCCATACAAGTTACACGAAATATCTAAAATCATGTATTTTTTGCCAATGACCAAATTGTTGATTGGAATTACAATTAGAACAAATGTCATGTTCTTATCAGTGATTAATTCATTTACATATTTTTTCATGCTGACAATTTATATGTCAAGATTTGTGCAGATATAATTAACAATTATATCAACATTCAGAAACTTTTGATCTAGTGCATATACTAATATTATAATATGTAAATTATAATATTATTAGGTACAAAGTACCCTTTTTTTTCTTTAAAAGTGGGGGCATTCACTATAAAATTCAATTACAATAATCATTTATTTAAAAAATATTTTTTATTGATATTGATATTTATTGATATTTCACCGATTTTAACAATTTCTATAGTGAAGTCACTATATCGAAATTGATATGGATATTTATTGATGTTTTTTAATAATATTTTGAGAAAGTATTTTGAGAAAATTTCATCGTAGCTTGTTTGAAAATACTAAAGTATCGTGACGGTCCATTTCCGTATCAATTATGTGAGAACGAAAATAATTGGAATATCAATGATATTTTAGGATATTTTTGTCCATGGTCACGACCAGTGACAGAAGTTAGGTGTTTTATTGATAAACACAAGTACAATATCAAAATTTTGGTCCCCCAAACCGAATACCGAACCCTAAAAATTGTACATATACCTATATCTAAAGCCCAAACACACTTAAGATGGATTTAATTAGATAATTAATTGTTTAGCAAACTTAACCAGTTATGGATATTAATTCGCTAAGCCATATTAGAGAATCAGAATAGCTAGAAATGTTAGCAAATTTGTCCAAACTGATAATTTTGCTATTCAATTCTTTCTTTGCTATGGCTTTGTGACGATTAGAATATCTAATCACATGACAATGCATTAAGAAAAAACTGTTTGGAAATTAAATATTATTCAGAAATGCTATATAACAACTTCAAAATAAAAACGTAATAGAAAAGAGTTAGTATACTAAGTTGTACTTGGTTAAAAATGGCTAAGATGTAAGTGAGAAAACACTCTTTATGAGAGAGATTTTTAGATAACAAGTAGTATTTATCAAAATACTAGGTCAAAATATTATTACAATTCTGAGACGGCCCAAAGAGATGTGGGCTGCAGGCAATTTAGACCAGGCCCAACACCATCATTGGCCCAATCTAAATGGTATGATTTTTCACCTCTAATATCCGACAAATTCTCCTGTACATCTAGTGTATGGATCTAAGATCCATACAATTCGAGTTGACCCGATCCGAATTCGTGAATTTCTTCTTATTTAGTTTTATTTTATATTCTGACCTTTATATACAAATTTGGTAACTTTTATGTACATATGGTGTGATCGTTAGTATAAATGTTGTGACCTTTATGCATTGTGACTTAGAAAGAAAATGAAGAATTTCAGCAAAATTTGTAAATAGATACTTTTATGTGATATTCATGTGATTCTTATATATATTCATGTGACCTTTATGTCCAAATATCCATACATTTATTCAATATATAAAGGTATATAAATATATGAATATTTGTACATAAAGATCACATGAATATACATAAGGATCATATAAATATAACATAATGATATCTATGTACAAATTTTGTTGAAATTCTTCTTTTTTTCTAAGTTATTATATATAAAGGTCATGAAAATTATACATAAAAGTCACATAATTTGTACATAAAGGTCACCAAATTTGTATATAAAGGTTTTGACATGAAGCAAAAATAATAATAATAATAATTTATATAAAGGATACCTTTATATGTAGTTGAAAGTAAATATATTTGATATTAAAAATACATTAATGCATATGGAGTTAAAATATTTTCTAAATAATTTAGAAAATGAAAACTTTTATGCAACATAATGAATACCTTTACATTATTGTTGGGTAACTTTTATATTTTATTAATGTTACCTTTCTATGACAAAAGTAGAGTTGAACTAAATGAATGTATCAAGTATAAAATAATGAAAATTTTTATATGCATTCAGTAATACCTTTAATTTATATAATGATAACCTTTATGTTTTAAGAATGATACTTTTATGAGATAAATTTATTACCCTCATTTATTTCAGAAATTATATCAAATGTATCAATAAATTCATCTCCGTGAATAGATAACTCTACTATTTCATGTGTATTTGAACAATCATCTATCCTATAACATTAAGAACATGAAATCAAACATAATTTCTTGTATTTTCGAACTAATAAAGATGGATTATTCACACGATTATTTGAATTTTTTATATTCATCTTCCATGTTTCTTGTCTGCAATTGTTGATAATATATTTTATAAAGGTTTGAGAAGAAATGCGTGAATGGAGAAGAAGATGTGAGTGGAAGATGGAGAAGAAGAAGTTGCAGCAAGATGAGTTAGAAGATAAAAAGAAAGAAGCAGAAAAAGAAGCGTGAATGAAAATGGTAAAAGTAAGGTAAATATAAAAAATATATGTATAAATTACCAATTGAATTTGGGTCAACCCAATTACAAGAATCTAAATTTATACAATTGATGTACAAGAATGCAACTCCTAACATCCCCTTCCATATCGTATTTCAAATCTCATATTTTTTTTAATTATCATCATACACCATACAGGGCGGAGCCTCTTTATGAGCCCCAAAAATTTTAAATTTTTTTAATTATCTTTATACATTGTATGGATTTTTTTTTTATGTTTTTTTAGCGATAAAATATTAATTTTATAGTAATCAAACATCCAAAGTCAATTAGTCCTCTCAATATTTTTAGTCTCGCTTCGCCCCTGACACCATATATATATATATATATATATATATATATATATATAAAAAGAAGACATGATAATTTATTTTTAACTTCATAAATAAACTGAAATATGAAATTGAGACACATATAGTGCAAAAATAGAACAAAGAAACCGAGCAATGTTTGTCATCCACTACATGTGTCATATGACTCATATTAGGTCTTGTAGCTCTGTTAAAGCCAATAATCCTACAATTTAAAATCTACTATAACATGTCATTCTTTAGACAAACATATTTAGTTTAATTATTCTCGTGGTATTTAAAATGTCATCTATAAATCCATCAATCTTAATAAAGATTTATCAACATAAAACCAAAACAAAACAAAAAAAAAAAGAATAATCAAGACATGATCAAATTCCTTTATAATACTAAAAATAGACTGCACAGTACTAAACTTGGACGCTATTTTACATCTTCACAACTTCAATCAAAGAAGTACAAATGAAATATCACAATAATAATAAATAAAACAAATAACCAGTGATGAACTGGCTAGTTTCCATCTCCAGGGCTTGGACCAGATTTCTTGATTCCTCCTAGAGTTAAACCATAATTGGCACCACCACCGGTTTTCACCGCCTCCACGTACAAATCACCCAATACTTTCATGATCTCTTTTTCAATGGAGTTCTGATGATCTTGTTTCAGCAGCCTTGCTTCATTTGGAAAAACGAAAGAGCTGATAAGAATAAGAAGAAGAAGAAGAAGACACGAGAACAATGCAACGGGTTTTAGGCCTTTTGCCATTGCTTATAGATTCTTGAAAAGTCTTGAAACTTGTGTGCTAATATAAAGAAGAGAATGAGAATTGTATGAGATAAAGAGGGAGGAGAATTGCAGCATATTTATAGAGCACATGCATGCAGCAAAAAGGTGTTGTATAGTGGAGATTTGGCGAGCAGAAAATTCAATTGTGAAAAGGGTTTATTAATCAGTTTGGTGCCGCCATGCCTGGAATTTTCTGCTGTGGAAATTAAACAAGAAAAGGGATATGTATAGAATCCAAGTCCAATTTTGAATGTTTAATTTCAATTTTATAAGTCCACAACAAGAACTGTTGAGTGGAATGTTGGGGTCAAACTTTGGCTTTCTTGTAATGACTTCCTTCATCTTGCTTTCCTTTTCACATTTGTAGGCCCACGTAATCACCTACGTAGTAAATATTGATTTTTGCAATTATATGGTTCCTAATTCCTACAAATTATTTGGATGATAACACATTTTCAGATTATACCCAATCACATGATAAATAATTATTTTTAATATGTTTAAACCGTTCAATATGGGAGGATTAAGATAGATGCTCGCTACTTGTATATTAACCATATTAAAAGTGAGTTTAACAGAGCTCAAAGTACATTCCAACAACCAAACAAAATAAAGCTCAAAGCACATCTCAAAAAAAAAAAAAAAAAAAAAACACCTATCTAAATTTGTAACTAGAAATAATTATACAACATAATAAAGAAATTGTTCTAGCTAAGTATATTTTTTTAGATAAAAAATGGATGGAAAAAAAGATTGTTTGACAAAATCATCCTTGCTAAAATATAGACGGAGCCTATATGTGTGAGAGCATATGTGGTTTGTGCTGGTACAAATTGTGTGCACTTTGTGCTAGGTATGAATCATATCATGTGTGTATGTTTGTGGGATTATTAGGTGTGAATCATGTGTGATTTGTGTATTGTACAGACAGTACATATATGTGTAGGAAATTAGTGTTGCATGGAGGATTTTATCCAATTTCATTAATGGTATTTTGAGTATGTATATGTGTGGGCAGTTAGTGTTGCGTGGAGGATTTTGTCCAACTTCATTAATAGTATTTTGTGTCAATCCGACTAAATTGTTTTGTTATCTTTTAACTACTATAATTTTTTTTTATTAATTTAAATGACTACTTTGTCATTTATGTAGAAATAAGAGATTTTATAAACTTTTATCTTATTTCTTATAAGATGACTTTAAAGTTTAAAATAAGTTTTTTTTTAACGAAGTTAAAATAAGTTTTATGTTGGTTCAAAACAATTATTTGCTATGTTTGGAGTTTGGACAAATAATATAGTTATTGTGACAATTGTGTAATTTAAAGGAATTCTTCAAAATTAAAACCTTTTTTTAGAAAACAGGATGGCTCTTCTTTCTTTTCTTTTTAAAAATATTTGTAAATCCATAACATCTAATTTTAAACATTTAAAAAACTCTTAAAAAGCTTGTAACTAACTCTACTCCAAGTCTACGTAAAACAGAATGTCTGGGTAATGGAAGCAGCAAAATGGCATTCAACAATCACATCTCGAATTCCTGTTTTTTTATTAGAGCATTTACAATGCATAAAATATATATATATATATATATATATATATATATATAATAGTTAGATAACTATAACTATGTTAGCATCATAAGACTGCTTGTTCACAATGCTGAATTTAAAAAAAAAAAAGGTGAAAAGCGTTCAGAAAACCTGTCTTTTTATTTTCCTTTTTCCTAATTTTTTTATTAAAATTGTTGTGTATTTCTTTAAAATGATATTAATTGTTTTGTATTTCGTTAAGATAATAAAAATAGATGATGAAATTATATAATAGCACAATATTACTTTTTCCTAATTTTATAAAATTAATTTAGATGATATTAGCACAATATATTGAAAAATCTAAATTTTAAAAAATTGATATTTATATTATCGTAAATATAAAATATTTTTAGATAAAAAAAATTCAAATTAAATATTAAAATATTTGGACAAAAATATGATTTAATTGTAGTTTTCCAAATAGCAGATGGGATCCTCTGTACCCACTTCTGTGTACCAGTCCTGTACCATTTAGAAAACGACGCCGTTTTCATATATAATTAATAAAGATTTCTGCGGTAAGTAATCTTCAGCAGCGCGGCTCAAGCTGTAATATTTTTTTCTATTTTTTCTCACACGGTAATCTTTTATATTTTTCTATTTTTTTATTTTTTTTTCATTTCACACGGCTGAAATCTTTTTCCCTTTTTTATTTTATTTTTTTCTACTTATTTAATCTTTTTTTACTTTCTTCTTTCCACACTGAAACTCTTTTCAACCAAACTGCAATTGACCGATCTATGCTGAGGAATTTTAATTTAATCGACGACCAGAGGTGGAAAATATCGACAAATATTCTTCAAAATTTTGCCAACTATATACAAAAGATATTGGAAACTATGCTAAACAAGTTGGATTTGGAATAAGAAGGCGCAAAAGTCATAAAGATAAATTTGGTGAAGTAATTGATAGAATCTTTTGCTGTAGTGCTGAAGGGAAAAGGGAAAATGATAAACGAGATACTTATGTGGAAAAGGAAAAAATGACAAACGAGATATTTATGTGAAAACACCTCGTCCAGAAACAAGATTATGTGAAAACACCTCGTCCAAAAACAAGGTTTGGTTAAAATGGAAGAAGATTATTGGCTGCAAATGGATCTTCAAGAAAAAGATTGAAGTCTCAAGTATAGAACAAGTAACGTATAAAGCTAGGTAAGTAGCAAAAGATTTCACTCAAAGGGAAGGTATTGATTTCAATGAAATATTTTCCCCTATAGTTAAACATGTTTCTATTAGAATCTTGCTTGTTTTAGTTATACAAACAGACATGGAATTGCATCAATTAGATGTCAAAACATCCTTCTTACATAGAGATATGAAAGAAACTCTATATATGCAATTGCCTGAAGGTTTCATTCAACCTAAAAATATAGACAATGTATGTCTTTTGAAAAGGTCCATTTATGATTTGAAACAAAGTTCTAGACAACGCTTTGATAGTTTTATGATCCGCATTTGATTCACTAGGTGTAAACATGATAGTTGTGTTTTCTTTGAAATAGATAAGACATATGTATTCACTTATCTTCTATTATATGTTGATGATATGCTTATTGCTAGCACCTTTTTATCTAAAGACTTACCTCAAAAATCTTTATTAATTATATATGAAAACGGCATCTTTATTAATTATATATGAAAATCTTTAATTATATATGAAAACGGCATCTTTATTAATTATATATGAAAATCTTTATTAATTATAAATGGTACAGGACTGGTACACAGAATTATATATGAAAATCTTTATTAATTATAAATGGTACAGGACTGGTACACAGAAGTGAGTACAGAGGATCCCATCTGTCCAAATAGTATCTAACCAATGATATGGTTAGAGGAAATTATGAATTATGGGTGGTGGAGGATAGGTGGAAGAGAAAAAGTTAACTATATTACTCAAAAATTTGACACCATTGTAAATGCTCTCACAAGCTCACACTTAAACTGTTGCAATAGCGATTTGCAAATACTTCGCATATATAATTCTGCACAAATCCATGACTCAAACCCATTAGTACTGGGCTCTGGTTGTTGATATTCAATAAAGTTTGAAGAATAATATTGGCGGCATAAGTAATTAATAGACTTTAGCATACATAACTTTTTCATAGACATGATATGGGGCATTGTATCAGTGAAACCTTTACAAAACACAAAATTGATTCTTACAATTATTGTGAAATTGGTGAAGGAATAGTGAATGTTTTGAAATGCAGATGCTGAGATATCAACGACAAGAGTATGTTGCATACAACGTTTGCTAAAATCTATTACTCAATTTATTCATTACTAAAATTCCTAAACAGCAGATCCAAAATAAGATAAATGAGTGATTAGTTCAACACAGGAGTAGAACAATTATACTTATTTTATCCCTAAATATTACACAATTATGTTACAATTGATTGTTCAACACAAATTTTTTTTAAGATAATACAGAAAGTAACTTCAGAGAATGAAAGAGATCAACGGAATAGAGAGAGAGAGAGGGAGAGAGATCACAGAATTAATTAAAATTCACTAGTTCCTCATTTGTTTCCGCTATTGAAACTCATTTTCTCAAAATACTTAATCGAGAGTAAGGAAAGTGAAAGGTTCACCTCATCCTTTCCCCACCGAGCCTTGGACCTCGTCGTAGCCGCCGGCGGGGCCACAGGAAGGCAAGGCCAAGCGGAGACAGAACGCAGCGCCGATGACGAAGACGAGGCCGGATGGCTTGAGTAGAGGCTACGGAAGCCGCCGAGCGCCGAGACGACGGCGCGTAGCTGCAGCGGGCTGCGATGGTAATGTCTCGTGCAGATCAGCTCCCAGATCCGCTCGTCGTGCGCTGTCCGCTTCCACTGCCGGCTGACGCACGCCGCCTTGGCTAGAGTGCGGCCGTCGTCGACACGTCGCAACACCTCGTACAACAGATTATCGTCCATCAAAACGGCTTCTGCTTCCTTCGACATTTCTTCTTCAGCAGCCTCTTGCTTCATCTTTTTGTTGGCATCGGTGTCTCCGGAATTGATGATTCCATCGGCGGTGGAGACGGCGGTTTCATCGGCGTGAGGGCGTTTCATCAGCGGATAAGGGAAGAGGAATTAGGGATCTGAGGTTTTGTTTATTGGGGAAAATTAATGAGCAGAGGGAATTTTGATGAATCGGTTGTTATCGATAAGGTCAAGACCAGAAATGAATGCTTTTTTGGTTTTTTTTTTGGTTGTTTTTGGCCCCATTCCTCGATTTTACGCTTTTACCCCTGCTTGACTTAACAATTCGAGTTTCTTTTATTTGTTTTGATATACATAATGCCTTATATTCATTCATGTAATAATTGATTATATTTCTGAACATAGACCAATGACTCACAATATGGTTATTAATAAACAAAAAGCTGTATGTGTTTATGTAAAATTTAAAATATATGTCCATGGTACTTAATTGTAAAGTCAAGAAAAAAAATATTGAAATAGATAATAATTTATAAAATAAATTTAAATATATATAAGCTACATTAAAAGACATTAGAATTCAAATAGACATACTTTTGGTATGCATATTGAAGAAAATATATTTAATTAATAAACTATAAATAAATAAACAAACACTAAATGAATGTAAACGAATATTAATCAAGCTTAGGGGTGGAGATCGGATGGATGGAATCGGAAATAGGGTGTTTCGGAAAAATTCCAAAAAATTTCAAAAATGAAAAATCAATTTCAATTTCCATCCAAAAAATTTCGAAAATGTGAAATGCAATCCGATTTCGGAAATTTCAGAATTCCAAAATTTCGGAATTTTCGGAATTTTTTTCGGAAATTGTCTGAAATTTTCAGAATTTTTTTCGAAATTTTCAAAAATTAAAAATTTTTCGAAATTAATTAGTTAGTCTATTAACTATATTACCTTTTCTAATATCCTAAGAAATAATACGACCTAAGATACTACAGTATAAACTATGGTATATAGTATATATTATAAAATAATACTAAAAAACTACAGTATAAGTATAAAATAAAACTATAGTATAAACTATATTATATACATATAGTATATAATATAAAGTATATAAAATATATTATATAGTATAAAGTATATAATATATAGTATATAGTATTATAAAATATACTATAATATGTATATTTATATTTACATATAGTAAATGTATATAAAATATATTATATTATATAATATAATTCAAACATTTTATACTATATACTATTTGCTATAGAAGAATACTATATACTATTATTTCGGAAATAAATCGGAAATCGGATAGGAATTTCGGATCGAATCGGAAATCGAAATTTTCGAAAATTGAATTTCGCAAATATTTCGGATCGGATTTCGGAATTTCCAAAAATTTCAAAACTAATTCCAATTTTCATCCAAAAATTTTCGGAAAAATCGGAATTTGAATTTTCGGATTTTTGATTAAAAATATTCCTTCCAAAATCGAAAAATTTCAAATCGGATTTGACGAATATTGAAAATTTCCATTCCAATCTCCACCCCTAATCAAGCTCCATCGATACCTATCCCTATGCACATTCCCAATTCTATTCTACACTTAATTTTTTAGTTGAGGATTATATATATATATATATATATATATATATATATATATATATATATATACACGCTCTAAATTTGTATGGGCCTTTTAATTATGGGCTTAGTCCAAAGTCTTCTCTGAAAAGCCCATGTTATGTAAAGTCCATCTTCCCCGTCCAATTAACATACCAAAATTAGGGCATGAATCGATAGCGTAATTAAATTGGGGCAAGAATCGACAGCTAACTGTACGTGAAGTTGAAGAAGGTGATTCTAATGTTCTTTTTTTTTTTTCTCTTTTTTCTCTTCCTTCCTTGCGTGTGTTTCTGTAGTCCAATTTCTGGCTTCCGGAAGCTTGATTTCCGGCGGAGTTCGCCGGGAAACCGACTACTTCATTTTCATGGCAAATATATTTTCGAGAAAAGTGACGTAATTTGACGAAATTTTGACTATTAATATTTTGTTCAATTTTAGTGGATTATACTGAATAATTTTAATATTTGTCTACCTTTGGATAAAGTTTTCGGGTTTAGTATCAACCTTTTTGGTGAAAAACAAAGGAAGTGATTTTGTTTTGTGTTTTCCTTCACTTACTTTGCTCATTCATGTATCACCATTTCAATGGTCCCTATCCCTTTCATGGTCATCATATCAAGCCAAGTTAATTTGCTGCTTTTTTTTTTATTTGGGTTCAAATTTTGAATTTTTTTTCCAGATGCTAGTCTTAGTAACTGTTTTCTACTGTTTGAATTCATTTTCTTTTGAGCGTATTTCTCGGGATAGCATAGAAACCTTGATTCTTTATAAATTTTTGGCTGTTTGGTAATTGTAATAGCACTTATTTTGTCTTCCTAATAGTTTTAGTTGATAACAATCTAGTTTATGTAAATAGCCTATTAATGTTGTCCGTATTATTTTAGTTAGTTTTAGGATGCTCAGTTTGGGGCATTCTCTGGCAACTAGCTCAATAGGATTGGAATTGGTTGAACTTGGGAAGAACCGGTACCAATTTCTGGTGGTAAGCTTTTTGTTATGGATAAGTTCATAACTTTCTTTTCAATCTTTTTACTAGCATTATTATTTTTATGAGCAATGTTTCAACTATGGTGTATTACTGTACTGTATAGAACAATCCTCATTAATATATGTGTCTCTTCCCTTCTTTTCCGGCGGGGAGAATTATGACTCGATAATTATGAGCTCTTGTTATACCCTTAATATGTTATCTTTTTTTTTTCTCGCCCTTAATTTAGGATATATCAATTTTGTTTATGTTTAAATTTCTGATATACTGTTTCAATGCCAAATTAATTTAAAGGGTTACCATAGGCAGTTTGGTAGTCATTGTTGGTCTTCATATTGTACTTAAGGAAATTGTATGGACTATAACATTACAGGTAACCAAGAGGAAATTTGCTAAGTCTTGGCAGTAGGCTCACATAAGACCAACAATTCTCTGTGGACTCAATGCCAGTGTGAATGCACTAATAATCATTGTAGGACCAACATGATGCTGATGATTTGGTCTTATGGCAGTTGAAAATGTCTAAGAAATATTTGGATTAGCAATTTTGCTGGATATAAAATTAAAGAAGGTTGTTTGCCGGCATCTAGCATAGGTCTGAAGGTGGATTTCTTAAAAAAAAAATGCCTAAAATGAAATCAAAACTATAGTTCCATTTTTTAGCTTTAATAGGTTGGAAATGTCCATCAATGATTAGGGGGTGATATGAAGTAACAAGGAGGAAAGAATATCCGAGACAGGTGAGGCTGCTGAATCTTTATTGATTTCTGGTGTTAAGTCTAGCCATCCTTGAATATGGTTACAGTCAGGGCACTAACTGGCATAATAAATTCTCAGGAGTGTGCTGCTAAAGGTCCAAGGCCAAGGTATCCTCGTGTATGGAAAACCAAAACAAGGATAGGGACTATTTCAAAGTCCATAAAGCTTGTAGAATGCGTAAGTTTTTTAAAACCACCAAGATGTCTTCTAGTTCTTGGTGAAAACAGTTTTATTTAAATTCCACTAGATATTGTAGAGTATTTATTTTTAGTGCTTGTTGTACCTCAAACTAGAAATCATTCGGTTTCTCTTGGCCATTTTAGATTAAAGGATTATCAAATGTCAAAGAGGAAATATATGGTGCTCTTGATTCCTTTATTGCCTGGGATTTAGAGTTCCCCTTGATTACTGTGAAGAAAGCCTTAAAAAGTCTTGAGTATGAAAAGGAGTGGAAAAGGATAATTCAGGTATATTCATACACATTTTCTCTTTTTATTCTCTGTTTCTTGCTCCAAGTATTTGATTCAATCACCCATCCCTCCACAGGTGACAAAATGGATGCTGAGCAAAGGTCAAGGAAGAACTATGGGAAGCTATTACAGTTTGCTGAATGCTCTGGTGGAGGATGGAAGACTTGATGAGGCTGAAGAACTATGGCAGACATTATTTTCTCAGAATTTAGAAAGTATGCCACGAATGTTTTTTGAGCTGATGGTTTCTGTCTACCATCAGAGAGAAATGCATGAGAAGATGTTTGAGGTATATCACGTTTTATTTTATTTTTCTATAAATAAGAAGTGGAAAGGAGTTTTTATCTATAAAGAGTACAGTATTAGGGATGAGTCATCCCTTTTAAAACATACACAAATACAACTAAAAGACTGCCACAATCTTTAACTATTACTTAAACAAAATAGTCCGTGAATTCTTTATTATAAGACACCCATCTCTCTAACATAGGTGCTTCTTGATGTAAGTAATAGGAGTTCAATGTGTTAGACTGCTTGTTCCTGCCCTTGGTGTGAGTCTTTTCTTCTTCAATACTATCTTCAAATTTTCCTGATAAAAGTGACTAATCTATAGTTTAAGCCGATTTAAGTCCTGGGATACCAATAGCTTTGTACATGATGATGAACTTGCTTTATGTCAACCGAACTTACATTTCATTAAACCGTTACGAAGTTCTGCATGCCCACTTGTTTGACTTCCTGGTATCCAGTTCTATCTTCAAACATGTTTTTGGACTGTTCTTGTAGATATTCGCTGACATGGAAGAGCTTGGTATGAGACCAACTGTGTCAATTGTCACAATGGTTGGAGATGTTTTCAAGAAGCTTGACATGCTGGACAAATACGAGAAATTGAAGAAGAAGTATCCTCCACCGAAGTGGGAATACCGGTATATTAAAGGTAAGCGTGTCAAAATAAGAACAAATAATAATAATCAAAACAATGCCAACAGTGAGGTAAATAACCCTGACATGGAAGCTAGAAGTAATTCATCTGAGCTGCATGAGAATGCAGGGGATGGCATTGATAACTGTGATGAGGAAGATGGATTGTATCCCCATGAAGCAACCTTTTCCCCTGAAATAGATTGACAATTGTCTTGTATCATTATCTAATTTCTTTCATTTTATTATATTATAGTGTTTATATGATTGTTGGTAAATAAACGATAGATACTACACCGGGTGAAAATACCCGATTGGGCATCTATAAAAACCCCTTCGACTTATGTTTCTATTATCTGATAGGTAGGGACCAATCCGGAGCTGAGATTAAAAGTTGTCCAAATAAAATTGAATGATGGATTCAGGTAAAACAAATACAGAATGTTACAGTAATGTAAAAACCAAAAAAAAAAAAATCCAAGAAACAGTTTTTTAAACTGGAAAATGAATGCTGTTCATTTTTGAATACATGTTTGATTCAGATAACACTTCGTAACTCGTCCTTATGATCTTCCTCTCCAGCGTTATCTGGCTGTCCCACCATCTGATACTCGTCCCTCACACTCCCTCCGCCCCCGTTTCTACCCTTATACCTCCATGCCACCCACGAGTACACCAAGAAATTGATTGCATTAATCCCCGCCAAAATCCAGTAAAAATAATCGAGTCGACTTTTATCGAGATCATCTCTCAGCCACCCTTTCTCCTCTCCCCCACTAGCTTTCTCAATGATCTTAACAATGGCAGTGCTCATCCAGCTCCCAATCCCAATCTCACTCAAGAACAAGGCACTGCTTATACTCCTCGTACCATCCGTTGCCTCATCATAAAAGAACTCAAGCTGTCCCACATACGTAAAAACCTCTGCCATCCCGATTAGAAAACACTGAGGAAACAGCCAGAAAACACTCAGACGATCTGGAGAATGATCCCTCCGTTTGCTCTCAACCATTGCAGCTGAAATCATGGCGAAAATGGAGACGAATAGGCCTATCCCCATGCGCTGCAAAGAGGTGATGCCTCGTGGATGGCCTGTTTTGGCTCGGAGAAACGGGACAATGAACTTTTCGTAGATTGGGACCAAGATCAGAGCATTTATGGCACTAAACACCGGAGTCGAGCCTGCAGGGATTTCGAAATGGGGCCCGAGTTTTCGGTTCGTGAAGGCGGCTTGTCCAATGAAGAAGGTAGAGAGCTGAGAGAAAGAGATTGCAAGAGCTATGGTTGATCCCCACACTGGTAGGATTCTAACAAAGGATTTGAATTCTTCCACTTGTGTTATAGTGCATATTCTCCATCTATTCTTTGTATCACACTCTGGATCTGTTATTACAGCAGCTTTGTCCAAGAATCTGATCATAAAGACAGTCAAAAATTGCAGAAAAAAGACGCGGATTAGGATCGCCTATTGTGCATTCTGTGTTGTGAAAACTATAACGAACTTGAGAAAGTGAAGTGCAAACCTATATTGTTTTGTATGATCGAGTTTTCGGGCTCCAAAAATGTCAGATTCTCTAGTTTTAACCTCATAAAGATCAGCTTCGTCCACCACCTCAACACCTCTCAAATGATTCCTAAAAGCAACTACAAACACTTGAAAAAATCTTGTGAAAGCACTCCCCATAGGCTTCTGATATCTATACTTCATGAATCCAGCAGCCAAGATAAGAATCGAGACGACCATCAAGCCCGTTGGAACTCCAAATCCCCAAACCCACCCAAACTTAACTTGTATATACACCAACAAGGTGATGCCCAAAAGGGCCCCCATGTTAATAGCAAAGAAAAACCAGTTGAAAAACGCATATTTCTTCTGGGCTTCACTCTGATCAGATTCGTCAAACTGATCAGCCCCGAATGAGGATACACACGGCTTTATCCCCCCCGTTCCAAGGGCTATAAGCGCCAACGTGCAGTAAAGGAGGGCAGTTTGGGAAGTGGATGCTGAAATGCATGGTTTCTTGGTACATTGTGGAGGCCTCAAGCCATCTATGGATGCTGAAAGTGTTAACACCACCATTCCCTGATATATAAAAGCAATTCAAACGAGTCAAATCTACATGATTCTTGGAGGAGTTTGTGAGGTAACAGAGGTTCTTACCACTGCATAGATGCAAGAGAAGACGATGATGGTCTTAAAACGGCCTAAATAGGCGTCTGCAAGAAAAGCTCCGAGCAACGTAAGAACATATGCAGCTCCAATCCAATCAGTGACATGAGTGGCAGCTTTCGGAAAAGGCTGATGCATTTCCCTCACCAGATATGCCACCATGTTTACAGCAATTGCAAAGAATGCCAACCTCTCTGCCACCTCACTCACTGTCCCGATAATTGAGAAAGACATGGAAGATTAGTCTTTGATCAAACTTGGTACAAAATAAACTAAACTTTTGAACTTTGAAGAAAGAACCTATGATGAAAGGAGTGGCTTTCCATCCCCCGGTTACTTGTTTAAGAGCAATCCGCCCTTTATAATCCACACATCCGTTGGAAACCAACGTGGAATCTGTTTCCTCTTCCTGCCAAATTCGATTTTGAGACGAGTACAAAAACAAATTTGAACATTCTGAAAATATGCAAGAAAATGGTACCTTCATATTGTACTTGTTTGATTCCAAAATCCCACCAAGAGATTGCTCTTCCATGTTCGTTTCCATTAAAACAGAGAATTCTTGGATAAGTATATAAGAGCATCCTTAGTAAGTTGTTTGCGAACATATATATGCACTTGGAATTGGAATTTGCCATTTGACTTGTATGCTTGAACTTTAGGCGGCAACTTATTTTATTTCTGCAACAAACAAGTTTTGGAAAACATTTCCACCAATAATATGAGAGAACAATGTGAAAAAAATAGTTTTATTTGATACTAAACTATTGTAATGCAATTTCTATACTGTATTTCTTGAATTGGTCAAAATGCCGTCTCAGCATTAGGTCTATTAATGCATGAAGGATAATGAGTTGTACACTTTAAACCGGTCATGATCACAATTTCACTAGAGTGTGCTATGTGTACATTGTAAATTGTAATATTTTCATTAGGGTCAATTCTTTTTTTACTCATTTTTACAAAGGAATATATTTTTCTACCGGTGATGATGAAAAACAAAATTTCTACCTATTTTAGGGCAAGATCACTGTTCTGGTAAATTCTCGTATGAAAAGAAAAAGGGGCACTGGGAGCATTTAGATACGCATGACATGTATTGTACAAATGAATCACGAGATTGAAACACAATTATAAGATAACCAACAAGATCAATTCAAATATTATTCCATTAAAATCGAACTGATACTGAAACCAAGAATTTGATTGAAAGCCTAAAGAAAAAGATCCATCTTGGCCTCTCTTGGTTTGCATATAGCCTCAAGAGCCTTAACCTTAGGTATACTGAACCCAGTCCCTTCAGTGATTTCCACCAATTCATCACTCTCTCCCACTCGAAATCTTGGATCATCATTCCCAGTGCCAACCCGAGTACCCTCGTGTCTAGGGGTGTGCACAATTCGGTTAAAGCCGAATTGACCGATCGAACCGAACCGAAATACTAAATTCCATTTGATGTTTTGTTAATTCGATTTGATATTGATTCTGATTTTTGAATAATTCAATTAGTTCGGTTTGGTTTAGTATTGAGTGAAATATAACCTAAATAATCGAATCGAACCCAAATATATATCATATAAATATATTTTATATATTTTTATAAATATATATCGTATAAATATGTATTTTTATAAAAAAAAAAATATCCTAACTACATATATATATCATTTCCAATTCCACTTTTATTGTTGGAGAACTTGGGTGTGTTTTCTTTTATTAAGTTTCAAAATTAGACTTTGGTGGTGGGTTATGTATTTTATTTGAATTTTGATCTTATTTTAGACTTCAATTTAATCTTATTTTGCTATTTTGTTCAAAATTAAACTTTGATGGTTGGAGTATTTATTTTATTTAAGAATTGCAGAGTTTTGACTATTTCAGTTTGGTTTCAAATCGATTTTCATCCCAATTCGATTCAATATCGGTTTTGATTTATACAAAATTCGGATAATTCGGTAGCCGAACCGACTGTAGCACACCCCTACTCGCGGGAAGGCCTCCTCCAGGGCATTTTTGTCTTCCAGCTCCAAATGGCAGCATGAAGCCCTCTACGTCCCGTTTATCATGCCTCGCTGGCATGAACTTTGTGGATCGTCCCAAATTGTAGGATCTCTGTGAATGTCCAATGAATTGACTAACAACATTGTTCTCTCTGATAAGTCATATCCACCAACTTTGCAGTCTTCTTATGCCTCATGAGATATCAAAAGCGGCACTGGTGGATATAGGCGTAGAGTTTCCTTGATTACGTTGTTTAGGTAGCTTAAATTTGGCAGATCTTGCTCGTCTACTAGACCATCTGATGGAACCTCGGCTTCCATTTCGGTTCTTATTTTGGTTACGCTTGCAGGGTGGTTAAGTGCCCATTCCATGCTTATTCATTTTGTGTCTGTCCCTGCAACCAGTAGCACCTGTCCACATCGGACAACACCACTTGGAATCATCTGCTGTGCACAGCAGACAATCGAACAAGCTTAAGCAAGAATGTAAGCTGATCCGTTCGCAAACTATTCGGATTTCGATTCGGTATATATATTTTTAAAATGATTTGTTAACATGAGCCCAACTCAAGCCTGAATTTCAAGTATGAATAACTTTCGAGCTAAATTCAAGATCAGTGATATTTGGCTCCAAAGCTTGCAAATAGACTCGTTTAGTATGTTTGCGAGCCCAATTCACAAATATGCTCATGATTATATATAGGGTTTAATAACATTTTTTCATTCAAACTATACGTGATTTTACATTTTTTGGTATCAACTTTAAAATATTGCACTTTGTCATATGAACTTTAAATTTGTTGCATTTTATGGTAATGAACAAATCATAGTCGTACACGTATCCTAAATCAACGACTAGAATTTGTCTAATACCGTAAAATGCATCAAATTTAAAATTTCATTTATATAAGAAGTATAAAATTACATATGGTTCGAATGAGAAAATGTTATTAATCCTAGATTAGTTTAGACGTCCACGGCTGTCAACTAGATTTGTAGGTAATGGATGAATTGATCTCTCATTATCTTTGCATTAATTAATCAATTCCTGATCAAATCAAAATCCAATTGTTTGTATTAAATAATTCTTTTTACCTTGAATTCTTCCTGATCAATATTTGTTTCTTGTTCTACTCTGATTACTATATCAGACTTAGGTCTAAAATTCAACTCTGGGAATTTCTATTGTCTAAATAAAATTGGATCATTGTAGTTACAGTACTTAGCGTGATCACTATTTCTGTAGCATCAGCCTTTTTTGCCACATCTAACTGATTCTAACCAATTCAACTAGCTCTTGGTCGGTGCAACTCATGTTCCGGTTTTTAATTGAACCGGTTCATGAATCAATTTCCGGTCCAACCAGACAGTCCGATTTTCAAAACACAAGTCGTTTGGGACTGTGCTTTAACAACGTATACAATTGAAAATGTTTTCAACTTCGTACTCCAAGCATTTCAAACTATTAGGAGCACATCTATTTCTTGCATTGTTCACAATTCTGCAAATTAAGCCTCGCATTCACAGCTGGTGAAAATCTCAGAGCTGAGATAACAGAGACACCAACGATGAACGTGGCCGATACAACGCCTCCAAGGGCTTAGCCTTCGACAAAGTAAGCCCCGAAACTTCTTCCAAATCGACCAATTCTTGGCCTTCCCTTTGCCACTCAAAGCATTGTATCAAAGTCCCTAATGCCAACCCCATAATCCTGATACTCATACCATAACCAGGACATGCCCTTCTCCCCATCCCAAACGGGACGAATCTATATCCATCGTATCCCCCTTCAAACCCTTTAAACCTCTCAGGGTTAAACCTTCCAGATTCTTCCCACAGATTAGAGTCTCTGTGAATCGCCCAAGCATTCACCATCAACGTTGTGCCTCTAGGAATGTCGAAGCCTCCAACTTTGCAATCTTTTGATGAATAATGTGGAACGAGGAGTGGGCCGACAGGGTACAACCTTAGTGTTTCGTTGATTATGCAACGTAGATATGGTAGGTTTTGGAGGTCTGAATCGTCAACAAGTTTCCCTGGTCCGACATTATCGTCTATTTCTTGCATCGCCTTTTGTAGCTCATTCAGGTGGTTCAGTAGAAGCGACATTGCCCACTCCATTGTTAGAGCTACTGTATGTGTTCCAGCAGTGAACATTGGCTACACCATAGTAATGAATGGACAATTAGATTCTAGCTAACGACCACAAAACTAGTCAAATAGTATGAGAAAAAAATTCAACTAATCAAAACACAACAAAACAGTTTTTTATAGTCAAATTTGACATTTTTACCATTAATAAAAGGAAGGGTCCACGAATTGCACGAGTTGTGCACAAGCAAGATGGCATGAGCCATGTGGTTCATATAAAACGAGCACCGGAAATATCATGCAAATGATTTTCACACACATTCTCAGGATTTTGAAATTAACAAAAATATAGATGACAAAACATATATGAAGTATTAATTTTCTTCTTGACAAGTAAAACCCTCAAATGTATAGATGGTCACATGAATGAAAACGAGATCGTTGAGTAAAATCTTTTACGAGATTTTTTACCATTGAAAAACATTCGGAAAATATGTGGAAGAATGAAATAAAGATTAAAAGAAGAGAGAAGCGGTCGTAAGAGGATGGATAGTTTTTGTCTAAAACACATTTATATGCTAAAATTATTTTTCACTAATCCATAAGACAATACATCGACATAATAATTTTTCTGAAGCCATGTTAACACACGACAGTGATGATATTCACGTTATATAAAATGAAACACGAGACGAAACACTAATCATGTTAACATATGTATAGTGATGAGATCAGCGTTATTATAAAATGAAACACGAGACAAAATATGACTATACAATATGAACACAACACAAAAATTCAAGAAAAACAGAAACAATAGAAGCCTCACCGAAATGAGTCCCTTGAGAATTTCATCAGTATAATACTCTGGTTCACTTTCTTGCATCAACAACAGTTCTTCAACATACGTCCTTTTCTCTTTATTACAAGAACCAGCAACCTTATTTCGACCTTCATCGATCAGACCCTGCAAGAAACTATCCCTTCTTCTCTGCAAAACTTTGATCTTCCTCTGAGCTCCCACAAAACCCAACCACCTCAAGAACACAAAATAATCACAAACATCCAGAATCTTGGTGGGCCCAAACATGTCATCCATCACACCACCACGTTTCCCAGCAACAATCACCATAGCCACATTGTAAACCAACTCAAAGAAGGTACTTTTCAGGTTCACTTTCCTCCAGGCCTCATGATCAGAGCCCTGGAACAACTTCCCCACCAAGAATCGAACTTCTTCACCTCGTGTGACAGACGAATGCTGCAGAGAGGCCGGAGAGAACAGCTGGATGGCCGTTACGCGACGGAGATTCCTCCAGTGGTCTCCATAAGGAGCAAATCCGATGGTGGTGTAGTTGTAACCGAGAATTTTGGTGGCAAGTGATGCGGGACGGTTGGCGAAAACGACGTCGTTCTTGGAGAAACATTCTTCAGCTGCAGATGGAGAGGAGATAATGAGGATTGGAAGAGAGCCCAGATTGAGATACATTAAGGGGCCATGTTTCTTCGATAAAGCTTGCAGAGAACGGTGTGGGGTGGTGGTGAGGAGGTGGAGGTGGCCGAATATCGGTAAAGATGAGGGACTTGGCGGAAAATTCCTGTGTTTATATGCATTCAGATGCTTTAGAATCAAGAAAAGAGGAACAATAAGCACTATGCAGTATAAGAAAATTTCCATTTTCAGTCAAGTGGAATTTTTTTTTTTTTTTTTGTATGAGCCACAAATCACTATATATGTTTCCGATTTCAAGCAGATGATTAAAACTGTAGTAAAATGACGTAAGGTAGCATGTCATGAACGTGAATTAGCTGTATGAATTCGGAAAATCTGATGTCAGTGAAATACACATGATGTCTGATGATGCTCTGCAGATAAGATTATTATTATTATTATTATTTTATTTTTTAAATCACAGGAAAACCTTATTTTTCAGAGAATTGAAAATGAAAATCGAAGGCAAATTTGGAATGATCTGGATCACGACATTGACTGCCACAACTCACCATTAACATCAATACTTAGGAAGACAGCAAAAGAGCGTGCTCTTATTGTATTCAGTTTCATATTGGCATTTCATTGAACAACTGGAGCGCACGGCCTCCACGTCTGAGCGCGTGCTATAATGAAGTAAAGAAGAAGGGAGATCCTACGCTGTCTAGAGGATTTATATGCGTGTCTTTAAGTTGATCAATAATATCCTTCTCTCTTCGCTTTTTTTTTTTTTTTTTTTGTGAGAATAGAATCTTCGACAAGCGTGGAACTAAAATGTCGGGGTGTGGATACTTCCACCCGTTCGACAATGTTCCACTTCCACATTATTATTCATTTTATTTTACTTTTATTATTTTAAAACTGACGAGCAAATTAACTTACGTAAATATTCTTCATTTTGATATGCAGTCAATACCAAATGGGTTGGATATCAAATGGGCCTGGCCCAAGGCCCCAAGCTTTGAAAGTGAGCCTAGTTTTTCATGGCCCATTTTTTAGCAGATCAAGTTAGTTGGGCTTTTAAAAAAATATATGGACGCAGCTCGACCACGGGCCGTGTGTATTAGTATATTCTGATCTTTGGTTCAGTTCGGGCTGCGTGGGCTGGGTAAATGGATTAATTAATGCTTGGTTCGCGGGCTCGTGTAGTGGGCTTTCTGATTTTCTTTTTCCTTTTCTTTTTTCCCTTTTCTTTTTTCCTCTCATCAATTCTTTCTTCCATAATTATATATATGTTATGCATATAAGTATTTAGTAGAGGCAAGGATAGTTATGTAAATTGGCAAAAGAAGATGACGTGATAGACTAAGAAGAGATGCATGATTACAACCACAAACTCGTGACTTTGTGTGCGAAAGTGAGGAAGCAGATACTTAAGCCAATGGAATCTCACAGGGAATCTATAATTAATTTAGAGAAAGAGAGAGAGAGAAAAGGAGGGAGAGTTCCGTACAGGGTTGAGTAGTCAACAGATAGAACAGCAGTATTGAGGTTCTCGATGAAAAGCCAACGCTTAATTTGTAAACCAAAAGCTGATTTTTAAGCAGCTTAATTGTTAATTAACATGCTTGTGTTTGCTGCCTCCCACGCTAACTATTCACTAATTAATTTTTATTACTCCCATATCCAATCATTAATGCATTACCACCAAGGATGAAAATATCGATATCGCATGTTGTATCGCAATTTTGATTTTACGGATATATCGATGGATATATCGATATCGCATATCGATATCGCAAAAATTTTGAAAAAACAACGGAAATCATATTAAAATTTTGGAAATTTAATATGAAATTTTAGGGATTATTTTTACACATCATTACACAATTATTCCACTCAAAATCACATTAAAATAATATATTTAAAACTAACATATAGATAATAAGCATTATAAATACTGTATTTCGAATGAAAATTGACAATATATTACATAATACAAGACAAAATTACTAAAATTACATCACATAATACATTAGTACCAAAAGAATGACCTATGAGGTTCAAACATAGTAAATGGAATATCATCTTGATCCAAACAGTATTGATATTAACTCATCACATTAGAATACTTATTGGGGAAAATGTTCAAATAAGCCACTAATGTTTACTTTCAAGTTCATATATCCCACTAAAGTATGTTTAAGTACAAAAACACCATTAATGTTTATTCTTAGGTTCATAAATCTCATTGAAGTATTTTAAGGTACAAAAACACAACTAATGTTTACCTCTAAATACATATAACCCACTTAAGATTTATTTATAATATAATACACAAATAATGTTGTAAAATTAAAATATATATTTACACATTTTAATTTTTATTTCTTATTTGGACCTCATGTTTTTTTACATATTTTAGAATAAAAATTTATTCATGAAAACATAATATAATATCTTATTATATATATGTGTGAATATAAATATTATTATTAATAATTATTATTAATTACACTTTTTAATTTTGAAGACTAAAACTATTAAACAACTAGAGTTATTTGAAATAATAATTTCATTATGATATTATTTTTTAATTTAAATACAAATTAACCTCTATATTTTATGAAATGTTATGTGAAAGAAAATATCATAGTTAATTTTTTTTATTTCAAATCAACCTAATTGTTTATTTAGTCTTTAAAAGTAAAAAAAAATATATAAATAATAATAATATAATAATAATTAATAATAATAATAATAATAATAATAATATATTTACATATATATAATAAGGTATTATATTAATGTTTTCATGACTAGTTTTTTGTTATAAAATATGTAAAAGATATGATGTCTAAATAAAAAATTAAAATTAAAATGTGTAAATAAATATTTTAATTTTACAATATTATTGGTGTATTATATTATAAATAAATCTTAAGTGAGTTATATGTATTTAGAGGTAAACATTAGTGGTGTTTTTATACCTTAAAATAATTTCGTGAGATTTTTGAGCTTGAGAATAAACATTAATGGTGTTTTTGTACCTAAACATATTTTAGTGGGATATATGAACTTGAAAGTAAACATCAGTGACTTATTTGAACGTTTTCCCTACTTATTAATATAGTTATGCACATGTCATTCATAAGTTGTTCTATCTCGTCCAACTGCTTCATTATGAATTAGATAGTGTATACTAATCCAATCATATTGTTGATATTCATTTTGGCCTTCATAGGATATTTGAGGGTGTGGGTGATCAAAAACATCTCAAGTAGTCCAACCAAATTGTAAATTTTTATAAATATCAAGAACATATGAATTTTGAGACATATCACTATAATTATTGCTATTCAAATTATGAAAATAATGACAAAATCAACTTTTTTTCCATCAAAAATGCGATTTTTGATGTTATTGCGATATTTCGCGATATATCGCGATTTCCATCCAGTTTTGTTCTACACCGAACCGATATCGATAGCGATATCGATACTCTGCGATATATCCGCGATATATCCGCGATACCTGGGAAAAAAAACATTACCCCCCAATATCCGTATCGCAATATCCGTATCCGCGATATATCGCGATATTTTCATCCCTGATTACCACCTGCTTCTATCCCTTTCTTAATTACTCATTTTAAGTATGTGGAGACTTCGTTAGTCTCAAATGAATGTCGTTTTATGGACAGAAATATATGGTATAAAAACTTTAAATATAGTTATTGTGGAAGTTTTTTTTTTCTCTTTTTTTCTAACAATTTTTTTTAATTTGGTGGGTTGCGAGAGTTTTTAGTAGATTATTAATAAATATGTCTCTTGTTAAAATGTGTATCTATATTATAGTTAAATTGATTGATTCATTGAATCCTTCAATTCTTCCTACTCTAGAATAAACCATATTCAGGGTTTCAGTTTTTATGTCGTACAAAGTAAGTGTGACATGAAGTTCATTTGATTTTTTGTTCATTATGGGGTGTATATGATTTATGTTTACTTTATACTTCATAATTAAATATATAATGAATAAACATTGTCACCTCTCAAGCTTACATGGTCATGCTTTTATACAAATAATAATCAAGCACAATAATTTATTGAACTTAGTTTGAAAGGTATTTTACAGCCTTTATGTAAGATAAAACACACACATATATAACGAATTTTTAATAAACTATGAAAATAAAATATAAATACCATAATACATTACTTGAAAATTTCAAAATTTAGTTAGAAATGCAGAAATCTCCACCGTCACAATTGACTCTCCATGCACTTTAAGTTCAAATTAGAAATTGATAAATTCATTTTCTTTAACTTTACAACATTTTCAAAAAACTTAGGCAAGAATGATGATACAAGTAAGAAAAAAATCCTGTAAAGGGGGAAAGTGATTGTGGACCAAAGGAGAAGAAAGAATAGAAGGGACAAAAAGAAAAACCCAAAAAGAAGATATGATCATGTGGAGACACACATATGGGAAACCACCATTATTCCTTTTTTCTTAATTTGTTCTCATTTATCCACATTTCTCCTTGTCTAATTTTGCTTAATTAGTATAAATTTTGAAACTTAATGCTAAAAATTACAAAATTTTGATTAAATGGACATTTCAAGAATCAAGTTAACAACTTCTCTCTCAGTCAAAGAACATATCTTGTTAATGACAAAGGGTATTAAATGACGATATTAATTCAAGTAATTGAAAAATAATTTATTATCTTTTCGAAAATTTTAACTACATTTTGGGACAAATACATTAATATAAAACTAAGTCAATCTTAAGGAGAAATAATGAAATAGGCCGAGTAGCTAACATAAATGGAGACTTCATATTTCCATATCTAAAAACAAATCATCTTTCCGTTTCAAAATAAACATTGTTTTGAAATTTTTTTTATATATTAAAATATATAAAAATTGAACAAATATTCTTTAACTAATTAAGAAATTTTAAATTCAAAATTAAAAAAAGAATCAAATTAATTCTTTAAAATTATCGTAAAAAATATTAATAGGGATAACTTTGAAATAAAATTATATAAAATTTCATGAAGAAAATTAATTCGAAATAAAATTAACTCCAAAACAACATTTATTTTGAAAGTGTGAATGAAGTTATATTCTGATCACAAGGAGAAAAATTTACCAAAGTAATTTGGAACACATTTATCTGAAAATACACATATATATAATGATATATACAAGACTACATAATTAGCAGAAGCTTAATCCAGATTAATTAATCAAGCTCCATCTTCTTTACACACACCACACTTGTCTTAACTTTCTTCTGTTGCAACAAAAATGGCTAACAATTGACCATCTTCACCGATTATGAAGAGGGTCTGATTCATTGGGTACTCGTCTTTTACTTGAGAAGAAATCATCAAAATCGTGTTTCCCTTTTTGCCCTTCAACCACCACCTGCTGCTTTTCTGGAAATCTTGAAGTTGAAATTAATAATTTCCTGCAGCAATCAGCCATTGTTATATTGTAGTCTCCACCTGAAACAAACAAGGTTAGCAGAAACAAGAACATTGATTTCCTAAGATTAATGTGCATGGTGTTTGGCAAGAAAATGGAGGGGATAATTTTATCAATTGATGATGAGAAACAAAAGGGCTTCTCTTTTTTTGTTTGGGAATGGAGCTATTATACATAAAAAGGAAGAAAGGTTCAGATCTTGAGGGCCCTTTTGGCCTTTGGGTTTTACTCTTTTGTATATAAATTTAGATTGATTAAATGGAGAAAAAGTAGCAAGCAATGTCCTTTTTTTTTTTCTTTCAAATAACATAATTGTAGGTTTATGTCTAATTAATTTGAGGATGAGAAGCCATTTTTTAAAATATTATTACCATGTAAATTGTAAAATGTGTGGTCTGAAGCATATAATTTTATGGGTATATTCACACTATGGTCCATAAGAGAACAAATTTTTTTTTTATTTACTACATCATAAATGTTTTTTTAAGTAAATTTCCTACAAGAAAGAAAATTTTGATTGAAAAGTTAAAAATAATTTTTATTTGGAACTCCAATGACCTCTTCATAATGTAATTTGTTGAATAATTAAGGACATATAAAAGATTATATTGAAATTACTAGTAGCCACTGTACAATGAAATATTTTGTTTTTAAACAAGAGTTTGAAATTATTCATTTTTAGCTTAGAAAATATATTTAGATCATTATATCCTTAATAACATTAACATCGTACTAGTCCGTACCATCAAATTACATCCTCATATCACCATATTACATTATCGTATTATTATTAATATAGTTTGTACTACCATATTACACTCTCGTACCACAATTATATGTGGTTTGTACTATCATATTATACCTCAAATGTTAGAAGAGTACAGTTGAGCAAAAATCATTTATCTTTGCTAAAAAAAAATTAAATGGATAAATTTCATAATTAATAAGATCCAATTTATAAATTAGTTCTCAATTCTACACTAAAATTTTAAAGTTTGTTAATAAGGGACTTAATTTTTTTTTATCAATTTAAAATTTAAAAATTAAATTGAGTTTTCAATTCTTGATAAAATTCATTTTTTATTTTTTTCTTTTTATTTAGAATTTTATTTATATTTAAATATATATTTATATTATAGATAAATTAAAATAAGTTAGTAAAATTTTAAAATAATCTTCATTTGACTTTTATATATATATATATATATATATATATATATATATATATATATATATATATATATATTCAAGATCTCGTCTTTCTTTGATTTGTGACTCATGGTTTCGATATCATTTGCCATTACAGAATATAATATTATCCATTCTGTTTTTCTGTTAAGCTCAGAATACGATACAAGCTAGGACGGTAGGACCGTAACTCTTGTTGGACTTCATATGAATATAATATAATCATTTAAAGAAAATAAAAACCATTAACATAGAATAACCATATCTGGGAAATGATTGAAAATTTATATTTATAAATACACGCCCTGCAAACAAGGGACACATGACACGATGGAGTAACAGCAGCTTTAGCTTTATGGTATATATATTCTTTGTGCTTCACGAGAACTTTTCAACATTTATTTTCCTCCAAATATATAAAAAGCTTATGATCTCACTTTATCATTCCCCAAAATATGGACACTCCTTATGTAGGCTATGATGATGCAAAAGTGATGTTGGTTTTTAGTGCTTTATTTTTTTGTGGGATATGTATCATGTATGCCTTGGAAACTTAGCCCATTTTGCTTTCCTTAGCAGTGAAACACATAACTGTTGTACTTGTTCATGCCTTTCATTTTTGGGATAAGACAAATAAAGTGAAATCTCGATAAATGAATGTTCGATAAATTAATAATTTTGATAAATGAATAATTTTCTTCGGTCCCGTTTAGACCAATGAGGTAAATGAATGTTCGATAAACGAATAACCTCACTAAATGAATATATTTTTCTAATCTCAAGGTTATTCATTTATAGAGGTTTCACTGTATCTTCTCTTCTCTCTTTCCTTTTCCATACCTATGCTTTTTTTTTGGCTTTCACTCCCAATTATTTCAATTTTCAAATTGTTTTGTTTAATTTACTCTATTTTTAACTTAGATGTTTTCATTTGGATCACAGAAGTCCATGATTCTCACAGCGTTGTGTTTTCTTTTTTTTTTGGTTGTGTACTCTTTTTTTAACAAATTTATGTATTATTATGCTCGTTGTTTTCTTTTGGAGTTTCTTTTATTGATGAAAGAAATCAATTAGTCGATCAGGCACAATTTGTACATGTTCAGGCACAATTTGTATATGTTCAAGTAGATCAAGTTATGTAACATGTTCACGACCTAAATGAACTTATTTCTATTTAAATTTAATGAAGTATATATAATAAAGTTGTCTGTTTCAAAATAAATAAATAAAAGTTAATGTTTTATAATAGTTTCAGTAATCTACCTTTGCAACTCGTAGTTGCCTTTGATAATGTTTGAATTTACATTTGTTTAGTTGAGTGATTTATTATACTGTTTTCTATTGTATTTCTCGCAATGATATTTAATTAGTTTATTAGAGTGGATGTATGTTTGGATTGGATTTGGTGAATCCAAATTTGGGTTGAATCCAATGTGTTTCTAGACATGGATTCTAAAATCCTCAATTGCATCATTTTATTTTTTTAAATTTTTCAACAATTTTCATTAAAAACATCTATTTTTTTCATTTTTACTATAAATCTCATCCTAATAAATAATATATATTTTTTATAATTTTTAATGTAAAAATAACATCTTAACTATAATTGTATCTTACAAATTTTAAAATTCATACTCATAAAATCCTTTTAAATCTCAAATCCAAACTTACAAAAAGCACCAAATTCATAACAAACATAATTGAAGAGAGGAAGTAATCAATAATTCAATATAGTTCAATCAATGGGCTTTTTTTAATACAATATTGTGATTTGAAAATTTGTTTAATAAAATATAGTGTAGTCGGTACGATTTAAAAAAATAAATCGGTGGCGACTTCTAACAAAACTGACTCTTGGTCGCCACCATGGGTGGCGATCATAATTATTTTAATAATTTATAATACTAGTCACCACCGATGATGGCGGCCAATCTTATTTTAATAATATATTTAATATAATTCGCTACTGTTCGGGGTGACCAAGTATATTTAATTATTTTAAATATAAGTCACCACTCGAAATGTATTTTAACTAATATATTTCGTGTACTATAAATATTTAGGTGTTAATTATATTAATTAGACAATATTATTAGATTTTTTTTTAATAGAATATGGCAATTTCAATTTTTTATTACCAAAACATAATGTGAAAAATGAAGTTTAATAAAATAGGTGACGTCGCCACCGGTGGTGGTGGCGACTTCTAACAAATCTCATTTTTAATTAATTTTTAATAAAAGTTGTCACAATCAACTTACAAAAAAATTTATTTTTTTAATAATTTTTAATATAAATCGTCAACATTGATGGCGACTTTAATTAATTTAATTATTTTTTAATACTAGTCGCCAAAATTGGTGGCGGTCATCATAAAATTTAATATGTTTAATGATTGATGACGAACACATATATTTTGACAATATTTAATTTGTTACAAATTAATTCGTATATTTTAAATACGTAAGTGTTAGTTATATTTATTAATAAATATTATTATTCGATAATTCATTTTGTTTGTAAGTTAATCTTAATTATTATATCATATTTGATATTAATAATAAATAATATAAGATTGAAATAAACATATCAAACAACTACATATAAATATTTCTAATAATACTAAGCAGTTCTATAACGACATTTAATTATTTATTTATAGTTATTTAATATGTTTATTTTTCTCTTATATTATTTTACACGGTATTTTGTTAATAAATATTTTAAATTACAATATTCTATTAAAAAATCGTTCGTTAACGTTCGTGAACATATTCAATTATTAAATAAACGATATGAACACTTTCTTAATATAAATAAATGAGCATGAACAACCCTCATTCGTTCGAGCTCAACACGTTTACATCCCTATATATGATCTTAAGAATATTTATTGATAAATATAATTAACGCATATGTATTTAAAATACACGAATTAATTTGTAACAAATTAAATATTATCGAAATATCTGTATTCGTCATTGGTCATTAAATATATTAAATTTTGTGATGATCGCCACCGATTTTGGCGATTAATATTAAAAAATAATTAAATTAATTATCCGGTAACAAATTCTATTAAAAATTAATTAAAAATGAGATTTGTCAGAAGTCGCCACCACCACGGGTGACGACTTCATTTATTTTATTAAGTTTCAATTTTTTACATTATATTTTGTTAATAAAAAGTTGAAGTTGCAATATTCTATTAAAAAAGCCTAATAATATTATCTAATTAATATAACTAATACCTGCATATTTAAAGTACACAAAATATGTTAGCTAAGATACATTTCGGATAGTGATTTATATTTAAAATAATTAAATATACTTGGTCGCCACCAACAATGGCGACATATATTAAATATATTATTAAAATAAGGTTGGTCGTCACCATCGGTGACGACTAATATTAACGACCAAAAGTTAATTTTGTCAATTTTGTCAGAAGTCGCCAGCACAGATGGTGAGTTCACTTATTTTTTTAAATCACAACTATTACACTATATTTATTAAATAAATTTTCAAATCACAATATTGTATTAAAAAAGTCCAATCAATGATGTGAAGAATTTAGCCTTTTAAAATATTTAAAGCACTTATATCATGTCTTGAAAATTATATTATTAATTAGTTGTTTAAAATAACGAGATAGACATAATTTAAAGGTAATAGTTTTATATTTTTACCTATATTACCTTATGTTTGTCTCACAAAATTTGATACATCAAAAAAAAAAGTCCCATCTAATAGAATCAAAGATAATATAGGTTTGACTTAAAAAACAAGATTGAATGAATTTGATCAATCAATTGAAGAATGTAAATTTTTTCATGTGGGTAAATCTGTTATAAGACTATTCAATAAGAAAAATATAATATAAAATTTAGAAAAATGTTAAACCCTACGAAACATTTTTTAAGAATAAAGAAACTAAACCTAGAAAATAAATTAGCCCCTATTCCATGGAATGCATACAAGTTTAGTAACTTTTTAGTTTGGAGATATGATAGATTTCAATGTTATTCCCTGAATCTGGAAGAAATGATGGATGTTGATTGGTTTATGCAGACAAAAATAAGTGATTGATGTTAATGTTATGGATGAAATGCCTTCCATGCCGCCTACTTTTTTAAGCCTACTTTTTTTTCCTTTTAAGTTTCAGCATAAGGGCATGTGTATCAATTTATTTTAGTGTGTTATTAATTAAAATAAAAGGTATATTAACTAATGTAAGTGTGTTATAAAGTATGTGTTTTTGTGTAATTATGTGTGTGTTAAAAGGTAAGAATGGTATTCTTGTCCTTAATTAATTATTAGTTAATTATTGGAGTTTTACTTTTTTTCATTTCATCTCAATATATTCAATAAATGCATTTTGCTTTTACTTTTTCTCATTTAATTTTAATATAATATTTATTTCGGTGATTCTATGTGGGCAGATTCTGCCCAGGCAGAAAAGCAGAAAACATTAATTGAAATTTAAAATAGTATGTTAAATGACAATTATATCCTTAATGAAAATATATACAATCAAATTTTCAAATTTCAAACCAAAATAATATTTCTCTCTCCACTCATTAATGTAACAATATTTTCTCCACTAATTCATAATTTATTGTCATAAATTACATAAAAAAAACTAAGATGTCTATTTGAGGAGATATAAAATTTGTCTTGATAAATATTTTAAAATTATTGATTATTGTACAAATATTTGTTTGATGACGAAGAAGATTTGACCTGAAAAATATTTTAAATTATTAATTATATTACAAATATTTGTTTAATGTGTGAAGATTCGAGTTGATAAATATTTTAAAATTATTGATTAACTTACAAATATTTTTGAATTATGAAGAAGAAGATTTGACTTGATTAGGGGTGGAGATTGGAACGGAAATTTCCGATATCCGCCTAATCCGATCCCAAATTTTCCGATTTTGTAACGAATATTTTTAATCCGAAATCCGAAAATACAAATTCCGATTTTTTTGAAAATTTTCGGATGGAAATCGGAATTAGTTTTGAATTTTTTGAAAATTCCGAAATCCGATCCGAAATATTTCCGAAATTCAATTTTTGGAAATTCCGATTTCCGATCCGATCCGAAATTCCAATCCGATTTCCGATTTATTTTCAAAATTTAATAATACTATATACTATATAATATATTTTATATACTTTATACTATATGATAGTATATAAATATATTATATACTATAATCTATAGTTTATACTATAGTATCTGTAGTTGTTTAGTATTATTTTATAATATATACTATATATTATAGTTTATACTGTAGTTTTTTAATTATATTATATTATGTACTACATACTGTATATTATATACTTTATTACATATAGTATAGTTTATACTATAATTTTATTTTATTCTATATACTATAGTTTATACTGTATACTATATACTATATGTATATAGTATAGTTTATACTATAGTTTTATTTTATACTATATACTATATAGAAGAATACTATATACTATATATTATATACTTTATTACATATAGTGTAGTTTATACTATAGTTTTATTTTATTCTATATCCTATAGTTTATACTGTATATTATATATTATATGTATATAGTATAGTTTATATTATAGTTTTATTTTATACTATATACTATAGTTTATGTTGTAGTTGTTTAACATTATTTTATAATATATACTATATATTATGGTAATTTGCTAAAATATGAAATTCAATACTAGGATATTAGAAAAGGCTATATAGCTAATAGACCAACTAATTAATTTCGAAAATTTTTGAATTTTTGAATTTTCAAAAATTTCGAAAAAAAATTCGAAGATTTCTGAAAAAAATTCTGAAAATTTCCGAAAAATTCCAAAATTTCCTAAATCGGATTGGATTTCACATTTCCGAAAATTTTTGGATGGAAATTGGAATTGGTTTTTCATTTCCGAAATTTTTTGGAATTTTTTCGAAAACACCCTGTTTCCGATTTCATCCGTCCGATCTCCACCCCTAGACTTCATAAATATTTTAAAACTATTGATTATTTTATAAATATTTGTTTGATAAGGAAAATATTATTTTATAAACTATGTCGATATTAATAATATTAATCATATGGATATTTAAATTTTTTTGAACTTGTCGATATTACAAACATCAATTATATATATTTATATATATTATTGAAATATCTATATATTGATATTAACGAAATCAATCATATATATTATTGAAATATCTATATTTTAATATTTAACTTTTATAGAAGTTGTCGATATTAACGACATCAATCATATCAATATATAACTGTTTTTTTAGAACTTATCGATATTAACGACTCAATATTTAACTTTTTTATAACTTGTCGATATTAACGACATAAATCATATATATTATTGAAATATCTATATAGTAATATTTAATTTTTTTTAGAACTTATCGATATTAAGGACATTAATCATATCAATATTTATATTTTTTAGAATATTAATGACATAAATCATATAAATATTTATTTTTTAGAATTGGTCCATATTAATGAAATTAATCTATATATTAATATTTAACTTTTTTTTTTAGAACTTATCCATATTTTCATTACACTGTATATTTTCTTTTTAAAAACTTATTTTTATATTTATATTTAATATTTCTATTCAATTTGATTTTTTTATCTTATAAATAAACCTTTCATTTCAACTATATTAACTCATATTTTTTCTCCATCCTAAAAGTTTTCTATAATATTTATGTTAACCATAAAAAATTTTTTATAATCTTTCTGTTTTTTTTTCTCCATCCTAAAAGTTTTCTATAATATTTATGTTAACCATAAATTTTTTTTTATAATCTTTGTGTTTTTTTTTTTGAAAGAAATAGAGATTTTCATTAAGATAAAAAATAAAAGTGTTACGAGCAGATCTTTCTGTTAAATATTATAATATTTTTGTTAATCCATATCTATTCTTATTTTAAAAGTTTTTCCATAATTTTTTTGTTAACCCATATCTGAATTTTAAAATTGTTCTAAAAGATTTTTATAATTTTTCTTATCAAAATTTCATAATTATTCTTATTTTAAAAGTTTTTCCATAATTTTTTTGTTAACCCATATCTGAATTTCAAAATTGTTCTAAAAATTTTTTATAATTTTTTTATCAAAATTTCATAATTAGGAGTTATTGGAGAAGCAACACTTTTAAAGGTATGCAAATAATAATTAAATAAAGATCAACTTAATTGAAGATGTAAATAATAATTAAATAAATAACAACTTAATTAAAGTATGCAAATAATAATTAAATAAAGAACAAGTTAATTAAATTTAGCTATTGTTTTAATAGTTGTATTGTATTTAGCGGGAATGAGTAGAAAACAGGCGCCATCTCCATTATTATGGAGCCATATTATATTAGGGTTAGAATAGTCATTTAATAATATTAATAATATTTTTATTTAATTTTTTTCACTTTCTGCCATGGCAGAATCTGCCCATTTAGCACGTCCCTATTTATTTTGCTTTACCTTTTCAATGATTGTATTTATATTAAATTGATTGGAATTTGTGTTAAATTGATGTAGATATGTGTTTTTAAAAAATAGATGTTTTTAATTAGTGTGGTGGTATGTGAGACCTACACTAAAATGTTGTGCTAATAATTCACTAATGTGGATGCTCTAATAATTTATAAGAATATCTTCAATGGTTGTATCTACATTTTAGGTTTTTTTAATCCGAATATTCCATTATATTTGATATTACATTTTATATTATATAATATTTAATACACATTATATATTAATTAGTGATGTCATTGAATACATTTGGCGTGTGGTGATTAATTTGGAATAGAAAATGTAACACCAAGTGTAATAAAAGATCTCACTCCGATTTTTGATGCCACATCAAAAGTAAAAAACATCTACCTTTAAATAAATATCTCACCAAATATTCTACCGAAACAGTAATTATTCATGGTCTCACTATCAAATCACTTATATATCTTATAAATCTTTATTAATTTACCATCTCTATTTATTATTTTATTGTATAATAAATAAAATTTCATAATATTTCAATGATGTAATTAAAATTTTAATTTTAAATATTTATTTAATTTAATAACACATAGAATAAAATTGAGCAATGTATTATTAAATTTATTGAAAATAAATAAATAGAATAATACAATAAAAAAGACAATACATTTATAAAAAAGTGGCGGAAAAATAGTCGTTTCAAAATAACTACAAACAGATAAAAAATAGCAGCAAAATTCATTCTTTTAAATAAAAAATTAATTAATTGAAAAAGAAAAAGAAAAGTGGTGCTGCTTCTCCTATCTCCTACTTTTCTTCTTCTCTATTCTCCCTTTTTTCTTTCTTGATAGAGAGTTTTACCTCTCCTTCTATCTCTACCCATCCCACCCCCAATAATTCATTGGGTAGTAAAAAAATGGCATGTGAATATCTTTCCAATTATTAGAGATGCTCTACGGACATATACATTGGTTGTTCTTAACCTTTTGATTAACTCAAACAAGAAAGGGTTAATTGTTGTAGGATTGTTTTTATTTCCATTTTTTGTGTGAAATACTATGTGCTGTAAGAATACAATTCTTATTCCTTTGCAATTATCCAACAATCAATTCGGCGGTTGTGCGAGTGCATCACAACCTAATAAACACGGTGCGTGCGACTCACGCATCATGGAGAGAGTGGAGTGGCTGGGGCACGTGCTGATGCATTCAATTTTATTCTTTTTTTTTTTTTTTTTCCCTTTTCACTATTTATGTATTATTTTCTTGGGTAAAAAACAAAAATCCACCTTAAGTATTCGTGATTTTTGCAATTTACTATATTATTTATAAATATTTTTAGTTTACTATATTAAGTACATGAATTTTACAAAAAATAATAAATCCGACTGTAATTTCATTTTTGGTAAATGGTTGAGAAGCACGTGTCCTTCTTCTGACGAGAAAAAATGATATGACAGCCGAATTTATTGTTCTTTGCAAAATGTGTATACTTGATATAGTAAATTCAAAACATTTATAAATGATATAGTAAAGTGCAAAATCACGTATACTTGAGATGAATTTTTGTTTTTTACCCTATTTTCTTTCTACATTGCATCAGTTTTTTCATAATCGGATCGGATCGATCGGTTCAACAGGGAACCGACACAAAAATCGGTCCAAATACACCCAATTAACCATTTTTTCGGTTAAACCGAAAAGAATCGGTTGAACCAGTTATAACAGAAAACCGGAAAATCAAAAAATCCATCTATATTATACTAATAACAGGACAGTTGGGAATAATTACAAGAATGTCATTTTCCCGCCCAAACTGTCCTGCAATAAATATTATATATATTTTTTTATTAATTGTTTTGTTAATTAATTTTCAAGAATAATTATTATATATAATATAAAAGATATTTTTTATTGCATGAATGTTTACTTTCGTGGATTTCAAAACATTTTGTTATTGTATCAATGCTTATTTTTTAGAATTCCAAAATATTTTTATTGTATCAATGCTTATTTTGAGGATTTCAAGACATTTTTTATTATATTAATGCTTACTTTTGAGAATTCCAAAACATTTTTTATTATATCAATACTTACTTTTGAGAATTTCAAGACATTTTTATTGTATCAATATTTACTTTTGAGAATTTCAAGATATTTTTTATTGTATCAATGCTTACTTTTGAGAATTCCAAGACATTTTTATTGTATTAATGCTTACTTTTGAGAATTTCAAGACATTTTTTATTGTATCAATGCTTACTTTTGAAGATTTCAAAACATTTTTTATTATATTAATGCTTACTTTTGAGAATTCCAAGACATTTTTTATTATATCAATGCTTACTTTTGAGGATTCCAAGATATTTTTATTATATCAATGTTTACTTTTGAGGATTTCAATACATTTTCTATTATATCAATGCTTACTATTGAGAATTCTAAGACATTTTTTATTGTATCAATTCTTACTTTTGAGAATTCCAAGACATTTTTATTGTATTAATGTTTACTATTGAGAATTTCAAGACATTTTTTATTGCATTAATGCTTACTTTTGAGGATTTCAAGGCATTTTTTATTGCATCAATGTTTACTTTTGAGAATTCCAATATATTACATATTAATTATCCAATAAAAAATTGATTTGATAAAAAATATTTTAATAAATTAAATGTATGTTCTTGATTTTTGAATTTGGCTTCCTATTCAATCCACTTTTGTTGCTCTTCTTCAAAATATTGATGTGTATATATATATATAAGCAAAACTCATTTTTAAGATCTTAAAACTTGACAAACCCAAATTAGAATACAATTTTAAATAATTTCTTTAATTTTTAGATAGTACAAAGTTGAATACAATCTTATTCGATAAGATTGGAAGAAGCATATAAGCTTTGTTAAACAAAGATGTTTTGTTGAGGAGACATAGAAAAGAGAAAAAAAAGAAATTGGAAGAGGCATATAAGCTTTGTTAAACAAAGATATTTTGTTGAGGAGACATAGAAAGGGAAAAAAAAAAGAGAAAAAAGAAATTGGAAGAGGCATATAAGCTTTGTTAAACAAAGATGTTTTGTTGAGGAGACATAGAAAGGAAAAAAAAATCGATCTCTTGAAAGGAGAAGGGAGAAAGAAAAACAATAAGAAAAAAATACGCAAACTTAAAATATGGAGATGAGAAAATATCCACCACACTCTAATCTATATCTTTATATCTCTTTCAATATATATTCTCATCTATCTTTTTATATATCTTTAAATATATATATATATATGTATGAAATAATATAATTTTTTTCAACAGAAGATAATAGGAAGAAGAAATGAAAGGAAAAGAAAAGAAGAAGGGGAAGACGGTTTGAGGTGACGGATCAAATCTGGAGAGTGGGCGAGACTGAAGGTAGAGATAGTGGTTTCGCGATTCATATGAAAGTGATGGAGCGTTGAAAATGATTAAAGATGATGACGGACGGTATATTGTTTATATTTATGTTGTTTATAAAGAAGTTTTTAATAATTTGCAGTATATTGTGAAATTTATTATGTTACATCTTTTGATGGATTTGATGTATGATTTGAAAATAATGATTTAATTTTTATTGTTTATATTGTTATTTAATAGTGTATATATATACATTAATGTTTAATAGTTGTATTCAATATTGATGTGTTGTGTATTTATAAATTTAATTTAATTATATTAAAATTATTTCGTCATATAACAATACGCGCAACGCACGGGTACACTGCTAGTTTTTTTATAATTACATCCACTTCATGTTTTGGACTATAAAATAATGATATTTCATCTTTGGGCTTCAAAAGTTAAAAAAGAAACTAAAAGAAGTAAAGAAAATGGTGATCCTTTGTGTGTTGGATAGAATGAATAATATAGAGAGATAAAACACGCAACAAAATAAAAACAAAGAGAGGAGTAGTGGAGAGGAAAGAAGAGACACTTCTGCAAATATAATTTTCTCACTCAATCAACTCTTTTGTAAATTCACTCTAAACTCTCTAGAATACATATGATTAACTTGCTTTTTCTTACTTGCTTACAAACGATGATGGGTATTTATAGCCCACAACTACATGCATAAATATAAGTAAATGCAAGGTACATAACTCCACAAATTCATAACTATAGCAATTAATTTTCATAGTACTCTTCACATGACTCATCTTCCGAAATTAATTTGTAACGTTTGGCTGAGAGTTAGCTGAAGAGTCACATATGGTTGGAAAACTCTAGAAGTCTAGTTTCCAAAACTTCAAACGGATATTGATTTGGGTACTCCTACAGAAAGTTATGTCCATTCTACTGAAGGGTGGTCGAACTGTCAACACAATTCGAATTAAGCTTAAATTCCAATATTGTGCACCAACCATCCCCAAATTCCCAAACCAAAACTTCCAGTCCTTGTTTGGTGCGATTTCTTTTTTGATTTATTTTAGATGGATTCCTCATCAAGTGCTCAACAATCCAATACCACAACTAGTTCAACTCAATTATCAGTTTCAATTCGATCAAAAATTGATCCAACATGGGGTTATTGTAAAGAGAATCAAATTGATGCAAAGAAAAGTTGGACTTGTTTGCTCTGTAACAATACTTGGAAAGGAGGGGGAATCAATAGGATGAAGAAACACTTAGCTGGTCGAAAGGGGGATATTGCTCCATGCAAAATAGCATCTTATGATGTACAATACCAAATGGAAGAATCTTTAAAGGAGATTGAAGGAAAAAGCCAAGTTTCAAAATCAGGGGAAGATGATCTTGATGTGGTTGACGTTGAGGAAGAGTTGGATACTCTACAATTGAAAACGTGAGCCCAAAAAAGCCTCCGCTTGCAACATCAATAGGAAAGAGAAAGCGAAATGAGAATTTAGGAAATTATTTTGCTCCAAGAACCACTCCAGGTGCACAACCTTCAATCAAAAGTGTTCTTGTAAGTAAAGAACCTTTGCATAGTGCTGATATGGCTGTTGCTAGATTTGTCTATAATGAATGCATTCCTCTAAATGCTGTAAATTCTCCTTATTTTCAACAAATGGTCTATGTTATTGCTTTTATTGGTTATGGTTATAAATTGCCAAAATATAATCAGTTGAGAGTTAATTTATTGGGAGATGCAAAAAAGGAAGTTCAATTAATGATTGATAATTATCGAGGTGTTTGGGAAGATGATGTTGCACTATTATGGCTGATGGTTGGCAAGATAGATCAAATAGACAACTTCTAAACTTCATGGTTTATTGTAAGAGTGGAACAATATTTGTGAAATCAGTTGAGGCTTCTGATATTGTGAAAGATGCAAGCACGCTTTATAATTTATTTGTTGAGTTAGTTGATTGGGTTGGAGCAAAGAATATTGTTCATTTTGTGACTGACAATGGAGCTAACTATAAAGTTGTCGGTGTCTTATTTAATGATAAGTATCCTTCCATCAAGTGGTCACCTTGTGCTGCACATTGTTTAAATTTGCTACTTGGCGATATTGGCAAGATGGAGCTTGTTAGTGGCCTTGCAAAAAAGGCATCTTTGGTGACAAAATTTGTGTATAATCATGCATTTCTACTTGCATGGTTGAGGAAAAGAGAAGGATGGACATAAATTATACGTCCAGGACCAACTCCATTTGCTACGACATTCATTGCATTAAAGAGTATTCTTGAACATCAACATAATTTGCAAGGTTTTTTTACGAGTAGGACATTCAAGGAATCTCGATACTATAAAGATAAAAAAGCAAGTGCAGTGTTGGAAATTGTTCTTGATCAAAAGTTTTGGAGTGATATTACGATTGTAGTGGGTGTTGTTGCTCCGTTTATACGTATATTACGTATAATAGATATTGTTCGGAGGTCTTCTATTGGTTATGTTTATGATGGAATTTATCAGGCAAAGAAGGCAATAAAGGACGTATTTAGACATAAGAAAAGATTGTACAAGCCCTTCACAAATATCATCAAGGAAAGATGCGACAAACTTCTTCGACGAAACATTTATACTGCAGTTTATCTTCTAAACCCTACTTTTGCATATGACAAGAAAAGCATGTGCAATAAGAAAGAAATAATGGATGGTTTTGTTGAGATGATCACAACTTTGATTGGGGAAAAAAATTCAAATGAAGTGTATCAAAGAATTGACTAATTTTCAAGACAGATTAGGAAGCTTTCGTCGACCAATTGCTTTGGAATCATCAAAAACTAAGCAACCCGGTATATCCTAATACCTAATACATTTCTAATTTACAATCTAATTACTATTTTGACTAGTTCTCATATAACTTACTAGTTTATTTTTGTATTATATTATAGATGAATGGTGGAAATTCTTTGGATGTGATGCTCCAAACTTGCAAAATTTGGTCATGAAGATCTTGAGTCAAACTTCTTCTTCTTCGGGATGTGAAAGGAATTGGAGTGTGTTCGAAAGAATACATACAAAGAAGAGAAATAAATTGGAGCATTCAAGACTCAACGACCTTGTGTTTATCCATTACAATTTACGTTTGCAAGAAAGTTACTAATTCTTTCAAATTAATTTTTTACAGTTGTGATTTATTAATTCTTGCGACTTTTATTTTATTCTTTTGTTATTAACTCAAATATTTATATGTAAGATTTGAGCAAAAGAGGATTTGTTATGATCCTATTGATTACAAAAGCATTGACAAAACTAATTTTTGGGTTGTGGAAGAAGTAGAGGAAAATCACCCACCTATTATAGATGTTGATGAATTGAATAACATGTTTTATGGTGAGAATGACATTCCAATAATTATTACGGATGAAGGTATCTATTTCAAATTTCAATACTTGAATTCATTTAAACGATTCAAAAAAATTTCTTTCTAAACCCACTTTTTCTTTTATAGATATGGATAATATTGGAAGTGAGGTGCATCATTTGGAAGACATCGAAAAAAGGGATGAGAAACAAATTGTGGCAAAAATGGTTGAAGGAGATGATGTGATATGATCATCAAGATTCAAAATATTTTACTTTGTTATTTTATTTATCTTAAATTTTAGTATTTAATATTTTAATTTTTAGTTTGAGACTTCATTATGGATTATGGGGTATGTAGTTTGACATTTTATGACTTTATTGTATTTATTTTAATATGAATCATATAAGTGCATAACTTTTTTAATGTAACATAAATAATATTGAAAAAAATTAGATAAAGATCATTTTATCGGTTGAACCGGTGGTTCAACCGATCCGACCGGTTGAACCGTCAACTTCAACCGGTGGCCAGACCGGTTTGACCACCGATTCGGTTATGAAAACATTACATTGCATTTTCATTTCGTATTTTTATTGATTTTTCTTTTTGAATTTTCAAATTTCTTCTTGATTTAATTATTTTTTTCAATTTCAAATGTTATTTTTTATTTTAAGATTTTATTTTCCAAATAGGACTTTTCAAATTTATTTTGATTATTTTATTTTTTTCAATTGTAACAAGTAACTTCTAATTTTCGTGTCTTTGCATTTTAATTTTTTTAATTTTTTATATCGTTTAAATTATGTTATGATCATATTATATAATGTAAATAATATTATATTTATAAAAACACGTAGAAAATAAGTTTAAATTATCTTTCTAGAAACTAATTGATTAGTAAATAAAGTTTGTTTAATTATTTAATTTTTTTTTGAATTAATCAAAATTTAATTTTCAATAATGCATTATTGAAAAATTGTGAACAAATATAATTAATATTTAATTGGTATAAATATATAAAAAAAAAGAGTGGATAATAGATCCACACATAATGATTGTATTGAAGTTAAATTGATGTAAATGTGTATTTTTTAAAAATTAAGTTTTTAGATTGAGTCTGTGGTAAATGAAACCTATAACAATAGATTTTATTAACTTGATGTGGACGCTCTGTGATATATGAACATATTAGTTAATTACAATTTAAAAAAAAAACATAACTTTAATTAATAAAAAAAGGTTAATTAAAGCTTTAAATATGTAAATAATCAAAGCTTTTGAAATAATTCTGCAATTAATTATTTGGTGAAACAATTACAACCATGAACAGGGCATGGTGGGATTATATGGGGAAAATTGGGCGGTTAAATGTTTGATTATTTAATTGATTTTTTAATCTCAAGTTATTTAATACTCCATTCAATAAGTATCTTACTAGTCAAATCATATAATATGGGCCGGACTTTTCAAATGAGGCATGAATCTACTAGCTCGGCCCATAATAATTACAATTGTTTAGAGTCCCAAAATCTGCTTTTGTTTAAATATATTTAGGGCTCAAAAAAGAAGAATATTGTATTAGCTATTGTAGCCCAGTAATGAATGAATTGATGGGTTTGACCCAAATAGTGACCTGTTCCTTTTTATTTCTTTTTATTTTTTTCATAGTCGGGCCCATTTCTAATCAATATAATCACTTTTCATTATTTTATTTTAGTGTGAGGATTGAGGTGGAAAGATAATTTCATATATATATATATATGATATAAACAAAGTAATTGAGAAAACGAAAAAATCGAGTATGATTGCAAGTTCTAAACAGTAACATTACAAAGTTTCTTCAACAAGCAAAATTTATCCCAGTAAAATAAACTTGACTCTTATTTTTCCATTCCAATTGTAATATGCAATATTATAGGTTTACGTGGGCCCATCAAAATCAACAATCCTCATAACAAAATTGAGGGAGACGAGGGTATTTTAGTCATTTAGAACACCAAGGTTCTCCTAAAGCCATAAACAGAAAAACCCCCGTCCGAAATCGCTGTATCTTACTCCTTTCCCCCAATCCCTTTCTCTCACACACACTGAACCACGCCCAATTTCACGCACAGAGAGAAATTTGTACATGCAGAAGGCCATTCTCCGATATGATCTCCATAACCTCGGCGGAGTTGAACTACCTCATCTTCCGTTATCTCAACGAATCTGGTAACTCTCTCTCTTTTGTGTGTGTGTGTGTTTGTTTGTCTCTTCTTCTGTCATGACTTATAGGTGTTTGCCAAAGTTTCGAATTTGTGTTGAATTGGAAATGAATGAATGAATTTTGGGCACCAATTAAGCAACAAGGCACCGTCTTTGTTAATGTTGGAGAATTTCTTTGGTTTTGTTTTCTTTTATTTTGTTTCTGCTGGAATACATGCATTTGGCTGCGTAATAGACTCTTGTGTATATGAGTTTTCACTTGATAATTTGGAATTTATGGTTCTTGTGCTTGAAAAGGATTATAAAATTAAGCTGTGAGTGATGGAACAGAACATTTAAGGAATGGGGTTTTTCATGGTGGAAGGTCTTAGATTTAAGGTGGGTTTGTGCTTGCAGCATTTTCTCTGACCATAAAAACAGCTGGTATGACGGAGCTCGTTGATGTACCTTAAAGTAAATTGTGTTTGCTATAACCGTAGCAAGCTATTTCTATACTTCTATGCATCGAAAAGTTTTAAAAGGTTGCAGTCATGACTGTTGTATGGAAGGAAAATAGAGGCTTTATGAGTCAAAATTGGGGAAATGTTTATTGATGTTGAAATATGAAGAGATTTATACTTGAAAAGGAATCTTAATATTTTATCTTGGTGCTTTCAGAGATATGGTAAATTGTGTCTTTATGCCTCTTAGATGGTTTGGCTATACAAGTCAGTTGAACATGGATTTATCTCACTGTTGTCGAGTTACAATTAGATGTGTGAGTATTATCTAATTCCATAAACCAATCTTGCAAGCCCAAAAACAGGCGTCTGTTGAAGTCTCTGTTACACAATGTCTATATACTGGTTGGGCATATCAGTACAACACATATTATTTTTCATAGATAATTTAGTTTATGACACATATTCTGTAATTTTGCATTAACTTTTTTGCTGCATTTTTCAAGCATTGTCCTCTATCCTGAATTTGTCAGTAAATAGTTCTTGGACCAATAGAAAGACTCAAAATCCTATAACTTTATTATGATTTTGAGGGTTCTAGACAATGTTGTAAGAGGCAACAGGGGCTCGGTAGTTTGAGCCTAGCGTTTAGGTGGGGCCTGGGCAGGTTTAGCGGGACTGAGGCAGGAAAAAAGGTTTGGTGGCCAATGGCAGCCTAGTGCTTAGATGGGGTCTACGAGGAGCTAGGTGGGAGTTTTACAACAGTGGTTCTAGATAACGTTTTTAAAATTGATTGGTGGAAGGCTGGAAGCAAATATGTGGAGATGCCCTGTTGCCTTTTTTTACTCAAAGAAGGTAATTTAGAGCCACAATGCAGCTTGAAACTAAATCTGAAAATACATAATTGCAAATAGATAGCTGATTCATATTCGACGACTTTACAAGTCATCTTTAATATATGTGCTTTTAGCTTATTAGCTATCTCGGGCATATAAAAAGTAGTGTAGTTTGGCTGATAATTTTATATACCTGAGATAATCCATATTCCTTGTACTATTTTGACTTGCTTTACATGATTGATTTTACGCACAAAAGGTTGAATAACAAGAAACCAGAATCTGACAAGGATTTGGATATCGTAGAAAATGTATCCTTTTTATGTATTAATTTTCTTTCAAGCAATAGTATTGTGTTCTGCTGTTGACGATGTAAAGTGCCTTAGAGGATTTATTTTTGTAATTAAATTTTATTTTCATCGTTAACAATTTATTTGGAATAAATGGTTTTCAGGATTTACGCACTCTGCATTTGCTTTAGGATATGAGGCGGGTATCAATAAAAGTACCATTGATGGCAACCTTGTTCCACCTGGGGCTCTTGTTACATTTGTTCAGAAAGGAATTCAATATCTTGAACTAGAAGCAAATTTGAGTAATGTAAGAATGCCACATGGTCCGACTGTTTCTGCAGTTCTTTGTTTTGCTTTTTGAGAATTTTGCACCTTACATAATTTCTGCCATCTCCAGGAGGATTTGGACGTGGATGATGATTTTCAGTTCCTGCATCCACTAGATCTAATAACAAAAGATGTGGATGAGCTTCAAAAGATCATAAAAGAGAAAAAAGAAAATATTCAGAAGGATAAATCTAAGGGAAAAGAGAAAGAAAATGTTGAAAATGGTCGGGAACATGACCGCAGGCTTGCAATAGAAAAAGAAAAGGAACTTGCAAGAGAAAAAGACAAGGAACTTGCAAGAGATAAGGACAAGGAACTTGCAAGAGAAAAGGAGAATGAGAAACTACAGAGGGAGAAAGAAAAGGAACGAGATAGAGAGAGAATGGAGAAAGAAAAGGAGAAAGATAAAGGGAAAGAAAAGGAAAAGCCATTTGAGGAGGTCGGTGATGTAAATCATACTGGAGATGAGAGCAATGGTAGACTTGAGGAGAATGGAACTGATGGAGGTATGATGCGTTTCAGCTTTTCTAATGCATCTGCTCTTGCATGCTATGCAGATATAACTGAAATCACATTGAGTGATTCGATCTACAATATGTAGTTATCTTAATGTGCATGGTTTGGCCATTGTTAATGATTTTTCCATAGTGTACTACTTATTCTATGCTTTTGTTGATGTTTTGATAGGTCCGGAACCAATGGATATTTGCACTAGCTTACCTTCCTTGCCCAGTGAATTCCCAAATAGTGATGTAACTGTTTTGCAAGGTCACACTTCTGAGGTTTGGTCATATTTTATAGATCTTTACCTTTATGCTCAATAGTTAAGAGGAATTATGATGGGTGTCTTGGTTAATTGTGATGAATATCTTACTGATGCTTTTTTATCTTCACAGGTTTTTGCGTGTGCATGGAACCCTGCTGGTTCACTTCTTGCTTCTGGGTTAGCATAAACTTCATAAACTTCAATGTCCACTTATTTGAAGAATGATCATCTTGACTTTCTTGATTTTTTTTCCGTTTTTATCCTCACTGTTGTCTTCACCCTACCTGTGATACTTGGCCTTTTCGTGAAATTTTGACTTGTTTACCTTTATTTGAAATTAGTAAACAATTGTTGGGTCAATATTGACCTAGTCCAGACAATTAGGGATTGAAGATTCTGAGTAATCAAATCTGATGTTTTTAGCTGGCTATTTATGTATTCCCATGAACCTCGCATTTAAATAACTTTGTAGTTTGAACTGGTCAGTTCGATTTTTTTTTGAACGATATTCAATTGGTTAACAGCCAACTGCTCTACCACTAAGAAACAATATGCTATTGCTTACTTAGGTTCATCAAGTTATAGTTAACCAAAGAATCTGATTCAACCAGAGTAGACATGGGTCGCCATTGCCAAAGCTTCTTTGCATGTGTAAAAAAATGTGCCTTGTCAGATAAAGTCTTGAAATTTTGAAGTATATTGAGATTAAACCCACATTAGCATGCTATATGCTTGATTGCCTATTTTTTTGTTGGGAGCACTTTATGCATGATGACTTTCTGATAGATTGAGCAATTTATACATGATTCAACTCAATCTAAGATCAAAAAATGTGGAGCAACACTCAATGTGTATTATTTAGAATCGAAAACTGTTTATTAAATACAATGTGTTCAAGTAATTTATACTATTTCTTAAGCATATAAGGTGCAACTAACTATAGAACTAACTAACTAACTAATCAGTTCATTTGCTACAATAATATGGATGATGTGGCTTCAGTCTTGTGTGTTGACTTGCTGAGATGGCAATGCTTCAGTCTTGTTGAGTTGGCAGTCTTACTGAGCTTAGCTTCTTCCTTCATTTTCTTCCAAGTTTCCATGCATGGTTTCAAATAAAACCATGTCAAGCTTCATTTTCTTATAATCTTTGGAAATAGGACTTTGATTAACCTTGTTTTACTGGGATTCTCTTTTAATTTCTCATCTCAGTCTTTCGCTCTTCATACTATTTTAGTATTTGTTGAGTTGACTGGCGCTGCACAATATCTCTATGAGGCATGCTGACCGTAGCTTGGTTTATGGTTTTTCTTTATGCTTAAGTTTTATATGTGTTTGTTTTGCATTATTTTTATCTTTCATAGTTATTAAAGGCCCCAGGTGCAGACACACACCTTTTTGTAGTGCGGCGCAACAAAAGAAGATAATAAAAACATAAATAAATATACATACATAAGTGTTATACTTCATTTATATATTTTATTTCTTCCTAATCTTCTTTTAAGAGCTGCCATTGTTGAAAAAGAATAAATAACAAGAATAAATAACAGGTAGCAGCCCATTAAAATTCATAAAAGAGAAACAGAAAAGAAAAGGATAGAAAAAGAGAGAAAAAGAAAGGGCAAAACAACTTTACTCATAATAGATTGAGAGAGAGGAGGCTAAGGTGTTTGAACTTGTATTTACAGCCCAGTCTAGTAAACGACATTATTCCTTAGAGGTTCTTAGGCACAGAGGCTTGCATCTTGCATGACTGAGCTCCAGGAGTGCCTTTTATAACACTGGTTCCTTTTATTTCTATCTTGTCTGCTCAAGTCCTATGGTTATTAATTAATTGCATCTGTTTAACAGGTCTGGAGATTCGACTGCTAGAATTTGGACCATTGACGGACCATCTAGCTCCAATATGGAAAATGGGCCTTTCAATGTTGTACTTAGGCATTTCAAGGGTAGAACAAATGAGAAAAGCAAGGATGTGACGACACTTGATTGGAACGTGAGTTTATTTTTATTTTTTTTCTGCATACATTTTATTATTATTATTATTCTTTATATTCATCAATACCCTAATTTCAGGTTGTATGTTGTCTATCTGTTGCCTAGAAAGATCATGCATGATTAATCGTTTTCCTTTTCCTGTTACATGACTTATATGCAGGTCGATGGAACACTGCTTGCTACAGGTTCTTATGATGGTCAAGCAAGGATATGGAGTAGAGATGGTTAGAGTTTTTCCTAATGTGATTAGTTAAAACCATTCCTCTTTGAAGCTTGATATGCCATGACAGTTTTGGATCTAATGAACAAAACTCAGTTACTTCAGTCTCTGCTATTAAGTAGTATTAAAGCCTGATTTCATGAGTCTGGTCATCATCTTTGTTCTTGATATTGAGATTGAAATTTCTGTTAGTGCTGCTAGCTTTATCTAATATGCCTTTATTTATATTTTACCTAGATATAAGGTTATTTTTTGTAGACATCTTGGATTAATGTTTTGCAAATTGAAGGCATACTGCTTTGTTCGTTCAATTCCATGTTATGATGTTACCACATTCCATGTTCATCTTACATGTGCACTCTGCACTTACATGATCTCTATATATCCAGGTGAGTTGGTTAGTACACTAAATAAACATAAAGGGCCAATTTTCTCTTTGAAGTGGAACAAGAAAGGCGATTTTCTTCTTAGTGGAAGTGTTGATAAAACTGCAATCGTGTGGGATGTTAAGACAGGCGAATGGAGACAACAATTCGAATTTCACTCAGGTGATTTTGTATCCTTTTGTCAGAAGTGCCAAGCTTGTTCTTATGCATGTCATTTTTTATTAAATCAAGTGTAAGGAACATTTGATTTTTCAACTTATAAGATTGTCGCATGGTGTTTTTGGTTGCAGCTCCTGCCCTTGATGTTGATTGGCGAAACAATGCCACTTTTGCTACGTGCTCCACTGATAGCATGATATATGTTTGTAAAGTTGGAGAGAATCGACCAATTAAAACTTTCTCAGGGCATCAGGTTTCTTTCTGTTATTACATTCAACATCACTAATTTCCTTTTATTCCATAGTGTGATCATTTTGTTACCCATTAAAATAACAGGAAGATTTATGTGTTGGAACTTGGAACAACATAATATTCTGTGTTTTGTGGGTAGAGGTTGCAATCTGGATCTGAATGGTCCTTTTATAGATGGGCATAATCGGCTGGAAGCTTAAGCTGCACCCTGGTATCTGTCCACTTGAGTATGGATTGAATAAGGAACTGTATGAAAATTTTATTTAAATAAATGGAACGTCTATATGTTTGTGGTGGAAATATCTTGAGAAAAGAGGAAAAGAGTTTGATGTGCAGGAAGAAATCATGACAATTAAACACTCCCTAGACACCCTTACCCTTAATCATGGGCTGCTTTCCCTCTGCCTCTCCTCTATCTTTTCATCTATCGTCACTGTCAGCGTCTTGTGCACTTCCTAGAACTTATTATAATTTGATCTCTCTTGCACCGATAATTCAGTGGCTCACTGGCTGTAGAAGGTCCTTTTCTGAATCTGCTGTAGAGTTTTCCTCTGGTGCTAGTGATTGATCAAGTAATGAAACTATGATAGGCCTGTGTATCTGATGAAGCTCCATATCTTGATGCACACTGCATTAATATTTCTCGTCTTGGCTTATTGGAGAGAATCTGGTGGTGCGGTGAGATGGTTATGGTATGGATGATCTCAGTGACACTACTTGGTGGCAACTTAAAGTCAGTGGTGACTTGTTGTCTTTGGTCGGTTTTGTTGTGTTAACTCAATTTCGGTAGTAGACTTGTCTAATTGTATAGATTGAACAATGATATTTCGATACCCATGTATAGTCTTGTTTCATGCTGGGTAACTGGTATCCATGTCGATACAATGATACAAGTAAGAGCATTCAAAATCAATTCTAGTTGGGGAACAAAAGCAGATTATTGAGTATTTTGCCGCAATAGTCAGGCTAAGACAGCCATGCATGAATGCTGTTTGTGGAACATGAAATGCCTTAAGTACTACCACTTTATTTGCAGTAACATTTCAACATGCTTCTTCAGGGTGAAGTTAATGCAATCAAGTGGGACCCCACAGGCTCCCTTCTTGCCTCGTGCTCTGACGATTCTACAGCTAAGGTTAGGCAATTTTTCACATGGAGTTTTAACTTGTAGTCAGCTTAATAGATGATGATTAAACAAGTTTAACCTGATTGTGTGTTTTTATGTGTTATGACGGTAGTGTATTATTAGCTTGTTGTAATATAGCCTTTTACTCTTTTGGAAAAAGATATTATGGGTACTAATATTCATCCAAGTGTTTGCCCTCATTTTATTTTAGTTGAACTCTTGTATATAATTGGTTTCTGTGTTATGTTGATTATAATGCAGATATGGACTATGAAACAGGACACCTGCTTGCTTGACTTGAAGGAACATTCCAAGGTATGTCATTTGTCTATGTAGCTTATTTTCCATTGATTCTATAAATTATAGTTACACATACAAAATATTTTTCAGGAGATATACACTGTGAGATGGAGTCCAACAGGGCCAGGGACTAACAACCCTAATCAGCAACTGGTGCTCGCAAGGTGAATTTTTCTGCAATATGGATTAGGATGATTGCCTGGTCTCAGTTTAATGATGGCATAGTAAATTGGATGCCAGTTTTTCCTTTCAATCTAGATATAGAGTTTCAGAAAGATAGATGTGCAGAAATACAATGCTAAGTTAGATAAAAAATAAAAAGTGAACAGAAAATATAAACTGAATAGGCGCATCTGGGTGGTGGGGGGGGGGGGGGGGAAGCAAATATTTGTGCAATGGACTTCAGGTTTCAGATCTGCCCATGGCAGCACTTATTGGGAGCATGAAAATAAGACCAACTGCAAAGAATAAAAATGGAAGTGTACTTAACTGAACCAATTAATGTAAGGCGATTTTTGAAACCCTATGCTTTCTGTATTAAATGTTCAAGAATGTGATATTTAATGTTCTCCGTTACATTTAAAGTAGCAACACGTTATTTTGTATGCCTTTCTGATCCTATCTTAGTGTCATTCTTCCTCTTCTGCAGTGCTTCCTTTGACTCAACTATAAAGCTGTGGGATGTAGATGCTGGAAATCTTCTGCACAGCTTAAATGGCCACAGGTATTGAATCTTTATCATCTTGCTCACCAAACATAGGAACATTGGTCAATAATAATAATATAAGAAAGAGACGAGGTTTCATGGATATTGTTAAAGATCTATCTTCATAATGTAAAGTGTGCCAATTGAATGACAACCATGCTCTCATCTGGGTTGTTGGTAAACGCTATGGTCATAGTTTCTGCAATATAAACACCCCTCAAACAAATAATCAGTAAGAGATTTCCACACATCCGTTGGACATTACATGTTGCCTTATGTCATTCTAGTTATATTTTACAATTTTCTTCTCCTTACAGTTCTTTTTTTAAACATTCAAATCTAGGGATCCTGTTTATTCCGTTGCATTTAGCCCAAATGGGGAGTATTTGGCTAGTGGATCACTAGACAAATGCTTGCATGTATGGTCCGTGAAGGAAGCAAAGATTGTGAAAACATTCACTGGAAATGGTGGGATATTCGAAGTTTGCTGGAACAAGGAAGGTGATAAGATTGCCGCTTGTTTTGCTAACAACGTCGTTTGCGTTTTGGATTTCCGAATGTAGAGAGTCGAGAATTCTATCGTGCATTGATGCCTAAAGCCTTAACTTTTAGCTACAGCAGTAGATTTGGACGATGCTAGACTTAGTGTAGGCCTTTGATTTTAGCTCAATTCCCTGTGAATGTCCTATTTATAATCTATGTTTATTGAAGGTTTTATGTAAATTGTCGTTAATACCCTTTTAAATAGGCTCTAATGTGTCATGTTGACTTTGATTTGCATCATCTTATCTTAATTAGATTTTGTGATTTGATAATTTATTGGGTATAGTTTTTCTTATTTTCTTTTTTATTCTTTTCGTCTTCATCTGTAAAGGGCGGACTTATAAATTTATTAAATTACTTGATTTGAAAATGATATATGGTACATTGATATCATGAGAAATAAGTTATGATGATTTTGCATATATCCGGTAGAATTTTATTCCTGGTGAATCTGTTCTAGGCTTTCTAGCCTAGTCGTTTATATGGGTGTTTTGTTATACTCCACTCTAACCTCTACTGTAGCCAACTTAAAAAGGATATGGAAAGGTATATTTATCCCCTTCCGGGTGCACCTCTTCCCTAGCTTGATCAAGAAAGGTGGTCTCCCACACTATTGCTCCCATTAACCCGAAAAGACGGACTTGCTTGCTTTGCTCTTTGCTGGAAAGAGGCTTTTAGAAGGATTTCCCAATTTGAGAAGGTTTCCTTTAACCACTGGAACTCGACTAGTGGAATTAATTCGGGTCGGGTTGGAACTCGTCGAAACACGCTTCCACTTACCCTAGAAGGGGTGGCGCATACTTAGTTTATTTTCCACATTTTCTGTAAAAATATATAACCTTTAATTATAACTTTCATACATTTCTGTTATAACATTCTTATATTTATATCTTTACATTTTTTTAGACAAACATTATTAGATATCATACATTTTAATTATGTAGTCATGTCTTTTAGTTATGTTAGTTGTATATTTATAAAAATATAAGTAATATCACATAAATGTATATATATATACAAATTGTGATGAATTTTTTTTTTAAGTTAAAATATTATTTGTACATAAATGTCACATTAATATAACATAAGGTAATACATGAATCCTAAATAAATAAATAACTAAAAACTCAAAAATTCGAATTGATTCGATTGCATGTGCATCCGGTGCACAAGAGATCAACTCTTAAGGAATTTGTCCATTCACAATTTTATGAAGTTACGATTACTATATCTATCTATTATCTGTTATTAATAGTAAATTGTAATTGTTTCTTTCAAAATTTCCAAGGCTTGTAATATTTTTTTTTTGTTATAATTCAATTATGACAAAGTAATGAATGATTTAAAAGCTCAAACTAAAACAGTAACACACACACGTATGAATAATAACATTATACTACCACAAAATACTAATAGTTGATTAGCAGATATACAAACAAAAAATCTTACAACCATAATCACCCGTATATATATTGTTTAAAAACCTACAAAAACTATGAGCAGTATTGAAAAACCTACAAAATGAACTAGGAGACAACTACTCATGCAACCACCTTAAAAGCAAAAGAATGAACGAGGTGGGAACAATTGACAATATTGCTGTCCGAGGGTCAATGAACACTTGTAAGATTTGTGACTCCTCCTTATAATCATTAATGTATGAGTTTAGATCAGAACTGATATGTATTTGATAGACAAATTGGATCCCCTCCAACCATAACTAATACTCCCTCCCTCCGTCCCTTAACACTTTGCACACTTTTCTTTTTAATTTGTCCCCAAACACTTTGCACACCCAAAAATGGTAAAATTTATCATAATTCTTACCCTCACAATACACACTTATTTACACACAATGCCATTACTTTTTCTCACACAATGCCATTTAATATTAAATTAATCACTACATTAAAAAAAGTAAATTTGACCATTATACCCTCAATCAAAAAGCAAATATTAACTTTTTCTTAAAAATTGTGCCCAATTTAATGTGCAAAGTAATTCGGGACGGAAGGAGTAGTAATCAAACTGTCAGTTATGATTGGAGGGGCTCCAATTTAAGTAGATAATTTATCATTCATATTATCTCAAAATTTTATTAGATTAATAAAATAATAAAAAAAAAAAACAGGAAAAAGAAGAAAGAAAGAATCAAACTGGCACCGTAACAGTGCAGCGCTGAAGATTACGCTGCACTGTTGAATCCATAACAATATTCGGGATATATATATATATATATATATATATATATATATATATGATTTTTAGCTGATTTTATAGATGCAAGATTTGTTAAGTTGGATGAAGATAGTAAAAGATATGTTTCCAATTTGATTTTCTATGAGATATTATTTGGAAAACAGTATCTTCTACAAGTTGTTTTGGGATATGAATATAGGTCATCAGTATGATGATTTGGGATTCTTCATCAAATACGTTTTTTTTTTCTTTTTTTGGTGATTTTTGGATATAATCTTTCTTTCATTTGGGTAATTATTTATCATGTTTAAGCTTGCGTAGTTGTTTAGATACTATTTTTCGTAAAATGAAAGCAGCACAACCAAGTATTAATAGATTAATAGATTGATTGTATTTTAAATTTGCATATACATTCAACTAAAATATATATTGATTATGAATTAATCTTAAAAATTGTGCTTATTTTGGAGATGAAACAATTTTTTGACTTGCAAATTTATAATAGTTTTGGGATTTGAAAACCAACTGCGTACCAATTTTATTAAAAGTATATTTTATAATACATACTTTTTGGAATATATTGAAAGTAACAATTATTAACTATATGATTTAAATGAAGAATATTTTTAAATGATAATATAAAATAATATGTCAAAAGATTAAATTCTAATGTACACATTTTGTATTAAAATTTAAAAACTATTGTTAAAAATATTAGGTTCATTAAAAAGAGCATTTTAATAAATTATTAAAATAAAATTCAAAGATATCTATTTATATTCTTAAATTTACTAAATTATTAAAAACTATATACTTGACCCGTGCATCGCAGGGCCCGTGTAGTTTTCTTAAACGAAGGTTATGATAGCAAATTCTTTGACATATTAAACTAACCTCCTATGTTCACATGCTATTAAGTCATATTTTTAAATTGAGAATTTTCAACCAATATATATTAATATAATTGAGAAAAATCATATTCACTATGTCAAAATACTAATTGATAAATTGAGAGTTTTGTTTGGGGATGGGGGAGGGGGCTGAGTTACATGAGGTAAAATAACGTGTTGATTAGACTTAATTAAACTGCATTTAGTATATCTTTTTTTATTAATTTGTAAATAGAATTTATCAGATAATAAGTATCTCTTACCTTGCAAACTGTATATGGTCCTAAATCTATAACTTATAGTCTATTAAGAATAATTACTACTTCAAAAGAGAAAATGAATTATTCGCTATTGTTAAGACTAAGGACTCCCTACTTCACACAAGTGTTAATTGTAGCAAACCTAAATATTTCATAAAAATTAAATGTCACATCTTGTTGATATAATTTTGTAAGATTAAAGTCTTACTACCTATAACTCAAACATTTTCTTACAACTTAATCACATTCATGTGACTATGTGAATTATAAATTGACTTATCTCGCAAAATTATATTCCACAAGAATCCCTACTATAAATATAGACAGTCTCTAATATGTCCTATGATTAATGTTTAATTTTAACTTGTTAAAATGGTGACTCAAAAATAACCATGATAATAATAACCCAGCATTATACGTTATTAAAGTCATAGACAATCATTTACAAGTCTAGTTTGTTTTCTCGATAAGCAAATTGTTTCATCATTGTTCTCCAGCTAAATCAAGTAGACTTCTTATATATAAACAAAATACAAAAGATCAATTCCAGGGACTAATAAAAGGGATATTAAATGAATTAATTCCAAGCCATTTCAGCTCATGAAGGGAGATTTTTCGAAACACCTATATGTCCTAGTGTTAGTAATGTCAAATCATCTCACCAATGCAAAACTGCTCTTTCAAGCTGGGCAAAAGAGTAGTCGAGAAATCAATTAATCTTCCTAAAGATCAGACCACAAACCTAGTCGAATCTATAAACAAAGTTATCTAACTTGATAGCTAGCTATATGTACACCATCATATCTATGATGTCTTCAAAATCTCTATATCTAATTATTCGTCATGGATCTCTTCGTAAAAGGACTTTGGCACTTCAGAAGGCGATGATAGAGTCGACACACATTTGAACTGTTTCAAGAAGAGCGATTTTTTATCTTAGAAAGCTATCAACAACTATAAGAAAGAAGCAAACATGGATGAAAGCGAGTATGAACCTTGTGTAGCTGGTACTTCTCTCTGACAGCAACTAAAGAACTTCCTCGTTTACTCGTTTGCAACTCATGAAGAATGCCAACGCATTCTTTCAAATCCGCTGCTTTATATCCTGTATGTTGTTCTAGAGCTAAATTCTGTATAAAGTGAATCATATAGTTAGATACAACAAATGAAGACTTATTTTAAAGTGTTCTAAAAGTAATATACTATGAACATACATACCCAGGGATGAAGATGAGGTCGGAGCGTAAATCTTGATAGAAATACAACTGAAGCAGCCACTAATGAAGGCAAGAATTTCAGACAGCCATAATCGAGCAAACTTAACTCTGCTAGGTAGTAACCTAAGAACTCCAACTGCAAACTATAACTCTGTTGAAGAAGACAATATACACATCAGAATCACTTAAGCTATATAAAAGTTAACCAAATTATTAATGTGGTAAGCAACAAAGCATAAGCTCACCTCATTGTCTTCTTGAGTGATCCTGGTGAACCGTCTGCTATCCCAACAAGAAATCAAAAGCCCTTTTAGCCAAGCAATCAACAAATACAAGTGAGCAAAATGTGACCATAATGACATATTTCTACCTTAGAAATGTCTTCACAGTGGGATTTCCCATTTCAAATCCAAGTGATTTAAGCACATCAGCCTCCATCTTCACTATATCTTCCTTAGTATATGTGTTATCAGTGATGAAACAAAAGTCTTCGACATTTGGAGGCGTAATCTCCTCGTACTTCCTGCCAATCAAAAATACATCTCAGAAAAGAAGTGTGAAACACTTAGCCAATGAAGAGATTCAACAAGAACTGGCCCTTACGAGGCAATGAGCATTGAGGAAACACCAAGAAGCTGAAGTCTTTGCCTTTTAATTACATTCATTGATAAGAATCTATCGATGTATGATACTGTTAAATACAATGTATCAGATTGAAGCTTGTACTCCTCTGTAACCTCAACCAACCAATCTATCAAAACTCCTCTCATGTTTGCACTCACATCTTTCTGAACTTTCTCTATGAAATCTGGCAATGGCCTTCTCTTAGCCTCCATCTGAACCATGAAGCAAGATCCATTATCAATTCAAACTAAAATTCCCATCCAATAAAAGATCAAAACTACACACTAGCATATCTCGAGCAAATTTGCATATTTCACCATTTTCAGAGATTCAAACCCTAAATAATATTAGAAACTAAAGCAAATCTTCACGTTTCTTCAAATGCATAATCAAACCCCAACTTTTCAACATCAAATTCAAACCAATTTCACGTCCCATAGAGTAAACAGAGAATACAAACAAAATTAAATAACCAATAAATTCCATAAATTGCAACACCAAATTGGGAAAACAAAGCAATTCAAATGGAAACACACCTCCATAGTACGAAGGTATTCATATATATCAGAAGCATAGGCTCCACACATCTGCGGATCATCGCATTTCGCTTCGACATCAACATCATAACCCTCTTCTTCCTTCGCACACGCTTTCTCAGCATTCACATTTCTCTTGGGCTTACTCCTCTTCTTCTCAAATCCGGTTTCAATCTTACGGTTTTTATCCAAACCTAGGTTCCGTGAAGACAAAACATTCTGAATCTCACCCAGCACCACTCTCTGCTTCTTGACCTGCTGCAGTTCCTCCTCCACAGCTCTTTTCTTCGCCGCCAAGCGCGTGACTCTCACGCAGTCCGCCATTGCAGAGCACTAAAAATGGCGAGTCGAAGAAACTAAGCGGAGGAGAAGGGAGAGACTGGTCTGCTGATGGCTGTGAGTGGGAGTGGTTTGTGGAGATGGACTGTTGTATTTAAGGTGATGAATGATGAGTAGCGCCATTGGAGGGGAGTTCAAATATTTAGAGAGAGGGAAAAAGATGGAAAATCTTGAATAGAAAATGAGGAGGGTTTTTTGGATTTGATTTGGAGTTTTCATTTGAAATTCGAGGCTCATCAATTCCCGGTTCATTTTTTGGTTGCCTTTTTCTTAATCTTATTATTAACTTTCTAAAATTACTCGGAATCTTTTATCCTTTGGACCTTTTCAATTTTCATGGGATTTGTCATTTATTCTGCATGGAGTTATGGTTTAATAATATCCAACATTCAACATTTGTGCTTCTAAAAATAATTATTATAAAAATGAAAATTGGGGGGTTTGGTTGGATTTTTTTCTTTTTAAATAACTAAAATTTGGCAGATTATTTTTCAAACTAAACAAACAATTTGATAGTAAAATTAATATGTGAAAAATCGGGTCGTTTTTAACACAATATTATAGTTTAGAAATTATTTTAAATAAATGTAGTGAAAAATAAGAGTGTCAAAATAATAAGTGAAGTCGCCACTAATGGTGGCGTTAGTGGCAACTTCTGACATAAACAAAACTTTTTAGGAGAGATGAGAGAGGTGAGAGAAGAAGAGAGTGGAGAGGGTCGCCACCGTTGGTGGCAACTTCTGACATAAGCAAGACTTTTTAAGGGAGTGAGGAGAGAGAAGAAGAGAGAGGATAGAGGGTGAGAACAACAAAGTCCTGATCATATCACTTCTTACCATGTTTCCATTGATTATGGTCAATCATTTACTGCCATTTTAGAGTTAGGGCAATACCCAAGTGACTTAACATTATGAACTGACCATCAGACAACCTATGGAATCTCCTATTCCATTTGAAATGGGTGATAGACATTCAAGTTATATAGCATCATTAGATCATCCGACTTTTAGTTTGAATATCACCCCAACAAATGATAATTAAACATAATATGTATTAGATAGTGAGTCTGATGTAATTGAGGCTCGAGGTAGAGGAAAAAGAAACAGACAAAAACATCATTGTGGAACTGCTCATTATTATTAGTAGTATTTAGTTATAGTTGTTTGATATGTTTATTTCTCTACTATATATTATTCATTATTAATCAGCAATAATAATATTGTCTAATTAATATAACTAACACGTACATATTTAAAATACACGAAATATGTTAGTTAAAATATATTTCGGATGTCGACTTATATTAATATAACGAAATATGTTAGCTAAAATACATTTCAAGTGATGACGTATATTCAATATATTATTAAATTAAAGTTGGTTACCACCAGTGATGACGACTGGTAATAGAAAGAATTAAAATAATTAAGGTCGCCACCATCGACGACAACTAATATTAGAAAATATTAAAATAATTAATGTCACCACTGATGATGACGACTAATGAGTATTATAATACTTATGTTAGAAGTTGTTACCGACAATCTCGACTTCACTTATTATATTAACATCTTCATTTTTCATAATATTTATTTCAAAAAAAAAATTCTAAACTACAATATTTTGTTATGAATTGTGAGGCCACGGTGAGATCGGACAAATCCTCCAAATATGTTCGTTAATTATATTATTTATAATAATTAATTTTCGTCCACGATAAAGTTTGCCAATCCTTCACAAAATATTCAATAAATACAAATTCTTAATCTCGAAAATGATACAGAATTTACATGAATTGTATACACAATTTGTCTCGACTTAAAATTAATCAGATTGATCCAAAAAAAAAAAAAAATTGAAAAAGCCTGTTTACAAGCTTTCCTCTCCCTTTACCTCTTTTTATATGAAAAAAAAGGGAGTTTTCCAGGTAATGTATCTTTTCAAGCAAAATTAAACAAGAAATTACCATTATTCTGGCGATTCAAAGCAATTTAGTAACTGCATGATGAATAAATTAAAAAATAAGAAAAGAACCAGAAATATGTATTTGATTTATTATGTAACATCGACAAAGAAAATAATAGTACCTAAATAAGAAACACACTTAAATAGCAATATAGGCAAAGGAGTATAAAGATGTTATTGTTGAATAATGTAGAAATATCACATATGATCTTGATTCACTGTGGTTGTTGTAAGCTGAGATAGAAACAGTTCAACAAGTGCTCTTTCTCTAGGCTGCGTTGTTGGAAACGGATCATTTCCTGTCAATATAAATTTACAATTTCAAAATTATAAACAATATTTTTGCACTGATTAAATACAAAATGAAACAGAGAATTCAATAGACAAACCTGTAGGATATAATTCAGTCCACGGCGAAAGATTGACATCAATAGCCTGTCCAAACTCCGGTCTTTGAACATCATCTTCGATACTCCTGCTCGGACTCAAATGGTTGTAAACGTGCACATTCGGAGCGTGAACGAGAGTGAGCGACTGGGGGAGCATGTTATCTATACGTTGTGGCTGATCCCTGCAAATAAAAACGTATATCAACTATAATGTTGCAAGAATCGGAGCCATTTATGTATACATGCGACATTAGAATCGAGTATATAAGTTGTACGGACCTGATAGGTAAAAGGCCATTAGAATCCAAGAAGTTGAGGATTTGAACTTGTGGATCCCTCTGTGGAAGCCAATCCAATACACTCTCCGTATTTCTATTACCCAAAACATTGATATCTGTTGTGTCTGAGGGATAATTCATCACCTGAAACATATGCATAAACATAGTAGTAAATGGCCTAATCACAATTGTTGAAGGAATTTGATTAATCCTCATAACAAAACACATCAAAGAATTATTTTCGCAAATTTTAGAAACCTGTGAGGTTTGTGCAACAGGGGAGTTATGGTGGTCCCGTAGAAAATGCTGTTGAAAGAAGGATAGTTTCGTTAGACTTAGGGCACCTCCAGCAATACAAAAAAAAAAAAAAAAAAAAAAAAACAGAAAATTTGACGTGCGTATCCAACGCAAGGAGGATAGTTGAAATGATTTACCATGATAATATAACGCATTGTTGGAGTGAAAAAAAATTATTTTTACTATGTAGAATTTTACCGACGGCTGAAAATGCTTTTTAGAAAGTTAAATTATCGGTAAATATTAATATAGACATCAATTAAGTTTGAGATCACAAGAGAAAACTCACCTTTCGCAGCCTAATTTGCTTCAGATTTTCTTCAACAATTTGTTCTCTGTACTCGGCCTCACATAGTGTCGCTATTTCACAAGGATCAGCTTCGTAAATCCTACACAAAATTTCATTTTTTTTAATTCACATAAATTATGTTTGATTTATTGACACGAGTAGATATATAAATCCATTGACACCTTAGTTTTTTCTCCATTTCCTCAAGCTGAGATTTGTATTTGAGTAATTCCTGTTGCATTTCCTGTATTTCATCATCTCTATGATCAGTTTCTAGATTGTAAAAAACGATCGATCATTTGAAAATAAAATTCACGATTTTCAGGTAAAAAAAAAAAAAGGGAAAAGAAAAGAAACACACCTCAATCTGAGAATCAATCATGGTAGCTGGACTGCTACATGTAATTGCAAAAGCAGGACATAAAACAAGGAAAACAAATCCTCTGTATGTTAGAAATTGTTCATCACAATCAATTTCTGAAAATAAACAAATAAAATAAATAATAGTTTGTCAAAATTTTCTACCTGGTAGCTGCTTGATAAGATCGATCTGCTTCAGATTTCAATTTTCCAAGAGCCCTTTGTAGATACTGCAAACAATTTCATCATATTTTATTACACAACAATTAATTCCTAATTTAAAAAAGAAAAAAGAATGTTAATTACCTCTTGGTTCTGCAGCCTGTTGAAGTTGCATGGAGAAATGAAACACAACAGAAAATAAATTAAATTACTCTATAAATCATTCTATAAAAACTCCAATCATTTAAACAAATAAAAGGACAAAATCTGCAACTTCTTACCTTCCTCGTTCATGCTCGGGAAGATTAATGTATCGCGCCATGATCTCTTCAATACTTCCAAGACAACAATTCCGAGTTCAATAAATGTAATAAGAGAAACTAAATTAGAAAAAGTAAGATATAATTTGGTGAAATGGAACCTTCGATTTCCAGAGAAGATACTAACTCTTCCAGAAGGAGAGAACATGATAAGAGCAACATCAACATCACAGAGCACAGAAAGCTCATAAGCTTTTTTGATAAGTCCATTTCTTCTCTTGGAGAAAGTGACTTGCCTGTTTGTTGTATTCTCTATTTTCTTGATCTCAAGCTTCACTCTTCCCATTTTTTCCACCAAATAATCTCAAATATTTCTGGAATCAAAGATGCTATATATAGCCTAAACTGTCTGTCTGAAAGGAGCAAAAGGATAATTAAACTTGGTACAAATCAAAAACATATATAAAGAAATGAGTGGAGATTCGGAAGCTTAAATAAATAGAAAGGAATGGAGGTTGAAGAGAGAGAGAGAGAAAGCGATGAGAGAGAAAGAGGGCGTGTTTGGCTTTGGCTGTATCAGGCCAATAAGAGAAAGGTGACGAGAGAGAGAGAGAGGGCAATGGCGGTGCATATCCTTTGATGATGAGAAGAAGCGTTGAGAGAGAAGTTGGTTAGAGAAGATGCATTTTAGGACACGTTAACACTTCCTTCTTAATGTTCACCTGCTAAGCATTTTCTCTTCCAACCCTGTAATAATATTTTTTCCATATATATATTCATTAAATTTCATGGAATTCAGTGTATTCAGTTAACTTTGCCCCTTCATTGGGATAATATTTTAAGTTGTTTTTATAATTATCGAGCTTGATTTAGGGATATTAGTTTAAGGATGCGAATGAAATGTTAAAATACGATTCATTTATTTATCGAGTGAATTCAGAATTAGATTCCTCGTTGATTCTATAAGAATCTTTAATCATTCGAGACCACTTGTGCTATCGAAGTATTGTATTTAATATATATGACAAGATTTTTAAAAATAACACTTATGCATTAAATAAGATTTGGAAGGTTTTTCGAAATAAACTTTTCAAAGATTCTTATAACTTCTTAGATTTTATAATTAGTTGTTTATGTTGTTAAATAAAATAAGATAGTAATGCTTTTAAAATGTCAATTGTATAATTTAAGATAATACCAAGTTTTACATCTACTCCGTTTAATTGTTAAAGTCGTCGTTTTTTTTTTTTTTTTTTTTTTGAGGAGGTTATTTAACTTTTTAAAAGTGGCTTAAAGTATGATCTTTTCTCTGAATCTCAGTAACATAAAGAAGAAAATAAAACTCACAATAACAAAATTCTAAAATTTTCATATTTCAATGTATTTTGGTAATATCAAATATAAATTACCAAGTGTTGATAAATCTATTGTTTAAAATAGTTTAAAGTATCTCAAAATGTATTTATCTTTTTCCATCTTTTACATATTTCAATATCTAATTTCGAATTTATTTTGAATTTTAATCCTCTAAACCAAAATATTTATATCTCCAAGCAAATGTGTTCCATCGTCCAGATACAAAGAGAACACAATAAATGCATAAGAATTTTATGAAATAAAACTCGAAAGTTCACAAGCCAAAACAATAGTTATATCCAAATATAATTCATCTTCCCATATTTTATTACCAAATTATATGACAGTAAAATATATATATATATATATATATATATCACACATGATAATTATAATAAAATGGAAATTATAGAGTATAAAGAACTTATCTGATTCAGTTGGAGAAAACAAGGTAGAAAAGAAAGAAAAAAGGCAATAAATTAAGGAAAGTGTAGCTTTTCAATACTTGAAAAGCAGAAAGGAAAGGGATATTATACTTGGGACTTTCTTCCCTTATTTAAACCTTATTTTCTGCAAACTAACTCTGAAACTCCGCTGCTACTCACACGATTCCTTCACACGTGTCTCCCTCTCATTTCTCTTCTCTTCCGCTGCCGCCCATTGTTTTCATTTCCTTCTTCAACTTTATCCTAATTAATTTTTGGGTTTTTCTCAAACATGAATTTTGTGAACTTAAACTACTTATAATTATGTATTGATATTTAGATCTTTAATTTATAGATCTACACCTCATTTTTATTATTATAGTTACCTTAAATTTGAACATTATATGCATATTGATTTTTGAGTTATTTTATGTGAAACTTTATGCAGCACTAAGTTTTTGTGGATAGAAATTGAGTTACACAATTTATGTTGGGGTTAATTAAGTTTCAGAACTAAATCAATATAAATTCAACATTCAAACATTTAAAATCAATTAATGTTGAGATTGTCTTATGCAATTTATGTAAGATAAAATTTATATAAAAGAGGGCGAAGCGAGACAATGTTGGGGGCAAATTAAGTTTGGTGGCTAAATCAATTTAAATTCAACATTTAAACATTAAAAATCAAATATTTAACAACATAATATACCGGGTAATAAAATTTTGTAAAAAAATTAGGGGGTCTAAAGTCCTCATATCCTATTGAAAGGAAACGCCTTTGCTTATTAAATGAGAGAGTCTTATATAATTGTTTTAGATTTAATATTTAAATGTTCGGTTTGACTTGTTTTAGTCGAAATTTGATGATAGGTCGAATGTTGTTCAGTAGAGTTAGGATTAGGTATTTAGGTTCTTTATATTGTTGGTTTAAATTCAAGTTAGTTCGAAACTTTTAAAGCCTAGATCAATTGTAATAATTATTTGATTTGACCAGATTAGGAAATGAACGCCATGTAGTTGAGGGAATATAGTCAATTGCATAATTCATTTTATGTAATCCTTTCTCTAAATGAAAATTTTATCCACATTATTAATTGAAAAGTTTCAAATCAGTACATTAAAGAATTATATTAAATTAAATTAAGAAAATTTAGAATTTCAGAAATTACAAAAATGAGGAAAATAAGTGAGAACTGTATATGTTAAGGGAAACATAATCAATATTTTTCAGAGAATTAATTAATTAAATTTTAAGAGTACTTAAATCTCTAAAGTATATAAACCAACACAAATATTTCTATAAAATTGATGCATGATTCATATAATCTCGATCGATCCTATTCAGAACCCTTTTTACATGCTGATGTGACCCGTGTTCGTAGTCATACTTCCTCCTACATAATCATGTTTTGATAAATAATACATTTTAGTTATATCAATAACATATTTTAGTTATATTAGTGATACATTTGAGTACGATAATGATATTTTTATATTATATTACTTTTATCTTTACATTATGTAATACTTTTTAATTATATTTGTGAAAGTTGATATATTAATATCATTATGTCATATTATTTATACATTTATCTGATACAAGTAATACTCTTACAATATATTTCAATTGAAATGAGTTAATATCTTTATATAGGGTCATTCTATAGTATACCAGTGGTATTAATACACCAGTGATTTTAACCATTAGATCTTCCATCTTGCATCTTGACCCTTCATTTTCAATTTATCTTTTTTTACCTTACTTCAAAAGTTACTGCAGGAAATTATAAAAATTCCCCCAAATAGTCTAATTTCACAAGATAATGAGTCTATATCCACCTTCTCAAATAATCGTATTTATCCATCAATAACAACCATAAAAACACAATTAAATCTTCTTGTATTATGGAGCATGTGATGACGAATCATTTGAGACCCATATTCGATATATTTTATTTTGTGTAGATGTAATTCTCTTATTAACAAAATAGTTATGAACATAACACCTAAAATCACTGCAACCATGGTTTTGTATGCACAATTAACTTTAAGAAAAAATATGCATTTCGATTTAAATAATAATATTAAATATTAAAATAAATTATAACATTTATGTTTAATTTAATTTCATATTTAATATTAGTAGTGTTGTTTAATTTAATTAAATACTACAGTAAAACCTCTATAAATTAATAAACTCTCTAAAATAATAAAATCTTCCGGTCCCGACTTAGGTCTTTGTAAAAAATCATCAAATTCGATAAGATAATAAGATAATAATTTTTTGAAAAATCCCTTCATAAATATTAGGTCCCATTAAAATTCTAAATTAATAATTTATAAATATTACAACTATAAATATTATGGTAATTTGCTAAAATATGAATCTTTTGTTACTTGATTTTTCTTAAAATTTAAGTGCAATAAATTAATGTAAACATGTATATTTAAGTAATTCAAATGAATTGATACATGCATTCATGAATATAATAATTAATTGTATACAATGAATTGATATTATACATGAATATATTTAATTAGTTACAAAGAATTAGTTGATGTATGAATATAATCAATCAAACATGTATATGAATTCATTTATTTTCAATACATATGTACTAAATTTGCTGAATTTAAAAAAGTCTCTCTTTTAATTAATAAAATATTAATTTATCAATATATTTATATCTCTTTAAATTAATATAATTTCATGGTCCCAAGGTTATTAATTTATAGAGGTTTTACTGCACATTACAAATATTAATTTTATCCGAAACAAATATTAATTATCTTGATCACACCACTAAATTATAAAATATTTAATTTATAGCACCATTGTATAATCTATATGAAATTTCATATGTGAAGTCATTTTTTGATTTGATATAATGTCTTAATACACGATTAACATAAAGAAAATATATACATTTCGATTTAAATAATAACATTAAATATTCAAATAAATTTTAATGTTTCAATTTAATTTAATTTTATATTTAATATTAATATTTAAATTAATCATATTGCTTAATTTAATTAAATACTACATTACAAATATTAATTTAATTAAATACTATATTATAAATAATAATTTTAGCCAAAACAAATATTAATTATTTTGATCATGCCACTAGTTTAAAGTAAATACTAAATTATAAAATATTTAATTTATAGCCGAAACAAATATTAAATGTTATTTAATTGTATATTATTTGCATCCTATTACGGTGTTGTGTGATAATTATTTTTAATTCAGTTGATTGCATGTTATGTCATAAATATTGGTTGGTTGGTTGATGTTGTGTGGTTACTTGATAATGTTTATTATTAATTGACTTGTCATACTAGGTCACTGTATCGACAGTATGCTGGGTCATCGATATTGGTTAGTTGAATGTTATTTCATTGCATGTCGTGTCATCAAGATTGGTTGGTTGCATGCTATTTAATTGGATATTTGTTGCATTTTACTTGTATATGATTAATTAGTAATATCACAATCTTTTGATTATAAAGATTACGATTTGGATATATATCTTCATCCATTGTATAAGTTTAGTGTGGTAGATATGTTGGATTAATTTTAATCGATTTCACGTATCTCTTCATTTATACGTAGTCAGATGAATTTTGATATAAATAAATCATTTAGATTTAGATGAACTTTCGTATGTTAAACAATTTTTACATTTGATGTGATGTCTTAATACACGATTAACATTAAAAAAAATACGTTTCCATTTAAATGTCAATATTAAATATTGAAATGAATTTTTACGTTTAATATTAAAAAAATATGTCTTAATTTTACATTTAATATTACTATTTAAATTAAAAAAAGAGTGTGATTAATTAATTAAATATTAGATTACAAATATTAATTTAATTTCATATTTAATATTAGTATTAAAATTAATCATGTTGATTAATTAATTAAATACTAAATTATAATTATTAATTATCTTGATAACACTACTGATTTAAATTAAATATTAATTTAAAAATATTTAATTAATATAAATATAAAATTAATTATGTGGTTTAATTTAATACTTACAATTGTTGGTGTCAATTGTTGATGTGATTTAATCAAAATCAAATACATATAGCAAGAAAGAGTCTATGTACATTTGAGTTTATGTGCATTTGGGCCTAGTAAAGAGGCTCAATATAACCCACAAGACCACAATTAACAACTCAGCCCAAAAGTCAAAAATTATCTTGATTTTATTTACCATAGTAAAAAAAATTGGTGTATTAATACCACTGATGTATAATAGAATTATCCCTTTATATAATATTAATAATATCATTATGTAGTAAGATTTCAATCGAAAAAAAAAGTAAAATAAATTCAAATCAAATATCAATTACACGGATCCATGTAATTGATACACATGAGAATCACTCATAAACCAAAGCTAGATTAGCCCAATTGAATTGGGCTTCCGCCCTATTTATTGGGCCGTCTTATTACTGAAAAAGCCCAGGCATGGGTGTTTAATCCTGAAATTAACTGACTCGTTTATGGTTATAATCTAGACATAATAGATCATATATTATTTTAAAAAAACTTATCTGCACAAAACTGTAATAGTTAATTATAAAAGTCAATTCTAATCAAGGATGAAAATTTGGGGGGTTTGATGAAAATATCGATATTTTAATTTTACGAAAATATATAAATATATCGGTATTGGTGGAAATATCAGTACATCAAACTTATTAATATTTTTTCAATATTTATTTATATATCTCAATATTGCACCGAAATTTATCGATATATGCTGATATTTCACCGATTTTCTTATATTTTATACCATAAAACTACCGATATTGAAATCGATATCGATATTTGTTGATATTTTATCGATATTTATCGATTTCTCCATATATCACTTATATTCCTGTAATTTATACCATGAAGCCACCTAATATCAAAATCGATACATGAAATTTATCGATATATGTTGATATTTCACCGATTTTCTTATAATTTATACTATAAAATCACTGATATTGAAATCGATATCGATATTTATCGATATTTCCCCATATATCACCTATATTCCTCCAATTTATACCATAAAGCCACATAATATCAAAATCGATACATGATATTTATCGATATTTTACCCATATCTTAATAAAACTTCAAAAAATGAAAATCGATACGTGATATTTAACAATATTTTATCCATATCTTGATAAAATTTTAAAAAATGAAAATATCAAAAATATCAGTTGTAGATTGTTTTTATATCGATCCCATGAAAAAATAAAAATATCAAGGAAATATCAAAAGTATTTTCAAATATTTTCATTCTTAATTCTAACAATTTTTTCATATCGGGAAATATCAAATATATTTTCATTCTTAATTCTAACAATATCACGGACTCACGGGTGACACAAGTTAAAATATATTTTCATCCTTGATTCTAACAATGTCACGGACTCACGGATAAAAGAAACGAAATAAATTTTTTTTCATCTGAAACAACTTAAAATATATTTTCATCCTTGATTCTAACAATGTCATGGACTCACGGATAAAAGAAACGAGTTAAAAAGAATTTTCATCTGCAGCTGCCTTTATAGGGTGGGTTTTACTTACAGATAAAAGAAATGAGTTAAAAAGAATTTTCATCTGCAGATGCCATTATCATAGGTGGGGAGTTAAAAAGAATTTTTATCTGCAGATGCCTTCATAGGTGGGTTTTACTTGAGGATAAAAAAAAGGAGTTAAAAAGAAAGAATTTTTATCTGCAGATGCCTTCATAGGTGGGTTTTACTTGAGGATAAAAAAAAGGAGTTAAAAAGAAAGAATTTTTATCTGCAGATGCCTTCATAGGTGGGTTTTACTTGAGGATAAAAAAAAGGAGTTAAAAAGAATTTTCATCTGCAGATGCCTTTATAGGTGGGTTTTACTTTTGCCAAAGTCAAAGTGTCATGTGACAAAAAAAAAAAAAAAAAAAAAAAAAAAAAAAAATATATATATATATATATATATATATATATATATATCAATCAAATTATTAGGAAAAAGATATTACCACAATTCAAATTTATAGAGAATAAAGTTGTGTAAATTTGTTTGGCAAAATTACATTAATGATAATATTTGATAATGTGAATATGGAAAAAAAAATCCATTGGTATTTTTGACTTGAATAAATTTTTTTTACCCATTTTGACTTAAAAAAAAGAAAAATACCCATTTTATATTATTTTGTCTAAAATATCTTAAAAAATGAAGGACCCCCGCCCCCTTTCACATATACCACTTTTTTTTTAAAGTTTTATTAGTGTTTTATTATTTAATTTTAATATGTTTCTTTATTAATTATTTTAGTGCTTTTTATTTAATTTTTATCAATTATTTATTAATATGGGGTTAAAATTAATTAAATATAATTATTTAAAATATTAAAAAAACACTACATGTATAAAAATGATTTATTTAAAAGTTTCATTTTCAATATAAACTTCTAAAAAAAATTTAAAATAATAATTTTAAAAATTACAACTAAGAAATTGGAAGTCTTGTGTGTATTTTTCTTTATTTTTAATAAAGATAAAAAAATAATTTTCGTATAAAATGATTTTTTTTTTATAGTCAACATGGATATATATTTTTTTTTAATAAAAAATGAGTATTTATCTTCAAATCCCTACTTTGATAATTGCCCAACTCTCAAATCATTATATCATGTAGCTAAACTAGGAATAATGGGACCTCAAATCTTACATTATTCCCATCGATTATTAATTTATTATTAAACTGAGAACTCATACTCTTTATATTTGAATCATGTAGCTAAATTAGGAATGATGGGACCTCAAATCTTACATTATTCCAATGGATTATTAATTTGTTATTAAACTGAGAACTCATACTCTATATTTGAAAATTCAAATATGTTGTAATAATACGGTTTTAACACAATATTGTGGTTTGAAAATTTATTTAGAATAAACTACTTTTTTTATCCTATAAAGTAGGTGGTCCGATACTTTTGGACATTTTTTTTTCGGGCTGGTCGATTTGGACAGTATTTTATAAAAAAATGCAATTTATGCCCAATTTCAGCCCGATTTGCTTAATTGAGCTGAAATTGCATGTGACATGCACGTGTGGACGTATTTTCGAGCTAAGAAAGGCCTAAATCGGACACGCTGGTTATTTTTAAATACGTGACATTTTAAAAATGAATTGCATTTCCTTGGCTTTCCCACTTCGATTTTCCCGTTGGAAACCCTAAATCCCCAAATCCCTAAATTGAAGACCCAAATCCAAAGTTGAAGTTGCTCCCTAATTAGCTAGAACCACGAGGTAATCTCTCATCCACCCCCGGTGAATAGGTAAAACTCCCCCAGACAATCTATCATCGCGATAAGTATTGGGGGTTTTATAGCGTTTATGTTGAATATTGTTTAAGAATTCCAATTCGAGAGAATGAAAGAAAAAACTACGATTTTGAGAATATTGATAATCATGGACTGTAATTTCTTAAAAATTGACCACTATATTTTACACTGGTTTGACACAGCTTCCAAGCCCAAAATTTGTCAAAAACTGCAAAATATCATATAAAATAGGAGATATGGTTTGTAATTGTGGAATTAGAGCTGTCATTCACATTTCTTGGAGTAATAAAAATCCAGGAAGAAGGTTCAATTCTTGCCTCCACTACAATGTAAGTAACTATGTAGCTTTTTATGTTTAAATGTGTCATGTTTAACTTAATTTATGAAATGAAATGTGGTGAATGAAATATTTTTCAAATATAACCATTTTGATTATTTTGCAGAAAGGTGGGTGCGGTTTTTTTACATGGGAGGATCGCCCAATGTGTGGTAGATCAAGAAGTTTGATATCTGGTTTGTTGAGAAGAATGAATGCAATGGAGAATGAAAATACAAGCTTGAAAAATGAAATTGACAACATGGTTGAGGAGATCAATAAGCTGAAATTGCGTAATAGAAAGCTACTGAAATTGTTGGTTTTAATTCCTGTAATCTGTAGTTTTTGGGGTTGGGTGTGGTTTATGGTGTTTTAAATGTGTACCCTGTATTTGCTTTGCTGTTGGAGGATGATTTAGAGTAGTTTTTGTTGCAGTAATCATGTATAAAGATGGATGAATTGGTTTATGTTGAATATTATTTATTTTACAATCCACAGTGGCTGCTTTGCTGTTTATTTTGCAACTTTGCTCACATTGTGCTGTAATCTTGTTTTATGTTGGAATATAATTTTTTGCAATTCAGAATCTGGAAATTGGAAGTTAATATACACACACAAGGAATTCAGAATCTGGAAATTGAGAAATGAACATGTCTTCAACAATTGATAATGGCTTTCACAATTGCTTACATGTACCAAAATAAAATTCCAGCTAGAATTTTAACCATAATGTTATGAGTTTCAAAATACACAATCATCCACAAAATGGAAAAAAAGACCATAATTTCAGAAGATCACCAAATTCTAGCATGAATTTTAAGATAATTTTTCACAAAAAATCCCTACACATCTATTTCTTTCTTGCTCTTTTCTGAATTAGCTCTGAAAGTGTCACAAACTTCTTGCCATCACTTGAAGGTTTTCTTGGTCTTCCACTTGGTTGTCCCTGTTGAAGTTGCTTGTACATTGAAGGAGCATTAACCTGAGATCCCTGTGTTGCAATGGCTTGGACAACTCGGAGTTGGAGCTGTGGCAGAATACAATCCTATTTCAGAAGCCTCATTAAGCATAGATAAAATAGATCACAGTTATCCATTAGGTAGCAATCATCCACAAAATGAGACACTTACATTGTTATCCAATCCAGATTCACATGTGGTTTGTTCAAGTGGAACTGAATTCCTCACTTGTGTCAACTAGCAATTTCACCAAAACACACCATCACAAAATCAAAGAAAGTAAAGCAAATCTAAAGCCCCATTAAATGAATTTGTTCATCAATTGTAGAGCATGTATATCAAAGAAATTCCAGCATCTTTCAACCAACATGTAGCATTAAAGACATTCCTCATATATGAACTGAAGTTATAAAGTCAGTTTACAAGCACTTACTTTATCTTGTAGATTGAAGTCCTCAGCACTTGGGGTTTCTTCTACCAATTCCTCCTTATCCATGTCCAAGTTAATATCCTGCAACAATGAGAAATAGACACAAATTAAAGAGACAAGACTTAATTTCATAAGAATTAAGGACAACTAATCTAATATGTAAGTATGTATTTGAGGACAAGATCTCACATTACCTTCTGCAGGTTGGTCCTCCTTATTTTGAGGACAGGATCTCACATTGTACTAATTCCCTTTTCACTTCTTGCACAAGTATTTATTTTGTTGTCTTTTTAGTTTTACCACACCATGTTTTTTTTTGTTTTTGCACAACTCCCCAACCTCCTTCTTCCTTTTTTTAAAAGGCCTTCCAACTGATCTTGATAAGAAAATTGGAGGCAGAGGTGGTGTTATTCCAGTGTCTTCCCACTCTACCTGACCATTAATTCCTTTTATAGATGACTCATACGCCATTTTGTATACATCAACTGTACACTGCAAGTCTATATAATCCTCTGGATTTGCACCCTCATTATACAATGCACATAATCCATGTTTGCAAGGAATCCCACTTAGACCTCATATCCTACAACTGCAATCCCACTTGTTTAAATCAACTGTGTATTGACTCCCATCACAACACTTAATTTGATAATGGCATCTGGCCTCTTTGATTGGTATACAATCACTCACCCTTTCACTTATTTTTTATATCATCTTTTCAATTCTTGGGTATAGAAATCCCTTCCACTTGTTTTCTGCCCTCTCTCTACTATTATTTAATCTTTTCATCACCCACTCCCTAATCCACTCAAGCATAGATAAAATAGGAAGCTCACTTGCTTCAAGAATACACTTATTAAAGACCTCACACCCATTATTTAGGATTATATCACACTTAGGGAATTCAGAAAAATGGGACTTACTCCATTGCACTGGGGATTTCTCATCTAGCCACCTCCAAGTAGCCTCATTAAGCCTTTTTAAAGTTGTCAATGCCATCTTAAACACACCAACAGCGCTGGCACATGCAGCATTCCATAGAACATTTTTGAGCTCTGCCCTTCTGAAGCCTACAACCTGAAAATTCTGGTGCAAATGTCTCATATAGAATCTGTGAGAAGAACCTGGAAAAACTTCACTAAATGCCTGCACTAACCTCTTATGTTTATCAGATATGAAAGTCATCTCATAATCCTTATAAATGGACAAGTCTATCTTCAAAAGCCTCAAGAACCAATCCCATAACTCACCATTCTCCCTACACGCAACTGTCCAAGCTATGGGATATATACTATTGTTAGGATCTACACCCACAACAGATAAGAGCATTCCTTTGTGTGGACCTTTTAGAAAACAACTATCTACCCCTATTATAGGTCTACAGCCCCTATGACAGTCCTCCTTTAATGCTCCAAGATAGACATAGAATTTGCTAAACCTCTCACATCCATCATCATCCTCTTCAATCCCTAAGATCACAGTTGAGGCAGGATTGCTTCTCCTTAACTCCTCAACATAATTCCGAAACAGATTATATTCCTTGTCAGTGTAGTATCCATAAATTGTCTACATTAACAAACCTAAACTTTAGTCTTAATTAATCTTAATTAATGCATACTAATTAAAGTAAGGGATAGTATGGCACCTCCTGCTGGACACATTACACTTGTCAAATTTGTAGAAATAAGGAAAAGTTAATTAAAGAAAATTGAAAGAAAAAAATAAGAAATTCTTTTCCATCTCTTCCTCTCTCCAGACATCACCGTCTCCACTGCTCTTTTCTCCCTCCATTAGCAAGCTTCTTCCAGCAAGGTTTTTTTTAGTTTCTTCAGTTTATTTTGTATTTCATGTCAAGCCGGTTACGATTGGAAGTTCGGTTTTGGAATCGATTTATTTTTTCCTTGGTTCTTCTCCTTTCCCCTTTCCCTCCCCTGTTTGGCTGTTGTTGTTCTGCTGCTGTTCTGACGATGGGTGTTGCCGGCGCTTGGTCGCGCCGGCGAGTCGAATGGTGTGGTGGACGGTGTTTGTTTCGCCGGCGGAGGAGTTGGGAGCCGTCGCTTGCAGCGGCGGCAATGTTTGGTATATATGTATATATGTATGAATCTATATGTGTGTATATATATTGTATATCTATTGTTTGTGTTGTTGTGTGTGGAGGATGGTGATGGGAAGAAGCCGGCGCCGGTCGCGTCGGCGTGGCTGATGAAGGAGGCCGCCGCGGCTAGCGGCGGCAGTGACGGTGGTTATATAAATATATATGTATGAATGTGTGTGGATTATTATTTATATATGTTGTTTTGGGTGTGATCTGAGTGTTATTTGGATGTGGTGTTGTTGATGGTGGCGTAGTCGGCGACGGGAGGTTGCCGGAAGTGGAGGCGGCGAGCGGCAGTGGGCACAACAGAGACGGGGAGGCAGGGGGGGCTGTTTTGGGTTTTGAGGGTGCAATGAGGAATTTAATTAAAACTAGGGACTTAGTTGCAAATTCCTGAATTTAGGTGAAATAACATTGTAGTCCCTGAGCCATTAGGTATTCACTGATTAGTCCTTAAATTTATGAAAAATCTTCAGATTAATCCCTGAAATTTATGAACATTAACAGGATGACCCCAGAACTTATCTAAGATAGTAGATTGACTCCAAAACTTCTATAAAATAGTAATCTAACCCCAGGATATGATAATTTCGATATTATGACCCCATGATATGATAATTTCGATATTTAATGTCCTACGATGATATAAAATAATATAAGACAAGACAAACGGACCCTTTAAGCAAGAAAACCCTAATTTTAGGGGCGAAATCCACAAACCCTGATTTTCAGTAAATCCTAAATTTAGAACCCCCGTCTATCGATTTTCTCTAGGGTTTATTCTTTTATAGATTTCGCTAGACTTAAGCTATTTAAATCAGATAATAAGCCCATTTCTATTCTCTGTAGGAAATACACGTGCGGGACCGAACTAAGAACAAGATCGAACGTTTCTTGGACAGGATTCTGTGAAAAATCCAAGGTGGGGGTAAAATCTTAATTATGTTTTAAATTGTACAGTTTTACGGAAAATTATGTGACTATGTGATTTGAATTCCGTCATTATGTGGCGTCGATTTAAAGTGAAATGTTTTCACTACATGAACAGTATTCGAGTAAATTATATGATATTGAAAGCTATTGATTTCAAGAGACGTAAATGAGACTGGTTTCATGAGATGAAAAGACGGGAAATTCCCGCATCAAAAGGGTTTCTTTAGAAACCAACATATGTCAAAGGTTTTCTGTACCTATGTGTTATGTGAAATATGTGGACAACGTGAACGTGGTTAATGTGTACTATGTGTTATGTGGGAACTATTATGTGAAAAATTTAGCTGCGTCTGCGCTTTCACGCCAAGTAGGGTATTCCTTGTTGGAAACCCATCAAAAGGGGATATTTTTCGAAATCCCAACACGAAGGGGTGTAACAACCCGAAAGGGGTTGGCTTGGGGCCCTGATAGGTCTTCTTCGGAAACCTATCCACAGTTTCATTGGGACTACTTGGGAGTCCACAACGTGATTTATGTTTTTATTTTAAAAATAATATATGTATTATTTATACCCCTGTTACTGTACAAGTGGACCCCACTAAGTGTTCTTTTGACACTTACCCCTTCTATGTTTCATTTTACAGAAAGTTCTGAAGGCAAGGAGGGGTGAATAGAAATGTCTGTTCTTTTTGCAAGTATATATGAAAGTAAATGTGTGATCAGCATTTCTGAAACCCTAGTCATGTATGAAACAATGGCTATGTGTTTTGATCTAAACATGATTGTTTCCTCCGCTGCAATGATATAAACCTTTTGCATTTCAATGGTTATTTCGAGATCTTGTCTATTTTATAATTTCTTCAGTTTTGGGATTTTTGCTGGACGCCCTATAAAAAGGCTGCGTTTACACTCTGTTTTTAGAAAAAAAAAATTCACGTTTTAACTCTCTATGAAAATGGGGCGTGACAGTCAGGATCCCCCTTATCATTCTCATTGCCCTTCTCTTTGCTCTATAAGCACAATCCCTAGACACACTGCATCCAATCTTCCCAATAATGTCTTGCCTAAAATTCTGCACCCTCCTCTTTGGATCACTAATAAATTTCCTCATAAACCGCTCACTCAACCACTTACTCCTGACATTTCTAACATTCCTAGTAGTGGGACAAGTGTGCACATTATTTACCAATCTAACCCTGAAGGAACCCTCATCTAGAACTTTTATCAAGTTCACCCTCAACTTGCAGTTATCCACAACACACTTAGCATAACATCTAGAGGGATCACTCTTAATAATCTTCAAAGACCTATGTGTTTTAACAACATATGAATTAATTGCCTTCTTGAAATCATCCCTATTTCTAAAAGTTAGCCCAACCTCAAACATGAGATCATATACACATTCATAGTTAAAAAGAGGAAAAATAACATGTTCATCCTCACTATCACTATCTTTGTATTCATCAAATGTGTACCCAGTATTCACCACATCAGGCTCACTTTCCTCATCTAGCCCTCCCACTTCAGGTCCACCAACATTTACCCCTCATACTTCAGGCTCACCCTCATCTACCACATCAGATTCATATTCTGAATTCATGCAATAATTAGACTCTTTCATTACATCATCATCATATTTATTATTTACATCAACATCACAATTCAATTCATGCATAAAGTCATCTACATGATCATTCAATGATTTATCTAATCCCATGTATTCAGGAAAGTCATTTCCTATCACCTCATCTACCCCATCACCAACAACCTTTTCAAACTTTTCAACATACACATGAAAACACTTAACACTAACATGTTTTAAAGTCATTTCCTTAAATAATGCATCAGTATGTAAAAGCCTAAAACCCCTATTTTGAATTAAGTAGAACCTCCTATCCCATTCTCCTAATTCAACCTCAGTCTACCTTTGCAAATCCTCTAGGCACACACTTTCAGCTTCTACATAATCATAATTCATAATGGTGCCACCTCTATATTGAGCATCAATATAAGTAATAAACTCACCTCCAAAGTGAATGACAAGAGTGATGAATTGGTGCTCCTTGTCTATCCATTTACAAAACAAAACAGAAAAAATCATTAACTTTTAATAGAATATATATCTCATCATTAAATAAAGCCCACAGGTCCAGGAATTTTAAATTTGACTTATGAGGTAGTTGCCAGTAAAAAACTCCACAATAGCAGCTGTTGGAATTAACTGTAATAATTTGTGTTAAGTATCCAAATAAGTGTGCAGAGATGATAGAAGTGTTTTGTTTTACTTTGTTTGCAGGGAAAACAAGTCATAAGCAAGATTGATAATGTTATTGGGATCATTATTAGGATCTGAAGAGCCTGATAGGTATACTAATATACTGTACTCTTTACTCTTTTTTCAAACATGTGATATGAATGTATCTATGTGGACCCAAACTGGAATTGAAAAAATTTATAAAATAACATCATTTAGGACCACAAAACCTCACCCCAACCTACCCTTCAATACAATTAGTAAATCCCACCCACCCATCAACACAAAACACAATATAGATATGTTGTACCCTACCCCACATGTCTGGAAAAGACCCAAATCATAATATAGTGTATATAGAACGTGTAAATAAAAAAGGAACTCTAATAGTATAAAACATTTGATGATAACTAACCATATTTGGGAGGTGGGAAATGTTGCAGTTTCCTATCGCGTTTCTTCACCATATTCCTCTAACAGATGATGCTTCACAGACAATAGGGTGTGGCAACTTAATGGATGTTTCTAGCACCAACATGAATCTTCTCTAACGGGATGATTGTGGAATGGGTGTTAGGGATTAGCTTTGGATTTGGGTCTTCAATTTAGGGATTTGGGGATTTAGGGTTTCCAACGGGAAAATTGAATAGGGAAAGCCAAGGAAATGCAATTCTTTTTTGAAATGCCAAGTATTTAAAAATGTTCGACGTGTCCGATGTAGGCCCTTCTCAGCCCGAAAATATGTCCACGCTTGCAATTTCAGCCTAATTAAACAATTCAGGTTGAAATTGGGCATAAATTACATTTTTTTGTAAAATACTGTCCAAATCAGCCAGCCAAAAAAAAGTGTCCAAAAGTGCCAAGCCGCCTACTTTACAGGGGAAAAAAGTAGTTTACTCATTTATTTATAAAAGTTTATTTAACAATATATAGTGTAATCGATGTATTTTAAGAAAATAAATGAAGTCGCCACCACTGATGACGACTTCTGACAAAACTGACAACTTTACTTCTTGGTCGCCATCACTGGTGGCGACCAATAATTATTTTAATAGTTTATAATACTAGTCGTCACCGGTGGTGGCGAACAACCTTATTTTAATAATATATTTAATATAAGTCGTCATTGTCAGTGACGACCAAGTATATTTAATTATTTTAAATATAAGTCACCACCCAAAATGTATTTTAGCTAACATATTTCGTGTACTTAAAATATATAAGTGTTAGTTATATTAATTAGACAATATTATTAAGCTTTTTTAATAGAATATTGTAACTTCAATTTTTTATTAATAAAAAATAGTGTAAAAAATGAAGTTTAATAAAATAGGTGAAATCGCCACCCTAACAAATCTCATTTTAATTAATTTTTAATAGAAGTTGCCACCACCGACTTATAACAAATTTCATTTTTTTAATAATTTTTAATACAAATCATCACCACTGATGACAACTTTAATTAATTTAATTTTTTAATATTAGTCGTCAAAATCGGTGGTGGTCATCATAAAATTTAATATATTTAATGATCGATGACGAACAAATATGAGTCAGAAATGTATGGATATATCCATTTCAGGTCAAAACAGATTCTTTATTTGTACGTTGAGACCTTTAGTGAGTTTCGACAATATTTAATTTGTTACAAATTAATTCGTGTATTTTAAATATTTATTAATAAATATTATTGTATGATAATTCATTTTGTTTGTAAGTTAATCTTAATTATTATATCATATATGATATTAATAATAACTAATATAAGATTGAAATAAACATATCAAACAACTTCATATAAATATTACTAATAATACTAAGCAGTTCTATAACGACGTTATTTTGCAATGTTATTTAATATTTAATATTTATTTATAGTTATTTAATATGTTTATTTTCCTCTTATATAATTTTACACGGTATTTTGTTAATAAATATTCCAAATTGCAATATTCTATTAAAAAAACCATTCATTAACATTCGTAAACATGTTCAATTATTAAATAAACGATACCAACACATTCTTAAGATAAATAAATGAGCATGAACAACTCTCATTCGTTCGAGTTCAACACGTTTACTCCCCTATATATGATCTTAATAATATTTATTGATAGATATAACTAACACTTACGTATTTAAAATATACGAATTAATTTGTAACAAATTAAATATTGTTGAAATATACGTGTTCGTTATCGATTATTAAATATATTAAATTTTATGATGATTGCCACCGATTTTGGCGACTAGTATTAAAAAATAATTAAATAATTAAAATCGTTATCGATGGTGGTGACTTGTATTAAAAATTATTAAAAAAGTGAAATTTGTTATAAGTTGCCATCACCCGTGGCAAATTCTATTAATAATTAATTAAAAATGAGATTTTCATTAGTCGGCACCACCACTTATTTTATTAAGCTTCATTTTTTACACTATATTTTGTTAATAAAAATTTAAAATTGCAATATTTTATTAAAAAAGCCTAATAATATTACCTAATTAATATAACTAACAATTGCATATTTAAAGTACATGAAATATGTTAGCTAAAATACACTTTAGGTGGTCACTTATATTTAAAATAATTAAATATACTTGGTCGCCACCGGCAGTGACAACTTATATTAAATATATTATTAAAATAAGGGGTAAAATGCGCGAAACCCCCTTATGATTTGAAAATCTTGCGTCGGTCCCCCCTTTATTAAAAGAATGACAAGATTTACACTTGTGATATGATTAAACATGTGTGAAATCCTCAATTCCGTCTTACTTGACAAGAGTGTGTTTCACTCGCTGAATGTGCAAATTGTTGTTGATTTTTTTTACTTTTTCACTTGTGTTTTGACATTTATACCCTTCCATTATATATAAAAGCAACGACATTTGATTTGTATGGTTGAAAAATAGATGTCTAAGAATTTTATATAAATTAGAAAAGGTAATAAAAAGATGGATGAAGCTATACACACCCCAAAAATTGTGTTCTTATGTCTTTCATTTTAAAAAAGAATGGAGAGTGTTTAATAAATGTTGGGGTGTGTATAGTTTCATCTTATTAAGTACAATTATTATAGATAAACTTTCAACAATTATTCTGTATCTCATATAATTTAATAGTAAATGAGGTCATATTTGGTAGAGTATGGACAAATGTTATTTGAAATTCTATAATAACACTTAATTTTGGATAAACAAACTTGGCTAAAATGACATATTTTGGGATTGGAGTGTATCAACCATAGAAATATTATCTTCATACAAATCAAACCATAAAGACCATCAGTTCGCAACAATGATCAACATCATTAACAAAGACTTAGTCAATAAAACAACACAAAAAGTCTTCTTTGAAGCTTGAGTCCAAACAAAGGATCCTTATGGTTTTGGAATTGCAAGAGAACCAGTGATACCAAACCCTGCAAAACAACTAGAATTTGAGTTCACTTATAATACTAATATCTGCAGTGCCATATCCATTATAATAACACAAGAAACAAGCATTGGATAAACAGTGATCACCTTCATACACAAGTTGTCATTTTGACGAGCCCGTGACAAAAACCCGGAGGCCATCGTTCCCCAATTCAAGCTGTTCCTCCTGTATTTCCCTTGCTGAATCCACAGCAGAAGGGTTGCATCCATGCACCTCTATTATTTCAAGACTCAAAATGTCTCCAATACTTGAAGAGATCCCCTCGAGTTCAGAGCAATCTTGAACAACGAGGTGCTTCAGTCTCGGGAAGTGGGTGTCATCGGCTACCCACTCCATCAGAGTCAACCTTTCAAGTAGAAGAAACTACAATTAATTAAACAGAACCATCCAACGACAACCCACAAGAAATAACCCCAATTTAACTTCAAATTCAAATGAACAAGAACAGAACCATCCAACGACAACCCACAAGAAATAACCAAATTCAAATGAATATAACTTCAAAAGAGTAGCTCCAAGTTAACAAATAAATCCAGCAAACAAAAATGATATGTTTCATTCACACAATAGAAATTGCAAACATCCCAACATTCAAACCCTATCTGCAAATAAGTAAATCCAACAAACAAATCATTCTAACATGCGCGAACGGCAAAAAAGCATTTCCAAAACATTTTTTGGATGAAAATTGAACAACATTGTTGGATAAGATGAGAATCGAACTTATCGAAACAATAATGAATCTTCACGAACACACCAACTTCGTGATTGCCAAGGAACCCTAAACCCTAAAATTCCTCACTGTATTTCACTCGCCACCTCCGAAGAACCCTAAACCCTAAAATTCCTCAATGTATTTCTGTAATTTCAGTTGATTAAAGTGAAAATTTCTGAAATTTTTGGTAAGGAATGCGAAGCCCTAATTTTGGATGAGCCCTAATTTTTTCCTTTTCTCCCTCAAGTGTGGTGAATTAATTTTTACTATTAGTAATTCCTCATTTTACAATAAGGGCATAACGGGGCATTCACATATAAAATTAACACCATTAGCTACAGATTAAAAAAAAAAAAGAGTATGCATGTTTAATCATATCACAAGTGTAAATTTTGTCATTCTTTTAACAGAAGGAGGACCGACGCAAGATTTTCAAATCACAAGGGGTTTCGTGCATTTTACCTTTAAAATAAGGTTGGTCGCCACCAGCAGTGGTAACTAGTATTATAAACTATTAAAATAATTATGATCATCACCGATGGTGACAACCAAAGAGTAAAATTATCAGTTTTGTCAAAAATCATCACCGATTATTTTCTTAAAATACATCGATTATATTATATTTTGTTAAACCACTTAAAAAAAAGCCTAACAATACATAGTAGTGACTAGTGAGAGAACAAACTTATCTCCTCCAAACTGTATATCAATTTAGTCAACTCAGTTCCCTCGCTCGTTCATGGAATTCATACACTTAATCTTGCTCCTCCTTGTCCTCCTCGGGTTTCTCCGACCCTTTCTCATAAAAAAATTAAGAAAATATCCTCCAAGTCCATTTCTCTCCTTACCGGTAATAGGCCACCTGTATCTCTTCAAGAAACCTCTTCATCAAACCTTGGCAAAGATATCCAACAAACACGGCCCGATCCTGCTGCTTCAGTTCGGTTCGCGGCCCGTGCTCGTGGTCTCCTCCCCCGCCGCCGCGGAGGAATGCTTCACCAAAAACGACACCGTTTTCGCCAACCGTCCGAGGTTGCTGGCCGGGAAACACCTCGGCTACAACTACACGTCGCTTGTCTGGGCCTCGTACGGTGACCACTGGCGAAACCTAAGACGGATTGCTTCGATCGAACTCCTGTCCATGAATCGGATCCAGATGCTGTCCGACATACGCAGAAAAGAGATCCAATCGCTCGTTAAACGCCTCCTGCGAGGGACGAACGATGTCGTATTTGAGGTGGTTGATATGAAAACGATGTTTTTCGAAACGGTGCTTAATGTTATGATGACTATGATCGGTGGGAAACGGTATTACGATGATGATTCAGGGAACTTGGAGGAGAGGAGAAAGTTTAAGGAGATCGTGACGGAGACTTTCCGATTGAGTGGGGCGACGAATATCGCTGATTTTGTGCCCATCTTGAGGTGGGTTGGGATGGATAAACTGGACAAGGAGCTGGAGAATTTGCAGGAAAAGAGGGATAATTTCATGCAGGATTTGATTGTTCAGAGGAGAATGAGAATCAAAGGTTTTGAAGAACAGAGGAATAAGACATTTACTGATGTTCTTTTGTCTCTCCAAAAAACTGATCCTCAAGGCTATACTGATGCAATTATCAGAGGGATGATGCAGGTAACTTGTTATGTACCTGTGCTAATTTGTTTTGAATGTTTATTTCATCTTGTTTTATGAAAAAACTATTTAAACTAAGAATCTTTTTTTGCACTTTGCAATCAGATTGTGTTTTTTTTTTTTCTTGATTAAGCCCCAATTCGAGGCTTTTATCACTTTGCAATGTAAACACTCTTTCTGGGCAGAAATAGAATTTTTCATTCGATTTTTTTTGTTCAAATTGAGCTTGTGTTGAATAAAAATCTGAGAATTAATTTGAAATTGAGAGTGTTTTGGGCTTACGTTACATGTATTTTGGTTAAAACATCACGAAATTAAATTTGATTTTGACCGAAAAAGTTATCAGAAAACGGGTAAAGGATGCAAACTGAAAAGTCGGGACTTTAGGTACAATTGGAGGAAAAGAAAAGGCGGCAAAGTGCAAAAATAATCATATTTCGTGTTTTGTTTAATTGCAACCATTTTATGTGTATGTTAGGAACTTAGGATACATAACAAAGATGGCATAAACTATGATGTAGGTGATGTTATCAGCCGGTACAGAAACTGGAGCATCTACAATGGAATGGGCACTGTCGCTTTTACTCAACAATCCAAATTCTCTAATCAAAGCGCAAAACGAAATCGACGAAGAGGTAGGACATTCAAGACTAGTCGATGATTCCGACCTTCCTCACCTACCTTATCTCCAAGGAATCATAAACGAGACGTTTCGCATGTGCCCGCCTGGTCCCCTGTTGGTCCCACATGAGTCATCAGTAGAGTGCACTGTTGGGGGATATAGAATCCCCCGAGGGACAATGCTGCTGGTGAACATATGGGCCATGCAACATGATCCTAAATTGTGGGATGAGCCAGAGAAGTTCAAGCCGGAGAGGTTTGTTGATTTCGAAGGGAAAATCAATGAATTTGTGTTGATGCCGTTTGGACGTGGAAGAAGGGGGTGTCCTGGGGAGAATTTGGGGATGCGTGTCGTTGGTCTAGCCCTGGCTTCGCTCATTCAGTGCTTTGAATGGGCGAGAGTTGGTGACGAGATGGTGGATATGACAAGGGGACCAGGGCTGACCATGCCCAAGGCTCAGCCACTTGTGGCAAAATGTAGACCAAGACTCAAGATGGGGAGTTTGCTCTCACACCTTTGAACAAATTCTATGCAATTTCACAAGATTAGAGCCTCTGATCCTCTTTATAAAAAAATACATCATTTACTTGTATAAATAATAAAACTGAACTCTATTATTTTAGTCAATAATTTTTTATCTATATGGTGATTTAGTCATTAGAATATATATGTATATCAACACTATTATTTTACTGATATAATTAATATTAACAAAAAAAGTATTATGTCAAAATAAAATCGTTTTATTTATAAGAGAAAAGAATAGTTTTTTATTATATAGTATGGGTCCCGTATGATGTAAGGAAAGATTGTTTATAAATTGATTTTTTTTATGTATTGTTGATATATATATATATTAGAAACACAATTGACATTAATATAAATAGATCAAAGACTAAATAGTAATAAAACAAAATAAAAAAACAATGAGCCAATGACCATGATCACTCTTTTGGAAAAAGACCAATATGGAAGGTTCTGTAAAATCTGTCTTGCGTGTGAAAGTGTGTTCACGCACTCGCGATCACGACTTTGACATATTAATGTTGTATCTGTTTGATTTGTTTGGACTATTGACCAATCGTCGCGTTATGACAAATTAAGTGCTTATCTTGTAATTGGAATTTTAATTTGCCATACAAATGTTGTACTCATCTGATATAAGAGCTCTATTTACGGCTTTAATGCTTGGAATATCGATCTATATTAATTCAAATTTATTCGAAACTATCAATTAAAATACCATTATGTTAGCCATGTTTCCTAAAAACAATGTTATAATCTGATTTTTTTGTTTGTTTTGTTTTTTGAACTTATATTGAATAAATGTAATTTATTATCTCTTAACAATAATTTCTGATTTCTTAGTAAAATAAAAAAAATCAATTCCACATCATACTTACCAATATCATAATTAATTATTATTAAATATTAAAAGTTATCGAGATAATAATCCTTGCACACATAAACGATGCAGTTTGAGTACATTTGAGACAACTCTTGCTATATAGATCAGAGGATAGAGAATACAATTTCACTAAACCAACAAATATATATATATATATATATATATATAATTTGAATAAGTGGGACTTCTTTTTCCTCCATAATGACGTGGCCATGTATTGATGGAAAGAAATAAAATAAATTCGCTCCAAAGCATGATAATGGCAAGCCAATCCACCATATTTTTTCATGACAGAAAAATAAGATAAAAGGAGATGAGATCAAGAGTGTTGATGATCATGTTGAATATGAATAGTGTGAGTTTGAATTGTAAGGAAACAAACATATTTTGTTTTCAACAGGGCCTTCTTAATGATATCAGTGAATCCAAATTTGAAATGAGATTATAATGACTGATCTCGTAAGAGGATGAAGTTGTTGTTTTCAAATTAAGCAAACTTGAATTTTGATTAAAAAAATAAGAAAATATAAGTAAAGAGATGTAAAGTCATGGCCGCTTTTATTGAAAAGAAGAGAGACCCTTGTCTTTAAAATGTCTAGAATGTGCACACTTGGAATTCGATTTCTTAGTTTGGCCGTCTACTACACTACTTCTAGACAAGAATACCCCTTGTGGGCCAAAACAAAATAAATATAAATATATACCCACCCCAAAACCAATGGTATAAAAACATCATATACAAATTCACACTCTGCATTAATCCTCCAAATAAAAATGGATCCCCAATTGGTTTTGTACATTCCACTAGCATTTGCTCTATACATAATCACAAAACATTTCTTCCACAAATTACACAATTACCCTCCCACTCCCCTTCTCAACCTACCCATTATAGGCCATCTCCACCTCCTCAAAAAACCTCTCTACCGCTCGTTGGCCACCATCTCCGACCGCTACGGCCCCGTCGTCCTCCTCCACTTCGGCTCCCGCCGAGTCCTCGTCGTCTCCTCCCCCTCCGCCGCCGAGGACTGCCTCTCAAAAAACGATGTTGTTTTCGCCAACCGCCCAGACTTGCTCGCCGGAAAACATCTGGGCTACAACTACACTTCCTTGGCGTGGTCCTCTTACGGCGATCACTGGAGAAACCTGCGAAAGATATCGTCTATCGAGATTCTGTCGACTCACAGGCTGCAATTGCTGCAAGGAATTCGAGCAGATGAGGTTAAGTCCATGATTCGGAAGCTTCATCGGGCTTCGGAGGAGCGGAGGTTGGTGGACATGAAGACGGTGTTCTTTGAGCTGACGATGAATGTGATGATGAGGATGATCGCCGGGAAAAGGTTCTACGGCGAGAAGGTGGAGGAAGTAGCGGAGGCGCGGCGGTTTAGGGAGATCGTTACGGATACATTCCGGTTGGGGTCTTCGAATATGGGGGATTTCTTGCCGGTGGTGAGGTGGTTGGGAGTGGGCGGGGTGGAGAAAGAACTGGTGGAGCTGCAGAGGAGGAGGGATGCTTTTATGCAGGATCTAGTTCAGGAGTGTAAGACTAGGCTCGGCGGCGGCGGCGGCGGGGAGGAGGAAGGGAAGACGAAAACGATGATTGAAATGCTGTTGGAGTTGCAGGAGAAAGAGCCTAAATATTATACTGATGCCATGATAAGAAGCTTAATGCTGGTAAGTCTCTTCTCTTTCATGCCTTTCGATCTTTCCTTATAATTGATTTGCGCTGTTTTTCTGTTATATTCTTTACTATGTTTATATTTTGAATTTGTGTTTTCTTTAATTGATTCCTGCTCAACTTATTAGTATATATGATGAGTTCTTTATTTGGATCCTAGATTCTATATATTCAAGAAAAATTTAAGGTAAATATAATTAAAGTAAAATAAAGAAATAAATTAGTATATAGTCTGAATTCTCAGTTATATACAGTATTTCATAACACTTAATGAAAGATTCCCTAACATTTAATAGAAAATGAAATATAGACTACAGCAAAAAAAATATGGTATGAAATTTGTTTACATTTATTGGCCAATACACAAATGAAATACGGGATTTATGAGATATTTAGATTCATAAAACACGTAAAATTTCATTTCACTACGTAACATCATCACCTAGCATTTGGTCGTGTATACTTATAAACTAAAACATAATTCTAAAGAGAATAATAAAAAAAATAGTATATTAATCATCTACCAACAATTTAAAGATGGAATCGAGGAAAGTAGGTGTGAATATGATATAAAGTAAACATGATGATACTAAGCAAAGAGAAAGTGTGATATGGAATTAAGAAGCTACGCCGCTTTAGTCAAACTTTGTGGAGTTTCATAGACGCATAAAGTGAAAGGATTGCAATGTGGGCTTTAGACTACTCTTATTGCTGACCCTCATCCAACCCAACAATAAAATATTAATTTCTCTCTTTTCCACCTATACAATCCACAACCCAACCTAATTCCAACATTTTCATAGTTTATTAGTGACACCAACCCAACCCAACTCAATATTTAATAATTATATATTATTTTGTGAGCATATTTTTTATTATATTTCACAATAAATTAAATCGAAATTACAATAATTAAAATACGAAATCGATTTTACAATAATTGAAATACGAAATAGAAATTACAATAATTGAAATACGAAATCGAAATTACAATAATTGAAATACGAAATCGAAATTACAATAATCAAACTATAAATTATTTATTTAATTATCAATACCAAATTGTGAGACAAATGAGAATGAATTTTGGATTGGTGAGTAAATATGTTAATATTGGACTCTATTTATAGAGAATTTTTTTTTATGAATTTTGATATTTTTTAATTTTTTTTAAATAAAAATTATTTTCAATGTTAATACTTTAAATTATATCCGAAAAAAAATAATCGAGACTAATAAAAAAATGACACGTGTATAGATTATACACAAAATGAGTGTCATGACATTGGTCACCATGTGAATGTCATGACATTTTCATTCTCTCTCTTATTAAAATATTAATATAAGTGGTGACATTTGGTGGTGACATCCACCAAATGTCACCAATAAGAGTAACCTTAGAGCAAAGAAAATTATACAAGATTGGGAAAAAGAAGAGGTAAAGCTAAAAAAAAAGAAAAGAGAACAACTAACATTTGGTAGAGTAATCTCAGATTTACAACAAGATTGCACATTAATACATTGATTTACTTTTTTAACGTAGAAGATCATTAATATTTTTTTTATATTGTATAATTTAGTAAAATGATAAATTTACTTTTACTGATAATACATAAATAATGTGATTATAAGACAAATTTATTATCACATCATTCTTTTGAACTATTAGTATATTTACATAAAATTCAGGTCTATTTTTAATAATTTATCAATATTATGGTAGAAAAGTAAGAAAATGATATTATTTGGTAAGAAAATCTTCTTTATTTGGTAGAAAGTAAAACAACTATATCTATATAGGTCGATGATCAAATTCTAAATTCTTCACATTTTTTGAATGGATGAAAATGACTTTAAATTGAAGTTGATTTTCGATCAAAGTTTTAAAATGTAAATCTACTTATATTTTAAATAATTATGTGAAAGTAATGTCGGCCTAGATAAGACTACTTAATTTTTTTTTTCTAGGTCTCAATTAAAATTAATTAATATTTTGAGCCTACAATAGTTCATCATTTACCGAGCATTATTTCAAAGTGATACTCTATATCCCTAGTCTTAGGGATGACAATCGAGCGGGTATGGGATGGGTTTGGCTTGTTCTAGGACCGATCTTGTCCCACTTGAAAATTCATCCTGTTCCGTTTCTACCCACCCTGTGAACCCGACTGTAAACCCGCTCCTCCTAGCTGGCTATAGTTTCTCGTTTGTTTTTCTATTTTTTTTTTTAAGAATGACAACCATTCAAACTAATTTAAGTTTTTAACCACTTGAACTAAAATAACAAGAATACCATTACCATACTTGTAATATTTCTTACAACATATCAAATTGAAATATTTAAATCGAATCCCAACATTAAAGAGAAATTTACATACATATCATTCAATGCAAAAAAAAAAACATATCAAAATATTTAGAAATTTTTTAACCCAATCCCAACTATTTAAATGTCCTTGATTTTTATTTTATTGCAACATTAGAAATTATATGAAATAAATTATATATATATATATATATATATATATATATAATTTCAACATGAAGATTTAAAAAATAGTGATGATCAGAAGACCAACAATTTGTAAAATTTATGGTAAAAAACGAACAATCACAAAAGTAACATAATAAGATAATGAAAAATTTAAAATAACGAAGAGATGGCAAAACATTAAATATAATCAAAATTGACAATTTTACCTACTAAGAAAATAAGTAGGAAAAGAGAATGAAGGGTATTTTTGTCCAAATTTTTTTTTTTTTAAATCTTATTTGGCTATTCCTATCCATTATGGATAATATCGAAGTTTGAGTAGGGTTGGTTAGGTACTGTATACCGAAATTTTTTTTTCATACCATATACCTTTCGATACGCCAAAAAACATATCGATATCGTATCGAAATTTTCGATATACCGAATTTTCTGTATATTGATAGCGTATACCGTTTGATACCGAATTATCGAATTTTTCGGTATACCGAAATTTACCGTTATACCATATCGAAAATTACCAAAAATATCGAAATTTACCGAAATATATCTATATATATATAATAATAATAATAATATATATTATTAATATTAATATATTTCGGTATATACCGAAATACCGAAATATCGAAAAATTCTAAATCCCCATACCGATACCGAAAATTTCGATATTTTCGGTATTTTTCGAGACGGTATGCACGATATACCGAAATTTTTGATATTTTGCTCAGCCCTAAGTTTGAGGACGAAAATTACAAATTTTGTTGACATATAAACATCTTCCTTTCACACATATGAACTCACTCAATGCTATGCACAGGTTATGTTAATAGCCGGCTCAGACACATCTGCAGGAACAATGGAATGGGCACTCTCTCTCTTGCTCAACCACCCACACGTCCTCAAAAAGGCACAATCGGAGATCGACCACCTCATCGGAGACAACCGTTTGCTTGAAGAAGCAGACATCGCGGAGCTCCCATACCTACGTTGTATTATCAACGAAACGCTACGCATGTATCCTGCTGGTCCTTTACTTGTCCCTCACGAATCCTCTGACCAATGCATTGTCGGAGGCTACCGTGTCCCTGCTGGCACCATGCTGTTGGTGAACGCGTGGGCTATACATAACAACCCCAAGAACTGGGAAGACGCAACAGAGTTCAAGCCGGAGAGATTTGAAAAAGTTGATGGGAGTCGAGATGGGTTCAAATTGATGCCTTTCGGGTCGGGAAGGAGGGGTTGCCCCGGCGAGGGGTTGGCGGTGCGCATGGTGGGGTTAGGGTTAGGCTCTCTTATTCAGTGTTTTGATTGGGAAAGAGCTGGTGAAGAATTGGTTGATATGAGTGAAGGTGTGGGATTGACGTTGCCTAGAGCCACACCATTGATGGCTTATTGCAAACCTCGCTCTGTTGCCAGTTATCTTCCATGATCTATCTTCTCATTCACCTCTCTCCTAAAAATTAGCTATCACAATTTAAGTCAATATTTTGGCTCAAGATTAATGAGTATAAAGTATAATATTTACATTTCATTTACTCTATAGATGAAATGTGGTTTGATGCGATTTATAGAAAAGAGGATTCTATGAATATTATTTTCAATTGAGTTTATTATTATTTTTCTCAATAAATTAGATGTTTGGTAATTTCGAACTTTAAGTTTTCTGGTTGGAAATTTAGGAAATATCCTTTTGGGCATTGCGAATTCTGCCCAATTTCAGACTGAATCGTTCAATTTATTTGAAATTATACGTGAATCGTACGAGCTCACCAATTAGGGTTTTTCGGACGAATTTCGTTGATATGGTGTTTATTTATCACTTGGCTAATTTAAAAATCTTTCCTTGTATGGGATAAAATTTAAAAATCTTTCCTTCAAAAAAAAAAAATTAAATATAAAAACAGAAAAATAAAAAATGATAATCTGGAAAAAAGAAAAAGAAAATCTGTTCATCATCTTCCTCAAATCTGAGTATTTACACATAGATTTACGCTAAACAATCTGTGGATCGGGGAATTTTAATCAATTCGATTAACAAACTGGTCAACACAAAGTGCAATAGTATAAATTAACCAAAATTGCCCAGAAGAAAGTCATCAATTCAAAAGTGCCTAATAAATTTATCATCATCACAAAAACTTTTATACAAATGGTGTACGGATCTAGGATCCGTACACTTGACCCGACCCGGTCCACGCACTCTTCACGCGTCCTCCATGTGCTCCCACGCACCCCCACACGTCTGAATGGGTGCGCTCAAACCCACCCAAATTCGCTCAAGGTGCTAGACCTTTATGTTATGTTAAGCATGTCTTTATGTTATGTTAGTCATACCTTTATGTTACGTTAGTTATACCTTTAGAACCTTTATATTATATTAAGCATACATTTATGCAACGTTAAGCATACATTTATTTAACGTTAATCATACCTTTATGTTATGTTAAGCATACCTTTATGATTTTATGTTATATTAAGCATACCTTTAGGGTTTTTATGTTATGTTAAGCATACCTTTATATTATGTTAAACATACCTTTTAATTATGTTAGTCATACCTTTTAATTATGTTAGTCATACCTTATGTATTATATAAAAGTATAACTAATATTAATTAAAAGTATGCATAATATTTACATAAAGGTATATATGTACAAATTAGGATTTTTTTGTGCTGAAATTATAGTTTTTTTGTCAAAATTAGGATTTTTTCGCCAAAATTAGGGTTTTTTTAAAAAGTTAAAGTATTACATAAAGGTATGCTTAACATAATATAAAGATATGTTTAACATAATATAAAGGTACAACTAACATAACATAAATGTCAGGATAAAAAAAAAAAAAAAAAAAAAAAGTGTGCGAATCCGGGTCAAATTCGGCCCGACCCGACCCGCGTTGTATGAATCTAAAATCCATACAACACATGCACACAAGCCTCACTCCATCATCATTAGAGAAATGAAAACGCACGCATATTACAGAAACAGAAATAAAAAATTTATTCAATCAATTATGTAAAATAGTTAGCTCACATATGGAGGGTGTGAAGATGAGAAAAAGCGGCGGAGATGACGGTGGTCATGAAAATCTGGGCCGTCAATATTCCGTAGACCTTGCGTATGAATACCCATGATAAGAAGCTTAATGCTGGTAAATCTCTTCTTTCTACCTTTTTATTTTTCATGACTTTTGATCTTTGCAGATGATTGAATCTTTAATGGTGATGTTTTTCTTTCTGTTCTATTCTTGGTCAACTTATTAGTATATGATCCCTTAATAGAGTTCTTTATTTGGATCTTAATTATTAGATTCTATTCAAGAAATTGTAAGGCAAACTAAAATAGAATGAAGAAATTAACTTACGTTTCTCTGATTGACAAAAAGAATCTCATTTGATAATGACATTATCTTCATGCACTTTGGTGTACACTGATAAGCTAAACAATAAAGTTTAATTTATAACCACTTGTGGAGCTACAACTTACAATTCAGTCATTTTTATTCAAAATTTGGCATTTTTACCATTCTCATTTGTAGCACGTACATTAACTCATATCATTAAAAAATTTGTCCAAACACTCTATCTGTACTAATAGAATTTAATCATCTTATTTACATCACAAAATAAAATATAAAATTAAGGTCATACCATTCAAAACATAATGTACCACTACATCTTACAGCTATAAAATTAGACCGTTTTATTTTTATTAGCTTATATCATTCAAACTTTGGTCGAACCATCTCGTATCAAAGAATGCAATTATCCAAAAGGTAAAAATAAAAAAATAAAAAAGACAATAAAAATACATTTTTTCTCGTGCGAATTAATTAAGAATGAGATTACCAAATAATAATAATAATAATAATAATAATAATAATAATAATAATGAAATTATTACACCAATCATCCACCAAATACTACCATCTAAAATTGGAGTCAAGAAAAACAAGTGTGAATATGATCTAAATTAGAAGGAAAAATCCTAAAAATTCCACCCTAAATCGTATTCGATTTTGATCCTGTTAATTTTCAATTTTAATTTTAGTATTGTATTTGAAAATTTTGTCCAATTTCATTCTTTTTTTTTGTCAGCATTTTTCAGTTAATTTTCAGCAAATGACATACATTCACTTCAATTCCATGATTTTGTATTTTATTATCTAAAATGCTACAACATCTATCACATCATTTACTGATTTAAAAAAAAAAAATCTGTTGTCAAGAATCTTCCACAATTTATATATGTTTTCATATATCTATTATCTATATAAAAGTATGGATATTTTTTACAAAATATAAATTGTTGAATATATTCCTATCAAAGATTATTATTTAAGATTATAGTAGTAATTACTTAAATAATTTTATATTAAAATTCTAGCTAATTCAAAGCCTTATAAAATCCCATTATAATTAGTACTCTAATATAAAATTATTATATATAAGGTATTTGTATTATTTATTTCCTTAATTTGAATTGATAATACTAATATTGTCTGCCATTTTCCACCACATTATGCATTTCATTTTCTAGACTCACACAATGAATGCGATCAAACGTTAAGTGCACTTTGAGAAAAAAAAATTGCTAAAATGAATAGATAATTAAGGAGTTGCATAGTGATAGCAAGAAACAATCCTCAAGTTGGATATACATGGCTAATTTCACCAAAATTTACCTGTTTTTAACCGCTAATATTTGAACGAGTTTGGTCGAGAAAGGAGGGTCACAAAAGGGATTGTCTTAAGCGAGCGTTAATGGAGAGAAATACGGGCTGAAATTATAAATAGTCTACTGTATAAAGAAATCATTCTTTTTTAATTAAGGATTTGAAATTATTTATTTTTCTAACTAAGAAAATATTTTTTCAAATCATTGTATTTTTAATGAAGTTAACTGTTGTGATGGGTTATCAACATCAAAGAAAACAAGATCGTAAAATAAAGAAGATACAGATTTACGTGGTTTACCAACGTTGTGTTGGCTACGTCTATGGATAGAGGGAAAACAGATTTTATTAGGAGGATTATTTCAGAAAGTATAAAAATTTGAGATCACTGGATACCCTACATGTAAGGTATATTTATAGTACTAATAAAAATACTATCAGATACTATCAGATGGGTCAAGCTCGTAAAAGACCCAACAAGAAACCCGAACAAATTAAATTCAAGGCATAACTCAACAAAACTCCACCTTAACTTAAATCGTTCATACAGATGCATCATGACAATGCCAGATAACAGACTTCTCCTTATACATCCGATTTGCCCCTAAAAGAACAACTAGCCACACAGAAACAAATTCACTATCTGTTTTACGTCAAGCAATACATGGAGTAACTCCCGATATAACAGTAAAAGCAAGACGCGTAGGTGGATCGACTCATCAAGTTCCCATTGAAATAGGATCCACATATATTTAGCAAGTCCAAACAATGTTGAAACTTGCTCTGAGCTTTAAATGATGCAACCGCAGCAGAACCATTTATAGTGAAACCTTGTAGAAAATATAGAGTGCCACGCTTCAGACCCATCAAAACCATCTTTGAACCTTGACAGACATGCATAACTCCACCTTCACCTTTGAAACTGAAACCTTTGCTGTCAAGTAGATTCAGTGATATCAGATTCTTTACCATCTGTGGAACATGCCTAACTTCATTCAAGATGCAGAAAAAACCATTATGGGTCCGTATTCTAATTGAGCCAATTTCAACTACTTTACAGACAACACTGTTGGTCATACTAATGTTGCCTCCATCTATCTGCTCATAAGTGGAAAAATACTCCATGTATGGACAAATATGGTATGAAGCCCCAGAATCAAAAACCCACACATCCTTATGATGTGACTGTTCATCTGCAACTAAGATCAAATCTTCTTCAGATTTCGAATAAGTTTCTGCTATAGTAGCAAAACCAATAGGACCTTCTTTCTTTTCTTGTTGCTTCTTTTTCTTAGGACAATCGTTTTTCCAATGACCCGATTCGTTACAGTAATTGCAAATATCATCCGGTTTAGGACCTTTCGAAGTTTTATTATTAAACTTTTTATTTTTTGATTTTCTATGTCCTTTACCTGTAACAGCTAGCCCTGATGTCTGATTTTCTATACTAGAGCCAGATGCCTTTTGGCGATCTTCTCTGGTGTGAAGGGCGAATCTCACATCTTCCAGAGACAAGCTATCTTTCCCAACAATAAAAGAATCCACAAAATTCTCATATGACTCAGGCAGAGATACCAACAGAATTAAAGCAGCATCCTCATTATCTATTTTAACATCAATGTTACATAAATCTAGCAAAATTTTATTTAATTTGTCCAGATGATCCCGAAGGGACGTACATTCCTGCATGCGTAAACGGAACAAACGTTGCTTCAAAAGCAACTTATTGGTTAGAAACTTCGTCATGTATAGACTCTCTAACTTCAACCAGAGAGGCAGTATCCTGATCAGCAACCTCGATGATAACATCATCAGCCAGACATAGCATGATTGTCGAGTAGGTCTTTTCCTCTAGGGTATTCCATTATTCTTCATCTATGTCTTCCTTTTTCAGTTTTCAGAAAATGAAGTCTATAAACCCTATTGTTTCAGCAGAGATCGCATCTTGATCTGCCATAGACTGAAACTATTTCTCTCGGTGAATTTGTCAACTTTTACATTGAAGATAGACATCTTTGATCTTGTTGAAAAGGAAACCCAAATCGTGCGGAATTTCACAAATCCTAATCAAAAGACCAGGCTCTAATACCAGTTTGTTGTGATGGGTTATCAACATACAAAGAAAACAAGATCGTAAGATAAAGAAAACATAAATTTACGTGGTTCACCAACGTTGTGTTGGCTACGTCCACGGACAGAGGGAGAACATATTTTATTAGAAGGATTATTTCAGAGAGTATAAATCTGAGATCACTGGATACCCTACACGCAAGGTATATTTATAGTACTAATAAAAATACTATCAGATACTATCAGATGGGCCAAGCCCGTAAAAAGGCCCAACAAGAAACCCCAACAGATTAAATTCAAAGCATAACTCAACATTAACCCGTACCACTATATACTTCATCTCGTACGTACCACTATATTTATACATTGTACTATCATTAATGTAGCTCATATTGTCATATAACACCTCACATCATTATTAATGTAGCATGTACTACCAAATTACATCTTGTATCAAGATTAGTATAGTCCGTACCACCATATTACACCTAAACATTTATGTAGTCTGTATCATTATCAATGCAATTTGGTACCGTCATATTTAAACACGTACCACCACATATTTTAATTCATACCATCATATAATTAAACTAGTATCATCAAATATTGGAAGAACATGATTGAGCAAAAATCATTTTTCTTAATTAAAAAAACAAAATTTAACTTAACAAAAACAAATACTTCTAAGTAAATATACATAAGAATCGGTCCATCGAAAAATATTGATAAAGTGTTGAACATCATTAACAAATTGGTGGTAGTTATCATACTGCATATTAATTGCAAATTAGTCCAAAACATAGAAAGAGGCCCCTCGAAAGATGTCATTGCATGGTAGATCAAATCACCATTACATTTGATATTTCATGTAATACTTCATCATTTGTTAATTAACAAACTCACTTATATATATGGTTGTTGTGATTGTTTTTAAATATTCGAAGAAACACGTGAAATAAAATATGGAGAACATGTATTTCACATTTTCCACTACAACAAGAAAATATGAGAATAGCAACAGAATTTTTAATGGCAAACATTCAAATTTTCATTGCAAAACCAACTTAGCGATGAAAATTTTCGTTGCCAACATTGTGGTTTTGTCACCAAATTGAGCTTGCGGCCATTTTCTTTTATGGTGTAGAACATTTTGTGACCGAATATTGTCGCCGCTAAAAATAAACAATATCACAGTGAATTCTCTATTTGCGATTTCCTTAATAATTGTTACAAAAATGATTGTGGTAAATTTCTTCCTTTTCGTTGCCAAATTAGCAGCGAAAACATCAATTTTCATTGCAAAATTGCGGCTAAATTATCAATTTTGTCACAAACGTAGAGACACAGTGACAACTTAATGACAATTATGGGTAATTTAAATTGAGATAAATTTCATAACAAAACATAATTTATAAATTAGTTCTCAATTATGAACCCAAATTTTAAAGTTTTTTAATAAGAGGTTTAATTTTATAATTTTTCTCAATTTAAAACTTAAAAATTAGATTGAATTCTCAATTTAAGATAAATTTTATTTTCATTTTATTTATATTTTAATATATATTTATAGTTTAGATAAATTAAGATAATTTCGTACAATTTTGGAACTATCTTCATCCGACTTATATTAATATATATATATATATAATAAATGCAGTTTAAATAATTAAGATTCCTTTATTTTCTTAATTTGATGAATAAAAGTATAGAAAATCGATTTTAATATTAATCAGTTTAATATAATTATATTTTATGAATTAAATTAATTATATTATTCTCTATCTTTTTTTCATATTAATTAAGATAAGTCGGACGAAAATGTTCTTAAAGCACGCTAACTTGTCTTAATTTATCCAAAATATGAATTCATATTGAGATATAAATAAATTTATAAATATAAATAAAAAAAATATGAAATTTTGTCTTAAATTGAGAACTCAATCTAAATTTCAAGTCTTAGTTGAGAAAAAATGATAAATTGAACCCCTTATTGAGAAACTTTAAAATTTGGGTCCAAAATTGAGAACTAATCTATAAATAAGGTCTTGTTATGAAATTTTTTCTTTAAATTATGATAAAATTAGGGACAAATTAATTGATTTTGTCGCGAAATTACATGGCAAAATTAGCGGCAAATTACTTCATTTCGTCCTAAAATTATAATTTAGTGATGAAATTTGCAATTTCCTCACAAACTTGAAGACACATAATTTCACAATTTTGGGTTGCGAAATTAGAACTTAGCTTAAATTGAAAAATTTTCATTACAAAGTTGGCAACAGATTACTTGGTTTAATTAATCACATCTTGGTGATAAATTTGGGTGATTTCATTGCAAAATTAAAATCAAACTGCTTATTTTGTTGCGAAATTACAACTTAATGATAGATAGAAAATAGATACACTCTATTATTGATTAATTTGAAATTTTATACTCTTGATGTGAGTGAATGCACTATTTTGTTATCTATGTATGCTTTTTTATCTCGAAATACTACATATATTATTTAATTGATTATTTAGGAATTTTTAAAGTATTTAAAAAAAAAAAAAACACGATCGTGGACATAAAAATGAAGTTGTTTGGACATGAAAGAGAAAAGAAGGAGCCCAACTTTTGTGGGCTTAAAATGAAATATATTGTGGGCTAGAAATTAAAAGAAAACAAAAAAAGCCCAAAAGAGAAATCTCTCATGGGGCTTAATATAGAAGTTAATGTTGGGCCTGGAGTATTGAATAAAGCCCAATTTTTTACTTTTAAAAGAAGGAACACGCCTACAGCAGCACACCCCATTCACGCCTACGTTTTCCATTCACATCTTTCCAACTCACGTTCTAGGGAGACATATTACAGGACATGATATGATTGTTAAGCTAGTTGTTTATATTAATTTTTTTTAACTTTTGTTGATTCAATTTCGACAAATTCACTATTTTCAATTAGTTGAGATTTTTAAAACCCGTTTAATACTTTTATTTATTGATTTATTGACATTTAGTTTGTTTTTTAAGTTATTAATTTAGTGATACTTGATCAATTTAAAAATTCCTCATCATTTGTTATTTAATTGAATTGAATATAGGTGACATAGTTTATTTATCACTCTTTGAAGAATTGATTCCGACTTGTCATATCTACTAGTTGGTTAGAAAAGAAATTTATAAATTTTATCATGTGGCGATAACACGGTTACTTAGCAACAAATTTGTTGTAAAATTAGAAGTAAACTAATTAGTTTTGTTGCTAAATTACAACTTAACCACAAATTTTAAAAATTTCATCCCAAATTAACAACAAACTGATTAGTTTTGTGGCTAAATTACAACTTAATTACAAAAAATTCAAAATATTTTGGAAAACAAAATTCAAAATCTTCATTCAAAAGTTATTTACAACGAAAACTCAATTAAAATATTTTGGACTAAATATTACTAATATTACATTCAACATTTTAAATACAAACAAATTGAAATTTGTCGTAAGAATCAACTCCTTTTCTCTAGCACTTCCTTTCACAATTAACACAAGATTGCACTATTTTCGTGCACGCAAACTCCAACCACGTTTAAAACTCAATTCATTCCCTTTCTCCAATATAATTTCCATCAAATTAACGTTTGTCATGTTTAAAAGCTTGTACATTGCAAGTGCAAATTATGGGTTATATATATCCAATATAATCAAGAAGCTTCCAATGTAGTTTCTAAATATAACTGACCCCTCTCTAATCAGGGTTGGGTAAAATATCGAAAATTTCGGTATACTGCACATACCGTGTTAAAAAATATCAAAATATCGAAAATTTTGATATATCGAAATTTTCGGTACGGTATGACCGAAATTTTCGGTATGGTATCGGTATGACGATTTAGAATTTTTCGGTATTTCGGTATATATCAAAATATATTAATATTAATATATATTGGTAATTTTCGATATTTCGGTATGGTATAACCGTAAATTTCGATATATCAAAAAATTTGATAATTCGGTATCAAACGATATAAACTATCAATATAAACTATCAATATATCAAAAATTTCGATACGATATCGTATTTTTTGGTATATCAAAATTTTAACACGATATACAATATGATAAAATAAATTCGATATACCGTGCCCAACCAGCACTATCTCTAACAACCATACTGCGTAACTCTGTCGTAGCTCATTTATAAAAAAAAAATGAAAAAAGAGGTGGCGGGTTGTGAGTGGTAAAGAAGGAGAAGGCACATGTAGTGTGACTACATGGTCCAGTTTCTTATAAATAAAATAAGATGCCCAAGATTTTTTGAGCATTTAATTTAGGTAGCCACTTGATGAAAAAAAACAAAGTACAAATAAAAGTCATTCGACAATTACCTTGTACCAATCAATCACATGGTCCAGTCTACAACACAGCTGATGATATATTGTCTATTGTCATTGTGCTTCAAACTCATTCATTTTCCTCAACTATCCCCACAATGTACACGTCTGTACTACATAATACTTCCAAAAACCTTAAAATAAATTCGAATTCTTTTCAAGTAAATCTTCTGGTATACACCTCGATCATTAAAGTAAATGAGATAATATTTTCTTTAAATTTACAGTTCTAAAGATAAAACCATATAGCATTCATTACCAACCCAAAACCTTATATATCCAATTCAGTACTCAATACTACTATACACGAAAATCACAGACATAACTAAATCAATCAAATTGAAAGAAATTACATGATTGATGGAAAATCGTACTCTTGCATGTCTGAGAATCAAGCAAGATCTTCAATTTCACTTTAGTGTTGCATTTGGTATTTAAAAAATAATCAAATGTCAAGCATAAATATGACATCGTTAATTAACATATACCATAAATTAAATAATAAAAATTCTTAATTTCTACTTGAGCATTTATCATTTATAAAGATGATATTACTAAATGACATCGATTGACAGGCTAGACTCTTGAGTCTTATCCAAGCTCTAGTATTTATTGTGCTAAAATAAAATAAATCCTTGGCAACTCACCAAAACCAATTAATCCAATAAATGAGAGCATTCATATTCATACTCTGAAATTCTCCTGCAAATTAAAATGGATCCTAATTTGGTTTTCTACCTTCCATTTGCATTTGCTATATACATCATCACAAAGTATTTCTTCCACAAATTACAAAATTATCCACCCACCCCTCTTCTCAATCTACCTATTATCGGTCATCTTCACCTCCTCAAGCAACCTCTCTACCGCTCGTTGGCCACCATCTCCGACCGCTACGGCCCCGTCGTTCTCCTCCACTTCGGCTCCCGCCGCGTCCTTGTCGTCTCTTCCCCCGCCGCAGCAGAGGATTGCCTCTCCAAAAACGACGTCGTCTTCGCTAACCGTCCACACCTGCTTGCCGGAAAATACATAGGCTACAACTACACTTCACTGGCCTGGTCCTCCTACGGCGATCACTGGCGAAACTTGCGCAAAATATCGTCCATGGAGATTCTGTCAACTCACAAGCTGCAAATGCTGCAAGGAATTCGAGCAGATGAGGTTAAGTCCATGATTAGGGCCTTGAACCGGGCTTCGGATAAGCAGCAGTTGGTGGATATGAAGAAAGTGTTCTTTGAGCTGATGATGAACGTGGTGATGAGGATGATCGCCGGAAAAAGGTACTACGGCGAGAACGTGGAGGAGGTGGAGGAGGGGAGGCGGTTCAGGGAGATCGTGACTGATACGTTCAGGCTTGGATCATCGAATATGGGGGACTATTTGCCGGTATTGAGGTGGTTGGGAGTGGGCGGTGTGGAGAAAGGGCTGGTGGAGCTTCAGAGAAGGAGGGATGTTTTCATGGAGGAGCTGGTTCAAGAGTGTAAGAGAAGTTCCGGCGCCGATGGAGAGGTGGAAGGAAAGACGAAGACCATGATTGATATGCTGTTGGCATTGCAAGAGAAGCAACCTGAGTATTATACTGGTGAACTCATAAGAAGCTTAATGCTGGTATGTAATTAATTAATTTTTTCTCTCTAATTTTTTCTTAGGTTGAATTGCAAAATCTATCCATAAGTATAAGTAAAAAGACGTACAAAAAAGAAATCTCATTCTTTGAGTGTGTATTCAATTGGAAAATTAATTTGTAAATTTAAAATACTGTTTTTAGGTCATTTATCATGAAAAAACATTAAAGAATCTTAAATTTACAATTTTCCGTATTTTGTGCTGGTTATATGAATGATTATTACGTAAACTTAACTGGATTAATTAATCTTGTTCTGAAGAATTAATTAGCAAGTAAAAATTGTGCGTTACCGTATATTTTGTGAACTATTTAAGATAAGAATTTAGGATTTTAATTAGTAAATTAATCCTTATCTTACTTTCAAGTCTTATATTCCATTGAAAACGAATATACGTCTTACAGATATTTGATTTTAGGGATAATTTCAATTTTAATTTTGTACCTAATATAATTTTCATTTTTTAACAATTAAATATTTATTTTTCAATTTTGATTCTCTATATTTTAACTTTTTTCAATTTAAGTTATTTTTTTATTGGAATTTTCAAAATTGTTGACGTGGTTGTCGGAAAATCTAACGTGGCATCCAAATTCCGACAGCCACCTCAACAACTTTAAAAATTTTGATAAAAAAAGATTGAAATTGAAAAAAATTACAATATCAAGAATCAAAATTGAAAAACGAATACTTAAAAAAAATAAAAAGTATCTTACATACTGAACGAAAATTGAAATTAACCGTAATTTCAACTATAAAATTTTATTCGAGTAATTGAATCAAATTAATTCAAACTACAATATATATCAATCATTATAATATAACCCATCCATGATGGAACCATGGAAGGGTTGATCTAATAAATTAATCTCAAACTCACTCAACTATTGACCCGTCAATATAGTTCATCAATCTGGTTTTATTCAACTATAACTCTTATATTTTCTGATTGATCGATCCAATAAGAGACGATGGAACATGGATTCAATAAACTAGATCATCATTTATTTATTTACAACTTAAATTCTAATAAACTCAATGAATTCTGCAGGTTTTGTTAGCAGCTGGAACAGATACATCGTCGGGGACACTAGAATGGGCACTATCTCTATTGCTCAACAATCCAGACACCCTTAGAAGGGCTCAATCTGAAATCGACAATCACATCGGGCATAATCGTTTACTAGAAGAATCAGACATCGCCCAACTCCCATACCTACACTGTATCATCAACGAAACCCTACGCATCTATCCTGCCGGCCCCTTACTCATCCCCCACGAGTCCTCCCATGAATGCACTGTCGGAGGCTATCGTGTCCCAGCCAACACCATGTTGCTGGTCAACGTCTGGGCTATACAGAACGACTCTAAGAATGAGAAAAATGCAACAGAGTTCATGCCAAGTCGATTTGAAGGAGTCAATGGATATCAAAATGGGTTTGGGTTCATGCCTTTTGGGTCAGGAAGGAGGAGATGCCCTGGCGAGGGGTTGGCAGTACGCATGGTGGGGTTGGGGTTAGGTTCTCTCATTCAGTGTTTTGATTGGGAAAGAGCTGACAAAGAATTGGTCGATATGAGTGAAGGTGTAGGGTTAACGTTGCCTAGAGCCACACCATTGATGGCTTATTGCAAACCTCGCTCTGTTGCAGCCCACCTTCTTTCTGAGACATAAACCTATATATATATAGGTTAAATTATTTTTAGGACATCATTAGTGTGTCTAGTGTGATTTATCTACGTTGTTTGATTACAACTTGTATATTGTGGTTTATCTCTTTTGTGTACAATAAAACTTATTCTAAGACATGATTTTGTAGTGACTATTCTTTTTTATAATTCCTTTTGTTGTGTATGTCGTCATTCAAGTCATATATATACCGGTAGTTCTACCATACATGATGTATTGATATGCCTAAAATTTGACCTAATATTAAAGATTACTAAAAAAAGTCATTTTTACCTATTATATAAGTTGTATGTGGGTCCATTACTTCATTTCACCCAATCAAAACCCTTTATTTTTATTTGTGGCCATTTTTATGTCATATTTTTCTATTTCTATCAATAAAATTAAAATTTGGATCTTACTTTTTAGGAGAATCAAATATTCCAACTGGAAACTCCATTGTTGCTGCCCAAGAAATGAAACAACATTATTTATTATATGAATTCAACTATCTATTATATAAAATTTTAGAATTAAATTGATCCTAATCATACATGTATGCCTAATATTTTAACATAATATAATATATATTATTTGGGTCTATACCTGTGTATGACACGAGATTCTCCAAAATGAATAATTCCTTAAAATGTATAAAAAAGTATACATACAATTACAAAAATGTGAGTCTCATAGGTAATTTCAAACAATAAAAATAAATAAACAAACACATTATAATTTTAAGAATAATAAATTATTATGTACGAGTTTAATTAACATAGTTTTACAATTTTTTTATGAATAAATGTTTTACATGATAGATGTTTGTATTTGGAGAATTCAATATCCAATTATTATTGTTACTATGCAAGAATAAAAGGGGTTGTACATTTTTTCTATATTAAGTAAAAACTAAATTAATGTAATAGATTAATAAATTATGAACAATTAAGTTTATAATTATGATTAATTTATTTTTAGGATTGAACCGCATACATGTCTTTTGAATGTGTACGTTGTCATTCATGTTACATATACACACGTACTTCTTATTTAGATTGAACAAGAAATTTCAAAATACAAGTTATAATATTGTAAGATTACTTCTATATATATAGTATGTTTCGATGTGCTTGTATAATATAGTATATTATTTAACTTATTTATATATTAATTAGAAAATACTTTTTTTTATCTGTTCTAGAACTTATGTTCGATTTTGATCCTCTTTATTTTTAATTGTCAATTTTAAGGATAAATTTCATAACAAGACCCAATTTATAGATTAGTTCTCAATTTTGAACTCAAATTTTAAAGTTTCTCAATAAGGGGCTCAATTTAACATTTTTTCTCAATTGAAGGCTTGAAATTTAGATTGAATTCTCAATTCAAGATAAAATTCTATATTATTTTTATTTTTTTATTTATATTTCAATATGTATTCATATTTTGGATAAATTAAAACAAGTTAGTAAACTTCAAAAATAATTTCCATCCGACTTATCTTAATTTATATGAAAAAAGAAAAAATATAATTAATTAATAAAATATAAAATATATTAAACTGATTAATATTAAAATCAATTTTATATACTTTTATTCATAAAATTAAGAAAATGAAAGAATTTTAATTTTTTGAATTACATATATATATATATATATATATATATAAATTAATACAAAGTCCGATGAAGATTGCACAAACGTATCTTAATTTATCTAAACTATAAATACATATTAAAATATAAATAAATCTATAAATAAAATAAAAAGTAAAAGAAAAAAGAAATGAAATTTTATCTTGAATTGAGAACTAAATCCAAATTTCAAGTTTTAAATTGAGAACAAATGTAAAATTGAGTAATTTATTAAGAAACTTTAAAATTTAAGTGTAAGATTGAGAACTAATTTATATATTAGATCTTGTTATGAAATTTATCCCAATTTTAATTATGTAATTGTAAAAATGTGTCCAATTCCCGTGGCTTTTCAGCAATGTGATACAAACTTCCATAATTTAATATATTCAGATCAATTAGGATGATGTGGCAAATTTGTGTATAGGAGATAAAATATTTTTACATTTTTTTTCCCAACTAATTCTATCCTCGTTACCACATCATTACAAACAAAAAAAGAAAACAAAAATGAATTAAGAAAAAAAGAAAGCAATATAACAAAAACGAAAATCCCCAAACAAAATCCCTAATAGAAGAAATCAATCTCCAAATCAAATTGAAATCCCTAATCACCAAATTCCCCATATCATGTCATACACAAGAACCATGATCGCCAAAGGCTAGAATGCTCGGAGAAGCTGCTCAGAGGCAAACAAGCCCATATCCGAATATTTTCAGCTAGGTAGCGCTATGACGGCTTTAAGGAGGCTATGATTTGAGATTTTCTATAACACCCTTTTTTTTATTTTAATATTATTAATATTTTATGCATCTTAGCCTAAACCATTTATTTATTTTTCCCCATCTTTTAACAAAGAATCGAGGCCCAATTGTGGAAATTACAAGCCCATGGAGCCCAAATCCCTTTACCCTTCTCACTCCCATGGATGACACCTCAACCCCCATGTGTAATGTTCCCTTGCATTTCAAATGTTGACAAAGGATAAAGTGGAAATAAAAAAGGGATAATCGGACCAAATAATTGATCTCGCCGACCCCAGCGCGGGTACGGACTTGATACTTCGAACCACCTCCGCCTTCGCCGCGAACGGCCACGGGAAGGGGCGGCCGTCTCTCTTTCTCTCTCGGCCGCTGCTGTGTGCGTTGTGGTGGTGCCGGTGGGGTTGCGCCGGCATGGTCGGGCGTGTGTAACGTGGTCGCCGGCGACACTCCGTCGCCGACAGAGGCGATGAGTGGCAGCAGAGGTGGAGCGGGTGGGGGGCGGCGGTTGGTTAGGGTTTGGACTAGGTTGATTTTGAAAATTAAGATAATAGCACTTTAACCCTTGATCTTGTGGATTATTGCATATGAGACCCTGAAATTCTAAACAATTAGAAAAACAGCCCATGACTTTCTGAAGCTGTAGTTTCCACCCTAAGGATTGCAGAAATTACAAATAATACCCCAAAACTTGTTGAAATGACAGAAACGCCAATAGACTTTGCTGAAATTGTCCTTTTGTCCCTAAAGGTTGTCATTATTACAAATTAAACCCAAAACTTGGATAGAATAACAAAATGAACCCAAACAAGATTATCATGTTACAATTTAATCTCTATGGATTCTATAACGTTTAAAGAAAGCAAGATTTGGTCTATGCACCTTCAAACTAGGGTATAAAATCCTACAATTGAGTCTCGACAATCTTGTAATCTTAAGTTTAAATTGAACTTTCCACACAAATATTTTGGATCCCTTGTATCACTTCAATATGTGGACTTTTCTTTCTAAACCTATTAGACTTGGTGATACTAGAGAGAATTCTAAACTAAGAATTTATGTTAATTGACGAATAGTTTGCTCAAACACTAAAACGAGCTCTTATACCTTGTAGGGAACGCGAATGAGCTTTTACCTTAAAGTTACTTAGGATATAAAAGCTTTTCGAACGCCTGTGCTAAAGATGGGGTAACTTCCTTTAATCAAGTATTCTTTTTTTAAATTTTATGTATTTAAATTATATGTCCTTATATATGTGCTTGATCGAACATGTGATTTTACCTTAAAATTGACTGAGATGTGAAAATGCATTTATATGGTAATGCCATGTGTCTATGATGTGACTACGTGTTTATATGATGATGAGATGTTTTCACGGCGATTAAGACTCGAGCTTTCATGGCGGTTAAGATCCGCGTCTTTCATGGCAGTTGAAACTCGTGTTATCACAGCGGCTAAGATCCGTAGACTTCATGGCTGTTAAGATCCGCGATTATGTGTCTTTGTTGATGGTTTTCATTTTATGAGCTCCTTATATGCTGCTTGTTACGAGTTAACCTCACTATGTATTCACGCACTCACTCCCTACATGTTATTCTGTTTTACAGATCCTAGGTATGATGATGAAGAGTGAAAGGGAGATGTCCTATATTTTGATCGTAAATAAACATGCTCTTCTAATTCTTCTGAAACCCTAATTTTGAGTTTTGTAAAGCGTAAGCCCGTGGGGCAAAAATTCTGCTGTTTTTTCCGCTCTGCTTCTGGCAAACATTAAACGTTTTGTGTAAATTAACTGTTTGTGATGAATTTCAGTTATGATATGTCGATGATCGAATCTTTAAAATTGAGTTTATATTGAGTGGTTGGACACCGAAATGAAATTTAATATTTTATTACATTTCAAAAAATGAACATAACATTTTCAGATGGATTCCAATAATTCTCAGAGAGTTTCTCTTTTGGATGTCTCATTTTTTTCTTCTTCTTCAAATGAAGAAGATTCTTCCATATCTCATTTCTCTGTTTCTGATGAGCATTCTTCTTTAAATTATTCCTCATGAGAGATCTAATTTATTCTTCTTCCTCTTCTTTTCTTTTGCTATGACTTCTTCACCTGCGTGTTCTTTGATTGACTGGGTTGGGTTGGTGTTCTTCATGTCTTGCTCTTTTTATATTCTTTTGATTTTTAGTTAATTTCATATTTAGTTAATTAGTTTTGTTTTCTGTTTGTTTTCTTTATTTTTGTCATGGTCTGGTAATGTAGGTAGTTATTTGGCAAAAGATAATGTAAAATTATCTGTCACGTACTGCCGCATCACCCTAGTTCATTGATTAGAAATTCTCAAATGGAGGTATTTGTATCACATTTGCTGAGTCTGACAAATCATCGGATATTGCAAAATTCGGGAAAAAAAATTAAAATTGTACACATTTTGTAATTACATGATTTAAATTAAAAATTGAAAATAAACAAGATCAGAATTGGATATGAGTTCAAGAACATGACAAAAAAGAATTTTCCAACATTGATTTTACGTCCACAACATATATAATCATACCGCATATGAAAAACATCAAAATTATTTAAATATCCCAAAAAAATTCGTTTGAAAGCCATTGACAAACACCCAAAAAATTGTCGTTTGAAAGCTATTAACACACAAAGTTAAGAATTATTAAACAAAGATTGTTAAATATACTCTAACATATTAAATTCATATTATTAAATCAAGATTATTAAATTAATTGGAAGCATAATCATTAAAGGAAGATTAATCTAACATATTCTAACATAGTATTAATTGGAATTATAAAACGAAAATTAATTGGAATTATTAAACAAAGATTTTCCAAAAAAATTAGTTTAACGTTGTTTTAAAGCATAATCTTCGTTTAACCCTAAATTAGAATTATTCACCTAATTTTTTACAAATTAGGGTTAAACGATGATTTTCCAAAAAGATTTTTTAACGTTGTTTTGCAGCATAAACTTCATTTAATCCTAAATTAGAATTGGGTTAAACAATGATTTTCCAAAAAAATTCATTTAATGTTGTTTTGCTGTATAGTCTTCGTTTAACCCTAAATTAGAATTTTTCATCTATTTTTCCACAAATTAGGGTTAAATGATGATTTTCCAAACACAAATTCTCTTATGTACCAGGTGCATGGATCTAAGATCCATACAATCTGGATCGACCCAACCCAAATTTGCGAGTTTACCTTTATTTATTTTATATTTTATGTCTTGACTTTTATATACAAATTCAGTGATTTTCATGTATAAATTTCGTGATTTTTATGTACAATAACTTAAAAAAAAAAGAATTTCAGCAAAATTTGTACATAGATGCTTTTATGTGATATATATGTGATATTTATGTATATTCATGTATGGATATAAATAAGGGTCACATGAATATCACATAAAAGTATCTATTTACAAATTTTGCTGAAATTTTTCATTTTTTTGAAGTTACAATACATAAAGATCATAAAATTTGTATATAAAGGTTTTGGTTTGAAGTAAAAAAAAAAAAAACATGTGAATCCATATCAACTAGAATTATATGTGCATAGGGGTGGAGATTGGAATGGAAATTTCCGATATCCGCCGAATTCGATCCGAAATTTTCCGATTTTGGAATGAATATTTTTAATCCGAAAATCGGAATTCCTATTTTTTCGAAAATTTTCGGATGGAAATCGGAATTAGTTTTGAAATTTTTGGAAATTCCAAAATCCGATCCGAAATATTTCCGAAATTCAATTTTCGAAAATTTCGATTTCCGATCCGATCCGAAATTCCGATTTCTATAGCAAATAGTATATAGTATAAAATATTTAAATTGTATTATATAATATAATATATTTTATATACATTTACTATATGTAAATATAAATATACATATTATAGTATACTTTATAATACTATATACTATATAATATATTTTATATACTTTATACTATGTGTAAATATAAATATACATATTATAATATACTTTATAATACTATATACTATATAATATATTTTATATACTTTATACTATATGATAGTATATAAATATATTATATACTATATAGTATAATTTATACTATAGTTTTATTTTATACTATATACTATAGTCTATAGTTTATACTGTAGTATCTGTAGTTGTTTAGTATTATTTTATAATATATACTATATATTATAGTTTGTACTGTAGTATTGCATTGTTTATCGTGTGTTTTATATGAATATTGTACATCAGCAGAATAATTAATCTCCTATGTCTTTGGTAGATATTATATTGATGTTAAATGCTTGGAATATCAGATTTCAGGTCGTAATATTTCTTAGGATATTAGAAAAGGCTATATAGCTAATAGACCAACTAATTAATTTCGAAAATTTCTAAATTTCTGAATTTTTTAATTTTTGAAAATTTCGAAAAAAATTCTGAAAATTTCCAAAAAAAATTCCGAAAATTCCAAAATCAGATTGGATTTCACATTTCCAAAAAATTTTAGATGGAAATTGGAATTGGTTTTTCATTTCCGAAATTTTTTGGAATTTTTCCAAAACATCCTATTTTCGATTCGATCCGTCCGATCTCCACCCCTACATGTGCACCAATTATATAATAGACACACTCATAAAAAAATTGATCAGGAGATTATCTAAAAGTTGGGGATTCTTTATAATACGACAACGTTCTGTGATGAAGAATTGTTGAATCACTCAATCTTCATTCATCGGAATGTTATCACCAATAAGCTCTCCTTTTCGACTGGAGCTTGATTTCGGCACGACAGAGCTTTGATGATGCAGGTGGATTACGTGATAGTTGCTGAATTTTCTAACATTGGGCTCTTTTGATTTATCATTATTACTTAATATATTTATTTAATACTTTTGTATTTATTTTAATATTATTTAATCTACTTCAGCCCTTTCATACCTACATACCTTTCATACCTACATAGATGTCCACGTATATGAATATGTCACACATAAGTGTAAACTAGTAGTCAGAATAACCCGAAATTAAGGAATCACATGCATTTCAAGTGCGATTTCAGTTCAATTAGGCCATTCGAGTTGAAATTAGGCAAAATTCGCAAAGTTCGAAAAGTTAAAGTCCTAAATTGTCAATTTGAAAATTTAAAGTTCTAAATTCTCAGACCACCTAATTTACTGGGCAATTTGGATAATAAACTCTTATATATTACATAAAAAGTATGACTATGTTATTATAAATGTATAAATAATATCGCATACAAGCATGAGTAATATCACATAAAAACATGTATATACAAATTGTACTGAAATTCTAATTCTTTTTAAGTTAAAATATTACATAAATGTAATAATATTTGTACATAAATATCAGATTAGTATAACATAAATTTACAGTAATATAACATAAGGGCAACATATGAATAAAAAAAAAACAAACAATAAAAATGTACGGATTGAGATTGATTGATTACACCTATACATCTGGTGCACAAGAGACTAATTCGTAATACTATTAACATTATACAAAAAATATTAATATTCTTTAATGATGAAAGTATTATTATATAGATAAGTATAATATCAAATTATCAAATATAAATTTTCGCTTTTACTTTAAATTTAAGGTTTCGTATCTATTTATATGAGAATACATATTTTGAATTTAAATGGCTTGGCTGGATAATTTAAATTTGGGGCTTATTTTTTAATTAAGTTTCTTTTTTTATAAAAGCTTAACTAACCATTTAGTTTTGTATGGGGCTTGATTTGTACTGATCAACGTCGGTAATAGCAATTAATTTAGTGTTGGTTTGTAGTTCTATCATTATTTGTTGGAATATTTTATTTATTATCTCAGTTAAGCTTTATAAGTTAGTATTATTATTATTATTGGTTTTTAGCAATTTTGTCTAATTAAAAGATATGATTTAGGCTTTGTAAAATAATTTTTATATATGTCTTGTTTAATTAGTGGAATAATTATTTATAAGAATACTCTTTCCATAAATTAAATGCAAGCAGTAGATATATATGAATCAAGTTGTTCGTGAAATATTCGAAATTCAATTTGATAAAAGTTTGTTTGAATTTATTTATTTTGATTTGTTAAAGTAGATAAATAAACTCAAACTTAATACTATTCGGTTCATTAGCTCGTAAATAAGTTTGTTCAAGGGTTTGTGAGCTAGTTTGTAAGTCATGATACTAATGTTTGACATTTAAAAATATAATTTTTATACTTTTACTTATGGTAGATATATAATATCTAATTATAGAATTTTTTATAATTAAATTATAGAATTTTAATTATATATTCTAGGAATACTCCTTCATCTGACTTTGCATCAAAAGTGTTCAGATGTTCTTTTCCATTGTTGAGGATATAACACCTGCATCCAAATATATGCAGATATGAAATATTTGGTATATATCCATTCCAAATTTCATAAGGAGTTTTGTCTAGTTCCTTGATAATCAAGCATCTGTTCTGTGTGTAGCAAGCAGTGTTGGTTGCTTCAGCCCAAAATCTCTTGGGTATTTCTGCTTTTGCTATTATTGTTCTTGTTGCTTCGTTGAGGGTTCCTCCTTTTAGTAACACCATTTTGTTGAGGTGTTCTTGCAGCAGAATATTCATGTCGAATACCATTATCAGAACAGAATTTCTCAATGAATTTGTTTGTGAATTCAGTTCCTCTATCTGATCTTATCTTCACAATGCTCAAGCTCTTTTCATTCTAAATTTTCTTCATGAGATCAGGTAGCTTGACTTGAGTCTCTGATTTTTTTGCAAGAAATATAGTCCATGTATATCTGGAGTAGTCATCTACTACCACAAGTGAGTACTTCTTCCCACTTATGCTTACTGGTTCTACTGATCCAAATAGGTCCATATGTAGAAGATTTAGAATCCTGTGAGATGACTTCTATATCTTGTCTTTGAATGAACTCTTTACTTGTTTTCTTTTCTGACAAGCACCACAAATATTCTCTTTCTTGTATGCTACATCTAGCAATCCTCTTAGGAGGCTTTTTCTTGCAAGCTTGTTGATAGTCTTGAAGTTCAGATGGCTTAATCTCTTGTGCCATAACCAGCTAAACTCTGGTGGACTTTTTACTATGAAGCATGTCGGTTGAATAGAGGAATTCTAATCAGCTAGATAGATGTTTCCTCTTTTTATTCCTGTAAGCTTGACTTCATTTAATGTATTGTCCTTGATTAAGCATTTGTTGAGGTTGAATTCAACTGTATATCCTTTGTCACAAAACTGACTGATGCTCAGAAGGTTGTATCTGAGTCCCTTCACATATGATACATTCTTGATCTTTATGTTTCCTTTGACTAGACATTCACTTCCTTTTGTGCTTCCTTTGAAATCATCTTCAAAGATGACATTGGGTCCTTTACATTCTTGGAAGTTTTTGAGAGCTTCTTTACTGTCTGTCATGTGCCTTAAGCAGCCACTATCAATGTACCATACATCATCGCTGCAACCTGACACTGAAACCTGTAACAATTTCAAACAGATTTAGGTACCCACTTTGTAAGGGTCATTTGGGTTAGTTGCTTTTGGAACCCAAACTTTCTTAACAGTCACTGTTTTGCTGTAAGATTTGTTGGTTCTCTAACTGTATACAGTTGTTCTTACAGACTGCTTGTTAAAAATGTGTGCTGAGACAACATGTGTTTTACCAACACCTTTGTAATGTGGTCTTCCACCATACTTCCCTTGAGTATATCCTTTTTGAGGTTTACACATGTAAGTCTCAGTATAGATGTGAAATTTTCTTCTGTGCTGCAACTTGGTGGGTTGCTGCATCATCTTGCTGCATATAACAAATGGCTTCTGCTGCAGCCAATTCTTAGATGCAGACGTACTTCCTGCAGTTGAGCATTGAGGTTTCTTCCCCTTATCCATCATTGCTGTTTTGTTCAAGATCTTCATAGAGTTACAGAGTAACTCTTTCTCCATTGGGGTTTCAGCTTGAACAAAATCGACAGCTCTGGATGTACTTGTTGTAGTCTGAGAGATGTGATTGCTGTAACCTATGCCCGATTTTTCAAAAGAACTTCTGTTTTGGTTTATGCAATCTCTTACGTCCTTAGATGATTTGTTGAACGTGCTTATCGTGGACTGCAAGTTTTCCTTCTTAGCTTCTAGCTTAGTGACCAACAGATTTAATCTAGAGACCTCCTTTTGTGGCTTGCTGCACCTTGAGTTATCAGACTCACATGCAGCCAGCATTTTGGCAATATCAATGTTCTTGCACTTAAGGATCTCATTATCGATTCTTAGGTTCTCATTTTCAACCTTCAGATCCTCATGGATTGAGTTGATCTGCTCAAAGTCACTCATGATCCTCTTTAGAGAGTGGATCATGTTCACCTCCTCATTTTTAGGTACTGACAACAATTGATAGATTACCTCATCTTCTTTACTGTCCTCGCAATCTTTAGCCATCAGGCATATCAGCGCTTCTTTATCAGAGGGTGAGGTTTCAGTGTCGCTATCAGAGGATTCTGCAGCTTTCAGCACCTTCTTCGAGACTATTGTATCTTTGGCCTTCTCCATCTCTCCTATGAGAGCTCGAAGTTTGTGTTTTTCTTCTCTCCTTTTATCTCTCCTCTGCTCTCTCTCTCCTTCTGGATATTTGTGCACCGTTGGATATGGACAATTCCTTGCATAGTGCCCTGGTTTCCTGCAATTATAACACAAGTCAACATTACTTGTATTTGGCTGTGGAGAGGAGGTTACCTGAGGAGGTGGATGACTTCTTCTGAAGTCATTCCTTTTGTTGAGGTTGGTGTTGTTGATATTGTTGTTGTTGCTATTGTTGTTGTTGCTTTTCACAAATCTTCTAAATTTCTTTAGAAACAGAGCCATATCCTCTTCAGCAACTTCTACTTATGAGATAGATATGAATAAAACAGAAATAAACACAGATAAGAAAGCAATAAGGCACTTATGGTTTATAGTGGTTTGAAGGTGGTGTAATCCTTCTACGTCCACTCTACTGCTCCTCGAACAGGAACTTTATTAAGCAAGATTGAATTACAGGACCTTCCTAACAATCTATCAACTTTACAAAGTAACAACCTACTGAAGTTCAGCGTACACACAGCAACTACAAACTCCAAAACTAACCCACACAGGATTCTACACTCCCACACAGGGAAGCTGCCTAACACTTAGACAACTATATAAACAGCAAAGATCTCTCCTATTAACTGTTCGACACCTCTAAAATAACCTAAGCACACAGTAACAAGGTTAAAAGTATATTGGTTTTGTTTCTTCAACTGGTGCGACAAAGTGAGCTTCTGAATCCTTCGAGAGATCTTTCAGCTTGAACTTGCACTACAAGAATTTTTGGATACGACAACGGTTTTTCCCCATTGTCGTAGCTGTTTTTTATGCGTTGTCGTATCCAGTGTTGTTAAATATATTGGTTTTGTTTCTTCAACTGGTGCGACAAAGTGAGCTTCTGAATCATTCGAGAGATCTTTCAGCTTGAACTTGCACTACAAGAATTTTTGGATACGACAACGGTTTTTTCCCGTTGTCGTAGCTGTTTTTTGTGCGTTGTCGTATCCAGTGTTGTTAAAAATTCTTGCCATTCGACAACGCACCAAAAAACATTGTCTTAGCTAGATATGACAACGCTTTTTGGTGCGTTGTAAGAAAAGAGTTGTCTTTTCTTATTTTTAGGAACTATTTTACAATGTTTTTTGCAATGCCTAAAAAGCGTTGTCGTATCGAACACGTCATCGAAAAAGTGACACATCATCACCACGTCATCAGCATAGTTTTGACACATCATTGCCACATCATCAAAAATAATTGTGCGTTATCTGAGATTTGAACTCGTGACCTTTGTTGGAAGGTGAACCACTAAGCTACTAGTGCTTTATGTGTTTATATTTTATATGTATTTCTTTTATTAACTAATTATATATATTTATAATTAATGACTAATTAATATATAATTGGAAGATTAATGACTAATTAACATGTTTCATAATATTTAATCTAATTTCATTTTAAGATAATTATAAAATATATTAGTGCATATTTTTAATATATGTTATAAACATACTAATTTTTTAAAATTATGATTTTGTTCATATATATAAGATAATATTAATGCAAATAATATAAAATAACATGATAGGTAGGAATTTGGTGCATATTATTGTGAATTAATTTGGGATTTTATGTTAATTGATGTGATGGAATGCACCGTTTTCTTACATATACGTGTTTTTGAACTCCACAATTTATTTTCTTGATTATTTAGGTATTTTTGAAGCAACAATTGGACTTGGACATTTATTAAAAAAATGGGCCAATCAAATAAAAAGAAGTCTATGAGAAGAAAGAAAAGGAAGCCCATGAGAAAGAAGAAAGGAAAGCCCATTTGGAGGAAGATTATCATCTATTTAACCCAGCCTCCAAGTTACATTGTACACAATTGAAGGGGGAAAAAAAGAGTTTTGGAGAGAGAAAATTCTTAGAATAGTTTTATAATGGATTTCTTCATTACTTTTGTGGATTCGATTTCAAGGATGCTCGACTAATTCGTGACTCCGGTTAGCAGGGATGTTTGAACCCATATTTCTTTTATATTTTAATTAATATCGTTTTCCCTTTTCGATGTTTGATTGGAATTGATTATGTTATCTGTACATATCGTCTTCGATTATTTGATGCTTGATTTAGATTGATCACCTAGGTTAAGTGTTGATAATTGAATGCTAGAATCTTAAATCATGAATCCTAATAGTTGTGATTTAATTTTCATAAGTGGTAAACTAGAGGTCGTGCATCTCTAGGGTAACATAATTCTAGATTATTGAATCGAGCTTGTGTATTCGGAGTCTAGTTCACTCTATCATCTTGGTAATTAATGCATTTAATGAATTAAATCTAGAGAGCTTGTTCTAGGTTATTCAATTAAATAAGGTTAATTAGTGATCTTATCCTAATTTAACTAATCTTAAGAGACGATTCGGTTTAACAGAGCTTGTTGTTAGACTAGGGGTGATAATTCCATGATAATCTGAGAGAGGGGTGTTACATTGATTAAGACATAATTGAAATTGGGGGATAACTGAACTGTTAACCGGGATGCTTTTTATATTGATTTCTTATTTAATTCATTTTCTCGCTTCATAGTTAGTAGTGATTCTCGATCAAAACCCCCCAACCTTTTCCATTTTTGAATTGAACATAGATGATATAGTTTTTTCTACACTTTTCATGGGATCGACTCCGACTTACCCTAGCTACTAGTTAGTGAGGTTAGGAAGGAAATTAATTAATTTTATCGCGTCATGACAACGCGGTCATAACATCATAAAATAATTAAACTTTTCAACTTTAATTTAATTAAAATAATATATAATTTTTGTATTATTATATAAAAAAATTTGTATTGACCAAATAATATATGTATGCTTTTTTATTTTGAAAAATAGTTTATGGTTCAATTAATATATTTAAGTTTTTTTTTCATATTATTCTTTTAATTAATCATTTTTATATCTTTTTTTTATTTTATAAAATAATTTTTTCAAATAATTTATGTTTTTGGTATTAATTTTAAAACCAAACTAATTTATATTTATTTTCTAAAATAATAATATATAATTTTTATATTATTATGTAATACAAATTTTTATAATTTTCAAATTAATATATGTATTGTTTTTTTTTTTTGTTGTAAAATAATTTGTGGTTCAAATTAAAACCAAACTCATTTTATCTTTATTTTCTAAAATAATAATATATAATTTTTATATTATTATGTAATACAATTTTTTGTATTTTGCAAATATATAAATGTATCTTTTTTTTATTGTTGTATAATTAAATTTTTTATATATTCTTAATTAATTGATATGATATATATATATATATATATCTTTTTTTTTATGTTTTTTGTATTAATTTTAAAACACAATAATTTTATCTTTATCTTTTTTTAAGAAAAACATTCGTAATTTATGAATTATGAATTATAAAACACAATTTTTGAATTATGTTTTAAAATAATATACCAATTTTGTATTATTATTTCAAAGGGTGAGAGTAATACTTAATTAGGTGTGGTTAATTTCTTAATTAATTCAAAATAGTATTTCATAAAAATACTATTTTCTAAAATTATGAGTTTGTTCATATAAGATAATATTAATGCAAATAATGTAATACAAGATAACATTATAAATTAATTAAATTTAAGTTAATTAAAAAATAATTATTTTATAATTAATGGGTTGTAAAATTGTAAAAAAAAGTACTAAGAAACGATAACGCCAAAAAGCGTTGCATAAAGGGTTGTAAAATTGTAAAAAAAGTACTAAAAAACGACAACGCCAAAAAGCGTTGCATAAAGGGTTGTAAAATTGTTAAAAAAGTACTAAGAAACGACAACGCCAAAAAGCGTTGCATAAAGGGTTGTCGTTTTGAGAAAAAAATTCGCTATACGACAACGCATCAAAAAGCGTTGTCTTTTTTAAAAAAAACGCCTTTTAACAACCCTATTAAAAAAGCGTTGTCGTTTCCATTTTTGCGTTGTCGTATGACGAATTTTTTTAAAAAAGACAACGCTTTTCGGAAAAAGCGTTGTAAATTTTAAAAGACAACACAAATTCATGAAAAGCGTTGTTAAATGGGCGTTGTCGTATCCAAAAAATCTTGTAGTGTTGCTTCACTTCTGAGAGGTTGAGTGACTGAAACTGATGGTAGACTTGAATGCTTGTAACTTGAAAGCTTGTGAGTTTTTGTGCAAATGTTTCAGCAACCAACTTCAGTGTTTCTCATCCTCTATTTATACTTGTAGGAGAAATTATCCGTTGAAGGAGACATTTCTCTTTTGAATTTGAAGTACTCTGACCAAAGACATGGTTCGCAATTAATACGACTTGACTTTCTCTTTCGGAGCATTTAATGCGGCAGTTGCGACTAGCAGCTTTCTGCAGCGCGTCAGTCCACGTGGCATCTTTGTATTGGCTCTGTGTCTGCAACGTTGATCTTGTCTCAAACGGCTCTATTTATTCTTGCTTGAATCTTCGTTCCTCGTACTGCATTTATTCTTCCTTGGATTGTAGGATACTTCTTGTTTGTGATAGACACTGTATTACTGTTTGAACAGTAAGCTCTGCGCTGTATCCTAGATCTGTTTGCAGCTGATGTTTTCTTACAGTGTTGCTGTAACTTAGACCTTCTTACAGTATCTTTAGGCAGTACTGCTGTATCTTTTTCTTACAGTACTCCTATATCCGTTTCTTGAAGCGATGCTGCACGCCGTTCTTTCTTACCTTGCTGCTGTGCTGTAACTGCTTTCTTGCAGCGATGCTGTATCTGCTTTCTTGCAGCTGCTGCTGTGCTGTAACTGCTTTCTTGCAGCGATGCTGTATCTGCTTTCTTGCAGCAGTATCTTTCCGATAGGCTCGATGCAGCTAAGTAACTTATGAAAACCTCCATCTTTCAGTACTTAAATCTAGACTCAAAAACTAGTCTATATCTTCACTTAAATATTGTGAAAAATTGGGTACTCAAAACTTTCTATTACATATACATATTTTGTCTTATCCAAATCTAAATATCGAAATCCCAACAATTATTATTATTTTTATGAAATATGTAATTTGACACATGGAAGAAGTATGTTGGAAAGTTGACCTTCAAATGCAACATCTCAACATGCATTTATCATAGCAATCTTTGCATTAAATTGAATATGTTGTCCAAAATTGTAAAGTTGTTATAATTTGTCATTTTTCTTACATATCCTTTGTCACAAGGTATGATAATACAAATTTAAATAGATAAAAGTCTACAGAAATTGAGTTATTATATTCAGTAAAATTAAAAAAACACAATTATACAAACCATCCCATTATAATTCAATTTGATTAAAAAAAAAAACATTAGTAAGAAGATATTAGTCTATACTTTACAAGTTGTTCAACGCATAAGTAAAATAGTAATTTTTTTTATAGACTTTTACTTTATAAGATGATGATTTAAATATTTAACTTTTAATGCCAATTATTTTATAATATATATTGTTGAAATTTATTTATTTACTTAGTTTTTCAATTTATCATTGTTTTTAATATAATTTTGTTAGTTTTCTCCCTTATGGTCAATTGTATAGTTAAATAATGTTTAAGACAAAGGTATACAAATCTTATGTTTCTCACAATTCACTACTTTGTATGATCTGTTTAATTCTACGAAAATATTTACTATTATCGAATATTTAATGTTAATTTTAATTTGCTATCTAAACTTTTTTTTTGTTAGTGAATGTTTAAACTTAATTTTTTTTTCGATCACTAACCAATCTCTTCAAAAAATTTTAATTATTACCCCAAGCATATATTCTTCAGCCAAAATTCGCCTGAAAACTTGAGAACACAATTCACTCCCAAATATTAATAAAAAAATACATGGTTCATACATCAAAATGACCCTTATTCGAAATCAAATTATAACCCATGTCAATTTCATGATTCTCATTCGATTTGATCACGAATCGAACAAAAATCATTTTAGGGTTTTGAACAATTTTTATTTGATTCAAATTTAAATCAAACAAAAATCGTTAAATCAATTTAGGGTTATAATTTGACTTCGAAAAAGGATCATTTTGGCTTATAAGTCATGAATTTTTGAATTTTCCAGTGAATTTTGGTCAAACAAATATAACCCTCACTCGTGCATGAGGTTCACAAATCTGAAGTTAAGCACACTCTATTATGAATACTAGCCAAAATTTGCTTAAGTTTTGCTTTCTCCTTCAAATACACTTGGTTAATATCATTAACAAGAGTGTCTCTTGAAATACATGGAATAGTGGGACTTACATACCTCTACCAAGCTTTAATACCATCATACTCAACAAACGAAAATGGAAGATCATGTTGAACAATTGCAGATGCTAGTAACTCACGTGCAACTTTTGGGTTTATTTTTTTGTTTTTTAATTTTCCATCATGATCAACAAACATCTGTCCTACATCATGAAACTTCAACATCTTACAAGATTCCATATGTCGTCTTAATGTAGAAGTCCCATATTTCTTACCTCCACTTTTATATACTTTTTTGCATCCCTTGCAACAACAAATTACATCTTTACCAACCCCTTTCTTGATAAAATAATTCCAAACATCAGAGCTTTCTCTAGATTTCTCGAGCCCCTTATCATCAAAATTAACATTTCCAATTTGATCGTCACTATCATCTAAGTTAATACTTTGATTTATCGTACTAGACTCCATGTTATTTTTCTTCAAATCTATAAATATTAATATAAAACAGTTGAGATCAATAATTTCATTACAAAATAAGATGACAAACAGATAAAAATATAGTAAGCAGTAAAAGTTTACCCAATTTCCTATCCACAAAGTTTACCCAGTAAAAGCACTAATTACTCAATGATTTATGCTGAAATACAAAGGTTTTATTCATAAATTAAAAATAAGTCTGAACAGAGAGGTAAGCTTGATGCATCCAATTTTCCAAAATAAGTCAGAATTAATGCATCCAATTTGGTCAAGCAGTTTTTTTTTCTTATAATTGCGGGTACTTTTCCAATTCCATGAGTCAATTAAGTAGAGAAGTTTTAATTTCTCAAACTGAGCATGTTACATCAGAAAACGAATGATTTTACATTCATGAGAATCCAAATACCCCCAGCAAGCATTGAATTATACGTGGCATTGGGGATTGGAAGAAAACTTACATGATTTTGATGTTGTATCCCTGCAATTCACAGTTCCTACTGCCAAGATGACTGCTTGTATCTGAAGCTTTCTTTATCCCACCATGCCTCAGGCTCTGTCCTCTTCAAACTACCTGACACAGGAGGTCTAAGCCCTGTCTACCCCACTTTCTGCTGTTTTCCAGCCCACTATTACTGCTACAATCTGGAAGACCAACCACATATGGTCTTTGAAATTGGGAGGAGATTGTACCAATCGGTCCCAACAACTGAGAATTTACAGGCAGTGCAAAAAGCCTTACACCAGATGAGGAATCAGCATATGAGGTCCCTCCGATAGGGTTGAGAATTTGAGCAATTGAGACATCAGAGTTTTGACAATTCAGAGAAGAGAGAGAGAGAAGAGGGTTGAGACTTAAGTGATACAAACATCATCATAGGCTAGGGTTTCTACTCTTTTTAGTATTTTTAATTAATTAAAAAAAAGGTGGGCTAGCCCGCCCCATCCCACCCTACCCCAACCCGTGGCCCAAATGGGCCAGCCCGTTTAGGCCCGTTTTTTTACGAGCTTCGAAATATCTGGCCCAACCCACCTTTTATGTATGACGGGACGGGCTGGCCCAACGGGCCAAGCCCTTTTTGACACCTCTACTCACCATATCCTTTAAAGTTCGGTTTCATCTCTCAGCTACACTATTCATGCTAGATGTCCCTGGCATGATATACTGTGGGACTATTCCACATTCCTTTAGAAAGATAACAAAAGATCTTGAATGTTGTTCTCATTAACTGTCATATCTATCATAGCATTCACCATCACGATCAGATCTGACATAATTAATTTTTTTGTTGAGTTGATTTTCAACCTCAGACTTAAAAATTTTGAACATGTCCAGTGCCTCTGATTTTTCATGAATAAGATATAGATATCCATACCGAGAATAATCGTCTATGAATGACATGAAATATTATTAACCATTTCAAGAAACCGTAGGAAATGGTCCACAAATATCCGTATATATCAATTTGTAAGACATTTTTAGTTTTTTGGGCACCTAATTTTTTTTTGTTTGGTCTGTTTTCCTTTAATGCACTCAACACATATAGTAAGATCTGAAAAATCAAGTGTATCTAAAATACCATCTGACATAAGCCTCTCAATTTTGGTTCTCGATATATGACTTCAACGCTTGTGCCATAAGTTAGCCGGCCGAATTTTCTTTACTTAATTTTCGCTTAGTGCCCCTAAAATCAACATGCAGAGATTCATTATATGAATGAATAATATCAAGCAAATATAGATTGTCAAATGCACTTAATAAACCAGTGCCCACAATACTAGAATTATTTGAAAGCTTAAACTGACAATCTCCAATTGAACAAGTGAAACCAAATTTGTCCAACATGTAAATAGAAACTAAATTCCGTCGAAAAGACGGTACAATAAATGTATCTTTCAAATCCAAAAAATATTCAGTCTGTAATAACAATCTAAAATGCCCTATTGCCTCCACTTCTACCGATTTTCCATCTCCCACATAGATATATTTTTTCACCATCATTTGGCTTTCGATAGCTCAGACAGACCTGCATTGAAACACTTATATAAGTGGTAGCACCAGAATCTAACCACCAAGTGTCTCTAGGTACTAAAGCTAAATTAACTTCAGAACATACCAAAGTAAGATTAATACCTTTCTTTACATGCCAAGCGTGAAATTTGATACATTCCTTCTTTTTGTGTCTAAATTTATCACAGAAGTAACAATTCTTATCTTGAGTGTTGCTTAGTTGTTTCTTCTGTGCTGAACCTTGATCCGTAGCAGCTTTCTCAACAGGCTTTCTTTTTACGCCCTTTTTTTTTTTGGAATTAGTGACCAGCTGAGCAATCTCAGTTCTTTTTTGTTTCAACCTTTCTTTCTCTTGCACACAGTATGAAATGAGCTCATTAAGAGTTCACTTCTCCTTCTGACAGTTATAACTGACTTTAAAATGACTGAATTGTGCAGGAAGAGATATAAGCACCAAATACACGAGTAAGTCTTCTGACACCTCAAGCTTTAGTGCACTTAATTTTGAAGTATAATGAGACATCTGCATGATGTACTCCCTTATGTTTCCCTTACCCTTATACTTCATTGAGATCAAGTTTGCCAAAAGTGTGCTTGTCTCAGCCTTATCGCTTTTTACAAAACGCTGTTCAATATGGGTAATTTACTCTTTGGCCAAATTGATTTCCTCAGATGCAGTGTCTCGAAAGGCTTCTGGAATGCTGCGCTTAATGATCATTAGACTAACACGGTTCGAGCGCTCTCACTTCTCAAAATTCTTCCTTTCATCAGGAGAACTTTCATTTGTAAGAAAAGCAGGTTGCTCTACCCTCGGTGCATAGTTAAAATCCATGCAACCCAAAGTGATCAAAATGTTATCCTTCCAATCCTTAAAATTAAACCCATTTAGCATGGGTATGCTGTTAATGTTGGCAGATATAAAAATAGCAGACAGTTGAACAGAGAATAACAAACCAAAATAACAGTTATGCTCATATAAAACCAAATAAACAATCAATAAATTCAAATATGATGGCAATATCTCGAGACACCGAGCACAACATTAATATCAAGTCTTTGGACAGTAACATTAACTCATTAGTGGTCACTCTATGTAATGGCCAAATACTGACAATAAATTCATGTCAAACAACAGTCTTTCTTTGGGCCGACTTATTACTTACACGAAAAAACTTTATAATTGTCACGTGTTTACCACTACAAGTGTTTGTGTATTTCGGGCCAAACATTAATCTTCCTTTAGGTCGATTAATACCCATAATGAAAATACACATACACAACCATCCCAATATTCTCAATGGAAAAATCTACACAAGAGAGGTCACTTTGGCGACTTCAAGTTTCAATCAACCAATCTCGAATATTAGTAAAATTTAATTAGAAACTTGAGATGCCCAACAATTCGAATCATACTTTTACACATATATATTAACCCAAAATCCATCAGAATTTTGGGAGCATACCACATTAATATATTAATTAACAGATGATTTGAAATCATCACCAGACTTCAAAATTGGTGAATAATTCATGAAATCCAAACATATATAATCAAAAATTCTTGATCGCATAAAACTTAATTCATCGAATTTAAAAGTAAATCCAAAACCCAATATCACAGATCTAAAAATATAATTTTGTTCCCAAAATTCAGAGAATCATACGTAGAGTGGCTCTGATACCACTTGTTAGAATTGAGTCACAAAATAGCATGCTTTAATCACATATAAACATATATCAGCACGAAATCCCCAATCCTAAATTCTATGATGATAAACTGAAATAGAGTAGGAAAGATAACCATAAAGTGGAAGCGTACCTGAATCCATAAATCGATTATTGAATTGATTCGTACTTTAACTGATATGGTTTACCAAACTATCAAATCACTCTTGTTTCACTATCCGTAGAGAGAATACAGAACGTGAGATTCGAATCTGATGTTTGGGGATTATAATCCTTACTTATAAGAATAAAATTCCTTTATTTTTAATTTGGTCCCTCAACAAATTGAAAATCACTTAATGGTATCTACATATAAAAGTCTATGAATATTATGACACTCATGTAAGCCCATATTTTAAACCTTAGTGGATCACTTCAATTTGACTTTTTTAAGATAATTATACACATTTAATTTGACATGTGGAAGCCCAATATTGAATTTTTTCCAACATATTTACCTTGAAACTAACATTGTGATGGACATAAAACAAGTGGTGTTTTTTTACACGAGTGGTGTGTACATTGATATTACTCACATTATATTAAATTATGAGAAAACACCATTTTATATCTCCATCTTTCACACAATATGAACTCACTCAATTCCACATACAGGTTTTGTTAGTAGGCGGTTCAGACACATCCGCCGGAACAATGGAATGGGCGCTCTCTCTCTTGGTTAACCACCCGGACGTCCTCAAAAAGGCACAATCGGAGGTCGACCACCTCATTGGACACAACCGTTTGCTTGAAGAAGCAGACATCGTGGAGCTCTCATACCTACGTTGTATCATCAACGAAATGCTACGCATGTATCCTGCTGGTCCATTACTGTATCCTGCTGGTCCATTACTAGTCCCTCACTAGTCCTCCCACGAATGCACTGTCGGAGGCTATCACATCCCAGCTAACACCATGTTGATGGTCAACCTTTGGGCTATGCAGAACAATTCTAAGATAGTGAAAGATGCAACAAAGTTCAATCCAGAGAGATTTGAAGGAATGGATGGATATCGAAATGGGTTCCAGTTTATGCCTTTTGGGTCTGGAAGGAGGAGCTGCCCCCACGAGGGGCTGGCGGTGCGCATGGTGGGGTTGGGCATAGGTTCTCTCATTCAATGCTTTGATTGGGAAAAACCTGGCAAAGAATTGGTCGACATGAGTGAAGGTGAGGGATTGTTGTTGCCTAAAGCCACGCCATTGATGGTCTATTGCAAACCTCGCTCTATTGCAACTCATCTATTTTCTTAGACATAAACCTTAGGGTTTAAACTGATTTTACAGACACAATTTGTAAGGTGTGGTCTATCTCTTTCGTAAGATCTACAGGTTATTTAATTTGCACTGCACTAAGGGTACTATTGCACTTGCTCAACTTTAATGTACTATTGCAAACCTTTACTTTGTATTGTATTTTCGAAGTGACGGTGGATGCGGGATAATTTTGGGATTGTGGTGTGCAACAATTTGTTGGAACAAAAAAAATGCAACAATGACTAAATTGTAATTTATGTTATTAATTACACTGAAAAAGATAATTTGAAGATTCTGGTTTGAGTGCCGCCCAGAGACCAACGTACTAAGGGGCACTGCCCTGAATTTTTCCAAAATAAGAGTAAAATAGTAATTTCACCATTTAATTTTTTTAAAAAAAGAAAAAAACAAGTATCAGGCTTTCTGCGTGAATGAGCCATATCGTTACTTTTTTTCCTTTCTCAATAAATAATTTCCTCATTTTTCTTTCACGGCACGTGCCCTAATTTTTCCTTTTCTCTTAATTGTTTCTTCATATAATTTCAAAGTTAAATGCTATCTTTATATTAATTTCTTGCTTTCTCTTTTCTCATTATTGTTGTTAATTTATTGTGCCTGAAATTATATATGTGATTTAAAAATTAATTGGAAATTTTTGATAAATAATTTTGCATTTTATTAACAGGTTCTTTATCTTTGTAGTTATGAAAAAAAAAATTGTTGTGGTAGGAAATGTGCAAACCTGATTACAGGAAAAATTCATTTTAGTCCTGCCCTAGAAGCGTTGTTTGATTTTGGTCAGTTAATTTTCTATTATCAATTTTAGTTGTAATTGAAAATTTTGTCCAATTTCAGTCATCTTTTCGTTGTAATTTGTATTTTCCGATCAAATTACATCAAGTGATATACTCTCACTCCTAATTTTATAATTTCTGTTAAATTTCTCAAATTTCTCCCAACGTGCAGGCCGTGTCAGATTTTGGTCTTGCTAATTTCTAATTTTTAATTTTAGTATTGTAATTGAATATTTTATCCAATTTCAGTCTTTTTCCCCGAAATTTATATTTTCTGGTCAATTTTCAATAAGTAACATACATGTGCCCTCTTTCATGATTTCTGATCACTTGATAATTTTTTGCGTATATGACACGTCATTCTACATTATTTTACAAGTGAAAATGACATGTCATCATATCACATTATTTAATGAATTAAAAACACAAATAATAATTAACTCAATTAAAAAACAGAATTAAAGAAAATCTGAATTAGACCATCCAACTTTAACAAGAACATTTCATCCACATTTAAAAAAGAAAAAGAAACCCTCAACTCAATTGATCTCCACCTCCAAGGGAATTTGGGGATTCGAGTTCTTGGATTGATCCGGGGATTTAGAGACTTGAGAAATCTCCAATCTTTGCTAAAGTAGGGTGGCCTAATTCAAATTTTCTTTAATTCTGTTTTCTAAATTGACTTAATTAGTTTTCGTTTTTTAAGTCATTAAATGACTTGGTATGATGATGTGGCATTTATACTTGTAAAATAATGCAAAATGGACTGCTACATACATAAAAAATTGTCAGGTAAGTATAAGTGGTGGTGGGACGTGTGTACGTGACTCGTCGTAATTGATCAAAAATATAAATTTCAATAAAAAAATTGAAATTAGATAAATTTTTAATTAAAGGACAGAAATTGAAAATCGAAAATTAGTATGACGAAAATCTGATACAATCTCCAGAAAAAATTGAGACTATTTTTTACTCCAAACCAACTAATAGGTATAATCGAACTAGACCACTAAAATATCTTTAATATAATATGAATGAGTGGAGTCAGTGGCATATTTCCCTTCTCCCTTCGTCTTCAGGCGGCTAAACCACAAGGATATGTTTGTTGGTAGAATCAGGGAAATTTGATTTTGAAAGATTGGGATTTGTAAATAAAGGTGAATATTTAAAATTTGTGTTTGTTATGAGATTTTATAGATAGTATTATTAATGTAGATATTAAATCAATGTTGGAAAAAGTATGTATGTGTAATATTATATTGTTAGTTAATGTAATAGTAATGATTAATTTGTTATGTTGATAGGTTATATATTGATGTAATGGTAATATAATAGGTTTTTGGTAAATTTAATAATTCTTAACAAAAGTTCTTAAACAAATAAGGATTTGGGATTTTAAACAAATAAGGATTTGAGATTTTAAAATCTCAAATCCGAACTTGTGAAACCCAAAACAAACAAACCTCAAATGTTTTGAATATTTGCACTATTCTTATATTTTGTATTGTAAAAAATTTGTTTTTTAATATTTAAATATTAGTTTTATATTGACCTCAAAATATATTTAGGCCCCTATTGATTGTTTGTCTAACTCCAACACTGAGTGGACCTTTTTTTTTCTCACAATTATGCCACCCAGTATCCACGAAAAGATAAAATAAACAAAATAAAATCTTAAGATGTAAAAGTTTTAGCTGCTTTTGTTTCAAAGAAAACGACTGATTGAAATGTCTAGCAAATACAAATAAGTTGGTATTCGATTTCTTAGTTTGGATGTCTCCCTTCTGGAAGATGTGTGAAACATGTTGTTTTGCCTTGGAAATTTTATCTAAAAAATTTGTATAAATTATTTCGTATCACTAATTCACTATCACGTGTTTTTGGGATTGCTGGATTGTAGTTGTTAATCATTAAACTAAAAGTTTGTGTATAAATAATTTGAAATTTTTATTTAAAAAAAATTATTTTAATAATTTCTAATTTATAATTTTATTTAGTGTCATTTTATTTGATATTGATAAAATGTTAATGTATAAATTTTACTTAGGAACACATATATTTTAAACAACAATATTTTAAACTCCAATTTTTTAATTTACTATTATAGTCAAATCTACTTCAAATCAATAAAAAAACTCAAGTGAATCAAAATTTAAACATTTTAACTTTGATATTTTGCTTATATATGCAAGGTACGTAAATATAAAATCTAAAATTATAAAAATAATAAATTTGATATATCATGTATTGAAAAATGAATTTTAAATGAAGAAATTTTAATTTGAAATTATGATTTGTTTAAAAACATTATCACCCACGCCCCGGAAAATGAATTTCAAATGAATAAAAAATGTATTTTAAATGAAAAAATTATTTAATTTTAGACCCCCAACTTCTGAATCAAATTACAAATAATAATGATAAATTTAATACACCATACATATATATGTATTAAAAATAAAATTTAAATGAAGTTGTTTTGAAATTATCATTTTGTATGTAATTAAAAAGAGATAAAAGATCTATATAGCTCCTACCCCTAAAATTTTTATAAATATTAAAATTTCCAATTTAGAATCAAATAATAGATACAGAATTTAAAAAGTGCATTAATTAGTATTCAATATGTAAAGTAATTAACAGGTAAAATAGATAATGAAAAAATAAATGCAATAAATGGAAAGAAGTCAACTTACCAGGGATGGAAATAAGATGTACTATTTTTTGCTGTGGATATATATATATATATAGGGATGGAAATAAGATGTACTATTTTTTGCTGTGGTTATATATATATATATATGTATATATATATATATTTCACAAATAAATTATATTTATATATTATAGAATGCGGTTTGGTTCGTATAAAAAAATTGTGAAATGATCATATAAGCATACCTTAACTTTCGATATCTCTATTATCTATATATTGCTCTACCAACTTTAATAATTTATATTTGTTGTTTTCTATTCTCAAAATATAAAAATGACAGTATTTAAAAAAAATGAGCATTGTGGTTTCTTAGACTCACCCGTCAAATGATTGGTTGCTATATATAAAATCCGCAATTGATTGCCTCTCGACTATTTGTCCAATAATTTCATTTTCACATGCAGCATGCCGTCCCCTTATGGATTTGAATCCTCTGTTGGGTCAATGAAGAAAACCAGCATCTGGACCAAATACGTCATCGTTTTAATACTATTTCTTAATCTTTTTGTCATCGTTTTAATACTATTTCTTAATCTTTTTTCTATTTTCCATTTCATTTATATTATTTATTTATTATTATTTTATTAATATCTCTCATCAATCTATTTCTTAATTTTTCTACTGTTTCTCATTCCATTTATATTATTTATTATTTTTCTGGTATGATTTTTATTTTTTTTTCTTTTATTAATTAGTTTTTTTCACTTCACTGATTCATTCGACCTTTTTTTTTCTTTTTTTAATTTTTCATTATCTTTATTTTTATTCTTTTTAAGCCAACAAGTATTTTCTCATTTCTCTTTTAATAATTATAAGGTAAAAAAGTGAGTTGATATAGTTAAAATGAAAAGTTTATTTATAAGGTAAAAAAATCAAATTGAATAGAAATATTAAACATAAATATAAAAATAAGTTTTTAAAAAGGAAATATATGATGAAATGAAAATATCGACAAGTTCTAAAAAAAAGTTAAATAGTAATATATTGATTGATTTCGTTAATATCGATAAGTAAGTTAAATATTGATATGATTGATATCGTTAACATCAACAAGTTCTAAAAAAGTTAGAATAATCTAAAAGCATATTGTAATATAACATATCAATAATATAAATAAATAATATAAATGAAATGGACAATAGTAGAAAGATTAAGAAATAGTATTAGAACAGTGACGTATTTGGCCCAACACATGATGCTGGTTTTCTTCAACCAGCAGAGGATCCAGGTCCCTAATTCATCCGTGCGTTGCACAATTTATTATTTGTTGTGGTAGTGTATAATTTATAATTATATAATGAAATTGCTATATTATGAAATTATTTATACATCTTTTATTATTCAAACTTTGTATAACATACAAATATATTTTCATATCTCTATTGATTTTTAAAATTATATTTTATAATTTTAAAAAATTGTTGGGTAAAGTAGAGTTTTAACTTAAAAAATAGAATTTGTTTGAATTCTCCCCTATACATTAGGGCTTCCTTATGCATTTATTTTTGGGTTGCGTGTTATTCTAAATACAAATAACACAAATTGGAATACAAAATTTATAAATAATTTAAACGACGAACTTGAAAGCTTACATTCTATTTGTTCGTCTTTTGTTAAATTTTTTTCATGACTCGATAGATAATTTGATAAGCCAATGATTTTAAGAGTTAGTTATAAGAGACCAATTAACAATATAAATTTTAAAATATTTATTTATATACAACATTTCTCATAATTACAAAAAGTATATTACAATTTCTTTTAACTTTCAATTGATAATATGAATAGTTCTATACATTAAGTAATTAAAGTTAATAAAAAAACAAAAAAGAATTAAAAACTTGAAAGCTTACATTCTATTTATTTTTATCTTTTGTTGAATTTTTTTCATGGTTCGATAGATAATTTAATAAGACAATGATTTTTTGAGTTAGTTAAAAGTGACCAATTAACAATAGAAATTTTGAAATATTATTTATATACAATATTTCTCATAATTACGAAAAATATCTTAAAATGTTTTTAACTTTAAAATTGATAATGAGAATAATTATAGACATTAAGTAATTCAAGTTAAAAAAATTTAAAAAAAGAAATAAATTATTGTTCAACAATGAATAACAGTCATCGTCGTCAACAACAAATAATAATAATAATAATAATAATAATAATAATAATAATAATAATAATAATAATAATAATAATAATTAACAATACATTATATGAAAAAAGTGTTCTAAATAAGATGAATAATTTTCTTGACAAAACTAATAATTTTTGAAATTTTTTTATTAACCAATATAATGATGTGACATTTTTAGGAGGGAAAATGGCAAAATTGTAAATTTTACCAACTATCTTCCTTTTATATATGGATAGATAACATACATATGGGTGGCGCGCCACCTATCCTGAATAAAAATTGATTTGGTACCATGATTTTAACATTTTTCGAATATCATAATTTAATCCTACAATTTAAAGAATTGCTCGATTATGATCTTATTTTCATCGAATATTTCAATTTTTGCTGGGAAATTGTCAAAACCACCACATGCAAGCTCAATTTTCGATTTTTTCTTAACCCATTACTAAAATTCCATCAAAGTCCCAAATTCAATCGTATGAAAAACTTTCAAATTAGACTAGATTTCACAAAAAAAAATTTTGTATCTCAACTTTAAAATTCATTTTTTTTTACGACCAACCGTGTGCTAAAATCATGAAATATAAGCCTCGATTTCTCGTAGCTAGTATTGAGGATACTTTCAAACCCAAAATCAAGATTTTTCAAGAGTTGGTTTTCTCTTAGCAAGCTCGTTTCTAAGTTGGTTCATTTTTCTAAAGCTCAAGTTTTCTGATTTATTCTATTTTTTATGATTTACACGAGTAAATTTTTTAGCCAATGCGTCATTTAGCTTTAAATTCAGATTTTTTTAAATATTAAACGAATAAGAAAATTACACGTCATGTTATGTCATCAATTATCATCGGAAACCCTAAATTCAAAGTCATGTGCAATCCACGTGACTTTTTTCTGATAAAATTGAAATTTGTGATGAAAAAGAATCAAAATCAAATAATCTTTTAAATTGTGAGACTAAATTAAAAAAAAAATTGTGAAACTATTTAAGAAAAAAGTTGGAGTTATAGGATCCAATTGGTTTATATTCTGATACTATACATACCTGACTTTTACGAAACACGTCTCATTTAAAATAATTCCAAAATAAATATTATATATATATATATATATATGTGGTGTCATTATTTACTATCTACTAATTAATTTTATATTATATAAATGAAAGGATAGAATGATAACATTGTGGGGATGTGTTTAGAATATTGATAATATTAAATTATTTAAAAATAAATATATTTAGTAATTAATTAAAGTGCATATAGTAACGAGTGTGGTGTGTATTGGTTATTTCAACCCTCGGCATCATTCATTGGGCTATATTAAATTAAATCTTTAGATACTCAAGAAATTAACCAATCCAATATAGTGCCTATATATATAAGGGAAAATTGTCATTTCTAACCATTTTCTTATAATTTAAATTTAATTTACCCTTCAATATAATATTATACCCAACTTACCCTAAAATATAGATGATAGTCCCAAAATATCCATTTTTTTGTCAAAGTCAATATGAAATTGATATTATGTGGGCCCCACAATCAATCAATGTACAAGATTCCTATCTCACTCATTACTTAACCGAATGTTTCTCACGTGTCAATCTCATATTCTTTTACATTTTAATTATTTTGTTAAATAGAAAATTATTATTGTGTTAAATATTAAAAATAACATTATACAATATTATTAATAATACAATTTTGGTGTACAATATTATTAACATATTATTAGTAAAATTATTAATAGTACAATTTTCGTGTACAAACTATTAAATTATTAACAATAGTTAAAATTAATTTGAGATAACAAATTATTTTCATGTAACAAACTATTATTAATAGTAATCCCAATTTTATTAATTATTAAAGTACAATTTTTTTGTACTAGTTTTGCAATTTTGTGTAAAAATTTGGGATATAAAATTATTAATAGTAATACAACTATTAAAAAATTATTAATTTTGTGTACATTAATAGTGTACACAAAAATTTAGGGTGCACGAAATTTAGTGTGCACAAAAATTAATAGTGTACTAAAAAATTAATAGTGTACATTAATAATGTACACGAAAATTAGTGTACATCAAAATTAATATACATTAATAGTGTAACACGAAAATTAATACTATACACAAAATTTAGTGTACACAAAAATTAATAGTGTACATTAATATTGTACACGAAAATAAGTGTACACGAAAATTAGTGTACATTAATGGTGTATACGAAAATTAATATTGTACACGAAATTAAATGTACACGAAAATTAATAGTGTACATTAATACTATACACGAAAATTAGTGTATACGAAAATTAGTGTACATTTATGGTGTACACGAAAATTAATACTGTACATGAAATTTATTGTACATGAAAATTAATAGTGTACATTAATATTGTACACGAAAATTAGTGTATACGAAAATTAATGTACATTTATGGTGTACACGAAAATTCATATTGTACATTAAATTTAGTGTACGTGAAAATTAATAGTGTACATTAATAATGTACACGAAAATTAATAGAAATCAGTGTACATTAATGGTGTACACGAAAATTAATATTGTACATGAAATTTAGTATACACGAAAATTAATAGTGTACATTAATAATTTACACGAAAATTAATAGTGTACAATATTAATTTTCGTGTATTGTATTAATTTTCGTGTACATTAATTTTCGTGTATTGTATTAATTTTCGTGTACACTATTAATGAAAAATATTGATTTTCGTGCACACTAAATTTTTGTGTACACTATTAATGTACACTAAATTTCGTATACACTATTAATGTATACAAAATTAATAATTTTTTAATAGTTTTGTTACTATTAATAATAGGGACGTGCTAAATGGGCAGATTCTGCCATGGCAGAAAGTGAAAAAAATTAAATAAAAATATTATTAATATTATTAAATGACTATCTAACCCTAATATAATTTGGCTCCATAATAATGGAGATGGTGCATGTTTTCTACTCATTCCCGCTAAATACAATACAGCTATTAAAACAATAGCTAAATTTAATTAACTTGTTCTTTATTTTAATTATTATTTGCATACTTTAATTAAGTTGTTATTTATTTAATTATTATTTACATCTTCAATTAAGTTGATCTTTATTTAATTATTATTTGCATACCTTTGAAAGTGTTGCTTCTCCAATAACTCCTAGAATAATTATGAAATTTCTATAAAAAAATTATAAAAATCTTTTAGAATAATTTTGAAATTCAGATATGGGTTAACAAAAAAATTATGGAAAAACTTTTAAAATAAGAATAATTATGAAATTTTGATAAGAAAAATTATAAAAATCTTTTAGAACAATTTTGAAATTCAGATATGGGTTAACAAAAAAATTATGGAAAAACTTTTAAAATAAGAATAGATATGGATTAACAAAAATATTATAATATTTAACAAAAAGATCTGCTCGTAACACTTTTATTTTTTATCTTAATGAAAATCTTTATTTATTTAAAAAAAAAACAGAAAGATTATAAAAAAAAATTTATAGTTAACATAAATGTTATAGAAAACTTTTAGAGTGGAGAAAAAATATGAGTTAATATAGTTGAAATGAAAGGTTTATTTATAGGATAAAAAAATCAAATTGAATAGAAATATTAAATATAAATATAAAAATAATTTTTTAAAAAGGAAATATACAGTGTAATGAAAATATGGACAAGTTCTAAAAAAAAAGTTAAATATTAATATATAGATTAATTTCATTAATATGGACCAATTCTAAAAAATTTAAATATTTATATGATTCATGTCATTAATATTCTAAAAAATATAAATATTGATATGATTAATGTCCTTAATATCAATAAGTTCTAAAAAAAATTAAATATTAATATATAGATATTTCAATAATATATATGATTTATGTCGTTAATATCGACAAGTTATAAAAAAGTTAATATTGAGTCGTTAATATCGACAAGTTCTAAAAAAATAGTTATATACTGATATGATTGATGTCGTTAATATCGACAAGTTCTATAAAAGTTAAATATTAATATGTAGATATTTCAATAATATATATGATTGATTTCATTAATATCAATATATAGATATTTCAATAATATATATAAATATATATGATTGATGTTTGTAATATCGACAAGTTCAAAAAAATTTAAATATTGATATGATTAATATTATTAATATCGACATGTTCTAAAAAAGTTAAATATTGATATATATAGATATTTCAATTGATATTATTGATGTCATAACTTCAACAAGTTCTATATGAATTGTTCATATTGTATTGATATGAATATTAAAAGGTATGCAAATAATAATTAAATAAATATTTTAAAATTATTGATAATCTTACAAATATTTGTTTGATAAGGGAAAGATTCGAATTGATAAATATTTTAAAATTATTAATTAACTTACAAATATTTTTAAATTACAGTATTCTTTTAGTAAAATATATAATAATTTAATATTTTTTTACCTTATAAATAAACTTTTTATTTCAACTATATTAACGCTTCATCTCTAGATTTTTTTTATAATATTTCTGTTAACTTAAAAAAAAAATCTATAATCTTTCTGTTTTTTTTAAAATAAATTGAGATTTCCATTAAAAATAAAAAATAAAAGTATTACAAGCAGAAATTCAAGCGAAAATCTTTATCTACCGTATTTCTAATATCCTAGTATTAAAAATAAATGAATTCATATACATGTTTCATATTTTAGCTAATTACCATAATATATAGTATATATTATAAAATAATGTTAAACAACTATAGCATAAACTATAGTATATAGTATAAAATAAAACTATATTATAAACTATACTATATACATATAGTATATAATATAAGTATAAACTATAGGATATAGAATAAAATAAAACTATAGTATAAACTATACTATATGTAATAAAGTATATAATATATAGTATATAATATAAAATAAAACTATAGTATAAACTATACTATATACATATAGTATATAGTATACAGTATAAACTATAGTATATAGAATAAAATAAAATTATAGTATAAACTATACTATATGTAATAAAGTATATAATATACAGTATATAGTATATAATATGTAGTACATAATATAATATAATTAAAAAACTACAGTATAAACTATAATATATAGTATATATTATAAAATAATACTAAACAACTACAGATATTACAGTATAAACTATAGATTATAGTATATAATATATTTATATACTATTATATAGTATAAAGTATATAAAATATATTATATAGTATATAGTATTATAAAGTATATTATAATATGTATATTTATATTTACAAATAGTATAAAGTATATAAAATATATTATATAGTATATAGTATTATTAAATTTTGAAAATAAATCGGAAATCGGAATTTTCGAAAATTGAATTTCGGAAATATTTCGGATCGGATTTCGGAATTTCCAAAACTTTCAAAACTAATTCCGATTTCCATCCGAAAATTTTCGAAAAAATAGAAATTTGTATTTTCGGATTAAAAATATTCGTTCCGAAATTGGAAAATTTCGGATCGGATTAGGCGGATATCGGAAATTTCCGTTCCAATCTCCACCCCTAATCAAGTCAAATCTTCTTTTTCATAATTCAAAAATATTTGTAAGTTAATCAATAATTTTAAAATATTTATCAACTCGAATCTTCACACATTAAACAAATATTTGTAAGATAATTAATAATTTAAAATATTTTTCAGGTCAAATCTTCTTCATCATCAAACAAATATTTGTACAATAATCAATAATTTTAAAATATTTATCAAGTCAAATTTTATATCTCCTCAAATAGACGTCTTAGTTTTTTTTTTATGTAATTTATGACAATAAATTATGAATTAGTGGAGAAAATATTGTTTCATTAATGAGTGGAGAGAGAAATATTGTTTTGGTTTGAAATTTGAAAATTTGATTGTATATATTTTCATTAAGGATATAATTATCATTTAACATACTATTTTAAATTTCAATTAATGCTTTCTATTTTTCTGCCTGGGCAGAATCTGCCCACATAGAATTTGATTTGCTTTATATTTATGTTTAATATTTCTATTAAATTTGATTTTTTTATCTTATAAATAAAATTTTCATTTCAACTATATTAATTCTTTTTTTTTCCTCCACTCTAAAAGTTTTCTATAATATTTATGTTTCCTTCTGATTCTATTTTGTTTTGGGTTGATATTGAACATTTATCAATATTCATATCAATTCAATATGAACCAATTCATATAGAACTTGTCGGAGTATTGACATCAATAATATCAGTTGAAATATCTATATATATATATATATATATATCAATATTTAACGTTTTTAAAACTTGTCGATATTAACGATATTAATCATATCAATATTTAAATTTTTTAGAACTTGTCGATATTACCGACATTAATCATATCAATATTTAACTACTTTTTAGAACTTGTCGATATTAAAGACATCAATCATATATATTATTGAAATATCCATATAATAATATTTAACTTTTTTTTTGAACTTGTCTATATTAATAACTCAATATTTAACTTTTTTTATAACTTATCGTTATTAATGACATAAATCATATATATTATTGAAATATCTATATATTAATATTTAACTTTTTTAGAACTTATCAATATTAACGACATTAATCATATCAATATTTACATTTTTTTAGAAGATATTAACAACATCAATCATATCAATATTTAACTTTTTTTAGAACGGGTCGATATTAACGAAATCAATCTATATATTAATATTTAACTTTTTTTTAGAACTTGTCCATATTTTCATTTCACCATATATTTCCTTTTTAAAAACTTATTTTTATATTTATATTTAATATTTCTATTCAATTTGATTTTTTTACCTTATAAATAAACTTTTCATTTCAACTATATTAACTCATATTTTTCCTCTAAAAGTTTTCTATAATATTTATGTTAACCATAAAAAATTTTGTATAATCTTTCTGTTTTTTTTTTTTTTTTGAAATAAATCGAGATTTTCATTAAGATAAAAAATAAAAGTTAGAAGTGCAATGGAGATCTTTCTATTAACTGTATCTATGTTTTTTTATAATATTTCTGTTAACCCATATCTATTCTTATTTTAAAAGATTTTCCATAATTTTTTTGTTAAACCATATTTGAATTTCAAAATTGTTCTAAAAGTTTTTTATAATTTTTCTTACACATTTTTTTTTTCATAATTTGTCTTATCAAAATTTCATAATTATTCTAGAAGTTATTGAAGGAGCAACACTTTGAAAGGTATGCAAATAATAATTAAATAAAGACCAACTTAATTGAAAATGTAAATAATAATTAAATAAATATCAATTTAATTAAAGTATGCAAATAATAATTAAAATAAAGAGCAACCTAATTAAATTTAGCTATTGTTTTGAAAATGTTGATTAACAATTGTATTGGAATGAACGGGAATTAACAGAGAATGGGCGCCATCTCCATGATAATGGAGCCAATAAATAATATTAGGGGTTAAAATAGTCATTTAATAATATTAATAACATTCCTAATTAATTTTTTTTCTCTTTCTGCCATGGCAAAATCTGCCCACATGCACGCCCCATATTATATTGAAGGGTAAATTGAATTTAAATTATAAGGAAATGTTTAGAATGAGCAATTTTCCCATATATATAACATCATATATCTGCATATTCATACTAAGAAAAGTAAAAATGGATTCTCAATTGGTTTTGTACATTCCACTAGCATTTGCTCTATACATGATCACTAAATATTTCTTTCACAAACTACAAAACCATCCTCCCACTCCTCTCCTCAACCTACCCATAGTCGGCCATCTTTACCTCCTCAAGAAACCTCACTACCGCACCTTGGCCAAAATCTCAGAACGCTACGGCCCCGTCGTTCTCCTCCAGTTCGGCTCCCGCCGTGTCCTCCTCGTCTCGTCCCCCTCCGCCGCAGAGGACTGCCTCTCTAAAAACGACGCCGTTTTCGCCAGCCGTCCGGATATGCTGGCGGGGAAACATCTGGGCTACAACTTCACTTCCTTGGCGTGGGCCCCTTACGAAGATCACTGGAAAAACCTGCGCAAAATATCATTTGTCCAGATTCTGTCAGCTCCGAGGCTGCAATTGCTCTACGGGATTCGAGCAGACGAGGTTAAGACAACGATGAGGATGCTCAATCGGGGTTCTGATGGGCAGAAGTTGGTGGACATGAAGACGGTGCTCTTTGAGCTGACGATGAACGTGATGATGAGGATGATAGCTGGAAAAAGGTACTACGGCGAGAAGGTGGAGGAAGTGGAGGAGGTGCGGCGGTTTAGGAAGATCGTTGAGGACACGTTTCGATATGGGTCTTCGTATATGGAGGATTTCTTGCCGGTGTTGCTGTGGTTGGGGGTTGGCGGCGTGGAGAAAAAGCTGGATGAGCTGCAGAGGAGGGCGGATATTTTCATGCAGGAGCTGGTTCAAGAGTGTAAGACCAGGCTCCAAAGTTACGGCGGCGGCGGTGGAGAGGTGGAAGGGAGGACCAAAACGATGATGGAAAATATGTTGGAGTTGCAGGAGAAAGATCCTGAATATTATACAGATACCGTTGTAAGACGTTTAATGCTGGTACGGAAATCTCTGCTCTCTACGTTTTTTTTTTTTTCTTATCCGTATATGCTCTCTTTTTCTTTAATGATCTGAAGTTACCTCTTAATAATTGTAGAGAAATTGGGATAAATAATGATAGTGAAATATTTATTTACGTGGTGGCGTGTGGTGTTTCAATGAATGCTACATGAACACCATCTTACTCAATTCCACATACAGGTTTTGTTAGTAGGTGGCTCAGACACATCCTCCATAACAATTGAATGGGCGCTCTCTCTTTTGGTCAACCACCCACACGTCCTAAAAAAGGCACAATCGGAAATCGACCACCACATCGGACACGACCGTTTACTCGAGGAAGCAGACATCGCGGAGCTCCCATACCTACGTTGTATCATCAACGAAACGCTACGCATGTATCCTGCTGGTCCATTACTAACCCCTCACCAATCCTCCCAAGAATGCACTGTTGGAGGCTATCGCATCCCAGCCGACACCATGTTGATAGTTAACGCCTGGGCTATACATTACGATTCTCAAAACGCGACTGATGCAGCAGAGTTCAAGCCAGAGAGATTTGAAGGAATCAACGGATATCGGAATGGGTTCGAGTGTATACCTTTCGGGTCTGGAAGGAGGAGCTGCCCTGGCGAGGGCTTGGCTGTGCGCATGGTGGGGTTGGGCTTAGGCTCTCTCATTCAATGCTTTGATTGGGAAAGACCTGGTGAAGAATTGATCGATATGAGTGAAGGTGAGGGTATGTTGTTGCCTAGAGCCACACCATTGATGGTTTATTGCAAACCTCGTTCTGTTATGGCTCATCTTCTTTCGGAGACATAAAACTATATGGGTTTAAATTGGCTTTAAGGAGACAGACTTGTCTAGTGTGATTTATCTCTTTCGTGTGACTTAAAGGAAATAAGTAGAGCTCTGGTATCGATGAGTTATTATGTATTGCACCAATATAGCTACTGATGTTTGTCTAAGTAACTTACGCGATTGAATAAATTATTTTTCCACTTTATTAATTTTTGAGTCATTGATTTATTTTACCTTAATAATTTATCTAATAACTTTGGCTAATTCATATTCTAATTTTTATTTCAAGAGTTGTCATATTGTTTAGCATGACCCGAAAGTTTCGGACTCATTATTTTAGAGAGTCGAAATCAACATGATGACCACTCGTTTTAGGATGCTGACATTAGGGTTGGGCAAAATATCGAAAATTTCGCTATACCGCGCATATCGTGTCGAAAAATACCAAAAATGTCGAAAATTTCGATATACCGAAATTTTCGGTACGGTATGATATCATACCGAAATTTTCGGTACGGTATCGGTATGGGAATTTAGAATTTTTCGGTATTTTGGTATTTCGGTATATACCGAAATATATTAATATAAATAATATATATATATTATTATTATTATTATTATTATTATTATTATATATAGATATATTTCGGTAATTTTCGATATTTTCGGTGTTTTCGGTAATTTTCGTGGTATACCGAAAAATTCGGTAATTCGGTATCAAATGGTATAGACTATCAATATACCGAAAATTTCGGTATGATATCGGTATTTTTTTTGGCATAGCAAAATTTTCGGTACGGTATGCGGTATGAAATTTTTTTTTCGGTATACCGTACCAAACCAACCCTAACTGAGACCAACATGCTGATCGGATAGGATGTTGACCGTCACTTAAACCCTTATCACAAGAATCGACACTAATAATTTATAAGAGTTTGCCATTATAATGTATAATAAAAAATTACATATTACTTTGTAAAAGTTGGCTACCACAAGTTTATGTTATGATGATGTGTAGAAAAATATGCATAATTTAATTGAATTAGTCCATAGTTCTAATGCATTTCATGTGCCTGCACTTGTTATTTTTCTACACATTTTTATTATTTGTTCAAAAACTCCAATTTTCAATTTTCTTGATTTAAGCAGTGATTTAGAGACAAATGTGGGAATGAAAAATGAAGGCCGATGATGTAAAAAGGTGGACATTGGGTACAATGTTTATACATTGGATGATCAAATGTGTGAGAATTAAGCCCAGCGAAAGCCCAAAGTCTCATTACCAAAGAAGAATGAGTCCTAGCCCATAATACTCGTCTATCAAGATAAAAGGGCGGTAGCACAACAGATTGAGGAGAAAAAAAAAGAGCGCAACAGTTTGGAAAACAGAGATCAGAGAAAGAGAAAAATTATGATTGTGAATTTTGTGATGTGTGGCTAATTTCCTACGCTAGTTCAAAGGGATGTTGAACCTTTATTCTTGAATTACTCCGGATGATTAGTAACGATTTCTTAATTTCTATCTCTTGAATGATTTGTGTTGCTTGGTTAATTGTTTATGATATTGCATGATTCGATTTAGCAGGGCCTGTTAGATTAAATTGTTGTGATATCTATTGCTAGGATATGAACCGTAATCCGTAATTGTTACAAATTTATATTCATAAGTAGCAAGAAATGTTGGAATCGTTAGGGGCAACACATCTCTAGATTATCCAAATCGAGCTTGTGAATTTGGAGTCTAGTTCGTCCTATCGTCTTAGAGATTAATGCGTTCATCACACTAAATCTAGAGGTCGTACCTATTAGGTTGTCTGATTGAACAGGGTTTATTGAAGAGCTTATTTTAATAAACTAAACTTAAGAGATGATTCGGGTTAGCAGAGCTTGTTGCTAATCTAGGGACGAGGGTTCGAGAGATAGATTGAGAGAAACGTTATTAATTAATCCACCTGATCAAGAATAAATGGGGATACTGAATTGAGAACTAGTACTTGTTTATTGATTGATTCTTGTTTATCTGATTTGTTTCCATCTTTGAGTGTTGCGTAATAGCTTGTTAGGTTTTTAGTTTAATTTGATAGCTTCCCAACCAACCCCCCATTTAACTTGTTTATTTGTTGAGTAGTTAGCACCAGTGAATTTAATTGATTCCTCTGTTCTCTGTGGGATCGACCCTTATTTGCCACTTCTACAAATTAGTTGAGGGTAAGAAGGTTTATTTAATTTTGCGTGCCTCGACAGCACAGCCATATGATAAAAAAAATTGTTTCCCATAAGACAAAGTTCTAGATCCGTCCATGTTGCACGCAAGCGGAAGCAATAAAAGTTGAATGTTTAACACACACAAAGAGAAGAGAACAATCGAGACAAGAAGAGAAATGAGACACGAGATTTACGTGGTTCGAAGAAATGACTCCTACGTCCACGGTGGTGCAGCCAAGTATTTATTCAAAATACTCAAGAGGATTACAAAGCATTATCCTCACAAATGTCTCTCTTTTGCTCTCTAGTATTTTTCTCTCGTGTTTTTCTCTCTCTTCGAAAACAAATGGCAAGCACCTCTATTTATAGAAGTTTGTAAGAGGTGGAATACAATTTGAACTGAAATTCTAAGAGGAGGAATTCAAATCAAACTCAAACTCTAAGAGGAGGAATTCAAATCGAACTCAAACTCTAGGAGGAGGAATTCAAATCGAACTCAAACTCCAGGAGGAGGAATTCAAATTGAACTCAAACTCTAGGAGGATATTTATTTGAGTCAAAGTAATTTTCCAACAATCTCCACCTTGACGAAAATTTCCCGTATCCTCATAACTGACTTGGCTGCACACAGATACACTGATTATTCAATGTTGATCAGTGCCAAACAATGGACAAACTTATCTCGAGTAACCACTTTTGTTAACATATCAGCTGGATTTTCGGCAGTCGCTATCTTCAATAATTGAATATCACCTTCATTGATAATCTCTCGAATGAAGTGAAAACGAACATCAATATGTTTTGTTCGGGCATGATGAACTTGATTTTTTGACAAACAAATAGCACTTTGGCTATCACAAAACACCTCAACATGTTTTTGGGTAACTCCCAAATCATTCACCAAACCATGTATCCAAATAGCTTCCTTAAAAGCTTCAGTGACCGCCATATATTCAGCTTCAGTAGTGGATAAGGCAACCGTGGATTGAAGTGTCGAACGCCAACAAACGGGTCCACCAGCCATAGTGAACACATATCCAGTAGTAGATCTCCTTTTGTCAAGATCACCGGCATAGTCTGAATCCACATACCCAACCCCAAATTTATCAAGCTCGAGATTAACCTTTTTCTGAAATTTCAAACCAAGATCAACAGTGCCACGAAGATATCGAAGTATCCACTTTACTGCTTGCCAATGTCCATTTCCCGGATTGTGCATGTATCGGCTAACCATACTAACAGCATACGAAAGGTCAGGCCGAGTGCACACCATAGCATACATCAACGATCCAACAACATTTGTATATGGGACATTTTCCATGTATCTTCGTTCTTCATCAGAAGTCGGATATAAAGAAGTACTTAACTTGAAATGAGAGGCAAGTGGAGTACTTACAGGTTTGGTCGAACCATGCATATCAAATCTCTCCAAAATCTTCTTTAAATATTGCGATTGTGACAACCAAATGGTTCCTTTAGGACGATCCCTCTTGATCTCCATTCCAAGTATCCGTCTAGCCTCGCCTAAGTCCTTCATTTCAAATTCTTCTCTGAGTTGGACCTTCAATTTATCTATCTCCACCTTGCTCTTGGATGCAATCAACATATCATCCACATACAAGAGCAAATAAATATAGGAGCCATCAAGATTTCGAAAGTACACACAATGATCAAATTGGCTACGAGTGTACATGTGCTCCATCATGAAGTGATCAAATCGAGTATACCATTGTCGAGGAGACTGCTTCAGACCGTACAGGGATTTCCGAAGTTTACAAACCCAATTTTCTTTTTCAGGAACACGAAATCCATCAGGTTGAGAAATATAAATTTCTTCATTCAAGTCTCCATACAAGAAAGCTGTCTTAACATCAAGTTGGAAAAGCTCGAGATCAAATTGAGCTACCAACGCCAACAACACTCGAATGGACGAATGTTTTACAACAGGAGAAAAAATCTCATTGTAGTCAATACCCTCCTTTTGAGCATATCTTTTGGCCACCAATCGAGCTTTATATCGAATACCTTGACTGTCATCTTTCTTTGCATACACCCATTTGCATCCAATAGCTCTCTTTCCCTTAGGAAGTTGCACCAATTCCCAAGTCTGATTCTTTTTCAAAGACTTCATTTCTTCGTCCATAGCCTCCTTCCATTTCGAGTATTCAGAACCTTGAATAGCATCTTTGTAGCTATTCGGAATTCCCTCGATCACAGGGAGTGCAAATGCAATCATATCATCAAATCGAGCTGGCCGTCTGATTTCCCTCCGAGGTCTATTCTTTGCAATAGATTCAACTACCTCAGGCTCTGGAGTCTCTTCCTCAAGACATTCCTCCATCTGCTCAAAGTCCTCCACTGGATTAGAGTTTTCCTCATCATTAACTGGTTCATTTTGACAAGATTTCCTTATAGGAATAACCGGCTCAGGAGCGACAGTGACTTTCTTCGCCTGCTCAGGAAGTACATCGGTCCTTTTTGAAAACATCACAGATTCGTCAAATGTCACGTCTCGACTTTTGATGATTTTCTTTGACTCAGGACACCATAACCTGTATGCTTTAACTCCTGAACTAAAGCCCATAAAAATGGCTTTCTTTGCTCGAGGGTCAAGTTTTGATTCAGAAACATGATAATAAGCAGGGCAACCAAAAATATGTAATTTATCATAATCATTAACAGGTTCACCTGACCATTTTTCAAGTGGTGCTATATTCCCATTTGCAATAGTAGGTAAACGATTCACAAGGTGAACTGCATAGTTGATTGCTTCTGCCCAGAATGCTTTGCTCAAACCCGCTTGGGACAACATGCACCGAGCCTTCTCTACCAAAGTTTGGTTCATCCTTTCGGCGACCCCATTCTGTTGTGGATTTCCTGGAACGGTGAAGTGGCGAACAATTCCTTCTTCTCGACAAACTTCAAGAAAATGATCAAATTTGTATTCTCCACCATTGTCCGATCGTAACTTCTTGATTTTCCGTCCAGTTTGATTTTCCACCATCTTCTTCCACTCAAGGAAGATTTCCATGACTTCATTCTTATAGCTCATCGGGTACATCCAAACTCGTCTCGAGTAATCATCAATAAAAGTGACAAACCACCTTTTTCCACCAAGCGAAGCATTTTTCGTTGGTCCCCAAACATTCGTGTGAATATAATCAAGGATACCATTCGTTCGGTGTGTAGATGTGCCGAACTTCACCATTTTTTGCTTGCTAAAGACACAATGTTCACAAAAACTAATTTTACCAGTTTTTGCTCATTTAAGCACACCTTGCTTTATCAAAGTTTGGAGAGGCTTCTCACCTATATGCCCAAATCGCATATGCCAAAGTCTTGAAGCATCAGATTCTTTGGAACATGCTGTAGCAACACGTCCAATACTTGTACTACCCTTAAGGAAGTATAAATTTCCTTTCCGGGTTCCTTTGATCACCACCAATGCGCCTTTAGCAACTTTGAGGGTTCCATCATCCATGGTGATCCAATAGCCTTTCGATTCCAAGGCTCCAAGCGAGATGAGGTTCCTTTTCAATCTAGGAACATAACGAACATCTTCAAGTTTACGGATTGCTCCATCAAACATATTTAACTGAACTGAGCCAATGCCCTCGATTTTGCAAGTGTTGTCGTTGCCCATATAGACAACCCCACCATCAATTTCCTTGAAATCCAAGAACATTTCCTTATTGGGACACATGTGATAGGTACACCCTGAATCGAGGATCCACTCGTCAAGATTACTAACTGAAAGTGCCACAGTCAAAGCTTCATCAGTGTCACTTTCATCTTTCCTTGCCACATTTGCTTTGGACTCTTTTTTCTTCATGTTTGGGCAGTCCTTTTTCCAATGACCCTTTTGGTGGCAATAGGCACATTCATCTTTATCAATATTCTTGCGATCACACTTTCCCCTCGACTTCGATCGAGACCTCCCTCTACCATCATTTTTTCGAGAGAAAGTCCTTACTCTAACCGTGAGAGCATCAGAACTAGAATCTCGATGGACTTGTTTGTCCTTTTTCCGTACCTCATTATTCATCAAAGAATTACAAACATCGTTGAATTGTATCTCAGATTTGCCATGCAACAAGGTAGTTGTTAAATGTTTGTAAAACTCGGGTAAAGAATTTAACAACAGTAAGGCCTTATCTTCATCAGAAATTTCAACATCGAGATTCAACAAATCAGTGATAATTTTATTGAAACTATCAATATGCTCAACCATGGTCGTACCTTTGCAATAGTCAAAACGGAAGAGTTTCTTCTTCAAGTGGAGTTGATTTTCCACACTCTTTTGCATGTATTTGGCTTCAAGTTTATCCCAAAGAACTTTTGCAGAAGTCTCTTTCATGAACGGATATTTTTGGTCCGTTCCAAGACACGATCGAATGATCCCACAAGCTTGTCGATTAAGCTTCTTCCACGTCGAGTCAGATACATCATCAGGCTTCTCTTCGAGTGTGAGATCCAAGTCTTGCAATACTAAAAGATCGAGTACTTCACCTTGCCAAATACCAAAGTTGTTTGTCCCGTCAAATTTCGAGACATCAAAACTTGAAGTCGACACCTTAGGTCGATGCAAATTATTCGAAGACTCTCCAGAAGTCTTTTTATCTTCAGCCATTTTTCAACAAATTATTTCACCAAGTGTGTTAAACAATTGCAACTACAAAACTTGGAATGAAATCCAAGCACAAATCAACGCCCCAAGATATTCACACCTTGGAGCTCTGATACCAATTGTTGCACGCAAGCGGAAGTAATAAAAGTTGAATGTTTAACACACACAAAGAGAAGAGAACAATCGAGACAAGAAGAGAAATGAGACACGAGATTTACGTGGTTCGAAGAAATGACTCCTACGTCCACGGTGGTGCAGCCAAGTATTTATTCAAAATACTCAAGAGGATTACAAAGCATTATCCTCACAAATGTCTCTCTTTTGCTCTCTAGTATTTTTCTCTCGTGTTTTTCTCTCTCTTCGAAAACAAATGGCAAGCACCTCTATTTATAGAAGTTTGTAAGAGGTGGAATACAATTTAAACTGAAATTCTAAGAAGAGGAATTCAAATCGAACTCAAACTCTAGGAGGAGGAATTCAAATTGAACTCAAACTCTAGGAGGATATTTATTTGAATCAAAGTAATTTTCCAACAACTACTTTCAAAATCCAAAAATAAAAAAAGGATAGTTTTTGTTAATTTAATCTTCCTTTAGTTGATAGTTTTTCACATTTTATTAAGTGGTGAATTGATAATAAACTTTCGGTGTATCATCAACAATCCCTCACCAATCCTCCCATGAGCACCATCGTGTCCCAGCCAATACCATGCTATTGTTCAACATTTGGATAATACTGAACACTTTTAAGAACGATAAAGATGCAACAGAGTTCAAGTCAAAAAGATTTGAAGGGATCAATAGTTTTCGGAAATACACATTTTGGAATTAGAAGAAGGAGTCCCCTTGGTAGTGCGCTTGGTAAGATTAAACTGATTTTAAGGATACATGTACTTATCTAAGTGATTTATCTCTTTTATGTAATTTTCTGCTTATCTAGTATGATTTATTTATTTTACACCTATTCACAGGTTATTTTGAGTGAAAGTCGAATGAGTTAATTAATTTTCCCCTAGTGTATATATAACTACCAGTCAACCAATACTTTCATCTCACAAAACCGTCGTTTGAGATTTCAAATCTAATGAAATAATGCACAGTATTAGCACCATCAGTCTATTGTAATGCATGTAAGACCCTTCCCTTTTTTTTTACAATCATTTATACGTTTTACAATTTTACTTCTAACTTTTTTTTTTTTTCAATTTTAGTCCTGTATATTTCAATTTTTTTCAATTTCAATCTAATTTTGATCGAAATTCTCAAAATCGCCGATGATAAGTGAGGTTTCCCAATAACCTTCCGACCAAAATTGGATTGAAATTGAAAAATATTGTAACATACGAGACCAAAATTGAAAATTTTTACTAAAATTAGAAAAAATTGAAATATATAGGACCAAAATTGAAAAAAAGTGAAATATATAGGACTAAAATGGAAATTGTATATTTGATTGTTCAAAAATGAAAAGAAGGTTTTACATACATGAACAAAATTTACGATTGAATTTGGGACTTTGATGGAAAGAGGAGTGTTTTGGAATTTTAGTAATGGGTTAAGAAAAAATCAAAAATTGAGCTTGAATGTGGTGGTTATGACAATTTCCCAGCAAAAATTGAAATCTTCGATGAAAATAAGGTCAAATTCCAGCAATCCTTAAAATTGTGGGATTAAATTATGATATTAAAAAAATGCTAAAATCATGATACCAAATCAATTTTTATTTAGGATAGGTATCGCGCCACCCATATGTATGTTATATTATATAAGGGGGACGGCATGTTGCATGTGAAAATTAAATTGTTGGACAAATAGTCGAGAGGCAATCAATTGCGGATTTTATATATAGCAACCAATCATTTGATGGGTGAGTCTAACACCATTTCCAGCAACGAGCTACATTTTACACTATCTCTACATGTAATGTAAAATATAGTTTCAGTAAAGCACTACATTTTTCCCCTATATTATTTTACACTATCTCTACATGTAGTGTGAAATATAGTTTCAGTAGAGCACTACATTTTCCCCCTATATTATAGAAATGAATAGTGCATCACCACATGTAGTGGTTACTATTATACCACACTATATTTTTATTTTTACTTTTTGATTTCTTTAAATCCAATTTTAATTTCACAATTTATTTTTAATAGAATTTGTATTTCATCATTTCATGAAACAATATTATTGTTTATGAAAATATTATTATTTACTACATGTGTATAATATAAAAGTATTTTTTAGGCTAAATAAAGTAAACATAATATATTAAATCACAAAGTACATTAAATTACAATACATATATGAATCACAAAATACATCAAGACAATTAGGCTAAAATGCATAAATTAAAATAAACATAAAACATCTAAAGAACGATTAGGCTAAAAAAAGTACGATACGAGAATTTAAATGTCCTAATTAATAATCTCCGAGATTACTTCCTGACTCTCCGAGATCTGGAAAATATCCGTTATACATATCAAAAATATTATTTATTGGTAGTTGTTGGGAAAGTTCTTCATTTTTTCGTATAATTTTTTCTTGTTTTTTTTTGAAAATATTCACGTTGGCGTGGATCTCCAATGCTATCCAAATCAATCATCATAATTCTTTCCTCTTGTTCTTCTCTTCGCTCCTCATGGTCATAGGCATTTTTTTCCAGCCGCCTCCTTTAAAAAACTTCTTCATTTCAAGCATTTGTTGATCGATTTAGACAAATTAGAGACAAAGACGCTCACATCGCACTTCATAATACATTAATTGATCATTTGTGGGAGGAGCATTCCAATTCTGAGATCTAGATTATCGTTATTGTTTTATTGAAATTTCTTGTATTGTGTGTGTTGTTTTTCTTGTGTTATTAATATGTATGATTGTAGTATTGTATTGTGAAATTTAATTTAATGTTGTTTTATAATTTTTGCCTTTTTATATTCATATTTTTTTTTAAAATAACTAATAAAAATAATTATATTCAATAATCAATATAAAACTCCAAGTAAAAATATTATGCAATTAGTAAGTTTAAATTTGTATAAATTTTAAATCAATAAAAAATAAGAATAGTAAATGTAGTGTAGAATATAGCATTGGCCATTGAAAATGAATTTAATGTAGTGTGAATTTTGTTATAGTGTAACGTTATCTGTTGGAAATGGTCTAAGAAACCATAATACTCAATTTTTTTAAATACTATCATTTTTATATTTTGAGTATAGAAAACAACAAATATAAATTATTAAAGTTGGTAGAACAATTTATAGATAATAGAGATATCGAGAGTTAAGGTTTGCTTATATGATCATTTTACAATTTTTTTTTATACGAACCAAACCGTAATCTATAATATATAAATATAATTTATTTGTGAAATTTGATTTGTGTTATATATATATATATATATAACCACAGCAAAAAATAGTACATCTTATTTCCATCCCTGGTAAGTTGACTTCTTTCCATTTATTGCATTTATTTTTTCATTATCTATTTTACCTGTTAATTACTTTACATATTGAATACTAATTAATGCACTTTTTAAATTCTGTATCTATTATTTGATTCTAAATTGGAAATTTTAATATTTATAAAAATTTTAGGGGTAGGAGCTATATAGATCTTTTATCTCTTTTTAATTACATACAAAATGATAATTTCAAAACAACTTCATTTAAAATTTATTTTTAATACATATATATGTATGGTTAGAGATGTTAATCCAGGCCGGGCTAATAGGGCCGGCCCGTTTAACCCTAAAAAATGCAGGGTTAGGTCCTCCATATGAGAGGCCCGTTTAAATTCGGGCCTTTTTGGCCCGGCCCTATTAGCCCTAGGGCTAAACGGGCCAACCCATAGGTTAACCGATTAGCCCGGTTAGCCCGGTTAACAATTTTTTTGTAGATTTTATCATATTTCCTAAAAAAAAAACAAGGACTATAGCCTATAGGCATAGGGTAAAATATGTTAAATTGACAAAAATTATGCAAAATGAATGAAAACAAGATTTGCAGGCATAGTGTAAAATAATTATACCTACTCACCTCTCGGCCGTACCTCTCTCTTCCTATCGATCGTGTTTCTCTCTATTTTAGATTTTATATTAATTTTTTTTACGTAGCCCGATTAGTGACCCATTTAACCCGAGGCCCGTTAGGGTTAGGGTTAGGTTCTCACTATGAGAGGCCCGTTAAGAGTGAACCGAATAAGACCCTAGCCCGTTTAGCCCGTAGCCCTATAGGGCTGGCCCTATAGGGCTAGGGCCAGCCCATTTAACATCACTATGTATGGTGTATTAAATTTATCATTATTATTTGTAATTTGATTCAGAAGTTGGGGGTCTAAAATTAAATAATTTCTTCATTTAAAATACATTTTTTATACATTTGAAATTCATTTTCCGGGGATGTGGGTGATAATGTTTTTAAACAAATCATAATTAAAATTAAAATTTCTTCATTTAAAATTCATTTTTCAATACTTGATATGTCAAATCTATTATTTTTATAATTTTAAATTTTATATTTACGAACCTTTCATATATAAGCAAAATATCAAAATTAAAATGTTTAATTTTGATTCACTTGAGTTTTTTTATTGATTTGTAGTAGATTTGACTATAATAGTAAATTAAAAAATTGGAGTTTAAAATATTGTTGTTTAAAATATATGTGTTCTAAGTAAAATTTATACATTAACATTGTATCAATATCAAATAAAATGACAATAAATAAAATTATAAATTATAAATTATTAAAATAAATTTTTTTAAATAAAAATTTCAAATTATTTATACACAAACTTTTAGTTTAATGATTAACAACTACAATCCAGCAATCCGAAAAACACACGATAGTGATATGAAATAATTTATACAAATTTTTTAATGTGAAAATTTTTGATAAAATCTCCAAGGCAAAACAACATGTTTCACACATCTTCTAGAATGGAGACATCCAAACTAATAAATAATCGAATACCAACTTATTTGTATTTGCTAGACATTTCAATCTGTTAAGACAAGAGTCGTTTTCTTTGAAACAAAAGCAGCTAAAACTTTTACATCTAAAGATTTTATGTTGTTTATTTTATCTTTTCGTGGATACTGGGTGGCATAATTGTGAAAAAAAAAAAAAAGGTCCACTCAGTGTTGGAGTTAGACAAACAATCAATAGGGGCCTAAATATATTTTGAGGTCTATATAAAACTAATATTTAAATATTAAAAAACAAATTTTTTACAATACAAAATATAAGAATAGTGCAAATTTTTAAAACATTGGGTATGTTTGTTTCGGGTTTCATAAGTCAGAATTTAGGATTTTAAAATCTCAAATTCTTGTTTGTTTAAGGACTTTTGTCAAGAATTATCAAATTTACAAAAAACTTATTCTATTATCATTACATTAACACATAACCTATCAACATAACAAATTAATCATTACTATTACATCAACTAACAATATAATATTGCACATACATACTTTTTTCAATATTGATTTGACATCTACACTAATAATCCTATCTATAAAATCTCATAACAAACATAGATTTTAAATATTCATCTTTATTTATAAATCCCAAGATTTCAAAATCGAATTTCCCCAATTATACATAAACCCGAAACAAACATACCCATGAGATTTAGTGGCTAGCCCCTGAAGACGAAGGGAGAAGGGATATATGCCAGATTTTATTGATATAGTTCGATTATACCTATTCGCTGGTTTGGAGCAAAAGTTAGTCTCAAATTTTGAACTACATCGATTATAAAACTTATTTTTGTTTTTTTTGGAGATTGTATCAGATTTTCATCATACTAATTTTCGATTTTCAATTTCAGTCTTTTAATTAAAAATTTATTTAATTTCAATTTTTTATTGAAATTTATATTTTTATCAATTACGAGGAGTCACATACATACGTCCCACGACCATTTATACTTACGTGACAATACATAAATCTTTTATGTATGTAGCAGTCCATTTTGCATTATTTTACAAGTATAAATGCCACATCATCATATCAAGTCATATAATGACTTAAAAAACGAAAACTAATTAAGTCAATTTAGAAAACAAAATTAAAGAAAATTTGAATTAGACCACCCAACTTTAGCAAAGGCTGGAGATTTCTCAAATCTCTAAATCCCCGGATCAATCCAAGAACTCGATTCCCCAAATTCTCTTGGAGGTGGAGGTCAATTGAGTTGAGGGTTTCTTTTTCTTTTTTAAATGTGGATGAACTGTTCTTATTAAAGTTGGATGGTCTAATTCAGATTTTCTTTAATTCTGTTTTTTAATTGAGTTAATTATTATTTGTGTTTTTAAGTCATTAAATAATGTGATATGATGACATGTCATTTTCACTTGTAAGATTATGTAGAATAAAGTGTCATATAGCCTATAGGTAAAAAATTGTCAAGTGGTCAGAAATCAAGAAATTGAGGCATATGTATCTTACTTATTGAAAATTGATCAGAAAATATAAATTTCGGCGTAAAAAGAATTGAAATTGGACAAAATATTTAATTACAATATTAAAATTGAAAATTAGAAATTAACAAGACCAAAATCTGACATGACCGGTAGGTTGGGAGAAATTTAACAGAAATTATAAAATTAGGAGTGAGAGTATATCACTTGACATAATTTGATCGGAAAATGCAAATTACAATGGAAAAATGATTGAAATTGGACAAAATTTTCAATTACAACTAAAATTGATAATAAAAAATTAATAATTGTCGTTTACCCCTAAAACGACGAAATTTTGCCTAAAATTGTCGTTTTAGGGGTAAACGACAATTTAAGGGAGTAAATGGCAAAATTGACATTTACTTCCTTATATTGCCGTTTACCCCTAAAACGGTGAATTTTTTTTGCAATTAAAATTCCAAAAAATTCATGTGAATTGCCGTTTATCATGAGATAGGAAATAACAAAAATTTTGAAAGGGAGAAGAAAGAGTAAACATCGATAATTTCACAAAATAGTAAATGAGGCAGTAAAAACCAAAACAATGTGCAGTGAATGAATCAATTCTGACGAAAAACTGCTTACATACATCAATTTTATTTAATCAATAGGTCTCCTTTAACTCAAAAATATACTCTATAATAGAAAATGAATAAATTATATATAGAAAATAATAAAATGTATATTTTTTATGATATGATGGACCATTTCCTTTAAATGTTAATATCAATGTTATGTAAGCCCATACACATCCCATCGCAATTATTAATACTTATCCAAAACTCTATCCATCTAGTTTACTAAAGTCAAGGCAACTATAATATTAGAGCTCACATATTATTGATGATTTTGGTTCCGAAATGATTTACAAATTTATATTAAGTATTTAATTTTATCGGTCATTTAATATGCTGTAATATTGATGATAGCATGATTAGCATATTAAATCTAGATCTAGCTAGATTTTATGTGTTTGAACATCAAATATATATATATGTAAAATAGTTAGGGCCGAATAAATAACCATATTATATAATGTTTATAACAATTTCATTTAATTGAAACGATGGAAAAAGAAATATGAGTTAATATGTGTTCTAAGGTTGAAAATATCATATGAAAAAAAGAGTTCGTTAATTATAAAATCGAAATTGAAAATTGAATTCATGATCTATTTTTTTTTAGGAGCTGACATGCTGCCACTAGATTTGAACCGAAAACCATTTAAACTTCCTCTTTATATAAGAAATATGCATATCAATTATAATAGAAAGTCAAATAAGTTAATTAATTATCCCCTCGTGTATATATATAACTACCAGTCAACCAATAGTCAACCAATACTTTCATCTCACAAAACCTCCGGTTCATATTCAAATCTAATGAAATAATGCAAAATATTGGTACCACAAACCAGTCTACCAACCCTACTAGGTTGCAGGTGGCATGATCTTACTGCATCCGTGCATCGCCTCAGTGGCTATAATAACTAACACCATTGAAATCAATTCATCATGCTCTGAATTTCTCCTGCAAATTAAAATGGATGCTCAATTGGTTTTGTACATTCCATTAGCATTAGCAATATACATGATCACAAAGTATTTCTTCCACAAACTACATAACCATCCTCCCTCTCCTTTTCTCACCCTACCCATTATTGGCCATCTCTACCTTCTCAAGAACCCTCTCTACCGCTCCTTGTCCACTGTCTCCGACTGGTACGGCCCCGTCGTTCTCCTCCAGTTCGGCTCCCGCCGTGTCCTCGTCGTCAGCTCCCCCTCCGCTGCGGAGGACTGCCTCTCTAAAAATGATGCCAATTTTGCCAGCCGCCCAGACATGCTCGCCGGGAAATATCTGGGCTACAACTTCACTTCCATGGCATGGGCCCCATACGAGGATCACTGGAAGAACTTGCGGAAAATATCGTTTGTTCAGATTCTGTCCACTCAGAGGCTGCAACTGCTCTACGGAATTCGAGCAGATGAGGTTAAGACAACGATGAGGATGCTTAGTCGGGGTTCGGATGGGCGGAAGTTGGCGGACATGAAGACGGTGTTCTTTGAGCTGACAATGAACGTGATAATGAGGATGGTAGCCGGAAAGAGGTACTTGGGGGAGAAGGTGGAGGACGCGGCGGAGGCACAGCGGTTTAAGGAGATCGTTAAGGATACGTTTCGGTATGGTGCTCCGTTTATGGAGGATTTCTTGCCGGTGATGCGGTGGTTGGGAGTGGGCGGTGTGGAGAAAATAATGGATGATGTTCAGAGGAAAGCGGATGTTTTTATGCAGGAGCTGGTCGAAGAGTGTAAGGATAAGCTTGCCGCCGCCGCCGGTGGTGGGGAGGAGACAGGGAAGACGAAAACGATGATTGAAATGATGTTGGAGTTGCAGGAGAAAGAGCCTGAATATTATACTGATGCCATTATAAGACGCTTAATGCTGGTACACCTAAATCTCTTCTCTCTGCCTATATATTTCCTTATCCTTTTGATCTTTCCAAATAATTGAATCTTGAATGAGTGGTGTGCACCAATTATAACATGTCATGCATTGACATAACATTAAATTATGAGAAAACACCATCTTAGAGCTCACACAATTCCACATACAGGTTTTGTTAGTAGGCGGTTCAGACACATCCGCCGGAACAATGGAATGGGCGCTCTCTCTCTTGGTTAACCATCCGGAAGTCCTCAAAAAGGCACAATCGGAGATCGACCACCTCATCGGACACAACCGTTTGTTTGAAGAAGCAGACATCGCGGAGCTCCCATACCTACGTTGTATCATCAATGAAACGCTACGCATGTATCCTGCTGGTCCATTACTGGTCCCTCACCAGTCCTCCCGCGAATGCTCTGTTGGAGGCTATCACATCCCAGCTAACACCATGTTGATGGTCAACCTTTGGGCTATACAGAATGATTCTAAGATAGTAAAAGATGCAACAAAGTTCAAGCCAGAGAGATTTGAAGGAATGGATGGACATCGAAATGGATTCGGGTTTATGCCTTTTGGTTCTGGAAGGAGAAGCTGCCCCGGCGAGGGGTTGGCGGTGCGCATGGTGGGGTTGGGGTTGGGTTCTCTCATTCAATGCTTTGATTGGGAAAGACCTGGCAAAGAATTGGTCGACATGAGTGAAGGTGAGGGATTGTTGTTGCCTAAAGCCACGCCATTGAGGGTCTATTGCAAACCTCGTTCTCAAGTAGCCCATCTTCTCGTATCTAATACATAAACCTATATGGGCTTAAATTGGCTATATATATAATAAGGACGAGACTTGAGATCCCATAAATGTTTATATACATACTTCGCAGGGAAATAATAAGCAAGGCCGCTCTGCGGAATTTTATTAGTACTAGACAGCATGTATATATGTAAATTAATACATCAAAATTTTCTGGCTGAATCACATGCATTTACAGTGTTTTTTGTCTTTTTAAGAATGAAGTCTTAGTGATCTTTCTTTTGTTTCTTCTTCTTCAATGTGATTAGACAATTCACGCGAATGATTGGGTAATAGGCTTGTCACATGTAATTGCAATTCTTCTCCAAACATTGTGAAATGTACACTAGATCATCTTTTGATATGTTTTATTTTCTATTTTTACATCCAGAAGCTATATGTTTATATATGCTAGAAGAAATTACAAATTTAGGATACTTATCTTTTATCTTTTATCTTTTAGTCATTTATCATATAGAGATATTATCATTTTGAGCCCGATATTGAGATACTATTTTAGTATCTTTTAAATTTAGGCAATTATAGAACAATTAGTCGGAAATTCTAAAAATATGGGCCTAAATCGCTTATACCTCTCCAAATGTGGGCGTTTTTGAAAATTTAATTTGATTCTTGTTCAAATCGAGTTTGAATTGAAATGAACTCAATAAATGATTTAATTGAAATGAACTCAATAAATGATTTGAGACTTTGTTTTAATTTGAGGATATGAGTGTTTTATAAAACATATTTTTTTTGATCGATTTTTTTTTTTTTTTGCCTCCAGTTTTGACGAAAATTCCATCCTTCTTTCTTCTTTGCATTATTTTTATGGTATTCATTTCTTTTTCTAATTTTTTCTAACCGACAGATTTTTTGTTCGACTTTTTGATTAACACTTCACACCAATATATTTTGCTACATTATGAATTTAATGCACCCACTTCTAAATAAAATTTATGTTAACATTTACCTTTCTTTTGTGTAAAACTACTCTATTTATTAAATTATTCTTCTATGCAATTGATGTATAGTTATTAAATTGATCTTCTATGCAATTGATGTATAGTGTCATTGCATCGATTCGAATTTAAGCATTTTATTGTTTTTTCTTTGTTTATTCATATATTGATTTTTATGATATATTAGTGTGATTTTTATATTGCATTTGTGTGACTTTTATATACAAATATTTTAACTTTTATGTAATATTTGAACTTAAAAAAAATACACATAATTTATACTTATATACTTTTATATGATATTACTCATATGTAATATTATGTAAAATATTAAGGGAAAATGTTCAAATAAGCCACTAATATTTACTCTCAAATTCATATATCCCACTAAAGAATGTTTAGGTACAAAAACATCATTAATGTTTATTTTCAAGTTCATAAATCTCATTGAAGTATTTTAAGGTACAAAAACACCACTAATGTTTACCTCTAAATAAATATAACTCACTTAAAATTTATTTATAATATAATATACCAATAATGTTGTAAAATTAAAATATATATTTACACATTTTAATTTTTATTTCTTATTTGGACCTCATATTTTTTTACATATTTTAGAACAAAAATCTATTCATGAAAACATTAATATAATATAATAGTTTATTATATATATGTGTGAATGTAAATATTATTGAAAGTGTCCGGATGCTCTAATGCTAAGATAAAACGAACAGTATCACAATGTTGTCTCGGATGTCGACAACACTAGAGATAACACAGTGGAATAAAAGATTAAAAATGAACACAAGGAAATATCCACAAGTATATAAAATACTTGTGGGATGCCAGCAGGGCAAAAGCTCTTATTAAATGTATATTTGAAGTACAAAGCAAACACTCATAAAATCCAGACTCTAAATGTTACAACGAATGTTGTTAACATCAATGACAACATTATAAAAACTGATAAGTCTGGAAAACTGAAACTATGTATCCACTTATATTCTTTTTCACTCGATTCATTCCTCTTGATAGTGTTGAACTCCTTTTATAGATATCTTCCAGCTATCACGCACGTTCACCACTCTCCATGAATGCTCCATGAACTACTCCATATTCTTCCACCTTCCTTCACCCACTAAAAGTGCAACAACCATTCCTATAAAATAGGAATGTCTCCATCTCCACTTCTTGCCACACGTTCTTTTCTTTTCATGATCTCCATCTCTCTCTTGACTTCTCACATTCTTCTTTCTCTTCAATCTTTATGTCACGTTCTATTGTTTTTAAAAGAAGAGATACACATAAACAACTTTCCTATAAAATAGGAAGAGTTATTTAATTAAATCTTCTTCTTAATAAACCTGCAATAAAAACACGTGAGAAGATAAAAAGAAACAAATCTTTAAAGTAACCAATCTCCTATAATATCTAGGGTTAAACAAACTCTCCTAATAAATCTCAAACCTAGATATTAAGTTAATTGATTTATATAAGAAAAAGGAAAAATAAAATATGTTGATAAAATCAACATTAACAATTATTAATAATAATAATTATTATTCACACTTTTTTAATTTTGAAGACTAAAACTATTAAACAATTAGATTTATTTGAAATAATAATTTCATTATGATATTAAAGATATTATTTTTTAATTTAAATACAACTTAAACCTCTATATTTTATGAAATGTTATGTAAAAGAAAATATCATAGTTAAAAAATTTTATGTCGAATCAACCTAATTGTTTATTTAATCTTTAAAAATAAAAAAAAGTGTAAATAATAATAATATAATAATAATTAATAATAATAATAATAATAATAATAATAATAATAATAATAATATATTTACATATATATAATAAGGTATTATATCAATGTTTTCATGAGTAAGATCTTTTATACAATATTTCATGTTATACCTTATATTTCAAATTAAATATTACATGTCATATGTGATAAATGATATTATTAATGAATGCGTAAAGTGTATTAAATACAATGTAAAATAAGATGTAACACCAAATATAATAAAAGATCTTCACTCACTTTTAATATATTGCTAACTATAAGATTTTTCAATAAATAATTACAATTACAATTTTCTAAAAATAGACTTACAAGGTACAAAGCATCAAAAAAGAAAAAAGAAAAAAAAAGACTTGCAAAGTACTCTAAAATGAAAGCTTAATTAAGATTCCTAAAAAAAACACACACACTATTGCAATAATATTGTTATATTTAACTATAATTCCAAAAATTAAATTTCAAATGGATCCTAAAACTATGCAGTTGATGCCCCTTCTTCTAGACATACCAAATCAAATTCTCACACACAAAATAAACAATCACACATGCATGCAATCCGATGACATCTTCCCCCACAAAGAATAACAACACTGCCACCACTTCATCCCCTAGGTCCCTCCTCCACCACCACCACCACCACCACCGCCATGCCGAGCTTCAGGCCTCCAACCCCCTCCTCCCCACCTCCACCCCACCCCCCGAATTTCCGGAAACAAACATTCTTCTCCACGCGGTGGAGATCGAGGCCTCCGACGTCTCCTCCCCCGGTGTCTCCGTGCCGCCGTTTTCATGGAAGAAGCTCTGGAGATTCACCGGCCCCGGCTTCCTGATGAGCGTCGCATTTCTCGATCCGGGGAATTTGGAGGGCGATCTACAGGCCGGAGCAATCGCTGGCTTTTCCCTGCTGTGGCTTCTGCTCTGGGCCACTCTCATGGGCCTTTTGATCCAGCTGTTGTCACTTCGATTGGGCGTCGCCACCGGCCGCCACCTGGCGGAGATATGCCGAGAGGAGTATCCTTATTGGGCTGGCGTAATGCTCTGGTTCATGGCGGAGCTGGCCCTCATCGCCGCCGATATTCAGGAGGTCATTGGCAGCGCCATTGCTATCAGGATTCTCAGCAATGGCGTTTTCCCCCTTTGGGCTGGTGTTGTCATCACTGCGTTTGATTGGTCAGTATTTTCTTCTACCTGCTTTTTTTCCAAAGGGGATTGGTATAGTGAAATATGTTGTTGCTGTTTGATCAACAGTTTCATCTTCTTGTTTCTTGAGAACTATGGAATCAGAAAGCTTGAAGCCTTTTTTGCTGTTCTTATTACAAGTATGGCGTTCTCATTCGCTTGGATGTTCATCGATGCTAAACCCGGTGGGAAAGAACTAATACAAGGTATGTATAGGAATTGGGATAGTTTATTTCTTCAAGAATATCTTATTAGGTTCATCACCATGCATGATAGAATTCTATTGCAGGCTTATTAGTACCTAAGCTAAGTTGGGAGACGATTCCAAAGGCAGTTGGAGTAGTGGGCTGTGTAATAACTCCTTACAATGTATTCTTGTACTCTGCTTTGGTACAATCAAGAAAAATAGACTTGAAGAAGAGAGGCAGGGTACAAGAAGCTCTGAACTACTACACAATAGAGTCCATGATCGCAGTTTTTGTTTCGTTCATCATCAATCTGTTTGTGACAAGTGTATTTGCAAAAGGATTCTATGGGACCTCATTAGCTAACAATCTAGGCTTAGTAAATGCTGGAGAGTACCTTCAAGAGAGATATGGGGGAGGATTGCTCCCGATTTTATACATATGGGGCATTGGGCTTCTTGCAGCGGGGCAGAGTAGCACAATCACTGGTACATATGCGGGGCAGTTTATAATGGAAGGTTTTCTTGATCTTCAGATTAAGAAATGGCTAAGATCATTGATCACTAGAAGTTGTGCCATTTTGCCTACAATCATTGTGGCTATTGTATTCAATAGATCTGAGGAGCTGTTTGATGTTCTTAATGAATGGCTTAATGTGCTTCAGGCTATGCAGATTCCATTTGCAGTTATCCCTCTTCTCCATTTGGTTGCCGATGAGCAGCTTATGGGCACTTTTGTCATTGGACATACTGTTGAGGTAATTCTTCTTTATCATCTTTACATTGTTCTGCGTAAGCATATTCATGTAGGATTTGGATCCACTTTATGCACTGAAACTTTTGTCCACTTTGCAATACCTGAGGTGCTTGGTGTTTTTACTACACAAATTACTATATCATAAGATTAGGACTGTTAATATGGACTGTTACGGGTCAACTCACAATCCACCATTTTGACAAAGCACTCCAGCTCCTAAATGCATAGCCTAATTCTCCTTTTGGCGGGCCAACCCAACCCATTTTGACATCTTTACACAAGATTAAACAAATCAAGTGTTGTTAGAGAACATAGGATGATCCATCTTGTTATCACTCTAAATTTATTGTCTTTTACAGAGGATTTCGTGGGGTGTGGCTGCTATTGTGATAGTTATAAACGGATACGTTTTGGTGGATTTCTTCGTATCAGAAGTTCATGGATTTCTATTCGGGGCTATGGTTTGTCTAGTAGCAGCATCATACATAGCATTTCTTTTGTATCTCATTTTTCATGGCAACGGACTTATATCATGTTTTAGCAAATCGCGCTCTCATGGATTCACATACATTAAGACTTGAGACAATCTTGTTGAGCCACAGTTAGGTGTAAAGAGAGAAGCAGAAAACCGGCCTAGTGAAGATACACAGTAAAAGCATTATCAGATTATACATTCTATTGTTGTTCTTGATGTTCATAAGCTAAATTTTGTGCTTGGATGATTGTACTTTGTAAAATGTATTTGTATGTGAGGAAGTGTATGAGTAATTAGTGGTCCGTACAAAGTGTATCAGTCACTTTTTTTTATATGCTTTTTTTCCTGTAAATTATATAACACGTACATAAGCAAGTAATACATTGGATAAACTGCTGTTTATATAGTTGATATTTTCACTTCATTTCTTCTACTTTATTCAGTGTATATGTAAGTCTACTGATTGGCATAGTTAGATCATCAGAAAGTGTTTATAGTGAGAGGAAATTTCTCTTGTATATAAAGTGAGAGTTCATCACAGTTAGAGAGAGTTTTTTTTTGTGTGTGTTTCTTCACTGTAAACTTATACGTTTCTGTTTCCTTTAAGCGACTTGCTTTCTTTCTTGTTTTATTATTTGGTTAATTCTTTGTTTTATTTTTTATCTTGCTCTCTTGTTGCTTGGTTTTTCATTACTACTTGACATTTGAGGTACTCGGTTCAAAGTATCGACGATTTTGAAAACAACGGGGAGTGGAACCGAAATTGAATCGTGGTATTCACGATTTCAGATCCTATTTGTGAACCGTCAGTTCCAGGGAAGTTGTAATTTTTTTTTCTAATTTATTTGAAATATTTTGAAATTTCTTTACTTTTTTTTATTTAAATTTACATAAAAATAATAAAATGCAATTTATTTGAATTGACAAGTTGATATAAATTAAAAACTATAACTTAAATATACAAGTTATAACTTATAAAATATTAAAAATACAACTTACAAGTTAAAATTTAAAAATTATAAATTACAAATTAAATATAGTAAATTACAAACTATAAATTTAGAATTATTATAACTTACAATACAAATTTATGAAAAATCAATACTGCTTACAAATAAAGAGTAGAAATCATAATAAAAATTTATAAAACAAAAATTAAAAAAATATTTTTTTTTAACTTTTTTTTTTATTTTTTTACTTTTAGGGTATGTTTGTTTAAGGTTTATGTAGGATGAGGGAAATCCGGATTTTGAAATCTTGGAATTTGGTAATAAAGGTGAATAGTTAAAATTTGTGTTTGTTTTGAGATTTTATATATAGGATTATTACTGTAGATGTCAAATCAATGTTGGAAAAAGTATGTATGTGTAATATTATATTGTTAGTTGGTGTGTAATAGGTTTTAGGTATAAGGTTAATTATAGTGTTTTTTTAGATAGAATAGATTTTTGATGGATTTGATAATTTTTGACAAAATCCGATAGAGGTAAGCCTTAAACAAACATACTCTTATTGTTTTTGCCACCTTTGTCCGAGTCAATGCACTTTTTGACCCAAAGGAGGCCCACCAACCCTACAGTTGGTTAGATATTTCGAACTCAGCCACACACCATGCAAATTTAAGGCTTATATTTAGGTAAAATCTTATGTAAAATGATTTTATAAATCACATTTGATAAGATGGGTTGGATTTGATCGATAAATAGTTAATTGATCATAGTCAACAGTTATAGTTAAGTTAGTGGTTAAAGTTGATGATCAACAGTTAACAGCCAACAATTAAAGTTAATATCTTATCAACAAAGTCAATTAAAAAGTAATATTTTCATATAACTTAGCTAATATTTTTATATATAATAGATAATATTTTGTATTATATAATATATTTTATATGTATGAATTAATATTTTTGATAAATTATATTTTTACAAGTAATACTATATAATAATTTTGTATATATCATATAATATTTTTATTCGTATCATATAATATATTCATGCATATCATAAAATATATTTACTTTCAAGATTCGAAATCATAACTAATTTGAAAATTTATAATTTGATAACTAATACTTTGATAAATCTATATAATATTTTTGTGTATAAGGCTATATTGTTATATATAATGCGTATTATTTTTTGTTCTACAACTTCAAATCAATGTATTTAATAAGTAATACTCTTATTATCATATTGTAATACTTATAAATAAATATATATATATATATTATGTAATATTTTTTAAAAGTATCACATGATACACATAAAAATATTATATATCATATAATATTTTTGTGTCTCACGTAATACTATTTGAAAGAATCACATAATACATATAAAAGTATTATAGTATTACGTTTTGAAAATAAAAATATTACATTATGAAGAAAAAAAAATATCATATAATACTTTTATATATATCATAAATACTTTTATGTGTACCGCGCAATATTTTTGAAAATATCACATGATACACATAAAAATATTACATTAAAATACAAGTATTACATGATATTTTATTCTCATAATATAAAATTTTATATATATTATGTAATATTTGGGGGTGAACTTTAACCGATTGTTGATTTTGATAAGGGTCGTCAAACTGAGACTAATTAAATCACCTTAAATATTGATTATGTACAATAGAATTTAAATTGTGGGAATATCATTTTAAACCATCTTTACTTATAAAAATTCTTTGTGGTAACCTCATTTTTAACCATTTCTATTTATAAACATTATTTTTTTCAAGTAAATAATTTTTATTTTATTTTTAGCCAAAAGAAATGATTTTTATCCAACTATACACTTCTAACATTTAGGATGTAATATGATGATACAAAATACATGATTGATGGTACGAATGTGTAATATGATCGTATGAGTTACATTAATAATTATATGTATGTAATATGGTGGTATGGACAACATTAATGATGTTCGAGGATGTATTATGATGGTACATGCTACATTAATAATAGTACGAGAATGTAATACAGTGGTACGGACTGGTGTGAGGTGAAATATGATGATACGGATATGTACGGGACTAATTTTATTAAGAAAACAATTATCCAAAAAAATACTCTCTTTAACTAAAAAATAATAGTTTCAAACCCTTCATTAAAAAATATATTTATACACTTCACTACTAATAATTTCATTCAAATTTCATAAATCACTACTATTCAACTCACTTGAGAAAATTTGGATCTTAATATTCAATAGGAAAAAGCATTTCATCAAATGGGTAGTGATATTAATCCGGGCCGGGTTAATAGGGCCAGCCCGTTTAGCTCTAAAAAATGTAGGGTTACGTTCGAGATATTAAAGGCCCGTTTAAATCAGGGCCTTTTTGGCCCGGCCCTATTAACCCGAGGATTAAATGGGCCAGCCCGCAGGTTAACCGGGCTAGCCCGATTAAAAAATTACAACCTGTCGAATTCAAACCATTGACCTACACACCTCCACTCCACCAACTAAGTTGAGGTCTATTTCATTTAATTGCATCTATAGTTGATGTTAGAAAGCAAGAATAATGATGTTAACTTCTTCAAGTATAGTTTCAAATCGAATAAATTTCATCACAAGACCCAATTTATAAATTAGTTCTCAATTTTAAACCCAAATTTTCAAATTTCACAATAAGGGACTCAATTTTATATTTTTTCTCAATTTCAGGCTTGAAAATTAGATTGAGTTCTCAATTCAAGACAAAATTTCATTTTTTTACGTAGTCCGGTTAGTGGCCCGTTTAACCCGAGGCCCGCTAGGGTTAGGGTTAGGTCCTCACTATGAGAGGCCCGTTAAGAGTGAACCGAATAAGGCCCTAGCCCGTTTAACTCGTGGCCCTATAGGGCTGGCCCTATAGGGCTAGGGCCAGCCCGTTTAACATCTCTACAAATGGGTAGAAATTTTACATACCAATCAATCAAATATATTGTTTTGTACACCAATCAATTATACGATCAATTACACCATGCATTTTACATAGTCAAGACTAGAAAAATACATACATAACCAAACATAATCTCTTTATAACCTATATTTTTTTTAATTAAAAATAACCATCCTATTTTATTGGATATAAATCTTGTGAAATCATTTCACATATTTATTATTGAGAGATGAGTCAATACCACAATTCACATATAAATTTGTAAAAATGAGTTTTGTTTATAGATATTAAACTAAATGTCACACATATTATATGTAAGATGGTGTTATTTGAGTTTCTGAATCATATTTTTAATTTTCACACTAAATGAATTTACATCAAAAATCCTTATTTGTAAATGGAAAATTCTCAAAATACAACGAAAATAAGCTAAATGACATTGAATTGCATATAATTATAGTAAAACGCACAAAATGACATTTAAAATCAAAGTTAATATGTATCCACAATCTTAGACTCGAATAAACACAATGACTAATGTTGAAAAAAAAGTCTACGGTCAGGACTAAGGATACAAAAGTCAATTGGCTTAATTATAAAACCTCGTTGACTATATACTTAACGTCCCATTATCATGTTCCCAATAAACTGCCTATGGCCAATATTATGTGATTCATGATTAATTGTAATATCCATAATTTAATATTATGCATAGCATGCTTCAATACCATAAAAATATAACATGAAACTCCAATTTGTTGTAATAAAATGTGTACTATCTTTTATTAGGGCTACAGATTAAAATAAGTTGTTCGATATATATTCGATTTGGAATTGTATAAATTAAAATGCTAATTAATTTGAACTTAGTTCCATGAATATTATATATCAAATCATTGAAACATTTCTCGATGCTTTAATAAAATATCTAATGATATGCTTGAATTTAAACTCAATAAGTGAAAGAAGATTAAATAAATGTAAAATATCAAACTATTTAATTAAGTTTTGTATGTATTCAAGTCTATTAAACCGGTTGAACTCAACCTTATTGATAATCAAAACACCCTATTCGATTTATTAATATATATATATATATATATATATAGTGTGTGTGTATATATCACCTTTATACCATCTCTTAAGAGCTAGTTTGGCAGAGGTAAGAATGCAAAACAATCTCACATTTTCTGATATTTGGTAGCCATAGCGGGCCATTAATAAATGAAAGATCCGCCACAATATTCATTGTTACAGTTGTATTATAATCATGAATGAGAGGTGATATTAAATTATTTTGAAGTAATAGTAAAATATAACCAATCTCATCATTATCTTATCTTTCCTACCAAACTAGCCCTAATTGTTATCCTAGTGCATGTCTGGGACAATGAAATTAGTTATGTAATCTTTATTTATGTAATTCAACAATTTATTTTTATAACAAAATAACTCACAACCACTATTTGAAAGTGCGCATTAAATAAACCTTGTCCCAATACAATAGCGGATGAATGTTGGATATGTTAATTTGGTGAAGATTAGATAACTTTTAATCTTCTTAATATATCTTTTTGTGTTGATATTTAGCGTCATTATTAGGAAGCAATTTTAGTTTCACTAAAAGTCTTGTTTTTCCAAATATTTTATTTGGAAGTAATTTTAGTTTCTCTAGAAATCTTGTTTTAGGATTTCAGGTTTCAAATACTAGCGTACATAGGAGGTTCATTTGTTTTAGACGGTTGTTTTATGATATAAGAAAAGGGTTGGTTGTTTTTTTTTTTTTTTCAAATTTATTATTCCTTCTATATATTTTCAGAATCAACGGAATGTGATTGTTAGTTATCACAAATTTAATATATTTATTAATATAATTCAACATTTATTTCAACAAGAGATTAATATTGATACAAAATCTGGCCAGAAAAAAAGAAGACGTTTATGAAATATCTTATCTGCTCGATGGCATGCATCTATGATACAATTGATGCATATTTACCTAATATATCTATAACAACTAATAGGTGGCTTTTTATGAATACAAATCTTTATATATAAAAGAACAACCATTAATGTCACTTATCATCCTTTCAAAAGTTTAAAATATAACATTAATAACTATATTAATATTAATTATATTATATTAAATAATTTTACGACAAACACAATTTTTCTAATCTCACCTTAATAATTTGTTATCATTTTAAAATAATGTCAATTTAATTATTAGATGGAATGTATTAAAAACATATTTCAAACATATTTATTATTAATTAAAAAAAATTACTAATTTCACGAAAAACTACTCATGCATTTAGCTTAATTTTTTATATAATTTTAATTTATTTTAATTCAAAAATTAGAGAAAAATAATTCAAATAAAAGTGTATTAAAAGATAAGTGAAATCTCTAAACTTTTTAATTATTAAAATTGAAATAGTTTTTGCATTAACTAATAGAAACTATTGAGAATTTTGATTCAAGTTATTTATAATATAATTGAAATGAAAATTTAAGAATTTTTGTAATCTTTAATATTTAATATTTACAAAAAAAAATTATAAAAAAAGGTAGAATATTGATGGGAGATTTGAATAATATGATAGAAATGACAACATATATAATAAATAGAAAATATTTATATTCTCTTACGAATGCAATATATATAATTAAATAATATATCAATCAAATTATATTATGGTTGGTATTAAAATTGATGATAGGTATAACACAATCATAATTTTTTAATATAAATAATATTTAAAATTATCTAATTTAATTATATTTTTTAAAAATCAGTGTTACACGGACCTGTACTAATAATCATATATTATTATTGCCCGTGTAATTATAATAAATTTTTTTGGTATAAATTATAATTTTATTAATTTTTGAACTGTATTAGTCTACATTCCGAAAAATAAATCAACTATACAGTGTCTGAAAGATAATGATTCACGATTTGAAAGATTTGAAATTAACTATAAATTAAATAATAAGTCAACAAAGTATCTTAAAAATCAAAAATCAAACTTATCATTTGAAAGTATCAATTTTAAATGAACGTTGTCTGTCTAAATTTTTAAAAAGAAAGAAAAATAAAATAAGGCCAACCATCACGGTGTCAGAAAAATATTTTCAATCGCAGAATTTATACAGATTATTACGGTACTTCAAACTGTATACTAATTTTAATACTACATATTTGAAACTATCAAATTAAGGTTTTTAATTCTAATTATATCGAGGTAAATATTAAATATTCATTGTGGACAATTCATAATATATCAGTCGATGAAATATAATGATTTCATCCTCTCGTTATATGAAAAGTGAAATTAATTAGTTTACTAGATTTTTGACACATCAACCGTGGATACATATTAAAGTATACAATTAAAACTATTAAATTAAAATTCTCGATTCTAATTGTATTAAGGAAAATATTAAAATACTCATCGTGAAGAACTCTTAATATGTTCGCCGATAACGTGTAATAATCTCATTTTCTTGAAAAGTAAAATTAATAGATTTACTAAATTTTGACACATTAACCGTAGATCATATTAATATGCCAAAGTAGGATAACAGAGTTAGATTGTATCAAACTACTATATGTTAATTCTATCTGTATCAAACTGCTATTTACTAATTCTAATTGTACTTCAAACTATATAGATTAAAAGACTTCAAACTATATACTAATTCTAACTGTGCAAATTTCAAACTATCAAATCAAGATTGCCTAATTGTAACCGTGCTAGAATTAGAGAAATTGGGATGACTGAAGTCTTTGAATTTGAACTATATATATACCTTAAAATAAATAAAATAAAATAAATAAAGCAAGGGTTACATAAAGTAAATACAAGAAGAGGCGTAGAAGAAGGTAATTTGAGCTTCTCCGCCTCTATAAATAAAACCCCAAAGTAAAACCCTTTTAATCCAATAGAGAATAGAAAAATATACACACGCAGTCTTCTCTTCGTAAGTGTGATGGAGGACACGGAAAATCGTTTCACCGCCGCTAACTGCTTCTCTTCCGTCACCGTCGCCGCCAACCGCTTCTCTTCCGTCAGAAACCTGCCGGAATTCGACACCTTCAATTATGATATAGAATCGGCCTTCTCAAGGCTTAGTTTAACCCCCAGTTACCGACCCTATTCCGGTGGGTCGTCGTCATTTTCCGGCCACGATGCCGCCGCGGCGTCTGCGTCAGTTTCTTTACCATTTACTTTTGGACAAAATCAGCAGTCTTCACATTGGGCTCCGGCGCAAAGTAGCAATGCCAGCGCCAATGGGCCGTTCGGATTTCCCGGGGCCCACTGGAGAACCAATGTGGGGCCGGAGGCTACTGGGTTTTCATGGAGAAGCCCATATGTTCATTCCGGCGATCATGCTGCGTTGATGAATACTCATCAAAGACAAGATTTTATCTTGCATGACACGGAACCGTTTTCAAGAACCAATTTGAATTTAAGATACAATTTGAATTTAAGAGTGGAAGACATTGAGTCGGTTGTTCCACAAGTGATGGAACATTTGTGTGATCTAATGATGAGTGAATTTGGGAGTCATTTTGTTCCCAATTTGTTTTCGTTTTGTAATGAAGATCAGAGGACAAGGATCATAGCTTCTCTAACTAGACATGCTTTTAAGTTCATCAATATGTGCCTCAATTCATATGGGTATGAAGAAACTGAGTTTTAGTGATTTAACATTCATCTTATATACTTCATTGAGAAAATTATGATGTGTATTGTATTTTAATGTAATGATATTCAGGGCCAGAGCAGTACAAGAGTTGTTGGGGAAGCTGATCTCACCTCAGCAAATATCGTTGGTTGTGTCTGCTTTGAAACAAGGTGCTCTTGCCTTGTCCACCGATATCAACGGACACCGTGTTGTAGACTATTGCGCTCGACACTTCTCTTGTGAATATGTTGAGGTAATAAAAAAAGTTGTGTTTGAATGATAAGATTGCTTCTCTTAGGATGCTTGCAGCAGTTCGAATGTTCCTAAGTAAATAAAGCAGTAGTTCGATTGTTCCTAAGTAAGTAGCAGTAGTTTGATTGTTCCTAAGTAAATAGCATTAGTTTGAATGCTTCTAAGTAAAATTCCTAACTAAATAATAGTAGTTCGAATGTTCCTAAGTAAATAATTATGAATCACTAGATGAAATACAAGTATTGTTCTGTTTTTCCTTAAGTTGGTATACTTGGTCTTGCAGTAGTTCGAATGCTCCCAAGTAAATAATTATGAAGCACTAGATGAAATAAGGTTCTTATGTCAATTAAGATTATGAAACATGTATGGCTCTTTTGTCAATTGTGTTGTGAATCAGCTATTGGCTGGTTCTATGCCTTTTTCATTCCAGTGATTTTGTTTACAATGACTCGATGATTTTGCTAATTTTGTCTTCAAGACTGACCAAACAGTCATATGGTCAATTTCTTGTGAATATCTGACCTGTTTTTTTCATATCTCTCGTTTATTCTTTGGGCCCTATTCACCTCAACTCACAGGGTAGATGACTGAACTAAGCAGCAGAATGCTGTTAATGTCCTATGAAGTTGCCTTGTCCTAGGGATCATAGTTGACTTGTATTCAAGTGTTCATATATAGGATTGTTGACCTATTATCATATCATTGAGCTCTATCATCTGGCTGATATTGGAATATTCCAACTGGCAGCCTCTTTTCATTGACGTTTCAAACAGCTGCTTTAGAATTGCAACGAACAAATGGGGGTGCTGCGTTCTAAAGACGTGTCTGATACATTCTCAAGGAGAAGCAAGACAACGATTGATAAATGAGATACTAGTAAATGTCATACAGCTATCTGATGATCATTATGGGTATGATTTCTAAAGCTTCTATCAATTTCTAAAGCTTCTATCAAGCCTAGGTAGATTATTGCAGCTCTCACATGGTTCTTTTTATCACTTATCACTTCTAGCAACTATGTGGTTCAATGTGTCCTCGGAATGAAGATGCCAAGAGTCACGGAAGATCTTTTGAGACGGGTCCAAGGGTATTTTGTGTCCTTCTCATTCAACAAGTATGCGAGCAACGTGGTGGAAAAGTTCCTGGTTGTATCAGAAGAGAATGTCTCTACCACCATTATCTTGGAGATTCTGAGAAGCCCCTCTGCCTCAATGCTTTTGCTCGATCCTTTCGGAAATTATGTGGTTCAGTCTGCATTGCTTGTATCAAAGGTAAGATATTGAACTTGAAATTGCTCAATAATAATAATGCTTTTGAAATTGCTCAATGCTCCCTTTTGTCTTGAAACTGCTTTCTTTGATGATTCTACAAATGCAGTTAAGTTATTCAACTTGAAATTGCTCAATACTCCTTTTCTTGTTTTCTTGAAACTGCTTTCTTTGAGTTTTGTTTTTTTGATTGATTTGCATTGAAGATATAGTTGGGCTTTTGAGCCCATTTTAGCTAAAACCTATGATTTAGTGTGTGGCTAAACTTACTTAAACCCACAACACTGTGTATGGAAATCACAGGGCAATCTAGAGTGTCCTTAGTTTAGATATAACAGACATGCTTAAATGGAACACGATATTCTTGAGAATCCTACCATCATTATAACTGATCTATAATCGTTAGGAGAAGCATAACTTAATCATGTCCAAATATATTCATGTCTAAGGTCTATGATCTTTTAACCAACTTATCCAATGAGTGAACCAGTTAGTTTATGTTGGTCTTTGCTTATTAACGTAAAACACATCACTTTTTTTCGATTCAGCCCTCACAAAACGAACATTCACCGATTTTGTCTCGTTCACTTCTATTATTCTTGTCACTGGCAGGGTGCAATCCGTGAAGCTTTGTTACATTTGATTCAATTCAATCTGCCATCAATGCAATGCAATCTTTTTGGTATGAAAATCCTTGATTGTGTCAACAAGAAGTTGGGAAGAAACCTACACCATACACCATGTCAATAGGTGTACTTGATTGTGTCAACAAGAAGTTGGGAAGAGACCTACACCATGTCAATAGGTGTACTTATACTTGATTGTGTCAACAAGAAGTTGGGAAGAAACCTACACCATGTCAATAGGTGTACGGATCAAGGATCTTATTATAGGAGCATGTAAAGTTTCGTTTTAATTGTATTATTTGTGATGAGACGATGCAAGTTTCGTTTTACTTGTATTATTTGTGATGAGACGATGCTGATATAGTAGCGAAGTTTTTTTTTTTTTTTTTTTTTTTTAAGGTAGTTGTTGAATATATGAAGCTATAGGCCATTTTAGTTATAGGGACCTCTTTGAAGTATGTCAAACAGTATTAGCTGTGTTGGTTGTTGGTATTAAGCGTGGATCAAAATATCATGACAAAAAGGCTTTCATTAATGATAGACAATTTTATTTTGATAAAATATCGGCGAAATATATTTCGATAAATAACGACAATATTTTTTTCGGTGAAAATATCGATACCTTGATTTTACAGAAATATCGATAGATATATCGATTTCAGTGGAAATATTGGATTTACAATTTATTATAACTGACATTAATATATTGAACTTAAAATTTGAAATAAGAATAAACATGGGCAATAGTTTATTTACTCAAATGATATTTGTTTCAACTAATAGTCAAGTATATATAAAAATAAGTTTCTACTTATATACCATGAAGAATTTTCTCATTTTCATTAGCTTACGTTCCTCAGTCACATTCTTTAACTTTTCCAATTAAAGTCATCATTATTGTTATTAAGAAATTGAACCAAAACACCTTAAAAGTTGTCATTTCATCATTTATACTGCCAACAAGTTGCACTGGAAATTGCAGGAAACGATCAAGAATTAATTGTCAATTTTGATATTTTAGGAGAATAATATATATATATATATATATATATATATATATATATATATATGATTAGTGAAAGATAAATTCTAGTGTATCTTATTAACTATCAGTGAGTTAATTGGAATTTAATTAAAAAAGTATATGATAAATTAAAGTACTGTAATATTTGAATGAAACACTCAACCAATGAAATTAACATCATTTTTAATTAATTAAATATAATATATTTAAATAAGAACTTCATTTCTTCTCTCAAAAACACACAAATTCTCAACCACACACTCCAAAAAGTAAGGCGTACACCAAATCATGCCCATCACAAGGCATAGCACATAGAAAAGTTCCATTTTAAAAAATATAATTTATATTGTGCAATAACACACAATAAATTAGTTAAATTATTACATAAAATGAATAGTGTGTGTGTTTAAGGGCATTTGGGTTTGCCTTTGGAGTTTTTCTTGTCCCTATAGCAAGGGCATTCTTGCTTGTTTCCAAAAGTACCAGAAGGCACACATGAGTTGCACTCTTCACAGCAAATTCCACAGTATTTTAAGCATCTTTCTTTACTTCCTGCCTTTGAACATCTCACCCCACATTTCTCATCACAATCACCTTCCAAAAAAAGAAAAAAGAAAAAACAATTAATTCTACTTTATCTAATTATTTTTGTATTTTCATGTGTTGCGTATTGTGGTGATATGAAATATGAGATTTTTCTATTTCTTCGTGTTATATTTTAGTATTATATCCAGTGTTTTCATAACCGAACCGGTGGCCAAACCGGCCTGGCCATCGGTTCACGGTTCAACCGGTCGGATTAAAATATTAAATACTAAAATTTAAGATAGATAAAATGACAAAAATAGATAAAAATTCATGTATACCCTATTAATGTAGCATTTAATATGATGAATATAATGTTTGTTATTTTTATTTTTTATATAACTTTATATAAATGTGCTTGAATATTGAAAATAATTAATCGACATCAATCATATTAATATTTAATTTTTTTTAAAACTTGTGGATATTAACGAAATCAATCATATATATTATTGAAATATCTATATATTAATATTTAACTTTTGTAGAACTTGTCGATATTAACGACATCAATCATATCAGTATTTAATTTTTTTTAGAACTTGTCGATATTAACGACTAAATATTTAATTTTTTTATAACTTATCGATATTAACGACATAAATCATATATATTATTGAAATATTTATATATTGAAAACGAACTCAGGCCAATATTACATACATCTATCCAATGTTTCTTAGAACTTTTATAGTCAAAAAAAAAAAAAAAAACTGATTTTCCGTTTTTCGGTTCCCGGTTATAACCGGTTCAACCGGTTTTTGACCGGTTCTTTTATAAACCGAAAAAACGGTTAATTGGGTGTAACCGAACCGGTTTCCTTGCCGGTTCCCGGTTGAACCGGCCGGTCCGGTCCGATTATGAAAACACTGATTATATCATATATGAGATCATTGTCATAAATAGTGATAATTGTGGAACGAAGTATGATATTAAAAACATGTATCTGGTTGTTTTCATTTAGTAATTCACATCGTAATTCTTACAGAAATTCATAACGAAATTTTGAAAAGTATACCAAGTGAGACATTTATGCTAAAATCTGTCACACCTCAAATTAACCAAGATAGAAAGTTATTTCCAATATTTTAAAAAAAAATCCATCCTTTATTCTTTAATTTGAGTTAATGTTATTTTAGTAAGATAACTTACTGGCCTTCGTGGTGTCAAGAAGTGAAGAGCTGAGAACAAGAACCAGGAGCCATGTTGCAAGAAGCACCTTCATCTTAATCCTTTGAGAGAGAGAGAGATGAATGAATCCTTTGAGAGAGAGAGAGATGAATGAAGATGGGAGTGATAGGAAATTATATATAAATTGGTGGGATGGAAGTGGAGGTTGTAAATTGTAATAATGCAATGAAATAAGGTAGGTGTAAGATCAGAAAGAACAAATTGTGTGACCTAAATTAAAGGTTAATTACTGTGAATGAATATGATGCATAACAGACTGTCAGCTCATTTCTGTTGATCTTCACAAACTTAATTATTTTATGGGTTTATTACAAATTTGAAATTTGCAAACTCAAAAAAAAAAAAAAAAAAAAAACTCATGAATTGTATTATATTTCAAAAAAGTATTCTAACTATTTTTTTTAGACAATCCTTATATTTTATGATAAACATGTATATAAATAAAATAATTAGAAGTCAAAAGTTTAAAAATGAAATACTAAGACCTCTCTCCGTACTCATTTACAACTTTAAAAAACAAGCCTCCAACAAAATTCAATATTTTGCAGGAAATTAAATATATATTTTTTGTCTTTCTTGTCTATGTCATATCACTAATTCATACTAAATTTCGGTCGTACCATCATATTTTAAATCAATAGAATCGAATCGTTTCAAGTTGTACCCCTAATCCCCTATCCCATAGACAAAACTGGGTCATTATATTTTGATTGAGTCATACTATTCAAATTCAAGTGCTACGACCCTAACTCGTACTACAAATGAAAAACAATTTAATTTTAACCAAAACGACTACATCAAAATAATTAAGGTCGACAATCAATTCTTGTGAAAGTTGGATATGATCATTAACAATTTTCCATTAAAATTATCATCTCTAGCATATAAAAATTGAATGGTAAGGTGACAAAATTCTCAAACGACACCATTGTCGTATCATGATTGATAATTAATCATCGAAGATGATTTAGAATCAATAGTTCATATCTAATAAATTTTCTGTTCTAATACTCTATTCGAGAGTCGTCAGTATTTATCTTTGTGATTGATTATTGTACAAAATTAAGTGGTTGGTTTCAAGTCTATGTATGACGAATAATCTAAAGTTGGCTATGCATGTTTAGAGGTACAATAGTAATAATAATAATAATGTAGTTGAAAAGGGAGATGCATGATGGGAACAATATATCTATGGTGATCTTTAACATACTTCTCATGTCTCTCATTTTCTTTTTCATGGTACCATGTTTGTGTCTACTTTAATTTCTGTGGACACCACCTAAATTATTTACACATGTTTGGTTTTTTTAGTTTTTTAGCTTTCAATTACCATGCACAACTCTCTACATATGTGTGTTTTCACTCACATGCCATTTTCGCTAAATTTCAATAAAGTACCAAGATTTCTCATAAAGTTCAACAGATATTTTCTTTGTAAATGTTTGATTGAGAATGCGTCTTCCTTAAAATAATTTACAAGATACGATTAGGGTCGATTGGAATTATTATATATACCAGATTTTCCTGAGAGAAAATGTTGTATATACGTGTAGCATTCATTCAAGAAATGTCTTCACACAGAAAATGATTTAAATGTTAGCTTGTAATGAATCAAAGACTTTTATGTGAAGACAACTTTTTAGAGCTTCGAGATAAAATTTGGTCTGGAAGCTCAAATAATTAATTAAACTCAAGCGTCAAATTAAATATGGTGATTTGTGATTGAGACGGATTTTAATTTGTCACAAAGGTACATATTTAAATGAAGAAGTTCTCAAGCTTCAATTGTCGGTCTCGAAGTTGAGATCAAATTAAGCAAAATTAAACGAGGTATATCGAGATATAAAAAAAAAAAAAAAAAAAAAAAAAAATATATATATATATATATATATATATATATATAGTAGAAATCTAATTAAAGATAAGCTAAGACATTTGGTCTCAGTTAAACATAAAAAATTAGCTCCATTTTTTTGCTACTGGTTTAATTGAGACAAGTTTGTTAATAGGCGTGAAAAATAAAGGTATTTTAACATTTATCAATGTAAGAATATCATGATCTTTCTTGAAGCAATGTGTACAAAACATTTTTGTGTTTTTGTATTTTTTCCAAATCAAATCGGTTATATATATATATATATATTCGCACTATTTCTAACAATTAGGTAATATATATGATCTTATATATAAATTGATTTTGAAGGGAAATAAAGAAAATCCTAACTCTTTTTTTGTGAATTAACTTTTTTTTTTTTAAATGGTTAAGGGGAGTCAAAAGGAGTGGGACAATAAAAACGAGAAAGGTTCCAATTTTATAAAAGTAAAAGTCACTTGAATTATGAAAGTTGTGGTTGTATAACCTTTTTTTTTTAACTGTAATATATTTAATTTATATTGAAAAGAAAGCAAATCTTTATCTTATGGAAATAAAAAAAAATGGAATAAGAAAATTGTTATCAATGATTTATATATTTGTTATCATGTATTTATTTTATTCTATTAGAAACTTAATTTTTACTATACGTCGCAATATTCAAGTACTTGTTTCCGAAATAAGAGATATGGGCACTCACACGAGATGTTGGCTAAATTTTTAATAAGGAACATAATACTTTCAATAAGATCTCATAATATATATATATATATATATATATATATATATATATATATATATATATATATATATATATATTTGGACACTTTAATTAAAAGCGTTACCTTTCTCTTAACAAAGAAGTGTCACTCTGTTGCGATGCAAACCATAACTTGAAAATATAAAGAATCATAAATCAGTTAAGTTATAATTAAAAATTAAAAAGTGAAATAATTTAACTTCATAGAAATGATCATATCAAATTTCTAATTTTTAATTAAAGAATATTAACATTGACAATTTAAAAATTAAATTACATAAAAATTTGAAACGATACTTAATTAAAAATAAGATTTAACGTTTAAAACAATACTTAATTGATATATAGAATGAACGTTCAAATTCAAAACTATTTATGAAAAATGTTACTCTTAAAATTAAGAAAGAAAAGATGTGATAAATCATGAATTATATAAATTTCATAAAACACGAAAACTTATCATATGTAACAATCACGTGTGATAGTTTTACAAAATTCATACTTATAACTAAAAAAACATATTGTAAAATGCATATTTATTATATTTCATATAAAACGCATATATATTTATAATTGAAAACTCACGCGTAATTGTTTGGAAAATTGTTTGGCTAAAAGTCTTTGTCATCAAAGAAATGTGATTGTTAAAAGTCAAACATATATTCATCTTCCATAAGCGGATCTAGAAGGCTCTGAAACTTCAACCGTTTATACGCTCTTCAAACTTCTCTTCTACTTCTTCTTTCTATACAAAACTTCCACCTTCAATTCAAGAAAAAGAAAATTATTTGTTTCGATGGCGACGACATATTGCTGCAGAGAGTGCGGCGCTAATCTCAACCTATATCCCGCCGACCTCTTCCCGCCGGATTTTTACTTCGAGGCCGGGAATAAAAACAGCCTATCGTTCTCCGCCGTCGATTCCTCCAAATTCAGATTCGAGAAAGAAGACAAAATCAGACCCTTTTTCGAGACTGTTAATTACTGGGGAATTCAGAGGAAACGCACCAAGATCAAGTGTAATAGCTGCGGGAAGCTTGTGGGTTACGTTTACGATGACGGGCCGCCGTTGACTAATGGCATCGGGCAGTTCGGGTTCGGGCCCAGCCAGGCTATACCTAGAAACCCTAGGTACAGGTTCAAGGACAAGGCTTTGGCCGTTACTTCTCTGACCTGATTTATTAGGTCTGTTCATTGAGTACTTTTATCGAACAGGTTATTGTATATTATGATTAGGGATTAGTGTTCTTCTTCTTAATCGGGGTTGTGTATATATATATATATATATATATATTGTATACTTGATGTTGATTTTTGGTGCTTGTTTGTTGGATAAAGTCAATAAGATTCTTGTTTATGGAATTCTTTGTTTGATTCCGTGCAATCCAAGCTCTCTGCTAATTTTCTTGCTCATCTGTTGTATGACTTTGTTACTGTGTGTTCTTGAATGATCCTTGATTGGATGAAGTTTGAGTTGACTTGAGTAGAATTTCCCAAGATCTTGATACAATTCTCATAACCTGCATTTCACAAAACTTTTGAAATACTTACAAGGTTCTGATTTTTTGTTATATTCCAACTATAAAAGAGAGATTTATATCCTCTGTATTAAAATTGCGACAACGCCTTCTGTAGATTCGTCCAGGTTCGTAGTAAAAAATCAGACACTGATGCTAGGCATTTTCTATATGCCAATAGCCGTTGACAGATTTCTACAATACACTGAATGTACTCATGGATTTAGCTTTATATAGATGCATATCTCAATCTAAGTAAGATAACCTCCATCAAATCTTTGGCCCTCAACACCGTATCCAATCTTGGGCCGGGCTTCAACTTCTTGGGTCGACGGAACAGGTGACAGCACCAACCTCCGAGTCGACCCGGATGTCATTCCCCCTCGGCTCATTATCATTCATGGAGACGGAGATCTAACTGAACTTAGAAGGTTTATAACTTAATACTAAACTATGATATATAACCAGTGAAATCGAAACCATACATGCTGACTTATTTTGTATAATAATGACCGATGATACAATATTTAATCAAAAAAAAAAAAAATTAAAAGTATTTGTAAGTATAATTGAAAGTTACAGATGTGGATTAACTTGGAATTCAAGTATAGAGTTCAGAACTGGAGTCGAACTGGGTAGAACCGGGCTATTTCATACCGAACCGGGAGTTTTGGTAAACCCAGGTCATGGTAGTTGGCGGATAACGGCCTTGAACCGGGGGGGTTGCAGAGGCTTGCGAAATTTGTTATGAAAACGGCCAAAATCGACGAGTTTTGAGAACCGTTTTCTGAAATCAGTTTGGGGGTTCTGTTACTTATATACGGGTAATGAGTTCTGATTTCGTAGCTTAATTTTCAGGAATTCGATCAATTTGTATAACTAGGGTTCTTAGCTCGATATAAACCCTAGTCTGCGCTTTGCTTCGATTGAGTGTATTCTTCTTGTTAATTCCCAAAATTAATAGAGGGCTTTGATTCAGTAAGTGGATGTAGACTTAACAAAAGTCGAACCACTATAATTCTTGAGTGTTCTCTTTGTTTTCTTCTTCATTCTTCATTGCTTTGGTATTTAGGGTTTCATTATCATATGTGTTCTTGATCAATTCTGATTTTCTGGGCTGATATCCAACAAGTGGCGCCGTTTGTGGGAATTACAATCAATCAAGATGGGATCACTTAAGCTTGATGTGGAAAAGTTCACCGGAAATGGTGATTTCACCCTATGGAAGGCCAAGATGGAAGTCATCCTTATTCAACAAGGATGGGAAGGTGCTATATCTGCAAATGGAGTAGATTCTGATTCCTCTGGGGAAGAATAAGGAGAATCTTTAAAGGCTGAGAAAATAAGACTGAAAATTGATTAGAAGGCGCGTAGCTCGATCATCCTATGTCTTGTGGATAAGACACTTAGAGAAATATATTAAGAAAAGACTGCTTTAGATGTGTGGAAGAAGCTTGAATCTTTGTATCAAACCAAGTCCCTAGTCAACCGATTGTTCCTGAAAGAGAAGCTAATAGCATTCAAGATTCTGGATGAAAAGAAAATTCTGGAGAAATTGGATGACTTCAACAAGTTGGTAGATGATTTGGCTAACATCGGTGAGAAACAAAAAGATGAAGATCTTACTTTATTATTGCTAAACGCACTTCCAAAATCTTATCAGTCTTTTAAGGATGCATTGATCTATTGAAGAATGACAGCCATGTCTCTTGAATATGTTCAAATTGCCATTCAGTCAAGAGCTCTCTCAGGAAATCAGACTTTAAAGCAGCCAGCATGGGAGAAGGTCTGCATATGAAGTTTAAAACCCACACCAAGAATAATCAGAACCAGTTCAAGAATAAAAGCAATGTACAAGCTGCTGCGGGGAATCAGGAGAACGTTGAAACCAGGAAATGCTTTGGTTGCCATAAACCTGGCCACTTAAAATGCAATTGTCCTGAGAGGAAGAAGAAACAAGCTCAGACAAATCAACAAGCAGCTGTGGCTCATGAACAAAGAGCTCTTGAAGGATCTGATATGCTGTGTGTGGTAGATGTCCAGGTTCAAGATGAATGGGTGTTGGATTTCAGTTGTTCGTTTCACATGTGCCCAATGAGGACTTGGTTCATTAATCTCAAGATGGAAGATGGTGGCTCGGTACTCCTTGGAGATGATCATTGTTGCAAAGTAAAGGGAATATGAATGATACAATTAAGGCTTCATGATGGATCTATCAAAACTTTGAGTGAAGTAAGATTCATTCCCAACTTAAAAAGGAACTTAATTTCTCTTGGATTACTTAATGCAAAGGGTTATGAATTCTTCACTAAGAATGAGCAGATCTTGGTAACAAAGGTTGGGAGAACAGTCTTGATTGGCAGAAAATCCAATAGGTTGTATTGCTATGTGGGACTACAGTTACAGGTGGAGTTGGGGTGGTAACTAACCCAAGTCAAGACACCTTGATGTGGCATAAACGATTGGGACATATAGGATACAAAGGACTGATGGAATTATCCAAGCAGAAACTGATAAACACAAAACTGATAACACAAGCTTAGGAGTGTGAGCACTGCATATAGGGAAAGACCACAAGAACACCATTCCCTAAAGGTAAACATATCACCTCTGATATATTTGAGTATGCTCATTCGGATATTTGGGATCCATCAAGGACTGAAACCATGGGAGGAGGAAGGTATTATAGCTCTTTTATAGATGATTACACCAGAAAAGTATAAGTGTATATACTCAAGCATAAAAGTGAAGCTGTTGAAAGATTCAAGGAATGGTTAATCATGCAAGAAAATCAGAATGGAAAACGACTGAAATACTTGAGAACTGATAATGATTTGGAGTACTTATCAGAGGAGTTTCAAGAATTTTACAAAGCTAAAGGGATTATCAGGCATAAGACCATGGTTCATACACCACAACAAAATGGGATTGCGTGCAGAGTGGATGAACCGAATCATACTTGAGAGAGTAAGATGTATGCTCTTAGAAACAAAATTACCAAAGTATTTTTGGGGTGAAACTCTTAACACAGTAGTCTATCTAGTTAACCGAAGTCCTTCATCAAGTGTTGAGTTCAAGTTATCCAATGAATTGTGGTATAAGGTAAAACCTGATTATAGTCATCTAAAGGATTTTGGATGTTTAGCCTATGCACATACTAGAGGAGATAAGCTTGAACCAAGGGCTGTTAAGTGTGTGTTTTTAGGTTATCCACAAGGAATTAAATGTTATAGACTTTGGAGTGTAGAGCCAAGAAACCCCAGGTGATTTGTGAGTAGAGATATGATTTTTAAATAAGATGTAATGGGATATGGAAATTCTGAAACAGGAGAACTTGAGGTGGAGAATGAAGCTGGTTCAGGTTCTGAGAAACAAAAGAAGGAATCTGAAGTTTTTGAAAACTCAAGTTCTGAATCAAGGAGAAATAGAGAAGCTGATAGTGAGGATCATTCTTTAGGAAAAGATCAATCTGAAGAGGAACAAGATTCAGATCAAGAATAAGGATTGGATCTGACAAGTTATCAGCTGACTAGAGATAGATCTAGGAGACAAATCAAGGCACCAATTAGATATGGGGAAGCTGATTCAGTCCAATATGCATTTAATGTAGCCCTGGAATTGGAGCATGAAGAACCAAAATCATATAAAGAAGCCATAAACTTAAGGGAAAAAGGAGAAATGATTGCAAGCAATGCAGGAAGAGTTGTTGTCATTAAACAAGAACCATCCCTGGAAATGGTGGAGAAGCCTAAGGACAGGAAAATCATAGGGTGCAAGTGGATTTTTAAGAAGAAAATCGAAGTTGTTGGAGATGAACTTGTAAGGTATAAAGCTAGATTAGTAGCTAAAGGTTACACTCAAATGGGGGGTGTGGATTACAATGAAATATTTTCACCTATGGTCAAGCATGTCTCAATCAGAATCCTACTTGCTCTAGTGGCCCAAGAGGACATGGAATTTCACAAATTAGATGTGAAAACGGCCTTCCTACATGGAGATCTAGAAGAGGTGTTATATATGCAACAGTCCGAGTGGTTTATTCTTCCTGAAGACACTGGAAAGGTATGCTTACTAAAGAGGTCCTTGTATAGTTTAAAACAAAGTTCAAGGTAGTGGTATAGGAAGTTTGACAGCTTTATGACAAGTATTGGCTTGGAAAGATGCAATTTTAACAGTTGTATATATATGGAGAAAGATGGAAGGTAGATACACACCTACCTTCTCTTATATGTAGATGACATGTTGTTGGTAGGAAGAAGTTTACTTCGGATTAATGCTTTAAAGGGTAAGCTAGCATCTAAGTTTGAAATGAAAAACTTAGGAGAAGCTAGGAGGATACTTGAGATGGACATAAGAAGAGATAGAAAGAAGGGTTTGGTTTTTCTTCATCAATCAGAATACTTTGATAAAATCCTTCATAAGTTTCAAATGCATGAATCTAGGTAGTGTCTACACCTTTTGGAGCTCAGTTCAAAATGACAGCTGATCCGCAACCAATCATAGACTCTAAAGTTAGGGAAATGGCTAAGGTTCCATATGCAAATGCTGTAAGGAGTATTATGTATGGAATGGTATGCAGCAGACCTGACTTAGCCTATGTCATGTGCAAGGTTAGTAAGTTCATGACAAATCCTGGAAAACAACATTGGGAAGAAGTAAAATGGATGCTTAGGTACATGAAGGGTACAGCTGATTCAGGTTTTGTGTTTAAAAAGCTAGAAGTCGGGCAATTCAATTCTCTTCAAGGTTTTGTTGATTCAGACTTTGCTGGGAATACTGATAATAGAAAATCAGTACAGGATATATGTTGGGATATTTCCCAGCAACCTGCCTTGGGTCGGAACTTAAATATGTGCGGGGCACGGCTCTTCCAGATTTGAATCCGTGAGCGCAAAGCTACATAAGTATAAGACATTAAAGTTGCGTCATATGTCCATTGGATATCCTTTTGGTGTAGCGGTAATGCGCTTGATGGTCCTTACAATATGTTTTCACACTTTTTGGGACAACAATAAGCTAGAGAGCAATGCAACAATCTATAGTTGCATTATCCACAACCGAGGCTGAATTTATTGCCATGTCCGAGACAGTGAAAGAGGCTGTGTGGTTGAGGGGAATTCTCAGAGAATTGGGCGTCAAACAAAGGAGAGTTGAAGTATTTTATGATAATCAAAACGCCTTACACTTGAGTAAACATCAAATGTTACACAATAGATGCAAGCATGTAGACATTAAACTCCATTTTGTGAGGGATTTGATTGAAAAATGAGAGGTCGAAGCAAAGAAGGTAGGAACGACTGATAATCCAACTGACATGCTAAAAAAGATATTGCCAAGACCCAAATTCAAATATTGTAAGGAGCTGGTGAATCTGATCAGTTGGGAACATGAACACACTTAGAATTGGTTGTAAAGCTGGATCAAAATCTCATGCTGTTAATTCGGAGTTAAGGTGGAGATTTGAAAGTTACAGATGCGGATTAACTCGGAATTCAAGCATAGAGTTCAAAATTGGAGTCGAACTGGGTAGAACGGGGCTATTTCATACCGAATCGGGAGTTTTGGTAAACCCGAGTCGTGGTAGTTGGCAGATAACGACCTTGAATCGGGGGGTTGTAGAGGCTTGCGAAATCTGTTATGAAAACGGCCAAAATCGAAGGGTTTTGAGAACCATTTTCTGAAATCAGTTTGGGGGTTCTGTTACTTGTATATATGCGCGTAATGAGTACTGATTTCGTAGCTTAATTTTCAGAAATTTGATCAATTTGTAAAACTAGGGTTCTTAGCTCAATATAAACCCTAGTCTGCGATTTGCTTTGATTGAGTGTATTCTTCTTGTTAATTCTCAAAATTTAATTGAGGGCATTGATTCAACAAGTGGATGTAGACTTAATAAAAGTTGAACCACTATAATCCTTGAGTGTTCTCTTCGTTTTCTTGTTCATTCTTCATTGCTTTGGTATTTAGGGTTTTATTATCTTATATGTGTTCTTAATCAATTCTAATTTCCTGGGCTGATATCCAAAAATAACTATATACAATCTTATAAATACTCCCATCAAGTGGACTTGTCACAAGGATTAAGAAAATCATTAAAATGCAAATTATACAAATCTATTTTTAATGAGTATTATATCCTCTGAATCTCTAATATACCATTTAACGGTTAATCTTTTTATTTTCTCAAGATTAACAAAATGAATTGAATAAGGTTAAATTAGTATATATGTATAGTTAAATTAGTATATATGTATACGATCGACATCAAAAAAGAAAGCTGATGTATTATATAAATGGAGGAAATATGATTAATGCATATAAATTTCCCTATGCTTGGATATAATCCAATTGAGTCGAGTCGGATTATTAAGTGTTTGAATTTGGTTTGTTTAATTATTAAATGAATTCGAGCTTAATTTATCACATACATTCATAGTTCATAATTTTACTCAAGCTAAATCGAATCTTAACGAATTTAATAAATATTAATAATATATTATATTATTCAACTTATTTACAAAATTAATTATATATTCTTAAAAAAATTAATATATATATATATACACATTATCTAACATTTATATATTTATCAAAAGTAAAAGTATAAAAAATATATTTCAAAATGTCAAATATTAGTATTATATCTTACGAACTAGTCCGGGAGCATTCTAATGAACTTGTTCATGAGCTAATGAGCCGAATAATGTCAAGTTTGAGTTTGTTTGTTTACTTTAACAAATCACAATAAAAAATTTGAAGAAACTTTTATCGAATCGAGCTTCAAATAGTTCATGAAGTGTTTGATTTATTTACACCCATATGCTCTTAAGAATTTGGGAAAACTAATTAATTGGGAATTAATCAAATTAGAATACACAACTGTAACTAATGAAGATTTATTTAATTCAACATTTAGTCTATTCTTTAATGGATAAATTTTCATAAAAAATTCTAATTTATAAATTAGTTCTTCATTTCAAATTGAATTTTAGAGTTTTCAGGGCTCAATTTAATATTTTTTTTTTCTCAATTTAAGGTTTGAAAATTAGATTAAGTTCTCAATTTAAAACAAAATTCTATTTCTTTTTTTTTTCCTTTTCTTTTTATTTATATTTATAAAAAATTATTCATATTTAACATGTATTCATATTTTTGATAAATTAAGACAAGTTAGTGAACTTTAAGAACAATATTCATCCGACATCTTAATTTAAAGAAAGAAAGAAAGAAAAATAATTAAGTCAATTCATAAATTTCAATTTATATTAACTAATTAAATATTAAAAATTGATTTCCTATATTTTTATTTATAAAAGTAAGAAAAGAAAGAAATTTTAATTTTATGGATTACATTAATTATATATATATATATTCATACAAGTCGAATGAAGATCGTTCTAAATTTATACTAACTTGTTTTAATTTATTTAAAATATAAATACATATTGGAATATATAAATATATAAATAAAAATAAAAATAAATAAATTTTGTATTGAATTGAGAACTCAATTTAATTTTCAAATATTAAATTAAGAATGAAATGGGCTCTTATTGAAATTTTTTAAAATTTGGATTTATAATATAGAATTAATCTATAAAAATTAGATGTTACAAATTTTATCTATTCTTTTTAATTTAACATTTAATGGTGTGTTATTAATAAGTAGTGTGAATGTTTGTACAATTCAACTAATTAATATTATTTTATTTTAATTTAGTGGTTAAACTACCACGTGGATAAACAAAGACTTTTTGGGAGCACCAAAAATCATCTAAAGAGAGCCAATAGCGGCACTGCCAGTCTACTAGCACTAGACAGCAGCTGTAATATAAATAATATATTTCTATATTAAAATGTAATATCTTGTTTATAGTAAATTAAAAAAGAAATTGGACAAAAATATAAGAAGAATCATGAAAATTTTTTTGATACGGTTTTATAGATATAATTTAGTCATCCTTACAAATCAGTCTTTAATTATAGATCATCGGTTATGAATTAACTCAAATTAGATTTGTGACAAATCTCATAAAAATTCTGTCAATTAAGAAATGTGTGGAATGAGATTCACATAAAATTTTCTATTACATATAACATTATATCTTCTATTCAAAATTCATCACCACATATAATGTGTATTATATATGATATCATTGGTTATCATATGACGTATATTAAATATTGAGTAAATTTTATATAAGACAGTCTCACGTGATACTTTATATAAAACGAAGTTCATATGCATCAACAAAGCTAGTTAACTCATTTAATATGACTAATATCGATTTCACATAAAAATATTAAAAACTCGATCTCTCATAAGATCTTAAAGAAGACCGTCTCACATTAATTTTTACGTTAAATATTATGAAACATGAATTGTAATATTATTGAGGATTCAAATCGAGTTAAGTGAAGCAACAAGGGACATTAAACCCCGTCATTTGCGCCATCAATGTCTCATGACTCATGATCGTTGACATTAATTCCCTCACCAACAATTTTTCTTTCATACTTGTAATATTCCATGCTTTTGTTATTAAATTTTGCAATTTATAATATATATTGGGAAAATATTGTCAAATTAAGTAAACTTAGTCATAAATCTGAAATATTTTCTTCAACTGCTGACGTCAGTTTTGACTGATCTCTAATAACATGAATCGTAAGATTAAATTATGTTTGTGAAATTTGTTTAATAACAATGGAAATTAAAAAAAAAATCATCTGAAATTAACTATTAATTTTAAGATATTTGTTTAATAACTATGGAAAATAAGAAAACCAAACTTATTTTAAATATTTGAGCAAACTTTTCATCTCATATCTTGACTAAACTGAAGTACTATTTTGATAAATGGTTAAAGATATGAATTTTACTTAATTTATAATTTTAATCATATTTTTAAATATTAACAAATATAACATGAATTTTATATTTTTTACAATATTAAGCAATGGACAGTTTTCAACTATGATTGTGTTGATATTGAAGTATAAAGCTGTTATGAAAAAACTATTATTAGAAATGTTTGAGTTGAAAAAAATCGAAATCGTCAAAATGAAAGAATAAAAATTCTTGAGCACAACCATGTCTGGAATCGTATGTTGGTTAAAGTTATAAAAAATATGTTGTTAATATTAAAAAAATTGGTTAAAATTGTAAATTAAATAAAGTTTATGATTTTTTTTCAATTAAATTTTTAATAAATTATTTTTTAATAAACTTCAGCTAATTATGATTTCCGAGTAGTTTATTAAATACATTAATGAATTAAAAGAATACCTTCATATCCATTATCCTTAATGGAAGAAGTAATCTTTTTCTTGATTTGATACTTATTTCTGAGAATAATTTAAAAAGAAAATGCAATTACAAATACAGTCATATAAATATAATAAAGATAATAAAAAAGAGTGGCGTGGGTAGAGTGTAGTATTTTCAAAAAGAAAGTGGAATATAATGAGTTGGATATAGAAGCGTGCATGTGATCTTTGCTACTTTTTTCCTCTTTGGCATTTTACGTGTCACTTGATTCCTTTTCGAAAATCTCATAACCATTTTAGTGGTTGACTTTGACATTACTCATTTTTCATTATTATATATTAATAAAATAATATGTTATATTTCCTTTAATCCTTTTCCCTTTAAGGTGCTATAGTAATTATTAATTATTAAATATATATATATAGAGAGACAGCATCACCCCAGATCGGGTAAAGACAAAATCTCAATATGTACACAAATCTCAAGATCAATCCATCTATATTGGTTAACAAATTTTTGTGGTTCATATCAGCCACCTCGTAAATCCAAAAGCATTCTTTTTTTTTTTTTAATACGCATTGATATCAATTTAATATAAATACAGTTATTATAATGGATCTCATATTCATTAACCTTTTTTATATTATTTATATTAATTTGAGAAATTTAGATGCAAAATAAATGTATCTTTGAAAGTATAGTAGGAATTTTGATCCAAAAAAGAAGAATGAAAAATTTGAACCAAAATATTAATTCATTATTTTTCAAAAAGATTAATATCTCAACTTCATTTTATATGTGTTTTTAGAAATATAATGTTATTTATAATAAATAATATGAACATAACATAATTTAAATGATATATAAATATATATTGCATAAAATTAAACAAAAAAAACATAAAAATGTAATAACATTTCAAATTAGAATTCAAATATTCTAATAAAATAACCATAATTTATTTGAAATTTGGAAAAAAAAAATCTTTCGAAAATTGAATTAAACAATTGACATTTGAAATTGAAAAAGATAATTAAATAAATTAGAAATTTGAATAAAAAATAAAAAATCCATACCAATGAAATAAAAACCTGCATGTCAAATTAGAAAAAGGGAGGAAAAAAGAAAAAGAAAAAAAAAAGAATGGACTGCACATGTATGATCAGCTCAGGGCCAGCGCCACTCGCCTACGCAGAGAGTGTGACGCACGCGCGAGCCTGTTTGGGCTGTCCCCCAAACGAATGCTGCTGCGCTGGGTTGGGAAAATTTTTGTTTTTTGTCAAAAGGTTTTGTGATTACAGGATAACATACCCTTGTTTTTTCTTAAAACGCACACTAAAACACTTATGAATTAGACATTAGTTAACGTGAGAATATTATTGTGCATGTCTTTGTTAACTAATGTAGATGTCTTTTGGATTGAGAGATTTGAAGAATTTTTTTTGCAATTTGATGTGGATGTAAGATCAAAATAATTTGTGTTATAATTATCAAGTTCTGTTATCAAATTTATTTGATTGTATCATAAAAGTGATTGATGTGAACATTTTTAAAATAGATTTGAGATCCAATAAATTTAGGTTCAATGGAATAGTGTTTTTATGTAATTGAGGTTTTTATATAAGAAAGAAATTGTGTTTTTCCTCTTACTTTGTAAAATAGATACATATGATTGAAATGTAAAACGTTTCCTTCAAGTTATTCGTTCTTCAAAAAATAATATCTTATTATTTAATATTTACTTATCTAGTTCTTAGTCTTCTATTCAATTTTCTTATATAATTTACTAATTTGTGATGAATATTTTTTTCACATACACATCAGAATTCATAGTAATAATCTATTTGTATAAATATGATTTTAAATTTAACTACTTCATTTTAAATTAATTTTTTAATAGTATTGATGAATTTGAAATTTATTCATTTTAAATATTATATATCAAATTTTTAATCCAAACATGAAAACAAGACAAACAAAATGCTCATTTTCATGTTTTAACTACCCTATCAAACTAATAATGATGACTAAGACATGAACTTGAGTAACTAATGGTGATCTAAAATCAACAAAGAATAAGAACATTCAAATCAGATTTCTATCTGCTATGAATATTTGAAACCCTAGCTGGTCCAAATGTAGTAAATAGTAGATGTTGTCGATCCATCTAAATGTTGAAGTATTGTCATTTGAAAGATAAATCTTCCTATATTTAACACAAAATACCATATGAAACAGTCTCACGAATAATTATCATGAGATGGTTTTTATAACAAATAAATAAAATTAATTTTTACAAATTCTTATGTTTAACTCATTTCATTTAACTAGACCCTTTTATCTTTAAAATTGATTTAAATCGAATTTTATAAATTAACAAAAAAATTCCTTACATATCACATTTAAAAAATTCATGTCTAAATATTGGAACAAAATCGACGAATGGTAGGCAATAAACAATATTGTACTAATTTGGAATTGTAGTATTGGTTGATGCAAAACATTTATTATGTCAAAAATATATATGATATCTTTTTTTCTATAAATAAAAAAATATCAAACTGTCCTTCAACAAGATTCTGCTATTAACGCTTTTGTTCAATTGATTATAATTATTCACTTTGACAATTATTGATTGAAAAACGAGCCAACTCATTTTCAATTGATTCAAAATTGAAAATACTTACTATTTTGTTATAATGAATTGAATTGATAAATTTAGATATAACTCCTTTTTATTAACTCATTTTCAATTCAATTGATTAAAAACGAGTAAACTTATTTAATAAGAGTAAACTTATTTAATAAGATTAATATCAGTCTCACATAATAATTGATTAGACTATCTAATATAAGATTTTATATGAAGTGCTTTTATATAAATTTTTGCACATTAATCACAATGAATAGATTAATAGGATTGACGAATTTGATATCAAAATATAAAAAATTATAAATTAAATAATACATATAAGTTTGTAAGTTGTTACTTTCATGTAATTGATTCTACTGAATATAATTTTAGTTCTTGAATCCATACATAATAAAAAATCAGATCAATTCGATTTTAATAAAAAGAATAAATCAACGAGTACTTTTAATTCGAATGCTTTTATTTTGTGTTGGGTATGAGAACAATTGGACAGTCAATCTAAAACTAAATAATAATAAAAAATTAATATCGAGACTGATCACTCTCATTCTCACACTCAACTCCACTGTGTATATAACCGCGAAACAGAGAGAAATACTCTGCTTCTTCTTAACGTCATTCTCTCTCTTCTTTTCCCTTTCCGTCCCCCCCCCCCCCACCCCCCCATAAGTTTTAACTCAGTATATACTCACACTACTCCTACTAGCAGTTGCTAATTCTGCATTGCAACCACAACTCGCAGGCCGCAGCTGTGTCCATTTGGTTGCATTTCTGTGAATATGGACCGAAAGCACGGCTTTTTCTCAGCTCTCAAAGAAGAAGTAGTTCGGGGCCTGTCTCCGGGCCGTGCGCGGCGGGGCCGGAGCCGGTCTCCGTCAGGTTCGGGCCTGCTCCGCCGCAGGAGAGGCAGCAGCTTGGGCCAGCCCGAAATGTTCATATCGAGATCGGGGATTTTGAGACCCGGCGCTGAGACCCTCTCTCCTTTAAGGGAGGGCCCGGATCCGAGCGGGCCCGATTCTGGCGACCATAGGAACGACAGATGGGCTAATTGGCTCTGTCGGGCTCCGGCAGCTTCAACTGTCGGGCCAGGCTACTCTAGGTCCGATCTGAGGCTCCTTCTCGGCGTCTTGGGTGCGCCGCTCGCCCCGGTGCACGTTAGCAACAATGAGCCTCTGCCACATCTCTGTATCAAAGATACTCCCATTGTTAGTCCCTTCTCTCTGTATTTCTCACTTGAGTGTGTGTTTGTGTGTGTGTGAATTAAGAAAGAAACTGCTTGCTTTGAAAGTTTTCTTATGCTGCTTTAATCTATGATATACTTGAGGTAAATTGGAACAACAATGTTTGAGGATTTAGACTCTAGACCACATCTTTTGGTTGGTAGAAAGCTAGCTTGTTCATTAACTCATCAAGATGAGGAGAAAAGAGAATACTAGATAAATTGTGTTGCACATGGTGGTGGTCCTTGTTTGGTGTTCTTTCTACTGTTCGATTCAACATAGGTTGGATTCAATGTTAATGTTTGACTAAAACTATATCCAGGAAAGTTCTTCAGCTCAGTACATATTACAGCAGTATGTAGCAGCATCAGGGGGTCTAAAGATTCAAAACTCAATTCAGAATGCTTATGCAATGGGAAATGTCAAGATGTTGGCATCTGATATAGAGACGGCTACTAAGGTTATAAAGAGCCGGAATTCGGCAAAGTCTGCAGAATCTGGGGGATTTGTTCTGTGGCAGATGAATCCTGATATGTGGTATGTGGAGCTTGCACTTGGAGGTAGCAAGATTCGTGCTGGTTGCAACGGGAGGCTCGTCTGGAGGCATACTCCTTGGCTCGGTGCTCATTCAGCCAAGGGGCCCGTTAGACCTCTACGTCGTGCACTTCAGGTAACTTGTTAACTTGGTGTTTTTTAGATCAAGTGCTTCTGAATGTTGTTAGAAGTTAGAACAATGAGGCAGTGGAAAATTTGAACACATGGAATCTTAACGACGACAGGATCCTCTATCCTCTTAGATTTGTGTAATTGATAGTGAGTTTGGTAGTATTCTTGTACTTAGATGGGTGGTGTTTCTACCCTTTATACATAACCGAAATGAAAAATACCCATTTGGTAAAAACAACCCAATTTTGAGATTAAAATGACATAACTATCCTTAAACTTAAGTTGGTCTTTTTTTTCATACTCAGAAATAGATCACGAAGTTAAAAGGGCATTTAAGGCATTTGAAAAGTTTTGGATAAAAACTTGTTTTGTTATGACTATTCATTAGAAAGTCACATTTCCAAGATTTGTATTTGTACTTGCAAGGTTGAGAACTCCTTTCTAACCTAGCCTTTAGTAGACAACTTGCAACGAAGTTAATGACATCAATTTGGATTGTAGGGTCTTGATCCAAGGACAACGGCCAACATGTTTGCCAATGCAAGGTGCACAGGGGAGAAGAAAATCAACGGTGAGGATTGCTTCATTCTCAAACTCTCAACCAATCCTCATACACTGAAAGCCAGAAGTGAAGGGCCTGCAGAGATCATAAGGCATGTTTTGTTTGGCTACTTCAGCCAGAAGACAGGGCTTCTTGTGCATTTAGAAGACTCCCATTTGACTCGGATTCAAACCAATGGAGGCGAAGCTGTGTATTGGGAGACGACAATCAATTCATTTCTAGACGATTATAGGCCCGTTGAGGGGATCATGATTGCTCACTCAGGGCGATCAGTGGCCACCCTTTTCAGGTTTGGTGAAACTGCAATGAGCCATACAAAGACGAGAATGGAAGAAGCATGGACAATCGAGGAAGTAGCATTCAATGTTCCTGGTTTATCCATGGACTGTTTTATCCCTCCAGCTGAGCTAAGATTTACTTCCATTAGTGAAGCGTGTGAGCTTCCTCAAGATGATAAAGTAAAAACAGCCATGGCAGCATCTGCTTATCAAGCCAAGGTGGCTGCTTTAGGGCGATCCCATGAGGGCAATGCTGACAATTTTGTAGTGAAAATGAACGTATAAGTAAACGGGATCAAGGAACACACTGACCAACTGAGGAGGTAAGTAGCTTTAGCCATGAATTCGAGTCTCTCCCAATCTGTAAATATAATTGATACGAGCCCTTGAGTTCCATAATGTACTCTTTATTTTATTTTATTTTTGGTCTCTGCAAAGCCATGTTTTCCTCCATGATCGTGTAAAATTTCAATTGTAATTGTATGTGTTTAAAATAAGAGAATCTTCAAGTTGATTGAGTTATTTTCTTGATCGCTCTTGAGAATTACAGTTTCACATGGTGGTTTAAATGAGTAAGTAATAATAATGGAAGTTTGCAAGTGATGATGATTAAGCGTGGTGCCTGGTTATGATTATGGCAATGAAAGCTTCTGCAGAAAGTGAGTGTTGAGAAAAATCTTTTTGTTTCTTTAAATGTTAAATTTTTATTTATTTATTTTGTCTGAGTGAATGATGTTCAGTTCCTTTGTCCCCAGGGATCAATTTTTAATCTCTAATGCAAAGATGGGTCATTATTGTATTTGCATGCTTATGATTATTATAAATATGTTGTGCACTTGTGCTAATATATTAATATCATGCACAATAACATGAATAACATGTATAATGATAGTGTTGTCATCATATAAACGACACATCTAAATGTAAGGAAATATGAGATGAAATTTTCGAGAGCTTCAGATGCATTGTGCCGATAATTTAAGGAGGCAATATGTCAAATTGTCTACTTGAGGGTGCAAATGATCATATATAGACCAAATAAAAGGGAGCAAAATGCAATTACCCCTACCTTATACTTGGAATTGTGCTTAATTTAGTATATTAATTCTAAAAATCTAGAGCAATAGTTTTTTTTTTCTTTTTTTTTTTTGAAAATGCAATTTCCTTAAATTGAAATTGTGTTAATCACAAATAGCTATTGTTTACTACAATAGTGTGAAAACCAATTACTTCCAACAATTCTTCGTAAAAAATATAAAATAGATTTTATGATAAATATGTATCGCTTATATCTTTTGGACATTCACAAGAGTAATCAACAAAACTGGGTAAGTTTAAAGCATGAATAAGGATAACACGACATCTGCTGGAAATGTACCTTTCAACTGTAAAATTTATTATGACAATAAGTTTCTTGCAATGAAATTATATTGAAGGACAAAAAAATAAAAAAGATTGTATTGTATTAATAACTTACATGATTTAAATTTTTTGGAAGTAATTAAAGAGATCACGTTTTTGTTTAATTTATTTTTTCTTTTCTTGAGGGGGGTGATCACAATTTTTTAATCGGAGCATATAATACACCCTGATAATGATGATTTGGAAGTATATACTTGATCATATGCTTTGTTACGATTTCATAAATCAAGATTCGTGACACAAAATCCTATATAATAAAATTATATGCAGATGACTCACTCTAATTTAATACTAAGATGAAATGAGAGTTGATCTCTATCTCACAAAATGTGATTCTTGATATGTTTTCATCCAAATTTTGTCTTGATATTGGTTTTGTTTTGTTTTGTTTTACCTATAACTAAAAAGCCAATAAGCGAATAAAATATGAATGGTAAGTTGATTAGTTTGTCCACTATGTATAATTTTCTATCAAATAATACACTAATTATTCGCATTTAGGTGTCTTGACATTTTGCGGGTAAATTATATTTATATCCATTATATATCATTTTCTAACAAATGATATACTAGTTATTCGCATTTAGGTAACTTGTAATTTTACGGTAAATTATATTTATGCCAACTATCATTTCTAACAAATGATATACTACTCCTAATTATTCACGTTTAAATGTGTTTACATTTTATGGGTATTTATATTTATGTCAAGTATCATTTTACAAAAAACTAGTCCATGCTACCAACCAACATAAAGATTCTTTTCCTCTATATAAATTGCATATCAAAATATATTCAAAGTTTAAGGTAAAACATTAGAGAAAATGGTGGTTAAAGTGTTTGGTTCAGCCTATTCAGCCAACCCGCAAAGGGTTTTGGCTTGTCTTTATGAATTGGATCTTCCATTTGAGCTCATTCCAATTGATCTTCTTTCAGGAGAGCATAAAAAACCAGATTTCCTACTAAGACAGGTTCCTTTTTTTTTTTTTTAATAATTATTTTCTTCTTGATTTTTTAATTTATGCTATGTTTGATGTTAACAGTGTGGTCTGTGTTTCCGTTGTTCCATATTTTAATCTTACATCCCATTTTTCTAGCATAACGTGCGTGTGATATATGTGTATATATGTGAAATCATTAACAGTTAGAATATTAATTTTCTTTTTAAAAAAATTAAGATTTGGTGTTTAATTTTTAATAATACATGTGTTGTAGCCCTTTGGACAAGTTCCTGCCATAGAAGACGGGGATTTCAGGCTTTTTGGTAATTTACTATAAATACAATTCCATATTATCGTACATATTATATATTCGATTATTATCACTAAAATTATTTAAAATCATCCACTTAAGATTTTCTTTGGTAATATTATTTAATTAGAGGGCAGAATCAAGAGCAATAATCAGGTACTATGCAGAAAAAAGCGCAAGCCAAGGTGGAGTAAACCTATTGGGTAACACCTTGGAAGAGCGGGCCCTAAAGTTGAAGTCAACAATTACTATCCGTTAATTTACACAATGGTCCTTCAACTTAAGGTATTTCCTCGAAGGGGGCAGGTGACCAATAGGCAATAGGGAATTAGTGGAGGAGAGCAAGAGCAAATTGGAGAAAGTGTTCGACGTGTACGAGGATAGGTTGTCGAGGAGCAAATACTTGGGTGGGGAGAGGTTCACCATAGCTGATCTGAGCCACTTGCCCACCACTAGATACTTGGTTCAGGAGGGAGGAATCGAGGATTCAATCAAACGGCGGAAAAATCTCTACTCTTGGTGGATCGATATTTCCACCCGTCCATCTTCGAAGAAAGTAATGGAGCTCCGAAAATAGTTGAATTATTTGCAATCGTCTCATTTTTCATCTAATTATACATCCAAAGTGTTATTTTATTTATTAATCATTTAATTTTCTATTTAATTAATGACATTTTTATCAAAGAGAATAAAAAAAAAAAATTTAACTTACATAAAATTATGATAAATACACGATATAACAAAAACATCTCGGCATAAGTCAGTATCATCACTCACTTGTAAGCATTGATATGGTATATTGTTGAAAAAAAATAAAAACATCGATAATATATTTATGTTGCATATTCTATCAAACTGTTAAATTTTTATTAATTTTTACATTGTATTAGAGAGACATGTAATATTTCTTTTAAATGTTTATGTTATATTAGATGATTTTTTATATTATAATAATATAACATTTTTGTTAATATAAATAAATGTATGATTATGTTGATATAAATGTATAGAGCATCCATATTGGTGTTTTTAAAAATGTCATTAACTATAACATTTATTTGTTACAATCCTACTACTCCACCTATCAAAAATTTATTAATATGTACCTATTTTGATATGTCAGATATTTAATATATATAAATTTCATTTTTATATAACGAGAAAAAAAATTATTATACGTGATCGATCAATATATTAAAAATTAACTACAATCCACATTTTAGCATTTTTCTTATTTGTTAATTGATGAAAGTATGTATAAATGTATACATTTTTATGGTGTGTTTGTATGTGTTTTTATGTTAACATGTTTTTGGCTTGTATTTTTTCAGAAATGTCAGGCTGCCTGGGACCTTTATCTCAATTTGACTGCCACTTTTACCTTTTGTACTCAATTGTTTTTTTTTTTGGTTATATATTTTTCTCTTTTTTTTTTTATATTCTTTTCACAATTCACTTTTATTTACATTTTCTTTTAATCCCTCTAATAAAATTTGTATCTTTTGTATAAATTTATATTTTATCAATCACAAGATGTGTTGATTGTTTAATTGTATATATTTTAATTTTCAACCAATCTTAATATTTTTTTAAATTAGTGCTGGATTATGTTCTTCATTTCGGAAGTTAGGATTTATTTTAGGCTCATATTCAGTCGGAATAGTTTAGTTAAGATTTTTCCGGTGACTCTCTTCCTTGTTCTACGCCCCACAAACGGTACAACTTTTTCGAATTTAGTTTAGTGAAGAAGTTTATAAAAGAAGAAAGTGACAAAAAAACTTGGTCCTTTACCCGCTCTATTCTAAAAGAAGCTAGTGCCCTTATCATGAATGGCTAGTTCAAGGGAATGAACGCTAGGAATTAGTGCTTTAAAGAGCTGAGGTCTTTGTGTGGGCGTCTCATCTCTAAGACTTGCTTGCTGGAATTATCGATGGTGATGGTTAAATCACGTGATAATTTAAAATTGTTTTATAAAATTTGAATAAATCTAAATTATATTTTCAATAATTTACTATTACTTTTTTTAAATTAAGATAAAATGTAATTAATTTATGTAAATATAATAAATCTAAATTCATTATTGGAAAATTGTAAAAAAAAAAAAAAATTGACTTTCATTGATGCAAATATAAAACTAATTGGTTAGAGAATAATGAGGTCTACACGTAATGATTGTAATAATGTTAAATTGATGTATATATGTGCTTTAAAAATTGGATTTATTTTAGATTCATAGGTGGCATGTTAGATCTATTACAATGAATGTTATTGACATCCATTAATGTGGGAGCTCTAAAATAATATCACAAAATTGAATGTACAAATTGTGACGAAATTATTTTATTTTTTATAAGTTAAAGTTTTACATAGGTTATGATATTTCTATATTAAAATTATACTAATATAACATAATGATTGGAATATGAATTAAAAAAATCTATATATATATATATATATATATATATTCAAGTGGATCCAAGTTGATGTAGAGATCTGTGCAACTAGGGGTGGAGATTGGAACGGAAATTTTTGATATCCGTCGAATCCGATCCGAAATTTTCCGATTTTGGAACGAATATTTTTAATTCGAAATCCGAAAATCCGAATTTCGATTTTTCCGAAAATTTTTGGATGGAAATTGGAATTAGTTTTGAAATTTTTGGAAATTCCGAAATCCGATCCGAAATATTTCCGAAATTCAATTTTTGGAAATTTCGATTTCCGATCCAATCCGAAATTTCGATCCGATTTCCGATTTATTTCCGAAATAATAGTATATAGTATTCTTCTATAGAAAATAGTATATAATATAAAATGTTTGAATTATATTATATAATATAATATATTTTATATACATTTACTATATGTAAATATAAATATACATATTATAGTATATTTTATAATACTATATACTATATAATATATTTTATATACTTTATATTATGAGTAAATATAAATATACATATTATAATATACTTTATAATATTATATATTATATAATATATTTTATATACTTTATACTATATGATAATATATAAATATATTATATACTATATGTATATAGTATAGTTTACGATATACTGTAGTTTTTTAGTATTATTTTATAATATATACTATATACCATAGTTTATACTGTAGTATCTTAGGTCGTATTATTTTTTAGGATATTAGAAAAGGTAATATAACTAATAGACCAACTAATTAATTTCGAAAATTTCTGAATGTTTGAGTTTCTGAATTTTTTAATTTTTGAAAATTCGGAAAAAAATTTCGAAAAATTCCGAAAATTTTCGAAAAAAATTCCGAAATTTTGGAATTCTGAAATTTCCGAAATCAGATTGGATTTCACATTTCCGAAAATTTTTGGATGGAAATTGGAATTGGTTTTTCATTTCCAAAATTTTTTGGAATTTTTCCGAAACACCCTATTTCCAATTCGATTCGTTCGATCTCCACTCCTATGTGCGACTGATGGAATAAACTGAACTTGGAAATTTATTTTTTGAAATAAAAAAGTTGTCCCATCAAACTATTATGTTTCCTCTTATAAACTAATTTGATCAGATGTGTTTTTCTGATGATATAATTTATACACTGACTAATATTGATGATATTAAAATAAAACATGAAGTACAGTTTGAAATGGAAGATTTCATGTATTTTTCATATTCATAAAACATAATCATCAAATTTTCACCACTTTGCAAAGTCTAACATGATTCTCAACTTCTCATGCATGATCTGTGCAGTTAGTTAACACACTTACCACTCTTTCTTTAACATTCTAACAGATTTTGATCATAATATAAGTTATATATTTGATGATAGTTGAAAATGGTAAGATATATGGTCATCATGATGTGGGGAGAAATTCTCTGGAAACGCAGGTTCAACCTATCGAGGGGCCAATTTTCAATGAAATATTGTGGATATTTATCTTGAGGTTTCTTATAAATATTTGCCACTTTAACATAAGAACATATCCCTCAATTTATATCTATTACATTAATATATATCTTGAATTCTTTTGATGCAGATTAATTGTAAGCTGCGAGTCATGTGGTGCATGACAGCCGCATATTCTTGAGACAATCACCATTTGTACGATAAATTAATCTCTATAAATTACTACACTGTTTGTGTTCTGCCCCAATGAGTTTATAGATCAAAAGATGCAAAAAGAGTCAAAAAAGTTGGCAAAGGACCACTACTGCATTTACTATCAAAAGGCAACTTGTTATCACTCTCATTCTTGTCTTTGCACCTACCATCTTTCTTAGATTTTCAAATGTGTTTACCTACTATGGTGTATATATATATATATTTAATTCTTGCTTCTTCTCTTTTTTTGGTTCCCTTATGCTAATTGTGTTGTTTCTAATGTCTATTTGTTGAAGAGATGATACACTTAATATGCAGCTCAGATAGACATATGAAAATAGACATGGTCTCCTCGGATTAAGTTCTTGGCTGTGTTTCAAGATGTAGGAAGGTTCTTATGCAGGAAGAGAGGTGTAGTTTCTTGAGAAAAGGAAAAGGGAATGAAAAACCTTAAACAGATATAATTTAATAATTAAAAAAAAGGATATGGTACTCATCAAATTTAACCCTTAAAATAAGCTCTTCATATATGTTCATCACTTCTTCCTAGGTTTGTTCTTACAAGAATATAGATCATGCCATAATTAATCAACATGACAAGTTTCACATGAATCATGGATGGAAGCAAATAAACTATTCACTAGCGACAAAATAGACCCACTTTAGGTCTGGCCAACAACGCCTTTCTACATATCGCGACAAAATTAGGCAATGCATGGTCTGTACACCAAGAACATTGAATATTAAATTATTCTAATAATCACATTAATTGTTAAATGACGATTAAGATTTTCATTATTAGCAGTCGTATACTACTCTGAGACCAACCCCATATGTACTTGATACTGTATAAAAATATTGTTATTGCTTATTTAACTGGATGATGATTAATAAAATGAAGTTGCACATTGCAAAAGTGATAAGGGACCACAACCACACTTCTTGAATCAAGACAATTTTCAGGTATTAAGATTGTGGTTTCCTAAACTAGTATGTCTAGCTTAATGTTGCATAACATAGGATTTTTGTGCAGTCTATAATAATGCAAGATAATCAGATGTTCTCCTAATAACGAGAAATTCTTGTTCTTTGTTAGTGTTTAATGTTAACACCTTTTCACATCAGATGAGAGAATCAAAAGAATTTAATATAATCTTATTTTCTATTCATGCTATACATTAATCATAGAGGGTAGATGTTCTAATAATGAGAAATTACTGTTCTTTGTTAGTATTTAATGTTAACCCTTTTTTCACATAAGACAAAAAACATTCCTATTTAAGGAGTATATTCAGTGTACATTAACCCTAGCTTTCTTAGTCTCAAAAAAGAAAGTCTAAAGTTAAGGTAATTAAACTGGAAAAATTAGGCAGAACCCAACTTCTTGCTACATTAGCTTTATGTTTAATTATTGATATTTTAAATATAAAATAGCTCTATATATGATATATTGAAACAGAAAAGTTGCATTTCAAATTGTTAAAATTTGCACAAAAGTCCTCTCATGCGCCGCTTAGGCTTTCTAAACTATGGCTTAATTAATCCACAATTAATCAAACTTTCCATTTTTCGATCTTCTACTCTGTTGAGCTCCAAACCCTAAAAGAGAAGAACTTTGCTATGAATAGCATGCCATCAGAGCAAATTTGCACCAAATCTAGCTGCTTCTTTTGCATGATGAACGAGCAAGATTCATCAATCAGAAGAAACACGATAAAAGATTACATGAAAGGGATACCTTTTCTTGATGATGAAGAGCTTATTTTGGTGGTTAGTGAGCTTTGGAACGTTGCAATGACTCGACCAGATGATGAAGAGCTTCCCTCTCTTGGCATCTTTGAATGCATGAAAGCTTTGCTCAACAAAGCCATCCATGATGAAGCTTGGTTGCTCAAACATCAAAACATCTACATTCCTTATTATGCAGCTCATATTGTAGGCTCGTACACGATGAACAAGGTTGATTTCGCGTTGAGGGCCGTTGATTCTGGTGTGGTATCACCACTGTTGGAGCTTCTGAGAGGGAAGATGAGTTGGGTGGAGCAAAGGGTCGCCATTAGAGCACTTGGCCATCTTGCAAGCTATGAAAAGACCTTTAAGGCCATTGCGGTGCATGAAGAAGAAGTGGTGAGATTAGCCATGCAATTAGCTTCATCCTGCTTGGAAAAGGTGTATGCAAAGTTTGTGGGAGTTAAGGATAGGATGAAGAGATTAAGGTACCATTGCGACTTGCTTACAAGAGGCGTTGGAGGGGCTGAGATGGAGAATCGAAAGGCAGAGGAGTGGGCTAGCCAGCTCCAATGTTGGAGCATTCATCTTCTCAACTGTTTTGCTGTGAAGAATAGATGCTTGGACCTCATCTGCAATAAAGATTTCTTGATGGGCTTATGTGAAATGTGGGGTGGATTGGCCAATGACACGTCACCTGGAGGAGTTGGACTGGTTAGGATTCTATGCCATACCAAAGTTGGAAGAGAAAGCATCTCAAGATCCACACATGTCATTGAGAATCTATGCAATCTTTCAAGATCTTCAGATGATTGGCAATACATGGGGATTGATTGTCTTCTCTTGCTTCTCAAGGATCCAAATACAAGGTACAAAGTCATCGAAATCGCCACCTCTTACCTCGTTGATTTGGTAGAGCTTAGAAGCCTTGGCAATAGAACAAGTGTAGGAGAAGCAATCACAAGAGCACTGATAGCCCAAAACCACACAAAAATCAAGAATGGTGTTGTCCAAAGATGGCTCCAAGAGATCTGGCTTTTGAAGGTAGAAAGAAGAAAGAGAGAGCAATACATGTCTAGTGAGAAGCTTGAAGGGAAAAGGGCCATGGCTAAACTAATAAAACAACAGGGAAATTACAAGTTTTCAGTGGGGGAAATAGAAGAAGCAGTTACGAGGTATACTGAGGCTTTAGAGACATGTCCATTAAGGCATAGAAATGAAAGAATTGTTCTTTACAGCAATAGAGCACAGTGTAGTTTGCTGCTAAGAGATATAGACGCTGCCATAAGTGACACGACTAGAGCTCTTTCCCTTTCTGCCCCTCCAAATTCACATGCTAATAGTCTCTGGATAAGATCACAAGCCTATGATATGAAAGGGATGGCTAAAGAGAGCTTGATGGATTCCATAGTATTCATCAATGTTTGTATCAAAGCAAAGACATCTGGTAAAATTCCATACTATGCAGTGCGTATGATAAGCAAGCAGATGGACTCAACATGGCTTTTCAGAGCTGCTGAGATGAAGGCATTGAGAGAATATGGCGGAAATGGAAAACCAAACGCAGAAACTTTGAGAATCCAAGTGCAAAACAAGAACTATGAATCAGGTAATCAAGAATTCCTTATATATTGTAGATATGATATCTTCTCAAAATTAAAATCTATTTCTTGATGTCAATTTTCCAGGCCTTTCCACGATTTTAGAAGAACCTTTTGCTGGAAGAGATGGGAGTGGAAGGAAGAAACTTGAAAGGGTTAATAGAAGAATTAAAACTCTATGAGAGATAATATGGCAGATTGTAAAAGGCAGGCACTAGCTATTATTCCATGAATACTATGGGGTATGTAATGCAATGTTAATTAATAATAAAGATTGTCTTTTTTTTTTTTTTTTTTTTGCCCTTTTTATACCTAATTTCATATATATCTGACTAATTTGGGAACAATTTCGCCTCAAAACGTCAAAGTTATTGCTTATAGCTCATCATAATTCACTAATGTAGTTATTTATTTAGTTTTTTTTTGAATGGAAAGGTTTGTATAAGTTATTTATATCAGTAATATTATTAATCATCATTAACTAATTAACAGTTGATCATCAACTTTTTAATAGCAACCCACAATCTACCATCATAAAGAATCTATATATCATCAAGAATGATTAATTTTATGACTTGATATGTTCATTTGCTAAAAATATTAGTGGCCTGCACTAAGAACTTCTAGAATACTAATTATTTTTCTACTTTAATATGTATATAGGTACATAAATTTATATTTATTTTCACCTTTCAGCTAGTGAACTATGATCATGGTGAGGACCACAGGACCACTTTAAAAAATTCAAAAGAATGTCAATAAAAAATTTATTGTCAAATAGTGTACCTTCCATCTTAGAACAAGAAAAGAAGAAGCTAGAGAGGTGAGTTTCTGCTTGATTATTATATTTTAATATCTTTTGTTTTGATTTCAGTAAAAAATAAAATGATCAAATAATGGAAAAGAAGGTGTTTTAATGACAAAGAACTTTGTGATGCTCAGGAAATGCATTTGTCAAATTTTTTTTTTTTTTTTTTCTTATAATCAATTGTATGTTGCCTAGGTTGAGTTTAATTTTCCCATTTGGCATTACTCAATTGCTCTTGAGTTTTTTGATCGATCATGTTAACTTTTAGGTCATTTTTGTGGTTCTGAATTTCATGACATCGATAGTTAGAGGAACAAAATCAAATATCTAGCTTGAATACTCATATCTGGATTATAATTTTTGGTTTCTAAAAGAAAATGATAAAATAGTTAAGGAATAGGATTTATGATTTGCATTATTCCCAATTGTATTCCCATAGAAAAAAGAAATAAAAAATAGAGTTGTTCTGTAGAAGCTGAACTCTCAGTGGGGATGAATAAGGGTTAGGGTTTATAACTTTGGGTGAAATTTTATCTGTTTCCTAGACATAAATTCTAGGTTGGAGTTACCATGAGGATAGAAGTGAAATCCATTGATTCTTTTCAGTAAGAAAAAAAAAAACTCTGGGTTATTATTTGTAAATTAGATAACTAATTAATTTACCAGCTTAATTGATTGGAATATACAACTTATTTACCAGCTTAATTGATTGGAATATACAACTTTTCAAATAATATTGAGATTTGATATGAGTTATTTTATTCATTTAAAAGATGTATTTTTAAAACTTTTTTTGTTATTTGTAGACTTTGAAAATGATTTCCATATATATTTAATAATAATTTTTTTATATCTTAATTTGATATTCTCATTTAAAATTGATACTCATAAATAATATGTCATTTTTAAGTATAATTTTCAATAAAAAGAAAGTATACAACAAAACAATTTTTTTTTAATTTTTTTTTTCTTAGAACAAGATAAGTATAGCGTGGGTGCGTTGGAAGATACATTTTGTTATACCATTTAAGATAAATTTCATTACAAAATCAATTTATAAATTAGTTCTTAATTATAAATTTAAATTTTAAAGTTTCACAATAAATGATTCAATTAACCTTTTCTTTCAATTTAAGGTTTGAAAATTAAATTAAATTTTCAATTAAAAACAAAAATTCAATTTTTTTACCACTTTTTTTTATTTTATTTATATTTATAGATTTATTTATATTTCAATGTGTATTTATATTTTAGATAAATTAAGACAAGTTAGTATAATTTTAGAACGATCTTCATCCAACTTAAAACTCTATTTTAGTCAACCAACTAACACATAACACAATATTCATAATCACCCTTTTTTTCCATTTCCGAAATTTGCTTCTAAGTTCTGAAAATAGAGTGTGGAATCTAAAATCAAATGAGAGGTAAGATTTTTGGCTCATTTTATAAACTTTTAACCCATGTATCGAACATCATCAAAGTGTTCGACACTAATTCACCAAACATTTTGATGATGTTCGTCTACACTTGCTCAAACGGCTAAAGTAATGATAAGATTTTAATGACGTAATATGTAGTAAAATCCTGATTAGTGGTGATTTAAGGTGTTCGATCAAAAGTGAAAAAGATAAGAGGAATATAGAGTGGCAACAACGACATTTCAGGTGGTGAACGAGAGCTAAAGGTATCGTGCTGCTGATAAGAGAACATAATGCCAGAGATGACGTTGAAGTCCATGGTTGAAAAGAGGAAAACTAGAATTTTGATGAGAGAGGGTAAAATTGGAAAATACGTTGTAATAATAAAAAATGGTGGTGTATTAAATAAAGTTGGGGGTGTGACCAGCCAACTAACTTTTAGTCCAGAATAAAGAATTGGGTTGGGCCAGTCAAATAATTTCCCCAAAATTATTGATCTCGTTATCTAATGAGGCATCCGCAGGGCCCATATTTTGCTCACCTTAGCAACAAAACAGTCACAAATGTTAAAACTCGGAAAGCTGTGGAGGCAAAGATCAATGGTGCTGACAAATTTCGACGGAGCCGGTGTCGGTTTTGGTCAGTTTTTATTTATTTCAATCATTCAACTAATTTATTTCATTTTCTGCATATGTTTCTTCCAGTATGTGTTTTGTTCTATTTTTCCTTAAAATTGGATTGTGAATTGGGTTCAGGTTTCGGAGTTGGCTGTGGTTTTGGGGTTGGATGGGGATTTGGAGGTTAGTGTTACTATGGTTCCCTTCTGCTATCTAATTTTGCCCCTTTTTGTTTGTATAATAATTTGACTTGGCTTTCCTTTGAGAAGGTTTAGGTTATTAATGCCAATTACTTGTGTAATTTTAGTGAAGTACTTTATCTTGATTTCATCATGCATCCATGTTTTTATGATGCAGAGTCTTTGGTTAATATCATTCATCAGTCATTAAACCTGAGAACTTCAAAAAAATTATGCATTTTAAACTACTACAATGGCTACTTTGTACACATCTCATTTTGAAATCAATAAATTTGTTTGTGATATTGTGCTTTTGAGTTCATCACGATGAAAATTAATACGTATTAGACTTGTGATGAGAGTGGGATGAAATGAAATAATTGTATACAAGACCACATTTGTTGTTATCCCTCCCTCCTCATTCAATGTCTATTCATAAATATCTATAATTTCAAACATAACCAACAATAAATCAACCAAAACATTTTGGAATATCACAAGAATACTTTTGAGTGCTAAATTTGGTATACATCCAACTGTTCGCATTTGTATACCATGATTATATTGTTAGTACAGTTGCACCATGATTAATTCTCTTTACGTTGCTCTCTCAGGCACACCCTTGAATATCTTTGGACTTGGTGCAGGTAAAATCTTGTGAGAGAATCCACTCGCATATGGTACCTTTGTTCTTTCTACTCTACACTAATGGTTAGTTCTTCAATTTGAAGGTGGTGGTTGCGGTGTTGGGTTAGGACTTGGCTGGGGATTCGGCATGGCCTATGGTAGTCGGTACCACACTTCTGCAGTGACATTTCAAGGTATTGAATTTGAGAGTAAATCTACTGAAGAAAAAGATCCCAAAAAAATTTTAGAAAACAGTTAGAAGTTCACTAAATAGTTTGGATCTGAAACACGACTTTCTCATTTTCGAGTGATCAGTATTGTAGGCTGCTCAGACATAATCTTGGACACAGTTTTTTTTTTTATATGCAACATTGAAGTATGTCTAGATGTAATACTATCTTGTTGAACTTTTATTTAAAAGCAACATTATTGAATTATGTCCTATTGTTTGGAAGGTTGTGTTATTTCCATGGTTGATGATTTTTGGGTTAAGGGTTAATGGGAGTTAAAGGAATAGAGAAGTCTTCAAGAAAGGAATAGGCAAGTGAGATATATATATTTTTTTAATTGGAGATTGGAGATGATTGTTTCTGATTTTTGCTTTCACGTTTTAGTTGATTTGTAAAGTGCTAAGGCATAGTAAAGGCTTGTGTTTTTTAATGTGATTTTACATATTATATACGTATTTCTGCTTCTCAGAAAATATTACAACTTTTTTTTTAAATAAATATATACACCTTTTTTTAAGACCATATTATCAACTGGTAAATCCGAGCATAATCTCTGCTATTAATGGCTCGTATTAGTCTTCAGCGACAAACACAGTACATCAACGCTATTATGTGACTCTCAGTTGGGATATTCTGCTACATTTATTTTATATGTTCACGGGTTATGTCTTTAATCACTAATAAAATATTATACGATAAACAACAATTATAACAAAAATACATATAATCGATGGCTTACAAAATAAAAAATAAAAAATAAAAAGAAAAACCAAATAGCATATACCACATCAAGTTTAATGCAAGTCTTCATGAGAGGTTGCTATATTCTATAGTAACTCACGAGGATGTGAAGAATTACAAGTCTCGACTTATTAGAGGCATAAATTAACAAAACGCTCCCCCAATAGTTATTAATCAATAATCACATACAAAATACTAGCTCTTTTTATCAAGATTAACCAACTTATAACTTTTATTGATAATCGATAAAGTTGATGACTCGGAGAGTAAAAGCTCAAAAAAATTGTACGGATTGTTCACACGAATTAAAGAGATTCAGAAGAAGATTTTTGAAACTCCAAAGATTAATTCTGAATGTAGCTTGAAATTTTTCAAAACCACTCGCAAACAGATGCAAAAAATTTCCTTCCAAAAACATCAATATTGCAACGCTAGAAATTTCAAAGAATATGCAAGAATAGTTTTAATAGCTTTGTAAGATATTTGAAACCAGACACTTGGTTTGCTTTGCAAACCGACAATTGTATTTTAAAATTATGTTTCATCACTTATTTCAACCAATAAATTGTTACGTGAAATATATACGGCACATTTGAATAAGGATAACAATAGTGTGATATCCCATATCGAATGGAAAAATAGAGATTACATAGTTTATGAGTATGTGCAATTGATTCTCCTAGCATTGAATTAACCGTTTTTTTGTGAATTAGCCACATTAAATTATTTTCACCACTAATTTGGAATCATGGTAAAGTAATTTGATATCCCTTGCCGAATGGAAAAATAGAGTCAAAATAGTTTATAAGTAGGTGGAATTTCTCTTCTAGTAACTTGAATTAGCACTTTTTTTTGTAAAGTGAGAACATATATGAAGTAGTTGCTAGTGGAATCTATTATACCCACATTTTGCTTCTAATTGATCCACGGCATAATAAACAACCCCATATGAACAGGCACGACATTCCAATGATGCACACATTAAATTGTGATTTTAATAGATAAATGAACGATCATGACCTTAATAATATATAATATTTATTCGAAAAAACAATATCATTCACATATAATTTGATTGACAATTCCATGCCTTTTTTATTTTTTTATTTTATACCATCTAAATTTATAACTTCTCCTGGTTCTCATATGAATATATTCCATTGGAATGTTTGAGAGAGTACAAAGGTAAAGAGTAAAAAAAAAAAAACTTTTCCAAGAAGCCGAAAACCGGCCCAACAAAATGAGATTTCCTTTTTTCTTTATTGCCCAATCATAAGAGTCCATTACATTTATTCTTTTTATCACATATAATATTCTTCTGCTTTTTTCAAAGGTTCAAGAGCTTTTAACCTTTTCTGCTTTTCAAGAAGAAACACAGTATCAGCAGGAGATATCAGGTCAAGATTGTAGAATACATAGCTTTAAAACTAGTAAAGATTATGAACCAAAACATATTGGATTAATGACAGCAAAATCATTGACTTTTAAAAAATTGCAATTTTAATTTTAATTTGTTTTTTGTTTTTACTATTAACAAATATGACTTTCAATGTCTTTTTTATCGGTAACGAACGACAAATTTCAAACTAACCTTCCTTATAAAAATCTCTTCCTCATGCAATAAACCCAACATACACACCTGCTAAACATTTGATCATCATCCAACATAAATTCAAAATTGTTGGAGAAAATTGGTTTTGATCCAATTAGAAGTGTGGGTCAATGTTGACTTTTGTAGTAAGTCTTGACCACACGTGTTTAACCATTATTTTGAGGAGTCAAAGTTGGGCAAATGTGAAAATAAAGGGCATAAGATCGTTCTACGTCTCGAGTAGATGATCGTAGTGCATTTACACTCTTAAAACCGATTTTCGGTGAGTGGAAATTCATGCACAAAGTTAGTGACCAAAACCTGTCTGGTGGTCTGATGTTGGCAACATTACGGGCAACATCGCTCGTCTGTAAAACCCAAAACGTAAAAGCCCATTGGGTAGCCCATTTGGGAAAGCCCAGCTCGAAGCCCTAGTGGCTAATGGCCTTCCAAATCCTCTGTAACTGATGGTGTAAGGCAGTGGAGAGTTCCACTTACTTAGTGGGCTTAAATGCCTTAAATGCTCATTAAGATGAGGTGTCCCTTCACTTGGTGGATGTGCCTATAAATAGGGCATGATTTTCATTCTTTGCATAAGTATAAAAACAAGCTTTATACAGCATTGAGAGCACGAAATTCTTGCTAAAAGATCATAGCATCCTTGCAAAATCAATCTTGCATTATTTGAGCATATAGAAGTGCGATCTAGTCCTTCCACTATTTTAGTTCGTTGGTGCTTCTAGTTTTGTGGTGCTACTAACTAGAAGACGTAAGTCGTTTTACCTTTGGGAACGTCACGTCGTACCGTGAGCACTAGCCGGGACGTGTTCATTTTTTAGGGGAAAGGTCTCCTTGACTCGACTTTCCAAAGTTCATTTTGGTGCATTTCAAAGGTTCTTTGCTGTAAGGTTGTTGCTGCTACTCTCTGGATCTTGTACGTAGCCAAAGCTTGAAGATCTTACAAATTTCTGAAGTTCGAAGGCATTTCAAGTTTCTGCTGTCACAGTGTTGTCTGCAGTGTTGCCAACATTATCGGCAACATTCGGTTCCAGAATTTGTTGTGTGCAGTGTGACGATATTTGGGACAACATTTAAATTCTGTAATTATTTTGTTTTCTGTTTTCCCATTGTAATTGACATTGTTTGGTGCACTATAAACCAACAATCTCAAAAACGAACACTAGTCTCTTGTACTAAGCAATGTCGAATGAAAGAGCCTTTGTAGCTCCTGCCCAAGGCGAGAAGCCTGAAAAATTTATGGGCGTGGATTTCAAAAGGTGGCAGCAAAAGATGTTGTTTTACCTAACGACGCTAAATTTAGCGAGGTTCCTTACTGAGGAACAACCCGTGGTTGAGAACCGGGAGTTGAATGACATTGAGATGTCAGCGGTGGTGTTTGAGACCAATTTGGTTGACAACCCCAAAGAATGGTTTGTGGATACCGGTGCCACTTGTCATGTCTGTTCCGAGAAGGAAGCTTTCTCGATGTATACCCCGTCTACCGGAAGGAAGCTCAATATGGGTAACCATGCCTCGTCTAACGTGGTTGGTGTTGGGAGTGTGGTGTTGAAACTCACTTTTGGAAAAGAGCTGAACTTGAAGAATGTGCTGCATGTCCCAAACATTCGGAAGAACTTGATTTCTGGCTCGTTGCTAGTTAGTCATGGTTTTAAACTTGTCTTTGAGTCTGATAAGTTTGTACTTAGCAAATTTGGACAATTTCTAGGAAATGGGTACCTAGATAGTGGTCTGTTCAAAATATCTACTATGGTTGTTGTAAGCCGTGTTGGAAAAAATGTTGTCCGCAATGTTGGCGGAAATGTTGTCGACAATGTTGGCAAAAAAGTTATGAATAAAAATGGTTCTACTTCTGTTTATTTGACTGAGTGCTCTTCTTTATGGCATGCAAGATTAGGACATGTAAATCTAAATGCTATAAAAAGGTTAGTAAATCTCGATTTACTTAACATTTCAAAAACTGATGCACCTAAAAAGTGTGAAGTTTGTGTTGAAGCCAAAATGGCTAAGTTACTGTTTCATTCGGTAGAAAGGAGCACTTCACCTCTAGACTTGGTTCACACGGATGTGTGTGATTTGAAGTTTGTGCAAACTAGAGGTGGTAAAAAGTATTTCATTACTTTTATTGATGATTGCACAAGGTTTTGTTATGTCTATCTCTTGAGGAGTAAAGATGAAGTTGTGGAAGCTTTCAAACTCTACAAGAATGAAGTTGAAAACCAACTTAATACTCGGACTAAAGCAATTCGAAGTGATAGAGGTGGCGAGTATGTAGCCCTTTTTGAACAATTGTGTTTCGTTTCGGGCATAATTCACCAAACTACTGCTTCATATTCACCGCAGTCTAATGGTGTTGCCGAACAGAAGAATCGAACTCTTAAAGAGATGATGAATGCTATGTTAATTAGCTCAGGTTTGCCGCAGAACTTGTGGGGGGAAGCCGTTCTAACGGCCAACCACATTCTGAATAAAATTCCACACAAGACTAAGGATGTTACTCTTTATGAGTTGTGGAAGGGGCGGAAACCATCATATAAATACCTCAAAGTGTGGGGGTGTTTGGCAAAGGTTGAAGTGCCTTTTCCTAAGCAAGTTAAGATCGGCTCTAAAACCGTCGATTGTATCTTCATAGGATATGCCTTCAACAGTAGTGCTTATCGGTTTCTGATTCACAAGTCGGAAATACCCGATATGTCGAAAGGCACTATCATTGAGTCAAGTAATGTTATATTCTTTGAGGACATCTTTCCTAATAAGGAAAATGAGAATGTTGGCACATTCGAGACAACATTCGAAAATGTTGGCACATCGAATAGAACATTCGAAAAGACTACCGATTCTTCGACTCAAGAAGAGCCAAGACGCAGCAAGAGAGCTAAAGTAGCTAAGATTTTTGGTCCTGATTTCATCACTTATGTGTTGGAAGATGAACCTACGTCTGTCAAAGAAGCTCTATCGAGTCCAGACGCAGTGCTCTGGAAAGAAACTATTAATAGCGAGATTGACTCGATCATGCAAAACCATACATGGGAGTTGGTTGACCTCCCAAAAGGTTGTAAGCCCTTAGGATGTAAATGGATCCTAAAAAGAAAGTATAAAGCTGATGGGTCGATTGATAAGTATAAAGCCCGCTTGGTTGCTAAGGGGTTTAGACAAAAAGAAGGGTATGACTTCTTTGATACCTATTCACCTGTAACGAGGATCACCTCTATTCGTGTGCTTCTCTCGATTGCTGCTTTGCACGGTCTTGAGATTCATCAAATGGATGTGAAGACTGCGTTTCTAAATGGTGAACTGGAGGAAGAGATCTATATGGATCAACCTGAAGGGTTTGTAGCACCTGGAAATGAGAAAAAGGTGTGCAAGCTCGTTCGGTCATTGTATGGGCTAAAACAAGCTCCGAAGCAATGGCATCTGAAGTTTGATAACACTATGTTGTCAAATGGTTTCAAAATCAACGAATGTGATAAATGCGTGTATGTCAAAGGTACACCGGATGCATACGTCATGGTATGTCTCTATGTAGATGACATGTTGATCATGGGCAATAGCCATGAGATAATCGTTGATACGAAACACATGTTGAAATAAAACTTCGACATGAAAGATATGGGACTAGCCGATGTGATTCTGGAAATCAAGATCGAAAGATCGTCTGATGGAATCGTCTTAAAGCAATCTCATTATATTGAGAAGGTATTGAAAAAGTTCAATGCGTTTGACGATCCTCCGGCTAAGACTCCCATGGAACTTAATGTTCACTTAAGTAAAAATAAAAACGATCCAGTGGCTCAAGTGGAATATGCAAGGATTATAGGGAGTGTGATGTACATTGCTAATTGTACACGTCCTGATCTTGCGTGTGTGGTGAACAAGTTAAGTAGGTTCACAAGTAATCCAAATGATGAGCATTGGAGAGCGTTAAGAAGGGTTTTAAGGTACTTAAAGTACACCCTGAACTTAGGGCTGCATTACACGAAATATCCAGCGGTACTCGAAGGGTACAGTGATGCTAATTGGATATCCGACACGAAAGACTCGTTTTCCACAAGTGGATATGTATTCACTATAGGAGGCGGAGCGATGTCGTGGAAGTCCACAAAGCAAACGTGTATAGCCCGATCCACCATGGAATCTGAGTTTATAGCTTTGGATAAGGCTGGTGAAGAGGCTGAATGGCTTCGTAATTTTCTTGAGGACATTTCATGTTGGAATAAGCCTGTACCGACGGTAATGGTACATTGTGATTGCCAAGCTACCATTGGTAAAGCTTTGAGCAATATGTACAACGAAAAGTCTAGGCATATTTGTCGTAGACACAATTCCGTGAGATTTTTGATCACAAGTGGTGTAATGTCAATTGACTACGTTAAGTCAAAAGACAATTTAGCGGATCCGCTCACGAAAGGGCTAAACCGTGATCAAATGATTAAGTTGCTAGAGGGAATGGGTTTAAAATCCACAAAATAAGAACGGAAATAGTGGTAACCCAACCATGCTGATTGGAGATCCCAAGAACTTGGTTCAATGGGAAAACTAAGCTATGGATGTTCGTTGGAACACTTGGAAATTCCAATCCTTCCCTAGAGAGCACTTGTCCAAGTGTTGAAACCTGCAAGATGTGGTGAGGTTAAGTCTTTGACTTTTAATGATTCCTAAACCTCTTTGAGGTAGAGTATGGCAGGATACTCGTGATAGGAGATCACCTATATAAGTGAGAAGTGTGGACCGCTTCATGGTAACACTTATGAATCCGAAGGGCTGTCCATGGCCAAAACGAACAAAAACGTGAGAACAAAAGGTGGTGAGACATCGTTGTGTCAATACTGTTGTCTCGGTATACACCAAGGTGGAGTAGTTCAAGGCATAGTGTCCACTAAGCCGCCGGTATACTCGATGGTATTCGACTATGGAGGGTTCAAAGCCACAAGCTACCTTTACTTATGCAATTGTGTCTCAATTTGACTAGATTGTGGGTCTGCATGTTATATGCACTATTTTCCACTCATGTGGGGGATTGTTGGAGAAAATTGGTTTTGATCCAATTAGAAGTGTGGGTCAATGTTGACTTTTGTAGGAAGTTTTGACCACACGTGTTTAACCATTATTTTGAGGAGTCAAAGTTGGGCAAATGTGAAAATAAAGGGCATAAGATCGTTCTACGTCTCGAGTAGATGATCGTAGTGCATTTACACTCTTAAAATCGATTTTCGGTGAGTGGAAATTCATGCACAAAGTTAGTGACCAAAACCTGTCTGGTGGTCTGATGTTGGCAACATTACGGGCAACATCGCTCGTCTGTAAAACCCAAAACGTAAAAGCCCATTGGGTAGCCCATTTGGGAAAGCCCAGCTCGAAGCCCTAGTGGCTAATGGCCTTCCAAATCCTCTGTAATTGATGGTGTAAGGCAGTGGAGAGTTCCACTTACTTAGTGGGCTTAAATGCCTTAAATGCTCATTAAGATGAGGTGTCCCTTCACTTGGTGGATGTGCCTATAAATAGGGCATGGTTTTCATTCTTTGCATAAGTATAAAAACAAGCTTTATACAGCATTGAGAGCACGAAATTCTTGCTAAAAGATCATAGCATCCTTGCAAAATCAATCTTGCATTATTTGAGCATATAGAAGTGCGATCTAGTCCTTCCACTATTTTAGTTCGTTGGTGCTTCTAGTTTTGTGGTGCTACTAACTAGAAGACGTAAGTCGTTTTACCTTTGGGAACGTCACGTCGTACCGTGAGCACTAGCCGGGACGTGTTCGTTTTTTAGGGGAAAGGTCTCCTTGACTCGACTTTCCAAAGTTCATTTTGGTGCATTTCAAAGGTTCTTTGCTGTAAGGTTGTTGCTGCTACTCTCTGGATCTTGTACGTAGCCAAAGCTTGAAGATCTTACAAATTTCTGAAGTTCGAAGGCATTTCAAGTTTCTGCTGTCACAGTGTTGTCTGCAGTGTTGCCAACATTATCGGCAACATTCGATTCCAGAATTTGTTGTGTGCAGTGTGACGACATTTGGGACAATATTTGAATTCTGTAATTATTTTGTTTTTTGTTTTCCCATTGTAATTGACATTGTTTGGTGCACTATAAACCAACAAAAATCCCTTCTTTTCATAAGATATACTCGAAATCTGTCTATTGGTTTCGAATGCACAAGATATTAAGAATCATGTTATATTTAGTAATAACCAAAAAATTAGTTAAAATTGCAACTTTTGGAAAGTTTGTAATAAGAATCATGTTATATTTAGTAATAACCAAAAAATTAGTTAAAATTGCAACTTTTGGAAAGTTTGTAATTCTTGCGTAACTTGACCCAAATGTTTTCAACTGAGGGAAACAGTGAAACATGGTGACTCTCCCAATTCCCATGTCGATTTTGTATTGTTTTATGGCATGATCATTTTAGCAGATAGCTCCATAGCCAATAATAGTCAAATAATGCAGAGGATGATTGATTATATGAAATAATGTCAGAAAGCAAAATACTTGCATGACAATGCCATAATCTCATCCATCTGATGGAGATATACAGACAAAGAACTTAATAAGCAATGGTTACACAAATGGCTAAGTATGACGTGGTTCTGAAAGAGATGGAGAGATTAGGTAACACTTTCAAATTGTAGCCTCCAATTCCATAACCTACACCATGCAAACAAGTTCATTAAAACTCAAAATAACCAGCCTGAAATTATGACATGATCCAACCATACAATTTTTGCATAATTTAAGAGAATTCCGAGTGCTGCAACAGCAAATCAATATATGTATTTCGTGATACGTTATATACACATTGTCAATGATACATGAAACCAATGAGAAAACAAAATTGATGATAGAAAGGGCTAAAAAGATTAATACAACAGCACGAGAAGCCATATTGGCGACCAGGAACCATAAAACCAAGATGAATGATGTTGGGACTGCTAGTGGTTTGACCAAAGCAGTTATGGAACAATCGTGAATACTATATATTACGTTTCCTGTTAAAATACTTCTATGAAGGCAATGTAACATCTATCTAGGACGGGTAACGCCCATATACATTAATCTGCCAAAACTCTAGTTTTTCTCGTAGATTCATCCTGAGCCAGAAGAAAGAAGAAAAGCTCCTCCTCAGATTGCTCGCAAAGCCAATAAAACTGCAGAGAAAATAACATTATAAGTATGTTAGGAACTGTAGGTGTTCTATATATTTTCAACAAAGTTAAAGAGAGAAAATAAATCAAATAGCAACAGTTTTAGTTATTTCAAGGATAAAAAGGAAACATATCAACATATTCTATATAACCTCAAATTTTAACCAAAAAGGCATATGCTTTTTAAATAACAGTTGTTTCCACATTTCTCCTCTTCAAAGAAGAGTTTATAGTTGAAAAGGTAAAATCAACACTGCAAAGCCTTTAGGGCTACTCCAAGCATCATGGTAATTTACGAGCATAAGAAACTAATTGGCACAGGGGCACAGGTATTATAGGATGAAGCAGCAGTTCAAAATGAATTTGACCTTGCAGCAACTTTTAAGTGTATTTCATAATTCACATCAGCAATTTTGAGGATTTGTGTCGGGGTTCTACAATGAGCACTAAATCTGATAGTTTAAATATTAAATGCAAGTTTACTTTTGTGATTTTGCAAATATCTGGAGCCTTTTCAGAAATATTTGAGAGATTTTCTTAGAATAGGTGATCAAGCTTACAGTTATCAGTTTACTATGTTTACCCCTCATTTGCAATTTGCAAATATATTAATTAAGTGTCATCAGGTGCGAAGATTCTACTTGCACTTGAAATTATTTAGATATCTTCACAAAAAAAACTGTATTTCCTATGAGCAAAAATGAAAGTTTCGCTTTACATTGAGATATATATATTTTGAAGCCATGATCATCCATGTTTTTCTTCAGCAATGTATATTTATTTTGTTTAATTAGCCCCATGGACCTTTATATTTTGTTTTACTAAGCCCTTCTACCTCTATTATTCTTCACTTTGAGTAACTCAATAGAAGGGTTTAAATTTGAAAGCTCAATGGCTTAGTAAAACCAAAAAAAAAAAAGTCTTCACTTTTTCAATTTTTACGTTTTTAAAACTTGAAGTTTAAAGATTTAGAAAAACTAAACTTGACAGTTCAAGGACTTAATAATGAGTTTTGCCTAGACTAATTCAAGAATTTTACATGTGAATAACATGAAACAGCAAAATAGCACATCGACATATTACATTAATTATTTTCCTATACAGAAAACTGAAGCATCAAGGCCCACCATCTAACATATAAGTAAACTATAGTCATTTGGAAGCCTGATACTGCAGTTCATACCAGAGATTCTTATCAATCAATTTGCATCTATGAGATATCTAACGTAAACATTGACAGAGCCATATCAAACTTCTAATTTAAGTTTAAATAGTGTACTATACACCTGATGAGGAAATAGGGAAGCAATAAATCCAGAGTAGTACCAAAACAGATGTATATATAACTCAAGGCGAAGAAGAGTTAGTTATCCAACTTGTAGATGCACCAGTAAGAACTCTAACAAAGCTTTATCAGATTGCATTTCAAGTTTCACAGGGAGTCACTAACTAAAAGGGAAACACTGAACATCACAGTAAATTAGAAACAACTATTAGTATTTAGCAGACTCACCAAGTAAGCAAAGCAGGAGAATAATGGAGAAAACAACTTGAACAGATCGACTATATTGTATATAATATTGGGACCTCTGCAGCTGTCTCTGGATAGCACCATACCAACCATATAATTGTTTGTTATAACAATCATCACAGCCTTCAAGGCAACTCTTACTCTTCTCGAAGCACAAGTTGATGCCCTTCATAAATGGAAGTGTTATCATGATTAGCATAATTACAATTTATAACGCGAAAAGAGACAACTGTGGATACAATAAAGGAAAATTGATTACTGACTCTTGTCAAGTTCTGAGGTCGAGGTAATATGGTACCACCTTCTTGAGGCCTATCTGTTAGCTTTAATTTCTTGTAACCATTCTTTGACCACTTCAATTGAGACATGGTTGATTCCATAGTATTTAAAAATCCTGAAAAACTCGGAATCTTTCGTGGGGGCAGTTCCGGTTTTATACTGGATGAGTCATGAAGCAAATCATCATCAGCCACAACAATTTTCCACGACCCAATGTCAGCACCAGCACTAGCTGTCCTACGATGCCCTGTCGACATCTCCTCCTTACCCTCCACTTGAGCCAACTCAACCAAATGAGATGAACTCCTCGAACACTCATTATTCATATGCCGATCAGCATCCTGCAGGTGTTTACTTGTAGAGGATGATGAAAGCCCTGAAAGAAACATTTCAAGCTCATTTCTTTCTCCTTCATCTAGTCGTACCCAAGGCAACGGTGGCTTGCCCCGTGATATTGTTGATTCATTTAAAGAGCTTTCAACTCTTCTTATCTGATCCTCAATTGCAGTTATGAAATCTCGATGTCTATCTTTTGCATCGTCCGCTGAACTACTACTAGGGTAACTTGATCTCACAGCACGCCCAAATTCTTCCAACTGCATTTACCACAGCCACAACTACTTCATAAATAAGAACACCAGTGTAATAAAACAAACTCATAGCATCTGCAATGTATGCATTTATATAACGTTATCAAGGAAGCAAAATAAAAGCAAACTACCTGCCACTTGGTTGTGCCAAGGGTTGTTTGAAGATCTCTTCGTAGTTCTTCCAAATTCCAAGCACCAGCTGTATCCTTGATTGCATGAATCCATGTTCTATACGTCGATTCCATTCTTCACCACAAATTACATAAATTCCATCATTTATACGAACATAAAGATTGCCAAATTAACAAATATTAACAATAAAGGAATCAATCATTCTCAATTTAAGAAAACATCAGCATTTCCATAACAGTTCTTCAAAAACCTAGACCAAAAAAAAAAAAAAAAAATTAAAGCACCTGTCGGCAGATTCCTGAACTTCCTCCGCGGCAGAGAAAAACGGATCTTTCTCCCATCTATCAAATGTTGATGTCATTTTCTACCCAGAAAACACAGGTCCTTAAATTAAATTCAAATATTAGGGCTAAAAAATCACAATGGCGACACAAGAAAAAATGTATGAAATCGAGAAAAGAAAAACCCTAGATAGCGCTGATCAATTGAATCGAGACACACTACAAACAAAAAATATTGAAATTCCTGAAAGAAAACTATATTGGGAAAAAAAGCAGTCGTTAAATTTCCTTTTTTTCTGGATTTGGTATGTCGATTATATTATTGTGGAGCTGCATCTGCGGGAAAAGAGAAGTTAACTTTTTCTGAAGGCAACGGTGTCGTTTTCGGTTGTCGTTGGCTGGCTAAGATTTTGTTAAGTGGTCAAAATATGTGTGCATTTTAAAAAAATTATTGAGAAATCATATTTATGATATTGTCGATTATTATCAAATATAAAAATAAAACATGTAAAAAAACTGAACTATTTATGTTGACTTATATAGTCATATTTGACCCATTAAAACTCGTTCAAAATCAATTCTTTTGATAATCAAAGAAGTTTAATATAAAATTAAAACTTAATAACATTGCAAGTCAATACTAAACACTTACATATTTGGACAACTTCGATTCACTCACGCCTCCAGTTTAGAAAATCTAAATTTAGATGACTTATTTTAGCTTAAAAATAAGATGGGACTTCATCCCACACAATGTGATTGTAAAATTGTTTCACCCAAATTTTTGCGTTTAAATACTAATTTAGGAACTATGAACGTTTGTTTTAGAGTCTTTATACTTTACAAATACTCTATATGTAACTTCATCTTAATTCCAGAGCTTTTATAAATTTGTTTCCAAAAAAAAAGTTTGCCATATATCTATCTCCATGGAAAAACATAGGAGATTATTGTTCCCATTTTCTCAAGTTTAGCTAATCAATCAGTGCCTTTCAGAAAGTGGCAATTAAGCATTCTTGTTTTGCATGATTTTTCACTGATTATTTTTCTACTTTCTTATATGATATATATAGCAAGTTCAAGTCATGAATTGGTTGATGAATGCTGAGATTTAAGGGTAGCTAAGTAGATGATGTAGTGCACAAAATCATTACAAGGCAGTAAATTAATATAAACAGCATGGTGTATTATTATGAAGAAACAAACAGTCAAACAGAGGTTTTAAACCAGAAACTTGAAGAAGCAGTATATTGCAATCAACACTAGAGTAGAATTAGGAAAGTCCTGTTATAGCTAAATCTTCTTCACTAGACTCTGGACTAGTACTTAATTCTTCTTTTCGGAATAAAGCACACCACTCTTCGATATATGCTGCTTTATCATGATCCAGAGGAGGCCATTCTTGCATCTGGAGAATCTCGACAATTTGTTGTGTTTTGCCAAGAAGAAGAAATGCTTCAACGACGCTTTTCTCTCTTTTCTCAATTGCATTGCAATCACACATTGTCGTTATAACGTGCGGCAAATTGGTGAGACAGGCCCCCAAAATATCTGCAATCATTACAGATAACTGCTCGAACAATCCCTCGCAAATTGGTGAGACAGGCCCCCAAAATATCTGCAATCATTACAGATAACTGCTCGAACAATCCCTCATCGTTTTCCCCTTGGTACAACAACAAAATAGTTCGACTAATTCTATACATTGAATTTGCAGCCACAACTCTAGCTGGCCAGTTTAGAGAGTCTTCCATAACTGCATCTTTCACTTCTTTCTTGAACTCCATAACAGTCCTTTCAGCTCTGTTTGAGAGATGCTCCAACAATTCCTTGGAGCTTTTGCAATTACGAGACATTCTCCTAAGATCAATATCCAGCCATTTCATATTAAGTACAACTCCAACCCAAGATACATTTGCTGCTTTTGTAGTGTTCACAAGTTGTCCATTTTTATCAAAAGTTTTCTCGACAATCTTGCTAAACGATATACCCTCGCTGACACTGCTTAACAGAAGCTTGGCGTTGTATGTTGCAATGTTGGGAAGTGAGATTGCAATGCTCGTCAAAGTCACCACTGGAAGTGCCCAGCAATTTGGAGGCTCTTGAGAAGGTAAGCTTGCAATTTGCTTGCTATCAAATTGTCCTAATCCATTGAAGTTGTCAAATTTATGTAGAAGATTTAAAAGACTCCGAGGTTGTTTCTTTCTACCTTTCTCAATCATGTTATCTGCCTTTCGACAAATATTATTCAGGACCCATCTTGGGATCTCTGTTTCACCTTCAAGTAGAAGAACATAACGACTGAGATTTAGATCCATGTCATCATGATCACTAGATTCATGTCCTATCGTACACGACGAAATTTGATGTACGATTAAGGTGGAAAAGAAGAGAAGGAGCTTGCTAACAAGAACAATAAAAATCTGAACTCCAATACAGCAAGTAAGAGTAAAGCATTTTGCATGATGAAGATACTTCCTACATTTGTTTTGAGTAACTTGCAAACCTGCAAAGCCATCTCTCCAATCCACCAGAATTTGGATCCAATAATCCTCAACCTTGAATCCCTTTCTGAAGCTATTCCAATTAGTCATCGAGCACCTGAACCTAACTGCAACGAACCATCTCAACATAGGTGTGATCGTGCCTACTGCTACCGCAATGGACTGAACATACAGAATCCATTTAGTGTACTTTTTATACGGAGATAAACCCTGGTCACTCATCGGAGTGACAATATAAACAATAGCTAGTATAACGGCATCAAGCAAGCAGATAGCAGCTGAAGTAGCACAAACAGACGAACGTGCCTCACAAACTGAGGGCTGCTAGTTTCAGCCATAACCAAATATTTCATCATATATCTTCTATGATTATCAACACAGAATGCGTTGCTTCTATTGTCCATTAGAGCCACCCTGTGCTCGTCCCGGAACTTCAACTCTAGATTCCTCTTAGTGGTTGGAACCCTAATAGCCAAAGAAACTAGAGTCACTAGCAAAAACAGCACCAAGATCGAAGGGATCATGATTACAATAGTAGTTCTACCACGTAGAAAAGGATACAGACTAATAAGTTGAATACACACATTCCCAATGAGAGTGATCACGAGAATGGATATAGCAACAACGTTTGCAAGAATCTCTTTATCGTCCATGGACCCCAAGGACGAGACAAAATTAGCCAGAGACGTTGACAAAAAGATTAGGCTCATAAACTTGGTGAATCCATCCGTATCTGATTTAATCATAATAGTGGTGAGGTCCATTGGCAGCTTCATTGCCGCGGTTAATAAGGTCAAAGATGTGGCCTTCAGAGAGAAGTATTTGCAGGGGAACCATGGCTTTTTGAGTCGAAAGCCGTTGAAGTTATCAGCTGCCATTGCAAGTGTGCATATTGCAGAAGCTGCTGTTATGTACATGGCTACCCATGGCATTGCTGCATCAAGTTTATCTTGTAGCAAAGTATCGAGATCAGCCATGATTTTGTCCCTTGTGAAAATGAAAATACTTAGAATTTTCTTTTTATATATTGTTGCTCTTCTTCATCCTTAAATTTTCCACCATTATCATATATAAAACTAGTTGACTAATAGCTATAGATGACTGTCATGAAGATGAAAGACTGCAGATCAGATTTTTTAATTTGAGTGACATATTTGCTTGCTTTAAATACTGCTTATTATGACCAATTCATAGCTTGACGTGAAATTTCTAATTATTTTGACTTTTAGATGTGGAATCTTTGATGCAAAAGAATAAGGTTATATTTGTTTTGAACTTAAGATGATTTTTGTAAATTTGGATTTGAATTTAACAAGATTATGTGTGTGTGGATTTTGAAAATCTTGTGTTTGTTTTGAAATTTTATAAAATATAATTATAGTTAAAATATGAAATTATAAAAAAAAATTGATATTGTTTGTTAGTAGTTATAGAAAAAACAAATATTTTTATTGAAAATTGTAAAAAAAATAGGCTAAAATTGTCCAAATATGGATTGAACTGAATTTATTCAAAACTCAGACATTTGAATGCCAAACTTCTTATAGGCTATTGAAATTCAATAATAAAATTGAGATTAAGGAAAATAAATATATCTTGAAAATGCAGTGTTTTCACTATATGTAAGTTTGATTTCAATTATAAAAATAGTTTATTCTAAAAAATCTGAAATTTTTTCCAACGAAATAAAGGAGCGTAAACCTATAAACTTGCAAACATAAACATTTGAAACAGTCAAATAAGCATAAGCCCATTAGATAGTGAATCAAATTGCATACTTCGTCAATATATGAATGAATCAATGAACAAAGCATCTCAAAGCTTAAAAAAAAAAAAAAACAAACAAACAAACAAAACAGACACGGCTACGCAATGTCTACGTTGTCGATAACCATAAATGATTATTTTAGTTTTTTTCTAGATAAATTTGGATTAGAATGATAATGGTTGGTGAGAGACACGGTGAAAGAAACTGTATTTTATTAGTTATTTTTTTTAAAATGTAAAATTACAATTATATTTGGACTTCTTTTCTATTAAATAAGTATAGTGTTGACGTCGGAATTTGTAATTTGTTAATTCCTAATCTAACACTCAAATGTATGTGAAATAAAATGTGAAGTATGCAAAAGATTGGCCCGGAGCCTACTCGGACAATTTAGCTCGGCTGATTTTGGACGGTTTATTGTGGCCGGCCAGAATCTTATGTAATTTATGTAAGAGAAAGTAGCTCTCTCGTGCTTTTATACAAAAGTGTTGGGGGCTCTCTCGTGCTTTTATACAAAAGTGTTGGGGCCGTCTTACGAGTTGAAATTACATCTGTTTATAGCTGAAAAATAACCTAAGTATTGGAGATCGTGGAGGTTGTGGAAGTTGAGCCCACTTTCTCCTTGATTTTCGCTTATTTACGTGGCATTTGGCGGTTTTGTCACCCACGATCTCTTGGTGGTTAGCTATTACCTAGGCAGCAAGATCAGTTCGGGCCGGCCATCCTGGACGGTCTATCGGGTTGGACGTCCAATGTGTTATCCTGGCCGGTCAAGTGAACTGATGGCTTTTATTGGGCTATCCAGATGTAATATAGCAGGTAGCTCGGATCGGATGTCCAACATCGTCCATTTCTGGATGGCCCGTCCATTTCTGGCCGGCCTCCTTACCTAGCTAAGAGTCCAAGTCGAGCTCTTCTGGCCGGCTCGTCCATTTCTGGCCGGCCTGTCCATTTCTGGCCGGCCTCCTTACCTAGCTAAAAGTCCGAGTCGAGCTCTTCTGGCCGGCCTCCTTACCTAGCTAAGAGTCCGAGTCGAGCTCTTTTGGCCGGCTTGTCCATTTCTGGTCAGCCTCCTTACCTAGCTAAGAGTCCGAGTCGAGCTCTTTTGGCCGGCTCGTCCATTTCTGACCGGCCCATCCATTTCTGGCCGGCCTCCTTACCTAGCTAAGAGTCCGAGTCGAGCTCTTCTGGCCGGCTCGTCCATTTCTGGCCGACCCATCCATTTCTGGCCGGCCCGTCCATTTCTGGCAGGCCCATCCATTTCTGGCCGGCCTCCTTACCTAGCTAAGAGTCCGAGTCGAGCTCTTCTGGCCGGCTCGTCCATTTCTGGCCGGCCCATCCATTTCTGGCCGGCCTCCTTACCTAGCTAAGAGTCCGAGTCGAGCTCTTCTGGCCGGCTCGTCCATTTCTGGCCGGCCCATCCATTTCTGGCCGGCCTCCTTACCTAGCTAAGAGTCTGAGTCGAGCTCTTCTGACCAGCTCGTCCATTTCTGGCCGGCCTCCTTACCACTTCTGGCCTTCTGGGCGGCTCGACCATTTCTGACCTTTCGAGTTGACTCGACCATTTCTGACCTTCATATATTTGATTTTGTTCGACTCGGATTAGGGGTAGAACATATAGATAATGCAAAAGTTGCACTATTTATATGTGCACTGTTGGAAATGCCTAAAGGCTGCTAAACAAACATTTAAATTTTAACAAATTTCTTCAGATATAATTATATGGCTGGAAACTATTTTTTAATAAAATCATAATTATATAAAATATATAATTTAATAAATCTGTTTAAACATTATCATTTATTGTAAAAATAAAATAAAATAGGGCCTTGCATACTTTTAGGAGCACTTATATGAAAACCCTTTTGCCGGGGTTTTAAACGGAACAAGGCGCAGTCATGGAGGAGAACAAAGAAGAATCGCTCTGTCAGGCTTCTCGAAACGGCGACGTTGAGAGAGTAAATTGTCTGATCAAATCTGGAGCTGATGTCACCTTTTTCGACGGCGATGGCCTGACGCCGCTGATGCACGCTGCCAAAAATGGCTACGCCGAAGTGGTGAAAGCGCTTCTTGACAGCGGTGCTCCATGGAACGCTCTCTCGCCCTCCAATCTCTCTGCTGGAGACTTTGCCATGGAAAATGGTCATCAATCTGCCTTCGACATCCTCCTTAATGCCGGTCTGTCTTTTGATTTGATTTTCCACTTGTGTGTGTGTGCGCGTGTGTTTACCTTTTCATTGTTAATTTGATTGTTTTAGTAGGAGCTTGCTGGATTTTATTTAGGAGGAAATTGGAGGTAATGTGATCTTATAGATTTTCTCCTGGTGCAATATTATTCTGAGGTCTGCACATATAGTCGAGTTTATGTATGTGTTCACGCTCAAATGGAGATATATACTTCACCTTGTGGATTGGAAATGAATGTTTAGATACTCACCTAGTGGAGACCAATGAGAGTAGCATAGATTATACAATAGTAATTGGGTTGACGAGGTGGATTTATTAGCTAAACAACTAATACGATTTTTAGATAATAAGAAAAAATTTAATAATGGTAAGAGTTGGTGTCAATTTTGAATTATATGGTGATATGAGTGAATGCTATTTTTCAGCATTATTCTTCATTATAGATCAGATTGATAAAGTATGTCATGCAATGGTGGTTGCTTGCTCCTAGCTCCTTGCACCACAGAGTTGTAGTTGGTTTTCACTGTGCGATAAGCATGACGAAGTGAGGTGCTAAATATGATTATATGAATAATAGCTTTAAAGCCTTACCTTGTATGTTATTGTATTTCCTGACCATTAATACAGTATACTATTTTGATGCATTTTCCTGTAATTTTGTTTAACTGATGATGACATTCTTGATAATTTATAGGCATTCAAGCCGAATTGGTTCTTGGAACTATAGCAAGGAATGACAATGCTAAGGGTAATCCTAATGGGGATTACTTGGATGATAGAGTTTCATTTAGTGAGGATAAGGTAATGGATTCGGAAAGTAAGGCTGTTATGATGGCTTGGGAGAGGCCACTAATGGAAGCTCATGCAAAAGCTATTTGCTCAAGAGGTGGGCACATATTGAACATTGGGTTTGGCATGGGTCTTGTGGATACTGCCATACAACAATATGCACCGACGTTGCACACTATTGTGGAAGCTCATCCTGAGGTCTATGGTCGTATGCTTCAGGCTGGGTGGGGTGAGAAGGAGAATGTGAAAATAATCTTTGGTCGCTGGCAGGATGTCATTTCTCATCTGGAATCATATGATGGTAACGTACACACATTAAGCCTAGTTTCGAGATTGTCTCATGATATAATTGACATAAGGATATTGTGTTTGCTTTGAACACCATTTAAAGCATAAAATACACTTGGAAAAATAAGTTCAAATATTTGGATGTCATATTTTCCAATAGAAAAAAAAACTTCTAATATGGATTTTTCAGATTCTGAAATGAAGGTTCTAACATGTGATGTGTACTGAACGTCTGAACTTATTTTCTATTCAAACTCAACTTATTCTGTTTTTCTTATTATGCTCCTATATGTAATATTCTGACTAAGGAGCTTTTTATTAGTTGCACTTCTTGGAGGGTGTTGGGTTTTTCTTTTTGTGTGTGTGTGTGTGTGTGTATCTTCAAGTCTTCTAAAATAGAAAAGACATTTATAGATTATAAAATGTCAAATTATATTTGAGGTAATCTCTTGAGATTTTTGTAAAAATAAGCTCATGAAGCTTACAAATAGACACAATATAAACTTTATATATAGTTTATAAGTACATAAATAACTCAATGAAATATAAAAGTTTATATTAAGGTTTTTGATAAAAATATAAGACAAAATCACATTTTTTCTAATAAAATAAATAGTAAGGGTGTGTTTAAATTTTCAATTCATAAATGAGAGGTTGATAAAACTCAAGAACGCATTTAGAAAATATTAATTATGTCATAAAATTAGTAAAAAAGACCAGGATTGGTTAATTCAAATATGAGTTTGAATTCAAGTATTCACTGTCACCAACTCAATTTTAGATTTTGGACGTTTGAATTTACAGAAGTTATATTTAACTCAACCGAAGAATAGTGATCTCTTCCAGACATCCATCAGCATTTGTTTTCTTAAGCTTTACATTTAGTAGTGAGTTTCTAATAGAAGATCTAGTCCTGATTATTTAGCAAATCTCTCACTCACCTTTTCCAATTTGTCAGGAATATTCTTCGACACTTATGGCGAGTATTATGAAGATATGAGAGAGTTTCATCAACATCTTCCGCAATTATTGAAGCCTGGTGGAATATATTCATTCTTCAATGGTCTCTGTGGTAGTAATCCGTTCTTTCATCTTGTTTATTGTCAGTTAGTATCTCTGGAACTTGAGAATTTGGGTTACTCCACGCAATTGATACCCTTACCTGTGAAGGATTGTTTAGGAGAAGAAATCTGGGAGGGAGTGAAACACAAATACTGGCAGTTGGATACGTATTACCTTCCTGTTTGTCAGGCTATAGATGATTCTGATTGATCCTTTTGTTACAATCCTTTTTTGATTATAGACTATAATTGTCTCTTTTAAGAATAGAGTCCGACAATCTGGTATGTGCCCTGTAATTTGACTCTTTTTTGTCTGGTGTATGATATTTCACAGTTTATGTTTGGTAATATACATGCTTTGTTGGGTTTCAATTTGCTTAATGTGAAGATACTTTGATTATAATCTTTGAGGCTGCAGACTGTCATTTATGGCATAACATGAGGATCATCAAATGTAGATAACAAACTATCTCAGACTTTAAATGTGCACGTAAGCTATCTTGTTTAGGAGGAGAATGTCATGTCTGTATCAGGATACTGAATGCTGTATAGTATTTTTACATTTCCAGGGCCAGTGCCATGTGCAACACATGTGAAGCTAAATAGAAGGATATAAAACCAAGAATTTTAGTAGCTTTCCATGTCATTCATGCGATGATGGTTGGTGGGTTTGCTGGGGCATATGGCAAAAGGAGCTTGATCAGATGGAAGTGCGGGCTAACTGAAAGTTCATGAATTTGTTGCATTGTTGTGGGTTTTAAATGTTATAACTTATTGGGTTGATCCAAATTATCATGACTTCGATTAAATTCAGGATTTTATCAGAAAAAGAATAGCAAAAGAAAAGTGCGTAATTGATCAATAATGCAAGGCTCATTGTTCATTAATGTTCTCATAGGGGATTTGTATTAACTGTGTTCCATTTTGAACCACTTTGAGTTTTCAAACTCTCATAGGTCAAAAATCATTTCTTCTAAAACCAAGATACACAATTATGTAAGTTTATCTTTATATAGATTCAGAGGCAAGATGTTTATAAGGATAGTATATGCATTTGGGAGTTAAAGGGTGCATTTCATACTGTTATTATTGTATGACAATACTACTATGTCCAACTAAATACTACTGGGCTACCAACAATGTGTTTTCCATCCGACCATTCCAAATGAGCAAAGCTGGTTGTGCCGGAGGGCATGGAATTAGAGGTGAATGTTACTGTGTAAGTCTTCTTCTCATTTGGATAGCTAAAATTGAGCACTTCTGGCTGAACCTGAATCTTGACTGAGTTTGTCTCCTGAGAGACTGATACCTTATAAGTTGCTGGATTGCCCACATTTGTTAGGGTCCGCGTATATTTTACTACAGTTGGTGCATTACTCCCACCCTTTGGTCCTGAAGCTGTCTGAAGTGGAACAGCAAAAGACGGATAGTTAAGATCTGCCACGCTGTACACCTTATTTGATTTGCAGGTGTAATCTTGCTTTGTGATGACCTTAATCATACTTGAACTATATCCAATGGCACAAAGAAAGTCTATGTAGTTCTCGACCGTGGCATCATACACTAAACCAGGATTGAGGGCTGATAAAGGGTCCACATGTCCAGCACCATAATCAAATGGTGATGCTGGCTTTCCAGTCGCGACATCTTGAAGTCTTTCTCCATTCTTGTATCTGCTATAAGCCGTCGTCATTAATGCTGATCTTATAGCTGCAGGACTCCATTCTGGATGAGCAGCCTTGATCAGTGCTGCTAATCCACTCACGTGTGGGCAGGACATAGAAGTGCCAGAAATTATGTTGAAGTCAACATGCCGGGTGTCTTCAGGCAATCCCGTAGGACCAACTTTTCCTGTCCAGCCAGCAAGTATATTGACACCAGGTGCTATTAAATCGGGCTTGAGAATGTCTGGTGTGATTGGGTTTGGACCTCTAGAACTGAATGCTGCTACAACAGGTGATGGTTGGACTCCCAGCTGGGTGCCTCCAGTTGCAATCGTAGCTCTGGGATTAGGGTCAGAAAAGATGTATTTCTTTATCTCAGCACCAGCAGTCTCACCCACTGCTGCCGCAGGTATGAAATGGGCATCACCAACCAGCTCTTCTCCAAAGGTATCAGTGTTTGCTAAAATCATCCCAATACCACCCGCTTCTTTTACTGCCAGACCTTTCTGTGCCCTCGGAGTCAATCCTCGGTCACAGACCACAATTTTCCCTTTGGCTTTTTCCAGGAGTAGGCTTCCTTTCGTGCATAGATTACCATTTGATATGCTACTAGCATTGCCAGCATATACCAGTGGTATTAAGGAGCCAGGTAAATGTTTCCCACTGTAGAGTGACGCCCCAGTTAGCTTCTTGCCATTCCCAAGGGTAACATATGATGGGAACTGACGATCCATTGTACCAGCTCCAACTGTTGTTATCCATGGTGCTACATTAGACAAGCTTCCTGGACTCGGCCCTCCATTTCCAGCGGAGCATGAAACAAGAATTCCTTTAGATGTCGCTGCAAAAGCTCCAATTGCAACTGTGTCTCTAGAGTAATCAGAGCTTGATCCACCCAGGGATAGAGATAAAATGTTGACACCATCTTCAATTGCCTTCTCCATTGCTGCCAGTATGTCACTGCTGAAACATCCTCCAAGCCAGCATACTTTGTATGCTGCCACTCTGGCATGTCTCGCCATCCCACGTGCTGTGCCTGCAGCATAACCAAAGAGACTTGCTCCAACCACAGTTGATCCAGCGGAGGTGGTCGACGTGTGTGTTCCATGGCCATCATCATCCCTCGGGGACCTAGATTCGACTGTCTCATCAACCGGTCCAAATGCTGATTCATAACCTTGCGAGAAGAACCTTGCACCAATGAGTTTGCGATTGCAGCTTGATGAGCTGAAGGTTTTGCTTACTTCACACTCGCCCTTCCAGCCACTGGGGACTGGACCTAGTTCCTTGTCATCAAAACTGATTGCTTCAGGCCAAACTCCAGTGTCTAACACACCAATAATTACATCACTAGGTGTGCTAGACTCAGGTAAGGATGCATCAGAGTTCAGGATTCCAAGGAACTCCGGTGACCTGGTGGTGTGGAGCTCGTATTTTACATCTTCTTGGACCAATAGAATCCCTGGTTGCTTTTCGAGCAACCTGGCTTCCTCAGCTGTCAGTCGTACAGAGTAACCATGGACAACACTGCTATAGGTGTAGAGCATGTTGGCAGAGTGTGATACTGACTTTAAAGAGGAGTCATACCATTGAAGGTGATCATCGAAACTTGCAGGCATGTTAAACTTGTCCATGTGAACTATGAATGTCTTCATTGTCTTCTCATTGTTCCTCCCTGCATCAATGAATACATGGCAGAGAAACAGAAATGTCACCAAACAGTGAAGGCTGAGCACAGACATCATGTTTGCTTTACAATTTCAGAGTCGAAGAACCAGGTAAGTTCTTTCCCTTGAACAAATTTGATGGCAAGTTCTTCCTCTCAACTTTTTTGATTTAGGTGCAGTGATAGATATATGTTTTGGGTCTTAAATTGATATACCCATATTGATAATCTTTTTGATTGAAAGGTCCCAAGACGTCTGTTATATAATGGTCTATAGCTCAATGTCTTAAAGTTTAATCTGGACCCACATCAAGTTTGGAAATTGGAGAAAGTTGATTCCTGCTACAGATTCAATTATTCATCTCCAATCAAGCAAAGTTGGATTGCGAAGAATCTTTTTGCATCATTATTAGAAAATAGCTTTGTCCTTTTTTCTGAATAGTCCCAATAACTTGCACTCGTATCTCTCCCCCATATCCGGCATAACATTCTTTTATTGGTATTTTAACTTCTTGTTATGGTGAAATACAATTTCTTAGGTTCACCTATCAATTTCATAATTCTTTGTGTTTCGTGGTTTAGAAAGTTAGGATGTCTTTTTATTGCAACCATGGCTTACTTTTACGAAACAACCCTGGCTGTTTGATACCTTAGAGGCAAAAGTCGAGCGGCCTAAATCTTGAGTTGTTAATGAATTTTTGCTTTCCGTGAGATACAGAAAGTTTATGAGCCCAAATATTAGTTTTACACTCCCATTACTACTTGAACTCAGATTTTTGATGCACTGTGAATGTGTATATGGTGTTAATTTATTCTTATAGAAACCATTAGGAAATATAACAACAGCTTCTTTTCTACTGAGCAAGGGATACATTTATTATGTACAAGGAATAGTAAGTTATAGTAAAAGAAGGAATTTTGTCCCGTTCTTTAATAGAAACGACTAAGTTAACAAAAACTAACTTGTTCGAATATGGCTTGTTTATATTCTGTATGTCGACAGAATTTATCTAGGGCTTTGTTAATCGTAGAACTGGAATAGTATATATTCATATGTTTTAACCTTTTTATATGACTCTGGTCCAAATCTCTATTCCTGTTTCTGCTGCAAATTATGCCACATAGATATGTTGATGGATGTAATTCGAGACAGGCTGTCAACCAAATGACATCTCCATTTTTGGAGATGTGACATGATGTTAAATGTTGCCAAATCATATTTACTTGTAAGCCTAAATTATTTGCAGATAATAATACTGCTCAATCTAGCCCAAATATTTCACAACATTCCAGGTTAGTGAATTCTCATAATATATGATTGACAGTTTTTAAGTCTTATTACATGGAATTTTTGTGCACTCAATATAGTGCAAATTGAACATATTTATCTACTTTGCATTTGATCATTCACTTGGCCACTATGTGAATTTACTTGTTTTTCAGTTTATGTCCAACCCTTTTTTAGATTGGTTGGTCATATTGCAATTCAATATTAGTCCATTGTTTTAAGCTGTTAAGATATCCTATCATTTTAAATGCGAAAAATGGAAAGGAAAAATGAAACGAAAATACTTATTTCCACAATTATGTTATTGTTAGCAACTATGCAATATTTGGTATTACGAATGCATAACAAGCGCAAACATCACATACAATAAGGAATATTACCCTAAAATACCACATTTTGTGTAACGGATTGTTTTTCTACCACAAATTGTAATTTTGTAATTTTTCTACAACAAAAAAAGAAAAATGGACGAAATTATCTTTTTGATAAGAATAAAAGAAAAGTTAGTTTTCTATTATATATTATACATCATATTGTGTAAACCTATAAAAGCACATCATGTATCTATGAAAAACCATTGAAATTCAATTATGTGTGTTTAAGTCCACCCAACTTGTAATAATATTAGAACTTATATCAATAATAGAAATGCCAATCGGGTCAATATCCGAAATCCGACCCGACCAAAAACAATTATTATAGTAGTTATCATTATTGTGATAGTGGTGTAGCTAACCACCAAGATAACCTCATTACTCATAATCACCCACTTACGATTAATGGGTCGAGCACTAAGCTTAGGATAATATGGGATCTTTATTCTCAGCCACTAATTTGTACAACTTTTCTGATAACAAGTTTAGTATGAAAACTATGTGGATTCTTCTTTTTATGTGGCTGTGGTTGTGATGATTAACTAATGATACTGATTGAAGTGCATACAATATGAATCTTGTATTTTATCATTATCATTATAGTTCTATTGTCATTGTATACACTTAAAGTATATTGATAAGATAAAAGAACGGGACTGAAAGTGTTAAAATAATTGGATATTTATTTTTTAAAGAAGATGAAACTCTCCTAACTAGTTTTTGAAACCAAGCTTGTTCTTTTACAATGACATTAATCCTCCTATTCTGCATTGTGGATGTTGATAAATGATAAGTAATACTTTACATTAGCTGATGTCCAGAATTCTTTTTGCAATAACAAAATTAGAGGATAAGAAAATTTTCGTGTGAAATCTTAATTATGAAAAAGGAAAATCAGTATTATCTAAATTGTTAAATAGTAATGAGAATAATAGCTAGAAATAATAGTGTGGTGATTAGCCATGTCAGCTGCCACTTTGTGAATGGAACTTGTAGCAAATAGCTGGAATTGCCCTACCCACTATCTATTGTTCACGTAATACAATTATAATGAAAACGATGTCCAATTATTATTATTGTTGTTATTTTTATTTTTATTTTTACATACATTTGTCCGTTTCTTGCATTGTTGCATTCATACACGCAAGAAATTTCATTTACTTATGCGGATTTTTTATTTTTTATTTTTACAACTTAAAAGCATAATATTATAAAGTTTGTGTATTTGAATGTATGATGAGTTATATTTGCTAATATTACTTTAAAGAAACAAACAAATTGAGTACTAAATGATTTTTTTTTTTTATTGAAATTATAATACGTTTACATATATAACATTTAATAATGATAAGTATATAAATGAAAATATACAATTGGGATGGGAGTGTGGTGGGGTACTCAAACCTGTCACTATATACTCTCGTTGATATAATTAGGATGAGGATTTTCCTATCAATTTTGAGGCGAAAAATGATTTTTCATTTAAATTAAATTGTTATTCTTAATTAGGCATAGCATCCATTTCTACCATAATTATTATAGTGATTTACTTTTTTATCATACAAGATAAATTATATATTTTTCTATAATAATCCAATAAAATGACAATTTTACTTTTAAATTTAAAATATTGATAATAGGTATTTTAAGATATTTTGTAATAGAAAAGTAAGAAAAAAAGTTCTCTTTAAAATATTTAGTGGTATTTTAAGGCATTTTGCGTTTTAACTATGGTTTAATTGGAGGTAAAGATCAGGGGAAGATTCGACTCTCTAATTTTTATTTTTTTTCCCTTATATAAGAGATTTAAGGATTTTTTTTTTTTTTAAAATTTATTGGAGATTAAGTTGAATTGGCAGTAGTAGGCCTTCATATTTGTGATATGCATTTGGAATTATAATGTTCGTAAGACAGGACAAAGAATTATAGGGTCCCATCCCCAACCCCATATTTAATTTTAATGAGTTTTAAGTGAAGACTTTTATCCTAAATTTATTTCATGGTATATATCACCTGCATATGTCTTTATCATTAGTAATGTATATGAACAAACTTCATAATAAAACTCAATATATACATTACTTCTCAATTTTAAATTTAAATATTAAATTTTTTTAATAAGAGGTTTAAGTTTACATTTTTTTTTAATTTAAGGTTCGAAATTTAGATTGAGTTCTCAATTTAAGACAAAATTTCATATTTTTTTGTATTTATATTTATAAATTTATTTATATTTCAATATATATTCATATTTTGGATAAATTAAAACAAGTTAATGTGCTTAGGAACAATTTTCATCCGACTTATCTTAATTTATATGAAAACTATATATATATATATATATATATATAAAATTAATTCAATTCATAAAATATAATTAATATGAACTGATTAATATTAAAATCAATTTTTTATACTTTTATTCATAAAATTAAGTAATAAAGGAATCTTAATTTATTAAATTGCATTTATTATATATATATATATGTATGCATTTATTTTATACATATATATAATTAATACAAGTCAGATGAAGATCGTTACTAAATTACACGAACTTGTCTTAATTTACCTAAACTATATATACATATTAAAATATAAATAAATTATAAATATAAATAAAAATGAAAATAAAATTTTATCTTGAATTGACAATTCAATTTAATTTTCAAGTATTAAATTGAGAAAAAATGTAAAATTGAGCCCCTTATTAAGAAACTTTAAAATTTGGGTTTAGAATTGAGAACTAATGTAACACGATTCTTTTTGGTAAATAAATCTTAATCGAGACATTACTCACTCATAAAAATTTTCACTCTTTCAAAAGAATAACGATAAATAAAAATTAAGAATAATTTAAAATTTAAGATTTATTATAAAATATATGTTTCCATAATTCATAAAATATCACATTTACAAATAAAAACTTTTGTAACCTTTGATCATCGGCTACCAGCATCCACCGCTCGCGCGCCACGCCTTAAAACTCTTTAAACTGAAAACATTTTAAAAAGGGGGTGAGTGACAATAGTACACTCAGTGGGGTGGGGAACTCGGGATGACATGAAATAATTTTGGAAGATTTTAAACACATGCCAAAACATGATTTTATCACATAAAACAGATTTTCGTAAAATGTTTATCTTTTACTAAAAACCGTAGAAAATAGATCACTTCAAACACTTGGCTTAAAATCATTTTGAAAATGTAAGCATCCATCTCAAATCAATCATCCTTCAGAGAGAGAAAAACGGGAGAGAGAAAAGGTGGCAAGAAACAAGGGTTGGGGTTTTGGAGATGGTTTTTCGCCGTTGCAGGTGCCGAAGGGGCTGCCGGAGTTGTGGGCTAGCCAATGGAGGGGTGGCGCCGCCATGGGTGGCGGCGCCGGTGCTGGAAAATGGCCTAAAAGGAGGGCTGTTGCAAGGAGTTTGCGAAATGTGGGTGACGAAGGGTTTTTGAGACTGTTTTTCAGGAACTATTCATGCCGGAATCCGGCGAAGGATGGCTGGATCTGGTAGCCGGCGGTACGGGCTAGCCGGAGAACTAAGGGTCGATGGCATAGGGTGGCGCCGCTGCGGCCGGTGGCGCCGGGAAGGTGGCTGCTCGAGCAGGCCGATGACGGGAGCAACCTGCCCCGCTGCCTAGAAAACTAGGCAGCTGACGGGAGACGCCGTCGGGAAATTTTCCCGTCGTCGGGAACGTATGCGACGCCGTATTTTCGATTCGTTTTCGAGTCGAATCTCATTTTCTTTTCATCGTACCTTATCATCGAGTCGTCGCCAACGAGATATCGATAACCGGGGGTCGTGGGTCCCGGTCAAAGTCAACCCTTTGACCAAATTACCAAAATACCCCTAAATCTTAAAACGCTCCGTTCGAGCTCGTTTCAACTCCGATTAAGCTCATTCTTGTTTTGTTGTGATCCAAAATTCATTCTCTTTCACCTCAACTGTAAAAACTGATCTTTCCATCTTGTTTCTTCAACCTCAATCGTTAAGCCTTCCGTTCCGACCCATCTCATCTCGATAGATAGTATCCGATTCTATATCGTTTAAATCGTTAATTTTATTTAATAAAGATCTAAGAAACATTGTAAATTATGTAGGCTACCTGTTGATTTGAAGCCTTGGGATACGGGATCTTTGACACTTACTGCTCACGTGGTAACCACCGAACAAGGTGGGGGTAATTTCTTTAAATTAAGATATTATAAAGTTTATGCAATCTTTTAAGATTATTATTAAATGTGGGGAAAATTGTTATGCCGGTATTGATACCTCTTTCAAAATATTTAATTTACGAAGTATTTAAATTACGAACTATTATACTATATGAAATGTGTTGGGTATACGTGCTGAATGCATGAGATGTTATATGTGAAAATGAAAGTGATATGATGGATATGATTAATGAATGTTTCAAAGCACATGATGGATTGTGAATGTTTACTATGAATGTAAAAGTGAAGAATGATGTGAAGATAATGTATGTATATGAGCAATAAGATATGATTCCGAATTGCAACTAAGTGTTATGTTAAAATAATGTGCTTCCATGTGTATGTTGGATATGTGTATGTGTGATGTGAATATGTGTGCATGTGCATGTACGGCGGCTAAGAACCGTATCTATGGTGGCTAAGAACCACATCTATGGTGGCTAAGAACCGTATCTATGGCGGTTAAGAACCACATCTATGGTGGCTAAGAACCACATATATGGCGGCTAAGAACCGTATCTATGGTGGCTAAAAACCACATCTATGGCGGCTAAGAACCGTATCTATGGCAGCTAAGAACTGCATCTAGGTGGCTAAGAACCACATCTATGGCGGCTAAGAACCGTATCTATGGTGGCTAAGAACCACATCTATGGCGGCTAAGAACCGCAAAATGTTTTCATGACGGCTAAGAACCGTAAAATGCTTTCATGGCGGCTAAACACCGTAAATTATGTGGAAAGTGATGTTTGAATGTGAAGGATGATTGATTTGAGATGGATGCTTACATTTTCAAAATGATTTTAAGCCAAGTGTTTGAAGTGATCTATTTTCTACGGTTTTTAGTAAAAGATAAACATTTTATGAAAATCTGTTTTATGTGATAAAATCGTGTTTTGGCATGTGTGTAAAATCTTCCAAAATTATTTCATGTCATCCCGAGTTCTCCACCCCACTGAGTGTACTATTGTCACTCACCCCCTTTTTAAAATGTTTTCAGTTTAAGGAGTTTTAAGGCGTGGTGCACGAGCGGTGGATGCTGGTAGCCGATGATCAAAGGTTACAGAAGTTTTTATTTGTAAATGTGATATTTTATGAATTATGGAAACGTATATTTTATAATAAATCTTGAATTTTAAATTATTCTTGATTTTTATTTATCGTTATTTTTTTGAAAGAGTGAAAATTTTTATGAATGAGTAACATTTCGGTTAAGATTTACTTACCAAAACGAATCGGGACGTTACAACTAATCTATAAATTGGATCTTATTATGAAATTTATTCTATTTAGAAAACCTATTTTGATTAAGAAATCTTTTCATTAAGATTTCATTTCCTCTGTCTCACGTAAATTGCTTTCTTTACTTTTATTTGCTATTTTCTTAATTTGGGTCTTAGGACAAAGCTGCTAACTAACATAGATCATTAAGCTTTTTTTTTTTTAAGTAAAGTTTTAGCATTAAAAAACTTTTGAGCTCAATTAAGTGTTATACTAATCAACCTCATTGATATATAATTTATTAAAAAAATATTAAAAATAATCTGTTACATCCAAAAGAAGTAGTCAAATCTGTTGTTTACGAAACAGCTAAAATTGTCCCACTAACTGATTCAATAATTATATCTATAGTTGCTAATTAAATTGTCGAAAAATGCTCCAACCCTCACCCCCGCCCCCCTTTTGGAGCATATGCAGTCCACTTTTTCTATTTTTAACTGTATATGAATCTTATATTTCATTTTAATAATAAACAACTTATATCGTCTTATGAATTTCATTTTATAAGAAGGGATAAGTCGAGTTGAATAAAATAAATTATATAATATTTTTTTATATATCAAGTTATATTTTTGTATTATATTTTGTAATATATGTATATAACACAAAAAATATTATCTAATATATAAAAAAATATTAACTAATATACACAAAATATACATGTTGAACCAAAGAGAAGAGTGCCTGGACAGCTTACGATCCGCGAGTTTTTAAATGACCCGACCCGATCCAATTCGGGTCATTTATATTATAATACAAAAATATTATCTGATATAAAAAAACATTATATGATACATATAAAAGTATTACATATTTTTTTATAATCCAACTCAACTCAAAATGCATTTTTTAATACAAAATATTACGTAATTTATAAAAAAATATTATCTAATACATACAAAATTATGACATAATTTTTTACGGTGGACCGACCCGGCTCATGAAATCTCATTCCATGCTACATTCTCACCTAAAACTTTGTCTAATAAATAACTAGCATTATACTAGAATTATCTTTGAAATATAAAGTAAGATCACTAAAATATACATAGCACAATTATAATTTTTTCATCAATTTAAATGGTATTATCTGATTTTAATTTAAATTTAAAAATCTCAAAAAAAAAAAAAATGGAAGCATGAAAATTTTTATATATAAAAGTAAGATCTATAGGTGACACATGGCAAAAACAAACAAAAAATTAAATTATTTTACAACTTGTTTCTATTTTTTAAATTGAAAATATACAAAAAAAAAAAATTATGAAAATAGTGGGTTATTATTGAAAAAGTGAGAGTTTTAATAGTACTCACACACACACTCGTATATATTTTGCATACGGCATACCAAACTATAGATATATTTTTTCTAATATAAATTAATAATAATTTAATTTTGTTTTATTTTATTAATTAAGTTCACGTATTATTTCCTTTTGGATCAGTGTATTATATATACACTGTACCCTATGCTGGTATATTTATAAAATGATATATAAAATTAAATACGAGCAAGTTTAATACTATATTTTCATGTAATGACAACTTGATTATGCATCAATCAATTCAGCTATCTTTCCGCTCAATTAAGTTAAAAACCTGATTTTGAAGGTTTATGGTAGGATGAGATATCAAATCTACTTTACAATAATTAAGTCATAGTTTATTAGTATATAATTACAAAAATCATAGTTTATGACTCATTATTAATAAATAGTATATGAGATTTTAACTTTATTCATTTTAATTCCTCCATTATTATATAAAAATAATAAAGCATGATACACTGTACACATTTATAATTAAAATAAAAAATAGAATTAAACACATAATAAATTAAAAAAATATGAACCACTTGAATAGATGATTGTCAGAAATTAAGATCATGACATAGTATTTCCAAACCATTAAAAAAAAGCAAGATAAAGTGAAATCTTTTGATACAAGAAGGAACTACATCAAAACATGTTTTATGAAAAATGTTATCAAGAATTATGTCTTTTCTATATGTTTTTTTTTTATCCATTGAAATATAATAAAACCTTTATAAATTAAAATTCCATAAATTAATAAATTTTTTAAAATAATAATTTTCTCCGATCCCAACTTAAGATAATAAATAACTTTTCAAAATACTCCTATATAATCAATCATCCCATCAATATCATACATTAATAATTTCATCAACTTATAAAAGTAATTAGGATAATTTAGTAAAATAAGAAAATTCATTGCTGATTGCTTCTTGTTAAAAGTCCAATTTACTTGGAGTTCATCTCTAACTTTTCTTATCTCATCCAATTGTTCTATTGTTGTATTCTCAAATTACACCAAAAAATTGTAAATCGTTTCGGATGTTATAAGTAATTCCTTCCTCGTAACTGGTTCTAAAGATATTGCATATATTATGTATAATAAATATATTTATTATATTAATTCAATGAATATAATCCACATATTAATTAAATTGTGAGAATAAACTTTATTCATCTTACTGAAAGACACTCTTTAAATAATTAATAAATTATTAATTTCCAAATAAATTAATACATCTTTAAAATAATAAAATTTCCCAGTCTAATCCCAACAATATTACCATATAGAGGTTTTACTGTAATACCAAACATACGCATAGTTTATAGATGAGTCGTACTTGATCACTTACAATTCTCTTGTCTTTTTTTTTTACTTTAAATTTTCAAAGTCATTATCTTACGAGACATTCTTTATATATTGACAAGTTTGAACTACACATCAACATATATGTAGCAAATGTAGCAGAGTCAAACTAGAATATTGTTGATTTTAATCAAGAATATATAATATTACTATCCAATTACAAAATTACATATTTTCATTTTGATTGATTTCTGATTTATCTTTTATAAATATTCTTGAAACTGACTAAATGTCAATTTTTATGGTGTGAATTCATTGAATAAGAGTTGAAAGAACAGTCACTAATTTATTTGTCACAGAAACATTTTACAACTACTTCATATAGCATCAAAGGTAGGGTGCGGCGCTTAAAGTATACTAATTAAATTTTATTCAACTTTTTGTAAATGATTTCATGTCATGATTAATTATATGGTAATATGTCAATTATATTACATATTAAAATTACATGATGAAATATTTTAAATTTAAAAAAAAAAATTACTACTTTTCTTATCATGTGACATATCCAAATCAAAGGAAGAACATTGTTACACATATACATGAATGAATAATTGATTTTTGCAAATAGTTAAAAATTTGATTAAAAAAATAATAAATTAATTATAAAAAAAATAAAAAATTGGTCGATGAATGGTAGAGGTCATGTTATTTTTGTAAATAGAGAAAAGTTTGGTTAAAATGATAATTTAATTAAATGTTATGATTTTTACAGCAATTAATTCATATAGTATTGTATTATTGCCATGCTCAATATATACAGAAATAGAGACTTTTAAACTAATTGTTTGTAATAATGTGTATGATTGTGCCTCAAAAAGATTTTATTACCCAAATCACTTTAAACATTACACTCACGATACACTATTTTATACAAAGGCGAATACAATTTTAAAATCACCTAAAATTTGATTAAAAAATGTTTGGATGGATGTGAATTAACAAATTAAAGTAAATTAAAATATTATAAAACGAGTAAAGTAAAATGGAGCACACACTAAATACATTCCAATCTCACCCCTTTTACCCAAAGTCTTGAAGATGGTTAATGTATTAATAAAGAAAGTGTTGAAGATAAAGAAGTAATTATACACAAAAGATGGAGCCCTTAAAGTCAATAATGGAAGAAAAGGGACCAACAAATAGTATGTTATTTGAACACGAAAAGAGATTTCAATATTCAATATTATACTATTGGTCAATCTTTCTTTGGTTTCGTTATCAGTCTTTGTCCAATTCATGCACAATTTTTGGCTCCTATTGTATAAGACATTATTACACAGCTGGGGAAGTCCTAATTGGTCCTCTTGTCGGCAAACAAATAATAATTATGGAGCTATTCTTCTCATTTCCACTTTTTTTATTCTTAATAACAAATTAAATATAGCTCAAGATTAAGGGTATAGAGAAGAGAATTATGATCCACGAAAATCCATCCCATAAACATTTTGCGTAGTATATATATATTTTCGTTTGAGAAAATTGTTATAATTTTATTAATATAATATATTGTATTTCCATATCATGTGTGTATTGTATTGTTGTGTAAATATATATTATAGGAAGAATTTGTCAAATTTCAATACATCCATGGTGAAGTTATTATATTTTAGCCCATTAATTATAGGATGAGAATACTAAAAATTATTCAGACCGACCATTTAAAAACTATAATTAATAAACATTACATTGTGTTGAATTGCTATATGAGGATTTTGTAAGTCTGGATTTGTGATTTTGAGTGGATTTTTAAAAAAGATGGATTTTGATAATCTTATCTTTATTTTGAGATTTTATAAGATAAAGTTATAGTTAAAATATTATCATCATATTGAGAATTATAAAAAAGTCGAGTACAAATAAGAATTTGCAAAATCCTACCACATTTCATAACAAACAATGATTGAGATTTTGTCATCCCAAATCGGGACCTCCTCGATACTACACTCAAAAGGGTGCACAGGTGGGGTTTTATATATTTCCTTTTTTAAGTATTTTTTGAGTAGTTAGTTGTTTTTAACCATGCTGATCAACGAGGGATGGAGAAATCTTTTTTCACTCCAAAATTTCAAGCTCATCAATGCATTGTTTATATATATGTTTATATTCATAGTCTCGCGATCAAATAACTGCTGCAAAAACTTTCATTGTTCTATTCAAAGACAAATATATCAATTATTAGGTAATGATTCATTTTTATGTAGGTCTGATTCTTGAACTCTGCCCCACATTTTTATGCGTGATGCATATATTGTTCTGAAGTGTGAAAGCCATAAAATTTGACTTGAAGCTTATTAGAAAATTTAATTTTGATTAGCGAGAGCACTGAAATTAATTTTGAAGAAGAAGAGTGACGTGAGATTTTGGAGTGAGAATTATTTTTATTTAATTGATTTGATTACCATAGTTAAAAACAACTAACAACTCCAAAAATATCAAAAAAGGAAAAAAAAAAAAAAAAAGGGAAAAAAGGTAAACAATACTACATAAATGGATGGGACACATGTCAGCTAAAGCCCACAATGATACACTCTTCCGGGTGTAACGACAAGGAAATCCAAATCTGAATAAGCACATCCCAAATTCAAACATTGTGTCAATCCTCTAATTGGCTCAAATCTTCACATAACCACCAAAATTTAAGTTTTTTGATTAAGATCAATATGGGGCCAATTGTTTATTCCCAATTAACTTTAGGGGTCTGACATTATTATGATTTACAGTTTTTTGCCTGACAATTTAAAGAATATAATTATAAAAAAAAACAGGATAGAGGATAATTATATATATATATACTAATTAATTTAATAAGATCAAAATAGACATTAAGAAAAATGGATGAAACTTAAATTATTCATACTTATATATAGTAGTATAGATAGATATAGATATAGATATATATAACACGAGTTTTCAGCTCGATTCTCAGTAACTCAAATTAAAAGTTTTGGGCTTTATGTAACGAAGGTATCGTTTTACTAAAAGTCCAACTCCTAAACAATATCAGGAAAAGTGGTACAGCCCATTTCACTCCTACTCTTAAAGCCCAAATATGGTATGAGCATAGTACTTGAAATGGAATTTTCTCTTTCTCATATCTTTTAATATTGTACTTGTACTAGTATGTTAAAAAGCATATAATCATCTCTTATTCTAAAATAACCACACACTCATTATATATATATATATATATATATATATATATATATATATATATATACGGTAATTTTATGTGGGCAGATTCTGCCCAGACAGAAAAGTGTAGAGCATTAATTAAAAATTAAAATGATGTGTTAAATGACAATCATACCCTTAATGAAAATATATACAATCAAATTTTCAAATTTAAAACCAAAACAATATTTCTCTCCCACTAATTAATGAAACAATATTTTCTCTACTAATTTCATAATTTATTATCATAAATTACATTAAAAAAAACTAAGACATCTGTATGAGGAGATATAAAATTTGACTTGATAAATATTTTAAAATTATTGATTATTGTATAAATATTTGTTTGCTGATGAAGAAGATTCGACTTGAAAAATATTTTAAAATTATTAATTATCTGACAAATATTTGTTTAATGTGTGAAGTGTCACGCCCCGTTTTCATTAAAGAGTTAAAACATAATTAAATTATAATAGATTTTTTTTTCTTAAATCAGAGTATAAGAGCGGCCTTACAAATCGGGCGTCCAGCAAGAAAACGAAACCATCAAGATTTTAAAACAAAATAAATTTTAGAGGATAATCATAGAAAATACATGAATTTTGCTCCAATCAGCGGAAAACTTTCTTGTTTCGATCAAAACGTGTAAACCTTGTTTCATACATAATAAGAGCTTCAGAATCACCAATCATCCATAGACAAAATTATTTACATGCAAAATAACAGACATTTCTGTTCTTCCTTCCGGGCATTTAATGTTTTCTGTAAAATAAAAGCATAGAAGGGGTAAGTGTCAAAAGAATACTTAGTGGGGAGGGAAAATTTATAATAATATACACATACTATTGCTTGCATATTATACATATAATACACGTTGTAGACTCCCGAAGAGCCCCAATGGCAACTGTGGATAGGTTTCCGAAGAATACCTATCAGGGTCCCAAGCCGACCCGAGTTGGGCTATTACACCTCATGGTTTTGGAAATTCCGAAGAATATCCCCTATAGATGGGTTTCCAAAAAGGAATACCCTACTTGATGTGAAGGCGCATGCGCAAGTAAGTTTCACATAATGGTTCCACATAAGCACATAATACACATTGATCACGTTCACGTTGGCTACAGAATTCACATAACACATAAGTACAGAAAAACCTTTCTTAACGGGTATTATCCCGACTTTCATCCTGTAAACCATTTTCATTGCGATACTTGATATCAATAGCTCTCAGAATCATATACTTTATTCGAAAACAGTTCAGATAGCGATAACCGTTTAAGTAACAATATCAGCACATAATTACGGAATTTAAATCACGTAGTCACGTAAATTTTCATAAAATTGTACGATTTTTAAATCAGAAAAGGATTTTTACCCCCACCTTGGATTACGCACAAGATCCTGCAAAAGCTTTCAGTAAAAGGTCTAACTCGGTCCCCCACGTGAACCTCCTACAGAGAATGAAAAATATAACTTATTTTCTAACTTAAATATCTTAAAATCTATAAAACTGTAAATAAATAAATAAATTCTCGAGAATTAATCTATAGCTAGGGTTTCTAAATTTAATTAGGGTTTATTAAGAATTATCTTAAAATTTTCTTACTTAAAGGTTTCGTTTTGTCATGTCCTATCCCCTTTTGAAGTCGAATTATCATTTTATAATATAATAGGACATAAAAATATAAAATTATTAAATTCTAAGGTCAAGATATAATTTCTATAAATTTTAGAAGTTATTTTTGTCATTTTGTCGAGATCTAGGGGTGAGTCGATAAGTTCTATAGAGTTTACGGTTCATATAATAAATTCTAGGTAATCTAGGGACTATTCCATAATTTTAGCAAGTTTTTGGGGTTAAATTATAAGTTTTCAGAAGTCCAGGGCTAAACTGTGAGGCTCTAAAAGCTCAGGGACTATTTACTAATTATCCTAAACCTGGAATTTGCTATTTAGTCCCTAGGGTTGCAAAATCCCCAAATTCACCCCCAACCCTCCAAAACACCCCTGCACCACCGCCCCCTGTTCTCCTCCGCTCGCCGCCGCCGCGCCGCCACCCCTACCGACGACCATGTCGCCGGCGACCTCCCTCATCACCACCCACACTCCTCACACACCTAAACACACACAAACACACACAATTACATACATATACATATATATATACTCATCCCAGTTTCGCCGCCGCTGCTGCGGCGGCCCCTTCACCATCGCCGGCGCAACCTCACCAGCCTCCATCTTCAACCAACCAAAGCAAACTCCAACCCATACACCTACATACATATATACACCTGCAAACATACATATATATATATCTACTGCACACGGCGACTCTTCTTCCCAGCTACGACGGCGCTACACCGGCGCCGGCCTCTCCCTTTACTCCGACCCCGACACCATCTCCACCTTCCAGCACACACACACACGCACATATACTACATGCATATATATATACAGAACCAGCACAGCCGCCGCTAGCTGCGGCGGCGTTCCTCGACCCCTTGCCGACGCGACCGAACGCCGGCCAGCCCAAACACACCTCTCGCCGGCGTGATCGAGCGCCGGCATAAACACAGCAGCAAAACGGCAACAATTGGAAGAACAAGGCGGCCAAGAACTAGCTTAGGATTTAAAGTCGAAAAACCCTAGTAAAACTACAACATAAAATAGAGCAAACATATAAATAAATCCTTGCCGGAAATTTTCGCCGACGGAGAGAGTAATGGCTGCAGCAAAGGTTGAGAAGAAGCTATGGTGAGGATGATATGTTTTGCAATGAAGAAATGAGATGGAAATGAAAGAAAGGCTCCATTCTTTTTGATGTCCCTCACTAACCTAGACTAGCACTATAGGTTAGGTTATGTGTCTAAAATGTGGTGGTGAGTTGGAGGAAAAATAAGTCAACAACTCTTATCTTAACAAAATTAAGCAACTTAGTTTATTAAATTGATCTTACAAATTATTTGGATATTACATGAAGATTTGAGTTGATAAATATTTTAAAATTATTGATTAACTTACAAATATTTTTGAATTAGAAAAGGAAGATTTGACTTGATAAATATTTTAAAATTATTGATTATTTTACAAATATTTATTTGATAAGGAAAAAATTTGAATTGATAAATATTTTAAAATTATTAATTAACTTACAAATATTTTTTTAAATTATTGATTATCTTACGAATATTTGTTTGATAAGACAAAGATTCGAATTGATAAATATTTTAAAATTATTAATTAACTTACAAATATTTTTAAATTACAGTATTCTTAGGATTTTGAGAACAATTATAGAGAATTTGATATGAACGAAAAATAAGAGACAACGATTTGTTCACCCAGTTCGTCAACTGACTACGTCTGGGGGCACTACCAAGCCAGGAGAATTTACTAATTTTCTTGTGTTATCAAATACAATGAGTCAAAGGGTTATTTATAGGGAAGAGTCCTAATGTCTTTATAACTAGGAATCCCAATTTTAATCTGACTGGGAGTCTTAAGTCTTATCTGATCAAGAGTTCTAAAGTCTATCTAACTTAGACTCCATATCCCAACAATCTCCCACCTGGAGACTGACTTCCAATTGTAACTTGTCTTCTCCATTTCATCAATATTTCTCACTGGTAGTAGTGCCAGACCTTCATCTCAGTTTCCAAGGCCAGTTGAAGTCATGCATGACTTCAACTTCTCTAAGGTCACAACCTTAGTCAACATATCAGCAGGATTCTCACTTCCTCGAATCTTCATCAGCTGCAAGACTTTATTCTCCATGAGGTAACGAATGTAATGATACCTCAATTCAATGTGTTTCGTTCTCGAGTGAAAAACTGGATTTTTTGCTAAATGAATAGCACTCTGACTATCACTGTACAAAATACTATCATTTTGCTTCTTCCCCAATTCACACAAGATATTCTGCAACCATACCATCTCTTTACTAGCCTCAGTCACTGCTACATACTCTGCTTCTGCAGTGGACTGTGCTACAATCTTCTGCAACTTAGAAGCCCAAGAGATTGCTGTACCACCAAATGTAAACACATATCCGGTTGTACTTCTTCTTTTGTCAAGATCGCTTGATGCTAAGTCTGCATCAACATACCCCGTCAATTCGACACTTTTGCCTTCAAAACACAAGGCTTTCTCTGTAGTACCTCTCAAATACTTGAGGATCCATTTTACTGCCTCCCAATGTTGCTTCCCCGGATTACCCATGAAACGACTAACTATTCCTACTGCATGTGCAATATCAGGTCTTGTGCACACCATAGCATACATCAAGCTGCCAATTGCAGAGGCATATGGAGTTTTCTGCATATAGGCACGCTCTTCTTCACTACTGGGTGAGTCCTTCTTGGATAGCTTGAACTGACTACCCAAAGGGACACGAACTGGCTTTGCATCTTCCATGCTGAACCTCTTCAAAACCTTCTTGATATACTCAGCCTGCGAAAGATACAACTTTCCTGCCACCCTTTTACGCTCAATGCGCATGCCCAAAATTTGCTTAGCCTCTCCAAGGTCCTTCATTGCAAACCGGTCAGACAACTGCTTCTTCAACTTACTCACCTCTTGAGCACTAGAACCGGCTATCAACATGTCATCAACATATAACAACAAAATGATATAACCTTTGTCATACCTCTTGAGATAGCAACAGTGGTCAGCCTCGCATCTATAGAAATCAATCTCATGCATGAATCCATCGAACTTCTTGTACCACTGTAATGGAGCTTGTTTCAGGCCATACAAACTCTTCTTCAATCTACAAACAAGCTTACTGTTCTCCTCTGACAAGTATCCTTCTGGTTGCTCCATGTAGATGTCTTCCATCAAATCTCCATGAAGGAAGGCTGTTTTCACATCCATCTGCTCTAACATCAAATTTTCTGCAGCCACCAAACTCAAAACTAATCGAATGGTGGTTAATTTCACAACAGGGGTGAAAACATCAGTATAATCAATACCATATTTCTGCTCAAACCCTTTTACAACCAGTCTTGCCTTGTAACGCTTGCTTCCATCAGCCTCATCTTTAATTCTGTAAACCCACTTGTTATGCAACGCCTTTTTTCCTTTTGGAAGCTCAACTAGTTCCCACGTTTCGTTAGCCTTCAATGAATTCATTTCATCATTCATCGCTAGTTTCCACTTGCTCACGTGTTCACCACGTGTTGCTTCTGCATAACATTCTGGTTCACCACCATCTGTCAACAACAAGTAATGAAGAGAAGATGAATACCTATCAGGTGATTTATGTATTCTGGTGGACCTTCGCAGCGGAATTATCGACTGTGGTGTGTGTGGTTCCTCGTCACCTACCACCTCATTATCATCAGCCACTTTACTCCCACCCGAGTTTGTGATGTCTAACTCGACAACTTGTTTCTCGGAACCAACTGATTCAGATGCACCCAACCTGTCTTTGTACAATATCTGTTCATTAAATATGACATCTCGACTACGAATTACCTTTCGATTCTTCTCATCCCAAAATCGATAGCCAAATTCATCACCACCATATCCAATAAACGTACATTTAACAGATTTAGCATCCAACTTACTTCTATCAACAACATCAATATGCACGTATGAAACACAACCAAATACTCGAAGAAATGACAGATTTACCTCTTTACCGCTCCAGACCTCCTCTGGTAGGCAATTTTTCAAGGGAGTTAAGGGTCCTCTATTTATTAAGTAAGCTGCAGTGTTAACTGCATCTGCCCAAAACATCTTCGGCAACCCACACTTCAATCTCATACTTCTAGCACGTTCACATAGTGTTCTGTTCATACGTTCTGCAACGCCGTTTTGTTGAGGGGTTCCTTTAACAGTTTTCTCCATGCGAATTCCATTTATAGCACAAAATTCTTTGAACTCTCGGAGCTCGTACTCTCTACCATTATCAGATCTCAAACACTTCACCTTGAGACCCGTCTCAGTTTCTACAAGAGCCTTCCACTTCTTGAAAATATCAAAAGCGTCAGATTTATTTTTCAGAAAATAAACCCATACCTTTCTCGTTGAGTCATCTATGAAAGTCATGTAATAAGATGCTCCACCAAGAGATGTCACCGGTGCTGGTCCCCACAAATCGCTATGGACTAACTCCAATTTTTGTTTCTTCAAGGTTCTGCCTCCTTTCGAAAAACTCACTCTTTTCTGCTTTCCGAATATACAATCCTCACACAACCCGATTTCAACAGTCTTGAGGCCTGACAGCTTACCTTTCGAACACAACACTTTCATCCCTTTCTCACTCATGTGGCCCAAACGACAATGCCACAAATCTGCATCATTCTTTGTATCTGCAAGAGCAATACTGTCTCGGGTGTTGCCTGTAATATATAACGTTCCCTCCTTATTGCCTCGAGCCACCACCATAACTCCTTTGGATATCTTCCATGTTTTACAACCAAAGGTCACAACGTAACCTTCATCATCAAGCTGCCCAACGGAAAGTAAATTTCTCTTCAATCCAGGAATATGTCTCACATCACGCAACTGCAAAACAGTTCCATTAGGTGCCTTGATCCGAACATTCCCTTTTCCCACAATTTCCAGAGGCTCATCATCAGCAAGATAAACCTTTCCAAAATCTCCAGGAATGTAATGTTCCATTACGTCAGCACTGCTGCATGAATGAAATGATGCTCCAGAATCTAATACCCAAGATTCTAATGGACTGCTTACGCTCAAGATTAACACATCCGCGTTTTCCTCAGTGGTTGCGTTTGCTGATTTGTTATCCTTCTTTGGTGCCTTACACTGATTTTTATAATGCCCGAGTTCATGACAATTGTAGCACTCAATCTGACTCTTGTCTTTCTTCTGCTTATTTCTCCCCCTCGACTTCGATCTATCTCGATTCGAATTCGATTTTGATTCTGATCTGCTTCTGTTTCCTATATTCAAGGCTGATCCTGCGGTCACACCTAATTCTTTTCTGCGAATTTCTTCACTTATGATCAGGTCTCTAACTTCATCAAATCTGAGTTTCACCTTCCCGGCCGAGGCACTAAAGGCTGTCACCGTCCCACTCCAACTTTCTGGTAGAGAGGATAACAAAATTAGAGCTTGTACCTCATCATCGAAATTGATCTCAACTGAGCTCAATTGTGCAATGATCATATTGAACTCATTTAGATGATTGGCCACCGTAGCACCCTCTGCCATCTTTAGGTTAAACAACCTCCGCATCAGATGAACCTTGTTCGCGGCCGATGGCTTCTCGTACATCTCGGTCATAATCTCTAACATCTCCTTTGTGGTTTTTGCCTTTACCGTGTGGAGCGCAACGTTCCTGGATAACGATAAACGAATTACACTCATCGCCTTTCTATCCAACAGCGCCCACTCATCGTCTTTCATAGATTCGGGCTTTGTACCCAAAGGTTGATATAGATCTTTACCGTACAGGTAGTCCTCGATCTGCAGTTTCCAGAATCCGAAATCTGATCCATCAAATTTCTCAACAGGCGATTTCCCTTCAGCCATCGTAATTGCTCCCACCAGATCTACTAAACCTGATGCTCTTGATACCAGTTGTTAGGATTTTGAGAACAATTATAGAGAATTTGATATGAACGAAAAATAAGAGACAACGATTTGTTCACCCAGTTCGTCAACTGACTACGTCTGGGGGCACTACCAAGCCAGGAGAATTTACTAATTTTCTTGTGTTATCAAATACAATGAGTCAAAGGGTTATTTATAGGGAAGAGTCCTAATGTCTTTATAACTAGGAATCTCAATTTTAATCTGACTGGGAGTCCTAAGTCTTATCTGATCAAGAGTTCTAAAGTCTATCTAACTCAGACTCCATATCCCAACATTTTTAAATTACAGTATTCTTTTATTAAAATATATAATAATTTTGTGGGTTTACTTAAACCATTTAACCATATATTTCCTTTTTAAGAACTTATTTTTATATTTATTTTTAATATTTCTATTCAATTTGATTTTTTACCTTATAAATAAACTTTTCATTTCAACCATTTTAACTCATTTTTTTCCTCTATTTATGTTAACCCTAAAATTGTTAACCTATATCTGAACTTTAAAATTGTTCTAAAAGTTTTTTATAATTTTTCTTACACATCTTTTTTTTCATAATTTTTCTTATCAAAATTTCATTTCATAATTTTTCTTATCAAAATTTCATAATTATTCTAAAAGTTATTGAAAGAGCAACACTTTGAAAGGTATGCAAATAATAATTAAATAAAGACCAACTTAATTGAAGATGTAAATAATAATTAAATAAATACCAACTTAATTAAAGTAAATTAAAATAAAGATCAACTTAATTAAAAAGGAAATATATGGTGAAATGAAAATATGGATAAGTTCTAAAAAAAAAAAAAGTTAAATATTAATATATAGATTGATTTCATTAATATGGACTCGTTAAATATTGACATGATTGGTTTCTAAAAAATGTAAATATTAATATGATTAATGTCGTTAATATTTATCAATTCGAATCTTTCCCTTATCAAACAAATATATAATCAATAATTTTAAAATATTTATCAAGTCAAAACTTCCTCTTCATAATTCAAAAATATTTGTAAGTTAATCAATAATTTTAAAATATTTATCGACTCTAATCTTCACTTATTAAACAAATATTTGAAAGATAATTAATAGTTTTAAAATATTTTTTAAGTCAAATCTTCCTCATCATCAAACAAATATTTATACAATAATCAATAATTTTAAAATATTTATCAAGCCAAAACAACAACTTAATTTAATTAAGTTGATCTTTATTTTAATTTACTTTAATTAAGTTGGTATTTATTTAATTATTATTTACATGTTCAATTAAGTTGGTCTTTATTTAATTATTATTTCCATATCTTTCAAAAGTTGCAAAATCATTTTAAGTTGCAAAATCAGAATTATTTTAATGAAATATTCATATCAATTCAATAGGTACGAATTCATATTTTTGTGTTGATATTGAACATTTATCAATATTCATATCAATTCAATATGAACAATTCATATAGAACTTGCCGAAGTATTGACATCAATAATATCAGTTGAAATATCTATATATATCAATATTTAACTTTTTTTAAAACTTGCCGATATTAATGATATTAATCATATCGATATTTAAATTTTTTAGAACTTGTCGATATTACCGACATCAATTATATCAATATTTAACTTTTTTAGAACTTATCAATATTAACAAAATCAATCATATATATTATTAAAATATCTATATATTAATATTTAACTTTTTTAGAACTTATCAATATTAAGGACATTAATCATATCAATATTTACAGTTTTTAGAACATATTAGCGACCTCAATCATATAAATATTTAACTTTTTTAGAACTGGTCCATATTAATAAAATCAATCTATATATTAATATTTAATTTTTTTTAAAACTTGCCCATATTTTCATTTCACCATATATTACCTTTTTAAAAACTTATTTTTATATTTAATATTTGTATTCAATTTAATTTTTTTTACCTTATAAATAAACTTTTCATTTCAACTATATTAACTCATATTTTTTTTCCACCTAAAAGTTTTCTATAATATTTATGTTAACCATAAAATTTTTTCTAAAATCTTTGTTTTTTTTTTGGAAATAAATAGAGATTTTCATTAAGATAAAAAGTAAAATTGTTACTAGTAGAAATGCAAACAATCATCTTTCTATCGTATTTATGTTTTTTTTTAATAATATTTCTGTTAACCCATATCTATTCTTATTTTTAAAAAAATTTCATAATTTTTTTGTTAACCCATATCTGAATTTCAAAATTGTTCTAAAAGATTTTTATAATTTTTCTTATCAAAATTTCATAATTATTCTAGAAATTATTGGAGAAGCAACACTTTCACTACAAGAAAATCACCTTACGACAACGGTTTTTCCGCGTCGTTAAATCCAATTTTTTACCGTTGTTGTATCGACCGTTGCAAAAAAAATTCGCTCTACGACAACGCACCAAAAAGTGTTGTCGTATACGACAACACTTTTTGGTGCGTTGCAAGAAAAGGGTTGTCTTTTCTTATTTTCTGGAACTATGCGTTGTCTTTTCCTATTTTACAACGCTTTTTGGTGCGTTGTAAAAAGCGTTGTCGTATCTGAAAAAAAATCAAAAAAGTGACGCATCATCAGCATATTTTGGACACGTCATTGCCACATCATCTTTCACATCATCAAATTCCGACAACGCTTTTTGGTGCGTTGTAAAAAGCGTTGTCGTATCTGAAAAAAAATCAAAAAATACATAAAAATCAAAAAACACATCATTGTCACATCATTAGAAATAAATGTGCGTTGTTTGGGATTCAAACTCGTGACCTTTATTAGACCTTGAACCACTATGCTACTAGTGCTTTATGTGTTTATATTATATATGTATTTCTTTTATTAACTAATTTTATATATATACATATATAATTAATGACTAATTAATATATAATTGGAAGATTAATGACTAATTAATATATTTAATAATATTTAATCTAATTTCATATTAAGACAATTATAAAGTATATTAGTGCATATTTTTAATATATGTTATAAACATACTAATTTTTTAAAATTATGAGTTTGTTCATATATATAAGATAATATTAATGCAAATAATATAAAATAACATCATAAAATAATTAAACTTTTCAACTTTAATTTAATTAAAATAATATATAATTTTTGTATTATTATATAAAAAAAATTGTATTGACCAATTAATATATGTATGTTTTTTTTATTTTGAAAAATAGTTTATGGTTCAATTAACATATTTTAGTTTTTTTTTTTCATATTATTCTTTTAATTAATCATTTTTATATCTTCTTTTATTTTATAAAATAATTTTTTCAAATAATTTATGTTTTTGGTATTAATTTTAAAACCAAACTAATTTATATTTATTTTCTAAAATAATAATATATAATTTTTATATTATTATATAATACAAATTTTTATATTTTTCAAATTAATATATGTATTGTTTTTTTTTTTTTTTGTAAAATAATTTTTGGTTCAAATTAAAACCAAACTCATTTTATATTTACTTTCTAAAATAATAATATATATGTTGGACCATGGTGTCCGAGCTATGTGACTATGGCACCCGAGCTGCACAAATTGTATATATAAACGGTGACAGTCGTTCTTTGGACCTCAGAAACCAGCCAGACACCTCGGCCAGGTTTTCCCTTTGGGCGACGCCCAAAGCATTCTTTCCGAAGATAACGAGGTGAATCGGTAGCCGAGCTAGGAGGGCCATCCCGAGCTGACATAACCGAGCAAGCATCAAGCCAACCGTTAGGAGATCGTGGATGATAAAACCGCCGCATAATACCGGATAAATAGGCGAAAAATAGGGAAGAGGTGGATGTAACTTCCACACTCCCCCACGATCCCCACTACCTATCTTTTTCTATCTATAAATAGCTCTAATTTGTACTTGTAAAGGGATCTCGAATCCTTATTCTGTAAAAAGCACTAGAGAGCTTATTTCTCTAAGTTAATGAGATAAGGTCCTGCTCGGTCATTCTGCCGTCCAGGATCAGCCGACATAAAATTGCCCGAGTAGGCTCCGGGCACAGTGTCAGCTACATACGCACATTTCATACTCCTATTACTTTCCAATTCCGTTTCGTTTATATCAATTTGGGTGTTCGACTAGGAATCGATCAAATACAAATTCTGACGTCAACAATATAATTTTTATATTATTATGTAATACAAATTTTTATATTTTTCAAATTAATATATGTATTGTTTTTTTTTTTTTGGAAAATAATTTTTGGTTCAAATTAAAACCAAAATCATTTTATCTTTACTTTCTAAAATAATAATATATAATTTTTATATTATTATGTAAAACAAATTTTTATATTTTTCAAATTAATGTATGTATTGTTTTTTTTTTTTTGTAAAATAATTTTTGGTTCAAATTAAAACCAAACTCATTTTATCTTTATTTTCTAAAATAATAATATATAATTTTTATATTATTATGTAATACAAATTTTTATATTTTTCAAATAAATAAATGTATATTTTTTTTATTGTTGTATAATTAATTTTTTTATATATTCTTAATTAATTGATATGATATATATATATATATATATATATATATCTTTTTTTTATGTTTTTTGTATTAATTTTAAAACACAATAATTTTATCTTTATCTTTTTTTTAAGAAAAACATTCGTAATTTATGAATTATGAATTATAAAACACAATTTTCGAATTATGTTTTAAAATAATATACCAATTTTGTATTATTATTTCAAAGGGTGAGAGTAATATTTAATTAGGTGTAGTTAATTTCTTAATTAATTCAAAATAGTATTTTATAAAAATACTATTTTCTAAAATTATGAGTTTGTTCATATAAGATAATATTAATGCAAATAATGTAATACAAGATAACATTATAAATTAATTAAATTTAAGTTAATTAAAAACAATTATTTTATAATTAATGAGTTGTAAAATTGTAAAAAAAAAAGTACTAAGAAACGACAATGCCAAAAAGCGTTGCATAAAAGGTTGTAAAATTGAAAAAAAAAGTATTAAGAAACAACAACGCCAAAAAGCGTTGTATAAAGGGTTGTAAAATTGTAAAAAAAATACTAAGAAACGACAACGCCAAAAAGCGTTGCATAAAGGGTTGTCGTTTTGAAATAAAAATTCGCTCTACGACAACGCATCAAAAGCATTGCACAAAAGCGTTGTCTTTTAAAAAAAAGGCCATTTAACAACCCTACTAAAAAAGCGTTGTCGTATGGTGAATTTTTTTAAAAAAGACAACGCTTTTCGGAAAAAAGCGTTGTAAATTCCCAAAGATAACACAAATTCATGAAAAGCGTTGTTAAATGGGCGTTGTTGTATGCAAAATTTTTTGTAGTGTTTGAAAGGTATGCAAATAATAATTAAATAAAAACTAACTTAATTGAAGATGTAAATAATAATTAAATAAATACCAACTTAATTAAAGTATGTAAATAATAATTAAAATAAAGACCAACTTAATTAAATTTAGCTGTTGTTTTAGAAATGTTGATTAACAGTTGTATTAGAATGAGCGGGAATTAGTTGAGAATTGGCGAAATGTTGATTAACAGTTGTATTAGAATGAGCGGGAATTAATAGAGAATGAGCGTCATCTCCATTATCATGGAGCCAAATTATATTAGGATTAAAATAGTCATTTAATAATATTAATAACATTCCTAATTAATTTTTTTATTTTCTGCCATGACAGAATCTGTAGCACGTTCCATATATATATATGACATGTTTTATTTTATTTGTAAATTTATATATGCATTGAGTGAAATGAAATCTCGAGATGATGAAATAGATTGCAACACAATATTCGAACATTCATAATTTTTCTCATCCTTTAACACATCCATCATTAATGACAAATATTTCAATGATCACTTAATATTGTATCTTAAATTATTTTCTCATTTATATGTGTTTTAATGAACTTTTGTGCAGTTAATTGCAGTTAGTGAGCCTCGAATCCTAACAAAAATAATAATGCGATCTTCAGTCTTCACTTAATTTTTTTGTGACACCGTTTGATAGCATTTTCAAGAACTTAGAGCTTCATTTAAAATGGCGTTTTCTTCTACAAATATACTCCCCCCCCCCCTCCCCCACCCCACATTCATGCAGAATGTCTTCACCACCGAATTCATCGAGCACTTTTCATACCCTTCGCAATCCCATAGCCATGATCATAAGCCCTAAACCTAAGCAAGAATCTGCTCTATATTAATCGCTCTCATAGTAGGTATACACCCTTTCTATAGTTCCATGGTTTTTCTTGAAGTTGGTTAATTCGTATATTTCTTTATTCAAATATATCTTTGTTGATCATCTTGGCTATAAATAATATTTTTTGCTTACAATCATGGCAAAGAGTAAGGAATATGTATGTTGGGGTCTCGTTTTATTGGTTGTGATTCTTGGTTTGAGTGTTTGTGGTTTTGCAGCTGTTGAAGCCACTAGGGAAGGCAGTTTTCTGCATTTTGATGATGCTCATGAAAATGGTGTGAAGAATATGTTTGAAGAAGATGCTGATCATGAGGGGTTGACAGCTGGTGGATATAATAAAGATAAGGGTTTTGGTCCTCCCATGGGCGGTGGGAATGGGTTTGGATCAGGCTCAGGCGGTTTTGGTGGTGGAAATGGTGGTGGTGGTGGTGGGTTTGGAGGGGTGGGAGGTGGAGGAGGGTATGGTGGTGGTAACGGCGGTGGTAATGGATATGGCGGCGTAGGGGGAGGCGGCAATGGTGGCGGGTGGGGTAGCGGCGGTGGGGGTGGTATGGGCCAAGGTGGTGGTGGTGGAGGATATGGCGGGTGGAATAACGGAGGAGGAGGCGGCAGCGGCGGCGGTTCTGGTTACGGTGGTGGGATTGGCTCAGGCTATGGTTCTGGATTTGGTAACATTGGCGGTGGTGGCGGTGGCGGTGGCGGTGGCGGTGGCGGCGGTGGTTATGGCGGAAATGGTGCAACGTTTGGCAAGAATTTCTGAATAAATGGAGCCATTATGATGGGCTGATAATAAAGGATGATTTATATGATTAGTCTATCACTAGATATTTATCATCCTCCATTTTCCTAGTGAGTCAATTAAATAATATCATCATTAGTAGTATTGTATTAGTATAATATTATGATCAGTTGTGATAATAATTAATCAGAATTAGCTGATACTATAATCTTGAAAAAAGTTTAGTATATGCGCAGTTTAGCAAGCATGATATTTATTATATTGACATAAACATTAAATTAAAAAAAAATCGGTATATTTCAATCAAAACGGATTTTAAATTTCGAGTATTATTATTTTAATAAGTCAAAAGCTAAATCAGTATTTCACCAAATTATCGGTTGAATACTAAGCTGAATCCATGTTGAAGTTTCAATGATAATCATAATTAGATTGAATACTAAACTTAATTTGATATAAATTAAATGATAATCATAATTTCATAATGACATCATCAGGCAAGAAAATTAAGTCAAAGAGTGTGAAATCATTGAATGTATTTATTGAATGTGTATACTGCCAACTCCCAACTTCCCTGATCAGAGTCACTAGTAATCAATTTTTTATTTTTAAGTAAATAATTTTGAACTACAAACCCATGTGAGTAAATAAGAGTGATATGTTTAGGTTGCAGTTAATATCAATCATCCTTCTTGATTTGTCTCAGTCAATTTATTGATTTGTCTCGATGCAAAATTTAAGACAAAAAAAGAAAGTGTATTAGTGCAATTGAAGATATCTAAATTGATCAAGTGTCTTCCATTTATGGGCTACAAGTTGAATATATTATTTTAAAATTAAAACCAAATCAATTTTATTTTTTCCTTTGTCAAAATTTCTAATTTTCCTGTTATGGGTGGGTCTACCACTTTATTCTCTTGGAAAATCTTGAAATATAGACCACAAATTCATCTGGTGAAACCAGCTGTATATTGGGGGGGTGAGTGGGTTCATATATATATGATCATAATATAGTGTTACTTTTTTGACCATATAAGAAAAGCAAAACTCTAAACTTTAAATTATTGCTATAACCCAAATTCTAATTTATATTTTCTTAAGTTGGGTGCGAAAAATAAAATCTAGTGATATTTAATGTACATAACGTGATGATACTACAAAATGATATTTTAACATTCAATTTAAATATATTGATCAAATATACTCTAGAATATTCTAGTGATTACTAGTCAGTTTGACTACAATATAAGCCCCATTAAGTCTCTTGATAAGAATTCATGTTTTATCATTAATACTTGTCAATACAAAGTTAAATTTTTTAGTTTGTAATTTTTTATTAATAATTATCTGCAGCATAAATACAATTTTTGGTTACTTATGCAATTTCATTTTCCTTTATTATATCTGTCCTCTTCTCCAAATTAAAGCCTCACTGGCTCACCGTATCACAACAAATTATTATTTAAATAATTTATTTATTTTCCAATTTATATATCCCATTTATTGCCTACTCTCCACCATAAGGCCAGAGACGAGAGAGAGGAGAAACTCAAAGAAATAAAGAAATTAAATAAATAAAAAAAAGGGAAGAAAATCGTGCGAGAAGCCATGGGTGGAGGCAATGCGCAGAAATCAAAGATGGCTCGAGAGAAGAATATGGAGAAGCTCAAAGCCGCCGGAAAAGGTATCTAAATCTTGTCTAGGTTTTTTTCCATAATTTTGTATTGATTTTTTAGGGTTTTTTCCCCTTCTGATTATAGTTGGGATCGAGATGGTTATTATTATTTTTATTTTTGATTTCACGTCCTTCATCACGACCAACAATAGGTGGGGATCGAGTTTTTATTTTTTATTTTTATTTTTTTAAGGGTGGAGGAAGATAAAATTGAACTGATCAAAAGGGTATGTTTATTTCGTGTGCAGGAAGTCAGCTTGAAGCCAACAAGAAGGCTATGACCATCCAGGTTTATTTTATTTTATTTTATATTATTTAATTTAAAAAAACTCAGAAATTCTAATTTTTAGTTTATGTTAATCTCTGATTCACCAGTGCTGTGTTGATTTTGTTGGATTTGGGGTAAATTTCTTGCTGAACGATTTTGATGTGATGAATTAGCGAGGAAATACATTGGAAAGTGTGAATGAATAGTTTTCATTTGGGAGATAGATTAAAATATTCATGATTATTTTCTGTTTTGATGTTTTTTCCATGTGGATATTTTAGTAGACCAAAAACACTGATCTTGAGTGCAACATCTTCCGTAACACAACTGTGTAATGTTTTTACTTCAATATGAATCATGTTGGAATTTTTACACGAAGAAAAACTTAGTTTTTTAAACATGATTAACAACATGTGAAGTTTACTCTGTCCAATCAAATCCATCATGAAAGAAATTGAGCATAAAGGAAATTAGTGTTGATTTAGTGCAGGTTAATGGGGGAAATGGATGTCTGTAATGGATAGTGATTTCTAGTGGCATCTGATATTTGATCTTAATTCTAGAAATATATAATTTTGTAGTGTCTTCTAACAGGTATAGACCTGCAGGAAGAATCTTCGATTATTCACAAATATTGTCTTTGATTGAAGCTAAGAACATGAAACTGTTTCCTTCCATGTTCTATGACTGTGTGCATTTAAAGAATAGCAGGTTCCTTGATTAGTTCGTTTCCGAAAACCCCTGATTCGGTTTTTGTTAGTACATATTAGTAACTTTCTGAGAGTAACTATGTTGGATCGTGTTGCATATTAATATTAATAATGTAACTTTGAGATGAAAAACCCCTTAAGCTTAAAACATTACATTCAATCAACTCAATCAAATGTTGTGTCAGTAAACCATGTCCATTTTATATTTTTGTGGAGCAAAATGGCTTTAGAAATTTTGCTTCTGTAAATTGAAAACTACTATTAACCCATGATTGGATGTTAGTGGCCTATTGAAAATTACGGATCATAAACACCTCAATAAATTACAAAGAGAAGATAGAACAAAACTCTTTATTGACTGATTTGGAAAAGAAACCTTGTTTCCCATTTACCTTTTGTTGGTGAAATTGTGTTGAAAACCAATGTAAAGATTAATTTGTGTAAATAAACTCAAGTTGTGTTTGGATGGATGAATTTGAGAAAAGATTTAAAATTTATAGTAGGAATTCAATAATAATGTTTGGATTGATATGAATTTGAAATCCATTATTTATATTTTGAACTTTTTTTTTAACAATATGTGTGGATTTTGAATCCTCCATCCCGTCTTTCAAATCCCTCTATCCAAACATGAGGGATTTAAGGTGAGAGATTTGAAATTCATTGGTAGTGTTTGGATCAATATGAATTTGAAATTCATCACTTTCATTTTGAACTAATTTTTTAGTAATATGAGAGGATTTTGAATTCTCTCTAATTTGCGTGGATTTCAAATTTATTCAATTCAAATCTTGTATTTCAAATCTCTCATTCCAAATACCACCTTAGATACAGAATCGTAAAAGCCGCATGTCAGCTCAAGTTTTTTGTTTGACTGTGTCTTCAAACAAAACTTCTTTAATATCATTAGCTTCAACCCTAACAGTGACTATCTTCATCCTGAATTTTAGCGCTTTATAACATCTACTTATTCTAAATCGCAGTGTAAGGTTTGCATGCAAACATTTATTTGCACCACTTCGGAGGTGAAATGCAGGGAACATGCTGAAGCGAAACACCCAAAGGCTGATGTGGTTGCTTGTTTTCCCCACCTGAAGAAGTGATCGCTACGATGATCAAACATGGGTTTCAACTATATCCCTCTTCTGTCACTGTTTAGTTTGAAGCTGTTTCAGTATTTCCTACTGAGATGATGTCCTAAACTTTTGATGGTTAAATGTATTGAAACTCTATGGGATGGATACCTTCCCTGTCTGTTGTCTTCCCTGTTATGTCACTACTTTATTCTTTCTTGGTGTTCAATACTCGGTGTGTTCTACTCTATTTTAGTTTTTTGATGACTTCTCAAGACATTGCATTGTTTTAAGATAACTCATATGAATGCTATGCGAGATGTTATAAATTGTAAAAAGAATGCATGAACAACGAACAACCATTTCATTTCAGATATTCATGACGAAGAGATATCAGATTCTCTTTTGGATAGGTTTTTAAAAAGAGGTAGAATCCATCGGGTGTATGTTGTTGAATGCAACCAATATATAATTATGAATGCTACGTTATTTGTTTTTGAGAATGGGTGTCACTGAATTCACTAGTAATGTTTCAACACCTTGCTAAGTTATATAATACCTGAAAATCTTATATGAGATCGTTTTATAAAAATATTATGAGATTTCATAAGATTATATTATGACTTGTGGATTGATTCGTTTTATGGAATTAGATTTATTTTATATGAGGTTCACAAGAGATCTATTTATATATTTTCACTTTAAGCGGTATTTAAAAGTCATTTTAGTTTGGATCGCAGGTTTTATTAAGAGATTTGAAATTCAACAACTTGAAATGTGTCTTGTCAGATCTAAGGCATCCAAATCGTCAAATCTCATGCTTAGTTGATTAGCATAAGTTGTTGAGGATTTCGATATTATAAATAGAGAGGTCTTATGTGATCAACTTGCAATTTTTTTTTCACATGGGATAGTAGAACTTCATATTGGTCAGTTGAAGCTCAGTTGATATGTGTCAAAACTAGGGATGGGAATTTTCTTTCGGATATCGGGTACCCGACCCGATCCGTACGGGTATTACCCGATCGGGTCGGGTTTCATTATAATTTCATAAATTTTCGGGTATTTCGGGTTGGGTGCCCGCAAAGTTCGGGTAGGGGCGGGTATTACCCGATCGAGTTTTGGGTACCCGAATAAAGTTTAAGATTTCATCCTACCTTCTCTACTTAAATTCTCATTTCTCTTACTTTCAACGATAATAAGTTATTTTGTACAAGATGTGGATCTCTCTACCCGACCCGACGGGTACCCGAAAAAAGCGGGTATTTTCGGATGGCACTAGTCGGGTACCCGACCAAAACGGACACCCGATCTGAAAAAATCGAAACCTGTCAAAACCCGACCCGATCCCACCCCTAGTCAAAACCGTCAATAGTCAACGTGTATTAATATCGTTAATGAGGATTAACGCAGATCAACACAGCTATTCGTAATTTATGGGCTCATGATGAAACCTAAATTAATTCAAGTATAAGCCTAAACATATTATTCTAAGCCCATACGAAAATATTAATTACAAAACCCATCGGCTTAACTAAAATGAAAATAATATTCTAGGCCTGGCACACTATGATGTGTCTTTAAAAAATTAGGATAAATTTTATAATAACACTCAATTTATAGATTAGTTCTCAATCTTAGATCCGGATTTTAAAGTTTCTTAATAAGGAATTCAATTTAACATTTTTTCTCAATTCAAGACTTGAAATTTAGATTGAGTTCTCAATTGAAGACAAAATTTCATTTTCTTTTTTATTTATATTTATAAATGTATTTATATTTCAATATATATTTATATTTTGGATAAATTAAGTCAAGTTAATGTGCTTTAAGAACAATTTTCATCCAACTTATTTTAATTTATATGAAAAAAAGAAAGAAAAAATATAATTAATTTAATTCATAAAATATAATTTATATTAAATATTAAAATCGATTTTTCTATACTTTTATTCATAAAATTAAGAAAATAAAAGAATCTTAATTTTTTTAATTGCATTTATTATATATATATATATATAAATTAGTATATATATAAATTAATACAAGTCGGATGAAGATCATTCCAAAATTGCATGGACTTGTCTTAATTTATCTAAATTATAAATACATAAATTATAAATACATATTAAAATATAAAAAAATTATAAATATAATAAAAAAGAAAAAAAATTGTCTTGAATTGAGAACTCAATCTAAATTTCAAGTCTTGAATTGAGAAAAAATGTTAAATTGAGCCCCTTATTGAAAAACTTTAAAATCCGGGTTCAGAATTGAAATTAATCTATAAATTGGGTTTTATTATGATATTTATTCTTTAAATTAACATCAAGACTCATAATTGCGTAAAAAGTATGAGTGTGTCTCATGTGCACTTGGTGTACATGTAATTCGGGTCGAACCAACTCGGGTCGACTCGGATCCGTGTGTTTTTTTAATTTTTATTTATTTATTTATTTAAAAAAAAAAAATTTGGGCTTTAGGCCAAAACTTTTTATGTACAAATTTGGTGACTTTTATGTACAAATTTTGTGACATTTATGTATAAATTCTGTAATCTTTATATTCAATAACTTAGAAAAAAATGAAGAATTTTAGCAAAATTTATAATATTCGTATGACTTTTATGTATATTCATGTGACCTTTATGTACAAATATTCATACATTTATATACCTTTATATATTACATAAATGTATCAATATTTATACATAAAGGTCACATGAATATCACATAAAAGTATCTATGTACAAATTTTGTTGAAATTCTTCCTTTTTTTTTCTAAGTTACAACGCATAAAGTCACAACATTTATACATAAAAATCATAACATTTGTACATAAAATTCACCGAATTTGTATAAAAAGATCAAGACATAAAATAAAAAAAATTACAAATACGAATTGAATCGACCAGAATTACACGGATCTAAAATTTGTGCATGCACCAGGTACAAACAAGAATTTATCAAAAGGTATTAGGTTTGGTTGTCATTTGATAAGATACTTGTTCTTAAATTTGGGTATACTTCAGTTTTTGATTTGTTTGTTTATTTATTTAGGGTCGGTAGAGAAAACAATGGCATCGTCAAGGAAATTATTGAGCACTGACTGAAAATTATAATTTTAGTCGTGATTCATTGAAATGAGATTATTATCAAGCTGAAAATAATAATTTATGTCGTGATTCATTGAAATGATGATTGCTATCAAGCATAAGTATCCAATTTTATCTTACTTGATTCTCTACCTGATTCTTTACTTATAATTTAATCATTAATTTTTATTCACTTTTTGTGCAATCTCAAAATTTTATTAAAATTTGTATTTTGATATCACATTCCATTTTACTGTGTGTCTCTTTTCTAATGATTTGATACATACATACGACATGCATAGATGCGATTAATTGCACAAGAAAAAAGCCATGAAAATTTTATTATATCGCCATTCTAGCACGCATTTTCAATTTTTAAAAAATAATTATTAACTTAACATTGTTTTTAATTGATTTTTCAATGCGAACTAACGGATGAATCTACTAAATTTATTCACATTAGTTGTTACACTTTTGGTCCACAAATTACATTTGAAAATATGAAACATGAATAAAACAGTATTGTTTTGGGAATCCAAATTGCGAAGAAATTAAGAAAGAATATTGTGTCTTCGGTTCGATTTATTAGGACTATAAATATATGGAGTTAGAATGACAATATTTATTCACATTTCATTAAATTTTTTTAAATTGGTTGGACGCATGCACAAGTTTTTGCCAAAAAGTTGAAGACGTTTTTAATTGAAAAATAATGTTAAATTCCTAACTAAATTAGAAACTTATATAAAAATTGCAATTTAATTAAAGTTTGTGTTTCTGTTCCAACTAAGCGAATAATAGAATACAAGGTTTTGAGTGGAGTTTGATCAAACTTATCTAATATGTTTTATAAAATCCTATTTTTGGTCAGATCTATTGCAAATAATATGTATATATATCTTATATGAAATTGATGATATCATTATTATTATTATTTTCCAGAGGCATAATCAAGTTGGTAAGGTTTGTAGTGATGGGGAGAAATTATCGGATAATGTACGTGCAAACTCTATGTGGGTAGATTTTTATTAAAATATTCTATAAAAATATTGTGAAGGTTTATCCTAGGATCTCTTCCGACTGAAGCATATATGTTTGCCATTCAAATACATTCCTCTATTTGAATCTTATCTAATTGAAGAAACTACGGTCGGATGGGGAATTTTTCATCTCCCCTAATAAAAAATGATATCATCATTTAATAAAAACATGACATGTGATAATAATTAGGAAATGCAACATAAAACAACCTGTAATCTGTAGCCACTTGTCAATAACTATCCTTATCATGTCTGTTCAGTGCCTTTAAAACCCTATTTTTTCTTGCACTCAACAAACAAGAAAGAAAGAAGGGAGAAGTGATGAAACCAAAGAAAGAAATAGATGAAGAAAAGCATGCAAAGTTGGAGATGTGGGAATATGCTTTAGGTTTCACACCAATGGCTGTAGTAAAATGCGCCATTGAACTCGGAATAGCCCATGTCTTAGAAATCCACGGCGGAGCCATGACGCATGCCGATCTCTCCACCGCCGTTGGCTGCTCGCCGCCTATCCTCCTCCGCATTATGAGGTATGGTTAGGGACAATACATCATGAACACCAAAATTATATTAATTTGTACTCAATTATACTTCCTTGAACGTATTACAGCTAGATTCATATTTATATATTTAAGTATTAATAGACGTAGCCTAACAATAGGTACATCTCTTACCTTAAATAAGGTCTCAAGTTCAAAATCCCCACCTCTAATCGGAACTTAAAAAAAATGAAATTTATTCATATATATTTACTTTTGAAGATATATTATTTGTAAAATTTAAAAAAGTATTGTAGTATATATTCATATTGTATTTATATATTTAATTTTTACTAATGAATTCCTTATTACAAATTAATAATGATATTTCATCTTCCACTCTAATACTTTCATAAATACACATTATTTATCATTAAATATCTATAAAACTTTTAAGCTTACCAATAAATTAATGTTGTGTAGGATTTTATGCACATGAATTAAGAAAGTTGATAAAAAAAATTTGACTTATCCTTATTTAATTATAAATTATTATTTACAAATTTTCAATAATCATTTTATATCTCATTTAATTGATAGAAATAAATGAGGACAAATTTGATATTATGGAGGACAAATATTTTTTCTATAATCCTATAATTACACTTATTTGAGGATAAATTTTTTTGACTGAAACCACATTTATTTTCGAACAAGAGTATATATACCGATAACAACATTTACACGTATTTATCAAGAATAAAAGATGAAACACTCGTTAATATTTCCAACCAGGTACTTGATCCACAAACGTTTCTTCAAGCAAACAACACTCACAAGCAAAGAACCCTCCATTGTCTACACACAAACACCACTATCCAAGCTCCTCATCCCAAAAGGAGCAAACTCCATGGCTGCTCTAGTTCTTCTCGAAAGCACTCCCATAATGCTTGCTCCATGGCAGAGACTGAGCTCAAGCGCTTCAGAAACCGGAGCTCCGGCTCCATTTGAGGCCGAACATGGCCTCAATATATGGGAATTCGCTTCTGCAAACCCTAATCACAGCAAGCTGATCGATGATGGAATGGGCTGCGTTGCAAGAATGTCTATGGCAGCGATCATTGATCAGTATCCTGAGGCGTTTAACGGGATCGAGACGTTGGTGGATGTTGGTGGTGGCGATGGGACAACTCTGCGTACTCTGGTGAAGACATTTCCATGGATTCATGGGATTAACTTCGATCTCTCTCATGTTGTCTCTGTTGCTCCATTGTGTGATGGTGTTGAGCATGTTGCAGGCGACATGTTCGAAGTTGTTCCGAAGGCTAATGCTGTTTTTCTCATGGTACGTGTATCAAATGATATCATCATTTTATGTTTGTCGAAATTGAATGATTTTCAATTATATGTTTATTAACTAGGTGGTCTTGTCTGTCTGCATCTATATAAGATCCTACGTGATCTTTTATTAAACTTTTTCTTTTTACAGTTTATATTCAAAATAATCAACACAACTCATATATATTTAATGACATCACTAATTAACACATGTCATGCATTAAATATTATGAAATATGAAATGTAATACCAAATGTAAATTCAGATTGATATAAGATAGTGTATTCAAGATATTAAAGATAAATGAAAAATGGTATTTCTTTTGACAGTTTAAACTTTTAAATGATGGTGATTTAATTGCAAGTGGATTATAGTTGAAGTGTTAAAATAGAAGATGTAATATAATAGTGTTTGCATAAAGGAGCTCAATTGCTTTAGTAGTACATAAATATTGTTCAGTTTTACAAACTGTGTCCCTAAAAAAAGGAGTCATGTTTGTATAATTAAAAATATTTATACAATTAGGAGGAGAAAATTTTTTGGGACCATTTTATCATATTTATATTTGGCTATTGACTAATATAACCTTAGATATATAATTTATAATTAATATTCTGATGTAATGAATCTAAATATGCTCTAAATTCTTTGTGATAGTCTGTTCTACATGATTGGAGCGACAAGGAGTGCATTGAAATACTGAAAAATTGTCGAGAGGCTATTCAATCAGACACGGGGAAAGTTATCATCGTCGAGGCAGTGATTGAAGAAGGCGACGAGGATAAGTATAGCGACGTTCGTTTGGCTTTGGACATGGTGATGTTGGCTCACACGGAGAAAGGAAAAGAGAGGACTTTTAATGAATGGGAATATGTAGTGAAAGAAGCTGGTTTTACTAGGTTTACAGTCACAAAGCTTGAGGCCATTGTTTCTGTTATTGAGGCCTATCCATGACTCAAAGCTTCAATATGTGGCAACACACACAGACAATATCGTGTTTTGTTTCACTTTTATATTTATAATTATGTCGTCAATAAATAATCCTTTTGGTGTATATTGAATTTATGTTTGTATTGCGTATGATTTGATTTTGTTACATCTTTTGGGTTCAATTGAATTTTAGTATTGTTAAAAAGAAGTTCTCCAAAACTAGTCGTTAAATATCATTTTAGTCCAACTCATAAAACAATCCAATTTTAATTTGTTTTCCCTCAAAAGCCCCAGAGAGAGAGAGAGAGAGACGCATTAGTCTATTAAACAATAGCCCTCTTGCTGCAACATTATCACCAACTACAATGACATACTGAAAAAGGAGAGTGAAGAGCAACAAGATTGTAAAAGTCCCAAACTAGCATTTAAGTTACAATTGAGTAGAAGGTAGTAATGAGATGCACAATCTTTCACAATAATTAAAACTTCCAAGAATGTAAAGATGAACGAGTGAAAGCCCATTCTTTCTTTACCATCAAATCCAGCTTAGATCGACAAATGCTTCCCCCCTTCAGTGCAAGCTACTGCATCCGCATCCTGCTATTTTCAGCAGCCCTCACTTGGTTGAAGTACGGGTGAGCCTGAAACAGAACGAAGCGCTTTAGATAAATGCTTATAGAAGAAACTAATTATCAATCTTATCAAGAAAAGGAAAGAAATGAGAAGTGAAAGATAAAGAGAAGTGATGATATCACCATTGCTTCTTTGGCTGTAAGTCTGTCTTGATGATCATAACGGAGAAGCTTATCAAGAAAATCAATGGCCTGCTCATCACAATGTCAAACCAATAGAAATCAACAGCCATGTTCAGCGGAAAGTATTAGTAAGCGAAATAAAAAGAAATCTTAAAACAGGGTTGAAAGACTAAATAAACCTCTGGTGAAACGAGATGCTGATTGTCTGAATTAACAAATCTTGACCAGGGTTTCCTGCTGTGCCTGGGGAGAAGTAACAACAATAGATCATCACATCCCACAGTCATGTATAGAAAATAGGTACTGCAAGCAGTATGGTATAAGGTGGTTTTCCTTTTTATCGATCCATGAATTCCAGAAAGAAGCAATGGAAATCAGAGCAAGGGAAAATAATTTGCATTCAGTGGGATCAGCATGTTAACCAATTTTCTTGTACTTTTAAGTGGGCAATGGAGACAAAGCATATTTTTGAACTACCTTCCAACAAGAGCATCAAGTTGAGGATCCAGCTCAAGACGGTACTTATTTAGATATGCATTCAGCTCATCTGTACCAAGGACCTGTCATGTCAAAGGTCATACAAAGGAAAAAACAAATCTTCATATTTGAAAATCTACAACACGCTGCAAAACAAAAAAAGAGCCCTATGTCTGAGATGGATGGATGTCTCAAAATAATAACCAAGCAACCCCAATAAATTCTAGAATCTGATCATCAAAGCTGAATACAAGTAACAGATTACTTCACTGCTTATAGAGCATACTTTAATGCAAACTCTCAATTTCTTTTCAGGAAATAAAAGAAAGGCAAAGAAAATCTAATCTTTAATGTGACAGATTATTTCATATTTTATAATTTTAATGTAAAAATGGACCCGTTAAAAGAAAACCATCGATCTATGTTCCTGTAAAATGTCATGCCATTTATTACAAGAAAAGTATCAGTAGGAAATGCATTTCTAGCAATTACTACAAAGCCAGTTCTGCAACTTGCCCAATACTCATGTAAAGAATCTTCAATTCTTTCGAATGAAAAAAAAAGGGGGAGCTCCAATTGTTCAAAGACACACAAGGAAAACCAATTTACTCAAAACAAGTTAATCAAGAAGTAACCACTATTCTTTTACTTGTATGTGTGCATATGGTGCAGCCATCATATTGCAACGCCAGAGTGAAAGAATGATCTTAATTTTAACAAAATTATTAATCTATAATATTAATTTACTGAAGCTCCAGAAGCAATCATAAGCAGACAAATTAAAATATCCGTTTAAAAAAAAATTAATTAATTATCATCACATGGCAACAAAATGACTTCATGAAAATGTGGTGGATAATGGTAGGCAGAAGGAAGTAAAAACAAGTTATCTCAAAAATAATACGTATTCTTTGTCCTCCCAAACGAACTCTTCAAATATGGAAAGAGTAAATTATGCATTTAAAATTATATAATATAATAGTGAAAAAGAGCATGTTTAAAATTATATAATATAATAGTGAAAAAGAGCATGTGAACCCCAAATTCATGTAAACAAGTGAAGATAACAATGCAGCAGGATGACAGTATGCTGAAAATTACATGAAACTATTGAAACCATTAGAATTTACAGCTATCTTGGTTCAAGAAGATTTCCATGTGCAGTAGAGCACAGTGCTCAAAAATAAGATTTCCATATTTATGTGACATATATATATATATATATATATATATATATATATATATATTTGAGCATTAATTCCACTTTAGTGTGGAACTTTGCTGCTATATGTAAATGTGTCATTGTAAATCCATGTATTGAAATTATTTGGGAAAAGTATAAACATCTTACTGGAAAATGTAAAGACTTCAGTTAAGAAAAAAGAGGGTTTAATAAACATGCCACCTTGAAACATTTCAAATCCATTGGACGACTAGACAATAAATAAGAAATCTAGATAACTCAAATCGTCGGAATTAAAACTTTCTTTAAGCAGCTAAGTATAAAATTGAAAGAGACACAAGCAATAAAAAATCTTTGAGGGGAATGATCAGTAATTAGGATAAATAAGTAGGAAGTTTAAATAAAATTTCCAACAGAGATAGCTCATGCCAGAGTAAATACCTTGGCTATTTTGACGAGCTGATCTTGATTATCATGACCATAAAAGAATGGTTCTTTACGGAAAATCTGCAAGTTGGAAGAATATGAAAACTCAAACATCAATAAGTAACACAAATAAGGATGATGTTAAAGAACTGATTCTCACCATTCCAGCAAACATACAACCAAGACTCCACAAGTCCAGAGAGTAGTCGTAGTCTTGCAAGTCCACAAGTAGTTCAGGCCCCTTAAAGTATCTGAATAGATGTTATAAAGACAAAATGCCACATGTCCGAATATTAGATAATCATTTTCAGAATCAGTCAAACCTCACAGGCTAGATTTGGGATGACATGCTTTGATAACCCCCAACACCCCCCCCCCCCCCACAAAAAAAAAGAGCAAGAAAGATTAAAATTTAAGACCTTGAAGCAACTCTGACATTGTACTCCTTGCCTGGGTGATAAAATTCAGCAAGCCCCCAATCAATCAGCCGAAGTTTTCGCAACTCATGATCAATCATCACATTATGAGGCTTGACATCTCTATGCATTATCCCTTGTGAATGGCAATAATCTAATGCCTGTAATTTTAGATATATGATCTGTTAGACCAGGCAAGCAACCGACAAGCAACATCTAACACAGTTTGTGTAAAACTAAACAATAATACAACACTTATCACCCTAAATACATTCAGAATATCACCAACCAAAACAAATCAAAATGGTAACTGTCTAAGCTTAATACAGATCACCATCAGACTCTGTCCTACAGTGCAGATGCCACGATAAATACATGAATTAGAATTCAAGTTTAATAAACTACAGTAATTATCTAATTTGCATCAGAATGATTTAGAGCAAGAACAGCGCTTTTAGTATAGTAGACATATACTGAAAGTAGACTCCGGAACCGTTGCTCAAAATTGAAAGGCCAGATGCAAAACTTCCAAAACAAGCAATTCTTTGAAAGTTGAGAGAAGAGATAGGACCCCAGAAAAGGGGAACCTCAATAAATATCCCTATTATTCTACAACACAATATATAGTACCTGTCTGGAACATAATATGTCAATGTCGTAACTAAGTAGTTTTGATCACAGTCCCAAACCCTGGAATTCCATCATTCCATGCAAAAGTTGTACATAAATTTTATGAGTGTAATGCGAAACTTAAATACAAGCATGCAGATGTATCTTCCAGATACCTGAACAAAGATTAATTCTACATTTTTCATTTGGGGTGTTTAATCAATCATAAGATGCTTATTAAGGTCTAACTACCTTTAACATGCTCACTGAAATTATAGAATCAAAATATTGAAGAACTTATAGATTTGGGACAGACCAATTCTCTCCAGATGGAGTAACAACACATATTTGCCATTATCACACAACAGTGAATCTATACTTCCATCGCTCGAACAAGTTCTCATCAAGAAGAATTCATTTATGTAACCAACCCATAAAGAAGCTGCATAAACTGACAAATGATAATTAAAGGAATACAAACCAAAACCTAAGAAAAGTTGCAAAATGATAAAGGAAATCACATAAATATATGAATAGGTTAGCAATAACAGATAAGTAGACCTTGAGAAGCTCGTATATGTAGTAGCGTATATCATAATCTGTCAACGTTGGGTACAAGACTTTAAAATCAGTGCTGTTCACATATTCAAAAACCAAGCTAGGGGTCTTTGAATGCTGATCTCTAACTATATCTAGCAGCTTCACAATATTTGGACCTCCACAAAGATTTTGAAGTATCTTTATCTCCCTCTTTATCTGCACCAATGAACAAAAATATCAGCAAGCCAGAATACATGCAACAAATATTGTGATGGAAAGGTACTGATACTGCATATGCCCAGTGGATACTCAGTTGGAATTTTGTGCGAGGCATTATTTATCTCCTGGATACGAAAATTAATACTTATAAGCTTTACCTGAACAGAAGCAGACAAGTAGAAAGATATATCCGCATATTCAAGAAGTATCGTTATGCCAGCAATAAGTTATAGAATGCTTTTTCAACTACTTCCAGCATCACAATCAATGCAATGAGATTCCGGACGTAGTCCATGAACAAATACTTTACTTGTAGGAGGACAAAAAATAATATATCGTTGACATACGGCCATAAATCCTTAATTAAGAAACAATCATATAATTTTAATAAACCCCTGAAGGGATATAAGGAAAAAGAGATTAAAAGACATAACCAATGTAGAGATAGATTGGTGTCCATGCTTACACAAATATTGAGATTACTGACATAAGTTCTCATAAAAGCTTTTAAGTAATTGAAATTACATATCAGATGTACTATGATGCCTGACCATCATTGGCCAAATCAAGTTCGAAAAACAAGGTGAAATATCAACTCTTCTTTCTGTGATGATGCCCACAAAATAATCAGAATTACCTTCTTCTTCTTGACTGGTTTGAGAATTTTGATGATGCATCTTTCATTGTTTGTCACATTTATACCTTCAAAGACCTCACTATATTTTCCCCTTCCCACTTTCCGAACAACTTCATAATCATCTTGATCACTGAATAGACAAGGAAACATGGTGTCAAACCACCAATTTAAAACAAGTGCACAAACAAACAATAGCCTCTACAAGCACAACTACAGTACCCAAAATCAATCAAGTGACAAATCCACCTAGAATTAGAAATCAAAACTATAGCTATCAAAGATCCTAGAACCAACATCATTTATTTCATCTCTCTTTCCCTTGGATTTATACACATCAAAATGTCCACCCACCCACTTAAAAAGGGGCAGTAAGATTTGTTCCCTTTATGTAAAAGAACTAGCTCTAGCAGGTGACACTCCAAAGAGAACCAAAGGAAACCAACTCCACTTGTTATCTAGGCAGGTCACTTCATCTCAAAACAACTAAACTCATATGTCCGGTGTAACTTGTAGGATCAATTCCTAAACAACCTTACTGGGATAAAACACACATACACCATTGCCCAGATCTTATTTGTATTTTCGACCAATTACAGTTACCCAAGAATGCAAAATTGTGTTCATAATTCAATATCTACAACCTCACCACGTTTAAAGCATTTCATAATAACTCCCAACAAAAGCTAACTCTGAATTCAACTTCAACAATAAAAAACTTATGCATAGAAAATTCATCAACAAGAAAAATAAAAGAAATAAAACAAATAATTAAAAATTGGGCATAGATAGGTGTTTATACCCCCATTGAACGGTGAGAGACTCGTAATCCCAGTAATCTCGAGGGCGATGAACGTTGATGTCAGCGTAAACTCGAGCTTGCGACATCACAAGCTTCGATTTACCGCTCGAGGAATTTTTCCAGGTAGAGATTTCGTTTCTCAACGGGACTCCTATTTGTTTGTTTTTTTTTTTTTTCCTTCCTCTATACTGATGATTGTACGAACTGCAGCAGTGATACCGTGCGGTGAAAACTAGAGGAGACTTTAATATTCGGCCTGGGCCGCCTGGCGCGACAATATATTGGGCCTTTGGCTATTGGCCCGTTATTCGGCCCATTTGTGCTTCATTGTATACTTTGAGCACCCACGTCAAGTCATTAAAAGCTCATTAACATTTAATTCCATGAGAGCATTACTAATACCACTCTTTGCTTATGTCATTAAAATCTCATTGATATTTAAATGAAGGAGTAATTTAATACGCCTATTTGCTCGGAATTAGATTGTCTATTTCAATTTTGATGTTTAATATTACATTTTTTCTTTTTAATTCACGTCAAGTGTTAATGAATAATGTTATTTTTACATTTGATATATGGTGATTATTTTCAATTACAAAATAAAACATTAAAGTGGAATAAAAGATCAAGTAGTGGTGTCTGATGTTGCTCCGGTTTAACGTGCGTCTTCTCGAAATCAAAAACTCGAAATTTCGAACAGTCGGATCCAACGAACCTGTAAAACAGACACCGGGAGGGGTTCCCGGCGTAGGGACTCCGACGCTCAAGTCAGTCGAAAAGCTCTGAAATCTCTCAAGTAACGTAATCTCTCAATTTTGTGTATTGTGTGTGTAAAGTGTAAAAAGACAAGGATATATATACTCCCTGATACTTGTTGCAGTAGAAATAGGAGTCCTGGTTGTGTTGGACGTAGGAGTCCTCCGGAAATCAAGGGTTAGCTCGATATCAGCCTAAAAATCAGGGATATGGGTAACAAACCCGTGAAAATAGCGGGTAGTTAAGATCACTTCGCTTTCACATCATTCAGTTCGTAGATTCTTATCCGAGCTAATGTAGTTCGCCGGGACAGAAGTAGTTCGACCTGCACTAAGAAAGACATCCGGTCTGGATAAGTTCGGTCGTGTTCAGTTCGGTTCGGTTTGAGGCATTCAGTTTGATCACATCAGTACTCCCCCCCTTTTCGCAGTGTATGTAATACACTGGGGAGGTTAGCCAAGGCGGAGGTAGCTCGCTAAGGCGGTGACCGAACTAAACTAACGCCCCTTCCCGAGGCGAGATGTCTTTTCCATGTCTTTTCAGCTTCCATCGCTCTATTCGCACGACACGTGGCGAAAAAAACTGTTCCCGCCCAAGATCCTTTTGTTTTCCGCCGTTAGATTTCACTCCATCCAACGGCGGACAGGTCGCGCCTCTTCGGTTTTTCCCCCCAAAATCAAGATCTTTCTCCCTATATATATGTCATTATCGTCATCTCTAAAACACTTTCGTGATCCTCCACTGTAGACGTTCATCTTCTCCGATCTTCTCCTTGATTTAAGTTTCTTCTCTCAATCTCAGGTACCCTTTCCTCTCTTTCCTAATCTTTATTGTATCAATGGCATCTTCTACTTCGGAAAAATCTAGAAGGAAGAAATCTGTAGAAGATGCCTTCTCTTCTACCAAGGTCACTCCGACCCACACTGTATTTTTAAGCTCACTGATGGTGGGGGCTATACGGTGGTGATCCCGGGTCCTGAGGATCGACCTCATCGCGCTCCACCTGGGCATCAGACCTGGTTTCTAAAACAGGTCACCCTAGGTTTAGTTCCTCCCATTCATCCCTTTTTCTTAGATATTAGTGCGGAGTTCGGGATATGTCCGAGCCAACTCCACCCGAACTCCATTAGTTATATAGTTTCTTTTTACATGGTGTGTAAATGGATGGGGGTCGAGCCCTCTGTGACCCGTTTTCGATCTTGCTTCGTGCTAAAAAAATTCAATCCTTTTCGCTTCTATTTGAGTCCTCGGAGTGGTGCGAGGCGAGCTTATTTCTTATCTCCTGGGGATGATAAGATCAGCTCTTGGAAGAAACATTATTTTTTCGTGAAAGCGCCGATAAGTCGGCCTTTTCGTTCGCTTCCTTGGGCCCAGCGTTCGGGTCAAACTGACCCCGCTCCTGCCCCAGATCACCAAATTACCGCCCTGAACGAAATTTTTGCAAAGGGTTGGTTCGACATTGCCAAGCTGAGTTCTTGTACCGAGCTGTTATCTTTTTGGGGGTTCTATCCGAACAGCCAGATCCCTCCTCGCTTTGACCTAGGTCATTGTTACTGCATTCTTCTATAGATCGAACTGATTGTTTTGTCATCTGACCCTGTCCGTTCTCTTTTGCAGATCTCACAATGAATCGGTTTTTCTCCATTACGGAAGATGCATCTGACGAGGAGCGAGCTCCGATCTCGCCTGCTCAGCACGGGGTAGATCCTCTCTGGCAGCTGCTTTCAAACAGGCGGAGGAAACTCGTCTTGCCGAGCTGGCTGGTAGGGCTCCTGGCTCCTCTGTCGACATGATTCAAGAGGAGAGCGTCCTCGCTTCTGTTCCGGACCCCATTCCAGAGTCCTCTGCTCCAGCTGTCACTGCGACCCTCATCCCTCGTGGCCCACTTCTCATCGCAGCTCCTTCCTTTCGACCAATCGACCTGACTGAGGAAACTAGCGAAGCACCACTGGCTCGAACTCCTTCGTCTAAAAAGAGAGCATCTTCCAGTTCGCGAGCCTCCCTACCGAAAAAGGTGCCAGCAGGTGAGGCCGTCGCAGGGGGTCCGTCGGAGACCGAAAGAAAAACAGCGGGGGGTGAAGAGGAGGAAGATGCGGAAGAGAAAGAGCTGCGGAAGAATCTGTCCCGCCTAGTAAACGCCCAGAAATATTTCGTAGGCTATGCGAGGCAGGCTCTCCGTCGGAGAGACGAGCTGCTGGAGAATCGAGTGCGACTGGAGGAGGTGATCGAGGAGAAGAAGACTCTAGAGAGTGATCTCTCAATCCGCTCCGAGGAGACTGATAAGTTGTCGGCCTCGCTGGAGCAGGTCCAGGTCGATCTGGCGATGGCTCGCTCGGAATCTGCTCGAAGAGAGGAGCTATTGCTGGCGAAGGAGAAGTTCGCCATGGAGAGACATGAGGCCTTTGTTCGGGTAGAGGCTGAAAATCGCCGGCTGAAGGAGGAGCTAGAGGAGGAAAGAAACCCGCGAGCTCGTTTTGGAGAGGAAATGCGAGCCGAGGGTTTTCAGGCTGGGGTTGCTGCAGGCTACTATCAGTTCGCACAAAGTCCAGAGATGGAGCTGATAGTTGCAGAATATCGCGACCGGCTTTTTCATCAACTCTGGAATTCCACTCTCTTTCTCTCCAAAGCGGCTCCAATGGCAGAGGCTTATTTTAAAGAGGGAATCCGCTTGCGCCAGGAGGAAGTAACGGAGATTGTTCGGCGTTTCCAGGAGGAGACTGGGCAGACATTACCGGAGCCCGTCCTTCGATACCGCATTTCCTCCCTGTTCAAAAAGCTAACTCAGACTTTCCCTATTCCTCCCGGCTGGCAAGGGGATCCGAACGAAGACCCAGCAGCGGAATGGTGGGCCGGGTACTTGGAGTAGTCAATCAAAGATGTTCTTCCTACTCCTCCGAGTGTTGGTTGGGCTAACCTTCAGTCCGGTGAGGCCATTCCGAGCCAGGTTGCCGACCTGCCCGAGGAAATATTTGCCCCTCCGGCTGCTTTGCCTTCAGTCAGCGAAGCTCCTACTCCTGTAGTTCCCTCCGAGGGTCCTTCTGATACTTAGTTTTTCCTCGAAAGTTTGTAATAGTTTAGTTTTAGCAAGACTTTGCATAATGTACCCAATTTTTCTGAATACTATTGGATATCATTTGGTGTTTTTTCTCGAGTTTCTTTTCACAATGTAGTTTAAAATAATCAATCTCGTTTAGTTCGATCCTTAGGAAGGTTCAATTGATCAGTTCCATCGATCAACCTTTCTAAAGAGAAATCATTTAGTTCGATCCAAGGAAGGTTCAATTGATCAGTTCCATCGATCAACCTTTCTAAAGAGAAATCATTTAGTTCGATCCAAGGAAGGTTCAATTGATCAGTTCCATCGATCAACCCTTCCAGGGAGAAATCATTTAGTTCGATCCAAGGAAGGTTCAATTGATCAGTTCCATCGATCAACCCTTCCAGGGAGAAATCATTTAGTTCGATCCAAGGAAGGTTCAATTGATCAGTTCCATCGATCAACCCTTCCAAGGAGAAATCATTTAGTTCGATTCAAGGAAGGTTCAATTGATCAGTTCTATCGATCAACCCTTCCAGGGAGAAATCATTTAGTTCGATCCAAGGAAGGTTCAATTGATCAGTTCCATCGATCAACCCTTCTAAGGAGAAATCATTTAGTTCGATCCAAGGAAGGTTCAATTGATCAGTTCCATCGATCAACCCTTTCAAGGAGAAATCATTTAGTTCGATCCAAGGAAGGTTCAATTGATCAGTTCCATCGATCAACCCTTCCAAGGAGAAATCATTTAGTTCGTCTTTCAAGAGATAATACGACTTTTTGAAACAGAATTATAAAGACACAACCATTTTAACGTGGTTCGGCCATATCAGCCTACATCCACGAGCCCGATACCGACTTATTTTATTAAATTGACAGAAATTTTAAAAAAGTAATTGTACAAGAGTAGCGTACTACGCATAAAATTTCTTCAGATGGCTCACATGCCAAGGTCTTGGTAGTAATTTTCCTTCTCCATCGATCAGTTCGTAAGATCCTCCTGAAAGAATCTTGGATACGGTGTACGGTCCTTCCCAAGTAGCATCCAATTTTCCAATATTGATCAAGACATCTGATTGCCTTAGAACCATATCGTCGATCTGGAACTCTCTTTTCTGGACTTTTTTGTTAAAAGCCGCTTGAACCCGCCTCTTGTAAAACTCACTTCGAACTCTAGCCTTATCTCGGAGCTCGTCCAAGAATACTGAATCGATCTTGATCAGTTCCTCGTTCTTTAGAGGGTCGAAATTTGTGATTCTCAGCGCTTCTCCTTAGATTTCTGCTGGGACGACGGCTTCCATTCCGAATGCCAAACTGAAAGGGCTTTCTCCCGTCGTCCATCGTGATGTAGTTCGATATGCCCATAATACCGATGGTAGTTCGTCCACCCAATTGGATTTTTCTGACTCTAGTCGCTTTTTCAACCCGTCCAATATGATTCTGTTCACCACTTCGACCTGCCCGTTTGCTTGAGGATGAGCTACTGCAGTGAATACTTATAAGATCTTCATCTCTTTGCACCACTCGATAATTCTCTTTCCACGGAACTGAGCTCCATTGTCTGAAACCAAAATTCTTGGTAAACCAAATCTGCAACAAATATTTTTCCAAATGAAATGGATCATTTCGGCCTCGGTGATCTTGGCTAATGGTTCGGCTTCGACCCACTTGGTGAAATAGTCAACTGCCACTACTACGAACTGCTTGCTTCCTTGAGTTTTTACGAAAGGACCAACGATGTCGATTCCCCATCTGGCGAACGGACACGGCGAACAGATAGTTAACATATCAACGGCAGGTGTATGAATTCGCCATCCGTGTTTCTGACAAGCTTCGCATCTTCTAACTATTTCGTTCGCGTCATTCTTCATTGTAGGCCAATAAAACCCAGCTCGTACTATTTTTCGAGCCAAAGATCTGGCTCCGGCGTGTTCGGCACATCCCCCCTCATGGGCTTCCTCCAAAACTTTGATTCCTTCTTCTCTGGATAAACATCGGGCATCTGTCGTCAGGAAGGTTTTTCTGTACAAGGCCTCTTGCAATAGATAATAAAACCGAGCTTGCCTTTCTATCTTTTCTAATTCCTTTTCTGTTCATTCTTTCTTGCCTTTTAAAAAACATATAATTGGAGTTCTCCAATCCGAACTCACCCCGTCATCAATGCTCATTACTTCTTTCTCTCTTTCCACTCCCATTACTGTTATAGTCCTCTGCGAGCAATCTTTCAGCGAACTGCCTATTTTAGCAAGGAAATCTGCCTTCTGATTTTCACTTCTGGGGATCTGCTCAATTTCAAGTTTCTCGAACTTGCTCTCCATTTCTCTAATCTTTTCTACATACGAACTCATCCGATCTTCTTTGACTTCACATCGGTTTTGCAACTGTTGAGTTACTAACTGTGAATCAGACTTGACCGTCAGATGTCGGGCTCCAACCTGTTCGGCTATCTTTAAACCTTGTAGGAAGGCTTCGTACTCAGCTTCATTGTTGGAGGCTTTGAACAAGAATTTGACAGCGAACTGTAGCTCATCTTTTTCTGGACTGATTAATAAGATACCAGCTCCAGCTCCTCGACGAGAGGAGGATCCGTCAACAAAGAGTTCTCATTCTTTCTTCTCCTGAATTCTGGTTGTCTCTTGTATGAAATCTGCCAAAGCCTGACCTTTAATCGTCGTTCGTGGTTCGTATCTAATGTCGAACTGGCCTAGCTCGTCGACCCACTTAACCAACTGGCCCGAGGCCTCTGGCTTCCCCAAAATGGTGCTCAACGGATGGTCAGTTTGCACTACAACTGTATGACTCAAAAAATAGGGTCTCAATCTTCTGGCCGCAGTTATTAGTGCATATGCTATTTTTTCAATCTCCGTATAGCGTATATCCGCATCTTGAAGGACCTTGCTGACGAAGTATATTGGGAACTGGTCCTTGCCTATCTCCTTCACCAGGACCGAACTAACAGACTCTTCTCCGACTGCTAGGTATATTATCAGCGGTTCTCCTTGGGCTGGTTGTTTCAACAAGGGAAGCGTAGCAAGAAAAACCTTCAGATCGTCGAACGCCTTCTGACACTACTCGTTCCAGCCGAACTGGCTACTTTTCCTGAGAACTTTAAAGAAAGGTAATCCTTTGTCTGCCAATCTGGAAATGAATCTACTCAGGACGACCACACGACCAGTTAAGACTTGCACTTCTTTTATAGTCCGAGGAGCAGTCATGTTTTGTATAGCTTGGATCTTGTTGGGATTGACTTCGATTCCCCTTTCAGTAACCATGTAACCCAAGAACCTCCCTGCTTTTACTCCGAAAGAACACTTCGCAGGATTCAAGCGCATTCCACTTCTCCGAATGGTTGCCATGGTTTCCCTTAAGTCCGCAGGATGTGTGTTTGCTTTAACACTTTTTACCAGCATATCATCCACATAAGCTTCCATGTTTCGACCTAACTGATTGGCAAACATCCTGTCCACCATCCTTTGATAAGTAGCTCTGGCATTTTTTAAACCAAAAGGCATCACCGTGTAACAATATGTTCTTGTCGAAGTGATAAATGCCACGTTGGGTTTGTCTTCGGGATGTAACAGAATTTGATGATATCCCTGTGCTGCATCCATCATACTGAGCAGTTCGCACCCTGCAGTGGAATCGACCAGCTTATCGATCCGGGACAGCGGATAGTAATCTTTAGGGCAAGCTTTGTTGAGATCGCGGAAATCAATGCACATCCGCCACTTGTTCCCTGGTTTGGGTACCAAAACAACATTAGCTAACCACCGCGGGTATAGGATTTTTTCGATGTGTCCGATTTCCAACAGCTTCTGGACTTCTCTCTCAATGATTTCATTCTGTTGTTCTCCGAAATGTCTTAACTTTTGCTTGATGGGTCGGACTTCGGGTTTGACATTTAATTTGTGAACGGCCACATCTGAATCTATTCCCTTCATATCTTCTGGTTTCCATGCGAACAAATCCACGTTCCCTTTTAATACTTCTATTATCTCCTCCTCGACCTGCTTGGTTAGGTATCGACCAATGCGAATGGTATGACCAGGTCGCTTCGGAATTAGTTCGACGCTCATTAATTCTCCTTCTTCGAACTCAGTCGTGTTCGCTTCTCGTCCCTTTTTGTGACTAATATCTCTTTCTCGATCAACATTATCCCTTTGTTCTGAACTCCGCTTTCGGGACTCCAACTGACGAACTGCAGTAACATAGCATCGTCGAGCTGTCTGTTGGTCTCCATGAACCCTTCCTATACCCAGGATCCGGCCCTGATCATTCTCGATAGGAAACTTCATCATCAAATGTGCTGGCGAGATGATTGCTGCGTAAACACCCAAAGATGGTCGACCTAATATAACATTATATTGAGAGGGCGCATCGACCAATAGGAAGGTTATAGTCCTGTTTTGCTTCCATTCCCCTTCTCCTAACACCATAGGTAACTGCACCTTGCCCAGAACAGCTACTGCTTCTCCAGAAAAGCCATAAAGGGAGGTTTCTACTGACTTCACCTCCACTGTCGACCTCATCTTCCTGAAACAATCCATGAACATGATATCCACGGAACTTCCTGTATCCACAAATATCCTCTTAACCTCAAAACCTCCAATTTTCGCAGAAATCACTAGTGCGTCGAACTGGGGACTTTGGATGGCAACCTTATCACGAGCTCCGAACTCTATCACAACGTCATCAAAGATAGTTTGAACCTCAATATTCTTTTGCCGGACTGAATTTAACCTGGCCTTGCGAGCTCTATTAGAGTCCCCATCAGTAGGGCCTCCGATGATCATGTGTATTGTCGGCCTTTCCTCTCTTGCGGGCTCATTATGTTGTGGATTAAGTGGAGGAGGAGGTAGTTCGGGCTGTTCTCGTCTTCTATCTCTTCTTGGCCCTTGCCGGCCATTTCGGTTGTCTCGTTGTTCGCGTGGAGGTTGCCGAACATATCGGGCCAGTTTGTTTTCTCTAATCAATCTCTCAAATTCATCTTGCAGATGCCAACATTCATCCGTGCTGTGACCATACTCGTTATGGAACCGACACAACTTCCCGCTACCATAGGTAGGTGGCTTTTTAGGATTCGGACTCCAGGTTGCTGGCCATTTTAATTGGGGCAGATTCCAGATTTCCATTAACACTTGTTCGGGTGGAATCGTCAATGGCGTGTATCGTTCATATTGTCTTCGACCTCCTCTGTTGTCTCTTAAGGGCGGCGGTGCGAACTTGGTTTGGGATTCTCCGAAGTGTCGCTTTCTCACGTTTTTCTGTTCTCGTGCTCTGTTCGGTCGGATGGAGCTCTCTCCTTTCTTCATCCGAACTGCTTCTTCTAAATTGATATACTTAGTAGCCCTCTGTAATAGATCGTCAAAATTCAGGGGGGTCTTCTTCACTAGAGAGGTATGCAGATCACCCTCTCTCAATCCTTGAATAAATGCGCTGACCACCAGATCGCCTGAAGCCTCCGGGGCCTCCAGGACGGCATCTGTAAATTTTTTGACATAGTCTCTCAACGTCTCCTCTGTTTTTTGTCGAACTCCGAATAACGTCTGAGCGGATCGCTTCTGCTTCCGAACACTGGCGAACTGATGTAAGAACATATCTGACAGCTGCTCGAAACTGTGAATTGTCCCGTCGCTTATCTGACTGAACCAAGTCTGAGCAACTTTGGTAAGGGTAGTGGCGAACACCCTGCACTTAATCCCTTCTGAGTACTGGTGTAAAAGAGCGGTGTTTTCAAATCGACACAAATGCTCCCAAGGATCAGCAGTGCCATCATACTCGAAATTAATTGGGCGAAAAGAGACAGGCAGCTTGTCCTTCATGATTAGGTCCGAAAAAGGATTTCCCCTTGAGTTTCGCGGAGCCTGACGAGTGTTCTGATGGGCTTCTCTCCGCAGTTCAACAACCTCCTCCGATGGATTGGTGCGTTCCCATTTTTGACCCCTGGGCTGGTCGGAACGACTTTCCCTCTCGTTAGCTTGTGACTTGTCTTCTGGCTGATTCTTCTCTATTTCAATTTCCGTACCCTCAGGCTGTCCTTTGACATGAGCAGTCAAGGCCTTTTGAACTGCCGCCGATATCAAACCGGAAAGCTCTTCAGGAGTCAAAGTAATGGTGTGGGGAGGATTATCCGGGACGGTGTTTTGGCTGTCCCCTTCTTCCTCACGATTCCTCGATGGTTCACCCACCTCCGTTCTCTGCGTTCCTTTAGTGTTTACCATATTTGCTCTCAACGTCTTCTCTCAAAAGTTTCCCACAGACGGCGCCAATTGATGTTGCTCCGGTTTAACGTGCGTCTTCTCGGAACCAAAAACTCGAAATCTCGAACAGTCGGATCCAACGAACCTGCAAAACAGACACCGGGAGGGGTTCCCGGCGTAGGGACTCCGACGCTCAAGTCAGTCGAAAAGCTCTGAAATCTCTCAAGTAACGTAATCTCTCAATTTTGTGTATTGTGTGTGTAAAGTGTAAAAAGACAAGGATATATATACTCCCTGATACTTGTTGCAGTAGAAATAGGAGTCCTGGTTGTGTTGGACGTGGGAGTCCTCCGAAAATCAAGGGTTAGCTCGATATCAGCCTAAAAATCAGGGATATGGGTAACAAACCCGTGAAAATAGCGGGCAGTTAAGATCACTTCGCTTTCACATCATTCAGTTCGTAGATTCTTATCCGAGCTAATGTAGTTCGCCGGGACAGGAGTAGTTCGACCTGCACTAAGAAAGACATCCGGTCTGGATAAGTTCGGTCGTGTTCAGTTCGGTTCGGTTTGAGGCATTCAGTTCGATCACATCAGTGTCGGACCGTTGATGAATAGAATAATAGATACCCCACCCTAGGTAGAGTTAGTGAGCCGTGCAATCAGCGATCATGGCATAACAAACGGTAGACCATAGGTTGGCCCAACCCAATCATCTCGTACTAGGGTTGGCTCCCCGCAGTTCTCCCTTTAACACCACTGTTGATAGGAACCGAACTGTCTCACGATATTCTAAATCCAACTCACGTACCACTTAAATCGACGAACAACTGAAATCTTGGGACCTTCTTCAACCCCAAGATGTGATGAGTCGATATTAAGGTGTCAAACGATTCCGAGGCATGCCATGCTCAACTTGCTTTATTTTTTGGATATGCTGACAAGTGACAGAATTCAAATTTATGGCCCTCTGTAGCACAAAATAGATGTGCTGACTAGACTGTACTATACCTCATCTCACCATCCTGAAGCATATAAATCCACCAGATCGATGAAGACGGGAAATAATATACTACAATTAGTTAAATTGATAGAACCACCTCCTTTTAAAAGAACTTGAATAATTGGGGAAATAAAATGATTTTTGATTAAAAAAACTCATTTATTGGACCAATACAAGTGGAATTAAAGATCAAGTAGCATTGTAAGAGAATAAAATATTTTAAATTTGATTTGATATTTGAATCAAAAAAGAACATCTGAATTCTAAAAAAGTGAACAAAAATTAAAATAAGAATATTGGTTTAGATTCAAATATTATTCCAATACGTAGGAGTATAATAATATTTGATTAGAGTATTTTTAATATTCAAATAGTTATAATTTACATGTATTAATTTGATAGAATATTAATATATATTTCCATAGATATATTTATTCACAAAATATTTTAAGTTTTTTTTTTTTTTTTATGAGTTAGAGGAAGTGGAAGAAAGGAAATAAAGATTAGAAAATTTATGTGATCAAAATTCGAACTCTTGTCCTCTAAGTCTGTTTCTTTATAAAGATGTGGTACTACTTGAGCTACAAAACTCGTGGTAAAATAATGTCATGCGAAACTCTCAACATTTGCAATCTCAACCTTGTGGGTTTTCAAATACATATTAAATTAATGTTTTCTAAAGATCTTCACGGAGTAAAGAATCGCTCAATCATTTGTACCATATATTTAACTCTCTGGCCATGAGTTATTAATAAATTTTGAAGCTCCAATGAAGACAGTAAACAACTAACACAAGTTAGAAAAATAGTCTAGATGTTGATGAGATAAAACAAGAAATGTAACATGATCTAATACCCTCAATTTTGTGTTGTAATTTTGTGAGTTAGAAATTGGAATTGTCAAATATCAGATTAAGAGAACGATGCAAGAAAAAAGTTGAAGACAAAAGTTTATGCACATGGAAAAAATACTTAGAAATCGCAGAACTATCAAGTATTCAAAACGAGTAAGAAAAACAATTAATCAGGGTTTAATCACAAAAGATTTTAGTTATGTTTAAATTGTAACTGAACTTAGCAATTGTATGTAGCTATAAAAGTTTGAAAACTCAAGAAGTTTATACAAACCCTAGTAGTATCGTTTCTTATTTAGGACCAACACCCTGTCACTTTAAAACAATATAGTGAGTTAGGTGGATTAAATATTATAAATTTTGGAATTATAGGAGTAAAAGAATTAATAGACAAATGACTGAAAATTTAAGTAAAAACTAATTATTCCTATAATTAATTAGAGTTGATTAAAAAAAACATGCATCTCTTCTTCTAAAAATATATATTTTTTAGTCATTTACGTTGATCTCAGGCTTGTTCTAGATTTTAGAAAAGTACTTTTATATTCATTATATTGCAAAAATAATTTTTTAGTCCTCCAACTTAAAGCAATTGAATTTTTTAACAGGCTAATGATGATTTACTCAAATTATGCACGATAATTATCGATTCGATTCTATGATCAGCTGATGTTGCAAAGTATTTTTTCCAAAATTTAAGAAATAAATCTGTAATTTTTTGTGTGAATGTAGAAATGTTTTTCAAATATTTAGTCATCAAAAGATTCAACAACACTTGAATCGTCAAAAATAAATTTTCTGTAAAAGAATGTATGTATCCTTCTCATTTTTACTTCTTTAAGTCAAAAATACTCTTACTCTCTTACACGAGCTAGTTTGTTGTTGAGTTATTTCGAATTTTTATTTAAGATTTATAAGAGAAAAAAAAATTAAGCATTTCATTGTCTTTTATACTCTATATATTATAATAAGAAGTGAAAGGCCCCACAAATTAACAAATACTTCATACTTTTATGGATGAACATCACTGTTAATTAAAAAAAAGTGAGAAAAAATGTTCCAACAAAAATAAAAAATGCTGTACAAAAATATAATAAACAATGGCGTAGTTATTTTTACAAAACTGTCACATATGAAACATAAATAAATATCAAAAACAACAAACACAAAATAGGACATCAAGAAGTAAATTATATACAATTTTAGGTATAACGAAATATCTAAATAGATATATATTTATGTTTATTATGTACTTAAATATTAACTCAATTTGACTTTACAAAAACTAATCAATCTAAAACATATTTAAATTTGAAATATGAAATATGAAATAAATATTCAAAGTATTTACATGGGCGGTCGATAATCAACAAAGGTCCACACCCGACGTAGACGGATCCCATCTAACGAACCAACCTCAAACCTCCACGTGGACATTCACGCGAAAATATCTATTGGTCACCAAACGACATCGTAATATAACAAACGTGAACCCATTCATAGCTCGACACGCGTCACCTGTGGGAGTGAATAAAAGCAACGAAATCGAATGAATCATAGAGATTCAATTCATTCAGCCAGATTTCAGGCTGTTTCACACATAATCCTCCTCTCTCCCTCCTCTCTCCCTCCTTACTCCGGACTCAGAGGAGGGATAAGAGTGAAAAGTAGCACAAATTTTATATACCCCGGTCGATCGGAGATTCGTCGTCCGTTATACACACAAACACAGGTGTGTGAATTTCGCGAATTTGAGTTGCAGAATATTTTGGTTGATTTTTCTTATTTTTAATTTTTGTTTAGAAAATTTTTGAGTTGCATAATTCGTTCGATCTATCTCTCCTCAATATATTGGATAAGTGGATTGAGTTCTGATGAAGACGAATTGGTGGGAGAAAATGGTGATTCCAATGCGGAAAGTTTGGGTCAGTGTCTCTAAAAAGATCGGCATTCGTAAAACTGGTTAGTGTTTTTTTTTTCCATGTCTACAACTACCCCTTATTTTCCAGACGGTGACAGATATCTTTTAATTAGATTTCAAATTTAAAGAGGATATAATTTTAACTCATATGTTAACGGTAAACGGAATAAAATATGGATTTTAAATCTTCTTCATAAATTAATTAAACAAGGTCATCGGTATTTAGTTGATGTAAATACACACATAAACTTATAGATAGAATAAATATAGATATTTTATTGATTGCATATTCCAGTAAGCAACAAGGATAACGAGGAGCTATATTTGAGCTAATATTTATGGACTCACATCCATCCAACCCAATTTAATAATAAAATATTAATTTCTCTTTTTTTCATTTACATAATTCATAATTCAACTCAATTTCAACATTTTCATAATTTAGTAATGACATCAATCCAACTCAATCTAATTTTTTTTTAATATTTAATAATTATATATTATTTTGTGAGCATATTTTTTATTATATTCCATAATAAATTAAATCAAAATTACAATAATTGAAATACGAAATAAAAATTACAATAATTGAAATACAAAATATAAATTACAATATCGTTCTGGCTCATTCCGCTTCTTTTTCGACGATATGCTTCCTTATAAGTAGCAACCCACTTGTTTCCATTTTCAGAAAGTCGTTTCCAAAGACCTTTCAATGAATCCACGTTTCTTACAATTCGAGCTTCCTCAAACATCTTATGGATTCGTGCTCATAACATGGAACCCTTTTTGATTTCTGTCACGTACATTATTTTCACTGACGGAACATCAAGATGACATTAGTGTTGCATGTTCTTTCACACACCAACTAATAATTTTTTCTCCCTTTTAATTTGTGTTTGTCTCTCGAATATTTTGGAATAAATTTCGAGAGAGATTTTGTGGTGTTTAGCTAAAAACTTGATTGAGATTTGGAGAAAATTGAGAGTTTTCAAAATATTGAGAGTTTGGAAAATCTTCAAAATTCAAAAAAGATTGAAAGTTTGAGTAATTTTGGCAGTTTGAAAAATAATTTGAATTATTAGGATCATAATAAGAAAAAAAAGAACTTGAGATTGTGAGACAAATGAGAATAAATTTTGGATTTGTGAGTAAATATGTCAATATTAGATTTATTGTGATGCCATCAATAAATATAGTCTTAGAGCTGCACTTTTCGAAGATAGAATGACCATCTCCGGTCGTGCGCATCATTGTAGTGTAGATTTTACATTATTTTAGTCTAAATAATCATAAATTTTGTTATTATAAAAGTAAAAAAGATACTGCATGTTTTGACCTGCTCTATAGTCAGTTGAGAAAATCTGGCTCAAACTCTTAGCACTTGCTAAAGGAGAAATTGCACCAAAATTGCTATTACTTCCTTATTTGGTTCATTTTTGCTTCAATGCTACACTAGAAGTTTGCGCTAGATCATCTCAACCAGCTATTTAATTTGCGCTAGATGTTGCTACCTGTTTTTTTATTCCTTTTTCTTTGATTTTTCATTTCTTTTCTTTTCAGTTTCCTTTATATTTTGAGTGTTGTTACGGTAATCAATATTATAGTTATTTTAGTTATACATAATTAAAATATTTAAATAACACCAATTCCGAAATAATTAGTAAACGGCCGGAGATGGTCTAATAGCACTACCATGAAAAAAATAAGCATATAGTAGCTACTTACAATTACATGTTCATTAGAATAATAAGAATTATTATGCACTAGTCCTTTTTTAATGTAAAAAATAGTACATACAACCATTGACGAGTGAGATTTTACACTAAAATAGTAGCTGTGATTGGTTTCAGCTCATGATCACTGCCAGTTAAACCACACAAGATCTTTTATTTTAGTTGGTGTTTCATCACCACTTCCCATCAGCTATGAGTTGCTATGGATCTAGTATTAATGTATCAAACGGGACTGACTTTCGTGCCAAGTTTTTCGTTCAAAAACCTTCCAATAATTGGAATACGCTATTAAGAATAAACAGAGAACATGAAGCTATAGAAGGGTAACTCTATAATGAAACAATATTGGTGGAAATTATCTTGTCTTCTAGCAAGAAGAATAGACTATGAACACATGCATTTCATCATAGTTTAGTGCTTATGCAAAGTCTTTATTTCCACATGTAAAAAATTCGTGAGTAAACAACAAGAATCGCGTCTTATATCTTGCAGGGCTGGTTAAACTTCGGAAAGAGATAAGGACATGTGAGTACGAGGATGTGCAGATATTGTGGGACATGCTGAAGAGGCAGGAAACATATCATCGAAAGGAGAGGCCGTGGAAGATTCACTGGCACAAATGCTCACCTCTGCTATGCCATCGTTTTTGAATGTTATCAATCCTCCTCTTTCAGAATCTTGAATTGCCATCAACGATATCAAGTCTTGTCTGTAGCCTACATCTATTGCACTTCTTACTCAGCATCTGTGTATTTGATGTAAGAAAAGATGATGGAGCTAGTTCATGCGATGCTTGCTATGTAACAACTATGAACCCAAACCCCCCTTTTATTGGGTCTTTTGTAAGAACTTTTCTTGCATTGGAATCCTTTCTTCATCTATATATTACTCTAATTCTTGATATGCTCTTCGATAAACGAAGTGTTTTGATAATTGGACTAACTATCAGCAGCAGTTCAAATAATTGAACTAGTTCAAACAGAGGATTCAAGAAGGGGTAATGAAAGTTCACTAATTTTTCGTTTTATTATGTATATTAATCTTATAATTCATACATACATATATGTTAAAACTGAGAACTGAAAAAAAATAATACTACGACTTTAGATATATTTGAACTAGACAACTTTTTCATGAATAAACTATAAACTACTATTTTTTTAATAAACAAGATCATTTATTTCACTTTGGTGTTTCATCGGTATTCCAAAATTTATTCCACATTTGTGTTTTTTTGGTGTTCCAAAATAATCTATACACCCGAAGTGTAAAAAATGACATCACCAAATCCAATTCTTTTTTTTAATTGACAGAACCAAATGCAACATTCATGAATAATGGTATTTTTGTTTATTACTTTAAACATTTTTTATCAAATAAAACATAATATATCAAAAACATATATGCAAGCTACTAAAATGGCATGTTGGAGCTGTGCCAAATGACTAGTCCTACAATCATGTGTTATAGCCTCCTTTTGTGTAGAAATTCAGGCTCACGACAATACCAAAATAAAACCACAAGGACTAAAATTTAAATGTTATGTTATGATTTCACATATCTATTACCTCATCCACTACCATCTATATATATATTAATATGTCCATCATTGATGTATCGAAAATCCAACATAATCATTAATTACAAATCATATATAATAATTAAAAGGATGAAGTTTTTATATATTAATTGTAAACATATTAAGACAAGTTTATGATGGGTAAGGAATCATTATTTTATAATTATAATTAAATTAAATAGACTAGATCTTATATTTTTGGTTGCCCTCTAATTAATAGAAAGAAGAATATGACATCATATTTGAACCACAAGATTGACTTGAAATTCATTTATTTTAAATTATAGTATTTCAAATCGTTGAGTTGAAATACAATTAAAAGGCCGAAAATAATTCACTAAAAAAGTATGAGGATATGTAAAATGAAAGAATAAAATATGTTCGTCAGTGGTATGCATAGATTTAAATTTGAAAATCAGACGAAGTTATTTTTAGAGTTGAAGATAGGTTGTTATGAGCCCATGCTTTATTCAATTATTTGAAAGGTGTAAGTCACTAATAAACAGTGAATCCATACATTCATTAATTCCTCATATTTCAAGTTTTCAACGACCCATCCAAAAATATTTATTCACAATATCTTGTGAAGACATTATTTTGAATAACTATTAGCACTAAGTAATTGGAACAATATTGAGGATGATATGGTTGCTGAAATTTAATGTTTTGGACAAAAACAATTGAAGATGATCTAGAAGATCAATTTACCTAAACACATCCCACATATGACATCTCACATATCAAGGGGTAGTAAAATAATTTGTATTAGTTTTTAAAGAAATTTTGTTAAAGTATTGGAACATCTGAAAAAGAAAAAGAAAAGAAAAATTATATATATATATATATATATATATATATATATATATATATATTTGCAATAAAGACCCTCAATTGAGAAATAATGTATGTATTCACAGAATACACTAAGACTTCATCTAAATGAAGGTGATTTGAAATCTCGAATTTGAAATGAATGTATTTCAAATTCACTTAAATTGGGATGAATTTAAAATTTATATATAGTATCAAATATTAGTTCAAAATGAAAGAAATAAATTTCAAATTCGCATCTATTCAAACATAATCGAAGCCATTGAGAAGGTGAATTAGGATTTTGTTTATTTGTTAGTTATTGTATGGATTGTAATAAATTAAAAAATTGTAGACACCATTATTAATCTATGTTTTTATTGTGTGGATGATCGAATGAATTTAAATTGATTTTATTGAGTTTTTATATAAATTTATAGAATATATGTGTAAATTTTGTAGTTTAATTTGTGTTGATATACCTAATTTATCAATTTATTTGTCTAATTTAATGAATTTTCTACCAAAGCTACTGATACCCTAACAATGAAACTCACTGTAGTTCATTTCATAACATTGTAAATTCTTATTTAAGTATCACATAACATTTTTATAGTTTATTATATATATATATATATATACCATCAACACAAAGTTTCATTGTAAATTTGATTAAATTTATATAATAAAATTATAGTTTATTTTATGTGAGACCATCTCACAAATTTAATTATGTGAAATGAGTCAACCTTTAACTCACTCTTCACAATTCACATATAAATTTATGAATTATTTATGTTAACTATTTATGAGACCGCTTCATATAAGTTTTTGTGTTAAAATTGGTATATCATTCTCTAGATTCTCATACTAAATTTTCAAAATTGTAGTGATATTTTCTTCATTTTTAATTTATATTGATATCAATATACAATACAAATATTGATATGAACATTCCGACCTTGAAACTAAAGTAAGACTTAATAGGACAAAAAAGATGTATATACCTCATCACAAAATTGAAATGAAGGACATAAATTGTTAAAAGAACCAAAATAAAATAAAATAGTAATAATAAATAAAATTACATAGTGAAAGGGCAATGTTGAAGGCAGGGCAGAAGCAGAAAGGCGCGCATTCCACCGCTCTTCCCAAGCATTCATTAACACATTTATTCCTTCATCAATCTCTTTCTTTTCCCCTAAAAAATAAAAATAAATTAATTAATTAAATCTTTTTACCCCCAAGAGGATGGCATTAAATTCCTACACTACAACAATGGTCGTGACAAACAAAGGAACCCACATGATCATTTATCATCACAAAAATTTATTTTATTTGCTTGTTGTTATTATAAATTTGGCATGGGCGAAGGCCATTTTTTCTCCTTATCTCCGAGGAATTTCTGGAAAGGAGAATTTTGGAATATATTGTGTTTGTTATTTAAGTGGGCTGCTGCTTTGTTTCTTCTTTGAAATTTCTGCTGTGTTTTTTTCTCCTTTTTTTTTTTGGGGTGGTGGTTATGCTCGTGGGTTTATAGGGTTTTTCAAGAAAAGGATTGCAAGTGTTTTTGGGCTTTAAAGGAAGGTTTTTTTATATTTTTGAGTGGTTTTTGTTTTCTGGGGTCAATATATAATGAAGGCTTTAGGAATATTGTGTTTGTTCTTCTTGATTGGGACAACTGCTTTTATGTACTTTGGTAACTTTCACAAAGGAAGCATCATCAGCTCAAGTTCAGGTAAATGTCTTGCTGGTTTTTCACTTCTTGGTTGTGTAAAGAAGGTTTGTAGTAAAGAATTAGTAATTTACTGTATGGAGTAAGAGCTTTTACTGTGGTAAGATTTTTTTGCAAATTGAGTACATGTAACTTGCACGTGATGGAGAATTTTGGAGTGCAAAGTTTCATGGGACCTTACCTTAAACTTAGTAACTCTATCAACCCATGAAAAGATTGTATGATTTTGTTTTTCAGGGAATTGGATAAACTTAGATTGAGAAATTAATGTTGTTTATGTGATAAATTGTATTGTCTTGCCTAATTAACTGTTCTTACTGATATATGATCTTTTGAAGAATTTAGGGTATGTTTGTTTAAGGATTATGTAGGATTAGGGAAATCCGATTTTAAAATCCTGAGATTTGATAATAAAAGTGAATAGTTAAAATCTGTGTTTGTTATGAGATTTTATAGGTAGGATTATTACTGTAGATGTTAAATCAATACTGGAAAAAGTATGTATGTGTAATATTATATTGTTAGTTAATGTGTAATAGGTTTTAGGTATAGGGTTAATTATAGTGTTTTTTTTTTAGATATAATAGGTTTTTGATGGATTTGATAATTCTTGACCAAATTCTCCAAACAAACACGGATTTGAGATTTTTCACCTTAAACAAACATACCCTTAGTTTTTTTTTTCTTTATGTAAAAGAAGGCGAAAAGATATAGAGGACTTGGAATTCTTGTTTTGCCAGAAATAATCTAGTGTAGACTTGTTTATTGGCAGGGGATCAAAAGGTGTAGATTGTTCCCTTGGCCATATCAATCATAGCAGCTCGATTCGGATGAAATTAGATTACGTCTTACACATCAAGAAATCTAAGTTGAATCATCGTGCACGTTTCTAAATAATGTTTATAGCGGTGGTGTGAATGTGTACATTCGTCTCACACATAAGGCCGGACGGTTCTGAAACTAGCTTGGGTGCTCGATTTGATGATTTGAATTGCTTCAGTTTATCATACTTTTGCTTGTTATAGAATTGTGCTTATAATAAAAATAGTATTCGATGAATGTTCAAATCTTGTTGAAATGCTTAAAGCTTCAAGATAGGATCAGTATTGTCTATTTTCCGGTTGACTTGATTACAATACGAAAGGCGCATCAATTTCTACATTCTACATAGATTTTGTATTCCTTAGATCATAATCTAACATGTTTATCCACAATTGAAGGTGTGGTTCCAATTAGGAGCAATACTTTGGCATCGATCACAAAAGGCAGGAAGCTTAAGGTACACTTCAACTTGACGTGTAGATATTCAATCACTTTTATTTTGAACTAAATTTTGAGCAATATATGTTCATTTCAAATCTTGTATTTCAAATCTTTCAATCCAAACAGAACCTCAGATATTTCTCTAAGGATAGCATAACTAGCTACATTTTGTGTATTCATGTTCACTTAATCTGCAGTACAATATCGATCCTCCAAGCCTGGATCAAGACAAGGAAAGCCATGTGAATTTGGAAGACTATCGTCCCATAGATCCAGTTCCAAGCTCGAAGGCATCCATAAGACCCGGGCCCGTCCAGCATGGCACTCCTCTTATGCCTTACATCCCGAAACCATCACCTCCTCCTGGTAAACCAAAGCGCGGTGGTTAACTTGTGGCTCATGTCCGTGGCAATGCTATCTATATATGGTTATGTAATAACTAACTAGTTTCAAGAGGATATTTAGCAGTCTTGTCCATTCTATATTTTTATGTGTACTGATGATGCACTTTAATGTGGAATGCTTGTAGCTCTGTTTGATGGTTCCTTCTTCAAAGTTTGCTAATGAAACAGTAGACATTGTTTTCCTGTCTCTAATCTCTATAACCTTTTCTTATTCTGGGGTGTGTGAGAGAGTTTTCCCTCAACTCCATCTCTGTTCAATCTATCTGTCATTTAAGAAAACGAGTATGTTACTTCTATAAAGTACTCAAAATCGAGAAAGGGTAAAGTTGCAAAGAAGACTTTGGTTCTTCTTAACAATCTAAAAACATATTTCGTCCAGTAAATAACATTCTTAATCTTTGCGACGCTTCCTTAAACGACTAATAGATTGAAATGGAGGGAGTAGTAATTAGTTTAAGTTGGAGATAGAAACAATAGACCTAACCTAAGTTCTTGATATTTGTTTATCAATGTAAGAATTTATAATTTCAACAACCATGTTGATATTAGTTTATTTTGTAGCATTGATTTTATTGGGACATTATGTTCCTATATTTGTCCCTACATTTGCTCTCTTTCTTCCATGGGGATTGAAAGTGAAAATATAGAATCTTTAGTAGAAAAGAAAAGGGGACCATTTTAAAGAAACCCTCTTCACCACCCTTTATATCACTTATATTGCTTGCCACCATGCTTAAGCTTGAAGGTCCTATCCCCCACATATGATCAAATTATTGCAACTTTATCTTTGGTTATTATTCATGAAGTGATTCTCAAGTAATGGGCCTCTCTAACTTCAACTTTCATCATTTGCTAATAAGGTTCAATCGTCTCTGTGATTAAGTAGTTAAGAGATCGACTTATGTATACTGATTTAGTACTGTTAGTGTGAATTGACTTGGAACAAGTTCAAATCATTCGATCTCAACTTCCAGTTAGCTATTAAAATCTTGATAGGGCTCTTGTTTATGTATCAAACATTGTGAATTTAGTTACACTCACATTTATATTGACGTGCAAGTGAGTGAGCAAATCAAATGTGTAGACTACATTCAGTGTATTACATCTGATATTTGTGGGTTTGAGGGACATTTTTGTAAAACCTTGAGGCCCATCTAGACAATTTCTTTTTCTCATTTATGTCCTCCAACTACTTGTGAAGAAGCATCGATCGAGAGTCTTCCTTCCTTTTCCTTTGATAGGGATCATATATGATCAACATGATAAACATCGTGCAATGAATCATTTAAGGTTCTGATTGTATTGCGATATTTGAAATGAATGTATTTTAAATTCATTTAAACTATAGTTTATACAATCATAATTGTTAAAAAATCAATTCTAAAAACTGCCAACGAATTTTCTACTGTTAATTCAAAAAATTTCTCAAATTCTTCGATCCAAATAGAAGTTAACTAAATATTGTACGATTAGTAGGCTATTAATCATTCTGCCATATACAAACACAATAGTTTGATGCATGCATGCATGCATTTCTTCACATTCTAACAACTACAACATGAGCTTACCTAATTCATGACATCTTTTATCAGAAAATCAATCAAGAGATGGTAAAAAAGTCCATACACAATCCACATGCAAGGTTTGCTATTTGACACTTTATTCGATAAAAATGTTACCGAACACACGCCAAATGTAGATTAATCTTTCATTTATTTAATCATAAATGCGCTCATATAGACCTAGAAAATGTCCAATTTTTCCGTGTTCGAACCCACACTACTCAGCCTAGTGGTGTATTCGTGAATGGATAAAAGTGGGGCCAAAACCAGGTAGACAACCAAAGAAAGCAATAGAAGAATAGTGATAGGGGTACTGCATAGAGCAATACTAAAGGGCATTAAGATTAAGATGCTTTTAGGACATAGCTTGCAAATGATGGGTATGTGCATGTGGGTTTCTCTTTTTGCTGGAAAGTGGAGGTTTAGTTTGCACATGACTTCTTTTGGCCTTAGAATTAAGAGAGAATAATGACACTTTATTCCATTATCTAATTACAGTTAGGTTGATATCATGTATATGATATTCATCTCCTAATTATCCATATCTCTAGTTTAATATACTTAAGTTCTTGCGAACATTATTAATATCAACCTCTTTCATCATGATAATGCTTCTCCAATCAATGTTTCTAGTTATTGAATATAATTTCTACATGATGTTAGCCGAAATGTATACTAATGCAGTCCGGAACCTCTGTACCACATCACACTTGCGCACCACATCAAATTACATAGTTTTCAATAAATACAAAATTTAAGTTTTATTATTAATTATAATCACTACTTTTTTATGTGGTTTTGAATGTAATACACGAATGAAATAGAAATTTTGAATACATATAATATGAATTGATACTAATGACACTCAAGTTTGAAACAAATACTGAAATAGAGAATCTCGTTTGCAAAATGAAGAAATCTTAATATCTCTCAAAATTGCTTACTTTTTTTAAAGATGAATAAAATACGCTCTTGATAAAAGTTTGATTGAGTAATTTGTAGGTATAATAATAATAATAATAATAATAATAATAATAATAATAATAATAATAATAAAAAAAGTGGAAAAGTTGGGTTGAAAATTAGTTGCAAGAAAAGGCATGGAACCTGGCCAATGGCACAGATGGCTTAGCTATATAGGTCCATGGTGATCCTCGTGCATGTGCTTGGGTTGTGCCCACAAAGTGTTTGTGGATTGTCCTCTTTAAGATAATCGTCATTTCCACTCTTCAACAAAAAACTTAGATCTTTGAATTAAATAATTCAATTGTTCAAGAAAGTTTGGTGTCAAGGTGGGTTGGGGTGCTTGTTCTATAATTACAAGAGTTAGTTGGTTTTAGCACCCATATTATTATTATTATTAGTTAATAATAATTACTTAGTACTAACATAAAGAGTTTAGAGTTGTTAAAACTCAAAGTTGGTCACCTTATCTTACTTTTCTCAACAAAAATGTTTTAAAAAATGGACATTATTTTGTGCCAACAGAAACTTGATGAGTGGATTTGTCTGAAGAAATATTTTACCTTTAGTTAAGGTTTAAGTTAATGACTTGCACTATCATTATTGTATTATGTAACTTATAATAGGTCCTTACTTAAATATCAAGTGTTTGATTACATGATAACTTTGGAAAAGATGAAAAACAATAATTATGAAGTAAAAAAGTTTGAGTAATACTTTATATGTATCCCTTACCAATCAAGACATTATTCTCAAACATATTTATAATTAGACATCTTCCAATAAATAAAAAAATTAAGAGCAAAAAGAAAAACACATATTATATGAAAAACATCACCTAACAAATATAATTTAAGTTGTGAGTGAGATAAAGTCGCACTCACAACTTTAAATTAATTTATTTTCACAAATCAATTTATTATTGTAGGATTGAAATATCATAGGTTGATGACCAATCTCACAAATTAAATCTGTAAGAAGGCGTCACAACATTTATACTCCAATTTATTTAACTCGTGTCCATCTAATTTGAAAGACATTCTAAAAAATATTACCATTTATTATTTTTTTTTCTTGAAATATTAAAGTTATGGCCTATGGGTGGTGTTTCTGTCATTGATTTTGAGTTTTTTTTTTAGACCATCTCCAAGCCGGACTCAAATTGAGTGGCAAATGCAAATTTGTCATCAAATCCATCTCCAACGCAGCCTCAAATATGGTGGCAAATTGCCACATATGAACTTACTTTTAACAAACTCAAATTTGCTTTTTATCTTTTTTTTTTTTATTTAATTTTCAATTGCATGTCTCTTTTCCATTTTCCTTTTTAATTTATTTTAATTTTATATCAAATTATCTTTTATTTAATTATTAGTTTATTTTAAATATTATGTATAATATTATTTGATTTTAGATTTATGAATTTTGGTATTTTATATCAAAAAAAAATTATAATAAAATTTTATATGGTTGAAATCAATATGTTTAATTTTCTTATTAAATTAATAAACAAGTACTTGATAAAATAGAAAACAAAAAAAGATGAAAATTTACAATATTTTAAGAAAATATTCTCATTAAGTTAAAATTTGAATGAATTTAATGATTGGAGATAATTTTCCTGTTTATAACAAATTTGGTGATAAATTGATGTTTTGGTGACAAATTTGCTACCAAGAGTTGGAGATGCCCTCTTGTGAGATTTTATATAGTTTACATAAAAATGTGGGAAAATTAATTATCAGGTAACAACATGAATATATGTATTTAATTTTTTAGAAAATCATAGAAGCCTGTTGATTTTATTTCTTTAATATATTATTTAATTAATTATGCTATATTATTTTCTGAGGCTAGTGTGCTGTACCTACGAAATTCTTGCACTATAATAATAATGATATGTATTTTGATAAAATAAAACCAAACACAACTACAATTTTTTTTTTCAAAATAATGTGTCAAAAAAGACAAATACCTTAATATTAATATATTTCTGGACATAAATTTAATGATATTAATGCTGCATTGGTAGGTTGACTAATGCCAGATGTGATGAGTTGAGTAGGTGACTTGGCATCTTCTGCACTCGACACAGTTCACGAGATTTGGCTCATCTTCATTAATGTGTTCATCAATCCTTTGCTTTGTTCAAATGTCACATTTGTCAAATACTATTTATTTATCCTCTTAAACAAGAAACAATTTTGTGTAGATTAAGAAAACCCTTGTGTTGTGCATGAATTGATGAAATGTTGGATGTTAAAGTGACAAATTATCAAGATACTTCTTAGTGAAATCAATACAACAAAAATGATTATTTGTAATAAGATTTTCTACAGCTACAAAAATTATTGCGAATAGTCTAATTTTTTTTACGATAATATATTGTGGTAAAAATTGATAGTATAAATTGACAACAATTATCATAAAAAGCAATAAAAAAATTTATTTATAACAACATGATCTGATCGGTAATGTATTATGGGTGTCTTGGAGCTCAATTCTATCACATTTGAAAGAGTTGCAAATTGATGGTTTTGACTACAATTTATAACATTTTTTAGGTTTGAATGTTTTTTTGAATCATCATTTAGGATTAACACACTATAATATTAGTTATAAGTCATACATATAGTCATACAATATAATATTTGGTGTAAGATATAATATATATATATACATTTAGGAATGTTTGTTTAGTTTTGGTTCCTATTAAGCAATATGAATGGGACTAAGAAGTTGGGGTCAATGCTTTGAATGGATTGAATGGATATAATTTTACAATTAATTAATAACATACATAATCGGATTATTCAATTGGGGATGCAATTAGTCAAATACAAACCATATTAGAAGCTCAATTCTGTAGTTGGTTCTTCACAGTCAATTCAACAATATTACTCCCCAAAAAGTTATATTCCTAATACTAATACATAATAATAGTATCTATTGAGTCTTTGTAACCTCACAAATATTGTTCAGTTCATCTATACCCAAAATTGATATCTCAGTTGTGTGCTATAATCCCAAAACATCTATTATTGATGTAGAAAATAATAATAATTATAATTATTAATTAAATTGAAAAAAATTTATTCATTTAAAATTACGTAGTTTTGATTTGTGTATGAGGATCCGGACGATATATTTATGAAAAATGAGATTTTGAAGAAATCACATATAAAGTCTTAGCTAATGAAACTTTGAGAGTAATAAAAACTATTATGTTATTTGATTCTACTGTATAAAGAACAGTAATGTTGTAATTAAAAAAAAGGAGAGTAAGAAGAAAACTTAAACAATTAACAAAAAGTATATGACACCAAATTAAAATATAAAAAGATATTAGTGTTCGTATATGACACATCCAAATATCCAAGACAAAATGTAAAAAAAAAAAAAAAAACAATCAAAAAAATTTATTATATAATGACATGTAATGATTTTATTCTTTATTATATAGAAAATAAAATTAATAGGTTTATTAGAATTTTAACACATTAGTTATGAACATATATTATTGTGTCCATGATGAGTAGGGTGACTGTATAATTCAATGTCGTGTTTAAATTTAAAGTCCATGAACTTGAATTTGGCTTTTTTTGAATTGTTTTTTTTGAATGATTTTTAAATTATAAACGTTTAGATTGCCAAATAAAACCAATTTATTGCCCCCGGACTGAACATGTTAAATTTAAAAATTTGAAAATTTACATTTCTTATTGAAATTTCAAAATTGTTAACATTTATTTCCTCAATAATTTATCTTCCAAACTCCCTTCCTCACAAACGGCCCCTTATCTTTACAAGTCAATGCACAATAATGCCATTCTTTTGTCAAACTTATAATATATCTCTCTCATTAAATTTATGCCTTAAAATATTTCTACATCTCACACGCTCACATTGTCCACGACAGTTAAGCTCCAAAATCTGGGCCCCACGGGGCCCACTCCCACCCCCGGTATATTTACACACATATATAGCCGCCGGGTTTTGTAACGGTCATATGATCAATCTCTCACATACTCTCTCTAAAACTACTCATTAACGCCACTCTGCTTTCTCTCTCTACACATAATTAGCAGCTCCTAATTCACATTCACTATCACAATCTTCCTAAGACATATTAGGGTTCGAAAGACTGCGAGAATTCTGCTGAGGATGTGAAATGGTAACCGCCGTTGCATCAACCCCCAAGCACCGCCCCACGCTGAATCCCAAGCGGCCGCCGTTGTTGCCCTCCGATACCGACAATGCGCCTCCACGCCGCCCCAAAGCTCGCGAAGTCACCTCCCGCTACCTGTCTCTCTCCTCCACCTCCTCCTCCTCTTCCAATTCTTCGTCATCAACTAACACGACGTCGTCTACCGTCACCTCCGGATCATCAATTTCGTCGAAAAGGTCTCAATCTCCGATGCTCAGCAGCAGAATCGCTATTACTACACCGAAGAGCCAGCATAGAGCGGTGTCTACAGAGAGACGCCGACCGCCGCAGGCTACGCCGTCCAGTGCCGATAGAATGTTGGTGAAGTCAGTGCGGAGCTTATCGGTGTCGTTTCAGGGGGAATCGTATTCTCTGCCGGTGAGTAAGGTAAAGCCGCCTCCGGCAACCGCGGGAACGCCGGGATTGTCGAGGAAAGGTACGCCGGAGAGGAGGAAAGCGGGAACCACTCCTGTGAGAGATCGAAGGGAGAAGGATAGGGAAAATTCGAGGCCAATTGATCAGCAACAACATCGTTGGCCGGGGAGATTACGTGGTGAGAATTCGAGTTTATTGACTAGGAGTTTGGATTACAGTACGGATAGAGTAAAATGGAGTGGATCTGGTTCCACACTAACGGAATTGAGAAAGTCTGTGGTTGATGGAAATAGCAGGAACAATGTGGATAGTAAATCGAAACTTGAGAATAACGATGATGAGGTTCGAGGAGTTAGTGAGCTCGGTAGTCCAATGGGATTAGGAGATTCATTGGATTCAGATATTGAGAGTGTTTCATCTGAGAGCACTGAGATTGGAAATGCGACTCAATTGAGAGGAGGGCCACGTGGGGTTGTTGTGCCGGCTAGAATTTGGCAAGATGCGAGCAATAGAGTACAAAAGGTACTAGATCCTGCTTCACCCTTATCAAACAGTGCTTTGAATAGAACGATTGGTCCTTCAAAATTAAGCGTAGCAAAGAAATTTCAAAATGATAGCCATGTATCATCGCCTCGGGAGTTTTATTCAAGTAGGGGATTGTCACCACTTCAAGGGGGTGCTAGAGCAGCTTCCCCATCCAAGGCCTTGAATTCATCAAATGGTGCTCTGATGAGGGGTATGGCTAGTCCATCAAGAGTGAGAAGTGGCATAGGGAGTTCGTTAAATGATGATAATACATGTAGCACTCCATCCATGGTGATCTTTCCAATTGATTTGAGACGGGGAAAGTTGGGGGAGAATAGGATTGCTGATGCACATGATTTGAGAATACTATATAATCGGCTGCTGCAGTGGCGATTAGCAAATGTAAAGCTAGAGCATACCCTGTTGGTTCAAAAAAATGCAGCGGAGGTACTAATTCCCCCCAGTGTTATTTGGCTTTAAATAATGTAGAAGTTGAACCAATTATAACTCCAATTGTTTCATGGAATCTAGGTATACCATATGGTGTTTCTTGGTACTGCATCTGAGTTCGTTCAGCATGTCTCAAAATATGATCTTACTTTAGAATTAAATGTAGTGAAAATAGAACTCACAGGTTAATTTGATCAGAAACTTGATCTTATTGATAGCCTGCAAATGAGATGCTACTATATGCTTTAAAGTTCACTTCATTCTGGCCTGCATGGCCCTAGACTAGGGAATTATAATGCAGATTTGAGTCCCTCTATACTAACGTAAATTCATCAAACTTAGTGGCAGTTGATTTATTGACAACTTAACTGTTTCTGCAGAAAATATGTTACAGTTGGAAGTTGATTGACATTGAGGTCACTTTTTATGGTTTAAATAATATTCTGTTTGTGTGGGGAAGCTTACTGCTTGCTGCTGACTTGATTATGTTTGTCCAGTCTGGCATCACTGTCATTGCTATTTGTACAAGGTCTTGAATGCCAAAGTGGCAAGAAGGCTATTAAAAAATTCACACTTTGATTTGCTTCTATTGTGCATCAATAATATGCATTATCATAAGCAATTACATAATACCTTTATAAATGAACGCATATTGTTAAATCAGGGCTTACCTTGTCCAAAAATTTTCTTTGTGATGGAGAGAATGGAGGCAAAATGAGATGATGCTTAGAGAGTATTAGACTCTTATACGGAAACTGGATTCTAGAGGGACTCTAATGTGGAACTAATACACTAGAGGTTTTAATGAAAAGCAGATCTAATCTACAAATAAGAATAACTTTTATTTTGATGACGAAAGAGAAGCATGGTTATTTGTAGATTTGTGATTATAAGTTGTTATTCAAATCTAATGTATCCTTTTTGTCTCTTAAAGTCTGAAATATAATGAAGTGATATTCATTTTTTACTTCTAATAATGACCTCTGCCAGGTTTTAGATGGTTATTATTTGAGTTTGAATTGACAATTTTAAAGCCTTTTGCTCTGAGTCCAATAGTTATATTTTGGTGCTTCAACATTCTAAATTTCTAATTATAGTTCATTATTGTCTCTTTGGATTGAAGCTGCTTCAGTTAATTTATATTTCTTTTGAGTCAAATACGCTTGCTGGGACTGAAAGTCATGCATCTGTTAGCATTTGTGCTTCAACTTAACTAAAATAAATCACTGCTATTCACTTTGAGTGTGCCGCAAGTTTACCAGTAGTGCTTTCTGATTAAAAGGGTTATGATATATTATACTTAGGTTTATATACTGTACCAGCACTAAACGAAAGTGTTCTCATCTCTACACTTTTTTTTCTACTTCATCAGAGAAGCCTCTATAATGCTTGGGTGAGTACCTCAAAAATGCGGCAGTCAGTAAGGTCCAAGGGAACTGAAATACAATTGTTGAGACATAATCTGAAGCTTTATTCCATATTGAAGGAACAAGTAAGACATTTTTTTTTTCCCTCTAGTGAACTTTTCTGGTATTGTTTCAAGGTTGGTTTCAGTAGAAATTCTTCATTTCTTCTCTTATACTGGAAGCTTGAACTCTTTGGAATTTACTTTTTTTATTTTGACTCGTGAAAGTGTTATATGATCAGCTCTCTACTCATTAAATGCAGGAGCCACATTTGGAGAGCTGGGGTCTGATGGATAGAGATCACTGCAATTCAGTTTCTGGTGCCATAAAAGCACTGGAAGCTAGCACTATCCGTCTTCCTATTGTTGGTGGTGCACGAGTATGATGTTTCTTCTCATGATGAATACAGTACTCTTTCTTTGCCACTTGGTTAGTTTATCATTTATGGTATTAATGAACCCAGTTTCTTGTTTCCTTTCTTTTATCATCATTTTCAGGCTGATGTTCATAAGGTGCAAGAAGCAATATGTTCAGCTGTTGATGTGATGCAAGCAATGGCATCTTCAATCTGTCCTTTGCTAATGAAGGTATTTCATTTTCACTCAATTGAAAATCTGCATTAAACCTCATGTTGTTGTACATTCCTAAAATTTATTTTAAGGGCTTTTAATTTTTTATCATTCTTATACAGTTGCGGAATTTGAATTATCTTTTCCCCACATAAAGTCAGTCCATTTAACTACTAGTCTCCAAATCAATATGCACTGTTTCTACAACCAGTACTGATGGACAACTAATCTAACTAGTAATTTCACTCACTGCATTTTCGATTTTTAAATATGCATTACATGCCGATATTTTGCCACTTAAACCAAAAGGAATTCAAAGAAACTGAGTATATTTGTATTGTCTTCTTGTCCTTGGCTCATTTAAGAAGGATGAAGACTCTTTGTTGTCAAAGCAGTTGATAATTATCTGTCTTATCACTGCTAACTTTATCAAACATTAAAAGTGATCATCCCCCCCCCCCCCAAAAAAAACCAATAAAAAGAGATCAAAACTGAGACTGATCTTGATCTTGATTTAATAGTCCATAATCTAATGTTCGCACACAGTCTCTTTCTATTCTGGAATTGTTTTTAATGGTTATTGGCAATTGTGTCTCAAACAGGTGGAGCAGATGAACACACTGGTGTCAGAACTTTCTAGCTTGAGTGCAAGAGAGCATCGTTTGCTGGATCAATGCAAAGGATTTTTGTCAACATCTCTCATACCCTTACAGGTTAGAATGAGAATGCTTGTTTGTTTCTCTTAACATTTTACTTAAATTTTACAAGTAATTACAAGAAACTACAACCTCCAATGAAGTTCCACCTTAAGGGTAATTTTTGCAATTTATCCCTGAAATACATCTTCAATATAATCTAGCATGAAGTTCATTGTCTTTCTCGTCCCTTATCGTAAGAAAAGTCTCCCAATGTGCGTGCTTAACAAAAGTTATGATGCCAGGTGAAGCACTGTAGTTTGACGACCCACATATTGCAAGTTCAACGTTCAACAACAAGCTTCCCAAAGTAAGCATGACACGCTGATCTTGTTTTATGGCTAACTTCAGAAACTGATCTTCCTCAACAGGACGTGGAAGAGATGGTAGGTTAAAATAATCTAAGTAAGAAAGTCGTTTCGTAGGCATTGCCTGAGTGATGAGTGAGTGTCCACAATTTTTAGAAGCAGCTCCAAAATGTGACCCTGTAGATGCTATTAGTTTCCCAGTCATGTATGTAAATATATACCTATATATACCACATATTGTCGTTGTGACTTTCTCATTTTCTTTTATTTTATTTTAATATTATTATCATTGTATTATAATTTCTTGAAACTCTAATTTCTTTGATCATTAATGAATATATTTAATAAAGATATATGTTAACTTGGATAAAACGTGAAGAACGTTTAGTGATACTAACACAATAGTCAATAAATATCCAGTATCAAATCCTATTACTTCTGTTAGTTAATGTTACTTCTACCAATTTCACAAATAAAATTTAGTAAATAACAATTAATCTGTTACTCATATTGTTTCATTGGAGATAAATAATCAATTTAGTAGACTGATTTAGGTCAATGGCAACAAGGATCCGATACCCCATCATATTTGTGTTAAGTAATGATGATTTTTATTTACTAACTCTCACTAAATAACAATAAGAACTGATATAATAAAATTGGACGCATATGCACTGAATTAAGTGGCAGTTTTTATTGACTGAATTAGTAATAGTAATATTTGTCGATTATACGAAAACTGTTGTATATGATAGATGGTCACATTTATAAGTGTAGACATAGGATGATATTTGCTTATAAGTTTGGACTTATTGAGGAGAATTAAAAAATAAAAGGGATTAATTGCTGCAAAAATAAGCAACTTTTCAAAATTACAAATTTTCAACCGCGAGTAAGTGGCAGGGCAAGTTAACGTAATTAATTTTTTGACTATTGGTAAATATAACATAAATTTTATTATTCGATTTATGTGTAACCAACGGTTAGATTTCGAGTATACCTTGTTTCCAAAAATATTTTTCTTACTGTACTAAATCCAACATACATATCTAAACATTTGATCATCACCCAATAGAAACTCGAAATCCCTTCTTTTTGCAAGGAAGATAATCTGAAATTTATCTATTTATTATGAATACACGAAACTTTGAAAATCATATCATATTTATTAATAAACAAAAAAAATTAATTACAATTGTAATTTGTGGAAAGTTTATGATTTATGCTGCAACCAATCCAAAATAAAATCATACGAGTCTATAGCAGCCTAAAGTAGACAATTTTGTAGGGATTTTGATATTTGGACAATTCATAATGGGTCAAGAGACGAGCAATAGTATCAGAGTCTATGCACCATATTTCATTATTTGGGAAAACTAAAAAAGATCTATCAATATATTGATTTATTGTACCGATTTCTCATTCACTTCTTATCAGGGACTACCTAGATATGGTGAATGAGATTCAGTGAAAATTAATTATGATTTTGATGGTTTGGTAAGAGACTCAATTAATGTTGAATTTGATTCATAATTTTATTTTATTTCTAGTTGGCTAGTTTACTATTTCGAATAGAAGATCAAAAGCAGATAAAATTGGCACTTCATCCAATCAATAAAGTATGGCACTGATGGAATAAATGGAGAAATTTTGACCAATTTAGTCAGTTGAATTGTTGGCATTGAAGATTATATGGGGTCAAATTGGCCACATTCGTTTAACATATTACAATAATGAAAATAATGATATTGTGGTAGGCTAAGATTTAGTGATGAGACTAGAGTTGGCTACCAAATGAGGAAAATGGGATGATGATCCACTACCAAAGTTATATTGCCTTTTTGCTTAATATAGATTATTAATAAGAAGTAATAAAACTCAAATATTCTCGACATAATATTGTGCAAGTGAGTAATTTTCTGATTGGTGATTTGAAATTAATCAACTATCATTTAATAGTATAAATTTAACTATTTTATATTTTCTTCGAGGTATATTGAATAAAAGCTCCAATGAAAACGCTTAGGCTTAATTGCCAAAATATTTAATAAATCACAAATTTTAAAGAAATTGTTATTCTAACACTTTTTTTTTAAAATTTAGTAAATATCCATGAATTTAATATAGTTTTTGCATCTCGTATCACTATCTAGTTGGCGGAAGTTTGCCGATATCTGGCTAAATTCTACATGTGTGATGCAACATCATCTCAAGAATTAACAAAAAAGATACCCGACATGTAAAATTTAATTAGGTACATTAACAATCTTCGTTGGAAGATGGATTACGTTCTGAATTACAAAATTATTGTTGAATATGTGATCTGTTGTACTAAATTTGAAAAATCAAGATAAATTTGCAATATTGTAAAAGTTGGTGACATAAATTTTCTCTATTTTTTGAATAAATACCCAACTTTATATTATAATATGACATCATTATTATGTCGACGAGTAATTTTAGATAAGGAAAAAAAAAACTAATGGGAATTAGTAAATAGAAAACAAAAGCATTCTTGGACAGCCTTCTTTGGTTTATTACATCATGCCATGTCCCCATGATGTAACTAACCTCAACTAACACAATTTGCATCTCACTCTGAAACTTGAATCTTTCAAATAACTATTTCAACATGAATACTACCATCAATTATCAAATCAAATATTGTCTGATAATAAATAAATCAATTAAACAATGACCACCACCACCAAAGTGATTTCTACTTCTATTTACACAAAAATTCCACCAAGAAAGAAATAAAAAACTAAATTAAAAAAAATTAACGAACAAATTCTTGAATTTCTAATATCATGAATTGACTATATATTATCTGCAGCTATCCTTTGATTCTTCAAAGCATTTCCAATTTCGCCGGCGGCAAAAACCGTGATTTCTTCGCCGGATGTGGGCTTTCCACTTCCTCCTCGCCGGAGCCAATTCCAGGCCACGATTCCGGGAAGGCCGGCATGTTCAGATCAAAGTTCCGATGAGTACTAATCGTGGACCCCACGCCCTCTGAGGAAGCTGTCACCGCGCTGCTTGCTGCGGCGGCAGCGCCGCCGTCGTAGTGGCGGCGCTTGTGGCCTCCCAAGGCCTGCCCGGTGGGGAAGCACTTGTGGCAGATGGAGCACTCGTGGCTTCTCCCGCCGCCGCTGGTCGTGGTCGTCACGGCGGAGGCGGAGGCGGAGGTGGTGGACTGCTCGTCGCTGCCGCCGCCGCTGATGGTGGTCTTGCGGTGGCTGGCCTTGTGGCCTCCGAGAGCTTGGTAGGACCCGAAAGCCTTGCTGCAGACGGAACACTTGTAGACCAGTTTAGAGGAGTCGCTCTGCACCGTCAGCCGCGGAGGCGGCTGGAGGCGGGGCTTTGGCGGGGAGGCGGTGGAGGAGGAGGCGGCGCCGCCGCTGCGAGCGAGCATGACAAGGCAGAGAGCGAGGTACTCTTCTTCGGTGGGCTCGTGGCGGTCAACGCTGCGTGGTCGCTTGGATCGCTTGCCCTTTGACCATGGCTCGAGGTAGCGGAGGGTGGCGTTGTCGAACTGGAACGACGGCGTTTGGGTGGTCGGAGAGTTCAAAGCTTCAAGTGCCATTGTTGTGGATTATGAGAAACTCAAGATGTGTAATAAAAGTTGACTAATTGATTTTGTTTAGGACAAGATAGACTTTGTTGAATGATATGAAATTTGAGAGTGGGAGATGGCTTATATAGTGTGTGGGGTGGGGTGGGTGGGAGGAAGTTGCGAGACAGGTGTTAGGAAAGTAACAATGTTACTAAAACTACTACGGAAGTATTTAAAAATATTAAAGAAAGAGTCCACGTTTAGTTGGGGCCATGGGAATATGGGATGCAAATATAGAATTGCTGAGCTAGTTGGTATAGTTTAGAATAAATAATTTAATTTGATTTCAATAAAAGTGATCCAGCTTCAACTCAACTTATTTGAGTAGTTTTTTATTACAAACTTGAGCATATGATTAATACACGCCACAACAACTTCGCCAGCCTAATTCAACATTATTGTTTTATTCTAATTAGTGTATTGATTTACAAATATAATTTGCAAATTTTCATGTTTTAAGTATGGAATTTGAGTAATTTTATAAATATTTCTTAGGTATTAAATCGTGTAGAATTTGAGCTTATTGTCAAGCTTTAATCTCCAACTTTATACTCAAGTTCAAGTTAAGCCTGGTAATACTCGACTCGACTTATTTATTTCCCTATTTATTGTTACATATTTAATTCATGCAAGCTTATATTTGCTTTGATCTTATTTAAATGTAGTTTTAAAGCTTCAATTTTATTTCAAAATAATTTTATATTCTTTTAGATTTTTATGCAATTTTATTTCAAAATTATCTCCATCATTATTTTTAAAATAAATTACTAATTTTTAACATAAAATTTAGGAATTTAATTAGAACTTCATTTTCAATTAATTTGATTTTCTTTCCTTTGTTAGTTAAGGTTGTTTATTAGTCAATATTATGTTCCTTAATTTCTGATCAAGTTTGTTATATTAAAATGAGATCGAAAGAAACATACTTTTTTTACAGTTGATGAAAATTGAATAGGTAGAATTAGTGGTGAACAATCTGTAAATAAAATAGGAGATTGTGGATAGAAGATAAGAGTTATATGGACTAGTCGATGGGGAAGTGGAAGGCAGTGGAGTGAAGAGATAAATAGTGTGTGAAGTGTGTGAAAGAGAGAGTGGTGTTGGTGGGCCAGTTGGGGGGGGGGGGGGGGGAGGTGCCGCGCAGCTGAGCTGAAGTCTACCTTTGACTTAGTCAAAGTCAAAACTTCTACGCGCCTTATTCTTCATTTAATTTCTAGTTCTCCTACCCAATAATAAAACACTTTTCTAATAAACAATAAAAGTCCAAAATTCGTTGGTCTTCCAACCTTTGTTAATTGAGGTCAAAATAGGTTATGGGTGTTATGGCAATAATACTAATAATAATAATAGTGATAAATGTCTAGTATTCTATTTTGTTGAAAAGTAGCTCTTCTTTTATATATGTGTAATAAAAAGTAATATTACTCATAGTAAAAATAATATTTTTAATGATAAAACTGATATATGGACCCTACTCATTTGTTCTATCTTATAAATTAAGATTCGTAAAACATTTTAGTTATGTAAAATAGGTATACTTACCATATATAGTTTCGGAACATGGGATTGTTTATCTAATTAATTATGTACAAATACAATGTACCAAACTTTTAGTCATAAAAACAAGAGTACAATGTATCTGTTTAGTGAACAATTAGTTAAATGTGTGTTTTTCTACTACCATATATGATTCTGACATATTTGGAAATAGAATATTTTTAAAAGCATGAGAATGCACTCTCCACTATGGAACGTCCAGGTCTCACACACACACACATATATATATATATATATATATATATATATATATATATATAGATTCTATATATAAAGAAAATAAAATAAGCAAATAACCACAACAAACAAGCTAAGTGAAGAAATCGAGTGTATATTATTACAATGAAATGCTTCTAGTAGAACACGTAGGGTTAGTAGAATGGACAAGACTGATCAGGTTTTTTGGTGGACCGTCTATGCACGAATTACAAATATTAGTTCTAAATCTAATCTATTATATATGATAAATTTTATTATTCGAATTAAATCTGATCTAATTTTATTTGTAAATAATTATGATCTAAAGTTAATTAATTGTATTCTCCTACTATCTCTTCATCTCCTTTATGTATCATGTTACCCTAGCTCATATTAGGTCACATATTACTAAATCGGATCGTTTCTACTTTATCAAGGATATTTTGCTGAATAAAAAGAAGATTTGAACGGGTATAATTTTTTTTAATTTAAATTTATCAAATGGTTATAACTAGAGAAAAATGCTACAATGCCCACCGTAGGCAACTTTTAATATGTCCATCATGATATCATCCCCTCATTATATGGAAAATGATATTAATAGACATTTTACATTTTTAACACATCAATCATGGACACATCTTAAAATTGCAGGTTGTATAACTAGATATGTTCACTTATATACCTATAAAGGGTAAAGTGATGACTTTCACTTTTAATATCTATTACTAATGTTGAAATAATACTCATAAAATATGACCAATATAGATATTTATATAAGTCACGTGAGTTAATGTGAGTTGTAGTTCTTGTGAAAAAAGAGTCGGCAAAAATTGGACTTGTACTAGTCTTGCTTTTGGTAATTGCGTGCATGAATCTATTGAGATGGCTGCTGTTTTGCACGTTTGGAAATTTCTATAAGAATTGGACCTTTTTGCATTAATTTTAGTCCTATTTGTACCTTTTAACGAAAAGTACCATAATTTAAATAAAATATTAAAGCTGATATTTATTTATTTATTTATTTTTGTAAACTAGTATGAACAGGTTGTGTTTTCCTTGGTCAATGGAGTGAAGAGTAGTAACTCTTTTATAGTATACCTAAAACGTGTGTGTGTACTTTTTCAACCACGGAAAAGTTCCTACGTGATTCTTATGATCTTATCTTAACTATTTCTATTTTTATTTACAGTTCATGACAATTTGCGTGTGTAAATTAAATGATGCAATTTCGTCTCACACAATTATATTCAAAAGAAAGTCTCATATTGTAATATCCCAAAATAATTGCTAAGCATATATTTATAACCTAAGTTGTTTAATTTTGTTAAGATAAGAGTTGTTGACTTATCTAACCCCAACTCACCACCACATTGAGACACATGATCTACCCTATAGTTAGCCTAGGTGATGGACTAGCTTGTATCTTTGAAATTGGGGGAAAGTAGATATCTTTTACATTAAGATTTCCTTCACCATCTTAGTTCTTCTCTTCCGAAAAGCATAGCCATTTCCATAGCTCTCTCTCTCGACCTTAGCTGCAGCCTTTTTCTATAGTGCTTCTCGGACAACAACAACCATATTTTCTTTCTCTCCGACGGCGAAAAGTTCCGGCAAGGATTTATATACTTGTTTTTTTTTTGTAATTTGTAGTTCTTATATATATATAGTATGATTTCCTTAGTTCTAAGATAGAATCGGGCCCTGTTTTCCTCCGACCGCCGATGAGTCTTGCTGCTGTGTTATGAGGTGTGTTTGGCTGGCCGGCGCTCGGTCGCGCCGGCAAGGAGTCGAGGAAGAGCCGCCGCAGCTCGCGGCAGCTGTGTCGGTTTTATATATATATGTATGTATGCTGTTTTTGTGCGTGTGTGGGTGTGATGGGAGGTGGAGATGATGTCGGGGCTGGAGTAGGGAGGAGACCGGCGCCGGGGTGGTGCCGGCGTGGCTGGGCAGAAGAGCCGCCGCTGGCCGCGGCGGCTGTGTACAGTAGGTAGGTATATATGTATGTTGCAGGTATATATGTATGTATGTGTAGAGGGGGTTTGTGTTGGAGGCTGTTTTGGGTTGGTTGTGGATGGTGGTGGTGAGGTGGCGGCGGCGCCGGGCTGGCGCCGGCGAAGATGGGAGGAGCCGCCGCGGCAGCGGCGGCAGAGCTGGAGCTGTATATATATATATATATGTAGGTGTATGTAGCTGTATATATACGTGTGTGTGTGTGTTTAGGTGTGAGAGGAGTGTGGGTGGGCTGCAGTGGCGTCGCCGGCGACCCCGTGGCGGCGCGGCGGTGGAGACAAGCAGGGAGAAGGGGGGAAGGAAGCAGGGGTGATTTTTGGTGATTTTGCAAACCTTAGGGACTAATTTGAAATTCCAGATTTAGGATAGATAACATTTTAGTCCTTGAACATTTAAATACTAACTTTTAACCCTAAGAACTTGCTGGAAATTTACAGAATAGTCCTTGTAACCCTAGAATTTATGATATAAACCCTAATCCCTATAGAAATGATCGATACATCCCTAGATCTCGATAAAATGGCGAAAGATAACCCCTAAAATTTATAGAAAATTATATCTTGACCTTAGAGTTCAATGATTTTATATTTTATGTCATATTATATTATGAAATGATAGTTCGATCTTAAAGTGCGATAAGATAGGACAAAACGAAATCTTTAAGCGAGCAAATTTTAAAATAATTCTCAATAAACCCAAATTAAATTTAGAAACCCTAGCTATAGATTATTTCTCGAGTTTTTGTTTTATTTATAGGTTTTATAGATTTTAAGATACTTAAGTCAGAAAATAAGTTATATTTTTATTCTCTGTAGGAGGTTCACGTGGAGGATCGAGTTAGATCTTTTATTGAGAGCTTTTACAGAAGATTACGAGACTTTCCAAGGTGGGGGTAAAAATCCTTTTCTAGTTTTCAAATCGTACAATTTTATGAAAATTTATGTGACTACGTGATTTAAATTTCAGTAATTATGTGATGATATTTTACTTAAATTCTTATCGTTAATTGATCTAGTTACAAATAAAGCATATGACTCTGAAAGTTATTGAGTTCAAGTATTTCAATGAAAAGGATTTAAAGGATGAAAGTCGGGATAATACCCGCTAAGAAAATGTTTTTCTATGCTTATGTGTTATGTGAATTATGTGACCAACGTGAATGTGCTCAATGTGTATTATGTGTCTATGTGGAACCATTGTATGAAACTTAACTGCGCATGCGCCTGCACGCCAAGTAGGGTATTCCTTTTTGGAAACCCAACAATGGGGAATTCTACGGAATCCCAACAGGAAGAGGTTTTAAAAAACCCAAAGGGGGTCGGCTTGGGGCCCGATAGGTATTCTACGGAAACCTATCCAAAGTTGCATTGGGGCTCTTCGGGAGTCTACAACGTGTATTTTATGTATAATATGCAAGTTATAGTATGTGTATTTATTATCATAATTATTCCCTCCCCACTAAGTGTTCTTTTGACACTTACCCCAAATATGTGTTGTTTTTACAGAAAAACATTAAATGCAAGGAGGAAGAACAGAAATGTCTGTCATTTTGCCTGTAATTATTAACGTTTATGGATGGATGATAATTATGAAGCTTTTATTATGTATAAGACAAAGTTTACACGTTTTGAACGAACAAGAAAGTTTCCGCTGATCAGAGAAAATTTATGTATTTGCTATGTTTATTTTTGAAAATTGTTTGTTTTAAAATCTTGATGGTTTTGTTTCCTTGCTGGACGCCCGATTTTATAAAGCTGCGTTTATACTCTGGTATTTAAAAAAAAAAAAAAATCACTATTATAATTTTAATTATGTTTAAAATTTTTGATAAGGAAATGGGGCGTGACAGTTATGAATTTTTATACGTCTATTTAATGCTTTCACAAATGAAGCATCATGTGATTTTTATGGGATTTTTTTTAAACATTGGTTGTTTTAGCCGAATTTTTAATGACTACTTCGTATCAATGAGCAAAGACTTGATTAGAATTAAAGCATGTCATTCACAAAAAGATCACTGGTGAGAACACAAAATATCAAAATTCAACATATGAGAAGTTAAGCTGGAAGCATATTAATTTTGTATATTATTTATTAACATACAATTTCATGTATGCCACGCCAATCATTGTAAATATATCGTAGATAATATAATTGAGTTCATGGTTGAAATATGACATGATAAAATAATATGAAATTAAAAAAAAAAAAAAAAAAACTCGTATGTGATATCAATGAAGTTTGGCAGTTGGCTATCTTGCAGTCTTGTAGTTAGGTAAACACCTTGTTAATTCTGAATGTGCATTTCAAGGGTACTTTTACTCGCAATTTTCTTTTTTTTTTATATTTAAGAATAAAAAAAAACAAATGTATATTAATGGAACTTTACGTGATTTTCTAGAATGTGTGCATATCTATCAGTCTTTTGCTTACAAATATATTATCAAATTTTATGAGACATCAGTCGTGTTGGACGAGTTTATGTTTTCCTAAACTCTAAAATTTTCTAATTTTAATTATTTTGCTTTTATTCATAATTTTGTAGTTTTATGTCATGATGCATTTCATTACGTATTCACATAGGAATTCTAGTAGGAAGATTTTAATGTGAAAGCCAATTAAAGTCAATCTTAAGGATTAACCTTGTCAGCCAAGGTTTTAACTTCTTTGATGACCAAAGTTTACATTGATCAAATCTTCCACACCTCAACTACACGGAAAATGGTGGGGATTGTGGCTAGAAAGTGTGGACCCTGAGCTTCCAAAAAAGTCTACAAAAGTCACATCATATCGGATTAACAAGATATATATAAATACTTTGATGACCAGGCTTTAATGCTTTAATGTTGTTGAGTGTGTTACAACGTTTGATTTAGAGGTGTCTCAATTTGAACTGTCGGCTTCGATTCCAAATTATGGCTATCAAGAATTGTGGGAGGTAAAATCGGTGATTCAGTTCTAATCATTTATTTTTTCCCCTTTTTTTTTAAATTTTCATTCTCGTACACGGATGATCGTGCCACTAACAGTTTGTGGTTTTGTGGAGAGTACTGACGTTGCACCGATAATATCAATCAGATCATACCCACCATCAATCTCCAATACTCAACTCATCTGCTCCGTTCACCACATGAAATTTGAATTTCTTGGATCACAAACCGACAATCTAAACCGACCGACGATTTTCTTATTATTTCTTTTAAATGATATGTCACATGTACAAATTTACTATCAAAATCGATCAAACGATCACGATTTTCTAATTATTGCCATAAAAACATAGTTTAATTATTATTTTTCATTATATATATCTTGAACCAAAATAGTTTATCTAAAATTTTGTTGGCTTGTTTTATATTGTGTTTAAACGAAGCAATATAATAGTTTAATTACGTTTTCACACGTTGATCTTGACCACTAAAGAGTCTTTTGCAACACTTTTTTTGAACAAATCTAATTGAACATAATTATTAAAATGTAGCCCAAACCAACCCAATATGGGCTAAAGCCCATATTGTAACCGGATGATTGACTTGAGAAATTGGATCAACTCAAAATTTCCATATTACGGGTCCTCTTACTTTTAGTCATTCTTCCTATCCCTCTCTATAAATACACAAATTTATTATATGATATACTTATATATCTATAAAAAAATATAATTAATTTCTTTGACAATTAACACCAGTACTCTGTTTATTAATTTTACAGTGTTTTAAGACTTTAATAAACATAACATACAAAACAGAATGAAGATACTATAATATATATAATTATTTAATATATATATATATATATATATATATATATATATAATTATCCCGGTTTTTAAAAAAATTATTAGCTTTTATGTATTTTTTTTTTTTTTTGAGTATTGTTGGTGTGGAAGTGTTTAAAATAATGTAATTTCATTTTTAAGTGTTGAGAATTTGTTTTTAATGTGCAAGCAATGGAAACAAATTAATGTCATGTCACATTACAAATTGTCTCTGGAAACTCCTAATTATGGTGTCACGTAACATATTTTCGATGGATTTTGCAATTTTCAGAAGAAAAAAAAAAAGGCAAAGATCAAACAAATAATTAAATTTTGGGACTAAATTGAAAACATAAATAGTTGTAAGACCTTTTACAAGAAAGGCTAAAGTTACGTAATTGAAAATGTTTTTATGATCAAGTATATCATATGGGAATAATAATCACGAGCTTTGTAATTCCAGTGATATCACATTTTTATAAGGTGTAGATTGTAATGACAAGATTTCAAATTTGGATCATGCAAGTTTAGTTTTTATTATCCCTTCCAAACTCAATTATAAAAAAATCATATGGGAGACAATGCCTCAAATATGTAAATCATATTATTCTATATCTCTACTATAAAATTATATTTTTCAATATTATTGTTCAAAAACTAACTAATACATGACTATTAGTAACCAAATTGATGTTTAGTGTTTTAAATATCAATTATAATATGAATTATAATATTAGTCGAGCAAGACAAATTCTTAAAAAATATGATGCCATTGATCATAACTTTTCTTAAAAAATAAATCGTTCATTTTTTAAAATGATTTTTTAATAGTATCCAGATATTTTTCGATTTTCTAACAATTTGCATTGTGAAGTTACCGTTGTTAATATCAGTTTGTTTATATTTTACCGAGATTCTAATAAAACTTCGTAAGAATTAATTTATACATCGGAAATTCGAAATTTTGCAAAATTTTCTCTCATTGACCATGTTATGTCTGATAATACTGAGGTCATGCTCAGCATTAATGTAATAAACAATTATTTTATAATAAAATATATGATTCATATTGACATTTCAAGTACTCGAGCCTTTGGCTCTGGACCTTCCTCAATCACATCTCAAAAAAAAAAAAAAAAAAAGCAAGCATTTCCATATATTATATTTTTTACAAATTAAATGAGAAAAAAGAAACTCCTAATTAAGATGGAGATTTTAATAGCCGCATTTAGTTTAAAACTCAGAATCAATTAACTCTATAGTTGAGCAGAAGTAATTATAAGCTGCAAGTGCTTAATTCTAAGCCCTCAGATTTGGAGAAATGTTCTGATAAATGCCAATGTCCATTCCATTGTATGCAAGTGGTGCATACATCCACAGATCATCTGAGCTTAGCAACTGCAAAATATAAATAAATTTAATTAAATTAGATATAATAAAACCACAAAAGTACTTCTATGTATGATATATATTTTTATAAAAATCAATGATCTTATAGCATCGAATTACATAGTACGAAAATGTACCTTGATTTGAAGCTGCAAAAACTTCACATAGGTCACAGCTTCTTCCAGCATTGTGCTAATGTCAACCTGATGAAAAAAAAATTATATATATATATATATATATATATATATATATATATATTAAAATCAAAACCATCATCACATTTAAAATATCCTAATTATGATTTTAATTTGATTTTTTTTTTAATAATTACCTTAGTTCCATTGGGAACAAGATTCTGCAAGATCTTCAATCTCTCATTGATTTTCTCTCTTCTTCTCTGAAATTAACAAGAACAAGATATGTACTATTAGGACACAATATTCATAGGAATTAAATAAGAGATAGATTTTGAAAGAGCGAGTTGAAATTATTGTTTTGGTTCTTAATCTTACTCTTGCATAAAGGCTTTGAGGATCAGTGGCAGAACCCCTGGTCGTTTTCGATTTGGCTTTCGAATCAGAAGTTAAGCCTCCATTGATGAGTTCTTGAGAATTAGCATTAGAATCATCCTCAGAGCTGCAACTGCTTGAACTTTGTCTTATATTATTAATTCCCGATCCACCATTCATCCTCTCTTCTTCATTATCCTTTCCTTCAATCATTTTCTTCTTCTTTTTAGATTGATTTTTCTGCACATGCATACAACATATATATATATATATATATATATATATATATATATATATCAACATCATTCAATCAATCAACAACATGATCAAAATAATGTACACATTTATTGTACTTACCTTTCTTGAAACTCTAGGGATTTTCTTGGGACTAATTTCTGGTAAATAATCTTGATCAGACTTTCTCTTGAGCTGCTGCATTTCTTTGCAAGAATCTTCTGAAGGCTGATCATGTTCTTCGTCTTTTGAATACAGAATCTCTTCCATCACATCATCAGAAAAAACTGGCATCATCATCATCATACCATGATCATTGTGGCTCATATCCATGTTGTTGTGAAAATTCATGGCCTCATATGAGTTGTTATGAGTTACAATATTATCATGATCAAGAAACTCATGAGTAGGAAAAAGGGCTCTTTCAATTACTTGATCACTAGCATTGCTACTTTCTTCAGAAATGCAATAAAAATTGGTATGATCAAATGGATTCTCAGATTGGATTTCACCATTGCTTGGAAACAAGAGATTAGGGTTTTCTCCACATGAAAACATTTTGCTCAATAACTCCCATTCTTCATCAAAGAAAGCTCCAACAACTTCCATTTCTTTTGATTTTAATCAAGAAGATGATGAAGAAAGGGTTTTTGAAATACTGAGCTTAAGAGTATAGCTAAAACAGGCTTGAAAATAATGGAAACTTGAGATCATATTTATATACAAATTAAGCTAAGGGGAAATTACAGAATAGTAAAGTGATTAGCATAATTTTTGTATTTGTTTATTTGTTACTTACCAAATTATACTCATGAGTCCACTATGGGGGCCAAAAACAGGCGAAATACAACTCATTTGGGGGACCAAAGTACATGCAATAATGGCCCTACAGGAATTAAGACCTATTATCAGGGCTTAAACCGTCTTAGACTTGCTTAATATGTTATAATCTGATGAGTTGATGTTAACTGTCTATACCTAATCATTTGATTGTGACTAACTATCATTTAACAACATTGTTTATGCAATGATTACTAGAGATGATAACGGGTTTGGACGAATCGGGTCACCAAGACTAACCCGGCCCAATTTGGATGGGTGTGATAATAAATGAATTTGGGGCTAATGTTAACGAGGCTGATCATTTAACGACTTTTGATTAGACTAACTTCATATAATATGAATTTCCTTATCGAATAGCAGTACGTCCTACTACTCAATAAGGTAATTCATATTACAATACGTACATGAATAGTTTAGGATTACATTGAACATGATTTTTACAATGGATCAGATGTTACTGTTTATATAAGAAATAACTATATTTGTATATTTAATATTCTTTAAAATATGATATAAAAAACAAAGTTTTGAAGGATTTAATGGGTCCAACTTATTAGAACTCGAGTTTTTAACAAGTCTAATCAGTTAACGAGTTATATATCAAACTACCTCATAAGTGTGGAATGAGCAAATATATATGATTAAGGACAAATCATAAATCCTTCACATTCTTGATAAGATAAGTCTCAGAATTTGAGTAAACTCATCCAAGTTCTACAAGATTCATTTCCAAATTATGATCATGTGGTTTGGTGAAGAAGTGCTTTGAGGTTAAAAAGAAAAGAATACATGTGTGTGTTGTACTTAGGAATTGGAAGAACGTGGAATAATTTGTTAGTACGAAAATAGTATAATGGTGTGAAGGATAAAGAAAATGTACTATATAATAATGAGCATGGCTTTTCTAAGTAGTAGAAGACGAAAGCCGACAAGATAACCGCAAAGATCGCTCTTTGTCTTCACATTGCTCAAACCTAACTTTAAAATTTAAAAAAAAAACTATGTAAGAAATCATTAATTTTATGAAATTACTCTCTTGCTTGGATACCAATTACTTACCATGAAACCTACTTTTGATCGATGTTGATGAGCTGACATTTTCTCTAATTATAATTAGGAGATCATTGTCAAATCTCAGCTAGCTCAACCGGCCACATAGTATTATTTTTATTGTGTTGCAGTCTCTTGTTGTATTGCATTTTATGTATATTATGTTAGAATATCTTAATTTTCGTCACGTAATTTGATATTATTTAATTTTTTTTTATCATTAATAAGTATTTCAATTTTTTTTTTCAATTTTGGTTCGATGTTTCTCGAAAAATTACAATTTATGCTTATATGGATGATGGAATTGAAAATTTTATGTCAATAATTTTGATATCATATAAACGAGAATTAAAATTTTAAATAAAATTGGATGAAAATTGAAAAAAATAAAATTGAAAACCATTATGAAAATACGCAAAATTTACGGTAGAAATATGTACAAAACCTAAAACAAAAATTACAATTATTCCTAGCTAGTCACATATTTACTATCATTAATATTGAATGTGTATAATGTTCCAAAAAATGTACTCATTAAAAAACCTTTTTTTTTTACTACATTTATGATTGTCCTCATGTTTTAGTTAAAGTCAAAACATAATAATGATTTAACTTTATCCGATTTTATGAGAAATGTGCAATGCAAATGGTAGGATCCAAACACATAATTCTTTGTAAACCTAACTTTCTAATATCATGATAAATAGAATAAATATCAATAACACAATGAATATATTTTTGTGAGACAATTTTATTCTTATCCACATATCTAATTTCATAAAACGGATCAACACATAATTTACAAGCTACAATCTACATATAAATTTGTAAAAATAAGCAGTATTTTTTATGTCATAAAATTAAATCCGTTAAACCATCTAATAATAGTTTTTTTTTTTTTTTTTTAAGATGATAAGGTCAGCTCGTTCATCAACATGATTTCGTACTATTTAATTAGTGGTTAAAAATTAAATGATAGCACTAGGAATTATTCTGTTTTGGCCATGTATACTAGTTTAGAAGATTTGGGCAAGATTCATGCCACGAAAATGGTAGTTTCTATGTGGTTAAAAGATGTTGGTCGACATTTCACAAACATGTGTTATATTATTGAAGTGGATATACGATATCTAAGATAAGAATCTCAGTTCCCAGCTGTGATATACAAACATATCTTAGTTTTAAGATTAAATGATATTGGGATTAAAACATGACAAGTAAATTTAAATGAAAATTATGGGTTGAGATGACAATGAACTTAGTCACCTTTAAATCCGGCGTTCTTCCCGTTTCAACCCTACGCGTCCCTCCCTCATAAATCTACTCTCTCTTCTACATTATATCAAGATTCTCTCCCCCCCCCCCCTTTTTTTTATTTTTTATTCTTATTAACCATTTTGTAAATTAGTGATCCTGAGCCAAGAATCTTTCTTGTTTTCCCCTAAAAAAACTATTATATCCATTTTTTCTATATTAGGAATTTATAATTGAAGAGTGAAACTTTTGTGGGATTGTCTCACCGATAATACATAAGTTTGTAAAAATTGTTTAACTGGTGAATAATGGGGTTCTATCTCAAAGAATATATATATAACACCATCTCATATAAGTTTTTGTGATAATTGAAAGAATAAACCTGTTATCATTGTAGGTATGTTGTGTTAAATTTAAGATTAGTTCTCTTGTGATCAAGCCGTGTCACGGATTTAATTACCTGAGACAGGTCAACTCACAATCGCACATCGTATAAATCATATTGGTTTGTGGATAATGGAGCTTCATCTCACGATAATTATCCATGAGACCATCCCATATAAGTTTTTGTATAAATTGAATGATTTATATATATATATATATATATATATAATGTTGATTAAATAGATGGTTAGAAACTTAAAATCCACAATATATCATAATTGTCTTAAATAAATTCAATAAAAATATAATGTTATTAAAATATCGGTAGGAAGGAAGTTTCGTTGCAAGGACATAGAGAGGGTTACACCGTCCAATAGGAAATTTAATTTCTCTATAGAAATGTAATATTGGGAATAAAATCTACTCATCTATATTTCCTAAAAAAACAAGAAAATAGAAATTATTATTATAATTAAAAACGTAAAAAATCAGATATTGTTGTGTAGAAAATAGTTGAAGGGGGGTTATGGCCGGCCTTGCACGACTGGGGGTAGTTGATGGTTGGTCTTGTCGGGGGTTATAATATCCCCCCTTATAACTATAACTAAACTGAGATTGAAAGAATGACAGCTAATCTTTGTCTTATCAAACTACCCCATAAACCATTGCCACGCAATGCTTTTATATATATTAAGCATGATTGATTTGGAGTGATAAATTAAAGAGAATACTAAACATTGTGTTCATTGGTTGCTCGATTCGATCAAATTAACTCGATTATCCGAATACTCATAAAAATTGGTACAGTTTCATTTATCTCCATCTGTCTTAATTGAAAAGTCAAGATCTACTTCACTATTTCATATCATATATATTAGGGTGACTTGGTGTGAGAGATGATTTTTGGGGGATATTTGGACTTTTATCTCAACTAGTATTATTTCATATATTGAATTGTATTACTTTACATGATTAAAAGAATTTTAATCGAACGTATTAATTAATTGTTTGAAACGATGAAAATTAATTTTTTTAATGAACTATTACTCAATCTTCGCATTTAAGGTTTTGTTTGACTAGTACTCTGATTATTTAAATATTTATGTAGTGTATTACAGATGCATGTAAGAAAGTAATAATTTTTACAAAATGTACTACATTAAACGCTAAGTATCACATTTGTTATGAAAAAATGTATTATTTTACATACAATAAAATATTAATATATCTAATGATTGAGGTTGAGGATGGATTGGGTTGCACCAACCCTTAGATTTCGTGCAATTGATGTATATGAGATTGAAAGGAAATTGAAATGACAATTTTACGACATTAATTACAATGACTTGGTGTTTTAAAAAAGATTAATATAAAAAATCAATTTGAAGTGTATCTTGTTTTTTATTCAATTTACAAGTTTTTATTTTTTTAATTGCATCTCAAAATTTACGATTTTTTTTCAAGTTGCAATTTAGGATCATATTTCTTATAAAAATCAAAATTTCGTAAAAAAGTAGTAAATTTTTACATAATCAATCATAGTTCTAAACATATTAAACCAAATAAGCTACGTAATAGACAAATAATACATGCAAAATCATAATTAAAAATAAAAAAGTAAAAGAAACATTGATTGTAGAAATTGTTGTTGTTTTTTTTTTTTTGGTGGGGTGGGGTGGAGTGGGGGGGGGGGAGTGGTTTAATTAGTATAAACTTGCTTACAATTAGTACGAAGAAATAAATATTAAAAAAAGTGAGGAATGGGGAGTCCACGCTTAATTATGGATCATTTAGAATTAGTTATAACTAAGTACGAAGAAATAAATATTAGTACAAACTTGCCTAATTATGGATTTTTTTTTGGGTGGGGTGGAGGGGGGGGGGTGGTTTAATTAGATAAACTTGCTTACAATTAGTACCAAGAAATAAATATTAAAAAAGTGTGAGGAATAGGGAGTCCACGCTTAATTATGGATCATTTAGAATTAGTTATAACTAAGTACGAGGAAATAAATATTAGTACAAACTTGCTTAATTATGGATCTTTTTTTTTTTTTGGGTGGGGTGGAGGGGGGGTGGTTTAATTAGATAAACTTGCTTACAATTAGTACGAGGAAATAAATATTAAAAAAAGTGTGAGGAATAGGGAGTCCACGCTTAATTATGGATCATTTAGAATTAGTTCTAACTAAGTACGAGGAAATAAATATTAGTACAAACTTGCTTAATTATGGATCTTTTTTTTTTGGGTGGGGTGGAGGGGGGGGGGTGGTTTAATTAGATAAACTTGCTTACAATTAGTACGAGGAAATAAATATTAAAAAAAGTGTGAGGAATAGGGAGTCCACGCTTAATTATGGATCATTTAGAATTAGTTATAACTAAGTACGAAGAAATAAATATTAGTACAAACTTACTTAATTATGGATTTTTTTTTTTTTTTTGGGGTGGGGTGGGGTGGGGTGGAGTGGGGGGGGGGGGTGGTTTAATTAGTATAAACTTGCTTACAATTAGTACGAAGAAATAAATATTAAAAAAAGTGTGAGGAATGGGGAGTCCACGCTTAATTATGGATCATTTAGAATTAGTTATAACTAAGTAGCAAAAATTTGTTGGACTTTGTAATATAAAATAGGGATGATAATATGGTGCATTAATATTGAAGGGAAAATTATAAAATACTTACATAGTTAAGATTTATTCATCAAAAATTACCTTAACGAATATATGCATGGATTTATGTATTATTAATCTTTAGAATATCTAATAAGAGATCAATTAGTTAAAATAAGATTTTTTTTTAAAAAGCGAAAATTTCTTATATTTTTACATTGTACGTGCAAATTGCATGAATAAATTATATAAATTCGCATAATAGAATAAATAAAATATTAATTATATTTTTAGACTTACCAGGTTTCAATTAATTAATAATTAAATAAGTTGTGGTAGTGACTGCATTTGACGCTAACTGAATGATTAACTAATTAATTAATCGTTTATCCCCTCCAATGACTTCTTTAGTTAATTAAGAGCTGGAACTAGACTATTAAGGCCATAATTATTACATAATTTACAAATATATCTCTAAAAAATATTATCTTTTTGCTCCAGCTTTAATCACAACAATTCTTTATTCTCCACTTAATTAGCATAGTTTTTCCTATTATTTCTTGGATAATTTATATTCACATGAGACTGTCGTTTCAAGAAGTGTTTTATTTTCAATTTTGTAATTACCAAGTTATATATCGGATTTTTTTTAATATTTTTTATATCAAGTAACATCAAAAAAGATATTTGATATTAAAATTAGATGATATCAATAAATAAATTACTATATAAAAAAAATAGTATTAGATTGTTGATGGATGCCTGAAAACTCATTGATAAGAACACCAAGTTTGTTTCATATGAACATTCTCTATTGACCTATGCAATGTTATTCTAATGTGTTTTCATTGGATGGATGCATTCTATCCTATATTTTAGTGGATTTGATAGATCAGCGAATACCAATAATCTTGAACTACATTTTCATATTAATGTATATATGTATGATTGTGTGTAAGTACTATATATAGAGAATGACTAGTGTCATAATTTCAATATAGTATTTAATAATTTTAATCATATATGCATAAACCGGACCATTCAGCATTTCCATTTTCTGGGATAATACAATTTAAAAAAAAAAAAAAATTTGGGTAACTTATTTGTATGGTCTAATTAATGAAAAACCTATCGTGTATGATTAGTGTACTCAAATCAAAGATCTAGGGAAATTTGAGATATAGCATATAATCATGGGTATATTTGCATAGATATATTATCCTCTTTTATGATCTATAGATTTTTGTACAGGTGAATCTTTAAAATCTTTTTATTCCAAGTTAAAATTGGGTTCGATCATGAAGTTATGAATGAGACTTAGAAAGTTATATATAAGTTTTTTTTTTTTTTTTACATACTATTAACTTTAAAAATACTAGCTTGTTAATTTAGATCATTTAAATAATTGAAATTATTTTGAAGTGCTCCAAATTATAACAGAAAAAAGGGATATATATATATATATATATATATATATATATATATATATATATATATATATATATAGGACAGAGATGAAATAGATTAATATATCAGGATATGTTATTACTTGAAAGTCTTTTGATGTGAGCACTCAAGGACTCAAGGTGCATAAATTATAATTAATGTTGGGAACATAATAATAATCTAGCTTAATTGAAAAAAAATACAACTGTTTTAAAATTACAATTAAATCCCTTTTATTGAATTTACAAAAAAAAAAAATCATCTTTTACATACTTACAATTTAATCATGATTTTTTAAATTTAATAGAAAAAAAATCACAACTTTAACTAATTATTGTAATTTGAAGCACAATTATATCTCCTAAGATTCGAGTTCACTTATCCAAAGTTAAATTACAATAGTGTGTTAAAATTCTAATTTTTATGTAAATGTTGAAATTGTGATTTTCAAACAAATTATATATGATTTGAATTGTAATAATTTTTTAAAGTCATGATTTGTTTTACTAATTTTTGTTCTCACATAGCTCTATTTTATTGACATTTTTCATTTTCTTAGAAAATATTCTATAGTGGCTACATAAAAAATTTCCAGTTAAGTTTCCATATAAATGCAAATATAATTGAAAGGAAAAAAAAAATTTGTACCCAAATAATATTATAATTTGCACATTATAATTTTAAAGAATAATGATCAATAATTGCAATTATATATTAGATCAAAATTATCTCGCAATTTATTTTTTCTTCCTTGTATGTATTAGATCAAAAAATTATCAAAATTTAAATAATTGTCAAACTACACTGTTCAAATAATTGTCTCCAAATAGTTCATTTCAAAAACTCTAAACATTATCAATTGTAAAATTTGTCATGTTATCATAACAAACAACATTTATATAGTAGTTTATATCTATATTTATTATAACTATATCATTTTATTTGAAATTTAAGTTAAATATGTGTATTACTATTAGTTATAATATTTTATAAACTATCAGATATATATATATTTTTCCATTTTTTTACAAAGTTTTCATCATTTTTTTTAAATTTTATTGATATTTCAACCAATATTTGTATAAAACCAAAATACCAATATATCTTTCGAAACCGAAATTTTCGTCCTTAGTTATATTCCATCTATATAAGTATTCATGAAATAGTTACTTACAAACTAAAACCATCAATACGTTAATAATGTTAATTTGTAATATGATCATAAAAGGTTAGTCGGAAATAGCTTGAACCAATATTAAAGTATTTTATATGATGTAATATTTTAATATAATTTGGTATGATATTATATATTTCTATATGTATATGTGTATATATATATCTTGAAAAAGTGAATAGAACAAATTAAAATGATTCCTTCCTAAAGTTAAAATATTTGTGAGATTCCAAAAAGTTGATATAACTAGGTTTCAGTAAGACTTTTATGGAAGTATATTATCAATATTGACTTTTTTATATTATTATTATGATTAAATGTAATTGACTTTAGGCCAGTTTCCACATATATATTAAAATATTTAAAAAATAATGACAAATGATTAGTCAACACTATGATAATTCACTGTGATTAAAGATAAATTAATGTGCTCTATTTCTACATTAGGATGCATGCATCATTACTATTCATTGCATATATTTTAATCTCATAGGCAAACTCCCTAATTATTTACCTTCATGAAAAGATAGAGAAAATGTAAAGTTATAAATTAATTTTAAAAAATCATTTATTGTAATTTTTGTGTGGAACCTAATTTGTTTGGAACATGAGGGATTATATCTTGTTGTAATTGTACCCCAAGATCATAATGATCATATCACATTATGTCAATAAGTTATAAATAATCTCTGCTAGAAGGAAATTAAATCGTGACTTTAAATATTTTCCTCTCACGTGTTCTAGTATATATTTTAGAAATTTCGTGTTTTAGTATATACTTTAAAAATCACCTTACGAATTAACCTAATCGCTATCAAAATATTACAAATTTATATTGCAAATCTACTCGCTGATCATAAGATAAGACTGAGAAAAAAAAAAATCAAACAATTGTAGTCTTCTCATACCAACAAACACAATCAATTGAATAGAATTATGCAAGAGTTGAACTTCCAATAGTTTGAATATTTCATGTTAATGTAATGTATTCATAAACTATGTACAACTTTGTTCTTTGAACTCAATAGTTGCCGACATAGTTGGAGTTAGCAATATGAGGGTAAAAGAATAAAGAAATGGAGCAACACTTTTGCTTCATAATATGGCTACAACTTGCCTCTCTTTTCAACTTGTTGAATCCATGGTGATGGATGGGCAAAATCAAATCAAATTAACTAGAAATAATCTTAACATATTACAAGTGCCAAAAGTAAACTAATAATATAATGTAATGCAATTATTAAATATAATAAGTTTTAATACAAAAAAGAGTGTGTTGTTTACTCTTGCTTTGATTTCTAACATTTGAGAATTATTTTTGGGAAAGCTTTTTTTTCCCAAGGATTGGACAACTTTAGTGTAAATCATGTATTCTTTGCTGACAGCATGTCATAGATTGATATGTGCAAATGTTCTATCTTTTCATTTACAATTTGTATTTTTTGATTTGATTCAATTACCAAATAACAGTAACATATGGAAATATATATATATATATATATATATATATATATAATAAAACCATTAATGTACCATTCGAGCATCTTAAATATGTACATTATAGTCTTAGCATTCTACATAAAATCTAAACAAGTCAAAATATGTCTTAATATATACATCAAATCTAATCTCCTAATGCATGATCATCATCACCATCACCATTATAGTACCTTACAACAGCACCCAAAGAGTTAGTGTCTTTCTTTCATTTCAGTAATAGAGTATTGATAATCATCACATAAGATTTTATTAGGAGCATATCCTCTAATTTCATTCATAATAATAGTCTTTTTCGACCCTCGATTTTTTCAAACTTTTTTTCATGATTGAACATTAAATTTCAATTAAATATTTGAGTGTCCTCGATAGAAGACAGTGTAGTCGATACTCTCCCCTCTATGATCTAGAAGGTTAACTTATTGCTTATGGATTAGTAAAAAATCCACAATAAACACATCCTCTAATCTTATCCATTTGGTGTTAAAATTAGAATAAAAATTGTGCTTTTTGATGAATTAACAAATTGTGATGATGAATAGTAGAAATGATTTTTTTGAGTCTAAGGAGACTTCTTGAGCTAATTATAGACTTAGATGTCTTCCAATTTTACAAGCACAACAAAATATTGAGCCTAACATACATAAGATTAGTTTGATAATTTTTAATAAATATTATTTTAATCAAAACGCTAATTGTCAATGCAACTTGATGGGGATAATCAGATACTACAAAGAGAATGCAAATGAGAGTTTCTTGCCATAACGTGTGCAAACTTGTTAGCTTGTCTAGATGTATATTAAAAAGAAAATTTGGGTTTTAGGTTAGAATATTGTTTTGAAGCTATAAATAACGCAATCAAATTCGGATAGATTAATTGGATGATTTGACATAAATCAACCAACATGATAGAGATTCAATTGATTCGGTTTCTGTGCCAAAAGAGCACCTTCCAATTCAAGTATGTCTTCTGTCACAATTTTTGTAATTCAAGTCATATTTCACCTTTAATAAAAACGTAGATTGTGATGACTTGAGTTTGAAGTTGGATAACGCAAGTTTTCTAGAGTTTATTATTCTTCTCCCTTCCACTCCCTAAACTTTAAAAAAAAAAAAAAAACTCAAGAATGTCTTCTTCTTCGTTGAAGACGGACAATTTGGCAAATGGAATATTCATGGAGAAGAAGCAGACGAAAGTTAGTTTGATGAACTAGTACAATTCATAGTTTTATCAGAATAAAAAGATTATGTCATAATTTACAAATTTAATTTTATGAAATGTATTAATCAACCACTCAAAACTAATAAATAAATAAATAAATAACCACTTTTAAAAGCTAACTTTAGTCGCAAAAGATTTTGTAATGTTTTTAGATAAAGAGAGTAAAAATTAAATTCAATTACAATAAATAAGTTCTTGAATCATCCCTAAAGTATACTTAAAATTAAATTTCAAATAATGTTTTATTTTATATTTAACTGCTTTTAGATCATAGCACGTGGTAATTAATATATCGTTTATTATTTAACAAATATAATATGTGATGATAATTATTTTATAATATAAAATCAAACAATAATTAAAATACGAGATGTGTAAAAAATAAAGGAGTAATATATAGAACCTCAAATACGAAAAAGCATTTCCAAAACTAGAAACTCGAATTATTATTTAAATGTTGCTTCTTTAATAATTATATAATAAATAGAAATCAGAATTTTGTATTGATTATGTAAATATATTAAGAATAAAAGTCAAATTTCTACTTATAGTTGTAATATTTTGTGATTGCAATTTTTTTTTTTAACTTTAGCGGCTATATTTATTTTTTTGTCTATTTTTTTTTAACATTTCCCACACGTTTAATATTATTATTTACAAACTTTTGTCAATTTTTTTTCTTTTATTATGACTTTGTTTAGTATATATATATATATATATATATATATATATATATATATATATATATATATATGGTGAAAGTCTAGAAAAATAAGACTACATAGACAGAAAAAAACACAAAAAATTTAAAAAAAAAATATATATATAATTAATTACACACGCATATAGATGCGAAAACAAGAAAAAAAAATAAAGGAGAAAATATGTATTTTTCCTGCTCTTCTTTCATTGCGAGCAAGAAGCACACCAGCAACGTTGGTCGATTCGACTGACATTTCCTACATCTTAATTCCAAACATAACTTGATAGATTTATTTTTTCTGTAATAAAAGAATTTAGGGTGAACTACATCTATTGTCGTGGAGATTTGCTTAAATTTTAAATTATTATTATTTTTTGTAAATAAGTTGGAAGAATGAAAAGGGAGGGAAACAATAAAAATTAGAAAAATTGTGTGATCCAATTTTAAAGAATCTATGTTTTTATAAATGTGAGATATCACTCTTGATTATTCAAATTACTAAATTGATTTTAAGGTTTGTGAAAATTATAAATAAACCTCCTAAATGATTAAAATTTCATTATATGACCCCCTCAACTTTAAAATATGAAAATATGGTACAATATCGACAAAATTAAGTGAGTTGAAAACTTTATAAATAACAAAACTAATCAAAACATTGCATAAGTAATTAAAATATTTTAGTTAAAAGTTTTGATTATAATTTCACAAATTTTATGATCTATTTGGTGAGTTAACCAAACCTCACAAATATATGTTCTATTTTATTAAAAAATTAAAATAAATAAATAAATAAAGAACATATAAAAAAAAAAAAGAACGTGAATGTGCTTTTATTATATTGTGAAAGAAAAGAAAGAAGTAAGGAAAATTATTTTAGGATAGGACTTGAAGGCATTCCATCATTTTTTAAGGACACCTTAATTAAAAATATGTTAATTAAATTTTTTAATTACCAGTTTTACCTCTTCAAAATAAAAAAAGAAAAAAAATGAAAATATAACCCTAATTCCCTTCTCCTTGCATTTCTTTATTTTTTATCTTTTTTTATTTCTTTAATATTAAATTTTTTAATTTCTTAAAAAATATAATGTCAACATAATAAGCAACATTTCACGACTTTGATAAATATATAAAAATTGAATGAAAATAGTATGGAAAAATCATTCGATCCTAATTGACCGAACACATAGATAAGTGTTCGACCATCTTAGCTGAACATATAAAAACATGTTCAACTATTATAGCCAAATGAGTAAAAGTATATTCGATCAAAGTAAAATTAATATTATTTATTTTTTAGTTTTTTTAATAGAAAAATATATATTGGAGGGTGCAAAATGCTGGGTATTACACCCATTATTTTAATCACAAAGAAAGAATACAGTTAAAAGATCGCAGGGCACACGAGGGGAATCTCACTTCTAAGCCCTCTCAGTGCGCCATGGCCGCGGCGGAGCAGCCGCTGAAAAAGAGAAAGCTTTACGACCCGCCACCGCCTCCTCAACCACCATCATCACCTCCTTCACTACAAGAACCTCAATCACTGCCTCCGCAGCCCCTTACGCCTCCGCCTTTGTCCCAGGAAGAAATCCTCCGGAGGCGCAGGAGCCAAGAAGAAATCCGCAATGTTTTCGAGTGCTATAAGAGAATCAAGTTTTGCATCGGTCACAAGGATGAGCGTGTCAGGCCAGAACTGGAAGAAGCATATCTCTCTCTGATCGCTGCCTCTGGAGGTTAGGATTTCAATTTTCGTGATTTCTTTTTGTAATTGATTTTCTTGGAAAATTGTTGAGTTTCTTTCCCAAACCAGTGTTTTGGTAAAATTATTAGAAATTTATAATGTTAATAACATAAGTGATGTATTTGTGTGGTTTTTTTCCCATCATCTGGCCTTTAAAGAATTTAGGGGCAGAATTTGATTTATCTTCTGGAGGTTTATGATTATTAGTTCTCTGTTGAAGGTGTTATGTTTGAGTAGGACTGTTATTCAAAAAAAAAAAAAAAAAATTGAGTAGGTCCGCAAATAGAACTGAGATGAGGAGGTTGATTGGGCATATCTCATAATTGAGGCAAAGCTTTAAGGCGTTCTGAGTTTTTTGACAGTATCTCAAATAGTTTGATATATTGTTTAAGCTTTACTCTTTTGACATCAAGTTCTAAACGATTTGCATATTAATCAAGTTGATTGATCTTGTTTGGATAGGATTAATTTCTTAACAAAATTAGAGTCGGTTATCTTTATGGTTAAGTTTATTAGGGGGTGATCCACTTTAGAAAATTGAAAGTACACAACATGTCCAATAAAATTTACTTGTTACAAAATTTGATTTTTAACTTCTTATGCCTATGGCATGCAGTTAAAGTATTTGTTCCTCAAACCTATTTTTAATGCCAGTAGTTGGAAATGAATAAACCTTGTTTCCAGAAGAACTTAGCATAATGCCAAACCTTAGAGGTGGATGCTTTCTGCTAAGGATATCTAGTGATTTCTATTTAATCCTTTTATGTTGGTATGATCTGCAAACCTTTAGTTGATATGTGATTGATATCATTAAGTGATTATGCTCCAACAGGTGTATCATGTATGTCTTACACAAAACTTGAGACCTTCTGTCATTGATATTTTACCTAATCAGGTTTCATCACCAAAATCCACTAATATATTTTAGATTCTTAGTCTTGTCATGCCAAAATAGTAAATGACTTCTGGAATTTTCAACTAGGTCAGTTACATTTCTGACCCACAAAAACCCTTTGTGGTCTCTCAACTTGGAACCTTTAAGAGACTGAAGAAAGTACCTTTAGACTAGTGTTGCTCTCTAACTTCATATGGGGTTTCTGTGAGATTCTTGACTGTAGATAGATGTCTAATTCATATTTCAGATTGTGAACCGTAAACATATGTGTAATTCATATTTCACCAGTTATAACTAGATCACCAGCATATCTCCCACAGTGAACCATAAATATAGATAACCGTCCTTTACATCAATGTAAAAATCTTCATGGGTGTCTTCCAAGTTATTGTTGATTTAGACAAGCTCTCTCTTACTTCCTTGCTTGTCTAATATACTAAGGTTATTCCTTTAATACCAGTAGGATATAGATTCCAAGATGAATTGCTCCACCATATAACCAGTCAACTAAATGAGATTTTGCCTGCAACTCTAATTTTTGAATCTGTCCTTTGCTAGATATCATAAAGATGTATTATAGATGAACTAAATCGTCCATCTCCTCATATGATGAGTCTGGTCATGTCTACCTTTTAGGCGAACTTCCAACCACAAACTGTGACAGAATATACAACAAATATGGGTACTTTAGAAAGTATTGTTAGTTTTATATCATACCAGTTTATGGTGTGTGCCCCTTTTTGTTATGATATTTCACCTCGGTTGCACACATTGTTGTCATTAATCATATAACTGTTTTAGAATATCTGGATTTGGTTGCAGGTGGTGCAAGCGTTCAACGACTTGTAGCAGAGTATATACCACGCTATGCATCATATTGCCCTACTGCACTTGAAGCTGCCGAAAAGGCTCTCATAAATATGTATAACCAGTGTGTCTCTGTGATTAGTAGGGGAGAAGACGTTGATGGTATTGCTTTTGAGACTGCTAAATCCTGCATATCAGGTCTAGTTGATATCTGTCAGGCTGCTGCTTCCGACACCCCTACTTCAGCATTTGTTCAAGATATATGTTCTGCAGTTTTTCTCAATGTTGTTACATTTTTTGTATCCTCTTTTGAGGGAAAGAGTATCTTTGATATTGTTGATCATAGAGTCTTCAGGATTTATGATGTTGCTGAATCCCTTTCTGATTTCAAGCGTGAATTTTTGGAGGAAGACAAACCTATATTATTAAAATTATCCAAGTTTTGTGCACTAAGTTTTTTGAGGATTTTCTTTAGTTTCCCTAAATATTCACTTGTTGCGTGCTTTGAACTCCTGGAGTCTACTGGAATGGAGGGAATTCAGAAAGGAAATTACCTTCTTCAGCAGTTGGCATTTGAACTGAATGATGTTGGTCCTCATCATTCGGATGGGGGATGTGATGACGAAGCATCTATTGGTTCTAGCAGTATAAAATGTCATGCAAAGGATCCTATTGATGACCTTCCTGCTTCAAAGGGCGATTCTTTTTGTTGCCCGTCAGGAGTATTAAAGAACTGCTTATTGGGACTGGTAATATTATTAGCCTTTAATTGGTTATACTTATTTTATGAAACCTTGCTTTTTTGTTAGTTCTGGTGCATACTAGCTGTTGTTTGGTATGTATGTCATAGCACTTATATATCCATCCAGAAAATTATTAAGACTGTTGTCTGCATAAGGAATGATATGCTGTGGGATTGACGTAATGTTGAATTATTCTTCTGTTAACTAAATTATCAATCAGAACAATTATTGCCTGTGAGACATAAGTTCTGAAGATGACTGTACTAATAGTTCGTGGTCTTTAGGATATTTATCATCAACTTGTGTTCTGATGCATGACTACATAATTGTTCACTATGAAATACTAACTGAAGCTTTAATTCTAGCAACCTTATTGAAATTTTGGAATGGTGTTTACATATTTGAAAACCAGCTTTTAATTCATGTAATATGATGTTCAGCATCAATTTATAAGTTCTGGTTTCAAGATTGCTTCTATTATTCCAAGTGATTTATGAAACAAGTAAATCTAATTTTCTAACTTATGGTATGAGGCAAGTTTTTTTTTTTGATGACCATATAAGTTTACACTGTGTATCATGATTGCTGTTGTACCAAAGAGAACGATTTTTGTGAGAAAATGTAGTTAAGTTGGAGGTTTCCTTATCTAATGGTGTTGCAGCGTTTCCACGGATGAAGTGAAGTTGCTGTTATTTTACTGGGATGGGTACGATACTGTGGTAGATCTTATGATTTTAAACTACAAAGGGCTTCTTTAACATCTTGATCAACTTTATTGAATCTGATGCAATTGGTGGATATCTATGGTTTTAATATATTTTTTTTCCAAATTATACTATCTAAAGGTTTGATTAAGCTTGGTCAGCCTCTTAAATGTGTTCTGCTGTTTGGATGTAGAACCGTGTTTAGTTATGTATCTATTAACCATACTTGTTTGAAAGCTTGTCTGATGATGCTTCAGATTGTTAATATTCCTTTAATTTTGGTGGCTATATTTGTCTTTTTGGTCCTTGTTTTGCAGGTTCTCAGTAAAGATCTGTCTCTCAAAAGTTTGATTTTTTCAAGGTACAGGAAACTTTGTAATTCTACTTCTTCTGAAGTGGTTTCTGATATTACCTCTGTTTTGGAAGGAGTTCTTGAATCTTTTGTTCAGAAAGTCAAGGCAGAAGACAGTTATGTAGATACTGTTAAAGGTACTTCTAGTTCATCTAAATATGTGAATCAGGGGTTGGTTCATCAACAAGGATCTCCTATACTCTCAGGGAGAGAGTGTCCTGACAAACATTCAGGCAGCCATTTAAAAAAGGGTAGCACAGCAGTCAATGCTGGAATTGATCCTTTTGATGGAGAATCAAAGTCTATGGATTTTCATTTTGGGGATCCTGGAGATATGGCCAGTGGCAGAATTTTCATGCCAAGGGAATTATTGAATCGACAATCTTTCTCACCTAGAGCAAGAACACCACGGGATTTCAGAAGTAATTCATTCAATAGTAGAAACCATTCTGCCCAGATAGAGAGGACTCCAATTCCAAATTCAGACCTCCATGTACCCCCTTTAAGATCATCTGCTGGATCTGCAGGTTCTCCTTTTGAATCTCCCAAGCAAAATGTTCATCCACCTCATCCGTCAGCTGACCATGCAATATGGTACTCTGATGGGGATCCAGCTGCTATGGATATTTTTCCAGCTTCAAAACAACTCTGGCTGGGATCATTAGGCCCTGATGCGTCTGAAATGCTCATAAGGTTTCAGTTTGAAAAGTTCGGTCATATAGATCAATTGCGATATTTTCCATTTAAAGGCTTTGCTACTATTGAGTACCGAAACATAATGGATGCTTTAAAGGCTAGGGAAGTAATGCGAGGACGTTCCCCTTGGGGTGCCTGTCTACGGATTAAGTTTCTGGATGCAGGATTAGGAACAAGGGGAGCTATAAATGGTACTGCTGTTGGTTCGAGTTGCCATGTTTACATAGGAAATGTTCCAAGCATATGGGCCAAGGATGAAATGATGAATGAAGTTAGAAAAGTACTTCATAAGGGCCCTCGCATGGTTATTGATCTTAGCACTGAAGGTGCTTTACTGGTGGAACTTGATTCACCTGAAGAAGCTACCATTTCGATAGCTCATTTGCGGTGGCATCGTAAGGAAAATAGTAATTATTTTCCACCTCCCTCCAACGTAGGTCCAGTCAATGTAATGATGCACGCTGAAGGTGCAAAACCTGCTTCTTCTTCTGTTCATGTTGACATGAGAAACACTTACTCTTCTAATAGCATGAGTGGATCACCTCATACTCAAACTCTGCTAAAGCCTCCTGAGAGTTATTTGACGAGGGGCACGGGGCTGCTTTCATTGCTTCAACAGTTACGCGCAAAATATAATATTAATAACCCCCATGGTCCTTTTGAAAGCCATACATCTGTTGCTCCCATGCGAGAACAAGAACAACTACCAACAAATGCACTTTGGATTAATATTTCAAATCGAAGCCCCTCATGTATCACTCATGATGAGCTTTTGGCTGTTTGCAACCTTGCTATCAACAACACAGGGTCTGTTGTCCGTTTGAGTAGAACAAGTATGCCCACAGGTTCTAATTGGCTTGTTGAGTGCAGCAGCGCAGACACAGCAAATACTTTATTAAAGAATTTACGAGAGTGTCCTGGGGTTTTCTTCCAGATAGAATTCAGGTACCAAATATGTGTTCTCTCTATATGCTTCCGTAATTTTAATGTTATGCATCTTATTCATGTTGGATGTATAGAATTCAGTTGTGTTTGATTCTTACCCCTTAATCATTCAGATTATGCTGCAGTTGCACATTTCATTTTTTTCCATCTGTAAACTTGTAATTACAATCTTTAGCTGAGTTGGTGTTTTATGTTTCAGCAGTAATCCTGTAAAGCACCATGGTTCTGTTCCTTCAGTGAGACCTGACATCAGTCCTCTGGAGCTTGCATCACCAAGAATGAGTCAGGAAAATTATGGTCCTTCAATGCAAACTGCTCATACATTCCAGCCAACTTGGACTGGTGGAGGAACCATGGAAGTTGGAAGAAGTGGTGCAACTGAACAACCATGGATGTATGGAAAACCTGAAAGTGGGATTCATTCTGGAGGAATTGTTGCCTCAATACCTGCACAAAATTCAGGGCCATCTATGACACCGCCACAGCCTATTCAAGCATCTGCATTCAATAGACCTGTCTATGCACCTCCAAATAGTTCATGGGATGCTCGTGGACTCAGCCATCACATTCCTACGAACCCAATGTTTTCTGGTGCAATGCCTGCTAATGCTCATGCTAATATCCATGGCCCACCATTTTTACCTGCTTCTGTGACTCCACTGGCACAGATCCAGGGAGGTGCTATGGCACCGTTTGATCAGATGTACTCTGTACCTGTTGTTCCCCCACCATTATCATCTTTACCACCGCCTCCACCTAATATGCCGCCATTACCTCCTCAGTCTGATTTCCGTCCTCCACTACCTCAGTCTGATTTTCGTCCTCCATTGCCTCCTCACCCTGAGTTGCAGCCTCCATTGCCTCCAACACCTCCACCTCTACCTCCGCCTCCACCTCATTCTCAGCCCCCTGCATTCCCTCCTCCTCTTCCACCTAGCACACCCCCACCATCTTTAGCTGCTGATGCGGAGAGTTTAAAGTCATCCCCGCACTATCCATGGCAAGGAATATTGAGTAAAAGTGGCGTGTACTACTGTACAATACATGCACAAAGAGCAGATTCTGATATATGCCGCTATTCAAATGCTATTGCTGAGCCTGCAGAGTAAGGATTTACATCTTATCTTTAATCCTCACTGACAAGAATATAAAGAAATATTCCTTTTTTAACTGTTTTCCAATGTATATACAGATGGCCTGCAAAGTTGGATATGACAAAACGCACTGATCTTCGACATGTAAAATCAACATTTTCAAGCACCCCACCTCACAGAGTGAGTTACTGATAATTTTTTCCTTGTTTGTGTAGTGTTTGTCGGTTTCTGTCTGTTTTCAAGTATTCCAACTGCTACTTTCAGGTTTTCGCTGACCCCTCCATACTCTTATATGTCTATTTACCATCTTGTGGTAGAAACTTTCGCTCAATTAGCAATTTTTTCCTTGCTCAGCTGCCCAATTAGAAGATTATAAGTAGATAATAGAGAAACTTCTCCAAAATTTTCATCATTAAAAAGACTAGCAGTGTACCCGCACGTTGCGCGTATTGTTATATAGAGAAATAATTTTAATATAATTAAATTAAATTTATAAATATACAACACATCAATATTGAATACAACTATTAAACATTAATATATATATACTATTAAATAACAACATAAACAACTAAAATAAATCATTGTTTCCAAATCATACATCAGATCCATACATTTATAGTAGTATTATAAACAACATACCATCCACCATCATCTTTAATCATTCTCGCATCGCCCACAAGCTTCCATCTTCATCATCTCCCTTGAAATACATATATTCGAGATGTATTCATGCTAATTAAGTTAGGCATCGACATCGAAAATGATGGAGATGGAGAGCTCTCCAGTTTGAACGTCGGGGTCGACCGGATTCCGTCGATAGTAGTCTAGATTGATTATGATAGATGTAGTAGCCTATACCAAGAACTTTGTTCTCTAAATTTTTTTTTCTGATTTTTTGTTTTTCCTTACCAATCTTATATAATGTACACATAGCTTATTCAGGAAGATTTATAATATAGCTTACTCAGGAAGATTTAGAATATTGAACAACATACAAATAGCTTATCAAGAAAGATTCAATTTTTTTAATATTTTTAATGACATGACATTTTTGGGCGGGAAAATGGCATTATTGTAAATATTTCCAACTGTCTTGCTATTAGTATAGTATAGATAAGTTATGTATCAACATCATGCAATTGCTTTTTATAATTGTTACTTTTAATATCTGTGTGGCCATAATATGCACCTAAGGAAAGGCAGTACAGGTTTGTCCCCGCCGAGAGCAAAAATTTGTCCTCTAATTTTATAGTTCGAAACATTAATTTTACTCTGATCTGTTTATTAGCCCCTAAAGGTCACTGACGTTAAGAAGTGCTCACAGTCTCATTGTCAACTATTATCTCCTGAATCATCTTGTTCCTCTACTCTTAATTATTTAGTTCATGTGCAGGCTTGATAAATAAACCCACTCGGTCCCAACTCAACTGGAATTTCTTGTACTGAAGGCATAAATAGTCAAGAAATTAGGATTGGCACTTCCATTTTGCTTTGATAATTATTAATACACTGTCTCAGGAAAGGGATTTAAATGTTCCAAACTCTCTTAGTTTCAATGATAACCTAATTCAATTGTTATTTTACCTAATTTTCTCTCCTTTTCCCTTTAAATTCAAAGTTGAATCTGAAAGCACGCATCAGCCTATCAAGAAGTATCAGCGCAGGACAAAGAAGATGGCCGATTGAAGTCTTAATTCAGAATTAATTTCGTTCAGAATTAATTTGTTAATTCGTTAGATTTAATTATTAGTTTTTTATTTTTAGTTTTAGTAAACATAGGAGTCCTATCTCTAGTAAGCATAGGATTCCTATTTCTAGTAAGCTTAGGAGTACTAATCCAGTAAACATAGGAGTCCTATCTCTAGTATTTAGGAGTCCTATTCCTAGTAGGCATAGGTGTCGAAAGGTATTTATATACATTGTCTCTCAGTCTTTTAGGATTATTCAGAAAATATATTTGATTAGCAACAGAGTTTACTCTGTGGTCGCTCAATTGTTTTACGCTCTATCAGAATCCTTGGCTCACAGTTTATTCTTTCCTATAGTATATGGAAATTGTTCGCAATAGTTTTTTGCATTTTTCTAGCTTAATATATAAAAGTGAAAGCATCAACCAACTCACCAAACTATCCACCCCCAAACTCAAATGGCATTTGTCAAAACTTGAAAAGAACAGATTCATTGCAGTTTTACCCTGTTTGAGATTTTCTCATGTAAGTGAGGTAACCTAATGCTTAGACTCCTAATCTTCCATGTGCAACCCTAAAAAAATTCCTAAGGGTGTGGATTTTGGAGAGCAATGAGTTTGATTTTACCTCACCAGAACCTAGTAGCACAAAGTGTCCATAACTGGGCTTAGTTGATACAAGTTATGCAGCATCTGCATCTGAATAGTCTGCATAACTTGCGCTTGGTCTGTTTATGTGTTGATATTGAAGACTGCATGGGGTATGTGCTCATGGTTATTCTGTGGCAGAGATATCTCTGTTTGATTATTAGCAGAATAGTATTTTAGGATAACGTTTTTCCGAGATTTACTGTATGTTCTAATGATTGTTTCTAAATTACTACAGAGAGAAATCTGTTGGCTGCTTCCTTCTTCTCATGGTGATCATAAGGGGGTAAGTTGGACCTAGAATTCTTTTTTCCTGTTTGTACCCCATCCCTTAAATATTTTTTGATGTTGTATTTTTTAATTTGCCTGTCTGTATATTTACTATTGATTTCTATTTGCAATTTGGTTAAATGTTTGACATAATGACCACCTAGCAGCATCTATGCAAGCAACTATTTTTGCTGCTGGAAATGTACCCCTTAATTTTGAGTTGGAAATTCTAGATTTCATGAAGGATTTATAATGTTTGTGCCTCTAATTTGTTTCCAATACTAAGCTCGTATTTTCCTTCAGTGGCCACACACCAGAGAAACTAAGCTTTAGATGCGATAGAGATTATCAGTTCAAGTAGTTCAAAAAAAACAAAAAACAAATTCCTAAACTTTTCCCTTTTGTTGTACGAGGATTTGAAGATTCCAAGTTAATAATTTTCCATTTTAGATCCATAATTCCATCTTGTGTAAAATGCAGTCTTTTTTCTGAGGTAAACGTCCTATACGTTAAATTTATTTTGAATTGGGTCTCTTTACTTTCCATCTGTAGACTTTAGACCCCTGTATTTTGTTTGAATCGGGTCCCTGTACTTTCATTTGTAAAAATGTTCTTGGACTTCTAATTTTGTTTGAATTGGGCCCTATATTTTCAGTGTTGTTGAATTTCCCCTTGTACTTAGTGACTCGTACAGACCAATTTATAGCATAAGAGCTCAATATTTACTAATGAAATACATTGTATAGGACCTAATTCAAATATAACTGAAAGTATAGGGATCCAAATCCGAATAACTGAAAGTTTAGAAACCCAATGTTTACAAAGAAATATGGGCCCTACTTCAGAAAAACTTGGAAGTAGAAGTACCTCAATATACATTTTTCCTTTACTATGTTAAAGTTTAGTGTGACCACTGCTGAAAGTAATTGATTTTCTGTTTCTAATTTACAGCTTCAGGATTTCATATCATACTTGAAGCAGAGAGACTGTGCTGGAGTAATCAAATTACCCGCAGCAAAGTCTATGCGGGCAAGACTACTTTTCATTCTTCCTTACTCTCCTGAAACATGTTCTCTGTTATCCATTCCTCCGAATCCCTCCCTTTGCCTAATCGGGTTGATTCTTCCTAAAGAAACAAATTCTGAATTGTCATGATAGATAAGCTTCAAGAATCATGCTTTTGAATGATTTGACAGAAGTAGAGAACATTACTCGGAATTTGGTGGGGGTCCTTATAGTTCTTTTTTTTGGGATTTGATAGAACTGAATGTAAAGAGAGATTTTTGCCATGATCTACATAGTATGACCTCGCTTTCTTCCTAGCAGGTGTTTAGAAACTCTGGAGACTTGAAACTGTGATTGGTCTTGCGAAATACATCAGTAGTGGTATTTTCCATGTATTTTTATATGTTCACCAACAGGTGTGTTGAAGTATGAAAACTTTGTTTTGCATGAACTGGTTCGAGCAGCCGGCCATTGGAAGAAATCCTACTGCATTCTTGTGTACAAAAACGTAAAGGAAATAATTTTCTAAAGCTTATGTGTTAGTAGATTGTTCAATGCAACTGTGGACCTGTGGTTGAATTCTTGATCACTAACTAGATGCCTACAAACCTTTGCAAGTTTTATATAATTCTTAGGTTTGCTATTTTCAGCAATTTTCTATCTCATCTTTCACTTCCCTCATCATCTACTATGGAAGCAATGAAAAGGTATTCCTTATGTAAATGTTTTGTTGTTCTATGTATTATATATTTATATCCCTTTATAGGGGAGAAGTTTTGTTCACTCCAGATGATGCAAGCCATCATTGGTCATAGGGGAACCAAATGAGCTAATAGTGTGGGTTTGATTTTTTGGGGAACAAAAATTGCCTTCTTATGAGTTAAGGCTTTGTTGTTGATATCAATCTCAAAACCATCATTTTAACACACCCCAATTTTTACCTGATAGCAACCTCAAAAGGTAGAATTGTTATCCTCAAATAAACCAGACATGCCTAAAACTGAATGTAATATTTACAAAAACCTAGAGACAAACCTCGAAGAAATGGAAAACAAATAGCAGCAAAAACTCCAGAGCTCAAGCAAAGATATAACTTAATAAATTGAATGAAACAGTTAAGTGATTTGAATCACTTCATTATAATCATATCTGATAAGCAAAACCTAAAAGAATTGAATAATACATTGATGAGCAATCTTCATCGTCATCACATCTAATAAGCAAATCCTAAAAGGTTGCAAGATACAATAACTTACATTCTACCTAAATCTATATGTAAACTTCTAACAAACAATAACTCTGACTGCAAATGTCCAAACTTCTCGTCTCAATAATCAGCATAACCAACTGCATAGCAGCCAGCATTCTTATTCTGCAGATGAAAAGCAAATTCAAGAATACAGCACATAAAATAAGAGATTAAATGGTCGAAGGAAAACCCATAGATTGGACAAAATGAACTACCTGGGATATCGTTTGCTGCTTGTTTACTAATAGTGTCCTTGCTTTGTTCAGGGCTGAGTTTGGCGACTTGTACATCCTCTGCCAGATTTTGAGGGCAGGAAACGAACATATAACAAAAAATAAAAACAACACCACACCATTTACATATATAATACAGATTCTTTAATGAATTTAGAGACAGGTGAGTTAAATAAGAGAAGGAAGGAAACCCAAATTAATGTCCAAGAAAAGAAGTTGAATCTCCCAACAAATGATAAACAACCTCCCAGTAAAATAAATAATTTTTTGGCTCAATATTTTGCAGCAATTTTGTAGAAGTCTAGTTTTCTTCAAAATATTTCCTCTGGTTTTTGTTTCTAATACTCAGTAGTAAACGACACTTTTGTTACTGAACCTATTTAAGAGAAATCCAAAAAAGTGCAGCCTTTCAAAGTTATGACACAGATGAAAGTGTTGACATTTCTACATCAGATTCAGTCAATCAAGAACTGGCAAATGCTCTACAAAAATGTTGTAGTGCCAATATATAGGATACTGGAACAATGAATTGTTTAAATAGTGAGCCAATTTTAACAATTGTATCCATTCAGAGAAAACTAATACTAATACAATTGTTTAAGTAGTGGAAATGAACTTTAACAAGGTGTACTAATACTTGAAACAAAAATATTATCGTTAGCTACTACGTAAAAGTAGAGAAGTCAAAAATTGTATAGAGAAAACTGATGGGTCATCATTGACCGACTTCAGAAGATTATATAAGAACAAACCTTTTCACCTGCAGACATTCGATAACCAGCCCCTAAAAGCTTTTTCTTCGGAGTGAAATCAAAGACATCTTGAAGAAATGGATTATCCTATCAAAGAGAAGATAAATGGAATAGGATGACCCCTCATGTCAAAAGATTTGATAACTTCTCTTTTTTGATAAGAAATGGAAAAATATATAATCATTAAAAAATTCAACCTGCATGTGCTTCACGAATCCTCCCCCAAGAAAATGCTTCAAAAAGTTCAACTATTCGTCACAGAAATTCAAAACTGTCAGAAACGGAAAAAGATATTTCACAAGTACAATACAGTAAGAAACAATATATAGACCTGTATCAATTCAGACCATGCACTTGTATTTAACGACTCTCCACCAATCTTCATCAAAGATTCTGGGGTATAACCATTCTGATATTCACATCGAATACTCATCAATTCAGCAAAAAGAATGAAGTAGAGTGATCCATCCAACAATGTTGTCCACATACCTCGAGATAATCAAGAATATCTCGGAAAGTGTTTCTCTGATTATTGAGATCTTTCTTGGCAGAACCCCTTCCACCTGCCTCAGTAGAGAGGTCTCTCATTTGGTTGATGACTTTATTCTTCAACCCATGGATGTGCATTGTTATTCGAGAATCTTTTCGTTCATAAATAGAGGTGTCTCCAGAAACCTTCAACTCTCCACAGAATATCTCAAGGCTCCCTATCTCAAAAATTAAAGCAAGCGCTTCGCCAGCTGCAATGCGTACTGACCTGTCATCCTTGTCCAAAAGAGTGGACAAGTAATACATTGACCTGAGATATTTCCAGAGGGCATTAGTGCCAACTCGAATACACAGAATGAGATAATAACTGTCTGTGACAGTATGTCATGAATAATGATAACTCTGTGAAAATATGTCATGAATATAATACTGACTCTTGCCAGCTCTCAGGGTTGAGATCCCTTCCGTCCATGGTGGTAAGAAGAAATGACCAAGCGGAAACCACCATATGTATCATGGCTGGTGAAGGTTTTGCAGTAACTACCTGAAATAAAATAAAATATGTAAACTGAAGGTTGAAAAAAAAAAAAAAAAAGAAAGTAGCTGACCCATTCTCTGCCAAACAACATTTTATATGTGCATACGCACAGAAAGGGAAACTTGCTATTTTTGTTCTATATCTTAGGTTTTGTCCACTTTTACCACCAATTTTATGTATTACAACTTTGGACCTCTAACTATCACTTTGTTCCAATTTTTTTCCCATTTTTCTTGGAATTTGATTTGTCTATGTGGATGCCGACGTGAATTTATCAATTTCGGTGTTCACGTAAGAAAAAATTGACACTCCAAGAAAAAATCGAACCAAGATTGGAAAAAAATGATAGTTACAGGACCAACATTGGAATACGTTAAATTGGTAATAGAAAAAGTGGACAAGGGTCTAAGTTACAGGACGAAAATTGAAATTTTAGCCGCACAAAAGGGTAATGATCCAGATATAAAGGAAGACACATACGTTGGGACCCAATTTCGGATGAGCCACTTGCCACATTATATGCATTGATTTCTGTGTGAGCTCTGGTTCTTCTCCACCAACAAAAGTTATGACAGCCAAGCATGCAAGCAGCTGTATTTCCACAAACAAGAAAAAGAAATGGTGTAAAATCACACAGATACAATGAATAGACAAAAAATGAAAATCAGCAGTGGAACCAGTATCATGTCACATACTGATGATATTTTAGACATTTCAAGCCGACATTTAAGAGCCTCCGATATAGGAAAGACTGATTCTTCCAAGATCTCTAGTGCTTTCTCCCCAGGACCAGTTGTCAGAGCCAAGAGCCCTATTAAAGATTCATAATATATATGACTTGTCAGGCTAACATCCAACACTGGGATAAAGGATGATCATGTACAGGGCTGAGGGAAACCTATCACGTGAGATGCCAATGCAACCTCCTTGGCAGAACCCTTTTTGATTGAATTCAAGCACTGGTGCAACAATGTGGCACACCTAGATGGAGAAAACAATACCTGTCATGAATCTAATGATACAGTCATTTGATAAAACAACTTATAAGAGATTAAAAAAGACGATAAAATGCTCAAGTTCAATGAAACTTGATCGTTTAAAAGATTGAAAGACTGTTCATTAACTCAAGAACTTCAACATTTATATTAAAATCGAATACATGGATTCATGGTATACAATAAAATAACACTGTTTGATGACATTTCACCATTCTTCCCCCTTGTTCCGAGTTCCAACACATACACACACCCACACACCCCACTACTCAAAACAATGAAAGTAGGGAAGAAAACAAGAAAAAAAAAATGGAAAAAAGTTAAAAAGATTAATTACAACAATATTATGATTAAGTATTCATTTTAAGGTGGACTAGTAACCAAGGTTTATATGCCATAACTCATTAATATTGTTTTGCAAGAAACCAAACCAGATGTTTAGAACAAAACACTTGAAAGAGAGGCAGCGTGTACTTCTTTTCAGCGAACTCATGCTGTAAACCACTATTGAAGGCTTCAATAATCAATGCCAAAGCCTTTTCTCTTGTAGACCCCCTGACCAAATAACATGCAATTCCATTAGCAGCAATTTCATTTTCCTCGTCTTTAAATTCAATGAAGCTACGTAAATTTTTTGCATCCAAGATAACCACAATAACCAACAGGCATATAACCTCTTCTCATACAAAGCATCTAAGCATTGATCAAGCAAAGACTCTCTATCTACCAGCAGTTCCTCCACACCCGAATACGCCATATTGTTGGAGCGCATTCTAGATGACGACAAGCTCACACTAGCTGTGTCATCAGTATCCAGCAATGCAGAATTCTTCCTTTGAGAACTTCCTAGTGTTTTTAATAGGAAGAAAATGAATCTCAGAAATCAAACATTTCAACATCTCATGGTTAACTCATGACACTTGGAAGAATAATATTAGACATGCAACTGTATCAATGCAAAGAAATATTAACCTCTCGCACAATCATTGCACACTAACATTAAACTTAATTTAAACTGGCTTTAGACAAAAGTTCTTAAGCTCAGTAAGCAGACATAAAACAACACCAATTAAGAAATATACGTCTGTTTCGAACTCGTAAACAAGAAAATGAACAAAAAAATAAATAAATTCAACAACTAGTTTGATATGTTCAGAAAATTGAAACAGATGTTAGTCACAATAGATGCATAATGTAATTGTGTGCTAGGAAAACAGTCTCAAAGACTAACAAATTACAGGCTCAATAATGCATAAACACACCCAAATTTATTTTATATTTAAGAAAGAAGGAGAAAATATCCAAAAATAAAACAATTAATGCAAACAAGTATCAGTTTCAAATTCAAAAACTTCACATAACTTCATAACCCCATGAAAGCTGAACAAACTACAAATCTAGCAAAATAAATATATAAGTATCGTTAAAAATGGTGTTGAATGTAAATTTATAAAAGGCAATATCCAGAATAATTAATTACCCCACAATTCAATCATCAATAAATTCCCAACTAATAAATAAGAACTTCGCACAACGTAATAGATTCAGCATTTCACGAAATAGAAGACAAAATTATAATTATATGGCAGACTATGAAGCATTACTTCTACCCATGACGTAGCTTCAATTGATCGATGTTATGAACAATAAAACTTAATATAGGGTTGACTAGCTGATGAAGGATGAATAAAAGGTATGGAAGATGGAGAATTTGCGAAATAAACAGCGCAGTATACAGATTCGTCGTTTGTAAAACAGGGAAACAATGTCTCCATGAATGATTATTGGGAAAATCGAATGTGTAATTTGTTGCTGTAAGAATTGTGGAGCTACAGAAACGTGAGGCACTCGGACAAGTAACTGTATATGTGATCATGGAAAGAAAACCAGGAAATAATATGTTTTGATGGGTGGAATTAAAACAGGATAAAATAGATAATCGATTTTATCTACTAATTTTTTAATCTTTTTTACAATGTTTTTCAAATCTAATAATATTGTTCATTGGTTAAAGGGTCAAAAAAACTCATTCAAATTTATTTTAGGGTACATATTTAAAGTTTTTTGTTAGGTACAAAAACCCCATGAAATTAAATAATTTAAACCCCTTTCAACTGAATAAATAAATCTTATAAACTTTGTTAACTCCAAAAGTCATCTTCTCACTCCCCCAACCCCTCAAAGAAACCACTATAAAAAATAAAAAAAATAAAAAAACTAACTGAATTTTTTTGATAAATATACTGATAAATGGGTAGATGACAACCAAAAGGAATTTATAATTAAATAATTAATAGGACTTGATAGAAAAGAAAATTTCAGACCTCATTATTTGGAAGATATATATATATATATATATATATAAGAATTTTTTTTTTTTGGAATTGTCTTTATTGACCTTAGAAAGTTAAGATAAAACAATGGAGCCAACATTCTAAATCAAAACAAATTTTACGAAAATAGAAACCATCAACATGTTCACAGTCAAAAGAAACATATTCTGATAGCATACAGCTGACTCAGTATATTTATCAAAAAAACTCAGTTAGTATTCTTTGACAGTGGTTTCTTTGAGGAGGGAGTGAGAAGAAATGCTTTGGAGTTAGAAGTTTATAAGATTTGTTTATTCTATTAAAGGGGCTTAAATGGTTCATAAGTAGCTTAGGGTAAACTTGAATGATTTTATTTTTGACCTATTTCCCTTGTTTATTTAACTTGAAGGATTCGTATAGACTTGATATTTGAATTGTTTTATAATTGTTTACTACGTAATAGCTATATGCATAATTTACATTTGTAATTGAGATATCTTCATTTAAGTAATAATTATTTTGTTACAATAAAAAGAAAACAACATTGACATGAACGCGGCATATCCAAAAGGATCAATGAAGTCCAGAGGACGCCGCTGACGTGAATCTTTTGATGATAGTCACGCTAAATTCCAACTATTAGAATTTCAGATTTATTTATTTTCCAACTCTTTGTTTTATAATATTTGTATTTATAATATTTCTTGATTTGCAGTTGTTTTATAATATTTAGATGAATATTTTATTGGGCAATTTTTTAGAGTATTTGGTGAATGTATATTTATATAAAGATTAAATTAAAGAAATATTAAAAATAATGGAATAAAAAAAGAAAAAAATTGGACCGTTGATTAAAAATATAAGCGGTGTTAATGTGCAGACGATGGAGAGGGAGAGTGAAGTAAATTTGTGCATTTTGTTTTCACGATTTTGCACATTTTACCCTTGAAATTTATCACAATTCACAACTCACAATATATCTGCAAATAATCAATACAACAGATTCAATGTAAATAGATTCAATATTTGTTCTGATGTGGGATCATTCTGAGAAGTTACTACTACTGACAAAAATTTACTAAATTCTGTCAACCCAGCAACAGACAAATTCAAAACTATTCATCCAGTGGCCTAAACTGCTGAGATATGAGTTAACTATGCAAGTAGATGAAGAAGATCCTAAAATGGTTGCAAAATCCTTCTTGGATTGGATACAAGGTTCAAGTATAACTTGAAAGCCTTTGGTAGTGGTTAGGGTTAGCAGTTGATATAAAAAATATTAATATGGAGCTTCAACTAACAGGGAAGTTTTGTTCGGGCTGCCTTCGCCACATGTAGTTGGAAGCCTCGATCCACTTGGGATGCACCAGAAATTTCTTCTCTTGCACTGCCCACTTTGATTTTTCTGTTCCCTTATCCATAGACACCACATGTGTAACACTTGGGCCGACTTCGTGTGAGCATGTAGCTCCTAGTTCCTCCGCCATTTTCCATAACTGATGATGCTCAGCTGGGTAATTTGTTGGAAATATACGAGTGAACACTACTTTGCAATCCTTCAATATTTCCTTGCGAACGCTTTTTAGCACCTGCCATATCATGATTGAAAATACCATTAAATTTTAAATATTTGATAATAAGATAATATTATTCACACCTTGGCTTGGCAGCAAACTAAACCAATCGAGTGATTTACCTGTCTCACATCTCGATCCTCAGGATTATCCTTGTGTGCCTGAAACAAAAGACAAATTAACAGATTGAGCTTGAAAGAAGTTAGTTGTTAATTTTGGGGAGTGGAGTGGTACCTCGTCAAAAAACAAAGTGTGTACTCGCTGAAGAGTTTTGAGAACAGTAGCCAGCGCTCCATCAGTCTCACTCTCATCACTTCTCAGTTCAGAAAGTGATTGACAGTTATAGCCGAAGTGCTTACAACTTGAAGCAAAGAAGTGATATCGCTCCATCAATATAAGATTCTCCGTATGCTTTCCCCACACCTACAGTAGATGAGAGCAAATCTATTCATGTGATGTTTCCTATAATGTTTCAAGAGGGAAACGAGAGAAAGCAAAAAGGAAAAAAACTACACTGTTCATCAGATGAGTTTTCTTGAAGTAATTCATTAGGTATGGCATATTCAGTACAATAAAACATTCAAATAAATTACCCCTTCTGTATCATCGAGGATGAGGGCTTTACTTTCTTGCCCCAAAACAACATCAAGACCCTTCTGATGCTTCTGAGTACAATCACCTTGTGCAATTATTTTGGAATTAAAGTAAATCTGTCCAGGGTCAAGTAGCTTTGCCATTTCTAAAGCATAGGGACGTTCACCCATAGTGTAGATGTACATCTCAAACATATTACTGGCTTCCTTTAAGAAAGTATGCACAAATGGTCTCAACTTAGTCATCATGTGCATCCAGTCCAGTCTGAATATGCTCGTCTTCAAGGCATCTGATAATTTATAGGTGTGTAAGTCAAGGAAACTACAGAAAAGATAGAATTCTAAGATTAAAAGGAAAATAGATCAACACCCATCACAAAGATGAAGAGCTTGATAATTGAAATATTGAGTTATTTAGACATCATCGATAAATGGAAAAACTGATTAAAAATCCACATAAGTTTGTCATATGAAAGAGTCACATAATAGCTCGGTAATGAAGTGGAAGATCATGAAGCTTATCCAGACAAGAATTGATACTCAAATAACTTCTCATCAGACCCACAGCCATAGAAGCAACAACAAATTCTAAATTTCAGTATTGTATACTGTTGTATACTGAGCTGACATGGAAGATCCATGCCAGCTCAAGCATCCACAAGGACCACCAAGGTATGGCTGAGTCAAATCATTCGAGGATACCTGATTGTTGACAAGGTCACAGATCCACTATTTTCAGGGTTCTGCTAGTTTACAGATACCAAATCTAAAGGACATGAATACAAATCCATCACCTAGAGAAGACTAGCTTCCCGTCACTATAATTAAGAGCTCTGAATGCTCATTTAACACTTTTGCAACTATCACTAGAGAGCAACACTATAGGTCAAGCATTCTGTAAGAGAATAACCTAACCTGGTTTATAATGCCAAATTTCAACAATTGAATTACTCGGACTTAATTATTTTCATCTTCTATAATTAGCTTAACCGACAAAGCAAGAATTTTTGACCTCAAACACCCGTCAAACCACACACATCAACATATAGCTATTATAATATCATAGCTGCTCGTGGTTACTTTGGCCCATTGATCTTCCAATATGTCAGTTTCAAAAATAACTTTTCTCTGTTGACACAAACAAGACAATGCTTAAACCAAAGTACATGACCTGCACACAACTTTATTATTAGTTCAAAACTACCAAACAAATTAGGCATCAAAACTATATTTATAACTAAGACCTTATTAATCAGCATTCATAGTTATGCTAAGACCTATCTCTGCCGAAACAAACCAAACAAAACTTAAGCCAAAGTAAAAGATCCGAGCACAATTGATCAACTCATTAGTACAAGATAATCAAACAAAATTCATAGGCACGAAAAAGTTTGATCGATAATTAAGACCTCGTAAAGCAACATTTCATAACCATGCCCGGCATAGTTAAAGGCATACCTAGGCTGCCCCTCTCAGCCTATCAGCCTTTCTAGGCGAGACTAGGTGCTGGCCTTGGTGGCCTGCATCTTTATTTTTTTATTAAATAAAATTAACCAAATGATCCGTATCTTTGATTCTTTAATATTAAAAGTATGAATTGATGCATTTATCAACAATTCTTACTAGTTATAAAAAGTTCTTTTTGAATAATTTATTTTAGTTTTATATTGTATTTAAATTGTATTAATCTGATCAGGAATGCCTTTAATAATTTTAGAGTTAGAATATTACAAATGAGTTTCTTTGATTTTCTTAAATTTGATTATGTCAAATCTATCTTTTAATCAAATTGTCTGGTAGGGAGGATGGTCAACTATACCCCTGTACAGAGAATCAGTAGTTCTAAACTTATGCAGCAAGTAAAATAGCACTTATTTATGTAACTTTCATTATGTGAAGCACTTCTTGCAATATTCAATAGTTAAAGGGGTGAGACAAACAAAATCTACTGAAAAAACTAAGACACATCACCAGAATAACTTAGCAAGGAAAAATTCAACAAGCCATGTATCATAGGAAATCCTAAAGAGAAGAATACCTGGCAAAGCATCCTTTGGGCCATTTAAGTATCCTTCTTCTACTGTAATATCAGATAAACGAGCGGAATTGAGCAGCGTATGATCCAAATCAAGAATCAGATAAAGCTTCTTATGGCGTAACAAGTTCTTTATGTCCTTGTTACGCAAACGAGCTATCTCATCATCGGCAAGCCTCAACTTCTGCATGCAGTATAAATTTACTTCAATAATAAGACATAGTATAATTTAACAATATGTTTCAAACGAAGGTAACCAACCTTATGTATGTAACCAAATGCGACACCAGACTCATTATCAATTTTTTGACCACACTTCAAGCACATTCCTGCATAAAAACCAGGATGTGGGCATATATCGTTTTCGTGCAATGAGCCTGCACAACAGAAACATATAAGGATAAGTAACATTCAGAGATTACTAAATTGTCAAGTCGTAATGTTGAATAATGCAGATCAGCAAAAGATGTTTCTTCTGAGAAATGTTGTGAAAGATACAAATATGGATATGCTAAACATAGAGATAGTCAACATGAAAGCATTAGGCTCAAAATGAAAACAAGAGAAGTAAGATGGGGGAGGGTAAGATTGGGGAGTGTGCAAGGAGAGCCAGGTAAAATAACAGAAGAAAATTGGTGCATTTTGAAATAAAGTAATTCAATCATGCAATCTCCCATAACTCAAATCAAGCTTTAAAACACAATTATAGAAATGCCTTCAAAAAAAAAGGCTGATAATGCAACAGGTACTAATACCAGTTATTAGCAAATTATTTATATCTTGTCCATGAAACAAAGATAATAGATGATACATGTTTAAGGATTCCATTGAGAAAACTAATGAAACTTGAAAAAAAAAAAAAAAAAAAGAATAAAAGCTAAAAGATCCTTCAATATAGGATGTGAAGATAATAGGACAGTATTTGCTGGTGACTTAGAAAATGGGAAAGAGAATTAATAATCAACCAGAACCAGTTTTCCATTTTCACATTTCCCAATTTATTATAGGGAAAGGCCAGTTATTGTTTATTAAATTTTAAGACATTTCGCTTGACAGAAATTCACTCATTTTACATGCACGATAAACCAATGGAAGAAAAATGCAAAGTCGACTCATTTTATATACACAATAAACCAATGAAACATTTAGAAAAAAAAAACAAATTGCGAGTAAATTACCTAAATTTTGTGATTGGTCTCCTTGAGATGAGGAACTCTGTGGATTTACCATGTCTTGGGGTAACTCCACCTTGCGCCTTTTAACTCTATAGTGATTTGCAGAATAAAGCATAATCATCAGAAGTAGGATTAGCAGCCAAAAGACGTAAATTCATTTAAAGAAACTCAAGAGCAACATAAATGGTATTGGTACTTCAAGTGTTAGCAACTCCTATTAAATTGTTTGCAGAATGTGTTACTTCCAACACAAGTTTCCACCGATGCAAGGACAAACAAAACCATTCTCTTTCATCCACATAATTAGTTCTCAAGGGATCCAAAATTTCTAAGAAAATATTCTGTGAATTGAAGGGCATGGTACCATGACAAAACTCATAAACGAAAAACCTCATACAACTCAGCATCTGAAAGAAACAATATTCCCTGGATTGTTGTGACATTAGACCCCAATCCTATATTTCCATTATAGAATCCCATCCTCATTTCCTTTATGGACTTGTTTTCTATTTTTACAAAACTTATCTTTCCAATAGTTCCAATGATATATATATATATATATATATATATGTTGATATTCATTATTTAGTGTAACAATGATAAGGAAAAACATAAGACTTAATTAACCTCTCGAGATCCAAACAGGGGTCATCAGTCTCCTCTTCGTCTGCAACTACTTCAGTATCAGAAGTAGCATCCAACTCACCATCTAGGAATGCTGCGAAGTCGTCACTACTTGAAGAGTGTAGTGGGGAGTCCTCTACTAAACTCATCTGTTATGCAGCCCAGAAAATTCATCAGCCACAACAAGTCTAGTGCACGCTGTGAAAAACTTAAAACAACTTTACTAGCAAGTATAGACAAAACACAAAAAGTGCCGCTTAAATGAAACTGCATGAGTAGAGTTATCTCAGTTATTCATGTAAATATAAGGTCAGCTTCACGGATTCATTCTTTTCATCCAGTTTTTATGACCATCAATCCCTAAACTAAATTCGTCTAAAGCCTAATGCCAATATTCATTTATCTTTTAAGCCACCTCCTTCCATCATATTCTGCGTTACATTCACATTCTTCATAGCTTTTCTAAGCATCAGCACAATAAAAACCTGAGCAATCAGTTGAATACATTCCAATGATTCCAAAACCCACTTAGATGAAAGGTAGTCAAATGCTTACACCTCATCACAGTAGAACATTATTTAGCATACTCCATTGCAAGTGAACACAACATAAATAGACAATTTCGTCAAATTACTGTTTGCAGCCTCCTTCCTGTACGTATTAATGAATTTGTTATTGGTATACATAATTAACCAACCTTCACGGAGGAGGTTTGTCTATTTTATTGAAGGAAGCACAATAATTCAAAACCTATATACCATAAAAGAAATTAGTTGATTTTCCGGTTCATTACACTCGCAGCCCCAAAAAACAAAAAAAAAACAAAAAAAAGGTTTAAGGCAAGAAAAGAAAAAACACAACAAAAAGACCAGCCTTCTTCAAGTTCGTTAGGGGAAATTTTAATGTCGATTTTGCCCTATTTTTTGTGTATTAATAGAAAGAGGTTCTGGAAAAGTGCAATCTAGGGAATTCAAAAATTAAGTTTAGGTTCTTAAGACCTTAAAATCCACACCAACTATCCATTTGCATCCCCTCCTAAGCCTACAATCGGCCATGTCCAGCGACTCCATGTCGCCGGCGACCTTGCTCGTCCAACAACGCGTTGGATTACGTGAAGAAGACAAAAAGACGCAGCAAAACGCACGCACACACGCACAAATCGCACGAAAACACGCACCACTATAACATACGGAGGCTCCGCCGCGGATGAGAGAGACTGAGAACAGCGAGAGAAAGTGAGAGTAGTGAGGGAGAGATAGATGGTAGTTCTGTTGAGAGAGAGACCACAATGGAGATGAGTAAGAGAGATAGAGAGAGACTATGGAGGAGGAGTAGGTGCAATGGCTGCACGCGGTGGTGCTGTGGTGGTGGACGGGGAGAGGGAGGGAGAGAGGGGGAGATGAATCTTGATGAATTTTAAGGTAGTTGTGGCAAATGCGTATAAAGATTAGAAAGGGAAATTTTTCTTTAAAAGAGGTATGGGCTATGTGATGGGCTTGGTTCAAATGGGCTTAAAAAATTATAATGCGCTGTTGTAGTGGGCTTTATAAATTGGGTTAAAATTGTAATGTATACATGGGCTTGATGAATTTTGGCTGAAACATCTGATGGAAAATTTTATTCGCACATTGGAGCACCCACAATTTATTATTAAAATTGATTTTTCTACATTTTTATTCATAAAATAAAAATAAAAAAAAATTAAATTGAAAACTCAATTTAATTTTCAAGCCTTAAATTAAGAAAATAAATAAGCCCATAATATTAAAATCTAGATTTTGAATTGAGAAATAATTTATAAATTGAGTCTTGTTATGAAATTTATCCATAATTAAATAGATCGTAGTTTTGATTAAAGGGTTGCAGATGCTCTTATAAAAAATCGGGATATTAAAGTTCGTTTGAAAAAGGCTAAGCAACATATCCATGTAATAGTAATATTAATACACAAAATTTTTTGTGCACTTGATATATGGATTTAAATTGTCTTTATTAATAACTCAACTCAACCTAACCTTTTAATAAAATATTCATTTCTCTTTCACCCACATACACAATTTACAACTCAATTTAATTTCATCCACATACACAATGTACGATTCGACTCAACTCAATTTCAATTTTTTTTATGTTTTATCAATAACTCAATCCAACCCAATCTTTTAACAAATATTCATTTCTCTCTCACACATACACAACCAATTTCTCATTCTAATCCAATATTTTTTCTATTATTTAATTATTACATATTATTTTACAAGTCTCTTTTAATATATTTAAAAGATGTAAGAAATGAAAAAAAAAATTGATTTTTATTTCGTAATTATAATAAGGAAATTTTTTTAGATTGAGAGAAAATAGAGATTCAAATTATGCTTTAAAATATGTTAATATTGGACTCTATTTACAGAAAAACAAAATATGAATTTTGATAATTTTTCAAAAAAAAATTAAATAAAAACTATCACATTTATCAAATTTAAATTATATTCATAAAAGAATTTAAGACACCAATAAAAAAAGAGTGGCATAAAGAGGGTTTAGTGGCTTGGGTTGTGAGTGGGTTGGTTGACCATTGGTGTCTTGGGTTGTGGATTTTATGCCCTTATTAATTTATTTTTATTTTTATTTTTTTGTCGTGCTTGTCATTTTCCTATAACCTATTCACATGTGTAGTTGATAAAGATGATTTTAAATCCATGTAATTTGAGTCGTTATCAACCCAACATGCATCTCTACGTGCTTCCACATGTTTTAGAGAGGTGTTTACATTATTAATTTATTTTTTTTGTATTTTTTGAAAAAATTTGTATAATCTTATATTGTGATATTTATATTTTTATATTATGACATTCATATATTTACATTATTTTAGATATACATGTACACTTGTATATATTTAGTTATATTAGTTATACATTTATATATTATATAAATGTATGACTATATTAATATAACTGTAAATGCCTCTCATTACCCAATTTCATAAGGTAAGAAACTTTTCTACTCTTTTTTTATGAAAATAATTTTTTTACCCAATTTTAGTAAAAAAAGTCTAATTTGCCCTCAACTTCACCTACAATGTATTTCATATCTATGTATTTAAAATTTACATCTAAATACACTATATTGTATTTTATATCCAATTTTTCTACTAATATTTTTGATAGACAAGTCTCCAACAATTACTCTTCAAACACAACATGTAAAAAAATTTTAAAGATCTCTTTATTTAGGAAAAAAATTTCAAAAATTTGTTCATACGGTAGAGATATGTTTATTTGGAGATCTGGGATTTGTTTATACAATTATAATTTGGGATTTGTTTATACGATATGTTTATCTGTGTATTGCACTTCATCCAAACCCATCTAAAATTTTTATTTTTTTGGGAAAATTTGGGAAAATCATCTGAGATTTGTTTATACGATATGTTTATTTGTGTATTGCGCTTCAACCAAACCCATTTGAGATTTTTATTTTTTTGGGAAAATTTAGGAAAATCATTTGAGATTTGTTTATACAATATGTTTATTTGTGTACTGCGTTTCAACCAAACCTATCTGGGATTTTTATTTTTTTGTACATGAGTATATTTTATGGAGTACACGATTATCTCGTGTACACAATGTAGGTATCGTGTACACGATTCATAACGTGTACACGATTATAACATGGATTATAATTATCGAGTACACATTGTAAAATACATATCATGTACACGTATATCGTATATATATTATAATCGTGTACATGTATTAAGATACATATCTTGTACATGAGTATTGTATACACGTATATTGTATACATATTATAATTATGTACACGTATTAAGATACATATCATGTACACGTTGTATATATATCACGCAGTAATATGTACATGTTGTAAAATACATATCGTGTACACGTATATCGTATATATATTATAATGGTGTACACGTATTAAGATACATATCTTGTACATGAGTATCGTGTACATGTATATTGTATACATATTATAATCGTGTACACGTATACATATTACGCAGTAATATACGTGTACATGAATATTAAACATATATAATTTATCGTGTACAACAAGATACATATCGTGTACATATATCAGAATATTAAATGACGCATGATTTTGATGATTTTCTTCCATGTACGCACACGATTATGATGGTAATTATACACAAAATCAAAAAATCCAAAAAATTTCACAATTATTCATGATTATGATTGTAATTATACACAAAATAAAAAATTATCTTAAACTCTTATCTCTTTCTTCGAACAATTCGATGTCTCATCTTCCAATACCTAGATTTATCAGCGCAAATTTGACATCTTCCACTCTTTTCTCATCTCCGACAAGAATCACTGTCGTTTCTCTCATCTCCCAAACCCCATTCTCATTTCAGTTTCTCTCATCTTCCTGTAACTTCATTTTCATCTCAAATTCAATCATTATCGCACAAAATATCTTCAAATTCATCAATAAAATTCGAACTCTGCCCTAGGACTTTCTTCCACCATTGATGTTGAAGGGGTGTAAATTGAGTTTCGGTGGAGCTTGGGGTTGGGAGGGGGAAAAATGAATTTTCAACTTTTCAAAATTTTAGGTTATAGAATTTTATGTATTTTGAAATATTAAATTTTGTATTCAAATAGTGTATTTGAATTTCATTGAGTAATTAAAATTTAAATATAATTAAGGGGTAGTATTTGAATGTATTTAGCAAAATACCTTAAAAATGGGTAAAAAAGTTATTGTTATAAAAGAGAGGTAGAAAAGTTTCTTGCATTATGAAAAAAGTTAGTTTTGGACTTGGCCCTTAATATAAATGTATAAGTAATATCATATAAATATATGAGTAATATCACATAAAAGAATATAGAGATAAATGTTCAAATTGCCACAATTCATATAAGAATGTATGTTTTCTACCACAATAAATATAAGAATGTATGTTTTCTACCCTAAATGTACTTTGTGACTCAATTGGGCCCACTTCTATGACATGAATTGACATTACAAGTCACATCCATCAAAATTGAATCACATGAGGGTAAACTTGTTTGGCATTTTGTGATATTTACTACATTCAACAACCCTAAATTGACTATTGCCGTGTACCCTTGGTGTGAAATTTTTTTTCCATTTCTTCCTCCCTCAACATAAACTGTCATATTCTTGAAGAAGCTTGGAGAGGTTTTGAGTTCAAAAATCGCCCAAATTTCTTGAAAATTAGCACACATTATACGGGTTAGTAAACGACAATTATTTTTATATGAATTTTTGTCCCAAAGTTTTGCCATTTTTTTCATTAAATGAGGGCTGTAATTGTGTTATATTTTTGTGTAATTTTTGTGATGAATTAGGGCTGCAATTGTGTTATATTTTTATGCAATTTTTGTGATGAATTAGGGCTGCAATTGTGTTATATTTTTGTGCAATTTTTATGATGAATTAGGGTTGCAATTGTGTTATATTTTTGTGCAATTTTTGTGATGAATTAAGGCTGCAATTGTGTTATATTTTTCTGCAATTTTTGTGATGAATTAGGGCTGCAAGTTTATGAATGAATGTGTTGCAAGTTGTGTACTAAACGGCAATTCAGACATTTGAAGGTGTTTTGAGGTAAAAAATCGAAGTTTTAGAGGTTACACGTCAATTATAGGGGATACCAAAATTGCCGTGTAACCCCTATAATTGTCGTTTAACCCTAAAACGGTCTTTTTTTTTTCAAAAAATCAAAGTTTTAGGAGTTACACGACAATTATAGGAGTTACACAGCAATTATAGGGGTTACACAGCAATTTTGAATATAGGGGTTACACAACAATTATAGGGGCTACACTTGCCGTGTAACCCCTAAAACTTCGATTTTTTGAAAAAAAAAAGGCCGTTTTTGGGTTAAACGGTAATTATAGGAGTTACACGGTAATTTACCATAAACGACAATTTTGGTAAATTGACGTGTAACCTTTATAATTGTCGTTTAACCCTAAAACAATTTTTTTTTTCAAAAAATCGAAGTTTTAGGGGGTACACGGTAATTTTGAAAAAATTACAGTGTAACTCCTATAATTGTCGTGTAACCCTAAAACGGCCATTTTTTTCAGTGAAAATGTGGTTGTTTAAGTGAAAGTGTGGTTGTTTCAGTGAAAATGTGGTTGTTTTAGTGTTGTCTATTGCAATTGGTCAATGATGTACAAGTACAAGTCAATCGGTCAATGATGCACGAGTACAAGTCATCAATCAACTATGGTCCATATCCACTATTCACATTACCAAAAGTCAAAAAAAAGGATAAAAAACAATCAAACTTATAATTTTGTGGTAGAAAAATTCCACTTTATATCAATTGTGGTAGAAAAGACAATCCACTATATAAATTGGGATATTTTGGGCCCTTGACCCAAGAATATATATGTACAAAGTACAGTGAAAGTCTTCTTCTTCTTTTTTAAGTTAAAATATTACATAAAAAATAGAAAATTTGTACATAAAAGTCACACCAATATAACATAAACATCAACACATGAATCAAAAAACAAAAACACACGAATTCATATCGATTCGAATCTACCTGATTGCATTGTATACCGATTGCACATGAGACTGGCTCGTATTAATATAGATCCCATATAATTTACAAAATTTATCAAAATAAATATTTTTAAAAAATTAATATAAAAATATAATACAGTGAGAAATATAATAATTTGGAGAATAATTTTTATTTATATAAATAAAATATATATAAAATAATGATGGATTATCAAAAGGTAATATGGGTCCAATTGATATATAATAGAAACTTTATCAATTAATACTCATGGGAACATCAGAATTTATTAATTAAAAAAGTTATTAATTAATAGATAAATTAATGATTATTAATTTATATATTAATTAATATTTTATTAATTTATGAAGATGATAGATGAAAATTCTACCATGAAGCCCCCTTCGTGAAACGAGGTTATTAAAGCGACAATCACATTGAATAATTTCTTGTTGAGCTATAAGAAAATAACATCAAAAGTTCTTACAAGTTACAATGATAAGGAAAATTAGAGACGAGATTCAAGGTAAAATTGATTTCAACAAAAAATAAAAGATAATTGAGTCATGTTTCAAGAAACTTTCATAAATTAGTATATATGGAATTATTAATTTATATTTTATATGGAGTTTATAGAAATTATCAAAAATGTATTATCTTATAATTTTAATAAATTATTAATTTAGCACCCTATTCCCGAGTCGGGACCCACCAAAAATATTATTTTAGAGAGTTTATTAAATAATCGAGTATTAAATTATCGGGCATCGACCCGATACTTCGGAGTGAAAGACTAGGTTCGGACGTCTATTTCTCTTTTTTTTTTTTTTTCTTTTGTTAAGCATTGTGTCAGCTAACTTCCCATCTCCTTTAGCTGTTGGTTTTGTACAACTATTATACAGTGATGTCTTTTGGTTTAAAGAATGCTGGTGCTACCTATTACTGTGACTGCTCGTTTTCATGATATGATGCATGAGGAAGCAGACAATTCAAAGAGTGTTGTAGTACTGTATGTTTAAATAGAAAGAGTTAATTACATGAGAAACATGATATTTAATGTTTTTTTTTCATTTTATCATCATAGATCACCAACTTCAATTTTTTTTAACAATTTGATATATGATCTGACGTTTGGACTAGAATTTAAAATTCAGAACCTGGCCATATGGGTATATAACGAGAATAATTTTCAATTTTTAAATTTTAAAATCACCACTTTAAACTTGTAGTTTTGTTCACTTTCATTAATTTTTTAAAAGTTTTAGTTAATGAAAAATATGACAACTAACGTAGACAAATTATTTGGCCGAACACATGTACGACCACAAGTTTTGAGTGGGAGATTAACGGTCTATTCGAATTTCAAAATAAAGTTAAATTCATTAGTTATTTTACTAAATTCAAATATTGGTTTTGAAATTACAATTTCATAAAAGTTTCTCCTTTTCAATTAAATCTTCTATCTTTTTCAAATTACAACAGGAAATATAGGGATAGATTGAAATTTGAAACCTTAATTAAATTCGGGAATGCAACTATCACACAATATCTTAAATATAGATTACATGTATTGATAGTCAATATTCATTTAAGAATTATAGGACAAATCGTAAATCATGATACACACAACTAACCATATCGGGAAAAAGTATTACATGCATGAAATTTTTAAATTTTCAGATAATATTTTCGTAAGCTCTCAAAATAAATATTGTCAACAAAATATTAACTTTCTGCGCAAGTTTATTGCTTTATTACAGTTTTAAATTTTGACGAATTTTTAATTTAAATGAATCAGGAGATTCATATTAAATTAAAATATGCATAATTTTGTGCAAATCAGTACAATCTCCACATATTTTGAGCAGTATATACCCATTTAGTATCATTATAGATATTTTCATTCTATGATGAATTTAATATCATGATTACTCTGTCATGGGTTTCATAATATCCTAATAAAATCTTTTGAATTAGGCACTCACGATTACTTATATATCTTGATTAATTTTAGTCTACTTAATTTGATAAATACCAGATTGTATATTGATTTAGAATTATTTAATTTTCTATATACATTAGTTTTTATATATTATTTAAATATAGTTGATATATATACATGATATCCAAAAACTGTGAAAAAGAGTGTCTATTAATATGATCACCACATTTGATTAAAAGTATTTCTTTTATAAACAAGAAGTGAAAATAAAAAATAAAAAATCTCATACCTCTTTATAATAGCAGTTAAATACCTGAGAATAATAATGTCATTCGAACTTAATTTCATGCTTCATAATAGTATGATCATATATGGTAAGTTAAATTTGTCATCATATATTTAGTATGGTTATTGTATGGTAGGTAGCTAAATGTAAATACGATTGTCATTATATAATACGATCACGTACGGTAATTGAATGTAATAATCATCACATTAGTTTGAAATGGAGGATTCAGTTTGAAGTATTCCCGAGAAGTGGCCATATGTAAAACTTTTCCTTCCTATTTTTTTTTTCCTTTTTCCTTTTATAATTTGCATTTTTATTATTATTTTAGTAATTGATATCAACTGCTCAAGCAAGAACAAAAATTTCGTCAAAGAGAAAGCTTGAAAAGAATAGAAATCAATTGACTGGTGAAGATAAAAACAAGAGAAAACTAGGAAGAGAGAATGTAACTGAAAAACGAAGAACAAACACCTCGAGAGTAAAGGACAAACACTTAATTAGACAATATTTTCTTTAGAGATTAATTAATTAAATACACCATTCTAAAACAAGTTGAAAATGTCCACACAAGAAAAATGACATCTAAAATCATTTCTTGCATAGTAACTATTAATTAAAATTGACAATACTAGGTAGATTAATTAATACTAAAAAGTCATAGAGAATTAATAAAAGATAAAAATAGCAATAATCCATTGAAACCATCTTCAAATTTGCAGAAGCATCAATCTTGATTCAAAAGAACCACAAAGCACACCTCCGGATTAAAATCCACAGAGTCTTGAGCCTCGATCGTTCATCAGAACATTTCCCGCATTGGAACAATTATTTCCACTATTCTCGAACAAGTTTTTCATGAAACTCATCTCCTCATCCACAATTGTCTCAATTGTCATGAGATCATAACACAATGATGACTCATCAACATGAGTAGATGGACCACTGTTGATATTATTCATCATCTCTTCATTGATATTAGCACTACTCTCAACTATGAAATAAGAGATGTCACCAAGGTTGATTCCGGTGGCAAGTGGTGGCCGAGTGGCGGCGATGGTGCCGGTTGATTTTAAGTTCATGATGTATTCTTCCAACACGGTGGATTCAACGAGCCCGTCTAGCATTTCTGATCTTTTGATTCTCCTCTTCGATTTAAGCTTTCGCTTAGTCACATTCCAATGGTTCTTGATTGAGTTTTCAGATCTCTCCGGGATAAATTTTGCTATCTCAGCCCATTTGTTTCCAAATTTCTTGTGTGCTTCAATTATCATCCTTTCTTCTTCATCAGTCCAAATTAGCTTTTTCTGAATTAATTCAATAATTAATAAGACAAATTAATGAGTATGGGGCCCCCGGGGGGGGGGGGGGTTGCAAAACTCATTGAAACATGAAATTCAGTGCCATTGTAACAAATTAGGATGCTTTATGAGTGAAAAACCTTGTGAAAACCCTAGAAAAGGCACCATTTTTGAAAAAAAAAAAATTAAGAAAAACAATCGCAACTAGTTGATTTGAATATAGAGATTGTTAAATAGGAACAAAAATGTGCACACCGACAGAAAACCAACATCATCGTTTCATGTTTCAACAAAAGCTAAACGCCTTATCTGAATCAATCACTTTATTTTTTCACTTCAATTTAATTTAGATTTCATGAATTAATTAAAACTTTTAATTATCAGGAAAATCATTTATAATAAATCATCATTTAATTCACCCCTAATTGCACCTAAAACCTCTTCAAAATAAAGCAAAACCTTCAAAAAAAAAAAAAACAATAACTGCAGATCCATATATAACCAGCATTAAATTCTTAAAAAAAAAAAAAAAAGACCTTGATATCAGGACGCAAATGATTTTGCCATCGTTCTCGACACTGTTTTCCAATTCTTCCAGGCATTTCTTTAGCAATCTCAGCCCATTTCTTGTCTCCATGTTTCTTCACCAATCTAATCAGTTTACTGCATGGAATCAAATAAATAGAAATGCAAATGTAAAGCCATGTGTATCACTTCCATTTTATTTTTTCAGACAAAAAAAGTGAGAATTATTAAATGTTTTACCAATCCTCATCCTTTCCCCAATGCCGACCCTTAAACCATATATTAGAATATCCATTTTTTTCCCTCTCTTTATCCCCATCTGAACTCATCACAACACCAGAATTCACGAATCCTGTTGTTTGATCCTGAGGATTAGGGTTTTCAGAACCCAAGAAAAAATCGGGTTGTGTTGGATCATGATTTGGGACAGTGTTTGGGAGTTGGTTAATGTAAGAAAAGTTGCAATCTTGAGCAGTACTCAACAAACTGTCAATGCTGGTCAATGAAGGTGCAATTGATTCAAGCCAAAAATTGGGGATGTTTTCCATAGCTCCAGAGAATAGATTTTCTTCCATGAAAAAATCAAAGATGAGTTTTTTTGTGTAGAAAAAAGAAATTATCTGAGAATTCTAACAATGGAACAGTGGTGGTGAGAACTGAGGTTGCTCCCAAACTTGTACCTAGCTGCATGCAATCACAGCCATTGATGAGGGGGCAATCCAAGGGCTGAGGATTTTGAGCAACTTTCAGGAAATTATGCACTTCTTTTTGGACAATTAAATGTGTAAAAAGAGACTATTAATTGGTTCGGATTTTCTATTTCATTATTGTATATTATATATTATATATTTGAAATGTACTAATGAAATACGAGATTGAAATATAGTGGAAATTAGTAGCGTGGTGTGAACAAAAAATGGTGACATTAGTGGTTTCTCATAAATTAATTTGACGGTTAAGTTTTTGTTTGTACAATGATCATGATACAACCTTTGTATGTATGTATTTTCTAAAAGAACACATTTTCCAACTACTTTTTTTTAATTTCTTTATTCTTTAATCTTTGGAAAATTTTGTTGGTGCCTTAAATTTACCTTTCATCATATCTGTAAAAGTTGGAAGGATGACATATATGTTTTCGAGTATATAAATCTAAGAGTATGGCTTTTGTGAGTTTATTTTATTAATCTAATTTTATAAGATGAATTTATTTACAATTTATAAAATAGAGATTAATTTGTGATATGGTCTCATCTTTTTTTTTTTTTATGTAAATTTAATGAGTATTTTATGATACCGCCACCACTTTAGGCCTATTTTATGACTTATAGTTCTTGGTTAAATTCATTCATTTTTTAGATGGCATGTTGATTAGTTTTCGATTTAAGTAAATTATACTCAATTATTCTACCTGCAAGATATTGATAACATTTCATTGTTATAATCATATAATTTACAAATACATGGTAGGTACATAGATTTTAAACAAAGATTACAATACGTGTATAATTAATATATTAACAAGGTCTGACTTTTTTTTAATAAGGTTTTAATATCCTGATTACTATCTCATTAAATAAATTAAACACACACCAATATATATATATATATATATATAATTTATGTAAAAATAACTCATATATATATACATAATGTATAGGTTTTTTGTGATGTTGTGTATTAAAATGTACATGTTTTGAATTGGTACTATATGTCATCATATACTACCAACGTGCAAAGTAATTAAATATAATATAAATACTGTCATCATATAGTATGATTACGTATGGTAACTAAATTTAAAAAGACAATGATACAACCGTTATACACATAAATGTATTATCTAATATAAATAAAAAATTACATGACAATATATTGATTAAGCCGACACGATCCGTCTCACGAAAATGATATTTGTGACATGATCTCATCCAAGAATTTAACTTAGAATTTATTCTAACAAATAAAATATGGCTTCCAAAGCATGTAAGATTAAACTAGTTTAAACAATTAGGTTTAATTTCAAGGTTCACTTGTTTGTGTTTGATAGTCCAAACTAGAACAAATTAATTAATTATGAGGTCGTAGGGCAATATATGACCCATATATAATTGTCATGTTATAAGTTATTGGATTTTATTTAATACGGCATACTTGCTATAGTAGAATAGTTGAGCCTTTCAGGAGAAAAAAAAAACATGATAATATCTCATCGGTATAATATGGTAAGATGAAGTTTCATTGTGCGCAATTCAAACTTATTTTTATAAATCAATATCAATTTAGTTATTTGGTTTATCTCATAAAATTATATTCATATAATAATTTGACAAGAAATATCAAACTCAATTAATTAATGTTTAACGTACCTATAGTCTATAGAGGTGAATGAATTAAAAGAACAAAATTGGCTTAAAATGAATAGTATTATTTCAGAAAAGCATTCCCACCATTTGGCCCTTGGTCGTATTATTTCATGTAATAATATACAATTATCAACTAAAGTTGAAATTCTTGTAGGGCATAAAATTAGTATAGAAGAATTAATGGAGTGTGAAACTACTCTCAAACTTTTCTCTGAAGAAAATTATTGAATCAAAAAACCTGCATTTGAAGCTGATTAAAGGTGTTCAAATAAATAAATACAAGATTTCAGAAATTACAGACTAGAAATTACAAAAATTTTACTTACTTTTTTACAACACTATGACCTAACTAGATTGTGGCAATCTCGTGGAGTTATTAAGGTGTTCCAAAGGAAAAAAAAAAAAATTGCTTTCGATATGTTGATGTCAGATCTTTTCTAAATTTTGTTATATCATGGATAATAAATTTCATATACTAACATAAAGGAGGGATATTAAATGTTATGAACTGATGGAATAAATTTTAACGATGTTGATTCGTAAAATTTTGTCATTCCAAAATGAATAGTAAAATTCAGATTAAAAAAAAAAAAAAAAAAGGATAATGGATAGAAGTTTTGGAGGAAAAAGCCATAATGGAGAGTTTACATGACAAAGCCATAATTAATCTCCAAAAGTATGGAGGAAAAATAAAAAATAAAATTATTTCATTATAAATAGATTATGAGTCGTGAGTTCATCCATCTTACGAAATAAGCAGGATCATATTATTAACAAAAGATGAGAAATGAAGATTAGTAGTCACAAAGTTTAGTAAATCCAAAAAAAGCACTATAAATCGAAAAAAAAAAAAAAAACATTTTTGAAACGTGACAATGTGGCTGATATTTCTTAAACTGAATCAGTTCTTCAAATCAAATATCTCTAGCATAGTAAATAATGCTTACAAAATTGTCATCTTTCTGTGTATATTGTACTAATTCTAACATGATACACAGACAAGGTAAACATTTGGACCTGTTCAAGGTTGTCCTATTTTCAGAATGCTTGGTCCCAAACAGATACTGATGAGATGTTTTGTTCTTTGCAATCTGGGATTTGATAAAACTGGCATTTCTAATTCCATCCCAAGGCTTCAAGTCCCTGATACACGGGGCAATCGTTTCTCGAGCAGGTGTTAATTACCCTGACCCAACAGGGATCATCTTCACAGCAGCAGCAATAGGCATGCCCAGAAATCCAATCAAAACACTTGCAGACCATTGCTGCCATGTCAGCGGATAGGTGTTTGCAAAAGTTCCGAGGAATTCAACGATGATCACTTGGAAGAGGACCGTGCAGCTGAGTACACCCACAAAGACATAGTTGTCTAGTATGCCTTTGAAGACGTTTATCTTCTCCATCTCTCTTGAACTAATCTCATTGAATGCCTGCATCATAGAAAAAGGTCGTCGCTATTTCCTTAAATGGACAGAAATCATGTTCTAAAAAGGGCCTAACATCTTGAAGGGGTTAATAGGGCTTGGACGGGGTCTTTTAGAACACTAACAGGATTTAGTGAAATTGGACATGAGAAATGATGTTACTCACTTCCAATTTGAGCAAATGCACAATGATAATTCCTAACTTTCAAAAGTTTAATGACAATGTATTTTGAAAGAAAAGACAACACAAATGACCATATATATAAGCAACTTTGTAAGAATGCATCATATGATTAGAAAAGGGTATATGCTCGAGAAAAAATAATGATGTTTAAATACTTTATGACAGCCACATTCAATGGTTAAATGATGATACATTTCAAAAGAAACGGCAAAACTAATGACCACATATTTAAGCAACTTTGTAAGGATGCATCATATGATTAGAATAGGGCATATGATCGAGAATGAACGACCTTTAAATGACAGCCACAGAATGTTAGAGTTCAACTTTATTAACCTAAATGCAACCAAAAACTATCATTCTTGTAGAAGGTTACCTGACAGAAAACGAATGAGTTGAAAATGATTGTATTAAGGATCAACTCTGAGTTGTCCCCAAAAAGGTGGAATACAGTCTTTCCAGACGTTTGTAGGTACCAAATAACGACAAATTGATAAATAGACTGGCCAAAGATATTCCTCCACATGACACTGCTGATGAAGTTTCCTTTCCGTCCAACGGGGGTTCTCTTCATTAAGTCATTGGTGGGAGGTTCGGTAGCTAGTGCAAGTGCTCCAAGTGTGTCCATGATCATGTTTACCCATAGAAGCTGAACAGCAGTGAGGGGGGCTTTGCCTGAAAGCATGTGATCACAAAAAAAAACATATCTGATTATTGTAGCATCTCAATAAATTAGTACTCTTACAAATTATTAGCTTTTGTTCTATAATAACTTTTTGTGATGCCAACTTGAGCAAATAGGTTAAATTAGTAGTTTTGATAAAAATATAAGGTAATACTTTTATAGAAAATCCTTGTACTGTAAGTTATCATGCACCATCATATCAGAAGTTAGATAACAATTTACTTAAATGACAAATATAGGTTAATAAAATATTTTGTTAGAATAAGACTAATATCTCCCTAATTATACCTTGCATAAAAATCTCTTAAATGGGATTGCATTTTTTTTATTTTATATTATCTATATTTATTTATCAAGTTCGTGTAAAAAAATTCATTTTAGAACATGTTGATGATAAAACCTGTGTGATACACGTGGCTGTGCTGGTATGTATATATTTTAATCCATATCAATGAAAATAAATACAACGAATGATGCAATCTTTACCTGTCAAGCAAGCCGAAGAAAAGTTGACGATTAGGGCTACCACATTAACGGTCAACTGAAACTGGACAAATTTTTGAATGTTTACGTAAACAGAACGCCCCCATTTTGCAACGGTAACAATGGTGGAGAAATTATCATCTAGAATTATAACATCAGCACTCTCTTTGGCAACCTGGAAAATTATAAGCCAACCAGTAACTATCTCGTTTTCATAATAACAAGCTTTATATAAAACATTTCAATAAGAACACTAGACTATTGATACACAAGGCAAAATAGCAACAAAATATTGATCATCTTTTGAGAAATTACAAATTTACATTGGCATGAAGTCTATTTGAACTTCAATTGATTACTTCAGATTCAAATGGACTTCATAGAGTAGTAATGAAATCATTTAAAACTATAAAGGATTTTCAACATACAGAACATGGGACACAATAACATTGTATTTATGGACAAAAATATCACCTCAGTTCCAGATATTCCCATTGCAAGGCCAATATCCGCTTCATGAAGTGCAGGAGCATCATTAGTTCCATCTCCAGTCACTGCAACAACCTCATCAAATGTGCTTCGTAAATGTCTCACAAGGGTATGCTTATCCATTGGTGAAGAACGCGCCATTACCTTCCATAATAAACAAAGAATGAGTATATTTATTAGTATTCCATTTTAAGAAATATGATCATGGAGCCTAATTGGCTTTATTCTCATGAGCGTGTGAGTCCACTGTAAGAAGAAAATTCAGGGGCACAAACTAAATGGTGTGCTGAAAATCACTACAATACGTGTCTAAACTCATGAATGAAGGAATGAGCACGACTGAAATGCTTCTTGGTATACGAGTACCTGTAATTTAGGGATGAGCTTCTGCAATTCCTCCTCAGTCTTCATCCGGAATTCTGGGCCTTCAATTGCAATACCATCATCAGTTAATATTCCACATTCTCTAGCTATCGCTTTAGCTGTGTTTATGTTATCTCCTGTGACCATCCGGACCACAATTCCAGCTGACCTACAAATTGCAACAGACTCTTTGACTCCAGGGCGAACTGGATCTTTGATGCCGACAATTCCTATCAAAGTGTAATCCTCAAAGGGGATAGGATTTTCAGCCAAGAAGTCACCTTGAATATCCTTATATGCAAGGCACAGAGTTCGCAATGATTCATTGGCAAATTCTTCGATTGTGTCCTTCAAATGATTGATTGATCTTTCATCCAGAGTAACAACCTCTCCAGATGAATTCAGAGTCTTGTCACATGCATCTAAAATAATCTCGGATGCACCTTTGCAATGCGCCTGATAACCTTTTCCAGGAAGCTCCATAACTACACCCATGCGCTTCTTCACGGAATTGAATGGCTCGACTTTCACAAGCTTTGTTGCATGTCTCTCTGCTTGGAAATCTCCTCCAAGAAAGAGGCCGAATTCCAGAAGTGCAGTTTCAGTGGGTGTGCCAAGGATTTCAATTTTCCCGTCTTTAGCAATGACAATATCTCCTCCTGTGTTGTTGAATATCGATTTCTGCATCATTTTGACAACAGAATCAGGAATGCCTGAGCAGAAAGCAGAACTCTTCATTGAGCTGCTAACTTCTTTTATTTTCCCACAAATGCACGCTTTTACAACCGTCATATGGTTAGTAGTGAGAGTGCCGGTTTTGTCACTACAAATAGTTGTAGCAGATCCCATAGTTTCACAAGCTGCTAAATGTCGGACAAGTGCCTTGTCATTCATCATTTTTTTCATGGCAAATGCAAGGCTCAAGGTAACGGCTAAAGGCAACCCTTCAGGAACGGCAACCACAACAATTGTAACTGCAATAGCAAAGTATTCGAGCATTTCCAGGGCATCATCTCCAGACCAACTCCACTGGGAGTTTTCAATTAATTTCTTGCTAAAAAGCCCTTGAACAAGAACAGCAAAGGTGATAACAGCAAAAAAGAGACCTATTTTTCCTATAATCGTTGCCACTCCATTCAGTTTAACTTGCAAAGGGGTTTCATCATCGCCACCTTCACAAAGAGTAGCCATCAATTTGCCCCATTGAGTCCTCATCCCAACAGTAGTAACAAGCATTTTGCAGGACCCATCCTGCACTTTAGTTCCAGATAGAAGAAACGGCTTCTCTGAAGATACTTCTACAGGTTCACTCTCTCCAGTTAAACTAGACTCATTTATTAACAAAGAATAACCTGAAACAAAGAGCCCATCAGCTGGGACCTGATCCCCAAGACCAAGATGAACTATGTCACCTGCGAGCAAATCAAATATAGAAATTTTTTGCCTATATCCATTTCTAGTAACCTGCACAACGATCTTCTTCTTTTCCTTATCCAAATCCTTGAACTGTAATGACTGTTTATAATCACTAGTAGCAGTGACAAAAACAACAAGAAGGATACTGGCTACAATTCCAAGTCCATCATGAGCACCCTTAGGCCATCCTTCTGTTGCAATACCAACAATCAAAGAAACGAGCGCACATACAGCAAGTATCATGAGAGTAGTATCTTGCAAAGCTTCCCAAACAAAAAGCCAAAATCCCTTAGCCGGGCTCTCTGTGAACTTGTTAATTCCATAAACTTCTCTTCTACAATTAAGAGACTCCTCGGAATTGTCAATCCCCTTAGTGATTGAAGTTGATAGCTTCTCAGCAACACCCTCAACACCACCATGAACTTTCAACTTCCTTACATTATGACCTTCGACTATAGTCCCACACTCATCCGCACATATTCTGAAACCTGCTTTTTTAACTTCCTCTGGCACAGTGTAACTTATACCTTGAGATATTCAGGTGCAAATCAGTATAGAGAAAAAACACTAAACTTCTAAGATTACATATACAGTTTCAAAGACTACCTTGGATAAAACTAAGAGCAGCTTGAGAAACTAATACTGCAACTCTAAGCTTCTCCTGCAATACAGTGAAACCAAACTCATTCATCTACACTAAACAGATCATATGGATGTGTTCAACATAAAAAACTCACAATCCAGATCAAATATTAACTAGGTTAAAAATCTCTGTTTCGGTTTTCCACTTCAAAATCACTAGCAGAACTTCATTAATTAGTATTGTACTAAATCAATTAAACCAAAAAGTTCATGCTAAGCAAAAGAGAAGAAAGTCAACGAGGGTAACAAGCCGGTCAAAATTAGTCAAAACCTGATTGGACTTCTGGATCTCGCGAACTTCGAAGCGCTTAGAAAGATTAGCTGTAAATCGGAACCTCCTCTTGCGATTCTTCACCAGCCAACAGGCTTTCCGCCACCGCTGCAACGCCTCCTCAGACGAGTTCTTCGCCTTCACCGCCGAAAAATCCTCCATATAACTTCCCATGATTATTCACTCAATCTCAGACTATAGAGTTGCAGATCATGAACAATACACCACTAAACTGCTTTAAATATGCAGATTTTTCATTTCTGGGCAGCCAAAAAAGAGTGGTTGGAAAAGTAGAGTAGATTCTGCGTATTAAATTAGCTATTCTTTAATGGAAGCTTTTTATATTGTATAATTGCTAAAAGAGGTGATAGTATTTTTTTTAAAATGATGATAGAACGTGCGAAATTTTTGGAAAGGTTGAAATTTCAAATTACTGAACTAAAACAAACAGAGCACCATTCCAAATGGAGTAGAATATGAGCTTCGGACAAGAATCCTCGACATATTTTGCGTGTGTCCAAATTACCCTTGTCACGTGGCAACAACATTTAACGTGATTGGTTGTATACGCACTATGCTATGATGATAATAAGTTGGATTAATGGGCTTATGTAAACAATGACTGAATTGATTGGGCTATTTTATGTTGGGCTGATAGATTCGTGGGTGGAATTCTTCATTGGGCTTGTTACATTGGTATTTTAGCCCAAAATTAACAGCGAACAAAATTTTAATTTGAAAATCAATTTTCTACACCAACTATCTTCGAAAATGGACTTGATCCACAATTGAGTTGATGATGCAAAGTGATGCTTGACCCAAAGTTTTGACTCGCCCACATGTTAATTTGTAACCCAATAAGAATTTGAGATCTCTGATTTGAGTCTCTTCAACTTCTCTAGAATAGTGAATCGTCCATTAAGTTATTGGACATGAATGTCCATCGATACTACTTATTGTCCCTTAATAATTGTATATCTAACAAATACACATAATTTAGTAATAGTTTGGTGAGTTCAAGTGGGGTTAGAAACCGAGCATCCTATATTTCCTATCCCCTAAACTCCATCATTCGATCAAATTATTTTGCATTTAAAATTTGTATTTGTTCGTTGTCAATTAGAAAAGATCCCCCAATTTGAAGTAGCTCACATAATAATGAAGAAATTTTATGTGAACAATTTGGAAAAGTATATTGTGAAATGCCTAGCCTTTAATTCCTCTTGCTTCTTCAAACTTCAAACTTAGGATTTAGTCATCAACTCAAGATTAAAGTGGTGGTGTGATCAATTCTTCGGTCAGATTTGGAAAAACAGAAGATGCATTACTTTTCAGCTTGGTATAGTAGAATGATGATGACCATGATGTAAAATATATATATATATATATATATATATATATATTTGAATAAAAATTGAAAATTGGCTTATCCAAATAGCAGTCAAAGTGGGATCTGAATACCATTATTTAAATGAGTTTGTTTAATTGGTTGAATTTTGACTCCCACAACACTTGTCAAATTTCAAACTAATATTAGATAGACACCTTCCAACCTACCTCCACCATTCTTCTTCTTGACCCACAACATATTGTCTTTACAGAAACTAAGATTTTAGCTACAAAATATTGAGATATTATACATGAAAGATAGCAATTTTTGTGCTACAACTTAGGTTGTCTACTTATTACCACAAATTTTACATATTCTAATTTCGATTCTTTAAATATCATTTTCTTAAAATTTGATCTAATTTTCGATCTGTGTCCATGTGAACGTTAGAATTGCTCGTATGAGCTTTCCCATTATGACATCCACGTAGATAGAAATCGATATTTAGAACAAAATCGAACCAGAATTGGAATAAGAAAATAAGTGAGGGTTAGATGACCAAAAATTAAAATGTATTACATCTCCTATTCCAATATAGTCACCACATATCACGTGTATCAAATAACAACTAATTAACATATGTCATGTATTAACAATCATTTAAAAATTAGATATAATATCAAAATGTAATACAAGATTCGGTTCAAAAATTGATAACAAAAAATTGGACAAGAACTAAACTAGCATTGAGCAAAAATTAAGATTTTCCCAAATTATATATTTCAAGCTATAATATATACATAGGAATTTGAACTCACTTTACCGATAGAAAACAAGAATTTTGGATGGGAATGGATTGGAGTAATTGGCCTCCTCTGTTACAGTCTCATGTGTATACATTTAAACATCAATTCCAATAACAGAAAAAAGTTAAATCAGGCAGAAATCAATCAAAATTAAGAACTCAAATTCATAACAAAATAGCTATAATAAATCTCAAAATAGCAATAGCAAGAAGCAAAACAATATGATCATGAATATGAAAAATAGATCAAAATTCAGAGAGTGGTATAGAGCTGTGGTTTAAAAGAAAACCACCTAAATCCACAGCTCCACTTAAGAGGCAAAGAAGGGCACCTAGGCAACCAGTGCCACGTCATCCGACCAACCTTGTAATACAATATCTCAGGCCATGTATAGCAGCACACACAGATCAATCCTTCATGCCAAAAACAGTACACATGCTCATAGTTATGGTAGCAAACTGACACAAACTTTCTGCACACCATTTCTGGCATTGTTTCCACTTCATCCCACTCCTCTCCATCTTCTCTCATCTCCCACACCTTTATGCTTGTCGATATCCCACTTGTTCCAATCCCTCCGATCAAGTACATCTCTCGATCGCCGTGGCTGACCAGCCGCGCGAAGGTCAGCCCATTGGGCAGCTCCGGCGAGGGTTTCTCCCACTGCCCGCTGCCCAGGTGAAAGCTCACAACTTGGAAAGGCTCAGGTGTGGTGAAGAACAGACTTCCTCTGTGTAGAACACCCTTCTGGTGGTGCTTGTCGTTTAGCAGTGGATCAAACCCTAGAAAGCTTTGCCATGAATTGTCTATGGAGTTGTAGACTAGGGCAGTGTTGGAGGATAGCATGAAGAGCTTGTAGCCGCCATTCGGGGTGGAGGGGACCAGGGTGAGGAGCTCGAAGGCGAAGGGGCAGGAAGGGAATTTCACGCGGCGGAGGGAGCCGCTGATAAGGTTGCAGACGAGGAAACACTTGGATGATGAGAAACAGAGGAGGCCGTTGGAGGACGAGAGAAGGTGTGAAGAAGGTGGGAGAGATGGTGAGATGGTTGACCATGAGTTCATGGCGGCGTTGAAGAGCTTACATTTTTCGTGGAACTGCGGGTGCGAGAGGAGGATGAAAGACGAAGACGAAGATGATAAAGAGTTGTGCTTTGAAATGAAGCAAGGTGAGAATACAAGGGAGTTGAAGTGCTTGCAGGTTGATCTGAGTCTCATGAATGTTTTCAATGGCAAGAAGGTGAGGACACACTCGAGGAGATGATCAGGTAGTTTGCTCCAGATTTTTGGATCCATCTCCATGAGAACAACAATGGAGGTTTAATAATTTGGAGATATATTCATGAGTGATTGAGATCAAAAGGATTTGATGAGAACAGTGTTTAGCATGTGTGAAAGTAGTGTCTCAACTCATGACAATGGAAGATGAGAAGAAGAAAAATTAGTTATGAAATTAAAAGTACTTATAACAAGCCTGAATGAGTCGCCATTAAATTAGTCAATATGATAGGGACTCTCGAACCCAATAAAAAAAAAATTGTGTATGGAGGTATGATTGAATTCAACTTGTTTGATGATTGATTAATTGAGTTGAGTTTGAGCAACCTGCTTCAATCAAGTTGCATATAAATGGAGTTCTAGTTGTTTGAAATATTTTTTTGAGTTCTAATTCAAGTCGAGATCAAGTTTATATGAACTCTTATTGAGTGATGTCAATTTAAATATCAACTATTTTGTTTGTTTTTTTATCTTCACATGAAAATTTATGAGTAAGTTAAGTTCGTAAAATAATCTTACAGTAAAAATTAGTGTTTAGATCACATCATGTCCCAAAAAGAAAGATATTAAAAATTAATAGAAAAAAGAAATTGGATCATATGATGTATTCTATAAGATGGAGTATTAATTGCATATATATATATATATATATATATATATATATATATATATATGTGTGTGTGTGTGTGTGTGTGCAGACAAGTTGTTGAAATGTCAATGTAATTTTATCTACTAGTTGGACTAAATTTTGGGATTTCTAGAAATTAATATATTAGGAGACGTGGTCATTCAACCAAAATATTTGGAAAAAAAAAATACAACATAATTAAGACTCTTAAAATATGAGCAACTTGGATGTATATTGAATTGACCGATCAAATCTACTTGCTTCACAGGTAGGTAGTAATTTTCTAAAATATTTATAATAGTTGACTAGGGTTTCATTATCCCTTCTCCCTATTTTAATTATAATTTCAAGTACTTTCATCTTGTGTAGTGTAATTAATTTATAATTGACTAAATTTTGATTTTAAAAAAATTGCTATAAGCAAGACAAATATGTTCTCATATAGGTGTGAGTTTTTTTTTTCTTTGGAATTTCAATCATCTTTTATACTAAATGTCAAATTTAAACAATACATGTCAAGTGTGTAATTACGACATATAGTATAATTATTGTTGTACAATTGATGTGTATTTTAGACATTGTAATTAGAAAAATGAAATATTATTGGAACAAATATACTAAGAGGTGTTAAAAAGAGTTTGTTGTCCAATTTATTTAGTAATTTAAGTAGTCTGACAATTTAGACTATTAATTTTTTGACCTGATAATGTAGGTCATAACTTACAAAATATCGTTAATTTAGATAAATTTCAACTTGAAAACATCAATTAGATTCAAATTGCTGGTGAATTGCATATACTAATGAACTTATCCAATTTTGGGTTTTTTTTTGGATTTTTGGCTCAATTTGTTGGTGTGAATTGAAACCCTCACATGTGGCAATCGCATTTTCTTTCAAAATACATTAATCGGCAAAAAATATTTTTAATAAAATATATTGGAAAACACTTATTATTCTTCAATTAATGTATTTTATTTATTTTAATATTTACAGTGTATTTTTTTTAAATAACATTTTGACAACTAATGTATTTTATAAGAAAATGTGATTACCATGTGAAAATATGACCTAAAATTAGGCCACATGTGAAGAATTCAATCCATATTTTACTAAAACGGGCTCAAAAGTCTATAAAAATACTGAAATTTAACATGTGCAATTCACGTATGTACAATTTGGGTACAATTGATGCTTTCGAGATAAAATTAAATTAAATTCACAAAATTTGTAAGTTGTTAACTAAAATTATCAACCTCAAAAATTAATAGTCTAAGTTGCCAACCCATCCAAGTACTTATTATTGGATAAATTAGATACTAAATTCGTGTCAAAAAGGTAGACAAGTTTTCTAAAATCTTCTACAGTTCTACCTATGTGTACAACATAATATAATCAAATGACATGATACTTTTTTATTATTACGAGCTATTAGTTATCTTTTTGAATCTACCAATGTACCGTGTACTGAATTATGTGGTATTATAATATGAAATCATGTTTTTACTATTTTTTTTAATATAATGTTTATATGAGATCATTTTAAATAAATAAATAAATATATATTTGTTTATATATATGATACTTAATTTTACTACTTATCATCTAAATCTATTTTTATAAGTTTTATTTTATGGATTATAAATTGATATGTCTCTTAAAATTAAATCTTTCACACATTTTCAGAAAATTAAATCTATAAAACTTTTCACTAAAAGTCCTACACTCTTACTCTTTGTAGAATGTAGAGTGACTGGGTGGATTGAAACCACAGGCTGCAGATAGTTCATTTTGGGATCATAATTCCTTATCCTATCTCCATGATGAAAGCAAAGTTTGAAACCTCTGTTTATACTGCGCAAAAAGAGTTTGCAACAAAGTCTCGTGCATCGTGCCTGCTTAACTTTATGTCTGTCTAGTTGCAAATTTGAAATTAAATAAATGACAATTTGTATTCAAAATTGTAATTTATATAAGTCAAAAGGATAACGTTGTTCCCATTATTCGAATCTCCTGGAAAGATATTGTTACTTATTTAATTTCTCTTTTCTCTCAAAAAATTGATTTATAATTAATTCAAACTCAGATCCCATCGAAAAACAAACGAAATGAAACAGAGATCGTCGTATTTTAATTACGTGTTAATTTCATTTTCAATCACGTTTTATTCTCTAACATTAACATTGAACAAAAGAAAGAAATATTAAATAAGCCCATCTTTTTTCTAAAAATTATTGTATAATAATGTCTCAATAATCGTTACATACTCAAAATCACAAATGAATTTCAAATTAATATTTTTGAGTGGACATGCGTTTGAAAGATGTCCTCGTTAATGAGTAATGACAACAAATATATTCATACAACTATTGTTTTAGATAGTTTCAAAACTTACAAAATTATCTAAGTCAACTTCAAATTACATTTCCTAAAAAACAATAAAAAAATTCAACATAGGGGTTATTATTAAGAGTAGGTTTGTGTAATTGGTGCGCATGCAATTCAGGTCGATTTAGATTCGCGAGTTTTTTTTTTCCACTTCAAGTAATAAAATTTATATTGTATTGGTATGATCTTTATATACAAATGTCGTGACCTTTATGTATCATAACTTAGGAAAAATTTGAAGAATTTCAATAAAATTTACATATATATATATATAAAGTTTCCTGAAATTCTTTATTTTTTTTCTCAAGTTACAGTACATAAAGGTTACAACACTTATGCATAAAGATCATACTAATACAACATAAAAATCACACTTATAACATAAAGGTCAACAAATAAAAAACAAAATAAAAATCACACTTATAACATAAAGGTCAACAAATAAAAAAACAAAGAACAAAACAAAACTTGTAGATCCAAATTGGATTGATCCGGATTATCTATACACTGTACAGGAAAATTTGTGTTATTAATTGTAATGATGAAATAGGAATAATATAACAACCAACAAATCTATAAAATTCATGGTGAAAAGTGCAACAATTTGTTAGATTATTATGGTAGGGAAATTATCTCGAGAATTGTGAATATTTAAATTTACTATGATCAATGATTAATCACATAATTACTAACTTTATATGAAAAAAGGAGCCATTACTACTTTGATTATACAACCCACCACAATCCAAGGCACCAATATAACCTCTACAAAAAACTTTGGAACCTAGTCAGCCTTTTTAAGACTTTAAATTTAGCGTAATTGTTGGGAAAAAAAGTATTTTGGGCAAAACAGAAATAATTGGAAAGATGTTTGAAAATGGAAAAAATTAAAAGTGGAATCCACATGATTTACGCTTTGTGTGTTTTTTTTTTTCAAAATTCACTGGAAACTCTTCAAACGAAACCGAAGAGAATCCAAATTCATATTTGGGGTTTGACAATAAGATGAATTTGAAAGATTATGTTTTATAGTAATAAATTAGCTTTTAGTACTTGTGTGTTGCATGAGATTTTGTATCTCTTTTAATGAAATAACTAGTGTACATTTTTTCTATATTAGTGTGTGGTTTTTATACAATATCGGATCCATTTATATAGCTTTAGTGGATAGATGGTACAATTACTATATAGTACTACTAACAATGAAGTCGATTGATTAATATTGTGTATATTAAATACCTAAATTATATTACAAAAGCTCTTGTATAATTTGTGCACGAATTTAGAGTTTATGCAATCATTCCCGACCTGATTTGGTAGGGCTTTTTATGCGTCGGCATGCATTCCCACGCGCTCTAGAAAGGGCACCACATTCTTAATTTATTTTTATATTTTTTGGAAAATGTATATATTTTTGTTATAATATTCATACATTAAATTTTTATGAATAAACATTCATACCTTTCATACATTTTAGTTATGATAGACATATATTTTAATTATATAATCATACTTTTAAGTTATGTTAGTTGTACATTTATATATTATATAAATATATAACTACATTGATATAAAAGTATAAATAATATCACATAAATGTATGAGTAATATCACATAAAGATATAAATGTACAAATTGTGAAGAAATTCATTTTTTTTTTAAGTTAAGATATTACATAAAGAAAATGATAAATGTAACATAAAGATCACACTAATATAACATAAATATAACACATTAATAAAAAAAAATACAAAAATATTATGTGGATCTTGATCGACCCAGGTGGACCTGATTGTACTGTACACTAATTGCACAGGATATTAAGTCAAATTATATATAAAATTATATGTTTATATGTATGAAGTGCTTCAATGCATTTTCCGTAATTCTTATGAGGAATTTAATTTGTAACAGTTTAATTGAAAATTAGAACAAGAATTATGAATGAAACAGTGAAAAACTATTTTATACCAGATTTATAGAGTTGGGAGGGTATTTTTCACATATTAATAATTATTTATTTTTTGAAATTAATACTACGAAAAAAAATATGGTTTTAAAAATTTATTTCTAAGAATAACTTTTATAAAAGTCATGGATCACTACAATTCCTAATATATTAGCACACCAACCTATTTGGTTACTAAATTATTAAATTGCCTCTATAAAATCCAGATTTGCATTTTTTAAAGAAATATCGTAGACCAATACAAAAATAGAATTTGATATAGCTAGTAAAATTCACAAAATTATTGAGAAATGAAATAGAGAGGATCCAGATTCGTATTTTGGGACAAATAAGATGAATTTGAAATGACTATATAATGGATTTGAAACAACAATAAAAAAATTAAAAGTTGAAATCCCCATAATCCAAGAGGAGATTTAAAATCCATAGATTTAGGCATTGAAGCCACACACAAAAAAAAAAAAGAACTAGAGAGACAGAGAAGAAAAGTGAAATTTGGTTATTGATTTAAAACCCATATAGTTGGAATCACTCAATTCAATCAAAATCAAATGTTATTTAAATTGATTCATATTGAATTTGTTATTCTTTAAATCCTTCTACCTAACCACAAACAAAAGCTTAATCAAATAAAAACCTCATTCATCATGGTTGGTTCACACTTTACTGCTCATTCATGTTGCACACCCTACTATTTCTCAAATTTGAATATAATTACTACTCATTCATCATCACTTAGATATCTTGTTGCTTTGAATCCTAATCCTCCATATTATTTATTATGTTTTATAATAATGAAAGGAGTCCAGTTGAATCAAATATTGCTGCCTTAAACTCAAACTCCATGGAAAATTCGAAAAACGCAACTTCCACTTGATACCTAAATATATTAATAATATAACCTAAATTCTTAAAATTATTTTTAGAAAATGAAAATTTTGAAATTATATAAATACACAAATTATTAACGATAAAATATTGACTTAAACAGATAGTTGCTCGGTTAATTTTAAACGAAATTGTAAAAATTATGTCTTTTACTCTTTTTTTAGATGACAATAATATATATATATATATATATATATATATAGTTTTGATCAGAAACACACCTAAAGAATGCGCACTGTGTGCACTTCTTTAAGATTTATTTTTTAATATTTTCTTTAATATTTTATATTATACACAGTTTTTTTTTTCACGCTACCATTTTATATATTGATTTTCTTATCAATTTTCATCTCAAATGCTTAAACCCTTATCAACATCTTTATATACGAACTCTCTTATGAACATAAACATTTTTAACAATTAGCATTTCACATCACACAGACGCACCCTGAAAAATATTAAATTAATCAATTAAATGAAATAATGAAAAACACCATAAAAATATTGAATTAATCAATTAAATGAAACAATGACAAATATTCAATTAATCAATTTTCAAGAAATCCTAAATTCTAATCAATGTTCAAGAAATCCTCAAAATTAATTCAATTATCAATTAACAAATCCTCAAAATCAACAAATCATATCATCTCATTCAATCATCTATTACGAAGCAGTCTTCAATCAATTCTCAAAATCTCAGTGTATTTAATTACTTTTTTTTTTGTATTATCAAATATAATGAATCTACACATGTGAAAAAAATATCATAATTTTTTAAATGTAAAAATTTTCAAAAAAGAGAAAAGATAATAAAATATTATTTTTGAAAAAAGAAAAGATAAGAAAATATTATACTATAATTTCTTCTGTCATCTCACTAATGCCACAAGCAACCACAACTACTAATGAGAATTTATTATTTTTGTTGGTCAATTCATATTTTAATTTTTATGATTAATTTTAAGAATTTTTCGAATATTGATTACGAGTTAGGATTTAGGATTTCTTGAGAATTGATTAATTGTATATTTTTCATTATTTCAATTCATTAATTAATTTAATATTTTCATTATTTTAATTAATTGAACTCAATATTTGGTGTGAGATGCGAATTGTTAAAAAAATATGAAGGGTTAGGTGTTTAAGATGAAAATTGATGAGAAAATCAGTATATAAAATCGTAGCATGGAAAAAAAATATGTGTATAATATAAAATATTAATTTTTTTTTTAAAAAAATGTGCACGATGTGCATTCTTTAACTGCGTATCTGATCAAAACTATATATATATATATATATATATAATTAATAACAAAATCATTCAAAATTGTTCCCAAAATGCCAGTTAGGTTAATATTGTTATTTCCAAAATATTAATATTCGTCTCAATTTCTTAGGTTTCTTAAGATTATGTTAATATTGTTAGTCTTTCTCAATTCCTATGTTTCATAATATTGTTAGTATTTCTCAATTTCTTTTAAGTTGTATAGATTTCTGGTTTTCATAATATTGTTAGATTTTCTCAATTTCTTTGTGTTGGGATATTTCTGTGTTTCATAATATGTTTAATCTTCTTCAATTAACATAATATTGTTAGATTTTCTCAATTTCTTTGTGTTGGAAGATTTCTGTGTTTCATAATATGTTTAATCTTCTTCAATTAACATAATATTGTTAGATTTTCTCAATTTCTTTGTGTTGGGAGATTTCTGCGTTTCATAATATGTTTAATCTTCTTTAATTAACATATCAAGATGGAAATACACAATCCTTTTTATCGTCGTCTTTTCATAATATTTTTCGTCTTTCTCAAATTTTTTGTTTTCATTAATACATTATCTAACAATCAATCATGTTGTTTGGTAATTATATGGTGGGTGAAATAAAATTATTCAAAATCTTCTCATTTGTGTTTTGATCGATTGAGTTGTTTGATGTTGGTTGTTCCATTAATCATAACACATCAAGATGGAAAAACATCGTATTCTTAATAAATGACTACTGATTTTCTTAATATCTCTTGCTTTAATTTCTTCTAATTAATAAACTATCCATTATGATGTTTAATATGGTGAGAGAAATTATCTCATCCAAGATTTTTTTTTTAGGTTGATTAGGTTATATCGCATTCCATTGAGTCAGAAAATGAAATTTTGACTACTAAAAAATCTTTTCTCTTGGGTTGATTAGGTTATATCGCATTTCATTGAGTCAGAAAATGACATTTTGACTCCTAAAAAGTTATATTGAAGTGAAATGCAATTGATTGAGATTAACAATGATGCAAGTTTCATCCAAGTTAAAAGAAAGCTATTAATGTAAAATAAAGCCTATAAAAGGCTTAATTTGTATGAGCATTACTATATTATTGATTTTTATTTCTTCTAAATTTAAAAGATTATTGTGAATAATTTTAGTAAAATTCAATTCAAAACATAATTCAATAAAAAAATTCCACTTATTATATATATATATATATATATATTGTTTTGTTTTTAAATTTTATTCATCTATGTTGTATAGATGTTGATATTCGTAAATTATTTTAAATTCTACAAGCTATATAATAATCAAAATATTAATATCTTTTCATATTTTAAATTTGTCAATTATTATGACTAAAGTTAAAATATATATAACTTGTGCATTTCACGGCTATACACTAGTTAAGGATTAAGCGTAAAAATCAATCTATAGTCTGAACATTTTTCATTTGTAACATAAACTTCTTTTTTCATCCTATTACAATTTTAAAGTTTTGGAATTTATTCGATTGCAAACTAAATCACTTTCCCGACTATTTTACCAAAAAATGTATTGTTATCCATGTTTTTATTCGATTATGACCATGAGACCTCAAGTTTTAAAATTTATCAAAATGTATCATGAATCGAAGATTGCAATTGGTTTAAAATACAAAGTTAGATTGCAAAATGAAAAAATTAAATCACATCTAAAAAAAATAATCGAAAAAGTGATTTGAATTGCATTTTGATAAACTCCAAAACTTTAAAGTTGCTATTCAATAAATAAATAAATAAAAATCTATGTTATAAAGTGAAAAAAACCGATACTAGTTAATTTTTACATTTAATTGTAAATTAATATTTATAAAAGAATGTCGTCAAACCCAAAAAAAACATAATATAGCAGATGATAACAGAGAGAATCTAAAGACAGGTGCATGTTGATTGTTGAGCAGCACAGGCACAGCGCCCATCCCCACCTGTGAAAAAGCTTCTCCGTGTTGTCTAAACCAACCACTGTTATATACCTCCAAGATTTATACATTTGCTTGCAATTTGTCCCATTCAACTCCATCTCAGATCTCCCAATACAAAATGCCATTTTCAAATTTCTTGCTTTCACATCTACTTCGCTTTACCAATGAATCTCCACAAAATGTAAAATGCTTTTCTTCACATTTTGATTTTTGCTAAGTTCGAGGTTCAACTTTTGTTGTCTTCTGAGCCTAAGATTGTTAGTTTCTTTGTCTACTTTTTATTTTTTTTCTTTTGATAATGTTTTGAATCTTGAATGTTGTTATCTGATCCAAGAAACTCTGTGTGTTTATTTTGTTTTAGCGTTTTCTGGGTTATTTATGGAAATGGCTGTAAATGTGAAAGAATGCTGCTAAACGTCTTTCAAGGGGAGTTTATGAAAGGAAATAAGTGAAAGGTGATTTGTTGATTGCAAGAAGTGGGGGTTTGTCTCAGGGGCCATTTGTCAAACATGTTGTGTGCTTGTTCTGGAGAGCAATTTAAGCTCGAAGAGGCAGCGCCACAGTCTCCTGAGTCACTCGCCACGAGGGATTTCTCTGCCAGTGGCATTTCATCAAGAACAGGAACTGTTGATTGGGAATCTAAACTTGAAGATGCTCAAGTAGATGAAGCTGAATCCACTTTGAAGGAGGCACTTTCTTTAAACTATGAGGTTCTCTCTCTCTCTTATATTCTTGAAATATTTATATTTATAAATGCATCACTTTATCTCATGTTTCATCTTGTTGATATATTTTCTGAGAGATTAGTAGTAATGTATGGATTTTAGGAAGCTAGAGCATTGCTGGGGAGGCTGGAATACCAAAGAGGTAATTTTGATGCCGCTCTTCAAGTGTTTCAAGGGATTGATATCAGACTGTTGTCACCAAGGATGTCTAAGTCCATTGCTGAGAGAACTCGGCCACGAAAACTGCGATCCAGAGGCAGAAATCTGTTGACTGGGCTAATGTCACTGCATTCTGTGAGCCTACTTCTTGAAGCAATTTTGCTTAAAGCCAAGTCTTTGGCAGAGCTTGGACGAGTTAAAGGTATTGCTTACTTTGTTTGTGTATCTTCATTAGTCCCTAATCGTTTATTTCCAGATATTTGTTGATTAAATTGGCATCTGATGGGGTGTAGTTATGATAATGAGATTATCGTTATCTTCGTGGAATTATAGTTTGGACAATGAGCATTTGTTTTGATGCAATGTTGGATAGTCATAGAGAGCCAAGAACTGTCATTTTTTCTGTCTTTTTTTGTCTTGTTTGCCTTTTCTTTATCTTTGGAGGGTGAGGTTGGATGTCTTAAATTCAGGCTAGAGGGTTTAATGGGTAGAAGATTCCTGGCTTCTGATTGGTCTGTTGTATTAAACAGAAGCTGCAAGAGAGTGCAAGATTATCTTGGACACAGTTGAATCTGCTCTTCCTAATGGCATATACGGGGAAATCAATGAAGATAGTAAGTTATTAGAGATCTTTCACAGAGCACTCGAGTTGCTTCCCAAGCTATGGTTACAGGCAGGTTATCTAGACGAAGCTATTTCTGCATATCGAAGAGCTCTACTAAGGCCTTGGAACTTAGATTCCCAAAGACTGGCAAAAGTGCAGAAAGACTTAGCTGCCATATTGCTATATGGGGGCGTTGAAGCCAGCGTCCCGTCTCAAATTAAACCAACGGGACCCACGTTCCCTGAAAACGCCATAGAAGAATCGATACTTCTGTTATTTATACTAATGCAGAAGATCCTATATGGTGAAATAGATTGGGACCCTCAAGTCATGGATCACTTAACCTTTGCCTTAACAATCTCGGGTCAATTTGAGTCGTTGGCAGATCATGTGGAGCAAGTTCTCCCTGGTATATATCATCGAGTCGATAGATGGTACTTTCTTGCTCTTTGCTATAGCGCTGCTGGTCAGAACGAAACGGCATTGAACCTTCTAAAGAAGGTATCTGGATTTTCGGAAAATAATCATAAGCCTCATATAGCAGCATTCTTGCTAGGAGCAAAGCTATGTGCTCAAGATCCAAGTGAATCTTCTCAAGGGATAAGTTTTGCACTTAGGGTAATCGATGTTTCCATAAACCAAAACGAGCACATAGTAAGCCAAGCTCGTAAGTTTCTTGGGATCTGCTATGGAAATGCTGCAAGGGTATCGATTTCTGATACTGAAAGAGTTGCTTTACATAGAGACTTCATTGACACCCTAAACCACACTCTACTTACTGGGACAAAGGATGATCCGGAGATTAGCTTTCAACTTGGGCTAGAAAACGCTATCCAAAGGAATCTGAGTTCAGCCTTTGACCAAGCAATGGTATACTCGAAAAGGAGTGGTGGAAGCTCAGCAAAAGGTTGGAAACTTTTGGCCCTTATTGCGTCCGCGGATCAAAGACTAAAAGATGCAGAAGCCATTATTGATCTTGCTTTAGATGAAACAGGAGATATCGAACTGCTTGAACTTCTGAGGTTAAAAGCGGTCATTCAGATCAGTCAAGAAGAGCCAAAGCAAGCGATAGAAACGTACAGGATCCTGCTCGCACTAATTCAGGGACAGGGCAAACATCACAACAAAGACACAAACAAGGTATGTATATTATGATAGTTTCACAATCATTGTAAGAGATCATGTTCAAATTTCGTTAGTTGTTTCTCCAATTTACAGGTAGAAGCAGAGAGGAGATTGGAAGTAGAAGCATGGCTAGATTTGGCCGGACTTTACACAGACCACGACTCATGGCTCGATGCAAATATATGCATTAAAAAAGCCGATGCAACTAATTTTTACTCAGCTCGTGTTTGGCACACAACCGGTTAGTAAGCTGTTCCATATCTTCTGATATTTATGACTAAATCAATCTGTCTCTTTGCTTACATGCTTTCTTGGATGCTAATAGGAAGACTTTTTGAAGCCAAGGAACAATACAAAGAAGCAATTGCTGCATTCTCAGTTTCTTTATTGATAGAACCAGATTATATCCCCAGCATAGTTTCAACTGCTGAAAGATTAATAAAGATGGGAACTCAGTCCATACCTATTGCAAAAAGCTTCCTAATGAATGCATTGCGTTTAGAACCAACAAACCATGATGCGTGGTTGAACCTTGGACGTGTCTATAAGATGGAAGGATCGATGCAGCAAGCAGCCGACTCATTCCAAGCAGCTCACGAGCTCAAGCTTTCTGCTCCTGTTCAACGCTTTCAATAACAGTAGCACATTTTCATTCTTGAAATTGATTGTTAAGTATTGGCCGTCATGGGAAATACGATTCATTATTGTTCTTGTTTTTCAACTTTGTACAGATGACTGTCTTAGGAATGAGAAGAAGCAATTTGAAGGGAATGATTTTCAGTTTACATTCTTGCATGGCCTTTTCTTAATCAAATCAGCTGTAAATTGCAAACCTTGTACTTCAGATAATAAACATAAAAGGACCAAATAAATAGATATGACAGAAAATCGAAATTATTTGAACCCATCACATTCATAGATCAAATCTTTCTTTGAAGAACGTGTGGTCATCTCTATATACAACAATCAGTTTCCAACATGAACTGCACAAGATCGACGTAGAAACGAGATATTATTCAGCTTTATGCACTCCTTTACAGACACTTATCTTGAGAATCATCAGTTAAAAGACACATACTCCCTATCAACAGATAGATGAACTGATCGAACCACAGTTGTTTGAACCATCTGTACAATTAGGGTAAAGAACACCAGTTTTACACACAAGAGATTATCATAGAGGTACTCACAATGTGAGACTGAAGCCTAGCAAGGAAGCATAACCTCATCCCATCTGCCACTGCATTTACATAACGAACCAGAATGATCAACTCAAAGAATCGTCATCATAAGAAACTGAATGATGATCGAGCAAGATTAAAATCAAAAAGGGAAATAATAAAGAAGCTAATTTACCTTGAGAACAGGTTCTCCTTTGTTGGTGTTGGTGTTTTGCTTTGCAACAGCTGCTATTTGTGCTTTTGCAGCTCTTCCTGCCGCAGACTGTTCAAATTGCTCTTGCCTGCAATCATCATCATAAAGTTATTTTAAATTTCTCGAAATAATACCGTAAATACTTCAAATCAACCGGTTCTCTGAATTCAAGGCACAAGAACTTCAAGAAAATATACAAAAGCTGCGATCAGAGGCAGTTTACAGAATACGGGATCCTTGAAGACCTTTGCCAATGGTGATAACCCCCTTACTTTTTTTTTTTTTTTTTTAATCTTTCAAATTCATACTTTTCAGACTATAACCTTTGGATCAATATTAATGCAGAATGTAAGTTCAATTTCAACAAATTAAAATCTAGATATTGGTACCATATTGTCTACTTTTATCCTATCCCTCTCAACCTCGAACAGAATCCTAGTGAGTTTCAAGCCCAACATCTTTATTTGGTCTAAAAATTTCAAACATTAAAATTGAAGTATGACACTAATAGCATTGTTAAGCTACTAGCAAACATAATACCACTGCTAAGCTATGAACAATTTAGATTGATATCATCCGTTTGAAGTTGGAGCTCGCACTTAAGGTGCTTATAGGAGTCTTTGCTTCTAAAGTCGATCTCATCTTCTAAAGTCAAGAAAAACCATTAACATGTGAGAAGTTGGTTGCAAGGTAAAATTACAAGGAACACAACTAAGGAACACTCAAATTACTTATATCATTAATGATATCTCTCTAAAAGTATAGGATTATGAATTTGAGCTCACATTTCTAGTCCATCTCTTATCTAATAAGCATATCACTGCATTTTTCTATTCATCACAAATTCAAAAATTACCAACTAGGAAAACCCATCAACAACGTACAAGATTTCATTTTTCTCTATCAAGATAATGTGTTCATTGACCCAAGATACAAGTCAATAAAAACCAAATACAAACCATCATTCAACAAGTTTCAATTAGTGATATTTTCCCCCTGTTTTCGCATTCGTAATACCTCAAGATTAACTCAAACTAAACCAGTTCATTCTACTAAAGATGCACAAAAGAAACTCCAGAAATCAATAGAACTAAATGCATAAACATACCAAGAAAAGGGGGCAAAAAATATAACAAACAAAGAACAGTCAAAGCCCCTTTAAATCCATCTATCGGATTCAGAATTGAAGCAAGAATCTGACCAACTCGAGATAAATTGTTTTTTTAAATTCTTGATTATCTATGACAAAAATTGCCACACATGGATTGATTAAGAATCGAGATAAACGTAAATTGTTCAATTGAAGAAACCCCATAAAATCTTAAATCAACAAGAATGCATAAATATAGAGAGAGAAATAAAAGGGAACCTTTTCTGAGCAGCATCGGCGGCCTTAGCACGGGCTTCTTCGGAGGCCAAACGCTCTTCTTCTCGTCTCTGCTCTTTGCTAAATCCTCCATCGAAGCAATTAAAACAACCCATCTCTAACTTACAATCCCTAATTTTATTTTCTTAATTTAATTTTTGCAAATATAGATGGATTTCTTCTGGTGTCTTTTGACTCTTACGCCGTAAAATTCAAGATTTTGAGATAGCAATAGTATATAGTGCAAGTCTTGAAATTCTATACGCGTTATGAGTGTTTATTTTTTTATTTTTTTTATTTTGCTGTATTATGTAATACTATGTATTATTTTTAATAAAGATCATAACATCTAAATTCAAAATAGTCATATATTCACAACTAAACATATAAACTATATGCATATTATCTTGGCTAAAATCACAATCTATTAACCAAGTTTCTTCTTGCTCAAAAAGTTATTCAATTCTTCTATCCCTCTACCATCGAAGTTGGTTGGGTTAAAAATGATATCCTTAAAAATTATATTTATTCATATCATAAAATAATATTTTATCTATTATGTTAATGCTTATTTTTATATATAATAATTGCTGCTTCTATTTTGTTCTGCCTTTTTCACAAATATGGATTTTACAATTCTTTGGTCTTCGTCACCGGTTTAATTACATTGAAATCAAAGAAGATAAAAATATTTAAAATTTTGGACCAAATCATTCTTGAATTGTGGAGAAAAGGGTACTCGTTTTTTTTTTTTTTTTTTCAGGTTGACAATAAACAAGCAATCAATAATACTGCATAGACACAATGACGTTAGTACAAAAACATCAAACGAAAACATAAAAACAAGAGTGGTTAGCTTAATCATTTAAAAATCCGTGTCTCTAATGAGGATTTGATAATATTGGATTAAAGCGAATTAAGATACATGTCTTAATTTTTTAAGTCAAAGTTTAAAATACTAAAACTATTGGTATATAGTAATAGAGTTACAAATTTATTTATTGATGATTCATTTCAATTATATTATAAATAACTCAAATAATTTTTTTTAATAGTTTTTATGATTTAATATTGTTCATATTTAACAATATTACAGTTCATATTTATTTATTTATTTATTTTAGAACATTTTATTATATTTAGTGATAGAAATGATCACTTTATCTTCATTATGGTACATTGGACCCGTACCCAACTAATTTATTGTTTAAATAAAAAACAAATAGGAAACCAATTTATGTAATTAGTATCTTTGTTGTTTACGTAGAGTGGTAGTTACAAGGAATGAAATTATAAATAATATACTACATTAATTGTTTTTCTTTTTTCTATATCTAGAGTTGAAACTATTTTTTTTGGTTAAGGGAATTTTTTTTTTTCCCATTGTATCATTAATGAAGTTAATCCCACACCATCATATACCAACCCCTACAATCATATATTTCAGTTCATATTATCATTAATGTAATTCGTACTATCATATTACATTATGTATCATTATATTACATTTTCATACAATTATTAGTGTAGGTCGTACCACCATAGTACACCATTTACCAACATATACACCATTGCGTTATCATTAATGTAGTTCGTACTACCATACTACACCTCATACTTTTATTAATGTAACTCGTACCATCATATTACACACATATATCATCACTAGTATAATATGTACCAATATATTTAAGCACGTACTATCATATATTTTAGTTTGTACTACCATATATTTAAGTTGCTACTATCAAATATTAGAAGGATATAATTAAGTAAAAATCATTTTTCTTAATTAAGAGAGAACATAATTTAATAACTTCGACATAAAAGAATATTTTTAAGTAAAAGATGATTAAATATTAGAATTCCCGCTAATTATAATTATAGTGGTTATTCTTTTTTCCTAAGATGTTGAGTCGCTAAAACGATCTCGAAATTCCACAGTTTGGTTTTATTCAACATAATAATAGATTATTTTCCTTTTTTGAGCATTATATTTACAAGAAAAGTTTGAAAAAATATTATTAGATTACCAACAATAAAAATGTCATTATATCATGGAAAAATTCTTCTTAACCATCTATATTTATAAACATTTTTTTTATTAAATTACTAAATTTTGTTCTTTTTTAACCAAAAGGAATGATTTTGATCAATTATACCCTTCTAATATTTGTGGTGTATAATAGTGCAAATTACATTAATGATGGTACAAGTATATTGTGATAGTACGATCTAATATTAATAATGGTACCGAACCGTAATATGGTGGTACGAACTACGAACTACATTTATTATGGTAAGAAGATGTATTTTGGTGGTACAAACTAAATTAATAATTGTACGAAGGTGTAATATGATAATATGGGCTGATACGAAGTGAAATATGATGATACAAATTAGTATGGGTTAATTTCATTAAAGATATAATGGTTCAAAAAAAATATTCTCGTAACTAAAAAGAATAATTTCAATGGTTAAAAAAGAATATTTTTTATAGTTAGCTAGGAAAGTGGAAGGGAAGAAATAATAAAGTAAAAAAATTATGTGATCCAAATTCAAATTCTGATCACATAATTTGTATTTTATAGATATATCATCACTTAAGCTATCACTTAAAAAAAATTGTTTATTTCTTCATTGGCTCCTTATAATTTCCTCCCAATTACCAACCAAAAAAAAAAACGTCATTATATTGAAGAATGCTAAAATCATAACATGGTATACATTTACTAGTGAATGGACCAATCTAAGCCCAAGGGTTTGAATGTTGGGCTGAGAGTTTTTCTCACTGGACTTAAATCTGGCCCAATTTTGATCCAAATCTAACAATGGTACACTGCCTAAATGACAAAAAAAAGAGATGTAGGCTGAGGCTCATTACTTTCATCTTTTAACATTCAACACTTTGATTTTTTTTTTTTTGTTGGTTTCTTGAAACGATAGAGCAAATTTAATAAAAGTTTGAATTATGAAAATAACCTGAATAATGATTTATTTACATTTTGTAAAAAAAAAAAAAATCTCATTGTATGTATTTTGAAGTTCATTGGTTTTTCACTTTGCAACTTAATTAAGATCATTTTTCGATCAAATTTGATTGATAAAATATATGAAACACTCTATTCCAAACCAAATAAAAACCTTAGACGAATTCAAACTTAATTTGAATAAAATCAAATGGAAATTTCAATTTTGGGTTTCTAAACTTCAAATTGATACGTATTTTTCCTTATTATAATATTGTATATCTTTATTATGGTTCTTTTGTACCATTATAATATTGACATAACTTTTTATATTGTAGTATTAATATATATGTGCGAAATGAAATCTATAAAATATGTATTAACAGATAATAATATTTATGTATACATGTGTTAAAATTTTTGTTGGGTAATATTAGAGTCATTTTAATGCTATACCTGATGGTATATTAGGTGTCAATCAACCTTCACACACATATTCAAATATATACATGAAAATTAAAAGTGGATTTAAGCTTAATGTAATATTAGTATATTACTACATAGAACATTTCGAAGATACGGGATATTATTCTTTCCGTTAAAAATTTAAATCTATAACGTCATTATTGTTTCTTTAAATGAGAATTGATTTGAAAATTTGGAATAATTAAGTTATTTCCATAATAAATATAAACGTTTTAATCTTATAATTAACCGCTAACTTGAATTACAAACTTGCTACTTATTACTCTATCTAGGAGCTGCTTCAAAAAAAAAAGAAAAATTTGAGCCGCCAAAGAAATAATGTGATAGAATAGGGGTCCCAACTCCCAAAAAAGAATTGAACAATTACGAATTAAACAAAAAAAATGTTTTTTTTTTGTTTTCTTGTTTTATCTTTTTTTATTTTGTGCATATGGTGTATAAATTTAGAATTTTTGTATAAGAATACCACACACCTCCATGCATCCGCATGTGCTTCCATTCGCTGGTCTATATACACCTGCAAATTTAATAAATAGTGTGTTCAATTTTTTTAAAATAATATTTTTTATGTTTAAAATTGTTGCAACAAAATAATCTTAAACATCACAAAGTTATGATTAATTGAGACTGAAATCATCAATATGCTATGAAGAAGAGTAATAGGAAAAAGAACAAACCAAAAAAAAAAAAAAACCAATGTCTTTGAGTCACTGTTTGATAGTTGGAATCATTAAAATGCTACAAAGAAGAAGCCATTATAAAGAGAAAGGTGAGTAGAAAAAATAACACGGACACAAAAGACCAAACTCATAATAAAAAAATAAAAAAAGAAGTTGTTCTAATAAATATTTATATACAAAAATCACTTATTATAATATTATTATTAAAGCATACTATTCATAGTCGAAGAAGATCATACACGAAAATTTGGGCAAAGCAGATTTACATCTTTAAGAAAGTAAAGATATCACAAAGTACAAAACTTAAATAATATATATTTTACTTATATATTACGTTTCAGTACGTTTATAGTTTATGTATTTTATTCTGAGATCTAGCTAAATCATTTATAATATTATATTGATTACTAAATTAAATACATGGCCAAATTTGACCGGTGGGTAGAATGATATATATACTTCTAGAATCAAATTTGATTTGCAGAGAATTATGATGCACGCAATTAATGGATCAAGTCTTCATGAGGCTTCAGAACAAAAAGTTATATATATACACGCACTCATATATATCATGATTGAGGATAGATTTTTCCAAAACTCATATAAAACGGGTTTTCGAATATAATTTATAAGATGAAGTTGTTAATTATAAATCAAATTTATTTTCACAAATTTATATATAAATTATGATAAATTGTGGATTATCGTTCATAAAAGATCTCACAAAAATCAAACTCTATATTATTGTCATATGTGTACTGAATAAAAATACTATGTGCCATGGTAGTTGGAAAATATTTATATATAATTAATTATATAGACTTTGAGAATAAAATAAAACTTCTTCTACAAAAGACGTGTCTCCATTTTCTTTTTCTCCAGCCCTTTAATAATTTAATAAAACAAGAAGTACTAACTCTACCTAATGATCAATTTAATTCTGCAGCTTTAATAATATATAAGTCGCAGTAGGGGGTAGTTTCATTTTGGTCTAGATTAATATTAATGAACAGGTCATTGAAAAAAAAAATTACATGAAGCTGTCCACATAGACGTAATTTTGTAAGCTGAAATTTTACTATCCACAATTTAGTCATTTTCACACCGTTTATCTTTATATAATTTGTGAATTATGAATTATGAGTTGATGTATTTTATGAAATTAGATTCGTGAAACAATTTTAAAAGAATTATACTCTCTAAATTATGATAATAAGAGTAAGAAAGATAAAACTATATTTTTTTGGACTAACTAAAAAGAAAATAATAACTATGAGTGAATTTTTAATTGTAAGATGAACTTTGAAAATTATTATTGTTAGTCATAAATTACGAAAAAATTTAAGTTAAAAATTAATCTTATTTTTTGGCACTTAATTATGATCTCACATAATCATAAACATATCTTTATGATGTCATCCTAAATCTAACATCTATTTTGTCATTTGCCATCACTCTCGTCATGAAGTAAAGGTGGAAGACAAGAAAAATTCGACTCACTCTTAATTTACAGCGGTGGTGACAATGAATGACAAATTAAGTGATGAATTTTAAACTAACCCATCGAAATACATACGACGATGACTGTGACGACACAGTAGGTAAATGTAATCTATATTGTAATAAAAAAAAATGTCACAGTTTGTATATCAATTGATAGTTTTATGTTATTTGGTACAATTTATAAATTAATTAATGAACCAAAAAAGAGATGACATTTTCTTCAAGAGTATAAAATCAAGGGTATTGATTCATTGAAGTCTTGGTGAACACGAGGAGTGCATGACTTCCACTAACCTTGTTTGGCAACACAGTTGATGATATCTTCCATCACACAGTTGCTTTCTTATTTATTACAACTACTATACCTATCATCCTAAACATTTAATTTAAACATAATTACCATAATGTACACTACACCACATATGTCAAACCAATTGGATAATTATTTCCAATCCCACCACCTAACATCATGTTCAATTCCAACAAAAAATATTCACATCAAAATCGAAATTAAAAACAAAAAAATTCACAAGATCAAATCCAAAACTTAATTTGAGTGCATCGAATCTTGCTCACCAACTTCTTTTCCGACCATGTTCTTGAACTCGATTATCGTTCAACCCATTTATAACGCTTTTAGGCGAAGACGGAGCTGCACTATCCACAACCTTTCTCTCACTTGGCTTCTTCGTGTACTCCTTCTTTCTCTTCGGTTTTCTCTCACTAGACAACGAAGATGAACCCTCTCCGGTTATCGTCGGAGCCAAGTACCAAACAATCGACGTACATAAAATCGCGAAAGATCGTCCGTATATCGCTAACAACAACAGAATCATCACAACCATCACTGCAAAGTAGAACTGTGGTTGTTTCAAATCCTTAAGCTTAAAGCTTCCATTAAGGCTGCATGATCTTACAAGGCATCTTCTCCTTTTCACTTTCTGATCAGTACCCCTTTTGACCTCCTCTTTCGGATCATCCGACGTGGCAGTCGGGGTCGGATCAATCTTCGTCTTTTCTGGTGAGTCAGCTACACTATTCTTGTTCTTGTTCTTGAAACTCGGCTGCACGATCATCTTCTTATCTGGGTTTCTTTCTTTAACCTTGACCACAATCGGCTTCGCCTTGTCGGATTCATTCGTGTACACGAACCGGACGAAGGAGATATCCTCGTTGCCTTTTTCTGTGTAGATCTTCTGCTTCTTGTCATCGAGATCTGCTAAAAGGGCATAGAATTTGTCCAACCCTCGATCTGCATAAGGGTTCTTGTTGCCATTATCTCTGCTCATAATCTTGCAGAAACTTGTGCTTCTTCTCGATCTCTTTGGGGTCGAACACGGGCTGTTATTGCATCCCTCCATTTCCATCTCATCGTGATGCCCAAAGCTCCCACTTCCACAAATGAACATTTGAATTATACTTTAAATTTTTTGAGTGATTTGTAATTTCTTTGTTTTTTTGATAGAAGAAAATGAGGAACCTGATATATATATACCAATATACTTATTTGGGGGGGGGGGGGGAGGAGACTTGATCAAGAGGACATAACGGTCAAAGAAGCACAATATTTTTTTTCTTGGCCAAAGTCTGTGATTCCGTGGAAGCTTCTATTTTCTTGCACAGTATGTAATAATGGAGATTTGACTTTATAATGTTGGTGGTTTTAATTAATGAATCTTAGCGCCATGTTTGAACGTGGCTCCTGGTTTTCTAGTAATTTTACTATTTTTTGGTTTCATTCAATCTGATTTGGTCTAACTCCGTCTATCTATATATAGATTTGTAGAATTTTATCACGTATATATTATGTATATAAATTATATAGTTTTTGATCGAATTATACAATGAAGAGCTGTGATCGAGTTCACAAAGCGAGGTTATAGCGAGATAAAGACTTAATTATTTATGTATTATGGTATTTAATTTGATTTGGTTTGAAGTGGTCCATAGCTTAGGAAGAATATTGGATTATCTAATTAATTAATTAATTAATTAATTAATAATTAATTAATTAATTAATATTTAGTTTAGTTTAACTAACCCAATTAAGCACGATGGCACACGTCGTCTGCTCAATTTGCTTTAGTCATAGTTACCTATCTCGAAAATATTTATCAACACGGTTTTAATTGGTGCATTTGAAAGACATAATTAAATGTCTGAATTTTCGGTCTTCTTTGAATGAAAGCTACATAAATATATCGCATGAGTTTTATTTAATTTAGGCCGATTCTAATAATTAAAAAAAATTCTTCCATATAGTTTCAAATTTTATATATAGATAAAACAATTTAAGATGATAGATGAAGGTGGCGGTCAACCCATCTAGTCTAGTTGTACAAAAACAAATTATTACACCTCATTAATTTTTCCAGTGATTTATCCCAAAAAAAAAAAAAAAAAGAGGAAATCTCGTCCTAATTTGACATTTTAACTTGTCATTTTGTGTATCAGTTGTTGTGATTTCACTTTAAATTCTTCTAACATCGTTATCGAGATCGATTATTAAGCAATAGTAAAGACTACACTAAATAAAAGATCGGACCTAATGATATGTTAATAAAAGAAGAAATTAGTACCAATTCTCAATCAAATCTCATAAGAACTTTTTTTTTTTTAATCGTCTTCTTAAATTTGTTATTTTTAAAATAGTTTGGCCAATTATATTTTGGTAAGGAATAGAATGATAAGGACCAAAATTTGAATGGTACAAACTTATAAAAAGGAATGACATAAGTGATTTTGATAATACAAAACATGATGATTTGGTTTTGTCAGGGTAAAAACCTCCAAACCTTGCTCAACAATTCACAGAAACAATCTCCAAGTATCGCACCAGAAATCGCCTCTTGAAACTGCCAACTTGAATTTTCAAAACAGACTCCAAACTCCTGTTTCTGAAACTAATGTGAATAACTAACAACACTAATTCAGAGTTGCTGCCATGTCATTAACAATTCTTTAAGTGGAATAGCACTTTTCCTTCATTCCTTCATTTGAGCCTTTCTGAAGAAAACGTAAAAGTGCTCAGCAACTTTATAAGTGAAGTAACAATTACTTCACAAAAACTGATTCATTCATTTCCTTAATAAAACGTGCCTTCTAAAATGCGTTTTAACACTGGGCACGTCTCTTTCCATACTTAGCAGATGAAACCATGCAACAGCAAGACAATACTAACAAATCTCCACCTTTGGCTTGACTTCTGCATTTCATTAGCTAAGCTAAGCTGTAGTCTTTCAAGTAATCTTATCACTAGCTTTTCCTACTAATCCACATAGCTCCATGCATAATCTGAATTTTGCAGCTGGAATGGACTTAGTGAAAGCATCAGCAGGATTAAGCTCAGTTGTAATCTTGCTTACTGATATGGTCTTCTTTTCCACCTCATCCCTGATAAAATACAACCTGATGTCTATGTGTTTGGTCCTTTCATGATAGCCTTGATGTTTGGACAAATGAATTGCACTACTATTATCACAGTTTATATCAACACAACTTTGCTGTATACCAAATTCACCTAGCATTCCTTTTAGCCATATTGCTTCCTTTACTGCATCAGTGAGTGCAATGAACTCTGCCTCTGTTGTTGAAAGAGCAACCACTGATTGTTGAGAGGTCTTCCAACTTACTGCAGTACCAAACATAGTAAACATGTAATCAGTCAAGGATTTTCTAGTATCAATGTTTGCTGCATAGTCAGCATCCACATATCCCACTATAGGTGTTAAGTTTTTAGGGACCTTTGTGAACTTTAAACCATACTCTACTGTCCCATTCAAGTATCTCATCACTGATTTTACAGTCTCCCAATAAGCAGCACTTGGATCAGCCATATATCTACTTATAAGACTCATGGAATATGCAAGGCCAGGTCTGCAACAGACCATTCCATACATTAAACTACCCACAACATTTGAGTAAGGAACATTCTTCATCTTATCAGCCTCTTCCTGAGTAGTTGGACATTGCTTCTTGGATAACTTGATATGTTGACCAACTGGTATGGCACAACTCTTTGCTTGGTTCATTTGAAATTTTATCAGAACTTTCTTTAAGTATGCAGCCTGATCTAAGAACACTTCATCAGTACCATCTCTAAAACTAATGTCCATTCCAAACATCCTTTTAACTATTCCAAGATCCTTCATGTCAAATTCAGTTTTAAGAAGCTCCTTAACACTCAGTAAACCTTGTAAAGATGAGCTAGCAATCAGCATATCATCTACATAGAGAAGCAGAAAAGTGTGCTGGTTTTCTTCATGCTTAAAGTAGAAACAACTATCATATTGACTCCTCATAAACTTGATCCTTAGCATAAACTCATCAAATCTTAGATACCACTGTCTAGGACTTTGTTTCAACCCATACAATGACTTCTTTAACAGGCAAGCTTTACCTTCCTTACCTTCAACATGTAAGTCCTCTGGAACTGACATATAAATGCTTTCTTCCAACTCACCATGTAAAAATGCAGTAGTAACATCCATTTGATTCAATACTAAGCCAAACTGAGCAACCATAGCCAATAACATTCTTATGGAACAATGCTTAACTACTGGAGAAAAAATTTCAGAGTAGTCAATACCTTCTTTTTGGGTAAATCCCTTTGCCACTAATCTAACTTTATACCTGATTTTGTTCTCCTTTGTTGCTTCAACTTTCCTTTTGAATATCCATTTACACCCTACTAGTTTGTGCTTCTTTGGCTTGTCTACTATCTTCCAAGTGTGGTTTCTTTCCAAATAGCACAGCTCTTCATTAATTGCAACCAGCCACTTATCTTTCTATTTACAGGTTACAGCTTCCTGGTAAGTCCTTGGCTCCTGATTTTCTAGTTCCTGAGCTGTGAACAAGGCAAAATAGATGTTATCATAAAAACCAAATCTATTTGGTGGTTTTACCTGCCTCTTTGATCTATCCCTGACCAGCTGGTAGTCTGCAAGACTTCCATACTCATCTTCATAGTCATCCTCACTTGCTTGAACTGGACCTGTTTCTGTTTCTGAAGTTGAATCCTTTTCATCATGAAGCTCCACCTCAAACTCTGTACTTGTACCTGCTTCATCCACTTTGAGAGGCATCTTTGACTCATCAAATGTTATATCTTTGCAGATAATGCATTTTTGTTTATCTTTTTCAAGACACCAAAGTTTGAAACCTTTCACCTCTTTTGGATAACCAAGAAATACACACTTGAGTGCCCTTGGCTCAAGTTTGTCTTGTCTGATGTGAGCAAGTGCTAGGCATCCAAATACTCTTAAGCCACTGTAATCTGATGGAGAACCATGCCACATTTCCTCAGGAGTCTTGAAATTAACAGCAGAAGAAGGGCTTCTATTTATCAAGTATACTGTTGTTGCTACTGCCTCACCCCAAAAACTTTTAGGTAGGCCTGAGCTGATCAACATGCACCTTACCTTATTTAAGATTGTTTGGTTCATCCTCTCAGCAAGGCCATTTTCCTGAGGTGTGCCTGGTACAGTCTTGTGCCTTACAATTCCCTTTTCTCTGCAGAAATGGTTGAATGTCTCTGAGGTGAATTCCAGTCCATTATCAGACCTTAGGTACTTAACTTTCTTTCCTGTAACATTCTCAACCTCAGCCAGCCATGTCTTGAAGAAACCAAAGGCTTCATCCTTAGTTTTCAAGATGTACACCCAAACCTTTCTAGTGTAGTTATCAATGAGTGAAAGAAAGTAACTACCTCCATTTCTGGTCTTTGTCCTTGCAGGCCCCCAAAGGTCAGTATGTATGTAATCCAAAGGAGCTTTTGTAGTATGTAGACCAGCTTTGAAACTTAGCTTCTTTGCCTTACCAAGAACACAACATTCACATAAGTCAATTTTGGAAATCTTATCCTTGCCAAATACCTTTTTCTTTGCTAATTCATGCAGCCCTTTCTCACTGATGTGGTCCAATCTCTTATGCCAAAGTAGTGTCTTATCTAACTCCTGCACTGAGTTTGTCTGTGGTAACCAAGTTTTACCATCTAGGAAATACAACTCATTTATTTTGTTTCCTATCATGACATCCTTACTACCTTTAGAAACTGTTAGGCAACCAGCTTTACTTTGGAATGTGTAACCTTGAGAATCAAGCATTCCAAGTGAAATTAGATTTCTTTTGAGGTCTGGAATGTACCTTACTTGTGACAAGATTCTTACTACTCCATCATGTATCAAGAGTCCAGTTCTTTGAACCACTCCTTCCTTGGGCTCATGTGAAAAGAGCATCCGGAGTCTAGAATCCATTCAGTAGAAACCTGATCAGAAGTGATGGATAGCACTTCAGCTGAGTCATAGCCTGAAGAAGGTTGTGCAGGTGCCTCAGCAGTTGGATTTGCCTGGTTTTGTTGAGGCTTATTCTGGTTTTTCTTATATTGCTTGTACTTGATGCAGTCCTTCTTATGATGACCTGGTTTATGGCAGTGGAAACAAGTGTTATTGGCTACATCATCAGTGGGATTAGAAGTTTCCTTGTCACTCTTCTTTGGTGGTGCCTTTTGATCTTGCTTATGGAACCTTTTCTTGAACTGTTGTTGCTTGATAGCCAAACCCTCTCCAACAGACTCCTTCTTCACTTCATTGGATCTTGACAACTCCTTAGACTTTAAGGCAATTATCACTTCATCTAAAGTGATAGAATCTTGTCTTCCATAGAGTATAGTGTCAGTGAAATTTTCCATGGTCTTTGGCAATGAACTCAACAGCATAAGAGCTTTATCTTCTTCAGTCAGCTTTACTCCTATGTTTTCAAGATCATCTAAAATCTTGAGGAATTCTCCCACTTGGCTAGTAATCGGTTTTCTATCCACCATCCTATATGCATACAGTTTCTTCTTCATATAGAGCCGGTTAGCTAGAGTCTTGACCATGTAAAGGCTTTCAAGTTTCTCCCAAATACCTTGTGCTGAGTCTTCCTTTGAGACTTCTCTTAAAACCTTGTTCCCAAGACTTAAAATGAGTGTGCTATGTGCCTTTTCCATAATCGATTGTTTTTCTTCTTGTTTCATGGACTCAGGAAACCCAGCCATTCCCTTTAAGGCTGCAGCCAAACCTTGCTGCACCAGTAGAGCTCTAATCTTCAATCTCCACAGGCCGAAGTCTCCATCACCATTGAACTTTTCTACATCAAACCTAGTTGCAGCCATTCTTGCGTCTCTGAGCCTCTGATTCCCACAGACGGCGCCAATTGTCTGGGTAAGAACCTCCAAACCTTTCTCAGCAATTCACAGAAACAATCTCTAAGTATCGTGCCAGAAATCGCCTCTTGAAACTGCCAACTTGAATCTTCAAAACAGACTCCAAACTCCCGTTTCTGAAACTGATGTGAATAACTAACAACACTAACTCAGAGTTGCTGCCATGTCATTAACAATTCTTTAAGTGGAATAGCACTTTTCCTTCATTCCTTCATTTAAGCCTTTCTGAAGAAAACGTAAAAGTGCTTCAGCAACTTTATAAGTGAAGTAACAATTACTTCACAAAAACTGATTCATTCCTTTCCTTAATAAAACGTGCCTTCCAAAATGCGTTTTAACACTGGGCACGCCTCTTTCCATACTTAGCAGATGAAACCATGCAGCAGCAAGACAATACTAACAGGTTTGAGTTTCGGAAGATGAAGCTAAGCTGATGTAAATTGAACGGGCAAATTTTGTTGGCACAGGTAAGTGCAACAGCACCTTAATTTTGATTATATGAGTTAATAGAAGTGGTGTATATAGGCAAAGCTAAAACGATAAAAAATAACCAAATTTTATTAAAAAATAGTGACTGTTAAGTTGAATAAATTTTTTTTTTTTACTATAAATGATGAAAAATGAAAATGTCTTTGTTTAAGATATAGTAGTGTTCTTATGCACTAATTGCACGGTGTAATTGTGTATCTGTGAGTCGGACTCAATTGGAATCTGCGTTCAATTGTTTTTATTCATACGGTAATTTTTATATTATAATACTTTAACATTTATGTTATATTAGCATAACTTTTATGTACAAATATTATAATTTTTAAGTGATATTAGTTATATTTTTCTATCCGCATAAAAATTCATGTAGTATAATTATACATTTATATTATAAAAATTTAACCTATATGCTTTATTAGTACGATATTTATATACAAATATTATAACTTTTACATAGACGTAAAAGTTATATTATTATATTACAAATGTTAAATGATTATAATATAAATATTATATTATTATAATATAAATGTTTAAAATATTTTTATATTTCTGTAATATAATGTAAAGGTTGGACTAGTATAAAAGTTACATCAACATAATATAAAAGTTAAGTGTACGGGATAAGCGTGTGGATACGGATATGAGGACACGTAGAAGCACGTGTGGGCAAATGAGCGCATGCCTGGAATATGAAAATCACCTTTTGGATGATATGATCCAAATTATACGCATCTTGACCCGTGCATGTAAAAGACGAAAATGTGTTTCAAATATCCTTAACAATGATCTTGGACTAAGTCATTAGATCATGACTTGAGATCAAAGATATAAGATAAAATATATGTTATGAATTACAATGTTATTTATTATGTTAATTATTTTGAAGAATGTTGGGCTCGGAAATTATTCCTTCTGATTCAAAATATATGTGGTTTTAATGTTGAAAACACATTTAATAGATAACTACATGTACAGAATGATTATGTTGCCGAATATATAATATACGTAATTAATGTATATAAAGTCTAGTAAACAAGGGGAAAAAAGGCCATAAGAACGAAACTTAAAAAATACTATTAATTCTTCTTGATAATAAAGAATAACAGATAAATTGGATAGGTTATATTTATGACTTAGACAGATAGATTTCAAAACCCACCTGAGCCAACACGACTCATTAAAAAGCAAGACTTGAATTTTGGGAATATTTATCATGTTATGACTTATTGTTGGGGGTATAATTGTCTTTTCGGTCATGATGGGTTTTTGTTATAGGGAAATTAGGTACTGGATATTTCAACTCATTTGTAAGGATATATACCAATCATACAGTTTGCAAGTTATTCGAATTTCGATTTGAAAAAAAAGCTTGGTAGATATATTATTGATCATTAAATAATGTATATTTCATATCCTCATCATACATGTCATATATATTTACATTCATACTATTGTAAAATGGAATATCATGATCTTAACGCACGAGAATCAACACATTAACTTATATGATAGTTCTCAAATAAATAATAATATGAAATAAAATAATAAAGGCAACCAAAGAGAGAAGTTTTATTAATAATGAGTCCAATATATATATACAAGTTTTTAAACAGTAAGGATCACTATATATGAAAAGTCAAAAAACTAAGAACCTTAAAAGCTTTAGAGTAATGTTCATTAAAACTAATAAATTTATAACACAAACAAAGTACTAGCTAAATTGATAATTTTTTAGGAACAAAATTGTCCAAAATTGTAAGATTTGGATTTCCAGCTATTGAACCAATTATCTTTTGTTTAAATTGATTTTAAAATTTAATCAAGTTGAGTATGAGTTCGGTGAGAATAATTTAATCTTTCTATCTATATGTACACACATAAAAGTAATATCCATGCATGTTTTTCTGTACACACATAACTCAAAATTGGCTGACTAATGACTATGCTTATTGAGTTTATGAACTTCTAATAATCAGTCAAATCGATCAATTATTTAATTTAAAATCAATCAAGATATGCTATTCGATATAATGATTTATTAGAATTAAAAAAAGAAAAAGAAAAAAAGAAGAAGTCTCATGCTCCGATTGGATTACAAATCATGAAGTGATCGTAAATTATGTTGGTAGTTAGTAATATCGATTTGAATTCCGATAAAGCAAAATGAATATTTGTTCATTCAAACGCATCCTACAATTAATTATAAGCTGTTATTTATTATTATTATTATTATTATTATTATTATTATTATTATTATTATTATTATTATTATTATTATTATTATTATTATTATTTTGAATCAATAAGCTGTTGTTTTTAAATTAGTTTAACTTGGATATGAAACTAGACTATATACATAATTAATTAATGAAGAGATAAACCAAACTTACCTAAATTGGGGGGCTAGCTAGGGCCTAGGGCCATGTTTAATTATGCTATACTATAAAAGATAAATTAGAAATTAGTACACGATATTAGGTTAGGGTTGTTGAATAGACGTAAGATTTAAATGACCACAAAATTTAATTTTTTCAGACTTCTTAGAATGTGGATAACTACGCATATTTATTTATATATATCTTTTCATTCAATTAATCTTTTATCTATGATATTAAAAAGTGTGCTGATGTAAAAAATATTTTGTGGATCAATATTATATCATATGATCTATGCATATATATTTAAATATATATCATTAGATGTAATTATAAGTGCTTTACCATATATAACAACTTTCACTGTTGGAATCAGACTTGTTTAATTTTTATCAAGTTTGAGAATTAGATTTGACTATGAATCAACGCACGCATAAATTATCAAACTATATTCAAATTGATCTTTGAATAAATAATTTGATCTTTTTATTTATCATTTTTTAATATCACTTACAAATTAAACCAAATTAAGTTTGGAATGTGAGCTAGATATCGAATTAAAAAAAAAAAACTTGATTTGCATGTTAATCTCATTCAACTCAAACAAGCAATTTGTTTTCATTTAAATCAAATAAGACGATATTTTTTGGTCTAGTTTGCAAATTATGTTAGTAAGAGTACTACTCTTCCTTTCAATTTAACAATTATTGTTTAAAAATATAACGAAAATGTTAAAATATTCATTATTGACAACTTTTAATATGTTATCGATGATGTATAATGATCTTATTCATATTATATGAAAAGTGAAATTAAAAGATATTTTAGATTTTTGATATATCAACTATTGACACATTTTAATATATCTACGGTAGGTAGGATAGTAGGACTGAAAAATCTAATACTACTTCAAAAAATGGTAATTGACATGATTATTTTATACATATGATTACACCTATTAATATATGTTCTTAATTTTTGTGGAATAATCTTAAATCACCGTTAAAGTGAAACTGATGAGTATAATCATTATCCTAATTGGATCATCTCATACAGACTAACAGGTCTATTAATTTATCTATCGTGACCATATATATTAAAGTAACACTTTTATGAATTATCTGTACGGATTTAGGATTCTTACAACTTCATCCAATCTTACAACTTCATCCAATCCGTGACTCAAAATCCACATATAAATAGATTTTTTTATTTTTTATTTTGTTACTATAGAATTAATTGTATGAATCTAGGATTCTTGCAACTCCACCCAATCCATGACTCAAAACCCACATAAAAATAGATATATATATATTTTTTTAATTTTGAAACAGCAACAACACCTTTCTTCTTGCGATATGCTTATTTTCCATAGCAGTTTATTTTTATCTTCTTTAAATTGTAATTTGTTCTCTTCCTCTTCTCTTATTCACAACACACGTTGCTCTTCTTATTCTTCTCCATCTTCTTCCTCATGACTCCATATTTTGTTACAAATGTTTTAAGTATTAAAAATCAATTATTTCAACAAGATTAAACATGATAATAATTTGTTGGAAATTTGAGAAAATATGGATTATATAACATAAAGGTATAGACGTATCATAAAGATAAGAGTTTTAACACATAAACATATTACATCATGTATTATCTCATTTTAGTGAAACAGAATATAAAAGTATTGCTTGTATCACGTAAAGGTAATAATCACATAACGTAAATGCATTGGTGTATATACTTAAAGGTATTACTTCATTATACTTAAAAGATGATTTTACTATTTAATTAAATATATTAATGTATCACATAAAAGTGTTAGTTTTATTGCATAAAGATATGAATTGTATCATATAAATGTATGAATTATATCACATAAAGTTATTACCTCATTTTACAAAAATATAATATAAAGGTAGTATTTATTAGTTTTATTACATAAAGATATGAATTGCATTACATAAATGTATTACCTCATTTTACAGAAATATAATATAAAGTTAGTATTTGTACCACGTAAGTATATTACCATTTAACATAAAGGTATTACTATATTTATTTAAAAGTATTACTATAAGTTATTTACTGATATAATGTAAATGTAGTATTAATATAACTAAAAGGTACGAGACACATAACTAAAATGTATGAATCACATAACTAAATGAATGACATATTCACAGAATTGAAAGGATGTGCACAAACATAGAGGTGCGTGGGGTGCGTGAAAATGGGTCGGGTTCAGTTGCACGGATCTTAAAACCATGCACCTGTGTATTGAAGTTTTTGTGTATATAATAATATGTCAATTGTCGATTTGTCACAAATTCAACATGATTATTCACATTATATAATTAAAGAATATGAGATCTTTGTATATCAATGGTGAGCATATTAAGGTATATCCACTATGGATATACAAACATTTTCTCAGTAACTAATAAATAAGTAATATATCACAAAATATCATTCGTTGTTTATATTTAAAAAAGTTTGTTCACTTTTCTTTTCCTTTCTGTATTAGCATTGTTTATATCAGTCACACTCACCTATTCATCATTAGCATACATCATTAAATTTAATATTATAAGATTTTAGGATATATGATTTTTACAAATCGCCAAAACATATATATATTTAGATTTTGTGCATGAGAATTTTTTCTCTCTTTCTATATGTACTCTTATTTAGAAAAGAACTTCAATAATTAACTATAAATTCCAAGAAATAAGAATCCAACCATATATTTATGAAATCAGAAGCTTCATCATGTGAAATAGAAATCAAATTCAAAAATTCCGCTTCTCCAAGTCAAGCCATGCACGATTTAATAATCAATATTTTACTAAAGTTATTATAAAGTCGCGTTTGTTTTTTTGCGATTTTTGATCCATTAATGAAGCAGTCTAGAATTGCCCTTGAAACGAAACAGATAAAGTTGCCTATGTCATGTGAATTGTGATAAGTAATATACACTTGTTTTTCTTGACAACTTTCTTATTCTAGAAGGAGAATAACGTATGGGTCAAGAACAATTTATTTATTTATTTTTATGTTCTATAAGAAACTTCTGGATGTTCTTATAAGAGAAAATGCACATTATGATAAGAAACATGAGGTCTCATCTTATTATTAAATTCATGACTGATCATATTACACGCACAATCCTTGATAGAGTTAACTTTTATGGGGACAATTATTAATGATTTTGAAATAAAAGAAGTTAAATAAATTTTGAAAAATTAATTATAAATGAATGCCAATTTCAATAAACTCAAAATACACTACAAACTTAATTATGTTAACATTCCAAATGGAAAATTAAATATAAGTACATCATAACATTTCTTTTTATATTCGTCATAATAAAGTTGTTGCTTAATAACTTTATAATTTAATTTTAAAAGATAGCTATGATTAGATATTTATATATAAATTCATCACAAGTAAAAGTGTGAAAAATATAAAATGACAAATCATATATCAAGCCAAGTTTCATTAAGTTTGAACTTATTTATTTATTTATTTTAATGAATATTTATAAACGATCTCGAACAAGCTTTTATCAAAATTGATTTGCAAAGAACTCAATAACAGCTTGATTCATTTATATCCCTAAAAATTATTTTAAAATTATTGTTGAGAATAAATGAGCGAAGTGTTTCTCTCATTGGTGGAAAAAAATAGGGATATGGACTACATGTGAAGTTATTAATATGCCTTTGATTTTTTTTTTTTTTTTTTCAAGAGGGCCCAGGGCCTCTTGACCTCTTGTCATATACATGTACCATAAAATATAGAATGAAAGAATGTTTTATGATAAAATACCTAGACCATGATTCAAATTTGATTTCTTATTATATATATATATATTTTTTTTTTTTTACAATTAATATATTAATTAAATGGAAGTATGGATAACAAGACCAGACCAGGCCAGGCAGCAAGATTAAGTTGTGAGAAATTTGCAAGTCAAGTTGCCATGATCTGACCAAATATTTAATGCTATTTAATTCCAAATCATGTCTTCTCCAAGAATTCTGTGTGACATGCAAAAAAAGTCATTCAACTTTTATCAAAATAGTCATGTTTATGTTTGGGGGAGAATACTTTTCTCGCCTACTTTGCTCTTCACATAAACATTATGGTTTTGTCATTAAACACAAATGCAATTAAAACCCACATACATATGAATCCACCACTGCATGAATATCTTACCTTAAATGGACATTTCATCTCTAAAAATCTAGTTGACGTGTCCCCACAAAGACTTTAATCCACAGTCTACCATGGATTTCACCTTATGTTGTGGCAATTTAATTTCATCTTTCTTTCTAACACAAACCTCCCCCCCCCCCCCCCCACACAATAATGACAAACTTGTCTATTCAAGTCGGAAAGTATGACAATTCTTCAATATAACTTAAAAAAGAGTTGAAAAGACATATTTACTTTTACTATTACGACGTGTAAGTCATCGTGTTTAGCTTTTGGTAAATTGCCGGAAAATGAATTTATGTTGCAAATTTCGAGATAAAATAGATAACTAAAAAATTGTAAATTGAAAAACAATCATACTTATATGAATCCTTTAAAATAAATAGTCTCAATTACATCGTTTACTCAGTCTATGCTAATGATGTGTTTTGCAAAAAGTACACACACATATACACAAACCATACATTTTACCTGGTGCAACATCTACACGACCGTAGACTCTAAATACTCTCAGGAAAACAGAATGGAGGAATGGAATAGTTGGATTAAGCATGAGCATACGATTAATAACATACAGTCTGCCTACGACATTCCATTAAAAACTTAACAGTATCAAATGATTTCCAGATTACAAGCATACCCAGGAAAGAATTGCATAGTCAGCGTTCATCCTCAGTAAGCTCTTCTTTAGGATGGGATGAAAATGGCAAAGTGATCGAGCTACCAGTTAATTGTGATCAGGGCCCTCATCATTTTTGAAGACATCGTCATCCTTCATGTACTTCTCCTGCACAGTTGCAACTGTGAACTGCTATGTCAAGGAACAACTAGATCAATTCATATAAGGGATCAAATTTCTTGTTCCAGATAACAAAACAATCAGTTAAGGATGTAAGAATAAATGCAAAAGGATATCGATAATAATCCCAATCAACTGGGCCAACTGCAACTTTGCTGAATTCAACTGCACTTGCATCAATGCCTGCAAATATATACCCGTTGGTCTTGTCAATCAGTTTTACGAGTTTTCCAACACTCTCTTTATCCTGAAAAAACATGGGTCAAGAATGAAGTTAGTAGATAATTCATTGATCAGTTCACCATGTACAGATCTGAACGTGCCTGGATGTCCAAGGTGGTGAAGTTGACGAGACTGTAATCTTCTATCACCTCACAGAGCTCCTTTGTTAGCTTTCTGCAAAAGAAGTTATAATGCAGTTTCATAAGGAGTCTTGTATACGTTTTCTCGGCAGCAAATTCTGTGTGAATATCTATGAAAAATTATTGCAACAAGTACATGAATACTACAAAATGTACATTCACATATTACATGATATGTCTTTCCATTATGTGGAGTTTATCAAACATTACATGAATCTCCTCTCTAATGGTTTATTTTTTTCAATGAGATTGTCAGGTAAAACAAAAGGCCCTGGTTTCGAATCTCATTGTTATCCATTTAAGAAAGTATCTAGTGTAATATTCAAATAAAACGCAAGCATGGATGTGAGGAGTTCAAAGTCATTAGATGTTAAATTAAACATAGATTCTTTTGTGAAGCCTTTCTTTTACTTTTAGATGTATGGTTGGTCAGAGAAAATATCAAGATAGCCAGACAGTTGGGCTAATGGCAAAAAGAAAACATGATCAATTAATAATATTGACACTGTGATTCTGTACACCCAGATAATGGTACAATAAACAATTAATTAAACTCAAAAATCATAGTCTAATGTAGAAAAAGATTACACTAGGTGCTTCTGAGCCTCGTTATCACAAATACAGCAATTGTCTAAGTGATTCAATACATAAACTCACTCAAAAACCATAGAGAAGAAACGGAACAGCAACTGAGCAAAATGAAATACAGAAAAGAACTCATACTGATCAGAGACTTTATATGGCTACTATAGATGCAGGATAGATTGATAAGACAAACAATAAAAATGGCTTGAGTTACCAACATGTATTTCAAAATCATGACATTATGGATATGAAAAGAAAGCGAGAAAGACATTGTGATGCCAGATAGAGTGCTCATCAAATGCAACTTCTATAAATATGCTGCATATGATTCAGACATGGTTTCATACCTATACTTAGCTGATCGAGGATCTTGATCAAGATGATGCTGTAAATAAGATAAATCTAGTACATCAGTGTAAAAGTCTAGGTTGAACGCTGCAAAACAAGTGGAGGTTAAGCTCAAACATGTTGTAGAAATTTCAGAATAGGCTCCAAAAGGTGATATTTTGTGTAATATCAGTGTAATAAAAAATTGCTCTCACCTAGCGTGCCATAGTTTTCAATAAGATCGATCTTTGATAAAACATTGACATGAGGGAGCTCCAAGTGTAGCATGGTTGATAATGAAAGCATCAACGCACTAATATACTTCCCTGGATCACTACAAAGATGGGCATCAACTAAGTGCACGGCAGTCAGCTGCAAAGAGGGACACCATTAAGAATCTAATATTAGAGTCGGCGTGACCATAATCATCACTTTGAACACATGCTTTGCATCCAAGATTCAGCTTCATAAAAGAACACATACCCTGAGATCCAATTTCTTTATGAGTTTCATTACAACTCTCTTTGCATTCTCATGAAGGAAAAAGAGTTCCACTTGGCCAGGGAAATCAAAGAGAAGATAGTGATCTGCAGAATAATGTTATTTTGCATCCTCAATTGAAAATATAGCTTCTGAGTTCAACATATGGAACTAAATTAAACTTAGATAACAGTAACATATAACTGTTGGCAACACTTAAACACTGAGGGGACAAGTATGCAAAACGGGCAAGTAACTGCAACATATCATTGATGGAAATGCTTATTTTGAATAAAAGCAGTCATCTGAGGTATTATGGAGAGGCAATAAGCCCATAGAAAAATTGTATAGGGTTGCAGGTTGCTCCACGAATATGAACACTAAGAATGGGATAGAAATTACTTTTATTACTCTCTGCAAGTTTGCAAAATGCTGCTTGATACAAGACTAATGTTATTTAAGGAAAGAGACTCCTCATATCTTTTCAAGCTTGACCCAAACATAGTAACATAAGACTCAACATTGAATTTACGTCAACCATGTTTAATCCCAAAGAATGAAAAAAAAAAAAGCAGAGAACATGGGGATTTGAGTTAGACTTCTAAACTTATTAGCAGCTAAAATCCCACCAAAATCAAATATTTAAAATCCCACCAAAATCAATTCTCTTATCTGAAATATGCACAACAAAATTGCATCCTTTCCCAAAGATTACCATTAGGAAGAGAGCTAACCATTCATAGATCATTCTGTATTAATTGGATGCATATGATGAAAAATACAGATAAGCATGCATCAAAATAGTATAAGCAAGGTAAACAGATATTCAGACCAACCAACCTTTGAGCAGGGGTCTCAATTTGGCTTCTAACCAATCAATGTTCTTTTCCAAATAATCCATGCAGTAAACAAGACCTGTAAGGCATGATAAAATGGTCATCATGTATCATAATGTAGACGATATGTGCTATTTAATAAAATGCAATTATTTATCAATACAAATAGACCCACAAATGTAGCGGTACATTTGGTAAGTGAAAATCCAGGAAAAAAAAAACCCATTACACATAGTTTAGCCGTTTTCAATTCTTCAATCATATAAAAGAAGAAAAGCAATGGAAACTAATCCACCCCTTCCAAGATTTAAACACAATACAATACACACAAATTGATACACATTTTAGTAAATAAAGAGAAATTTGAAAGTAGTTGTACTCTTAAATAGCTATCAAACTGAAAAACATAAAAACTTTCGCCACAAAACCATCTTAACAGAAATATACACACTGTTTCTATTTTAGCAAATCACTACATTTTCGATCAAATTATGAAAAACAAGCACTGGAAGCTGATCAGCCTTGTCTAGCATGTAAACACTTATCGGTAAATAAAACAAAATCTTTAGAGATAACTGCACAATTCAATGACTTTCACGAAAAATTAGAATATACTGCCAGATATCTAATTGTTAAAAGCATAGTAGGCATACCTCCATTAGGACCAAGGGAATGCTCGACCATAACATCCTCGAGCTTAATAAGTTCCTCAATATTTATAGAACAATCGTAACTTCATCGTATTAAGGACATAACTATTCAACACTCGCATTCACAAACACACACAACTAGTGAGCACGAAATCATATCAACCAATAGCATAAAACAGTAAGCTGAATTCTAGCTAAAATAAACTAATGAATCGGATACGGCAGAGCGTCATTGGCGGGATCCAAGTTGATCACTGCAACCTTCCTGCAACCCATTTAAGCAAAATAATTTTCTTAATAACAAAAACTCAAAACCATGAAACTCAATTAGTTCAAAACCTTAAAAAGGCAGCATAATACGGCTTTCTATAAAAACCCACGTTCAAAAACATCTTGTAATAGCAGGGTTTGATACATAGATAAATGCCCATGTCTTACAAAATCAGTAGGAAGCAAGTAATAAATAAGAATATTAATGGTTATGCATGAGGATCGGAAATGTACCGGCCGATGAGCTGGAGAAATTGAGACATGCCGTTGCAGTAGGTGGTTTTGCCCGAACCCGGTGGTCCGATTACAATCTGTCCGAACACCATTTTTTCTGTGACTAATTTCCTGAATTTCTGATTGTTTATTGCTTAGAAATAAAATTGTTGCAGGGTGTTGTTGATGATGAAAGGAAAAACTCTCCGTCAAATAAGATTGATGAAAAGGGCTTCACTTAAACCCCTGTGTCTCTACAGAAGATGGGGTTTTATATTTTAAACAATTAAAAAACATAGAAATTTATATATATATATATATATTAAAATATAAAAATAAAAAATGAATGAAAAGGGGCATTCCGAGAATCGAACTCGGGACCTCTCGCACCCAAAGCGAGAATCATACCACTAGACCAAATGCCCAAGTTGAAATTGGTTTATTGAGTAAAGTTACTTATATTATTAATAATATATATTGTAATTTTCAGTAATAGCAGCCATGACCCATGAGTAGGGCTGGGCAAAATACCGAAAATTTCGGTATATCGCACATATCGTGTCGAAAAATATCGAAAATACCGAAAATTTTGGTATACCAAAATTTTCGATACGGTATGATATCATACCGAAATTTTCGGTATGGGGATTTAGAATTTTTCGGTATTTCGGTATATACCGAAATATATTAATATTAATAATATATATATTATTATTATATATATAGATATATTTCGGTAATTTTCGGTATGGTATAACGGTAAATTCGGTATCAAACCGTATAGGCTATCAATATACCGAAAATTTGGTATACCGAAAATTTCGGTATGGTATCGGTATGTTTTTTGGCATACGAAATTTTCAGTATGATATACGGTATGAAATTTTTTTTTCGATATACCGTACCGAAGCAACCCTACCCATGAGCTTGAAATTTTGGAGAGGAAGAGTGACGTGAGCTTTTGGGTAATAAAATCTTTCCATATCTAATTAATTTGATTATGTGATTAAAGATAATTAATCATCCTAAAAATGAAAAAAAAAATTAATAACTAAATAAAAGAACATATGTTATAAGAAGACATGCCCAATATAGTACTTCTAGTGTAGGGTCGAGGAAGCCATATTCTCACATAGTCATATTATTAGCGTAGTTAACCATCTTCCAATTTAAATATTAATCGATCAACATTGATGAAATTGAAGATATTCCCATGAAGAAATCAAATGAATTAATTGAGAAACTTGAAAGCATCTTCGAGTTAATATGGATAACACTAGATATGATATGCTTCAAAAAGAGGAATAAGTGATAAGAAACACATGTGTGAAAATAATGTAAACCAACTAACTGGTTGGTGGCTTCATGCAGGCAGATCAGAATCCAACATTATTAGCTACACAATATTGCCTTTTGAACCCTCAATTTTCTTATTTCACTTTTACTACTTAATACATAAAGTGTTTCACTCTTTTGTAGCTCTAAATTGAGGAAAATTTTGATAAACGGGTAAGAGTAAGATTCAAAACTCAAATTATGTTTTACTTGATTAGGTATTAGTACACAATCATCTTTAATTAAATTTATAATAAGGTTGACAATGAAAAACAGTAAACCTGATATTTGTTTACACGCGTTAAATATCTTCAATCCTATTGTAATTTTTTGTAATAATTTAAAATATTGGTTGGCGAATGTATAAATTAAGCATGAAATTAATAACTCATTAGTGGTTAATAAATCATAAAATAATTATACTCATAAGCTTAATATATTGGTATTTCTCTCGATCTGAATAGTATCTTAAATTCAAGTCTCCCATCCCATTTCTAAATTTAAAAAAAAATCATTAAATAATTAACTATAAGTATAACAATGCTTTAAACAAAGAAAAAGAAAGTATAACAATGTATTTATTCAACACTTTTTTCATAATTAAGTTAAAAAATATAATATGCATAACCTTATTTATTCTTATTATTATTATTTAAATATGGATACCTTAAAAAATGATGAAAAGGGAAGTGCATAATCTTTTGTTCATGTGTGGATATCTCTTGTCCCATTTTCACTTACTACAGCTTAGACATGTTCAGCCGGTTCCGGTTCCGGTTTGTCGGTTCGAAACCGGCGGTTTTTGGAACCGAGGGGAGCAAACCGGAACCGAACCGTGGGGGGTTCGGTTCCGGTTCCGGTTTGGAAACCGGCGGTTCAAACCGCCGGTTTTCCGGTTTTTTCCTTTTTTTTTTTTTTTGATTTTTTTTGTCGAGCAGGACACGGTTCTGTCAAGTAGGGCACGGTCGTGCATATCTTTTATTGTTAGCTAGATATCTTCTTTGTCGATGTATCGACGCTATCTTATATTCTAGGTTGTTATTTAGTTTCCACCTTTGTCGATGTATCGACGTTATTTATTTTATTGGAATGGAACACAATCATTACTTGTGGCAATTATCGCATCTCTACAATGTACAATTGAATATATTACAATTACAATAATCATGATGAATAAATGAAAGAAGAGGAAAAAATAAATTGAAAGAGCTTGAGTTTCATTTTAAGTTTGAATGTGAAATGAAAATTACACTTCCAAATTTTGAATGAAATTGTCTACGTATCCTTAATAAAATTAAGGAATCCAAAAAAAAAAAAATGTACAAACCGCCGGTTCGAACCGTCGGTTACCGTTTTTTGGAGAAGGCGAACCGAAACCGAACCTTACTTCAACGGTTCACGGTTCCGGTTTGGAACCGTTGACCGCGGTTCCGGTTCCGGAACCGTTGACCGCCGGTTCGAACCGTCCCGATTTCGGTTTTTCGAACCGTTTGGGCACGTCTACTACAGCTGTATTTAATTGGCATTAGAATCTTGTGAATGTGCAATATCGATCTGATGATGTATTCATACTAATTAGAGTTTTTGTGATTTACTAATCTTCATTGATTTGAATTTTAATACTATAGTACCCCTTTCATGGGGCATAGAAATTCTTAACACAGATAGATAACTACAAATATCATCATTTATTTATTGCACTTGTGTGGTGCAAACCATTTTTATCTGGCAATTAGAATATACATCAAATCACTCAATGTTTTATAATTTGAAAATTATCCTGCAACCAATGTGGCCCCTCCTATTTCAATCATAGCTTAGGATCACTGTTTTTTTTTTTCTTTTTCTTTAATCAATTTCATAATTCTAATTTTATGAGAGGTGTGAGTTCACAATAAATACAATATATAGTTGATATAAGAATTTCTGAAAATGAATTTAATTTGTATAATTGGACTCCGTCTTAAATAACTATATTCATAAAATGTTCTAATATGAATTTTTGTGTTCCAACATATATGATAAAAGCTAAAAGTTTGAGTTATATTACCAGTGAATTGGTCAACAACAAGTGACACAGCCAACCAAGGTGGCTCCTACAAAGGAATGTGACTAGTCATGACTACAATTATTTTTTAAGTAATAATTATGAGTTATATGTAACGAAGTGCCTTCTAAGAAACTTATAATCCCAAAAATTAAAAAAAATTGAAACAAAAATTTCGTGTTCAAGAAGCAATTAATTTCCACAAAAAATAGTTTTTACATTTTCTAGTATATATAAATCCACTATTTCTTGCTAATTTTCAGTACATTTTCCTCCAAATTCTAGTATGTTTATTTTCCATTTCACATTAAATTCACAAAAACCTTAAGATGGAAAAAATGAATTTCTGAAATCGAAGATTGGGCACGTCAATTTTTCTGATAAATGAAAGACAATTCTCTATTAAATTCCAATATGTGAATTATAAAATAACATTAAATGTTATAACTAGACGATGGAATAAAATATATATAGAAAAGGTGGTTGGAATTATTTACTTTATAGTGGGACCAAATGAGTGACAATAAAAATTCCTTTCAATAAATCACTCAAATATCTATCTTCAAAACCTCTTTAGCTTACCCACTCATCCCCTTCTGCAAAACACACACAACACACAGTGATTATCTTTCTGGGCTCTGCTTGAGAGTTGTACATAGGCATGGCATTTGCAGGTACAACCCAGAAATGCATGGCATGTGAGAAGACTGTTTATCTGGTGGACAAGTTGACTGCTGATAACAGAATCTACCACAAGGCTTGTTTTAGATGCCACCATTGCAAGGGAACTCTCAAGGTTTTTTGCACTAATTCTTGATTTTTTAATATATATATTTTTTAAATTTAAATTAGATATTTATTGGCTTATTAGTTTCTTGATCTGTTAATGTTTGCTTCTGAGTTAATTCTTTACTAGCTAGATCTTAGAGCTGAGAGACTTGAGATTTGAGATGAATCACTCTCAAAAGGATATGGAAAAAAAAATTGTGGTTAATTGATGTTAATGAACCAGTAAAAATAAGTAGATGAAGACATTTTTTTTTTTAATGATTGGTTAAAGAATACTTAATTATAGCACCTAGATCCATGTGCCCTTTTCATAACAAGATCATATTTGAGGTGTAAAGGAGATTAATGATGGGGAAAAATTGTGAATCCTTGTTCTATTTGGTTATTTGAGTATTTGATTAATGAAATAAGGTTAAATTTCACACATCTATTAAAATATGATTTAACAACTTTGATGTGGTTTTATTACAGCTGGGAAACTACAATTCTTTTGAAGGAGTTCTATATTGCAGGCCACACTTTGATCAGCTCTTCAAGCGAACTGGCAGTTTGGACAAAAGCTTTGAAGGTAGTTTTAAACAAAAATTTGATATCAATTATTATATATTTGGGTTACTATCATTATCCAACATATTATAATATATGTATTTTTTCATTTTGGTATCTAAATTTTTTTTTTTTCCGATCATAATATGTATTATAGGTTTTTTTTTTTTTTTTTTTTTCCAATTTTACAACCTCAAACCACAAATTGCAGACAATAAATTACATGTGTGGTTTGCACATATGCAGGTGGGGAATATTTTTGTCATTTTCACATTAACCTTAATTCAATCCTCATTTCTATATTCAATCATAAATCCAAAAAAATTATATGTTTCTTTACCTTGGAAAACCAGCTGCAACACCAAATTTTCCTATGTCTTAAAAGAAAAAAATGAAAAAAATATCTTCGAACCGTGTATGTGCAAAAATGTGTGATTTTTGACTTGAATTTGATGTCGGAGGTTGTAAAATTGAAAAAAAAAACGTATAGTTTCGGTTGTGATCAGAAAAAATATTAATTTAAGTTTTAAAGTGAAAAAAATGCATATAGTAAGGATTGAAAAATGATATTAAACTTATATATTAATCATATATATATATACATACACATGAAATATGTATTAATCTTAATTACGTTGGCTTTCAATTCTCATTAGGAACACCTAAAATTGTGAAGCCAGAGAAACCTTCAGACATTGAGGTAAGACAAGTAGTGTGTATAAATGTCATAGTTGTCTAAATCTTGCATTCTTCTAATCAATTAGATCTTGTATGCAGAAACCAAATGCTAATAAGGTTTCAAGTATGTTTGTTGGGACAAGAGAGAAATGTCTTGCTTGCAAGAACACCGTATATCCTACCGAAAAGGTAAAACGTGATTATGCATTGTGACATCAACAGTGGTCATATTGATTTATTACAATTATAACCTCTTGCCAAAATTATGAACAGGTTTCAGTGAATGGAACATCGTATCACAAGAGCTGCTTCAAATGCAGCCATGGCGGATGTGTGATTAGTCCGTCCAATTACATCGCGCACGAGGGCCGTCTATACTGCAAACACCACCATATTCAACTGATCAAGGAGAAAGGGAACTTGAGCCAGCTAGAGGGTGATCATGACAAGAATCATATATGATCCTTAAACAGTTTATTGTCTTGTTGTATTGTTGTCATTTTAATTTTCTAATACCTCTTATTGGTGTTAAGTTTAAGCTCATATAGTGGATCATGACCAAGATTTGTGTGTGTATGATGGATTTTGATTAACCATGGATGTGCAAAATGAATATAGTGCCTGGATTGTATTCGAGTTCAGCATTGGATTTCATATTGTATTCAAGAATTTTCCATTTTTAATTTCCTTTGAAATTTTTTATTTCCTATTATTGGGTTACTATTATTATTATTATTATTATTATTATTATTATTCAGTTGATAATATTCAATTATCAGAATGGTAATTTTTTAAATAATAAAATATAGCAATGTTGTTTTTTTTTTTTTTGGAAGCTAAAATACTCATTCTGATTCTATCTCACCAAAATTGAATTATATTCCATTTTTATATGTTTCAAATAATAATCAGCTTCTTCTAATAAATAAAAATAATAATTTAGCTTCTTTATTGAGAGCGAGATCATTAATTATCAAAGACCCATATTTAATGTACTCGGTTTGATTAACAAATCTCATCTTTCAATCTAATAATTCCAACGATGTTTTAATTTTTTTCTCATTTAGTGTAACAATAAAATAAGAAAAATATAGAAAAAGTTTATTATTACTTTGATATTTAACCTTTTCGGATCTCATTTAAATGTGGTTTTAGAGAATTTTAAAAAATAAGGAATTTAGTACCCGATCCAACCTGGGGTCATATGAACTCTTGAAGGAGACCTTGATAGTGCTGACTAGAGAAGCCAACCAAGACCGAGCTGGTTAGAAAATCGGATCTTATTAAGGCAACAAGGATTTATTTTTTTACTACTATACCCATAGCAAATCAAGAATCGAATTAATTAGATTCCTATCAAATTCTATATTGTAGCTCAGAGTGAGTCTTGTGCGAAAGTATTAATTTATACATATAAAATATATTATATAATATGAGAATATTTACCTAATATATATAAAAATATTACATTTGACTTTGTTGATTGAGTGTTGTTTTTAATCGTTAATTATTGATTTTGACTCATTGATTGTTGATTGATCAAATCCAATTCATTTCATAAAATGAGATCTGTGAAACTACCTTACAAACTTGTTTGCTTTTAACTAATAACTCATTTATTAAGCTAACAGCTCATATGTTGGAAGTTGACATATTTAAAAAAAATAAATTGTAATAGAGATAATTTTGAAATTAAATAACATAAAAGTTTGAAAAGACATATAATTAAATGAAAATAAGATTAACTTCTAAGTATAACATTTAGATGAAATTGAAGAAACCATTTAAGGCCAGGAATAAATATTGAAGGACTCAAATCATAGAAAGAAAATGAGATTAAAAAATGAGTGAAGCCATTTATTATTGTTTGCAACTTGGATTTTTGTATGTTTTATGAACTTTGTGTGTGTGGGAGTTTACACTAAATTAAAATTTATATTAATTTCATATGTAATAATAAGTAGAAGCATGTTTATTATTTATTTAAATCTTTACCTAATTAAAGTAGAACCCGTGCATCACACGGCGGATATAGTAGTTAAAAGTAAAAAGCTGAGATTTATTTCAGAGTGAAGTCATTTCATCCCAAATTCCTCAATCGCCATTGCTCCCAAGAAAAATTTGTCCTCGCATGGCCTTTATTGTATGCAAACAATACATTGACTCAACACTCACAGCTTTTTCTTCAGCAGTTCTCTGCTTCAATTTCCCCCTTTTTCCTCACTTCACTCTCTCACACTTGACTGCTTCAAATTTGTGTTTTCTGTCAGTTTTGCGGTTTAATTTAGGCGGAGAGATTCATGGAAGGGGGGAGGGAGAGAGACGAGGAGGCATCGCTACCACCAGACTACGTTTCGTTAGCGCAGCTTCAAGAGCGATGGATGCAAAAGCAGCGAGAGAAGAAGATGAGGGAGAAGGAGGAAGAGGAGAAAAAAAAGGATGGGCGTGGACAAATGGGGGGTGTGGTGGGGAGAAGAGAGAGAAAGAATGGGGGAGAGAGCGGCGTGGTTGAAGAGAGAGGAAAGGAGAAGGAGACTGTAATCGGTGGTTTTGGAAATGGTGGAAAAAATAGGAAGAAATATGGGAGGAAGAAGAGTCGGAGTTCTCGAGATATGAAATCTGTGAGAGATGAGGGAAAGGGAGAGGAAATTGGGAAGGGAAAAGTTGGAATTGAGAAAGGGGTTGAGAATGAAGTGCGGAGTGTTGCTGAAAGTGGGTTGAAAGAGGTTAATGATGTAGCGAGTGTGGCTGTGGTGGAGGTTTTGCCTAGAAACAGAGTAAATGGGGAAATTGCTGGTGTGAGGAGGGGGGGTTTTAGAGGTGTGTTGGGGGAAAATGGTGATAATCGGGGTTGGTTTTATTGGGATAAAAAGGAGTATGAAGGTGGATACAATGAGGTGAATCAGAACGCAGGGACATTAGCTTCTGAGAAGAAGGTGGAGGATAGAAAAGGGAATGGCCAGCAATGGCGAGGGAGAGGGAGAGGGAGATGGAGAGGGCACAATGGTGAATACGGGAAGAGATTTGATAAGATGAAGGAGAGTACACCTGATGTTTTGAAGGGTAATGAAGTGGGATTGGAGTCGAAGAAGGGAGATGAAGAGGTTTTAGAGGAATTCAGTGAGAAATGTGATTTAAGTGGAAAAGATAGTAGTGGAGTTGAGGGCCAAAGCAAGAATGTGATTAGCAAGATAAAAAAGGATGTAGTTGAAGGTGTAGAATCGAGTGATGATAAGAAGAAGGTGGATCATGAGGTTTTAGTGTTGGAAAGTGGGAAAAATGGTGAAAGGGGAAGTGTGAGAACTGGATATCCTGGGTATAAGAAATGGAGGGGTGATAATGGAAGGAGGTTTGCGGTGTTTAGAAGATTTGGGGATAGCTTGAAAATGAAACAGAGAGAAAGTGGTAAGGTGTGGGTGAAGAAAGAAGAGAAGCTGGGATCTAATGCTGGTAACATTTGCTTTTACCAATCTGCATTGTGAATTATATTGCTGTTTAGTTTACTTTGCACTATGCATGCAAGATTCTACGATGCTATTATTGCCACTTATGCTTGCTATAAATTGTTTAGACTTGTTTCTGTATTTGTCATAGGCTTAAGAGTATTTGCTTAGTCACATTAGCAATGGTCTGTGAAGTTGTTCTAAGTAAATTTGTTAGATTGATGGAAAGATTGCAAGCAAGAGGCCAAAATCTAAGACATATAATCTATCTGTCATGTAATGGAACTCAGAAAAAACTATGTAGGTTTGATATATGAACTGAGTGGTTGAAGATAAAGGGCCTTTAAATGTAGAACACACATTAAACTTATTAGTGTGAGAGATCAAGGTTTATATTCTAGATCTTATTTCACAAGAAAGGTCGGTATCAGATTTGTTGCCACAAATGGCTTCCTTTTTCCCTAGAGATTAAGTTACCACTTCTACATTACTACTGGAATAAACATTTATGTAAATACAAATTGGTGCTAATGTAGCTGCTTATGTTTGTATCTGGAGTGTTTGCTTAGTTTAGTCTTTGAGATTGTAATTTATTAGCTAGTAAGTTGGCTATTCATAAACTTGTGTATATGTGTGTCAGTGTGTATCTTATATAGAAATTTTGCAGGGCAATAAATAGATTGGTTTCACCCATCTTTGATCATCTTGGTTTATAAGCAGTAAGAGGAGTTTCTAATCTGATAATCTCTTAATTTGTTGGAAAAAATTATGAATTACTCTCTACATCTTTCTTCAGGAATTTCGGTAGGTCAGGAGTAACTGAGTTCTTCACCAAACGGGTTTTCTGGATCGATCGTGTCTAAGAGGATGATGGTAGTTGCAATTTCAAACATACTGGTCAATTTTTATGCTGAAAAGGCTCCTTTTTTTTTTTGGTTAATTGTTTCTCCATGGTACAAGATGAAGCATAGTACCGAGAAATGCTAATTTTCTATTTGTAATGAGGTTTCTGTGAGACTGATGCTCTCAGTGTTCTGGATTTATTTGGTGTATACCATTGAAATTGGAAGAAGATATGGAAATAAATTTAAGTCAAAAGCAACTCTTTTCATACTTGATGAAAATAGAGGCTGGAAACAGGCTAATCATCCACATCCACCTTGCGCCTTTTAACTCTATAGTGATTTGCAGAATAGAGCATAATCATCAGAAGTAGGATTAGCAGCCAAAAGACGTAAATTCATTTAAAGAAACTCAAGAGCAACATAAATGGTATTGATACTTCAAGTGTTAGCAACTCCTATTAAAATGTTTGCAGAATATGTTACTCCAACACAAGTTTCCACCGATGCAAGGACAAGCAAAACCATTCTCTTTCATCCACGTAATTAGTTCTCAAGGGATCCAAAATTTCTACGAAAATATTCTGTGAATTGAAGGGCATGGTACCATGACAAAACTCATAAAAGAAAAACCTCGTACAACTCAGCATTTGGAAGAAACAATATTCCCTGGATTGTTGTGACATTAGACCCCAATCCTATATTTCCATTATAGAATCCCATCCTCATTTCCATAATGGACTTGTTTTCCATTTTTACAATACTTATCTTTCCAGTAGTTCCAATGATATATATATATATATTGATATTGATTATTCAGTGTAACAATGAATAGGAAAAACATAAGACTTAATTAACCTCTCGAGATCCAAACAGGGGTCATCAGTCTCCTCTTCGTCTGCAACTACTTCAGTATCAGAAGTAGCATCCAACTCACCATCTAGGAATGCTGCGAAGTCATCGCTACTTGAAGAGTGTAGTGGGGAGTCTTCTACTAAACTCATCTGTTATGCAGGCCAGAAAATTCATCAGCCACAACAAGTCTAGTGCACGCTGTGAAAAACTTAAAACAACTTTACTAGCAAGTATAGACAAAACACAAAAAGTGCCGCTTAAATGAAACTGCATGAGTAGAGTTATCTCAGTTATTCATGTAAATATAAGGTCAGCTTCACGGATTCATTCTTTTCATCCAGTTTTTATGACCATCAATCCCTAAACTAAATTCGTCTAAAGCCTAATGCCAATATTCATTTATCTTTTAAGCCACCTCCTTCCATCATATTCTGCGTTACATTCACATTCTTCATAGCTTTTCTAAGCATCAGCACAATAAAAACCTGAGCAATCAGTTGAATACATTCCAATGATTCCAAAACCCACTTAGATGAAAGGTAGTCAAATGCTTACACCTCATCACAGTAGAACATTATTTAGCATACTCCATTGCAAGTGAACACAACATAAATAGACAATTTCGTCAAATTACTGTTTGCAGCCTCCTTCCTGTACGTATTAATGAATTTGTTATTGGTATACATAATTAACCAACCTTCACGGAGGAGGTTTGTCTATTTTATTGAAGGAAGCACAATAATTCAAAACCTATATACCATAAAAGAAATTAGTTAATTTTACCTGATCTGTTTATTAGCCCCTCAAGGTCACTGACGTTAAGAAGTGCTCAAGGTCTCATTGTCAACTATTATCTCGTGAAGCATCTTGTTCCTCTACTCTTAATTATTTAGTTCATGAGCAGGCTTGATAAATAAACCCACTCGGTCCCAACTCAACTGGAATTTCTTGTACTGAAGGCATAAATAGTCAAGAAATTAGGATTGGCACTTCCATTTTGCTTTGATAATTATTAATACTCTGTCTCGGGAAAGGGATTTTAAATGTTCCAAACTCTCTTAGTTTCAATGATAACCTAATTCAATTGTTATTTTACCTAATTTTCCCTCCTTTTCCTTTTAAATTCAAAGTTGAATCCTTGGCTCACTGTTTATTCTTTCCTTGTTCGCAATGGTTTTTTGCATTTTTCTAGCTTAATATATAAAAGTGAAAGCATCAACCAACTCACCAAACTATCCACCCCCAAAGTCAAATGATATTTGTCAAAACTTGAAAAGAACAGGTTCATTGCAGTTTTACCCTGTTTGAGATTTTCTCATGTAAGTGAGGTAACCTAATGCTTAGACTCCTAATCTTCCATGTGCAACCGTAAAAAAATTCCTAAGGGTGTGGATTTTGGAGAGCAATGAGTTTGATTTTACCTCACCAGAACCTTGTAGCATAAAGTGTCCATAACTGGGCTTAGTTGATACAAGTTATGCAGCATCTGCATCTGAATAGTCTGCATAACTTGGGCTTGGTCTGTTTATGTGTTGATATTGAAGACTGCATTGGGGTATATGCTCATGTTTATTCTGTGCAGAGATATCTCTGTTTGATTATTAGCAGAATAGTATTTTAGGATAATGTTTATCCGAGATTTACTCTATGATTGTTTCTAAATTGCTACAGAGAGAAATCTGTTGGCTGCTTCCTTCTTCTCATGGTGATCATAAGGGGGTAAGTTGGACCTAGAATTCTTTTTTCCTGTTCGTTCCCCATCCCTTAAATATTTTTTGATGTTGTATTTTTTTATTTGCCTGTCTCTATATTTCCTATTGATTTGTTCTGTTTCCAATTTGGTTAAATGTTTGACATAATGACCACCTAGCAGCATCTATGCAAGCAACTATTTTTGCTGCTGGAAATGTACCCCTTAATTTTGATTTCTATTAGGAAAGAAGTATCTTAGCATATTTTTAGGGATTATTGTTGCAACAATATTTTGTAGTCCTTTTGTACTTATCTCCTGTATTGTATATTAGGGATTAATCTCTTGAATAATAAACACAATTCCGGCATCACACTTCTTATATGGTATCAGTTTTCTCCCCGATCCAATCAACCCACGCTTCCTTACCCTAATCTTACTTTGCCGCCGCAACACCGATCATGGCCAGTGATGATTCTTCATCTACACCCCCTCCATCTGTCATCATTATCACTGCCTCGTTTCCATCTTCACACAAACTCACTCGATCCAATTTTCCCCAGTGGTTATCTCTTGTAACCGCAATCTTGAACGGCCATGATCTTCTCGGCTATGTCGATGGTTCGATTTTCGAACCTCCAGCTTTGGATTCTACTTATCGTATCTGGTTTCACAAAGATCAGTTGGTGTACGCGTTTCTTCAAGGATCACTTACTGATAAAGTCGCCCCTACATAACACTGTACACATCGTCCACTGCAGCGTGGAGTGACCTTCACTCCATATTTGCGAGCAAATCAAGAGCTCGTGTCATGCAACTCAAGAGCGGTCTCCAGTCGGTCAAGATGGGGACCAAAGGAGTGGCTGAATATATGCATTCATTGAAAGCTAAGGTTGATGAGCTTTCTCTTATTGATTCACCTGTTTCCGATGATGACTTCACGCTTTATGTGCTCGGTGGTCTGAGCCGGAAATTTCGCGATATTGCTGCATCAATACGCGCTTAAACATCCCCTATCTCCTTTCCACAGTTGATGGATTTGTTTACGGCCCAAGAAAAATTTGTTCATGGCCTTGACAATTCTAAATCTGATCTCATGATGGACTGTTAGGCCCTCAAATCAGTGAACTAGAAATTTCAATTCCCATCGGGACGGTCGTGGTTATTGGGGTCGTACGGGGTTGCGAAACAATGTATCCAATCCCAACTACCACTCTTCTCAGTTGGTATCTAATGCATCTCCACGTCTGGTTTGTCAACTTTGCGAAATACCAGATCATTCAGCAAAAACTTGCTTGCGGTTCTCGACCACTGCTTTTGTACCATCTGCAAATAATGCCCGTTCTACATCAGTTCCATCGCCACAACCATGGCTTATGGATTTAGGGGCGTCCCATCATCTCACTAATGATCTTGGGAATCTTTCTCTCCACTCTAAATACGATGGCACCGAGAAAGTGCATCTAACTGATGGTTCTACCATGCAAATATCACACACCGGTATTGTTTCTCTTAAATTTCCTTCGCGTACCTTTAATCTATCGAATGTGCTTTGTGTTCCAACGGATGAACATAATTTGTTATCTGTGCATCGTTTTACTGCAAATAACAATGTGTTTGTGGAATTTTTTCCAAACTTGTTTATTGTGAAGGATCGACTTACGGGGCACCTCTAGCTCAAGGACTGTGTGAGAAAGGCATCTACAAGTTGCGGGGTTCTCTTTTACCTTCTACACATTTTAATCTTTTGGTCTGGGCACCAATTTTCACATTTGGCATTCGCGGTTGGGTCATCCCTCTCGCAAGATTAGTTCTCTTGTTATTTCTCAAAATAATTTGCCCTGTGGACAAAACTGTTTTGTCAAATTTTAAATATGATTCATGTCTTTGTTGCAGACACATAAATTACCAATTACTGAATCTTCTTTGGCTGCTAGTAAACCTTTACAGTTTGTTTATGCGGATGTGTGGGGTCCCACTTAAATTTCTATTTATGGGTTTCGATATTATCTCTTATTGGTGGATTCTTTTACCCGATATTGTTGGTTGTTCCCTATGTTATATAAATTTGATGTCAAGGGAATTATTGAAAAATTTCGACCATTGGTCGAACGACAATTCGGCCATCCTATTTGCAACTTCTACAGTGACAATGGTGGGAGTTCTTGGTTTTACAGTCTTATTTTCATACTTATGGCATTCAATGACTTTGCACTGCACCACACACGCTGGAACAAAATGGTTTAGTTGAACGGAGACACGGTCATATTGTGGAGACCGGAAAAGCCTTATTGCATCATGCTAAACTTCCACCTGAATTTTGGTCATTCGCATTTCAAACAAATGTGTATCTAATAAATAGAATGTCCACTCCAGTGCTGCATCTTCTAAGTTTATTTGAGGATCTTTTTCACCGGAAGCCGAATTATAAAAAATTACGAAGTTTTGGTTGCATCTGTTATCCCTGGCTACAACCATATACATCGAGTAAACTTGAACCTACTTCTCGGCCTTGCATTTTTGTTTGGTATTCACTTACACAGAGTGCTTATCGATGTTTTGATCCAGTATCTGAGAATATCATAATCTCGACATGTTCGCTTCACTGAAGGTGCTATTGCAGATTTCATTCAGTTACCCAATTTTACTGTTGAAGATGACACCACTACATTGCCACTATCAGTTCTGCCCCAACAACCGATACCTACTCTGCCAACCGTGGTTCCGCCAAGCCCACCTCTATCTCCAGGTCCTCTTGCGGCAGACACACCTGCCCACATTCCAGCAACTCCAGTTGAACCTCCTGCACTTGTTCGACGAAGTACTCGGGATTGCCAAACTTCGACTCGGTTGGAGGGATTTTCTACTGAGTTACCACCCTCACTAATCCCACCCAAAGCACACCACGCAACTACACACCCTCTCCCTAAGGATGTTATTCCAAGTACAGTTGCTCAAGCCTTCAAACATCCTCTCTGGTGTCAGGCCATGACTAATGAAATCACAGCTCTTTCCTCTCATGGAACATAGGATCTGGTCCCTCCATCAAAGGATTGTAATCTCGTTGGTTGTAAGTGGGTTTATGCCCTGAAACGGAAACTGGATGGTACAATTGAACGCTACAAGGCTCGTCTTGTAGCTAAAGGATTTCATTAACGACCCGACGTGGACTTTCATGAAACATTTAGTCCTGTTATCAAACCCGTTATCATCCGAACTGTGCTCTCTATGACGCTTTTTCACAAGTGGAATCTTCGACAACTCGATGTTAATAATGCTTTCTTGCATGAAACAATGTCCAAACCAGTATACATGCATCAACCTCAAGGCTTTGTTGATCCCAATTGTTCACATTATGTGTATAAACTACACAAATCATTATATGGGCTTCGCCAGGCTCCTCGTGCTTGGTATCATACCTTAAGTGCATCACTCTTGAAGTTTGGATTTCGACAATCACAGGCCGATCATAGTCTCTTTATCTAGCGCCAATCAAGTGCTTGTCTACTCGTCCTTGTCTATGTTGACAACATTATACTTACGGGTTCTCACAATTATCATCTTGATTCATTGGTTGAACATCTCAAATCAAATTTTGTTTTAAAGGATCTTGGTGCTCTGACATTTTTCCTTGGTGTGGAGGTATCCCGGTGTAGGGAATGATTGTTCTTTTCACAACATAAATATATGGTCAATCTCTTACGTAAGTTCAAAATGGACAGGTCCAAACCAGTCACCACACCCATTGCTACCTCTAATAATTTATCTGTTTTGGGAGTTGTCGATCCTACTGAGTATCGAAGTGCTATCGGAGCCTTACAATATCTCACACTGACTCGTCTGGACATTGCTTTTGCTGTGAATAAGCTTGCCCAAGCTATATCCACTCCTACCACCAATGATTAGCTTGGTGTGAAACAGATTATGCGATATTTAAAAGGTTCGCTACACCATGGTCTTCTTCTTCGGATACCGCGGTCCTTATCACTGACAGCTTATTCAGACTCAAATTTTGGTGGAACATATCTGACGGTAAATCCACTTCGGCCTATACAATTTTCCTTGATCACTCACCCATTTCGTGGAGATCCCAGAAGCAACATGGGGTAGCGAGATCTTCTACTGAGGCTGAGTACAATGCCTTAGTCTCTACTGCTGCGGAAGTTTGTTGGATTTATCAATTTTTTCGAGAACTTGGTCTTTTCTTACCAACTGCTCCTAAGCATCTATGTGACAATCTAGGCGCTACTCGTCTGGTCCTGAATCTGGTGATGCACTCTAGGATGAAGCATATTGCTCTAGACCTTCACTTCGTACACGATTTGTCAACCAAAGAGATTTTCTCGGTGGCTTATGTTAACACAACTGATCAGCTTGCTGACCTTCTGACAAAACCGTTGAGTCGTTCTCGATTTGCTCTTCTTCGCTCCAAAATCTCCGTGGTGGATGGCACGTCAATTTTGAGGGGGCGTATTAGGAAAGAAGCATCTTAGCATTTTTTTAGGGATTATTGTTGTAACAATATTTTGTATTCTTTTTATACTTATCTCCTGTATTGTATAGTAGGGATTAATCTCTTGAATAATAAACACAATTCCCGTAGCACACTTCTTATAAATTCTAGATTTCATGAAGGATTTATAATGTTCGTGCATCTAATTTGTTTCCAATACTAAGCTCGTATTTTCCTTCAGTGGCCACACACCAGAAAAACTAAGCTTTAGATGCGATAGAGATTATCAGTTCAAGTAGTTAAAAAAAAAAAAAAAAAAAATTCCTAAACTTTTCCCTTTTGTTGTACGAGGATTTGAAGATTCCAAGTTAATAATAATTTCCCATTTTAGATCCATAATTCCATCTCGTGTAAAATGCAGTCTTTTTTCTGAGGAAAACTTCCTATACTTTATTTATTTTGAATTGGGTCTCTTTACTTTCCATCTGTAGAATTTAGACCCCTGTCTTTTTATGTGAAGTAGTATTATTTTATATGTTAGAATTGTATTACTTTACGTGATTAAAAGATTTTTAATCGAAAGTATTATTTGTTTGAAAAGATGAAAATTAAATTTTTAATGAACTATTACTCAATCTTCGCATTTAAGTTTTTGTTTTAGTACTCTGATTATTTAAATATTTATGTAAAATGTATTACATATGCATGTAAGAAAGTATCATAAATTTTACAAAATGTACTACATTAAACGCTAAGTATCACATTTGTTATGAAAAAATGTATTATTTTACATACAATAAAATATTAATATATCTAATGATTGAGGTTGAGGATGGATTGGGTTGCACCAACCCTAGACTTCGTGCAATTGATGTATATGAGATTCAAAGGGAATTGAAATGACAATTTTACGACATTAATTACAGTGATTTGGTGTTTTAAGAAAGGTTAATATAAAAGAATCAATTTGAAGTGTATCTTGTTTTTTATTCAATTTACAAGTTTTTTTTTTTTTTTTTTTGATTGCATCTCAAAATTTACGATTTTTTTCAAATTGCAATTTAGGATCATATTTCCTATAAAAATCAAAATTTCATAAAAGATAGTCAATATTTACATAATCATAGTTCTAAACATATTAAACCAAATAAGCTACGTAATAGACAAATAATACATGCAAAATCATAATTAAAAATAAAAAAGTAAAAGAAACATTGATCGTAGAAATTGCTTTTTTTTGGGTGGGGTGGGGTTGGGGGGGGGGGTTTAATTAGTATAAACTTGCTCACAATTAGTACTAAGAAATAAATATTAAAAAAAGTGTGAGGAATGGGGAGTCCACGCGTAATTATGGATCATTTAGAAATATCAATAACTAAGCAGTAAAAATTTAGATTGGACTTTGTAATGTAAAATAGGGATGATAATATGGTGCATTAACATTGAAGGGAAAATTATAAAATACTTACATAGTTAAGATTTATTCATCAAAAATTACCTTAACGAATATATGTATTATTAATCTTTAGAATATCTAATAAGAGATCAATTAGTTAATAAAATTTTTTTAAAAAAAAGCGAAAATTTCATATATTTTTACATTGTACGTACAAATTGCATGAATAAATTATATGAATTCGCATAATAGAATAAATAAAATATTAGTTATATTTTTAGACTTACCAGGTTTTAATTAATTAATAATTAAATAAGTTGTGGTAGTGACTGCATTTGACGCTAACTGAATGATTAACTAATTAATTAATCGTTTATCCCCTCCAATGACTTCTTTAGTTAATTAAGAGCTGGAACTGGATTTGAAATATTAATCCAACGTGCATTTGTTGGTACTTGTTCTTGTTCTCGCATGGGAGCAACAGATGTACGGCTTTCAAAAGGACCATGGGGGTTATTAATATTATATTTTGCACGTAACTGTTGAAGCAATGAAAGCAGCCCCGTGCCCCTTGTCAAATAACTCTCAGGAGGCTTTATCAGAGTTTGAGTATGAGGTGATCCACTCATGTCAACATGAACAGAAGAAGAAGCAGGTTTTGCACCTTCAGCGTGCATCATTACATTGACTGGACCTACGTTGGAGGGAGGTGGAAAATAATTACTATTTTCCTTACGATGCCACCGCAAATGAGCTATCGAAATGGTTGCTTCTTCGGGTGAATCAAGTTCCACCAGTAAAGTACCTTCAGTGCTAAGATCAATAACCATGCTAGGGCCCTTATGAAGTACAGCAAAAACTCCGGAACTCAAGCAAAGATATAAATTAATAAATTGAATGAAAAGAGTGATTAGAATCACTTCATTATAATCATATCTAATAAGCAAAACCTAAAAGAATTGAATAATACATTGATGAGCAATCTTCATCGTCATCACATCTAATAAGCAAATCCTAACAGGTTGCAAGATACAATAGCTTACATTCTACCTAAATCCTACATCTTAAATCTTAGATATGTAAACCTCTAACAAACGATAACTCTGACTGCAAATGTCCAAACTTCTCGTCTCAATAATCAGCATAACCAACTGCATAGCAGCCAGCATTCTTATTCTGCAGACGAAAAGCAAATTCAAGAATACAGCACATAAAATAAGAGATTAAATAGTCGAAGGAAAACCCATAGATTGGACAAAATGAACAACCTGGGATATCGTTAGCTGCTTGTTTACTAATTGTGTCCTTGCTTTGTTCAGGGCAGAGTTCGGCGACTTGTACGTCCTCTGTCAGATTTTGAGGGCAGGAAACGAACATATAACGAAAAATAAAAACAACACCACACCATTAACATATATAATACAGATTCTTTAATGAATTTAGAGACAGGTCTCTTCACCAACTTCGTTCGATTTAATTACTAAGTAGGTTATAATGTCAAAACATAAGATAGAAAACATACATAAATTAGTGCATTGCTGGTATCCATTCTACACTAATACAACAACAACAAAAAACTACAGAAACACTTCCAAAATATTGTGTTGAGCCAGGCCGTCCATCAATTTTAGCACCTGATCCCCGTACATCCATAAGATGAGTGTTTCAATATGAAGCTCCTCGTCGTCGGTGGTGTGATTCGCGTATACTGCATCAAATAAATGGAACCGTTGACAAGAAAAGAAAATCTAAGATTGAAAAAATAATAGTCAAACTTATGTTAGTTATATGATTTGCGGCATGTGCTGCAATATTTCGCCAAAATCGAACCAAGGAAAAATTCACTTCATACGTGGTACCATGGTTCGCCGTAACGGCCGTTACGGCCGTTATAACGGCGTTTCGTAACCTTAACGGCCTCCTCCGCGTCACTGATTCTGTTAAAAACGGTTGGCTACATTATCGAGCGCGATATCGGCGCGATATCGCTCATAACGGCGTTATTTGGCGTTATAACGGATTGTAACGGCGTTATAACGGACATAACGGATTTAAAAGGCGATAAAAACGAAAACGACGGATAGATGATTGAATTTGAATATTGTGTATTCTTTTTTCAATTGAATGTAATATTCTTTATACATGTTTATTATACCTTGAATGGTGGTTAAAGATGTAGAGAAATTAAAGTTGCAATTGTAGCAACAAAAACAATAATTGGTAATAATATGTACGCAAACTTAGTCTCGGATATGGATCATCTAGTTATACTAGTGGGAGACATAGTGTGAGCTCATTTCCTACTAATGTTGGATACCATGATCATTATTATGGATCTTCTGACAGTACAGGATATCGAGGATTTGGATATTATCATGAGTATCCACATGAACAGCCTATGCCTCATCCTACTCATTATGATTATGCACATTTTCCTATTTATCCTGAAAGGGAAGATAATGATGACTTTGAACCACCCCAACACTCCACTTGGTATTAATAATGTATGTAATTGTATGTTTCATATGTTAATTCTAGTTGTAATATTGTTTTTTATGTTAATTTAGTAAAAACATATAGATAAGTGATTTTCTAGAACTTTTAGACTATTTTTGAGTTTTTTCGAAAAATTGTCCGTTACGGTCGCGAAATCGCCGCGAAATTGCAATGTAACCTTAACGGTGGACACCGCGACAGGCACTGCGACCGTTACGGCGAACCATGCGTGGTACCATGACCAATGTAGTTGCTGTTTCTTCCCCCATAGAAGAAACAATCCCAAATAGGACCATAGTCATTTTTGGCAGGATCAAAAACATTTGTCCACCCTTGAAATCCTTTGTTAGTAGGTCCTCCACCACCTCTAGCTCCAACTCGTTGGCCTTGACCACCACCCCCTACTGATCCCCCCGCCCACCACCACCTCTAGCTCCTCCCCCAACTTGACCTCCACCACCCCTACCTCTAACTCTTTGACCACCACCACTTCCTCCCCTAACTTGACCTCCACCACCAGAATTGACTCAACGGCAGATTGATAACTACCATATTGAGGGTCTGATGCCAAAGCTATGCTAGATTTGTCATAGAAATTTCGTATTAGACGCACTGTCTCTGTTAGAGATTTGAGGCATAAGTGATTCAACACCTCTTGATAAATGCTTCACCACTAATAAAAAACCAAAGAAAAATTATTTGTCAAGTTTAGAAAAATAAGTATACAAATAAAAACACAAACGAAAAGAAAGAAACTTACTATCATACCTGTGATACTTCATGGTCAATTTATCGACGAGGTGATCCAAAACCTTCGGGATCACCGAGTAGTCAGAAAAAATGTCACTTATAACCTTGGAAACTTTAACCATATTATTTTTTTTTCCTTAATCTGTAGCATCCACAAACTCGACTCCCCAAAATTTTATATCATTATCTCGTATGCACAAGTTATCCCAATCGAACTCTTTCAAACAATTACCTCTTTTCCAAACGAAAAAAATAAAACCTAGAATGGCTTTAATTAATGTTCGAAATAGGGGATGGACAATGTTATGATGTAGACTTTGTTGGACTACTAATTGATGACTTACAATTGGGGTTATCCCCTGTTTTTTCAAATCATCGATGTACTTTTTGAGTGACAAGTTATCTTAAAAATGAAACAACCCATGTAACTCATTATCATAGAACCTACAAGGTAGATAATTTTGATGTAACATATCCATAGAAAAATCAATAGATTCTCTAGAACGGTAATTCTACGTGGGCAGATTCTGCACAGGCAGAAAAAAGCAGCGCATTAATTAAATTAAAATGGTGTGTTAAATGATAATTATACCCTTTATAAAAATATATACAATCAAATTTTCAAATTGAAACCAAAACAATATTTTTCTCTCCACTCATTAATGAAACAATATTTTCTCCACTAATTCATAATTTATTGTCATAAATTACATAAAAAAAAAACTAAGATGTCTATTTGAGGAGATATAAAATTTGACTTGATAAATATTTTAAAATTATTGATTATTGTACAAATATTTGTTTGATGATAAAGAAGATTTGACTTGAAAAATATTTTAAATTATTAATTATCTTACCAATGTATGAAGATTCAAGTTGATAAATATTTTAAAATTATTGATTAACTTACAAATATTTTTGAATTATGAAGAGGAAGATTTGACTTGATAAATATTTTAATAAATGTGTTTGATAAAAAAAAGATTAGAATTGATAAATATTTTAAAATTATTAATTAACTTACAAATATTTTTTTAAATTATTGATTATCTTACAAATATTTGTTTGATAAGACAAAGATTCGAATTGATAAATATTTTAAAATTATTAATTAAGTTACAAATATTTTTAAATTACAATATTCTTTTATTAAAATATATAATAATTTTATGGGTTTACTTAAACCATTTCACCATATATTTCCTTTTTAAAAACTTATTTTTATATTTATTTGTAATATTTCTATTCAATTTGATTTTTTTACCTTATAAATAAACTTGTCATTTCAACTTAATTAAAGTAAATTAAAATAAAGATCAACTTAATTAAAAAGGATATATATGGTGAAATGAAAATATGGACAAGTTTTTAAAAAAAAGTTAAATATTAATATATAGATTGATTTCAATAATATGGACTAGTTTTAAAAAAATTAAATATTGATATGATTGATGTCGTTAATATGTTCTAAAAAATGTCTTTATTTAATTATTATTTGCATACCTTTCAATATTCATATCAATTCAATATGAACAATTCATATAGAACTTGTCGAATATATGATATCAATAATATCAATTGAAATATCTATATATATATATATATATATATCAATATTTAACTTATTTAGAATTTATCGATATTAATGATATTAATCATATCAATATTTAAATTTTTTTTAGAACTTTGTCGATATTACAAAAATCAATCATATCAATATTTAACTTTTTTAGAGTATGTCGATATTAGCGAAATGAATCATATATATTATTGAAATATTTATATATTAATATTTAATTTTTGTAGAACTTGTCGATATTAGCGACATTAATAATATCAGTATTTTACTGTTCTTTTAAAACTTGTCGATATTAACGCTCAATATTTAACTTTTTTATAACTTGTCGATATTAACGACATAAATCATATATATTATTGAAATATCTATATATTAATATTTAATTTTTTATAACTTGTCGATATTAACGACATAAATCATATATATTATTGAAATATCTATATATTAATATTTAATTTTTTTAGAATTTATTGATATTAAGGATATTAATCATATCAATATTTACATCTTGATATTAATGACATGAATCATATAAATATTTTAGAATTTTTAGCACGTCCCTCTCTAGAATGGTTCCCAAAATCGATGTGGACTGTTGTCACACCCATTATTCCAATACCGGACTTCTCGACATCATAATTATACGCAATCTCAGCCACCCTTTCATCCAAGTAACCGAACTTGGCAGTCTCACTCCTCAATAAATTATCACACTAGATGGATTTGAAAATGCATTAAACTCTCAAGCATGTGAGCGCTAAGATAAATACAATGAACTTTATAATTTTCCCGACACAATATCTTGATTTGGAACCATGAGAATCAACACACAATTGCTGGCAATGAGAATCAACACACTTCAAAGTGAGAGAAGATAAACACTACACTCTTCACTACGTTAAATAGAGAAATAATGGAAAAATGAAATTGAAAAGAGAGATAAAGAAAATTACCAAGAGTTTCTACCCACTTCAGCTTGCGGCAGGTAAGTTTTGATTTCAAAATGAGGGGGGAATTTAACTTTTTAGGGTTTTTTTTTATTTCCAAATATGTACATATAAGATTGTATATAAAAAAATGAAATTTATTTTTGGTTTCTACTTTTAATGTAAATTTTGTACATGTTTTAGAATTTGCCTAAAGTATTCCTCTGCTGTCTTTAAAGGTTTTTTTTAAGCAAAACAATTTATGTAGGATTTAAGTGGAAAACTTCACGTCAGTAACCTATAAATATTCACACGACTCATTGTACGTAAATAAAATAGATTAATCAAACTCTTGTTTAGATTAAATTGATCAACCTTAAATTAAATTATTAATGTAAAACAAATATTATACATACAGAAATGAATTGCAATTGTAAATATCCTGATAAAATTATTTGTAAGGATATTATTGTATCTTTTTATAGAAGATAATTACATAAATGATCATTATTATTTGGAATAGTATTATTATGCTTTGAGTTGTCTATTACAACCTTATTAATTAAAATATACTTATCCTATAAGGCTATACATAATTGTTTTTATACATCAGGTGTACGGATCTTAGATCCGTGCAACCGGGTCAACCCGTCCAAAAGTGTCTTTCGCGCGTCCCCACGCGCGTCTCACGCGTCCCCACGCGCCCAAACCCTAAGTCAAATTCTAGTTCTGCTGTATATTGACATAACCTTTTAGTTTAGCGAACTTAACCTTTTAGTTATATGTACATAACCTATTGCAGTGCTGAGTACTGAAAAAAGTATAAGTTATTCATTGAAAAAGTTATGAAATTTGTACATAAAGGTTATAGTATTACAGTATAAAGGTTATATCATTACAACATAAAGGTTTCGGCTATATTGAATTTTTATAGTGAAAAAATTATAAGTTATTTATTGAAAATGTTATGAAATCTGTACATAAAGGTTATACTATTACAACATAAAGGTTTGGGTTATATTGCATGAATTTTTATAGTGAAAAAAATATAAGTCATTCAGTGAAAAGGTTATGAAATCTGTACATAAAGGTTACACTATTACAACATAAATGTTATATTATTACAACATAAAGGTTATGACATAAATTATTAAAAAAAAAAAAAGGGGCACGGATCCGGGTTAAACCGGACCCGACCCGACCGTATGCCCAATTGCATGGATCATGACCCATGCATCTGATGCATACAAACATTACTCAAGGCTATAACAACTCTATGAATTACAATGGGCCGTCATGAAGCTTACGTAGGTTGGTTGGGTTCAATAATGACGTACAAACAACATATATATGTTTGCCAATAAAAGTTGCAAAACTTACTGAAAATATTGGGGAAGTCGCATTCATTAAAGGACGACATCCTCAAAGAAATTCTTGACTCTATCCAAGAAGGTGAGCAACGAGTAGATGTGGGCAGTGGGCACGGTTCAGTTCCTGGTTCCATATGTAGGGAATCGAAATCGAAGTATTTTAGGTTCTGAAATAGTCGATTCCATAGTTCCTTTTTTTTATAAAAAAAAATTGTGACATAGTTGTTGGGACCGGTGGTTCCAGTTCTAATTCCACCCAATGATACTTTTTTTTCTTTCTTTAATTTCAGCCGCAGATTTCAAACAATGGAACGATTTGAGCCCTTGGTTTGAAAAATCTGATCAGAACCACTAGTTCCAAACTTACCGTTGACCATGCTTCTGAACCGACAGTTCACGTCTAGCTACAAGGACATAAAACATCCTATTGTTTTTTTTTTTTTTACGTTACAAAAACATCATCATGTTGTTATGATGAGTTTTTAATATTTCTTCAATTGATTTATCTTAATCTCTAAGAGAAAATACTATGGCATTGGCGGGTGCACAAACCACCTCAAATATCATGCAATGTCTAATGAAAGAAAACAAATTCTCCTGAAATTCTCCTGTGCATCTGGTGCATGGATTTAAAATCTGTGCAATCCGGGTCGACCTAATCCGGATCCAGCGAATTTTTTTTTTTTATAAATTTTATGTCTTGACCTTTATGTATAAATATTGTGACCTTTATACATTATAACTTAGAAAAAAAAAGGAAGAATTTCAGCAAAATTTGTATATAGATACTTTTATGTTATATTCATATGACCCTTATGTATGTTTATGTGACCTTTATGTATAAATATGCATACCTTTATATACATTTATATATTACATAAAAGTATGAATATTTGTACATAAAAGTCATATGAATATATATAAGGGTCACATGAATATTATATAAAGGTATCTATATATAAATTTTGCTAAATTTTTTCATTTTTTCTAAGTTATTTAACATAAAAGTCACAGAATTTATACATAAAGATCACACAATTTGTATATAAAGGTCACCAACTTTGTACATAAAGGTTTTGGCCTGTAACAAAAAAATAAAAAAATAATAATAATAATAATAAAAAACTCACGGATGCGGGTCGACCCGAATTGCATGTACACTTGGTGTACATGAGACACACTCATGAAAGAATTATCTACAAATCTTGAGAAGTTGTCATAAGCCAAAAACAAACTTAAAAGGTTATAGAGTTCACCCTATTAGCCCGTTTTTACTTTTTAGCTCCTCCTAAGATAGAAACTAGTCTAGAATTCAAACAGAACTATAAAACATTAATTAAGCATTAATATTGAGCATAATTCTGTCAAGCATTGAATCATGAAATGTTATTTTCATTTGAAACTCATGACATAAATTGCCATTGTTGTTCACGATGTACATCAACTAAATACATAAAAAGATAACATAATAATGCGGTAAATAAACTATACATAGTTGATTTCAGGAAAATGCTCAAATGCTCACCGTTGACAACTCTTAATATGTCCATCGATGACGTGTAATGATCTCATCATCTTAATATGCCCACCGATGACGTGTAATGATCTCATCCCTTCGTTATATGGAAAGTGAAATTAATAGATATTTTGGATTCTTAACATATCAGCCGTAAACATATATTAATATGCCCACAGTGATAGGTGAGCAGGACTGATTGATTTCATATATTAGTCAATTTAAATTATTTATGACATTATTTATAAAATTTAACAATTAAAAGGAAATCCCACTTTCTAAAGTTTGGGAGAATTTGATTGTTGGCTTGGGCAGCATGTAGCTGTTTTTTCAATCTACCTGAGGAATTTTCTATTCTTATAGCATTAATTGAATTTCTAGTAGTACAAGTTATAAGATCTGATTGATATTAGTATTTGGGCTATGATTTGCACTTTCTTATGCCAAAGCACCCGTGTAATATAATCATATGGCTGCTGCATTAACAAATTTTACTTGAAAATGGAACTATTGTCTTTTTGGTGTAACTGATTCACAATTATCGATTGGAGGGTCACCGATAGACGATATCCTCGAGACGAGTGCCGGCATACGAGTCATTCGATAAAGGGCACCTTCTCATTATGTACGAAGTCCATTCCTTCGAGATTATGTGAAAAGGCCGGGTCTTCAGATGGCTGATCTAGAGGCATTCATTCGGGAAGGGATAGCTTCATATGAGCGTAAGGAAGAGCCTTAAATGTAAGTTCATGAATTTATGTTGATATTATTTCAAACCATCGGTACGTGCTTATCTGACTATTTGTTTCCCTTTTCAAGCATAACGTTGGAGTAGGTTACGGCGTACGATTAGAGTTCTTCAACACATTCTTGGATCAAATGGAGGACATGCCCTTTGAGGTTAGAGATTACTTAATTTGATATTTTCATGATCGACATTTTCCTCCCCACATGTGATATTTTGTAAATTCATTTGATTTGCATATAAAATGATTATCTAATGGAAATTGTCCCCTACATCAGACACTTGACTCGTACCTAGGTATTCTACAGAGCGACCCCACGTTTGCTGGTATTTGGGACGTTGATCCTAGGATACAAAAAACGTTTATCCTGTTGTATTGTCTCATTTCTTTGTTTATAATTACTGCAGACAACATGTGAGCAAATATGGAATGAGGCCCACCGTGATGATGACGAGCTCTCCAAATACGCATGCCCAAGGAATGAGAGTTTTCCAGCAAACTTGAGCGTCTTATTCCATATGTCATAGGAAAGAGATCGAAATAGCAACATGTAAAGCCATGGTAGAAAAATATTAACTCCGTAAGTTTTACCACAATTTTTGTAAATTGTAAATACGATCGGCTGCACTCTTTGGATTTCGGTTCAACTCAGTTTAACATGTTTTTAATTTATATGCAGTTTTTTACTGTCATGAACTTGGACGGACACTGGGTGACCTGTGAAATTAAAATACCCCACATGCGGATCATTATTTTCGATGGCATGAGATGGTCCTGGAACAATGCGAAGTTCAACCGCCGACTAAAACAGACGATGTGTATCCAACAAGTATTTTCGGCACTTTTAGAAAATATTGGATACTACGATTGTGCGGCATAGGAGGGAAGGCACATCAAAGTTTGTCCAGATGAGCTGACGATGTGTACTGCAAAAGAGGCAAAATGTTACGTCCAAAAGGGTAATTATACGTGCAGTGTTTTTACCTTGCTTGCAATCGAGAATGTTTTGACTGGCAAATGGCCTAGACCTCAGCTAACACAAGAGGGTCTTACTGAAGTTAGGCGTAATATGGTTTTGATGGTTTACAGGTACTCTAGTGATGCAGACACTATAAAACCTGATGATTTGGGATGCTAACGTAGAACTTTACGTTGTATTATGCTCGATTCTTGATTCCTTTGTAATGTGCAATTCGTGAAATGGATTATTTATATCTACTTGATCATTTTGTGAGGGTGTTTAAAAAAGAGCATCAAGTATAACTTTCTCAATTATCACTAACATTCTTCGAAAGATAACTTATATAGAAATATTAAACCCAACATGTGAGTAATTACCAAGCTGATAATCATATGTACATTATACACCATTTCGTCGACACATAATTTTATAGTACAACCAACGAACAACCTTTACAATTAGATTTCCAAGCTTATATACATGCATTAGTATAATGTTTGAAAATACTTTCATTAGTTAATAATGTTTGAAAATTTCTAAAATAATGTTAATAATGTTCGAAAATAACTAATGGTTCAAAAATAATGTTCCAAATAAAGTTCGAAAATAATGTTCGAAAATTTAAAAAATAATGTTAATAATGTTCGAAAATACTTTCATTAGTTAATAATGTTCGAAAATTTCAATTCGAAAATAATGTTCAAAAATAGTGTTCGAAAATTTCACAAAATGTTCATTAATAATGTTCAAAAATATATGCATTAGTATAATGTTCGAAAGTACTTTCATTAGTTAATAAAGTTCGAAAATTAGTAATGTTCGAAAATTTCAAAAATAATGTTAATAATATTCGAAAATACTTTCATTAGTTAATAATGTTCGAAAATTTCAAAATTAGTTACTATGCAATTTTCGAACATTATAATGTTCAAAATTAATACTAATTTATAAGTAATATTTGAAAATTAATAATTTTACTATAGTATTTTCGAACATTAATATAACATTAGTAATGTTCGAAAATATTAATTATTAATGTTCGAAAATAATTTTCTAATAGTTATTACTATAATAATATTACTAATATTTACTACTATTTTCGAAACTAATATTCACTAAATAATTTTCGAACATTATTTTTAAAACACTATTTTCGAACTATAATTAGTAATATTAATATTCATTAATATTAACTATAATTTTCTAAGTAATATTAATATTTTCAAACATTATTAATAATTTCCGAACATTAACTATTAATGTTCGAAAACATTAAACAGTAAAATACTTATTTTCGAACATTGACTATTAATGTTCGAAAACATTAAACAGTAAAATAATTATTTTTTAAAATATTAACTATTAATCTTCGAAAACATTAAATTATTACTATAATAATATTACTAATATTTTCGAGCATTACTAAATTATTTTCGAATATTATTAATAATTTTCGAACATTGTTTTCAAAACTAATATTTTCGAACTATAATTAGTAATATTAATATTCACTAATATTAACTAAAATTTTAGAACTAATATTAATATTAATATTTTCTAACATTAACTATTAATGTTCGAAAACATTAAACAGTAAAATACTTATTTTCGAACATTGACTATTAATGTTCAAAAACATTACACAGTTAAATTATTATTTTCGAAAATAATAACTATTAATGTTCGAAAACATTAAACAGTAAAATAATTATTTTCTACAATATTAATTCTTAATGTTCGAAAACATTAAATTATTACTATATTAATATTACTAATAACATTTTCGAACATTATTAATAATTTTCGAACATTAATATTAATAATGTTCGAAACTAATAATTTTGAACATTAGTAAAATAATTATTTTCTAAAATATTAATTATTAATATTCGAAAACATTAAATTATTACTATAGTAATATTACTAATATTTTTAAACATTACTAATTAATAATGTTATTATTAACATTTGACAAAATAATAATTTTTTATTTAATAAAATAATAATAAGATAAATAACTATTAAATGAACTGGATGGGTGAGATTCATGAGGTTGATTGGATTTGTGGGGGCCCATTTAATAGTTGACTTCACTCGAAAATGGGTATTTTATGATCAATTGTTATATTTAGGGGTATTTAGGGATCAATTGTTATATTGATAGATAAAAATAGATCTAACTTATATGAAAATAGGTATATTTGACCATTTTCTTTCTGTCTCTCTCTTTTTTTTTTTTTTTTTTATTATGATAGAAAAATAACAAAAATATTCAAAGTAATAATATCTTGGTTGAATCGTGGTATTTTAGCCACCAAACTTTCATTAACTCATATGATAACTTCCATGAAGAAATAAATAACTGGCAGAGTCTAACAACCAAGAAAAACCAATAGACTCAATCTAGACTTAGCACAACCCAAATATTACTCCATCAAACATATCCCAACTAAGTCTTCCAGCAACCCAACAAACACTGCTTGAATGAACAAATCATGCATCAATTTATTTATTTATTTAAGCTAGCCCTAGATTAATGTGAAAGAGTTTTCAGATAATTACAATTGATTAATAAAGAAATTGTTTTCGGAGTTGTTGGTTGAAGCTTTTCAAGCCTACAATTAGGCAAAGTGTGGATAGTCATTTATTTTTATAATACATCCATTTACTTTTAAAACAGAGAGAAGCACTTACCTGAGTTCATGTTGCCTATTATGGTTTCTATCATTTACTATTTCAATGCTGAAAAAAGATACTAAAAAAACACTATATGCATGTATATGATGAAAGATGATTTAGCAAGGCTTCACGGCTTAGTAGAAAAACCATTGTAGTTTTTTCATTAGTAATTTATATATTTCCATAGCCTATATATTGTCTGATTACTGCTTCTTGGGCTGAATAAAACTGAAGAATGGGCCGATGATGTACTCTTGAAAAGCCTCGGCCCACTAAACTCGTTTACATCTGCATCTTAATACGTACATATATTGATTTTTTTTTTTATATTTTACATTGTAATATGCATAGGTTAAAAGTAAAGTGGGCTATTACTTTCATAAAAGTAAAAGTTTAATAAAAACTAGAGTGTTGGGGTGAAAATAATATATATAAGCCAACATCTTAAGTATGGTGTGTACAAAAATACTATGCATTCATTCAACTACATCTATCCAGTTTAATTATAAATTCTAGTTATTTCATTTTAAAACGTTACAAGTTAATACGATCATTCTAAACTAGTTTTTACAAGAAAATCTGATGGTGTAACCCTGTATTTTCTGGAGTCTTTCTCTAAGGGTGGATTACCCCTTGTACTCTAAAGTTTTTATTTTAGTATTTGATTTTTACTCTTATTAAAAAAAATAGAAAACAAGAATCCTGATATGAAAATGTCCGGATGCTCCTGTGCAAGACAAATGCAAAATAAAAAAAATATCAGAGACGAATGTTGTCTGTAATGTTGACAACACTACGAACAACATGCAGCGGAAAAATAGAAATAATAAGAAGACGAGAGAATTATCCATAAGTAGGAGTAAATGTGTTTTTGGCAGCAGTTCAGTGGATTATTTTGGGCACATTATTACAGGAGATGGAGTTAGCATTGATCCGAGTAAAATTGAGGCAATTAAGAATTGGCCTCTTACCACAAAACATTAAGGAACTCAGGGGCTTCCTTGGATTAACTGGCTATTATAGAAGATTTGTGAAAGGCTATGGCAAATTGGCTTACCCCCTAACTCAACTGCTCAGGAAGGATAAATTTTTGTGGAATGATGATGCCACTACAGCTTTTGAGGACCTTAAGAAGGCTATGACAAACACACCAGTCCTGGCTTTACCAGACTTCACTCAAAATTTTGTGGTTGAAACTGATGCTTGTGGAAAGGGGTTGGGAGCTGTGCTGATGCAGGGAGGAAGACCTATTGCTTACATGAGCAAATCCATATCTAGCATGCAAGAAGGAATGTCAATCTATGAGAAGGAATTATTAACCTTTCAAAAGTGGAGACCCTATTTGATTGGTAAGCATTTCATCATCAAGACTGATCATCAAAGTCTTAAATACCTTTTGGAGCAAAGGATTTCCACTCCATCACAACAAAAATGGCCTATTTGATTGGTAAGCATTTCATCATCAAGACTGATCATACCTTTTGGAGCAAAGGATTTCCACTCCATCACAACAAAAATGGTTAGTAAAACTCATGGGTTATGACTACTCAATGGAGTACAAGAAGGGAAGGGAGAATGGGTGGCAGATGGACTATCTAGAAGAGTCACTCAACTGGATTCTACAACAGGTGCTATCAATGCTATCTGAACCACTAGGCTACTAGTGCTTTATGTGTTTATATTTTATATGTATTTCTTTTATTAACTAATTATATATATATATATATATATATATATATATATATAAAATTAATGACTAATTAATATATAATTGGAAGATTAATGACTAATTAATATGTTTAATAATATTTAATCTAATTTCATTTTAAGACAATTACAAAATATACTAGTGCATATTTTTAATATATGTTATAAACATACTAATTTTTTAAAATTATGAGTTTGTTCATATATATAAGATAATATTAATGCAAATAATATAAAATAGCATCATAAAATAATTAAACTTTTCAAATTTAATTTAATTAAAATAATATTCAATTTTTATACTATTATATAAAAAAATTTGTATTGACCAATTAATATATGTATGTTTTTTTATTTTGAAAAATAGTTTATGGTTCAATTAATATATTCAAGTTTTTTTTTCATATTATTCTTTTAATTAATCTTTTTTATATCTTTTTTATATTTTATAAAATAATTTTTTCAAATAATTTATGTTTTTGGTATTAATTTTAAAACCAAACTCATTTATATTTATTTTCTAAAATAATAATATATAATTGTTATATTATTATGTAATATAAATTTTTATATTTTTCAAATTAATATATGTATTGTTTTTTTTGTTGTAAAATAATTTTTTGTTCAAATTAAAACCAAACTCATTTTATCTTTATTTTCTAAAATAATAATATATAGTTTTTATATTATTATGTAATACAATTTTTTGTATTTTTCAAATAAATAAATGTATATTTTTTTATTGTTGTATAATTAAATTTTTTATACATTCTTAATTAATTGATATGATATATATATATATATATATATATATCTCTTTTTTGTATGTTTTTTGTATTAATTTTAAAACACAATAATTTTATCTTTATTTTTTTTTAGAAAAACATTCATAATTTATGAATTATGAATTATAAAACACAATTTTCGAATTATGTTTTAAAATAATATACCAATTTTGTATTATTATATAAAAGGGTGAGAGTAATATTTTAGGTGTAGTTTCTTAATTAATTCAAAATAGTATTTTATAAAAATACATCTCACTTTTTTAAAATTATGAGTTTGTTCATATAAGATAATATTAATGCAAATAATATAATATAAGATAACATTATAAATTCATTAAATTTAATAAATTTAAGTTAATTAAAAAACAATTATTTTATAATTAACACATGCAACATAAAAAAAGGGGTTGTATAATGGGTTGTAAATTTATAAAAAAAGTACTAAGAAAAGACAATGCATAAAAGCGTTGCATAAAAGGGTTGTCTTTGTGAGAAAAATTTCGTTATACGACAACCCTTTGAAAAAGTGTTGCACAAAAGCGTTGTGGTATGATGTTTTTGCCGAAAAACCAAAAAAAAAAAAAAAAAAAAAACCTTAGTGTGGTTGGTCTTTCTTAAAGCTAATTTCAAATGGTATAGTCATGCTAGATCACCGTTGATTGAATCCAAATTTGAGAAAGAATGCAAATGAGATGGAATGCTTTTAAAACTGGCAGTAAATATCTGAATTCCACGGGCCACCTTGATCTTTCTAAACTCGTTTCTTTCTGACCTTGACTTGACCTGATAATAACGATTGCCAATTTTGCTCTTGGACCTACAATGTTTGGATTTTCGGATATATGATGCCTTTCTCTTCATTACAGAGTCAGTATGCTGAACGCAGTGATGCAATATTGCTGGTTGTAATATCTGCTGCCCAGGCTCCAGAAGTTGCCACAACTAAAGCATTTAGAATTGCAAAGGAGTTAGATGGAGATTGTGAGTTTGCCAGATCCATTTTTCTTGGTTTATCATTTGAAAAAATTAATGAAAAGGAAGATATTTTCTGAATATTCTATATATGTCAAATTTGAATATGTGTGTGAATAACTTATTAACTTTGTAACGTTTGCCAACGAATTCCAGTCCACAAACATGCACAGAACCAGAAGAACACAGCCCAGAAAAACGCGATGGAGTCGAATGCAAATTCAGAAAGAAATAAACGATCAAACACCAAAGGTTTTACGTGGTTCAACTCGGATTACTCGAGTCTACATCCACGGCACAATATAGAACAGATTTATTAAGAATCGAAGGAGAAGAATCCAAGAAAACAGAAAACCCCAATTTAAGAGACTAGCTTATGAACCCTAAACTTAGAACTCTCAATTGGAACGACGAAACGTAATGAAACTAAGAACCTTTATGCATGCTTTTATGCTGAAGAAAAGCCCCAAGTCAATTGCAACAAACTGCAACCGAAAACTCACAACATTAATTAATTGTAATCGCTACAGTAACCAAATCCCTAATTTAGCCCTAGGAATAGTAACTGCATGCAACTGCTTCAGCAACTAACTAATTGAGCTCGATTCCTACAGTTTAAGTCCAGCAGGCAATCATCTGACTTGGCTTCACTCTTCCACATCAAGATCCACATCAGCATGCTTCGCCACGTCAGCTCCACGTCAGCATGCAAGTTTTCTTTCTTTTCAAACTTCTATTTCTTAGGTACAAGAACTATTGGAGTGATTAGCAAGGTAGATCAAGCATCATCAGATCCAAAAGTACTTGCTGCTGTACAGGCTCTTTTGTTAAATCAAGGACCTAGAAGTACATCTGACATCCCGTGGGTTGCATTAATTGGTCAATCAGTTGCTATAGCGTCTGCTCAATCTGGGAGTGTTGGAGCTGATAATTCTTTAGAAACTGCATGGCGAGCAGAGAGTGAAAGCTTGAAATCTATATTGACAGGAGCCCCTCAAAGCAAGCTTGGGAGGTTAGCGTTGGTAGAGACCATTGCTCAACAGATCCGAAGTCACATGAAAGTCAGGCTGCCAAATCTTCTGTCAGGGTATGTTCCCTCTTCAAGTTTCTTGTCTTCTGGTTTCATGTTCGACTGCTTCTGGAAGAGAATGATGCTATTTGTGCATTACAAAGTATTTATTCTATGTAGTCCTGTTCATTTAAACAAAATTCCTATCTCTTCTGTATGATGATTTGTGCATTACAAAGTAATTTTTCTATGTAGTCCTCGTGTTTTTTTTTTCCTAACGATCAAATATCCTTTTTTACTCTGTACAAGTTCAGTCTGCTTCTTGAAAGTTGTTATGTTTGTTTTGTTAGGTATTCTTCAGCATTTAGTATCTTTATTGACTCATTGATTATTAATTTGCTAACTGCTGCAGGCTTCAGGGCAAGTCCCAAACATCTTCTTCATCAACATTATCAAGCCGAATTCCAAAAAGAGCATGTATCGTTTCTCGTTGTAACGATCGGGGCTACTACTTCTACAATATATACACCGCAGAGTTAAAATCAGAAAGCGGCGGATTCAGGCAGATGAGCCCTACTCTTCGTCTTGATGATCGATCTTTTGGCGATATGGCTTTCTGTGCTTTGGGCTTAGTACTTTATATGTTCGAGGAAATCCAAAACAGCACCGGTGTTCTTCCTCCTCCTGATGGGACTACAATAACACGGTCAGTATATTGCTGCGATTTATCATCAATTGATTTAACCCAATCCAAAATCAAATTAGGGAAAAGTAGTCCTATGTTGGTTAAAGTATGCTCGTGGCATCCTAAAACAGCCCCCATGGCTATCCCAACCCCGGATCCAACAAAGTTTCTAGTGTTTTCATCATTAGTTCGGCAAGATTCTGATTTTGAATTATTTGATACTACCAATGCATCATGGTTTAAACTCCCCCGTATATGTGACCCCAAGGCCAAGGCCTCTTCATTTTGGATTATGACTTTTACGTTTACAGATAAGTCCATCTTGTTCATTCAAACCACGATAGGTATGTTCCGACTTAGTTTTGAGTTGTTAGAGAATGGTTGGGAACGGTAGCTAAGTTTCTACGGGGATAAATCGACTCCGGTGGCTGGTGGTTTGTTTTATGCTATTGATAACATATTATGTCTGATCCCCCGTGGTTTTTGTGATGTTAGTGGAAGGTCTAGATTTGCTAGGTTGTTTTTTTCTCCAATCTCATCATTTGATGATTATGATATTGTAAAAGATTATAGACATACGATGAGTTTTGTCACTCTTATTGATAAAAACATGGAAGAAGGATTACTCAATTACGCTGTTTTAAGAGTATGGAAGCATATGAACAAGAATGGGGTGCAGCCTCGGGTAATTGTGGATGTTTTTAAGAGTGATCTTAATAAGTACAAAAGAGATTTATTTACAGAATCTCTCGCCACCACTGAAAATGTCATGTCTGTCAAATTCTTTGATCAGCGATACTCTAACTTCACACCGTACGGTATCTATATGTTTTGAGGGACTAAATTCTCTTTTGTAATGTTGTAGTTGTTTAGGACTCGCTATTATTTCTCTCTTATGTAGTAGAGTTCAACTCTATAGTTGTTTAGGACTTGTTGTCATTTCTCTTTTTATGTATTAGAGTTTAACAATGAAATCTTGGTCTCTTGTCAAACTTTATTTGCTTTGAATTTGTTACAATTTAATACAATGTAACATATATTTTTTGTATGATTTTCTGTATAATTTAAATGTAAAGATAAGTACTGAGAACAAGAAAATTAGGGGGGATAGAAAGAGAACAAGAGGGAGGATAGTACTATTTTTCTGATGATTCCTTTCACTGCCAGAAAAAGGCATTTTGTAACTAGTGGGGACCGTACCCAAATACAGCAACTACATAAACAGCAGTGGCTAAAATAGAAATACCACCAACTTTAGGGAAATTTAAATAAGCTGAAAATAAAGTCATGTGTACGGACGAGATTTAATCTATCAAAAAGGTCTCCACCATCAGATTTTTGCCACGCCTAATCCCCTTTTTCGGACACAACTTGTACTTGTTCACTTTACTCCTTCTCAAACCCTATTTCCTCACCTTCCATCTTCTTGAAACCCATTGCAACTACTCTGTCGTTCTGCACAACTCCTCCGGCTACATTTTCCGTTTCCTTTTGCAACTGCAGATCTTCCAACACTGGTATTCCCGTGACAATTCCCCCCCCCCGGTTCAGATGATCCTTGTCCCCAAGGATCCAACGAAGGATACCAACGCTTGATTAACGATAAGTCTTCCCAACTCTCTACCTTCCACTCCTCTGCAACCCACATAACTCGAACCTCTATTTTCTCTGCATAGGTGTCCAGAACCTTGCAGTGGGTAAGAACGCGAACCAGTTGGATCTGGAAGTTTCCTTCATCAACGTCGGGTAACTGGTCGAAGGTATGTGTTTCGCTCCAATGCACTTTTTAAGTAGTGAAACGTGAAAAAAGGGTGTATCTTAGATCCCTCTGGTAGATCTAGTTTGTAAGCCATTTGTCCAACTTTCTCAAGGATAGGAAATGGACCGTAGTATTTTGATGAGAGCTTCAGATTCTTTCGGAATTGCACTGAATTCTGCTGAAATGGTTGAAGCTTGAGAAATACCAGATCGCCTACTTCAAAACTCCTCTCTTGTCTCTGCTTGTCTGCGTAGTGTTTCATCCTTTCTTGGGCTAAGTGTAGATTCTTCTTCATTTGTTCAGTAACCTTCTGCCTCTGTTGTAGAAACTCTTTTACATCAGTATTACTGATATCCAAGTAGAGATCTATGGTTATGAGAGGTGGTAGATAACCATAGAGCACCTGAAATGGTGACATCTTGAGACTGGTATGGTAGTTGGTGTTATACTAGAACTCAGCTAATCGTAACCATTTCAACCAGTGTTTAGGCTGATCTTGAACCATGTGTTTAGGCTGATCGTGAACCATGCATCTGAGGAACTGTTCCAAGCATTGGTTAACTCTCTCTGTTTGCCCATCAGACTGAGGGTGATAGGCTGTGCTCAAGCTCAATTTAGTACCAATCAGTTAAAACAATTCCTTCCAAAAGGAACTTGTAAAAACCTTATCTCTTTCAGAGACTGTACTTACTGGGAAACTATGTAGTTTATAGATGACATCTAGGAAATGTTTTGCAACAATTTAAGCTGTGTAAGGGTGTGAGAGAGCTATAAAATGGGCATATTTGGTGAACCTGTCCACAACTACCCAAATGACATTCTTACCCCAAGACTTAGGAAGGCCCTCTATGAAATTCATAGAGATATGTGCCCAAGCTTGCTTAGGGGTGGGTAATGGCTGCAGCAATCCTGGGTAAGGAACATGTTTAGACTTGTTCCTTGCACAAATATAACATCTCCTTACCCATTCCAGAACATCTTTCTTCTGATTTGGCCAGTAGAAAACCTTTTGTAACCTGTAGTAAGTGTCATTAGAACCAGAATGCCCTTCAAAAGCAGTGTGGTGGTATTCTGCAAGCAAAAGTTCCCTTACCTCATATGATAAACCTACTACAAACTCTGTTCCTGTATCTTAGAACCTCACCCACCTTCTGGAAATCAGGATAAGAATCAGGATTTGCAGATTTAGTACTGATGATCTTCTGCACAAAATCATCTCCTTGATAACTTTTCACCACTTATTTCACCCAATCTAGAACAATTGTGGAAACAGCAGCACACTGTACTCTTCCCCTTCCTTTCTAAATAAGGCATCAGCTACTCCATTGTCCCTTCCTTTCTTATAGTGTATTTCATAGTCAAACCCTAAAAGCTTGACTATCCATTTTTGTTGTAGAGGTGTAACCAACTTCTGATCCATCAAATATCTCAATGATTGTTGATTTGTGTTAATGATAAACCTTCTACCTTGTAGATAGTGCTTCCATTTCTGTATGGCCATCATCACAGCTAGGAATTCCCTTTCATAGACTGATAGGGCTTGATTTCTTGGATATAATACCTTACTCAAGTAAAATATAGGCCTCCCCTCTTGCATGGGAACAGTCCCAATTCCTTTTCCACTAGCATCAGTCTCCACAACAAATTCCTTACAAAAATCAAGTAGAGCTAGTACAGGAGCAGAAACCATAGCCTCTTTCAGTTTGAGGAATGCTACATCAGCCTCAGGATTCCAACAGAAACTGTCCTCTTTTAGAAGATTAGTAAGAGGCCTACTAATCATCCCATACCCTTTAATAAATTTCCTGTAGTAGCCTGTTAGACCAAAAAACCCTCTTAATTGCTTGACATTCTTAGGTTGTGGCCATTGAACCATGCCACTGATTTTGTTTGGATCAGTTGCCACTCCTTCTTGGGATATAATGTGACCTAGATATTCAATCTTTTGCTGCCCAAATTGGCACTTGCTCCTTTTTACAAAAAGATTGTTATCCTTAAGTAATTGTTATCAAAAAGGTCTCCACCATCAGATTTTTGCCACGCCTAATCACCTTTTTCAGACATAACTTGGACTTGTTCACTTTCCTCCTTCTCAAGCCCTATTTCTTCACCTTCCATCTTCTCGAAACCCACTGCAACTACTCCGCTGTTCTGCACAACTCCTCCGGCTACGTTTTCCGATTCCTTTCGTAACTACAGATCTTCCAACACTCTCGTGACAGAATTATTTTTTGTGGCAATATAGTTTTAGTGTGTTTATCACCTCTTTTATGGGATATTGTTTAAATGTTTAAATACAAGTATAAGCGTTTAAGATTGAGACCTCTCATTCAAGAATTTCACAATTGGCATCAAGCTTTTCTCCAAATCTGATGTTAGACAGATAGAAGCATGTATGATTTGATCATCGTAGTTCCCTTAAATACTATCTCTGAATTTTCAGCTACATCCATTTACTTTTAAAATTGATAGAAGCACTTACCTGAGTTCATGTTGCCTATGGGTTCTATCGTTTACTATTTCAATGCTGAAAAAGTTACTCACTGCGCCGGCGTTGGAATTCTTTTGGATAGCTCATATCGACTAATACTCGATTTTTTTCTCTCTTTTTTTCAATTATTTTTCTAGATGCATGTATATGGTGGGTGAAAGATGAATTAGCGAGGCTTCAGTTCTTAGTAAAAGAACTATTGTAGTTTTTTCATTAGTTATTAATATATTCCGTAGCCTGTATATATCTTGTGTCTGATAGTAATGAGTGATGTATCCGTGTTGGGCTGCAGCCCATGGGCGATAGTGTGATATACTGAAGAATGGGCCGATGATGTACTCTTGAAAGCCTCGGCCCACTAAACTCGTTTACACATCTGCATCTTAATACAATCACTCAAAATTAGTTTTTACAAGAAAATCTGATGGTGTAACTCTCTATTCTCAGGAATCTTATTCTAAGGGTGTAGTACCCCTTGTACTAGAAAGAGTCTATTCTACTACAAAGAGCCTATTCTATTCCGAAAGGCTCTACTAAGGTGGGGAAGGTTTGACATTGACAAATTCCTTTTTCTTTAATATCCACATTCTAACACATTCCAATAAAAGAAATAAGAGCTAGTAATCGGCTTTATATTCCTAGTTGAGAGTTATATATCTCATGTGGAGCTAAAAAGACCAAATTCCATTCTTCTTGTTTTTCAGCTAATTCTCTTATATTTTTGTTCGCCAAATGACTAATGATTATTTCTCTTGTTTTTTTTTTCCTAATCATATAGAGCATACACATTGACAATCAACGCAATCATTTCTGTTTGATTGCATACTGTCACTGTGTTTGTTGATGGTAATCTAGCACTCCACCTAGTGCTTTAAACTTTATGTCAGATCTGAAGCTCCAAAAAAAATAAAACCTACTTGTAAACCACAAGTTTTCAGCCAATCAAGATTTGAGAATAAATCTTAATCTAAACCAACAAGATTCAACACTCAAAGATTTACGTGATTCGGCATAAACAAGCCTACATCCACGGGAAAAAAGGAAGCGGAACTTTATTCAATCAGGAGAAAAACTTTAGAAAGAAGAATACAGAAATCTGAAACTGTGCTAACGCGATATCTTTTTCTCTCTATAAGATATATTTCTCTCTCTATACCTAAACTGGGTTTCTCTTAACCAAGAAACGGTTGTGCCGTAACTGATTAGGATCCGCCAAAAAACTGATCTTCAAAACCCTTCTTACAGCAGCTTCTTGCAGTAACTTTCTTACAACAGCTTTCTGTTGTTGCTGCTTGCAGCAACCAACTTACAACAACTTTCTTGCTGTAACTTTCTTGCTGTTGCTGCTTACAGCACCAACTTACAGCAATCTTCTTACTTGTTCAGCAAACACTAGAAAAGAATTTGGCTAAATACTATCACTTTGCTTCTCCTAAAAGCTTTCCTGAATTGAATGCCCGTTTTCTTGTTGGTATTTAGGATAGCTAACAGGTGTGGTATGCAAATTGGTGGTCTTATTAACATTTAGAGATAAGTTTGAAGACTGTGAAAGATAAAGCTGTAACTAACAAAATGTATAATTGTTGCATTTGACCCTCAATGTTTTTCCTTATTAAAATCCAAGATATATAAAATATTAGCAAAAAAAAGGAAACATGTCTAAGAAGGCCACAATCACAATTCCATATCACATTAGAAGTGAGCAATCAGAATTGAAAGTGCTTCGGTTCATAAGGGTGGAATAACAATCAGAGTTGAATCTCCCAACAACTGATAAACAACCTCCCAGTAAAATAAATAGTCTTTTGGCTCAATATTTTGCAGCAATTTTGTAGAAGTCATTATGCAGCAAGTAAAATAGCACTTATTTATGTAACTTTCATTATGTGAAGCACTTCTTGCAATATTCAATAGTTAAAGGGCCGAGACAAACAAAATCTACTGAAGAAACTAAGATACATCACCAGAATAACTTAGCAAGAAAAAAATCAACATATATAAATAAACATAATACTTATATGTGAAAAATACAGTTCAATATTATAGTGGTAAGAGCACTCATAAGAACCAAAATATAATAAGCAATTAAGCGTGAAGACATATTTGAAAACAAAGTTTCAATGACTAAAGGTGAATACGTAAATCAATTGTATAGCAAAGCAAAGAGAATATTTTATTAAATGGAAACAATAAAGCAATGAAGTAAGAATTTCAAGTCAATTTCACCTGAGAATTCCAAGCACAATAAGGACTTATATGCATGTAGGAAAATCAAGTATCCGACTCCAATGCACTCTCAAGCATTACATCATAACCTTATAGAACACAAACTCCAAGAAAACATAGAACATAAGACTGAGCATTGAGATATTCTAGAATAAAAATGAATTAGGGAAAAATAATAATATAAGATAAAAAGTACTAACATATTAGGATGTATTTGTTTTGTGGGTTTGGGGTAGTTTAGGTTTGTAAACCAACATACACTCTTGTTTTTTTTTCTCCAACAAATACTCTTGTTCATTTCATATGTTTAGGGCCCATATGAAATTTGGGCCCCATTTTAAATATGTGTTTTAGGGTAGTTTATGGGTTGGTTTATAAACCCATCAAAATTGGTGGGTTTGACTTAAACCCAACAGTATCCATATTAGATTCAATTAATTCTATTTTAACCAATAATTCAAAAGATTTCATTTAATTATTTTTTATAAAAACCCAATTTGCCCGATTGATTTTATACCATTAATTTTTTTTGATTTACAATTAATCTAATTATACTAAAAATTAAAATAAAGTTTGTTTATTTGGACATTGAAGTAATGAATAAATAAATATTTGTATAGAAAGAACAAAATAGACTCAATTGAGTTTATTGTGTGAAACAATTAGATTCAACTAATTCTACTTGAACCAATGATATAAAAGATTTCATTTAATTATTTTTAGTAATGGAAGGGAAGAATTATCAATAAACTAAAAAGTTCTCAATTTAATGAAACTTAATCCAAATTTTACTTTATTAATAGAATATAATTCTTTTATAAATATAACACAATATCTGGCCTTTTTTTTTTTTGTTCTTTCTACACGAATATGTATTTATTCATTATTTTAATGTCCAAATAAACTAACTTTATTTCAATGTATAATTAGATTAATTTTAAATCAAAAAAAAATTGATGGTATAAAATCAATCGGGCATCTACAGAATTTTGACAAACGTGTCATTGTTTTTTATAATAAATAATTAAATGAAATCTTTCGAAACATTGGTTAAAATAGAATTAGTTGAATCTAATTGTTTCACACAATAGACTCAGATGAGACTATTGTGTTCTTTCTACACGGATATGACTAAATATACCAATTCAACTATATATAATTAATATTTTAACATAATTCACATAATCAAACATTAAATAATCGTACGGAACAATTAAAGCCTACGTGAGATTTGAGATTCCTACAAATGAGAGAAGAAACAAATTAAGAAAAATATGACCCGTCTATCACATTGCATACCAAATCTATAATCTATTAATTGTATAATTCCAAATAGATTTGAGATCGTGTAAAATCTATAAAACCAAAAAATGCATGGTGAAAAAATTATGATACATCACTAAATGCACCAGCAAACATTTATGGAAACTAATTACATTATATTATATTATTGCGACCGAGGGTTCATAATGAGTATACCAATACTTCATAACCAACTTTTTTTTTTTTTTTTTTGAGTGAGTGGGATAAACTAATTACTGATACATATTCATAAATAGAATCTTGAAGCAGATTAATACAAATAAATTAAACCAAAAAATGTTAAAACTCACAATCGAATTAGAGGACGATTAGGTTTGGAGGATAGACCTAAGGGCAATTCACTCCCATATATATAGGGCATTTTCGCATTTTGAAGATCATCCTCCAAATGAATTCTCCAATTCGGAGCACTGAGAAATCAGAATCTGCAAAAATTACAGTGCAAAAGCATTAAAGAGTTTATTTATATGTATTTATACAAAAACCATAGATATTTTTCTCAAATCAATGAATTCATGAATTGATCAATTCAGTCACTTAATAGAAATGAATAATTATGAAATTGTCCTTAGATTTTTAATAGAATTATATTATATATATATATATATATATATATATATAGATATAGATTACATGCCTTTTTCCGTCTTGTATTTCAATCTTTCTTCTTCACTGCCTCCCCTTTTCCTAATTTTTGCAATTAGGGCTCTTTCATCCACCCTCTCATCTTCTCAAAATTCTCTCCATCAATCCATCCATCCAATCATGCATAGTTTTACATCTTCATCAACATTATCAAGCCGAATTCCAAAAAAAGCATGTATCGTTTCTCGTTGTAACGATCGGGGCTACTACTTCTACAATATATACATCGCAGAGTTAAAATCGGAAAGCGGTGGATTCAGGCAGATGAGCCCTACACTTCGTCTTGATTATCGATCTTTTTTAACACAATCAAAAATCAAATTGGGGAAAAGTAGTCCTATGTTGGTTAAAGTATGCTCGTGGCATCCTAAAACAGCCCCCGTGGCTATCCCAACCCCGGATCCAACAAAGTTTCTAGTGTTTTCATCATTAGTTCAGCAAGATTCTGACTTTGAATTATTTGATACTACCAATGCATCATGGTTTGCACTCCCTCGTATATGTGACCCCATGGCCAAGGCTCCATTTTGGGTTATGACTTTTACGTTTACAGATAAGTCCGTCTTGTTCGTTCAAACCACGATAGGTATGTTTCGACTCGATTTTGAGTCGTTAGAAAATGGTTGGGAACGTCAGCTAAGTTTCTATGGGGATAAATCGACTCCGGTGTATGGTGGTTTGTTTTATGCTATTGATAACATATTATGTCTGACCCCACGTGGTTTCTGTGATGTTATGTCTGGAGATTGTTTTCCTTCTCCGGTCTCATTGTTTGATGATTATGATATTGTAAAAGATTATAAACATACAATGAGTTTTGTCACTCTCATTGATAATGACATGGAAGAAGGATTACTCAATTACGTTGTTCTAAGAGTATGGAAGCATATGAACAGGGATGGGATGCAGCCTCGGGTGATTGTGGATGTTTTTAAGAGTGATCTTAACAAGTACAAAAAAGATTTGTCTGCAAAATCTCTCGCCACCCCTAAAAATGTCATGTCTGTCAAATTCTTTGATCAACGATACTCTAACTTCACACCCTACGGTATCTATATGTTTTGAGGGACTAAATTCTCTTTTGTAATGTTGCAGTTGTTTAGGACTCGCTATTATTTCTCTTCTTATGTAGTAGAGTTCAACTTTGTAGTTGTTTAGGACTTATTGTCATTTCTCTTTTTATGTATTAGAGTTCAACAATGAAATCTTGGTCTCTTGTCAGACTTTATTTGCTTTGAATTATTTTTTGTGGCAATATAGTTTTAGTGTGTTTATTACCTCTTTTACGGGATATTGTTTAAATGTTTAAATACAAGTATAAGCGTTTAAGATTGAGACCTCTCATTCAAGACAGATAGAAGCATGTATGATTTGATCATCGTAGTTCCCTTAAATACTATCTCTGAATTTTCAGCTACATCCATTTACTTTTAAAACTGATACTATAGAAGCACTTACCTGAGTTCATGTTGCCTATGGGTTCGATCGTTTACTATTTCAATGCTGAAAAAGTCGCCGGTGTTGGAATTCTTTTGGATAGCTCATATCGACTAATACTCGATTTTTTTTTCTCTCGTTTTTTCAATTATTTTTCTAGATGCATGTATATGGTGAAAGATGAATTAGCGAGGCTTCAGTTCTTAGTAAAAGAACTATTGTAGTTTTTTCATTAGTTATTAATATATTCCGTAGCCTGTAATATATCTTGTGTCTGATAGTAATGAGTGATGTATCCGTGTTGGGCTGCAGCCCATGGGCGATAGTGTGATATACTGAAGAATGGGCCGATGATGTACTCTTGAAAGCCTCGGCCCACTAAACTCGTTTACACATCTGCATCTTAATACAATCACTCAAAATTAGTTTTTACAAGAAAATCTGATGGTGTAACTCTCTATTCTCAGGAATCTTATTCTAAGGGTGTAGTACCCCTTGTACTAGAAAGAGTCTATTCTACTACAAAGAGCCTATTCTATTCCGAAAGGCTCTACTAAGGTGGGGAAGGTTTGACATTGACAAATTCCTTTTTCTTTAATATCCACATTCTAACACATTCCAATAAAAGAAATAAGAGCTAGTAATCGGCTTTATATTCCTAGTTGAGAGTTATATATCTCATGTGGAGCTAAAAAGACCAAATTCCATTCTTCTTGTTTTTCAGCTAATTCTCTTATATTCTTGTTCGCCAAATGACTAGTGATTATTTCTTTTATTTTATTTTTCCTAATCATATAGAGCATACACATTGACAATCAACGCAATCATTTCTGTTTGACTGCATACTGTCACTGTGTTTGTTAATGGTAATCTAGCACTCCACCAAGTGCTTTAAACTTTGCATAGTAGTGTGCTTCTCCTAAAAGCTTTCCTGAATTGAATGCCAGTTTTCTTGTTGGTATTTAGGATAGCTAACAGGTGTGGTATGCAAATTGGTGGTCTTATTAACATTTAGAGATAAGTTTCATCAAAGAATTACAAATATCGTTAAATTTTATCTCAGATTTGCCATGCAACAAGGTAGTTGTTAAATGTTCGTAAGACTCGGGTAAAGAATTTAACAACAGTAAGACCTTATCTTCATCAGAAATTTCAACATCGAGATTCAACAAATCAATGATAATTTTATTGAAACTATCAATATGTTCAACCATGGTCGTACCTTTGCAATAGTCAAAACAGAATAGTTTCTTCTTCAAGTGGAGTTGATTTTCCACACTCTTTTGCATGTATTTGACTTTAAGTTTATCCCAAAGAACTTTTGCAGAAGTCTCTTTCATGAACGGATATTTTTGGTCCGTTCCAAGACACGATCGAATGATCCCACAAGCTTGTCGATTAAGCTTCTTCCACGTCGAGTCAGATACATCATCGGGCTTCTCCTCGAGTGTGAGATCCAAGTCTTGCAATACTAAAAGATCGAGTACTTCACCTTGCCAAATACCAAAGTTGTTTGTCCCGTCAAATTTCAAGACATCAAAACTTGAAGTCGACACCTTAGGTCGATGCAAATTATTCGAAGACTCTCCAGAAGTCTTTTTATCTTCAGCCATTTTCAACAAATTATTTCACCAAGTGTGTTAAACAATTGCAACTACAAAACTTGGAATGAAATCCAAACACAAATCAACGCCCCAAGATATTCACACCTTGAAGCTCTGATATCAATTGTTGCACACAAGCGGAAGCAATAAAAAGTTGAATGTCTAACACACACAGAGAGAAGAGAAAACAATCGAGACAAGAAAAGAAGTGAGACACGAGATTTACGTGGTTCGGAGAAATAACTCCTACGTCCACGGTGGTGCAACCAAGTATTTATTCAAAATACTCAAGAGGATTACAAAGCATTATCCTCACAAATGTCTCTCTTTTGCTCTCTAATATTTTTCTCTAGTATTTTTCTCTCCCCTCGAAAACAAATGGCAACCACCTCTATTTATAAAGGTTTGTAAGAGGTGGAATACAATTCGAACTCAAATTCTAAGAGGAGGAATTCAAATCAAACTGAAACTCTACGGGACATCCACATGAAATTATTTATTTCATAACAATTCACATTTATTTGAGTCAAAATAATTTTCCAACTAATACCAGTTATTAGCAAATTATTTATATCTTGTCCATGAAACAAAGATAATAAATGATGCATGTTTAAGGATTCCATTGAGAAAACTAATGAAACTTGAAAAAAAAAAAAAGAATAAAAGCTAAAAGATCCTTCTATATAGGATGTGAAGATAATAGGACAGTATTTGATGGTGACTTAGAAAATGGGAGAGAATTAATAATCAACCAGAACCAGTTTTCCATTTTCACATTTCCCAATTTATTATAGGGAAAGGCCAGGTAGTGTTTATTAAATTTTAAGCCATTACGCTTGACAGAAATTCACTCATTTTACATGCATGATAAACCAATGAAAGAAAAATGCAAAGTCGACTCATTTTATATACACAATAAACCAATGAAAAATTTAGAAAAAAAAAGAAAAACAAATTGTGAGTAAACCACCTAAATTTTGTGATTGGTCTCCTATTAATTGAGATGAGGAACTCTGTGGATTTACCATGTCTTTGGGGTAACTCCACTGTCAGTTTGAAGATCAAGAACAACTTAGAAAAAACACTTCCAAGGCAATTTCTTCAAGAATTGATTTCAAGAACCAATACTTCAAACTTGCAGCAAAGATTGAGAAAAAATGATATGAAATCAACACACCAGAGCTTACGTGGTTCGGGTTAAAAATGCCTACATCCACGGGGAAATATGGGAGAGATTGAATTAATCAAGATCTTGCTTTACAGATTACAAAGACTCAAAGAAGAACTGACTAACACTCTAGCTTTCTCTAAGAACTCTATCCTGTAGAAAACTGAAAACTTCTATCTGAACAAAAATCGCAAGATAGTTACATTTATACTAACTATTACAACAAGAATGAAGCAAAACGATTGACTAACTAATTCGCGGTGCTAACTTGAAACTGCTAACTTCGATCCTTGAATCGTTTTTCCCGTTTCTGAACCTTGCAAGCTTTCTGTTAAAAGTCGTTAGGAAAGCGCGATTCAACTATACGTTTTTATAAGTAAATAGCGACTTTCACTATCTCAGCAACTGTACTAAAAACCGCGCTCTTCTAAACACACTTTTATAAGTAAAACTGCGTTTTTCCATTCTGTTTAGTAAAACATGCAAACTGAACAAAAAACGTGTAATCAAATATGTTATTTCAACTGTGGCCATTATTTACATTAATATATGCATTTTGATTGTTTGTTATCTCATAATGTTTCAGTTTAACCAAGGTTTTGCACTGCAATATTATTTAGCTCAACACATTTATTACACTATTATCTATCAATTCATAAGTATGTAATCATTCTCATAGAGATCCATATAGAATTTACATGATCAATTCTGAACCACCATATCAACATTAAGAAATAATATTTCATTGCAATTAACTAGTTTGAAAATTCTAAGAATTCTTGAAAATAATTAGAAAACTCTTTAAATCTGTAGTATATGAAACTAAGTTTAGTCCAATATTCAAATTATACAAGAGTTTAAAAGAAAAGATTCAAATAAGAATTTGGAATGTAGAAAACCTCTAACAACATATATACAAGTATATATGATATTATGATTCTTAAACTTGTCATCATACTCTTCTGTAACGGTTTCAGGTTTTAATCTCCAATAACTTATCATTTAAACCTGTCTTAATATTTTGATAAGTTACATATCATTGCAAGATTGTCTCCCAATTCAAATTCTATATAGATGAAGGCAAAAATAACAACAGTTCTTGCTTCCCAACTTTCCTTTTTACTGTGAACCTTCAAGTAAATGTCTGGAAATGCAAATAACTGTAACAACGCCGGTGGCTGCCAGCCGCCACCACCGCCCCCGCCACAGCCACATCCTGTTCTTGAACAGCTACCTGGAATCCAATACTGCATCAACAGTCCACCACCTTTGTGTTAGTTCTCACAACTTTATAATCATCTCTGTTTGCTCATGATCAGTTTTTCTCTTATGTGTTTTGATTTCAATAACGTTGTAGTGTTCTTGTTCTAATTCAGTAGAAGCTGTTTTGTTGGGATTCCAACATTATATTCTGGCTCTTGGTTCAGTTGTAATAATTCCAAGCTTGCTAGTTCCTCAAATGGGTGGTAGTGATGTAAGATTCTTGATCAAATCTCCATCTGCATCACATACTCATATCTAATCCCCCCTTTTTTCTTGCATTGCAGAGAGATAAGGCCAAGGTTATACAAACCTTACTTTTTGTCTGTGGGATAAATACTCTGTTGCATTCCTTTTTTGCCACAAGGCTCCCGGCAGTGATAGGCGGGTCCTACGCGTTCTTGATTCCTGCAATTTCTATTATTCGTTCTAAAAGATACGAAATGATCCAAACACCAGAGCAGGTGAAGTTTAATCAGTGCAATGTATGTTCTCTTCTTGGTTTGTTAGTGAAATTTCTATGGTTAATTTTTTTTTTTCTCAGAGATTTTTGCTGACAATGAGAGAACTACAAGGCGCTTTGATCATGAGTTCGTGTTTCCAAATGATCATCGGATTCTCGGGTTTATGGAGGAACATAACAAGGTCATCAGTTTATCAAGAAATTAAGTTTTCTCTTGTTGCTCTGTTACTTACCATTTTTATTTTTTTTGGTATGGTTTTAGGCTTTTTACGCCTCTCTCTATCGTTCCATTGGTCACTTTCACTGGACTTGGGCTCTACCATCTTGGTTTCCCACAGGTATTTAAATTGGATGATGATATATTTCAATTTTCAGACATTCAGATACCTTATTACATCCTCTTTTTGGTAGATTGCAACATGTTTGGAAGTTGGGGTTCCACAGTTGGTTCTAATCTTCATCATCTCTCAGGTATATTGCATCATGGTCGAAAGAACAAAATTTCTATTGCACAAAAAAGGATATATATACTAAACTTCATTAACATATAACTGTCTCTATAGATTTTCTCAAGATTGATAAAGTTAAAGAGGCCACTTTGCGATAGATATGCACTTCTTTTCTCCATTGCAATTGTGTGGATTTACACAGAAATCCTAACACTGAGTGGTGCTTTTACAAAACCTCAAAAGGTTACCTGCCATAGTGATAGCTCTGGACTCATTCACTCTGCTCCTTGGTACTAGATTGTGAAGATCATTTTTTCGCCTGTATAATGAGACATTATTCAAAGACAATCCTATGATTGATCTACAGGTTATACATCCCATTTCCATTCCAATGGGGGCCTCCATCTTTTAGATCTGGTGAAATTTTTGCAGCAATTATGGCTTCATTTGTAGCTTCAACTGAGGTATTACACTTAAGTACCATGATTATAAAGATGCTTGTTTTTTCTTACCATCCGTGACTTTTCTTGGCAGTCCACAGGCTCGTTTATTGCAGCAGCTAGATACGGAAGTGCCACGCCAGTGCCACCTTCAGTGATCAGCCGCGGTGTTGGCTGGTTGGTAAGAATTTAAACTTCGTTTTTCCATTGTTAAGACAAATTTGGCAGTCAATCTGAATGTTTATGTTTGCATTTTAGGGCACTAGCACTTTGCTCAATGCCCTTTTTGGCAGTGTCACTGGCTCTACAGCAACAGCGTAAGAATCAGTTATCGTTATCATAAAAATAGCCTAATAAGATATGATTTTTTTTTTAATAGTCAAAACATAACAAAACATAAAATATCGCCAAGATTGATATTTTTACCCTCAATGAATGAGTTCACCTCCTAAGGAATCAAGTAAGGGGAAGGGGCAGTTCTTGTCCAAAACACACATTTTTGGCTATCAAAAGACTATTATAAATTTTTGTAATCCCTGTTAGGCTACTTGGACCCATTTTCACTCAAGTTTTTGGGTCTCTCCTGATCGTGTCTTATGTGGTTTCTACAGAGAAAACGTCGGTCTCTTGGCCTTGACAAGAGCCGGAAGTAGAAGAGTTGTTCAAATATCATCGTTGTTTATGATTCTCTTCTCCATTTTAGGTATGCTCTCAGTGAATTAAATCCGTGATTCAACTAAAATATAATCTTGGTTTCCAACGGCTATGAATCAGGAAAATTTGGAGCTGTTTTTGCTGCAATACCTACACCAATCATGGCAGCATCATACTGCGTTTTCTTCGGTTATGTTTGTATGTTTCTCTCTCATAATCTCACATCTCATTTAGTGCTATAAATCCCATGATTCTTGAACCTTAAAAGTTGTGAACATTTTTGTTTAATGCAGCATCTGCAGGGTTGGGATTTCTCCAATTTTGCAATCTCAACAGTTTGAGAACAAAATTTATACTGGGATTTTCTTTCTTCATTGGACTTTCTCTACCACAATACTTCAGAGAGCATCATCTGATCTCAAGAACTGGCCCTCTTCACACCCCTGCAGGATGGGTATGTATTCAATCCATTAAAATTTTGCTCGTTATGAACAAGAATTCTTGGTCTTATTTTCTGCTAAACTAATAACAGTTCAACGACACATTCTCCGTGATCTTCATGTCCCATGCAACTGTGGCTGCTATAGTTGCACTTGTATTGGATCACACTCTCAATTACGGTACCGATGAGGCGCGTAAAGACAACGGTTCTTGTTGGTGGGATAAGTTTCTTGTTTATAACAGGGATGTTAGAAATGAGGAGTTTTATAGGTTGCCTGGGAATCTCAACAGATGTTTTCCATCTTTGTAACTTGTTAACAATGTGATTTAGAAACTATGGTTTTATTGTTTTCCAGTAATGTATATCAAACTGCATTGTTTGACATTTAATGATCAAGTTTTATTTTGTGTATTCAAATATTTACTGAGTTCCATTTTTTTGCTACAAATTTTTGGCACGATAAAGGCCTTCACGACTATTTGAGTTTGAATAAATTGAGGGGTGAATTACAAATTTCAAGCCCAAACTATCACTGTTTTTGCACCAAGATATGTGAAAATTTGAGTTGTTACTAAATGATCAATAAACTTTGAGAATAAACAAATTGTCAGCTAAGTTTTTATTCCACTCTAGATGATTCATGATTGACCATTATCGAGAGCAGTTAGTTGACAACTTATTTCATTCGTAAATTCATCCAAAAAATCGAGTTAAGTTGAATAATATAAGTTGAATCACACTTCAAATGAACTGTAGTTCCTCTTTCTCTGCTTAACATAATGCCTTGAATGAAAATATATTTCAGCGTGTATTTATTATATTTATTGTATCAAACTTAAAGTTAATTTTCAAGATTGATTCAAATAAAGTAATAGAATAATTGTGTTTTTTTTCTTTTTGCCCTAATGAGGCCCAACTAATCCACTGCCAAATCAAGTAACAATGTATTATTATACATGGTTCAGATTATCTTAATGTGAAGTGCATGATAACGAATATGCATTTGAACTAAGACAAATTCTTTTATAGTAACTTGTGAATGAAAAAAATTCTATTATAGGAAAATTTTATATTAAAAGGTTTTAATGACCGATATTTTTCGATATTTCATCATTATTCCAAGAAAATTACTCATTCTCCATAAACGCATTGGTCACTGTATGCATTGAAAATATAAAGTATATGTGTAAGAAATATTGAGATATCTAAAACTTTGTTATAACCAACTTTTGATAATAAGTTGATGACTAAATGGATAGGCATACACTAATTGATATATATATTCCATATTCTATAATTTGTTAATGTACTTTTATTCAATGGAGCAAAAATAAAAATATTGTACTAAACTATAAAGTACTCTTTGCAAGTATTATATTAGAATCCGTGAGCATATAATAAATGTACTACGAAGGGCCAAGTAAGAGGGAAAAAAGAGCACAAAATGGATTCATTGGGAATTTAGTCTAGTTTGAGATTGATATGGGGTCAAGCTTCACAAGAATCTCTCTTATGCACCAAAACTTCAAAAAAAAAAAAACAAAACAAAACAAAACAAAAGTATTATAAAAGAAATTAAAGAATAAAAAATCTTGTGTTTTTTATGGATGCAAATTGGCTGTCACTCTGAAAAATGATAGTCCCCTTTTGTGTTAGGTCCACTCATACATTTATTGTTCAGATGCCTTTACATTATTGAGACTACTCCTTGGAATTTACTCTCTTTATTTGTGTTGTTAGTTATTTTTCACATTGTACCCTATAATCAAATGGTGGTCTTGGAGGATTGAGTCTGAGCTTTCAAATAACGTTTTACAGATTAATTTTACGATCAGACAAGTCAACCCACAAACACACCAGACCCATAAAAGTTTTTTGTTTTTTATGAAGGATTTGGATCATACTCGATTCACATATTAGTTTTCCAATATATGTACTATAATTTGTATTCAAAAAAGTTTTACTTGGTCAGTTTAATAAGATAAATGGGTAATTTTAATTTTAATCTTTCCATTTTTTTTAAACCAAATATTCGTTTTCTATTTTTGGTCCTCTATTTTTAATTTTTTCTAATTTAAGTTCAGTTTTAGTCAGAATTTCAAAAATCGCTGACGTGGCCACATCACCAATTCTGACTGTAATTGTAATTGAAAAAAATTAAAATTAAAATTAAAAAACTGATATACTTGATTATCAAAAAATTTAAAAGTGGCATACACAGTGTGTAATAAAAGTGAAATAAAGTTGTATTAAAAATTAGTTAAAATATGGATCTTAGTAGACTTATGTATGCAAGACCCATGTTGGATTGAGTTAAATAAATAAAGAAATGAGATTGAAATATTTATTTCTATAAATTAAGAAAAGGTATGAAGAAGAAAGTGAAATAAGTTTCTTGAAGATGTATACCAAGTATAGAAAATTTATGGAGTTAGAGAGAAGGTTGTTGTAGCCGCCAAACCTTGCCAATTGTGGTTATGTAAATTTAAACAAAGTGATAGGTCTTTGCTAGCTGTCCAAGAATAGTAGGTTATTTGGGGCGTATCTTATTGTGCTATCCAATTATTGTTAGAGAATTGACAATTTGTTTGATTAATGTATCATAATACATTGAATGGCAATGTAATTTTGTCACATTGACAAGACTTTGAAATACTATATATGGGATAAGTTGAACCTGCCTCTAACACCATCTTAACTCACATAATTGGAACATGATTGATGGTGACTAATTACGAGCAAAGGAGGTTTTCTTAATAAATATGTGTTGATCTGTTGAAACCTAAAAGGCTTTTCAATTGCTAACAATATTAAAATTGCCACCTAAAATCCCAATAAGTATCATGTTAACATGCATTTCCATGTGAGAGAGTGACCACAAAGTTGACAAGATTAGTTGTACACGTAGAAAGGGTTAGTCTTGGGTTATAAATGAGTCGAGACGGGTACAACATATATACCTATACATATATACATATATTGTTCAAGAATATGAATTGAGTTTAAACGAGTTTTATAAAGTTGAATATCAGTAATCTAATCTTTTGTATATTTTCTAATCATTCTTGCTATCTTATCAAAGTGAGTTAAAAGAAATTTTTATGGATTGATTTTGAAAAAAAAAAAAAATAGGTTACATGGTTCTTGTAAGACTGTCACATTAATCTAATTTTGTAAGAAGAGTAAACTCACGACTCTTAATTTAAAAAATAGAAATTATCTTATAAGTTTTACAATTTAATCTTCTATTTCGATGAAAAGTGTTTTTTGATTTGCGAAAGATCTTTAATCAAAGTAAGAGTCACTTTGACTATTCCAATATTGGGAGACTTGTCATACATAACTGGGAAAGTGACATTTGCAATTAATTGTTGATGTAGACATGGATTATTGTGATTGCCATTCAATTGAACAAAATAAGAGAAGGTAAAATATGTCGTCTTCTGAGACGAAGCTAGTGGAAAATTTTAATTACTCAAATAAAAATAAAATGAAAAATAATAATAATAAATGGAGATTTCGAAAAGGTGTAAAACCTGTCCTTTGACTTTGAATTATATTTGAGGTCTAACTAAAAAAAATTCGTAACCTTTTAGATTTAATAGATAACGAATTTTATTTATTATTGAAATTTGAATCATATTGGAATTTTCGATGACTTGAATTCACATCTCTGACTAAAATATTAAGCATGTGTACGTTAAACATATAAATCTCATGACAAGTTGTACTGAGTCATATTAAATGATAAAATACAAAAACTTGGAAATTTATATTACAAAAGGTTAAATATTCTCATAAAGTTAAATGATAAAATACTAAAACTTGGAATATATATTACAAAATGATAAATATTCTCAACAAGTTTGGAACGTAAATTGTTTTTTAAGATTATTATATGGTGAACAAATGTCTTTTACCACTAGGCTATCATACTTTATCTTAAAACACAAATTATTATTAAATCTAATTTATATTTTTATCAGTTTTATTTTCTTTTATAAAAGTTAAAACACTAAAATCTTCGAAAAATACGTTATCATCAATTCTAAAAATGTTATATATTAATACTATGATCTAAAAGTTTTGATCAAAACTTTGAAATGACATATTTACATCATTAATGTACAAAAATAAAGTAACACAAAATTTCAAATCAGAATGTGACACGATTAACCTCACAAGAAATAGTTAAATTCAATTTTGCTCTTTTTGGCTCCAAATTTCATCGGATTTATAAATTCAAGTAGAAAAAGAAAAACTGAAATTAGACAGTACTAACTCCAATTTAAGAGGACTTAACCCAACAAAAAATGTTAAAAAGTATTTCCATCAAAGAAAAATATGGTAAAAATATCCCCTTCTGAAAGTATATAAATTCATGCAAGATAAAAAGGAAAAAAAAAAACACATATACACTGATTGCATGTGTCCTTTAGAGCTTAACAATGACAAGGGACCATATAGTAAGCTAAGGTTCATGCAGAAAGCCCATACTGCATCAGTACGTACATATCCATCTTCAATTCATCAAAACACACACACACACATACACACACTTATATATATATATATATATATATATATATATATATAAATGTATTAATTAATTAAATGTGAGATCGAAGGAGATTAATGGGATTGGAATGACTGGGAAAAAACAAAGGAAATAATCTCTGCATGTGATGAAGATTCGCAATATTTATTGCTACATGCAGTGTTTCAATATTGGTGCTAACCAGGTAAGCTAACAAGATTATGTATGAAAATGGAAATTTTTGCCATTTTAAGTCATCTCAAGCAATCAATTTGAGCTCTACAAAGTTGGAAAAGTATGTACTAATGGAAATCCTCTTTCTACAAGACAATGCAACTAGGCTGCAAAGAGCATGTGCATCTCAATATACCCTTTTTTTTTTGGGACCATTTTCAGTATTAATTTTCTCGTTCCATTTATTATATATCCTTTCTTTCTTTTCATGAGTAGTAACTTTTTATTTATTACCCTATTTTGTCACGATTTTTTTTAGGTTTTATTAATGAAAATGAGAAAGATTATGACGTTGATCAACTAGTATATAAAGTAGGTGATTTATATATGATTGTAAATATCTCGTACTATATATGTATGTTAGCAAAGGCACATGAATGGGCCTAGCTATTATCATATGTACCGTTTTCATCTCAGCTGGCTTTCTGTACATCTTTGCCATTCCACTACTCACTATGGGCCAATGCTACATTAATTCATTCGTTTCTATTACCTTCAGAATCTTCATCAAACGATGCGTATTTTTTTAACATCAATTCGTGCTAACTCTATATCTGCAAAGCCTTCAATTTCATTATATATATTTGTGTGATTTAATTAGGCTTGACATTTAATGTGCGCCAAGAGATCTAGCACGTTTCTTGGTTTGTATTTCTTTTTTTGCCCTTTTGATTCACTTCTTCGTTGCCTAGATAGCAATGATCATAAAATGGTACTTCACATTTGTGTTTTAATTCTGGATTTTTTAAACTATGTAATTGAATTTACTTCATGGCCAAAAATGTATAGTCTATCTTGGTAATATTAGTTAGCAGTCCTGCTCACCTATCCACCGTGGGTACATTAATATGTATCAAAAATCCAGAGTATCTATTATTTTTACTTTCCATATAACGAGGGGATGAGATGATTACACATCATCGATAGGCATATTAAGAGTTGTCCACGGTGGCCATTTGAGCAAACCATATTAGTTAGAGGTATATACATCTGTCTAATCCCTTCTTCATAAACTCATGTGGAAGATAATCATATATAATTAGCTCTTATATACATGTGTTACCACTATCATTGTCTATGGACCTCTCTCGCTCTCTCTCTCTCTCTAAAATAACACCAAAGTAACCTAGACAACTGGCAAGTTTGATTCTTCTTGAAACGGATGTATAGTATTAAGGGCAAAAGGATAGAGCCAAGGAAAAATATAGTATAGGATTTAAGAGTGATTTATAATTTGGTCTCATATAATTCTCCTCTTCTTTCTTCTCTTCTTATTATAAATAGAAACAAACAAGGTGGACACAAGGCTATACACCAATCACTCTTCCATATATCTTCACAATCTCTCAAGAAAACTAACAAGAATCTGCAAAATGAATATATCCACTTCTGAATGCAGTAGTGGATGCGAATCGGGCTGGACTACGTACCTCGATCACTTCTCCAACTCGACAAATCCATACACCAGAAATTATGTCGAGAATTACCAAGACAAAGAAGCAAATGTGTATGGGCTTCAAAAAGACCAAGATGAAGATCTTTCCATGGTCTCAGATGCATCTTCTGGGCCTCCCAATTTGCACGAAAATTACGCCTTCGATCCTCAGTATTATGCCTATGCATCACCAGTTCAAGAAGATCATGTTCATGTTCATACAAAGAAAAGCAAGCAGAAAAGTAAAACAAAAGAGACTAAGGTTAAGAAGCAACACAATTTTTGCCTTGATGATACTGCTAGCTCTCCTATGTTACATTTCTCTAAGGTAATAATTAATTAAGTATATGTTATATGATTCATTTAATTTTTTATTTTTTTTTCATTAATTAGTATACTATGATTTATTTTCAGGACAATGCAGTTACTCATGAATATAATAACTCAACTGCTTCACATTTTGATGAGGTACATGTTTTAATTTCACATAATTGATTATTTTCTCCATTTTAATTTCTTCCACTATATATAGTAACATTATAACACGATTTTTAATATTTTCAGTGTGAATCTATACCAAAGAAGCGCTTAGGATTCTTGAAATCTTCGACAAAAGGCAAATCAGGTACGCGTATTTTAGCTGGATTTTTCGCGTTGGAATGTTTTTTTCCCCCCTTTTTAGTAGAAATTAGTTCTTTTTTTCATTTTTACTAAAACAATGGTTGCAAGGCATAATTTATATGTGTGTTTAATTTCAGGAAGTTTTCTGGGAAGAAAAAGGCAGTGAGGAGAGGCAAGAACAATTTTTTCTCTGTCTAATTTGCTGCAGTTTCATAATTTCTGATCAAGAGAAGACGATTCTTGAAGTAAAAAAAATTGCAGCTGATTTGCAAACATCTGTGTTCTATCTCTTTTATCTGTTTCTTTAATCTTTCTCCCTGTTATTTGTTCCTATGTCCATGCAAAAGGGAACAACCATATTTCATAAATGTAAAAATAAAAAAAATAAAGAAGTAGAAAAAAAAAAAAACTTTGCAAAAGTATCTTTCATCAGTAGTAGCTGTTGAAAACAACATGACTTGCACATATGATCTATCAGTTTTCACAAATGAAAAGGCTTGGAAGGATAATAATCTTTACCAATATTCTTCCTCGCATTAATTGCATAATCCAACTACGTACGTATGTTTGAATCGAAGATTTAATGTGGAATATTTCTTTTTCGTGCAAAATACGTATGGATTTAGAATATATATATATCAGATTACACCAACATTTAGAGCAAAATTGTGGTCACATCAAACAAATAATTAGAGTGTTTAAATCACATGATGTATATAAACACAAATAATAATTGGTGAAGAGAACAATTATAGAAAAAAATCAAGAAAGGCCAGCTTAGCAAAGAACAAATTCAGGTGGAGAAATGTGAATAAAATCTTGATGTAATGTTTTGCAAAACATTCAAATAAATGGACATAAAAAAAATCTTTGAGGAAAACTTGGTGCCAACTTTATTAACTCATATTTCTAATTAATTTCCACCATTGTCCAAAAGAGACATCTCATCACTTAACGACAGCTGTATACACATATATATGCTATGTGTATTAATTAATTTGTGATATCCCTCAAAATTAGTTCAATTAATTGTTTTGTGGTTAAGTTCTTGCCAATTGTCATCCTTAGTGAGTGACATACGGCATGTTTGGATGACTTAATATAACAAAAGGACCAATATTTGAGACCACAAATTTTTGTGTTCGTAGTTATTACTAGTGGTCACAAATACATAAAAGTGACTAACTTATAATCACGAATATTTCCTCGTGTCTGACTATAATTGGCTATTTAATTTGTTGCCATCACAGTTTTTTTGCTATTACATTTTTTGATTGAGGAATCTTATTTTGTTGTAGTGACTTTTTGGTATTCTCGTAGAATAATTTGAATATAAGCATGTAACGTGTCAAGAAATATGATGCAGTAATATAAGTGGGATATTTTCGTTATTATTATTATTATTATTATTATTATTATTATTATTATTATTATTATTATTTAGCTATTTGTGAAGAAAAACCACCTATTTAATTTAGCCACAATTTGAAGTTCATTGGTTTTTATTCAAGTGACATGTCATTTCTTGTCCGCACTTCCTACACTAACCAATTTCGTCTGAAATTGATCCAATAATCAAACGGGGTTTCTCCAGTCCCACCTTAAAGGGCATAAGTGACAAAATAGACTAAAACATAAATCTTTTTTTCACATAAGAAATATGTTGAGAAATGTGGATGTGTTAATTAATTTGTGTTTTGCGACAAGAAATTGGGAGATTATTTCGAGAAAAGCCAATTTTACATAGTTGATTTTGGGGAAAAAGACAAGAGCTCCCAGCTATGTATCCATAGTCCTAACAATCTCTCACTTCATGGTACCTTTAATAATTGAGAAAAAAATCATGGGGTGCGATAAAATTTAAATGAGGAAAAAAAAAAAACCCATATATATATATATATATATATATATATATATAAAATTCATGTAATGATTAATAAAGATATTTGTCAACATATATGAGCTAAAAATCATTTTCAGGTTGTAGAGAAATGCAATAAATTTGCCATTAACCAACATAAAATCGCTGCCAAAATAATTTAGTGGTAATTTTTTTTGGCAAAGTCTTAGGTGAGATCGTCTCATGGATCTCATGTTGTGAGACAGGTTGAATCGGATTGGATATAAGAAATTATGTAATACTTATCTGTATATTAGATAATATTTTGTATTATAAGATGTGTTTTGAGTTGAGTTATATCATACGAAAAATATGTAATACTTTTATTTGCATCAGGTAATACATTTATGTATATCGGATAATATTTTTATTTTTAGTTAAGTCAGATTATAAAAAATTATGCAATATTTTTATATGTATCAGATAGTACTTTTATGTGTATCAAGTAATAATTTTGTATTATAGGATATATGACCCGAATTGGGTCGGATCAGATCTTAAAAAACATGCGGATCCTAGGGCTTCTAGGTGCTCTTCTCCTCATGCAACATGTAATACTTTTGTATATATTATGTAATACTTTTCTATATATCATGTAATATATTTTTGTATTTTGCATATACACTACATAATATAATATAAAATATTACCTGAAATATAGAAAAATATTACTTAATACACACAAAAATATTATTACTTAATTATTATGTCTGACCCGACCCATCTCACGAAATAAGATCCGTTAAATGATCTCACATAATTTTTTTTTTTTTTTTACAGTGCATTTTGTTACCATAAGATATAAGACCGAGTTAATTGATTTTTGTGGTAAAATAAAGATATTATTATAATTATTTTGTTGAATTTCTTATACTAATTGTTAAAGACAAGCCCAATTTAACCTCACCAATTTTGATTTTCAAGGAAATATAATTCATTTAGTAGTAAATAATATTTTTGACTGCTAAAATTTAAAATAATTCATTTAGTAGTAAATAATTTTCTCTTTTTTCATGTAGTGATGTCAAAACTATTTGTGGGGTGAAGATATTCGATAGAAATAACTTGTCTCAATACAACAAGATTCAGTACTATTTCTTAATTTGACCAGTTATTCATTATTATTATTATTAATTTTCATGGATTAATTTAGAAATAATTTTGTTTTAAATTAAGTGCAGTTTCAAACTTTTAGTCCTAAATTATCCTTGTAATTAATATTTATTAACTAAAATTTTGAAATTTGATATGATCCTTTTTATAAAATTAATTTGATTTTCTTTTAAAAAATACAAAAAGAAGAATCACTTTACTAAATTTGTGTTAATTGACAACTTTTTTGTAATTTTTTTTTTTTTTTGGTTTTATTGATTAATTTTGATGCTTTGAAGTCTTGTGGAACATAACTTCAATGAACATTAATAATTTTTTTCTTTTTTATTACATATAAACTTTATTGTAAGAGATTTTTCTTTATTTCTTAGTCCATCCTTGACATCCTGATCCCAGCACTACGTGTTTGTATGTTTACAATCATGATGCCAATAATTAATATGCTAGAGAAATACGAAATAAAAAAAATCCCAATAAAAGATCTAGATTTAAGCTAAAAAAATATGTAATTAATATTTTCTGCTGGGGCGGAAAATATTGATTGACATTATTTTATTTTTCTTATTTTTTGTGATTGCTTTATCCAAAGTCATATGTCTGTCGAAGGTTGATAGAAATATTTAATTTGTCCACATTATGTTAAAATGAACATGTGTTTGGCCATGGGGATTGCTCCAATTATTCTTTTCTCTACTTCTTTGAGCACCAATTATTGAACAAATCCATGCACACACGTGACATACATTTAGGCATATCTAGACTGCTAGATTATAAAATTAAAATTAGTATCTAAATAAATTTCGAGAGGATAAATATCAAGGGTGTGCACACTCTTAGAACACAATAATTGAGGTTTTTGAGCACTATATCATTCGAATCTTATATTACATTAGATATTTTATCTGTATATTAATTAATAATATTATTGAGTACATATGAAACAAAAATAAATATTGAATGGAATAAAAGTCATATGTGATAAAAGCCATGAAAGAAAATTGTTTTAATTTATATCACAATCAAATTATTGCAGTCAACTACTACTAGTACTAGTACTAGTGCACTACTATATAGTTGATATTCTTATTACACGTTTCAAATCGACATTAGTTGCATTATCCATATGAATATTGAGTGATAATTGACGATGAAACTAATTAGATTGTTGATTAGATCTTGAAATACTAATTAGAAACAAAGAGATGATGTTTAATTGTAACATAATTTGTATTATGTAAAACTATTTTATGAATATAATTTCACGAGATGAATCGAAGTTCCAAACTTATTAGAACTCAAACTTATTTCAAAAATTAATATTTTAAACTTATTTCAAAAATTAATATTATCTAATATGTGGATTATGAATTTTGGGTTGGAACCTCAAATTTATTTTCATAAGTTAATGTTTAAGATGAGGATTACAAATTTTGAACTAAACATCTCATCGAAATTAAATTATACGATCTCATCATAATATTACTCCAAATTGTGAGTATCATGATCCACAAGAGTGGATAAGCATGAAAGGCAAGTTGAGCACTTGCAAAACAAAATTTAATAACAGGACCCTACATAGTACAATCCACTTTTTGTTGGGCCAAATTTTAAAGATCCCATACAAGGAATCTTCCAACTATAATCTTAGTTTATAGACGTGGAATTTGACTGGACTATTTATTCATCATGTGTATATTTTGTTCTTAATTTGTTGAATATGATAATTAATTTTAAATGATGATAATTATAGAAAATCTGAGATTTCTGTTTATTAATGATTGACACATTAAGAGGTAATTTTCCTATATATTAGTGATATTAATATATCAGTTTTTTTTTTTTTTTTTTGGCATTTCTAATAATATCAAGTCGGAACAAATAGATGTAGTAAATTGGGTATTATTATGTCAATTCCAGCAGTTATTTTCGAAGTAACAGAAAGAAAAGCAACGACTGGAGTGAATCTGTAACTTCGCTCGGAAAGGCTGCTATATATGAGTAGGTCATTTTTTGCTACATCTATTTGATTTTGCTTAAATCACATGACACCAACAATTGTGAATATTTAATTAAACCACACATTTTATATTTGTGTTAATTAAATATTTTTAAATTAGTATTTAATTTAAATCAGTAGTGTTATCAAGGTAATTAATAATTGTAATTTAGTACTTAATTAATTAATCAACACAATTAATTTTAATACTAATATTAAATATGAAATTAAATTAATATTTGTAATGTAGTATTTAATTAATTAATCACACGCTCCTTTTAATTTAAATAGTAATATTAAATCACTATAACGTAAAAATTTATTTCAATATTTAATATTAGTATTTAAATGAAAACGTATTTATTTTGTTAATATTAATCGTGTATTAAGACATTACATCAAATTCAAAAATTGCTTGACATACAAAAGTCCATCTAAATCGAAATGATTTATTCATACCAAAATTCATCTAAATCGACTACATATAAATGATGAAATACGTGAAATCAATCAAAATCAAATCCAACATGTCTACCACACTAAATCTTATACAATTAATATAGATATATCCAAATCATAATCGTTATAATTAATCATATACAAGTAGGATGCAACCGATGTCCAATTAAATAGAATGCAACCAACCAACTTTGATGACACGACATTCTATAAAATAACATTCAACCAATTAATATTGATGATCTAGCATCCAGTCGATATAGTGATCTAACATGACAGGTCAATAAATAATAAACATTATCAAGTAACCACACAACACCAACCAACTAACCAATATCCATGACATAACATGCAATCAATTGAATTAAAAATAATTACCACACAATACAATAATAGGATACAAGCAATTTACAATTAAATAACATTTAATATTTATTTCAGCTATAAATTAAATATTTTGTAATTTAATATTTACTTTAAACTAGTGATGTGATCAAAATAATTAATATATGTTTCAGTCAAAATTAATATTTTTAATGTAGTATTTAATTAAATTAAGCAATACGATTAATTTAAATACTAATATTAATTATAAAATTAAATTAAAGTGAAACGTTAAAATTTATTTTAATATTTAATGTTAGTATTTTAAATCGAAATGTGTATATTTTCTTAATGTTAATTATGTATTAAGACATCACATCAAATCAAAAAATAGCTTCACATATGAAATTTCATCTAAATTATACAGTGGTGCTATAAATTAAATATTTTGTAATTTAGTATTTACTTTAAACTAGTGGTGTGATCAAGATAATTAATATTTATTTTGGCTAAATTAATATTTGTAATGTAGTATTTAATTAAATTAAGCAACATGATTAATTTAAATACTAATATCAAATATGAAATTAAATTAAACTGAAATGTTATAATTTATTTTAATATTTAATATGAGTATTTAAATCAAAATGTATATTTTTTTTCTTAAAGTTAGTCGTGTATACAAAATTATGGTTGTAATGACATTGGGTGTTTATGTTCATGACAATTTTGCTAATAAGAGAATTACATCTACACAAAATAAAACATATTGAATATGAGTCTCAAATGATTCGTCATCACACGCTCCATAATACAAGAAGATTTAATTGTATTTTTATAATTGTTATTGGCGGATAAATACAATTGTTGGAGAAGGTAAATATAGACTACACTGCCTTGTGAAATTAGACTATTTGGGGGAATTTTTATAATTTACTACAGTAGCTTTTGAAGAAAGGTAAAAAAGGTAAATTGAAAATATAGGGTCAAGATACAATAATTGAAGATCTAATGATTAAGACCACTGATATATTAATACCGCTAGTTTACTTTAGAATGACCCATGTTAAGATATATTTATATGTGCACCTTTAATGAATTTAAATCATTAAGATAATGTTTTCATTTATACTACGTTCACACGGTAAAGTTATAAATTTTTGGTAGAAAAATGAAAAGGGGGTTTTGATAAATCCTTGAAGAAAAAATAAATTATGACGCTAGTTAAGGTAATGTATATGCATAACATTTTTAATATTTTACGGTATTTTATTGTGGATTTTATATTATTCTAATATTGTATTATTTTTTTCACTAAAAATAAATATTTCATATTATTTTTTATTATTATTAAAAAAGAATGAAAATAAAACAAGAATAAAGGAAAGTGAATTAAAAATGAAAAAGAAAAGAAGGATATTGCAAATTGATTCTGCTTTAACTTGGAGATGACAATTGAGAAAAGTTAAGTAACTTGTTAAAGTATTATTAAAAAAAAAAAAACTTCAAATTCATATGCTTTTTGTGCAGTGCTAAATATCCGTAGAGATCTCTAATAAACATCAAATGATTTTGTTTTATTGTGGGGCTTGTTTGTGTTAAAAATGAAAAAGCAAATAAAGTATAAGAGACACCTTTATTCAAATATGGTCCATTAACCGTAGACATATTTTGGGCCCGTTATGTTGGACTAAATTCTATGACAAAACTTTCAGTAGCCCTTTTATAAAAAGTCCAATTAGAAAAAAAACCCAAAATTTATAACCTGATTTTCTGGAGTCCAATCGTACTACTTTTCAATTAAATAAATACATACAAGATAATATCAGAAGATATAATAAGATTCTTTTATAAATCACTAGAAAGGTAATGTTAATGTTTCTGTTTTCTGTTTTCTGTTTTATCACTCTTTTAAGGGAAGCTCAGATCCTTCTTAATAAATTTGAAATTCAGTCAAGTTATAAGTTCCAAATCCACAAAATAATGGGACTCCATTTGAATAGTATTATTTGAAATTTTGGATTTTAAATGAATAAATTTCAAATCCATCTAAGTTAGAGTGAATTTAAAATCCACCAAAATGACTCCAAAATTAGTTTAAAATTGAAAGTGATGGATTTTGAATTCACATCTATTCAAACACTATCGATAAATTTACCACCTTAAATTTCAAATCTCTTCTTAAATCCACTTATTCAATTTATTTTGATCAACTTCAATCAAAATTTTAAAGCGTCTAATGGGTTGTTCTAGGTGACCAAATCAAAACTTAACAAAAACGTAGTTTTTATGTGCCAACACATTTCTCTCATATTATATGTGGATTTGGATAAATGGTACTAAATTTATGAGTGTTGTTCGGATAGATTGAATTTAAAATTCGTTACTTTTATTTTGGACTAATTTTTTTAGTCATTTAGGTGGATTTCAAATCCATTTAAATTTGGTTAGATTTGAAATTTATTCATTTCAAATCAGTTTATCCAAACACAACCTAAAGTATTCACCCAAGCAAGAAAGAAAGAAGAAATAATATCAATCAACAAGCAATCTGAAGAGGCATAGACTTGGATTTATGCCACACCTTTCTATTGAGTTTGCTTTCTTTGCTCAATCTTTGAAATAAGCCCGCAGCACATCAATATCATCATTCGGGTATCTTTTCTTCACATCAATATCATCATTCGGGTATCTTTTCTTCGTGTCAGGGACATTTTCCCTACCTCTTATTCATTTAAATAAGTAGATTTGAGGAGGAATTTGAAATTTATAATAACAAATTCATTTGTAGTGTTCGAATAGATGTGGATTTGAAATCTATCATTTTCATTTTAAATTAGTTTTTGAGTAATTTAAGTGGATTTCATGTTTACTCTAATTTCAATGAATTTAAAATTCATACATTTCAAATCACTTTATCCAAACAAAACCTATATTAATTTATCGATTTTAATTTTGATCAAGCTTTACCTGAACAAGAATTGAATGAAATTTCGAAAAGCTGGAAAATGGATAAACATCCAAAATGCACATGCAATTTAATCCAAGTTGTGAGATTTGGGGCTAATTTATCCTACATTTAAAAAGTGCCCAAATTTAAGATCACGAAGAGGTGTGTTAATGAATAACCAAAATTTATTATTTACAATTTCCAATAGAGAGATACCTATTAGCAAGAAAATTTATCATTATACTTTTTGTATTCCCTTATGAAACAGAATTATCACTATAGTTTGTGATCATGTTTCGTTTTATACATAAAAAAAGAACTAGTTACTTGTAATTTAAAAATTCAATTTTAGTTCGGTAAATAATACAAAATGTTCGATTTCAATATTTTTTTGGAATTTCCAAACTCCAACAGTTGTTCTGAATTTGGTGCGACTCTACTTTCTAGCATGAAAAAAAAATCAAAAATTAAAAATTCTAGTGGAAATTTTCTGAAATCAGACTTTCCTTTTCAATTGACTAAAAATGATTTTTTGAATTATTAAGAACTAGTTTTGCACACGAGATCTGGAGTGGGACGAGTTAATTGCTACAATGGATATACGAATCGGAACAAAATCGAGGTTAACGGCTTGGTTAAGCGGTTCCAAACCATCGATTCCAAGTACTATTTAAACTACTAGTTTTTACTTTTTATTTTATTTTATATTATATGAAATTAATATTATGAATTTATACTCTTTAAGTTTAAATTGTATTGAATTTGTTTAAAATTTGTGTTGTAAGTTTTAAAATTTTTTAAACTTATCATTTGTACTTTGTTATATTTAAATTGTATTTAATAACTTTTAAAAGTTGTAACTTATATGTTGTATTGTTGTAAGTTGTAAATTGTGTATTTAAATTCTAGTTTTTTATTTATACCACATTGTTGATTCAAACAAAATTGTTATTTTATACAATAAAAGTAATTTTATTATTTATATACAAATACAACTTTAAAAAAAGAAATATATATATATATATATATATATATATATATATATATATATATATATATATATATAAAAAGTTAGAACTAATGGTTAACCAAACAACGGTTCATAAATCGGAACCGAAATTATAAATCACACGATTAGGTTTCAATTCCACTTCCCAAAATATTTCAAATTATCGATTTGAGCCAAATTAACACTTCTATATACATTGATGGTTTTGAACTTTGCTCACTCCTTTAACAAATTAGTCTATTAGCTATTTTTTAAAAAAAATAAAAAAAATTGAACGATCATGGCGTGAAACCTTAACATTCTAATTTACCATAAACCACAATTTACCATAAATTATATTGTTGGATAAGTTACGGGTATTTAAAAGCAAAAAAATTTACACAAATTTTTAAAAGATTGTCTCACAAATGTAATTTTATAAAACAAAACTTTCTATCCATAAGTTAAAAATCTTTTTTTTTATAAATTAATATTTATTTTATAGGTCATAATAAATTGTTGACAGACTTGTCTCAAGGAATCAGTTCGCTAAGACGATCTCATAAGAATCACACTTAAAAATATATTATTAGATAAGCATATAGATGTATTTTATATTAAAATTGCTTGAATCGTTGAATCCGCTGCAATCAATGATCACCAAATTTTAGGATATATTTCAGATTGATTTTAAGTATATATGCATGGTATATATATTAAATTGTTGAAATGGATTGTTTTATTCAAGCAATTAATGGATTTTAAATTAAAGCAAATAGAGATTAAATTCATAAAAGTCATTCGAAAACTAAAACAACAGGAACGTCAATAATTTGAAATACATCAAAATTTCTTATTCTGAACTTGAAATCCAGAATTCAAATTGCAATCGATCTAAAAGCAATCTCTTAAATGATGGATACGAGGCCTTTAATTGTCTTTAATTGGTAAGGATATCTTTAATTTGTTATTATAGTATATCTTGATTTGTTGCTTTAATTTATGACAAATTCTCCTATATATGATCCGAATTTGTGAGTTTTATCTTTTTATTTTTTATTTTATGTGTTGAGTTTTATGTTATAAATGTGTAACATTTATATACAAATTATGTGACGTTTATGTATTGTAATTTAAAAAAAAAATATGAATGGGGGTCACGTGAATATCACCTAAAAATATTTATGTAGGAATTTTGTTTTCGATGCATTGGAGCCCATAAAAATTAAAGAATTAAAATATCAGAATTATTACTATGTACTGTGATATTAATTATATAAACTTATAATTAGTTGAAAAGGAAAACCTACAATAAATAATTATATAGTAACGAAATCTCTGAATTTAGAAGACCGTAATTAATATCATGTTGAATATTTGAAATCTGTCTTTAAATTAGGTGAACAAGGTAACATAATTATATTTAGGAAATCAAGAATCAAGTCAACAGTCCCCATAAATCTTGCGTTACATAAATATTACAATATCTTGGGAAAAAATTATTAACTAGGCTATTAAACAATTCAAACTAATTACCATATATACCACATATACGGAAAACAATATTAAGGAAATTCAATGAAATTATACAAATCATTAAAAACTTTATAATCCACTTTTTGCATTACACTGCCTATATAAACCAACATCTCCCCCCTTTTAGATCATCATTCAATCCATCCTAAGACACACACACACAAAAACAACAAATATGACTTGGTTTTTCCTATTGATCTCTCTCTCATCAACACTTTTCATCTCGTCTCAAGCTGATTTGATAAGTGACGTCTGTTCCAAATCAGTCAATCCAAGTTTGTGCGAAAGTTCTTTTAGATCAGATCCACGTTCCTCGGGTCGACCCAGTCTTCAAACCTTAGGTTTGATTGCAGTTGATCAATCGATATCGGCCACTAACAAGGCCATCGAAGTTGCTAAAACGTTCGCTAATGGCCCCGACAAGCAAAAAGCCCTAAATTGCATCGACTACGATAATTCTGCTATTGAAATCTTGAAACAAGTTGGAGGTGTGATAAAATCGGGTGGCGGACATGGCTCGATTAATCTAGCAACTAATGTGAATACTGCCTTTTCAGACATCGCTTTGTGTGATAGTCAATATGGAAGGTTTGAGCCAAATCAGTTGAGACTAGCTAGCACTGCAGCTCAGGCTTTGGTTAATGTCATTGCAGTTGTTGTAAATCTTTTGTAGGAACATTGCCAAAATCATTAATAAAATAAATGTGTCAATTGAGTGTTGTTTATTTCTATTTGGGATGTATCCAATTATCCCATATTTGTTTTTGTGATTTAAGTATATTTGATGTGTGATGGCATTATTGGGATCGAGTTTTATTGATTGAATATTAAAATGATAGATTAGTTATCAAATTCAAGGTCTAAAATATAAAAATATTTTAGCATTTGTATCATTACATCGTGGGAGTAAGTATGACTAGCGATCACACATGGTGAATTTCTAATCACTAGAGTGTCCAACCATTTTTTCAATTTATAACACAACCCAAAAATTTTACATTTTATGAATAAATTTAATGTCTCATTACAAAGTGAAAACTGTGTATACTTGTTTCACTACATTAATATTAAATCTATAACGATCAAATTGATCCACATCAATTAGGGAAATACTGTGATATTAATGAAAGTTAACATATGTTTCATCAAATATACTCTCTTTAAAATATTGGACGGATGATTCATCTCTCTTCATTAAAAATCTGCATCTTTTCCAATAAATCAAAATTTCTTTTATCACAAAATTCTATGTGCATCAATTGTATGGATCTAGATCCATACAACTGGATCGATCCAACTCGAATCCACAATTTTGGGTTTTTTTTTTATTCATATACTATTCTTATATTATATTAATATAATATTTATGTTAAATTAATATGATTTTTATATACAAATATAATAATATTTATGTAATTCTACAATTCCCAAAAAACTAGTTTTTAGGACATTTTTGAATCAACATACTTTTATGTGATAATACTCATACCTTACTTATACCTTTATAATTATTATGTATATTTTTATATCAAAATAATCATACAATCGGTACACATATCAACAAGTTAATTTTATTTTTTAATTATTTTTAACTTGAAATGATGTCATTTTCTCCCTCTTCAAATTCGAGGAGGTTAATTAAATTTATTTCAGGTCACACTTGCCTTTTCAATAATATATATATATATATATATATATATATATATATATATATATATATATCCACTCTCCCTTTTTTTTGGTTTTTAATAATATTAATAGAAAAGTAGGTCTCACCTGATATCATCCTATGTAAGATCTTATTTTATGTAAAACAAAGTTTATATAAATTAATAAATATGGGATAATCTATATAAAATGGTTAAATTGGTCTCACATAAAATTATATAAAACTTTATCACACATAAAACCTTATATGAGACAATTTCATATAAGTTTTTGTGTTAATAAAATATATTTTATTAATATATGTATAATGAACAAGAGAATTTTTTTGTTTTCTGGAACTTTAGAGATGTTAACTCTTCCAACATTATAAGTATATATAATGATGGTAAACACTCATTTTGAGTCTTGTTGTTTGAAAATAAGCACGTTAAATAAATAAATAAATAATCAATGTTAGTTGTATAATTTTAAAAATCGTCTCATTTCAAAAGATAAGAAAAAAAAAATACTGAAATTTATAAAATTTGTCGAAAATTGAAAATTGAACTTTACAAAATTTATATGCTATCAACATTGAAAATACAGTATCACGAGCCTTATAGCTTAATTGATATTTCACCTTTATAAAAGTGTAAATTGTGATGACTAGACTAGAGTTTGAACCTTAATCATACAAATTTTCAAGTTTTTATTGTCTCAACTCATTAAAGAAAAAAATAAATTAAAACTGTAATTTTTTAGTTAGTGAAGACAATATATATATGTAAAACAGAGACAATATATGCTAAATTTTATTAGTTGGCAGATAAAATGAAAATTGAATCTAAAGAAATCTATACACTAGATTACTAGTTATCGTCATAAACATTGAATTTCTTAGTTATATTATAGAAATTTAGGTTAAAGTCTTTTGAGTTATCATACAACAATGTAGAATAGTCTCTTACGAGAATCTCATATTTTGTGGTGTTGAACAAATTAACTTTCATATTTTCTTAAAGATGATTTTTTTAGTATACGCTGCATGTTCGTTTTTGTGCATTAAATATAATTTCGTTCTTTTACAAGTTCTTAATTTTTTTTTCAAACTCTTGTCATAAGCAAATAAGATTTATAAGATGAAAGTATATATATATATATATATATATATATATATATATATATATATATATATATATATATATATATATATATATATCTTGTTGTTTTGGGTTTTTGGAAAATTATGAATATTAATTTTTTCTTTCAGTAATCCACCAATATCATAGATTAGTGTAATCCATTAACGTAAAACTAACAAAATTGTTACTTTTTCTATTTGTTGTGTTTTTTTATTAGTATAATGTGAGATAACAATTATTTTACATAAACAAGAAATTTCAATTCATAAACTAAAATTAACGTTATAGTAATAAAAAAACGCAATATTCATATTATTAATGTAATTTTTATAACCATTGTTTATTGATTATTGTGACAAAAATAAAGGATTATATAATGTTGTAGAGACTATCAAAATTTGCATTCCCTAAATATATATATGTATATATATAATGTATTTAATTTGGTAAAACTTGAATTTCATAAACCTTATAATTAATGTATTTTCTTAAAGTCAAAAATATATAAAAATCTTTTTAGAATATTGTAGATGATATTAAATAGAGTTGATTCGAATCAAATTGATATATACATCACTGCTCATACATTATATACCATTTCAAAGGCCAACGTGATAATTTTTAATGTACGTATATCGAGATCTCTTTTAATGTTATTACGAGATTTAAGTACAGTTATGAAAAGGAGCATTGAGTTGACTTGAAATCATAAGTTACCTATATTTAATATCACATATACTATAATAACATAATCAATTTCAATATATTATAAGTAAAATGTAATCATTTATCATTTTCTATTTTAATATGGAATGTACATTAAATTAAATCCGATCCCAAAATACAAAACAAAAAAATATAATTTGGAATGGAGAAATCAGTTGCCTACTATTTATAACTTGCTTATTTTGTGTACAATGTACAGTATAATTAAGGACATTTGTTTTTGGATTAGATTAGAAAATAATAGTCTTAATTGCAAAAAAAAATCGAAAACTTTACAATTTTTTTCTATTTTAGTCATTAATTTTAAAATTTCCAATTTTGATCATGATTTGATCAATTGATTTTAATTTTAGTCAACTTATGATTTTGATGAAAAAAAAAATTGATTGTGGGTTGATGTAAATGCCCAGTAGATAAATCATACATCACTTAAAGTTAATTATACTTAATTAACTATGAATTAACTCACATTAATCTAAACAAGTCAAAAAAAATACAAAAAAAAAACATAAAAAATAAGAATTGATGAAAACAACGCAATACAAAAAAAAAATCGTGTATCAACGATGGACAACAAACAAAAGTAAATGAGGTGTATATTAAGTAGAAACAAGATTAGAGAACAAATAGATGGATAAATGATTATTTATTGTATCTTGTTATTTTCATCTTTTTTTTTTTATTTAATTTAAAGTGGGTTAACTCATGGTCAATCTATCTTGATTAATTTTAAGTGATATTGTAACGTCCAGAACAAAAATGAAGCATAATTGATTAATTAAATAAGTAAATTCTTAATTAAAATATCTTATGTGTATTAAATTTTAATTGTTTAATTTAATTACGTGTGTTTCAAATACGTGTTTAACGTCCAGTTTTAAAAGGATAAAATTTATAGACATGAAAGATAGAATGTTTTTATATGATTAGATGCGTAACAGAAAAACGAGAAGATAGAAACGAACTAGAGGTCAATCGGACACCCGTAGCTCAAACGGTGAAGAAAATGGCAAAATACGAAGTTTCGGAAAAACGAGAAACGAAATCTTATCATGAACAGTAACCTACTCATGAATAGTAACTTTTCCAAATTCTATAAATAGGTCCTCATTCGATTTCATTTTCACCGTTTCTTCGAACGAGTCGAAAAGCGCCGAACACACGTAAGTCTCTCTCTCCTCTCTCTTTCCTTTTAATTTTATATTCCGTCGTCGCCGCCGCCGCCACCGCCGCGCCGTCGCCGGAGTTGGCCGGAAAAATTCAAACTTGTCCGTTTCAGCTGATTTTCGTACACAACGAAGCCCTCGACGAGATGAATCTAGGGCAACTTTCAGAATTCAATTCCGATTCTCTGTTTGTCGGAAAATGGCGAAAACCCGCCGCTGCCGTCGCCGGAAAATGTCAAACCCGTCCGTTTCGGTTGATTTTCGTATACAACGTAGCCCTCGATGATACGAGTCTAGGACAACTTTCGGAATTCAATTCCGATTCTCCGTTCGCCGGAAAACGGTGAAAAACCATCTCCAAACCCTAAACCCTTGATTTTGGCCACCTTTTCTCTCTCTCGCTCTTTTTCTCGCCGTTGCAGGCACCGGAGGGGCTGCCGGAATTGTGGGCTAGCCACTGGAGGGGTGGCGCCGCCATAGGTGGCGGCGCCGGTGCCGGAAAATGGCCTAGAAAGGGGGGTTGTTGCAAGGCATTGTGAAATGTGTGTGATGAAGGGTTTTTGAGGCTGTTTTTCAGATACTATTTATGTCGGAATCCGGTGAAGGATGGCCGGTTCTGGTAGCCGGCGGTACGAGCTAGCCGGAGGACTAAGGGTCGATGGCATAGGACGGCTCTGCCGCAGCCGGTGGTTGCGGGAAGTAGGCTGCTTAGCAGGCCGACGACGGGAGGTCTGGGCACCGTTGCCTAGAAAACTAGGCAGCCGACGGGAGACGCCGTCAGGAAATTTTCCCGTCGACGGGAACACGCGCGACGTCGTATTTTCGATTCGTTTTCGATTCGAATCTCATTTTCTTTTCATCGTACTTTATCATCGAGATGTTGCCAAAAAAATATCATTGACCGGGGGTCGTGGGTCCCGGTCAAAGTCAACCCTTTGACCAAATTACCAAAATACCCCTAAATCTTAAAACGCTCCGTTCGAGCTCGTTTCAACTCCGATCGAACTCATTCTTGTTTTGTTGTGATCCAAAATTCATTCTCTTTCATCTCAGCCTCATAAACTGATATTTTCCTTTTATTTCTTCAACCTCAATCGTTAGGCCTTCCGTTCCGATCCGTCTCATCTCGATCGATAGTATCCGATCCAATGTTGGTTTAATCTTTAATTATAGATTATTATGATCTAAGAAAATATCATAATTTATGTAGGCTACCTGTTGGAGTGAAGCATTGGGATACGTGATCTTTAAGAGGTGCTGCTCACGTGGTAACCACCGAATAAGGTGAGGGTAAATTCTTTAAATTAAGATATCATAAAGTTTATGCAATCTTTTAAGATTATTATTAAATGAGTTGGGTATACGTGCTGAATGCATGAGATGTTATGTGTGATAATGTTATGATACGATGAATGTGAATATTATATTTAAATGACGTTGGTCGATATACATGCTATGTGAAGTAAGTGCTCTAAGCTAAGATTATTATTAAATGTGAATGTGATTGATGAATGATTTAAGTTAAGTGATAGATGGTGATTGTTAATTGATTGATTTGTTTGAAGAAAATCTTGATGACTGAGGAATGATTGGGATGAATACATGGATTATTGATTGAGATTGATGATAAATTGAGATGACTGTTTGCTTTATTGGATGATTTAAATAATGTGATTGTTTGTAATTGTTGATTGATTGGATTGTTTAATTGAGATATATGTGATTGATGAAAATGATCGGGTTTGAGCCCCGATATTGAATGGGTTTGAGCTCTTATAATGAAAAGGGTTTGAGCCCCTATAATGAACGTGTTTGATTCCTGATGGTAAATGATGGGGATTGATTCCCACGGTAAAGGTTAATGGTAAAGGTTAGCGGTAAGGTTAACAGTAAAGGTTAATGGTAAAAGTTAGCGGTAAAGGTTAACGGTAAAAGGGTAATGATAAAGGTTAATGGTAAAGGTTAGCGGTAAAGGTTAATGGTAAAGGTTAATGGAAAAGGTTAGCGGTAAAGGTTTAAGAATGTTTTCATGGCGGCTAAGAACCGTAAAATGCTTTCATGGCGGCTAAGCACCGTAAATTATGTGAAAAGTGTTGTTTGAATGTGAATGATGGATTATATGTTTTCAAGGCGGTTAAAACCCGTATATGTTTGCAAGACGGCTAAAAACCGTAAATGTGATAATGAAAGTGATATGTTTGAATGTGAAGGATGATTGATTTGAGATGGATGCTTACATTATAAAATGATTTAAGTCACGTGATTGAAATGATCTATTTTCTATGGTTTATTATTAAAAGACAAACGTTTTACGAAAATCTGTTTTATGTGATAAAATGGTGTTTTGGCATGTGTGTAAAAATCTTTTATAAAATTATTTTATGTCATCCCGAGTTCCCCACCCCACTGAGTGTACGTTTGTCACTCACCCATCTTTTTAAAATGTTTTCAGTTTAAGAAGTTTAGGGCGTGATGCGTGAGCGGTGGATGCTGGTAGTCGATGATCAAAGGTTACAGGAGCTTTTTATTTGTAAATGTGATATTTTATTAATTATGGAAATGTATATTTTATAATAAATCTTGAATTTTAAAGTTTATTTATTTTATTTTTATTGAAAATTTTTAAAGAGTAATGTTTTTATAAGTGAGTAACGTCTCGGTTAAAATTTATTTACCAAAAAGAATCGGGACGTTACAGATATATTATTTAGACATTATCTACATGACATTCATATCACCATATAATAATTTAATTTTGATCAAAATTATAAACTGACTATAAATTGAAATTAATTAGTCTGGTTAAAATTCATAATTTTAAAACATTTAACTAAAATAGAAATATTATGTAAAATTTTGATTTTTTTTTTTTTTTTTTTTGCAATTAAACCAAAATAACAATCATGATTGAATGGGAAATTGGAAACAACAATGCTCGATATTTTCAGCATTATAGTTATTGTCATGTTGAATATGCTAATAGTGTACCCATATGTTGCACGAATTAAAAACTTTTGATAAACAAAATTAGTGGACATTATCTCAATATGAAATATATAATATTTTTATATCTATATTAATAAAAATTTAGATATTTTAAACTTTAAATTATATCATTCTAGATAATTATATTTGATGAAAATAAAATTTTAGTTACAAACAATTAAATACAAATATTGAAAAATTGGATTTAATTAAATATTAATCTACATGGACATGGACTATGACAAAGGGTCCAAACCATTATATCAAAAGTTTGATAGCAATTTTTTTCTCAATTAATATTAATTTTAAATTAAAAAACATTTTATTAAAATCAAAATTTTAATTTTAATTATAGCCATTTTATTAGATATCAAGTTTATTTTTTACTTAGAACACTTTTTTTAATTATGAATTTTAGTTTACTATTATAGAAAAAAATTACACAAAAAAAAAAAAAAAATCCTAAACGCACAAAAACCTAAACATTTCAAATTTGATATTTTATTTTTCCTTTTAACAATGCAAATAAAAAAAATCATAAACATTGACATGTCTTGTATTAAAAACGAATTTTAAATGAAGAATTCATTTAAGTTGAGATTATGTTTTGTTTAAAAAATAATTATCACACTCACACCTTCATTACAAATACAATTAATAATAACAATGAACAAAATTACAAGTAAAAATGATAATTTGATATATCATTCATTAAAAACAAAATTAACTAAAGAAGTTATTTAATTAGAAATTTTAATTTGTTTATAAAAAAATCATCACAATATAAAAGTACAAATATTAAATGAAAATGACAGTAATCAAACTTATGTATAAATGATAAATGGGAAAATTGTTTTTTTTGGTCTTATAATTGATGCCTTATCTAAAAAATATTCATGAAATTTGACATGTTCAATTTTGGTTCAATATATATGTAATAAAATGTTTAATTTAAAGATTTCGGCCATCGTCAACCACTAAAATTATGGGATTTTGGCACTTAACCAATTTAAGTGAGGATTTCTAGTCAAATAACTGAAGTGACAATAAATTTTAAATTTGATCAGATTAAATAAAGTCAATGAATTTTAACCCACGGTGACAATATGATAACTCAAAATGAGAAGATATCACTAATAATTTATGAAATGTAGTCGCGTTATCTATAATTCTATATAATTTTTCATAAATTTATATATGAATTTTGATTGTTGTAAATTAACTCATCTTATAAACTTAAAATTCCTCATGAGATGGTCATACTTAGTATAACAAATATATTTAAATATAAAATATTTTCATATTTAAAATATTTTACCGGCCGCTAATATGGATACCATGATGATTCTTAATTTTAATGTGCTAAATTACTTAAACTCTATGATAGGTTATATGATAATATATTTTGAGTATACTTGTTATATATGGTAAATTATTCATAATTTTCAGAACAGGAAAATTGGAATAATATACCGATAATATGGTAAATGACTCACTATTTCTTGAAGGTAGACTAAATTTCTAAGTATCAAATTAATTATAAATTATTTTGCAGAAGATAAAAGAAAATATTTAGTTTTGACGTAATTATCATTTCTATTTTTAGTATTATTAGGTTTGAACCCGTACGTTGCACGGGCTTCATAACTCGTGCAATTTACATCTATTGTTTATATATGTTTTATATATTTGTTATTCTATATATATATATATATATATATTGTAGTTTTTTATTTAATCAACTTATTATTTTGGTAGATTTCTGTATTTTTGGTAAAAATGATCAAATAGTTTATCATAGATAAAGTTTATTTAATTTAATTATCGTGGTAGTTTTTCATAAATGACTTACAAAAGTAATGAGTAATTTTTTTTATGTTTTGCTTCCGTCGTACCTTTTGTGATGAGTATGTTTTAGTTTTTTTCCTATTAGGTATCAGTTTCTCTTCCCTTTTTACATCATGGTTAAAGTTTGCACACTTCCATAAGATTTTTTTTTCTCATTAGTAAATTAATCTGTATATTGTGGAGAAAGTAATTATTGTTTATGGTGATATTGTTGTTATTACTTAATATGGGTAAATTTGATGATGTTATCTCACAATATTGAAGATGTCAAATCATATATTCAATATTGATCAATGAATTTATTTGGTACAATTACAAATACACATTACATTTTAGAAGAGAAGATATTTTTTTTTTCATCCATGGTCCATCCATGAGTGTCATATTTTAGTCTGTCTACCCTCACCTTTCATTTATCTGTGCAAGATACAATTGAGCAACAATACGACTCAAACATGTAAACCTTATAATTTTAAAATTACCATTTAAATCCCTATAAATTGTCCATATATTGATCTTTTAATATAATTAAATTTGAACTTTAAATCCAAAAAGACTAGAAGAACATCATAATATTTATATAAATATAAAAATGTTGAAAATCAAAGATGTGTTGATTAATTTCATCTTCCAATTCACAATATTCATACCGAAGTATGATCACATAATACTAAGTTATATAATTGTAAAAAATTATATTTTGATATGTTTAGCTATAGATACTCTTAATATTCAATGAAGACACATACGCATGGCTTTGAAAATATTTATTGTATAATAAATAATTTTCCAATACCTTCAAATGATAAATTAATTATGTGTTTTTAATTTAATTGGTTTTGCTATTTTTAATTTACTCCTATTGTTTTATCTTCATATAATTTTCTTCTTACTTTGAAAAGATTAAATTTGAATGAAAATTAAAATAATGTGATTACAAATCTAAAAACATTGTGCATTGTGAAATCCAAATTTAAAAAAATTGGGAGTAAAATTAAACTTAATGAATTATTTAATGTATCCAAATAAATCTAAAATTTCGGTTTAGATTTATTAATAAGTTATAAGTTATAATTAGGTATGTGATACCATAATCTGTGAGTTGATATGTAGAGTTTAAACCGCATTTAAATTTTATTAATTCATTTTAAGATATACGTAAAAAAATTATTTCAAAAATATTTATTTTTATTAGATAACTTCTTAAAAGTTTGTTTTTTATTTTACTGTAGTTAAATAAATATCATATTTTACTTTGGGTGATGAATTATTTTTCAAAATTTCATAATTGTAATATATATCTATGGATTTCTTTTTTCATTTATTATTGATGTATATGTCTATGGATTTTTAATTTCCAAATAATTCCATACATTTTTTTATGCTTGACTTTTGCTTAACATAAGTTTATCTTTTTAAATTTTTAATTATTTATAAAAAATGAAAAATATGAAGTGAATTAATTGAAATGAAGAAATATAACAAAATTTGAATTAAGTGGATTAACTTGAGCAAAACATGTATCTTTTAATGGTTATTACTTTATATGATAATTGACACACTTTTATATATATAGATTATTATTTAAATTATTATTTAAAAAATTTGGGAAAGTTGAGGTGGCATCTTTGGAGAGTGCCAATTGTCAACATTTAAGAGAGCCAAACTCAATTTTTATATATATAAATTTGTTTTTATGTATTAGTGACGTAATTATGTGTATCAGTTACGGAATGCATTAGGAAACGTGTAGGATGTGTTTAGTTTTTTTGGTGGAAAAGATTAAATTGTCTTAATAAACGGCCATTACAATAAAATATATTGCAATCATAAATATTTCGGACAAGGAATCAATGTCAGGAAAAAAAAAAAAACTGATACATATTATATATATATATATATATATTTTTTTTTTTTTCTTATTATGTCAAGGCAACAGTCATTTAGTTTGAGATTAAAAAAAAAAAAATTTTTTTACTCATTACTTGCATGATTGGCCATACATAGAGAAAAATGTACAACCTAAAATGTGAAGCGCCTGTCATAAATCAAGTTTCAATTTTCTGATATAAAATTTTTGTTCCAAAAAAATATAAAACCCTCATATAAAATAATCTTATCAATTTAATTTCATAATACGGATCTTATCACCCATAAAACTAACTCTCTCACAAATATGTGCCGATTATGAATTGTGAATTGATCTGATTTTATAAAATTAGATTTTTGAGATGATTTCAAAAAGTTATTGTCAATGAAAATAGAGACTAGATTGAAGAAATCGTCAAATAAAACATAACTTCAACAAACCAAAAACCAAACATAACTGCCAAACAAGAACTCCATAAAATCGCAGTTTTTTTGGCCAATGATATGTACATAACTTTTCCATGCAAACAATCTCTATAATCATAACACCTTCCATATTTATTTATATAACTACCAATGATCATCAATCCCAGAAAAAATAAAATTAAGAAAAGAAATAACTTGAGAAAAAATCCAATGGCATCTCTCTGTCTATTTGCCTCCATTGCCTTGGCATTATTGTTATGCAGTAGCCAAGCTGATTTGATAGCAGATGTTTGTTCCAAAGCAGTCAATCCTTCCCTATGCACCCGAACCCTAAAATCGGATCCATGTTCTCGTGGGGCCGATCTTCGAGAGTTGGGTGAGATCATAATCAAGAAAGCCAAAGCTGCCATTACTAATGCCATATATGTAGCTAAGTCAGTCAAAGGCGACAATAATGCACAAATAGTCGATGTATGTATTGAAACATGCAACGACGCTATTGATGACCTAAACCAATGCTCCCAGTTGTTGCAGAACAGTGGGGGCATTGGTGATCTGCAGACCAAAGGGTCTGCAGCTTTGACTGAAGTCGCAACGTGTGATGATGAGTTTGGCAAGAGCGAGCCGACAAAGGTCAAGAAAGAAAGCAAAAGAGCACAGGATCTCATTGATGTTCTTTTGGTTATTGCAAATAGCTTGTGAGAGAAACAAGATGCATAGAAAATGGATGTTGTACTTTGGGGAAATTAAGGATTATCATTTTACTTAGAACTAAGTTAGAACAAGATGTATGCTTTTGAAGTTGGATTTTGAGAGATCTCAATGCGTATATTTTATTGCCTTGAACTTGTATTGTTGAATAATGCAAATTACGTTTTATTATTCATCTTCCTTTCATCTATTTATAAGGTTTAAGAAAAGTACTAGTAGAAGTCAATGATTAATTCAAATTTAGCATTAATGATTAATTTTTTTAAGATAGAAGATAATATTCATATTAATGACACAAAATTTTCAAGATTTGATTTTTGCTTTCTTAGCCACTTGAACAAATAAAGATAATAGGAGTCGGAGGGATTGAAAGAGATCAGCCACCAACTCTTCTAATGACTAATTCAATGTAAATTTGGTATGAACAAAGTGTTTGACCATATATGATATTTACAAATATTTATTAAACAATTCATAGAAGAGGAAAATCAAATAGGATGTGTTTAGAATTAGAATAATGGATTTGAGTTATATAAATTGATGTTCTTGAAAATTTGATCATTTTATGATATTGGATTTGAAATCAGTTGTGAATTCCATAATTTGAGGGATTGCAAGCTAGAATCGACAATATCTAGTAATAGAGGAAATTAAGTCAATAAACATTATTACTATTATTATTCATTATTATCATAAAATATGAAAATTAAGAGATTATAGCTGATCTCCTTTAAAGTAAACATTAATAATAACATCAAAAGACGTGATAACCATTATATATATATATATATATATATATATTATATATCATAACGTCTTTTCCCCACCTTTTTTCCAACACAATCGCATGTTCGATGTTTATCTTTGGAGAAAACTATTTTCAGTCTGTATTTTAACATTTTCTTTTTTCCAAACTGTAATTTGTGTTGCTTTTTTTTTTTTTCTTTTTCCTTTTAATTTGGATTAAGGTTCATTTACTTTTAATTGAGTTGTTAGATTTTTATTTGTTTTTTGTGTTTGACCCTACATTTTGACTGATATTAGACCTAAATGTTTAGAAAATAAAATGACAATAACTCAAATTTTGTGAATGAAAGTACATTATGTAATTCAAACAAATGTGAAGGTATATAAATACAATGTTTATGAATGAAAGTATAAATACCTAATTAAAAATTATAATGGGAATCTACTGAATTAAGATTTTAGAGAGATTGTATATGAATAAATCTCATATCAAAACATTTTCTGAGAGACATTGTATATTAATGGCAGAGAATAAAAGAAATTGATTATTTAATGAAAAATGGATTTAGAATGAGATGAGTTTGAAAAAAATAAATCGTGTGATATAGAATAAGAAAGAAATTGATATGAATAAGAAAAAAAAATTATTTAAAAATGGGATAAAATACGAAAGAATGTTATAGAATAAAAAAGAAATCGGCATGAATAAGAAAAAAAAATTATTTAAAAATGAGATAAAATAAGAAAGAATGATATAGAATAAGAAAAAAATTGACATAAATAAGAATAATGATTATTTAAAAATGGGATAAAATAAGAAAGAATGGTATAGAATAAAAAAGAAATTGAGATGAATGAGAAAAAAGATTTATTTAAAAATAAAATAAAATAAGAAAGAATAATAGCGTAAATTAAATTTCGTACCAAAAGAAATCACATAGTAAGAAGAGAATATCACGCACATATAAAAAAAAAAACTTAAGATATACTTATATTGCAACATCAACCGAAAAAATAGTTTTCATTTAAAATCACTGATCAAATATTATAATTTTATATGAGACTTAATGAGAATTTGTATGGTTAATAACTTAATATCATTAGTATAACACATTCATAATTTATAGTGAAAATGTCTCTCTTTATCCTTTCTCATAATTAAGTCAACTTACTTTTATATCTCATCTTTATATATACTATATTTTTTATCCAATTTAGGTGATAAAATGTCCAATTGTCTTCAAGATAAGTTAACAATATATTTTATGTCTATGTATTTAAAATTTAAATCTAAATATACTATATTATATTTTATATTCAATTTTTCTATAAATGTCTTTGATAGACATAAATATCTAACAATTACTCTTCAAACACAACATGTAAAAAAAATTTAAAAATCTGCTTATTTAGGAAAAATATTTCAAAATTTTGTTTACCCAGTGAAAATATATTTATTTAGGAAAAAAGATTTTAAAGATGTGAACATCACGCTACAACCAAAACTTGATAAAATATAATGCACCTGGATTATTTTATTAACTTGAGCTCCAAAAAGAAGGAATACATTAATGAAATAATTGTAAAGAAAATTTGCTTTAGTATCAATCCAATAAATTTCCGATTTCAATTCAATTTTGGCTGTAATTTTTAAAATCGATGACGATTCCGACATGCACATTTGAATTTTTGCAATAATGTCAACGATTTTAAAATTTTCAACCAAAATTAAACTAAAATTAGAAAAGATTAAAACATAAGTGATCAAAATTTGAAATAAATATTTAATTATAAAAAAATGAAAAGTGTTTTACATATATAGGGATGACAATAAGTCGAGTACCCTAACGTTTAGACAATCTCAAACCCTAACCCTATTAATTTTATATTTCTCAAATTCGTCTAATTCCAATATTTCTATCCATACCCAGTGGGTACCCGAACCCGCCCAATACTCATTACCAAACATAAATATCTATTTTTTGAATCTAAATGAATATTTTGAATAAGTATTTTGTATTTTATTTTTTTAATTTGTATATTTAATATAATTATATACATTTTTATTTATATATTGTTAGTTAGTTTAAAAGTAAATATATTTTTTTAAATGAAAGGTGCAGAGTTAGATTCCTACATAACACATACTATACATATATATTTTAATGGGCGGATGCAACTTAATGAGGTTTTTTTCATTGAATTTCTCTACAAAGGTTTCTAACAAGGTATGAACATCAAATCATTATATGCAAGAATTGTTGCAAATATAAAAAAAAAAGGTTTGACATATACGTGTGAGACAGTGAAAGTGACTATTCTTTTGTAAACCCTTTGAATTTACCTTCGAAATGAATGAAATATAGATTAAGTCTTCCCCCCCCCCCCATTTTGTCAGTCTTTTATGTTATATACATCTATTTACAATTACCACATAATCTATACAACAATACACACACGTGAGTTAAATGTAACAATACCATAACAAATCTCATCTTTATATCATTAATAACTAACAAACGAAACAAACAAACAAATAAATAAATGAAGAGCCACAAAACGCCAAGTGCTAAAAAAGAAGTCATTTCTTTTCCCCATTACATTCACCATAACACCACAAATTCATACCTTTTTAGTTTTTACAGATCATTAAACCTACATAAGTATTCTCAATTTAAAAAAAAAAGAAAAAAAAAAGAATAATCCACATTCAAAAGCCCGACAATCTTCTTGCAGACACAGCATGGCTTTTGCTTCTAGGATAATTAACTTCATTTTTAGCACTAACAAGCTTACAATTATCTTCGCTAAAATAGCAACAAGGACTGTCTTCATCAATCCTCCCCATGGCCACACTGCTGCTCCTCGGCGGCATGGCCCGTGGGCCCGAACTCACCTTCGTCTGCTGCTGCTTCTTAATGTACAAGTCGAGGTCAGCCCGATTCCCGAAGCTCCGGGCCGAAGAGGCCCGAACAAGTTCCTGGAAGTCCTCGGCGTTGTATGACCTGGTACTGAAGCTTCTGGGCAGGCCCGAATTAGGCTGCGAGCTTCCAGGGATCGCCATGGTGCCGTAGTTCATCCTGTCAGCGTACTCTGTCATGCTCTTCACGTAGAAATCCCGGGCCTTGGAGAGGGCCCGAACCGGGACTGAGATGATTCTCAGAAGCCTGTTCTCTTGGCTTGCTTTTGATGACTTCATGCTCAGTAGAGTTTTTTCTCTCTTCTGTTTTGTTATCCAACTGTTTAAGAGATTGAATTGTTTGGTTTGAGTGATTGAAGATGAAAGGAGTGGATTGTGATTATGTGAATTTGGAGCAGGGTTTAGAAGAATATGGATCTGATTTTTTTTTTCTTGAGGAGATGTAGATAGATGCATTTGATCAACTAATGCTGGCTTTAAATACTAATTGTATCAACATATGAAGGGGGTGGGTGATTGGGGGGTGTGACAATTTCTTAGAAAGAGAAGTTATATATAGAATAATATCAGGTTGGAGCTAGGTAAGTATATATACCCAATTATTATTAAAAAACAATTTATCAAACTATTTCACGAATATAATTTTATGATATATCATCACAATTCAAATTTATTTTCATAAATGAACTCTACTTTATGTATTATGGTTTGTTGGTTGATCTCCATTCTTTATAGATCAATGAGATGGTCTCACATCAATAATCATATTTCAATTGATAGAGATTAAATATTTTAAGTTTTTAGATCTGTTATACCCATCAAAACTCAACAAAACATTATAAATAAAATTTACAATTTAGCTAAGGTTGACATTTTTTTTTTTCATTCTAAAGTTATTTTTCATATTATTTATTGATTTGGGGATTTTAAATCATTGACCCTCTGCTACTTTGGAGGAAATTTTGAGCAAGTTGTATTATTAAATTGACACACACATCACATGCTATAAATAAGCACCAAAATTATTTAAAAAAGTCAGAAAGACGTGACAAGTGATCCCTATCATCATAAATAAAAAGGATAAAATTAGGAGAAAATGATTAATGAATAAAGAAAATGAGTATGAACAAATTGAAGAGAGTAGAGGAGGCGCGTGGACTTTCCTCTGCCCACCAGATAAGAGCTAGACTTTAGAGTCTGCTACTGCATAAGGTTTGCCAAATTTGACATTATAACAAATTAATATTAATGTTGCTTGACTTAAATTGTAGACTTGGATAGCTTTCATTTACACCTGATTAATAAAAAATTAAATTCTCTAAGAGTAATTTAATATTTAATGTAAATTATACATTATATTATGTTATATTTTACTGCATTGTTTATGCTGTATGTATAAAAGAATGGATTTTTGGGAAAATTACTTATTCTAAATTACAGATCTAATAAATGAAGTTGATTTGAAATGTTACCAAACACGTAGTTGAAGTATATTAATTTACATTTAACCGACTTACTTACAACCTAATTCTATTGTGGTATTTAATTCCGTGTCCTTAAACTATGTACTATAATAAACCTTTTAAGTGATTAATAATTTAAAAAAAAACAAATACAAAGAACAACTACCACTACTACATCAAAAACAAACTTTTAAAGCGATTATTTAATACATTGATCACGTTGTTACCTAATTGAATATTTCATATTTATGGTCTTGTTGGGCCAGCCAAAAAAGAATAACAAGTAACAGAAATGAAATAAAAAGTTTGATCCCTTATTTTCTTTTGTGGTAGGATATTAATTGACAGTGATACCAAAGATCTAACTTTAAAATCAAATTGAATGCAGTGATATTAGTGCTTATTTTAAAATCAAATTATTCAAATGCATTTGATAACAATTTAGATGAGTCGTGGGATTGTTATTTCTAAATTAGTTAAATGTAAATTTGAAATTAGAATATAAAATAAAATAAAGAAGCAGAAATGAAATTAAGAATGACCAAGTACAAATATAAAAACCATGCATTTGGGTGTGATTGATAGAGTTCAGCTACTCTAATTTTTTTTTTAATGATATTTTAGAGACTTATTTTGATCTTGTATATTTTTTTTTTATAGAAGTGATGCTTGTCACGAAAAAATTTGATGATGGCATTACTTTAACATAATACTTATAAAATTGTGTACATGAACATTTGATGATGACACCACTCATATATATCGATGAAATTATTAAATATTATTAAATAAAAAAATACAGACTAATAAACGTTATTGATAATCAAGGCTACTCAAAATTATTATATTTATTAGAAAAATACAACTAAAACGATTTTTATTTGTTTCTCATTAATGATAGTGTACTATATATATGTATATATAGCTATAAGTATATTATTATAAAATAAATAAAATTAAGGAATTAAATTTATGTATCAAAAGGCCAAGCCATAAGGATCAATCGGAGAGAATCTCCTCCCCTACTCACTTCGCACTGGCTAACGGTATAAACAAAATCCCATTAAAGATGTCTTAGAAACAAAATTCCATTAATAAACTCCATAGGTGGCTCTCCACTAGGCCATTATTGTTTTATGCCCAAGGACCGCCAAGATGTTGCTTGATCATGAAGACCACCCTAATTATATATAATGTTTTTATAATTAATTTTTGAGTGTCAAATGATCTAACAGTGGCGTGTTTCGTATCGACACATAATAATTAATAACATAAACACGATAAACAATTGAAATAAAAATTGATTTTTTTTCAAGTTATATGTTAAAAATGATTCGAAGTAAAATAGTATTATAGGTAAATTGTAATACTTTAACTTGAATAGAGTTTAAAAGAAATAGTAAACAATATTTTCTAAGAAAATGAATTTTATATATTTAGGTCCCTATAGATAGAAAATCATTAATTTGGGGATTGAAGAATTAAATAAAGAGTAAATCTTATATAAGACGGTCAAATCTTATAAAAGACGAAATTTATATAAATTAATAAAGTGGATCAATCCATTTAATATGGTCAATATCAATTTCATATAAAACAATAAAAAAACTCGATCTCACATAATAACTTATATAAGACGGTCTCACATAAGTTTTTTTTATTAAAAAAATGATTAATTTGTGATTTGAAAGATAAAACTATCAACTAAAGACTCACAAGATTAAGCTTTTTTTTTTTTTTTTTGACACTTTACAATTTCTAATTTATTGAAAAATATTTTTAAAATGATAATTCCAAAATATGATTGATAAATTTCATGGTATACGGAGAAAAGAGAGAAAGAGAAGTATAGAATAATAAAATATTTATATTTAAATTTAATTTGAGATGTCAAACATGATTTTATAACTTTTGTTGGTGTTTAAGTGATAATTCCGTCTTTCAAAACCCAAGTTAATAAATAACCTATCTTTGTGGCCTTATGTTGATAAAACTCCCTAAAGAAATTATACACAAATAAATTTTTTCAGAGTAAAAATAATATATTTTAAGTTAGGAGCTTATGTGTTGGCTGGTCCATTGCTAAGTTGATACACATTGACTGGACATAAACTGACTCGTTACTATAATATATGAGGATACGTTTCAAGGATTGAGATTCATAAAACAGTTTTCCAAGATGAGAATTAAGATATTTATTGGATTATATAGTTAAAACAAACGTATCATTTAAATTGAGATTGGGCTTCTAAAAAAGTCATTTACATGGAATCGAAAAGAGAATGTTGTATAATTTCGAAAAGAAATATTTTATTTTTCATATTTTCACATATTAGTTTGACTTGAATTCAAAGATTGACTCAATCCACTATGGGCTTTATATATGAGTTGTTGTAATTAGTGCAATCCTAATTATAGTGATTCATGTGTTCTCTTCATCAATAGAAGGATGGAATTTTTTACTTTATTTTTTTATTTAAAGGTTACTCTGAGGTTCTACAAATTTGTTGGTCGACAACTTGAAATACAAAGTTTTGTGGAATGATAACTGGTCAAGTAAGTTAGTACATTAAAGAATATTAAATAACAATTTATTGTCTAGGTACAACGAATACTACACTACATAAGTAGGATAAATGATGAGATAAATATTCAGATTATTTTAATTTAAGTTGAAGTCCAATATCGTACAGCTTGGATTATTTAATCGTACCACTTGAGCTGTATGAATTAGCATAGAAAAATCAATTATAATTCAATGGGGTAGAGACCATTGAATATGGGATCACCTACTTGAACTCTTTATCGTTTATAAATGCTCTACGTGTATTTAATTTTATGATATATATTTATTTTTTCATTTAGATATAATATTCTTAGTTGATAAGAGCTCAACCCCCCTCTATTTGACCTAACGTAATTTGATTGATACTGAGTCAAAATATATGAGATTTTAATTTAAAGTATAATATCCCTTTTTATTACATCACAAAATAGTGAATTACACAATGATGAAATTGACAACTTATTCATCGAACATTGTAATGTAACTTGTTTTAACTCAGCTGTCTTGAATTTCATTGGCAAAATGCATTTTAGGTTTTTAAATTAAAATATATATTAAATTTTGTTTCTACATATAGCTTTGAGCTATCGAAAAGTGACGAATTACAAATTTATGTAAATTCAAATCTTACTAATAGAATATTTATTATTATGGTTCACTATTGTTTTTTACACGGTTGTTTGCCTTTAATTAAAATTATATATATAGCAAATGTAAGTCGGAAATTAGCATAATTTATAAATGGTGGGAGAGCCATTGCTATCAAGTACAATTCTTTATATTTTATATGCATGGCACCACTTTGATAGAAATTATCCTAATCATTTATTTATATTAGTATATGGGAAGTTTCGCAGCAATTATGAATGACATTAATCTAATATGTAAAAAGTGTCATTTTGGAAATATTAGAAGAGTAAACAAAAAGAAAAAATAATAATAATAACGAGGTAGGGAGACCTACATATTGGATATTTACATATTGTGTTGCTCATAATTAATAATCGACTAAAACTTTTATGACGTCATTTTTTACGAAGTGTCACTGATCTGATTTAATAATGTAAGATGAATCGACCTATAAATCATATTTTGAGAAACAAAGATTGATTTATAAAAATAAATTCAATTATTGATAATTGAGTTTCATCCTAGGAAATTATATTTCTCAATCAGTTTTATATATAAGTTGACGTGTTGATAATTATAATATTGTTATGACATATAGCTATCTGTAAAAACGTGAGTCGCCATATATATTCTCATTACTTATGATACATATTGAAATATAATATATATATATAAATACATAAAATATTTGTATAAAATATTATTATTATTATTATTATTATTATTATTATTATTATTATTATTGGAAAGAACATAAATATTTTTAAGTACTTAAAAGCTGTAATATTTTTGAGTTAGAGTGCATTGACTTTTTTTAACCTTTTAAAAGATTCAGATATAATAAAAAATGAAAAATTCGATTTAGATGAAAATATTAGTATCTTCATTTTATAAAAATATTAATATAAAATATCGATAAAATTTAAAAAATTGACAAAACTTTGTAAAAAAAAATTTGACATAATATTCATTATAATATAAATCATTTATTGCAAAATTTACTGAAATTGATATTTATCGATATTTACCGATATTTCACCAACATATCACCGATTTTCAAATAATTTGTACTATCAAGTCATCGATATTTTGATGAAATTTTTCGATTTCTGTAAAAAAATCAAAAACATCATAAAAATATCATTACAACCCATTTTATGTTAATCATGTGAAACAGTTGTGCTCACCTACGCATCGTGGGCACATTAATATGTGCAGATGAAAATATCTAAAACATTTATCCCCAAAATGGCCGTGATTGATACATATGAAGTCTCAAGATGAGCAAATCCCATTTCTAAGTTTTATCCCAAAAATAAATAAAATTGAAAATCCTACGTATAATTAGGCCTCACCACCACCTTTGAGTCCACCAACCTTGAATTTGGTATCTAACTTTCTGGCCCATGCTTCAGTCATAAGCCCAATCTTTGCAGCCCAACTCAATTTTCTATATATATATATATATATATATATATATATATCACATAGATTTCATTTCAACATAGGCCCGGTTGTTAAATGTGATTTTGAAGAAATGGTTTAATTTAGTAATTATAAAAATAATTGTTTGAATGCAAAAGTGGATTATGTTAGAACTAATAAATAATTAACTGCAAAAAAGATGATATTGAAGTGTGTTTGGGTGGATTATTTATTTATTTTATTTTTTTGATGAAAGACAATTTTTTGAAAAATACCATAATCTCCTAAATTCCTTCCACCCCAACTTTAGACTACCCCCATTGCACAGGTTGGCGACCTGCTAAGAAGAAAGGACAAAAAACAATAAAAAAAAAAAAATTACAAATGAAATTAGAGGTTGCAACTTTGATAGTCTTGGGCCTCAACCTCAACCTGAAGTGTAATTTAGGTTGGTCAATCAAAAAATGACACATGTCATTTTTTGATTGGTTCAACTAAAAATTATAAAGATAAAATGTATATTGTAAATATTGTGTATAATATGTATTTAAAATATAGATATATATATATATGTATATATATATATATCAAAATTTGTATTTTTTTAATTCTCTATAAATAGACACCAATATTGACATATTTTGAAACACATCTTAAATTCTCTATTTTCTCTTCTATTTTGTATCTTGCATCTCTCAATTTCTATCATGGATCCAAACCATCCTAATTATTTTCCAAACTCCCAAGATTATCCAAATTCTCAAGATTATCCAAGTTTTCAATCAATTCTTAACTCTCAATCTTTTCCTCTCTCAGAAGATTATCCAAACTATTATCAAAACTCTCAATTTTCTCCAAATCCAAATCAAGATTCTACCTTTGAGCATGTCCAACCACCACAAAATACCTCCCGAAATCTGTTCCAAAATATTCAACAACGAAACACAAATCAAAAGGGGGTAAAAATTGTAGGTTAGACTGTGAAAGAAGATGTAGCTTTAATGTCTTCTTGGTGTTTTGTTAGTGAAGATAGCATACGTGGTAAAAATCAAAAGTCCGTCTCTATGTGGGCACGAATATATAAAATGTATACAAATCATCGAGATGAAAATCCGGAAGAGATAAATAAAAGAAATGTGGACTCTCTAAAAGGTCGATGGAAACGACTTAATGAGAGTGCAAATAAATGGATTGCTGCTTATACTGAAGCATATTCTCGGAGAAGAAGCGGAATGAGCCAGATGGATATTGAGGGAGAAGCTCATGCAATTTTCGGAAAAAAACCAGGGGGTGGTAACAAGTTTCAGGACTTGTTTGTGTTCAATGAGGTTATGAGTAAAAATGAAAAATGGGCTTTAAAACTAGATCATGATTCACGTCAAGAAAATATAGAAGGTGATGAAGAAAGCGGTGGCAGCTCAAAGAGAGCAAGAACCAGTGAAAGTGGGGATTATTCCACCTCATCCAATCCAGAAACTCCAGGCAGTGGTGGCTCAATTAATACTCGTCCCATAGGCCGAGATATGGCGAAAAGAAAGGGAAAATGTAAGAATTCACAATACGCAGGTTCTGCTGAAATTGTTGCTGAAATTCGAGCAATGAGACTCACTAGAGAAAGTGAAGCTGAAAAGATGAGCCAACTGGGAAGAGAGAGAGACTCGAATTTGAGAAAAAAAAGGAGCAAAGGAAGATTATGAAGATAAATTCTGGTATTTTGAGAACATTGTTGGCTAAAGATACCTTATCCCCAGAAGAGGAAGAGATGAAACGCCATCTAATGAAAGTTGTGTCTAATCAGTCAATGTAGTTTGTAATACTTGTTATTTTAATTTATGTCATTTAATTTATGTCATTTAAATTCATGTAATTGGTGTTTATGTAATTTTAATTAATGTAATTTTTATTTGTCATTTTAATTTGTGTCTCTTATCACATGCATTTGTATTGTCAATTTCATCACATCACTTATTGGCATTCATCACATGCATATGTTTTGTCACTTTTTTACTTTGATCACATGCATCTATCAAAACATGACCCAACCTCACATGCATATGTTTTGTCACTTTTTTACTTTGATCACATGCATCTATCAAAACATGACCCAACCTCACATGCATATGTTTTGTCACTTTTTTACTTTCATCACATGCAGATCAAAACAACTTTAATCACATGCATATGTTTTGTCACTTTTTTACTTTTATCACATATATCTATCAAAACACTTATTGTCTTGCATCACATGCATCACTTTACAAATGTCTATATATACGAATTGGATACATATAAGTGTATCATACTAAAATCCTTATTTCTTACTCACCATCACAGTCCACTTTACAAATGTCTCTCGATGAAAATTCAGATTCAAGCTCTAGTTCTGACAATAAATGGGAGGAAATTGATGAATGGGAGGAACGAGTTGCTCAGCAAAATCGTCAATTTGATCATATCATAGATGATATGATCATAAACAATCCCAATCTGGTAATAGGAGATCACACTCCTAGAGCTAGAAAAAGGTATTGTGAAAGAGGACGGGAGATTGGTGAGAAGCGTTTGATGGATGACTATTTTGTCGACAGACCAACGTATACTCCTGAGGTCTTTCGACGAAGATTTCGCATGCAAAAATCAGTATTTCTTCGTATAGTGGAAGCTGTAACTGCCAATGATATATATTTTCAACAAAGGCCTGATGCAACTGGTAGACAAGGTCTTTCACCGATTCAGAAATGCATTGGAGCTATGAGGGTGCTGGCGTATGGAACATCTGCCGATGCCGTTGATGAAAACTTACGAATGAGTGCAACTGTGACTAGACAAGCCCTCATAAAATTTGTAGAAGGGGTCATATCCTGCTTTGGTAACGAGTATCTCAGAAGACTCAATGAACATGATTTGGCAAGATTACTCTATGTTGGGGAACAACGTGGATTCCCAGGAATGATAGGCAGTATTGACTGCATGCATTGGGAATGGAAAATTTGTCCTACTGCATGGTCTGGACAATATACAGGAAGAAGTGGAAAACCAACAATCATTTTGGAAGCTGTTGCATCTTATGACTTATGGATATGGCATGCTTTCTTTGGAACACCAGGTTCGTGCAATGATATTCATGTACTCCACCGATCTCCAGTTTTTAGTGATATTTTGGAAGGTCGAGCACCAAAGATTAGATACGTTGTGAATGGTCGGGAAAATGATAGAGCATATTATCTCACTGATGGCATATATCCTTCATGGGCTTCATTTGTCAAGTCAATTGCTTCTCCACAGCTCCAAAAGCACAAGTTGTTCGCTCAACACCAAGAGGCTGTATGAAAAAATGTTGAACGAGCATTTGGGGTTTTACAAGCTCGTTTCGCATTTCTTCGACATCCATGTCTTGTTTGGGATAAACATCAGATGGGAAAAATTATGATGACGTGTATCATCATACACAATATGATAGTAGAGGATGAACGAGACACTTACCAAAATTATTTTGATCCCACTGAATTTTTAGTGGATGATCCTACAAATGATGATCAACGTTTTCAATACTCTACTGAACGCATTGCGAACTTGTCCACTTATATGATTAATAGGGAACAACTTCGCAACAGACAAGCTCACAACGCTCTAAGAAACGACTTGATTGAGCATATATGGCAAAATTTTGGAACTAACTAGGAATTAATGTAATTTGCATGTTCTGTATTTGAATTTTTTTTATTTCTAGCATCTACTTGTATTTTAATTTATTTCTTTTCAATTTCATATTTCAATTCTTGTAATTGTAATTTTGTTATTGTATCTTATTCTAAATGTGTTTTAAATTATTTTCCTTAATATACTTATAGATTTAGAATATTAAATTACTTAATGTAATTTTTGTACATTTTAAATATAATAAAAAATAAAATAATAATTATTATTTTAGGTTGGGTTGGGTTGGATTGGATTGTGGATGTGGATATAGAAAAAATAAAGTTAGGTTGAATTGTGGGTTGAATTGGTGGATGAGAGAGAAATTAATATTTTATTTTAGGTTGGGTTGAGTTGGGTTGCTGATGTGGGTAGTCTTAGCATGTTCGATTCTACTGCTTCATTTAGTGGCATTGTAATAGAATGCAAATACTCCAAAGTGCTACTTAAAATATGAAATTCTAATCATTCAAATCTTACTAAAAGCTTTGTTTTTTTTTAGTTAATTTAAATTTTATTTATAAAACTAGAAACTGTAAAAAAAAAGTCTAACAATTATGTATTAAAAAAAATTCCTTGATTTATTTTAGTTATGTTAAAACTCTATAAATTTGGATCATATTAGTAAAAAATATATAATTAACAATACGTTAAGAATTAATGAATGTATTCTACCCAAAATACTTCAAAACTTATTTTGAACTAGTGGTATATTAAGTATATCAATCGTTGGACTAGCTGTCAAAGATGAATGTTGATCTGAGTTGGTAGAATAGACACCTGTTTTGCTTATTTATACCATGTTTCGTGAATCTTTTGATTTTTGAGTTTTTCAGATTTACTTGAGAATATACCATGTTTCGTGAAGTTTCTGATTTTGAGTTTTTTTTAGATTTACTTGATTCGTACTTTAACGAGTCCTGCACTAGAATAGCTTTCTCACTTTCGTTCTTCTTTGAAGTTCTGAACTTTTTCTTTTCTTTTGCAATACATGGTGCATTTAATGAAAAAAAAAAGTATGTTCCATTTTTATTTTTATTTTTATTTGTCTGGATCACTCCACACATGATCTGATGATCTTGTTGTCCTAGAAATACATTTTAAAGATATTTAAATGACAATATTATATTTTTTAAAACCATTAATTTGAAATCTCAATTTTATTATTTTTACTTGAATTGATCGCATCGTATCAAAAATTAAATGGTAATTTTTAATATTTCATTTATATTACTACATTCATAGTAATAATTAATTGAGTTTTTTTTTTTTAATTTGACCAAAACATGAAATAAATTCTAAGAATAAATTAATTTTGACAAGGAATGGGCGGAAGAAAGTGAATAGATCAAATTACAAAAAAATAATGAGCATGATGTAAATACTTTATTCTTTGATTTTGATCACATTTTAATTTAGTACATTATATTTTACTCATACACATTAATTAATTAAAAAAAACAAAGTCAGAACACAAGAAAAAAAAAAAGATGAAAAATGAGTGGCTTAAGTTAAAAACACAAGCATTACAATTCAACGATGGGACTGTCTTCAATTCCTCACCACAAATCACAACAAAAAAAAAAAAACTTTAGTTCTCACTCATTTCTCATTTCCACTTCACTAAATGATGAAGTTAGAGCTTGTAGACACAAAAGTGGTGGCCATTTTGTCATTGGCCATGGTGTTGTGCACCTGGTGCAGGGTATCAGGCCTAAGCGAGGTGCACCCAGTGGTGTTGATACCAGGAAGTGGTGGGAACCAGCTAGAAGCCAGGCTAACAGCTAAGTACAACCCCTCAAGCTTGCTGTGCAACAGATGGTATCCTTTGAAGAAGGATCCGGATGGGTGGTTCCGGATGTGGTTCGACCCGAGTGTGCTTCTGCGACCCTTTACCAAATGCTTCAATCAGAGGATGATGATTTACTACCACCCTGATGAGGATGATTACCATAATGCCCCTGGTGTTGAGACTAGAGTCCCTCATTTTGGCTCTACTTTGGGTCTTTTGCAACTTGATCCTTATCTCAAGTAAGTTTTTTTTTTTTTATATATATTTACTTACTATTTTATGGGCTGGTAATTCATATTTGAGGGTTTTTTTAGTATATAGTAATTGGTAGAGTTTGTGACAATAGTTTCTCAATGAACATTTTCAATTTTGAGTTGGTTAATTATGTTGAATTAGATAATTTCATTTGTAATAGCAATAAATGCCAAGAGACTATAAATTAACCATCTTTAATTCAATATCCAAACTTATCTTTAATCGCTATAGATATTATTACAATTGATGTTATTATCCATCTATCTTTGAAATGGATTCTGTGTAATACTCCCCATCAATGTCCTTATATATATAATTTTCGAGTTATTTGAGTACCACACTTCCAGTGGGTTAATTCTAATCTAGTGATCAAGATATGTATGCAATGTAAAACATAAAATTGTGTTTCAATCAAGAGATATTTGAAATGTAAAGAAATTAAAATGAATGAATTTTCAAATACACCTAAATTGATAAAAGGTCAGTTTAAATTTAGAGTAATGACTTTCAAATTTAGGTCAATTGCAATGTACCACCATTAATCTTATAGCAAAAATGCAAAATCTGAAGTGCTTTCTTAATTAGTTTAGTGATGGTGCCACTGTTACATAATGTACATAATGCTACTCTTTATTGAAGATAAGTTTGGTTACTTCATAGTGTGATCATACCAATTTGCAGAAAAATTACATCGTACATGGAACCCCTTGTAAGATCCTTGGAAGAAATAGGGTATATCAATGGAGAAAACCTCTTCGGTGCACCTTACGACTTTCGTTACGCTGTGGCTGCACAAGGCCACCCCTCTCGTGTTGCCTCTAAATTCCTCTCCGACCTCAAAAACCTCATAGAATCGGCAACCAATTCCAATGGAGGAAAGCCGGTGATCCTTCTTTCGCACAGCCTAGGCGGCCTATTTGCCCTACAGCTCCTTGATCGAACCCCAATTTCGTGGCGCCAAAAATACATCGAGCATTTCATCGCCTTGTCCGCCCCTTGGGGCGGAACAGTCGAAGAAATGCTCACTTTTGCCTCCGGAAATACATTAGGTGTGCCATTGGTTGATCCGTTACTCATAAGAGAAGAACAGAGGAGCTCTGCCGCCAACATGTGGATGTTGCCTTCGCCTACCGTGTTTGATAAGGCTAAACCACTAGTGGTCACACCCAAAAGTTCGTATTCCAGTTCTGATATTGCTGTTTTTCTTCAAGATATTGGGTTCCCAGAAGGGGTTTATCCTTATAAAACGCGTATTTTGCCTCTGGTTGAGAGTTTGCCTCCGCCTGAGGTTCCTGTTACTTGTATTATCGGCAGTGGGGTGAAGACACCGGAAACATTGTTTTATGGGGATCAAGGGTTTGACAAGCGACCGGATGTTGTATACGGGGACGGGGACGGTACCGTGAATATGATAAGCTTGTTAAGTTTGGCATCCACATGGGATGGATTGAGAAATCAATCGATCAAGGTCATCAAACTTGAAGGAGTTTCTCACACATCTTTGTTGAATGATGAGAGTGCACTAAGTAGAGTGATTGGTGAAGTTTCTTTAATCAATTCTGAATTTTCCACAAATTTGATTGGTTAGTTTTAAAGTACATTATTCTCTCATCATCTTGCCAATCTCTCACCTTGTTAAAATCATAACATTATTAGTGAATTAAAAAACATATGTTAGACCACACATATTATTATATCTTTATTATGAGTATTTCTCATGTACACTTGGTGTACCCGAGTTGATTTGGATTTGCGTGTTTTTTAATTTTTAATTTTTTTTTTTTTTTTTTGCTTTCAGGCCAAAACCTTTATATATAAATTTTGTAACTTTTATATACAAATTATATGACCTTTATGTATAAATTTTATGATCTTTATATTCAATAACTTAAAAAAATGAAGAATTTTAGCAAAATTTGTATATAGATATCTTGGGTCATATATATTTATGTTATATACAAATATTCATACATTTATATATCTTTATATATTACATAAATATATGAATATTTATACATAAAAATCACATGAATATATATAAGAGTTACATGAATATCACATAAAGGTATTTATATACAAATTATGCTGAAATTCTTCATTTTTTTTCTAAATTATAATGCATAAAGGTCACAACATTTATACATAAAAGTCACAATATTTGTACATAAAAGTTACCAAATTTGTACATAAAGATCAAGATATAAAATTTAACCAAAAAAAATAAAAATTTACGAATTCGAATCAAATTATATCAATTTTAGATTCATACACTAGCAGCACACAAAAATTTATCTTTTATTATTTGTACCATCCAAATACATCATCTTCATTAAATTATCAAATCAATACGAAGGAGGAGAAGTTGAAATGAGTAAATAGCCCTACCTTTCATAATAAATATTTTTCAATTACCACCCCCCACCCTAGCTAAGTGGGCCCTCAGGAGTATTTGATTTCCATGTAAAAGTAATTTTATTTTAGATTTATCTTTTAGTAATAGAAAATTTATTTTCATATCGAAACAAAGATGTAAATAAAAATTTGTATGAATATTCATCCGAGAAGTTCATGAAAAAAGTAGCGATGGTAATTTTGCCTCGCCTCGTGGATATCCAACCTGACTCAAGATATTTGGGGTTGGGCGGGTCTGGGTCCTCCTCATGTCCTGTCCTCGTTCTGCTATATTATATATATATATATATAATATGCTATAAATATATATATTTTAATATATATGTGTATATATTTAAGATATATATATTTAGAAAAATAAATTTAAGTTAATTATAATCATTTTAATTTTATCTTATTTGAGAAGTGCTCGTTATGATTAAAGATGAGATTATACGAATAAATTAAAATTATTTCATAATGAATCTCATAAGATAAAATTAAAATGATTATAATTAACTTATTTTTATAATTTTAAATATATATATATATATATATATATATCAATATATGAAATTTTTGGAATACATTAAATTTTTCATAATTTTATCAATTAAAAAAAAAATTAGGCAGGGTGGGGCGCGGGGCAATTATTCTTGTCCCGTCGCGGGTTCGGGGCGGACATGGAACGGGTTGGGTATTCTACTACCCGCCCCACCCCGAACCCATTGCCATCCCTAGGAAAAAGGACACAAAAACCACAAATTTGCATTTTCACGATGAATTTTTGAGAAATTACTTATTATAAAATTTAAATTTTACTCCAAAACATTATATTTATTATAATGGAATTGCCTTTTGATTTTCAAACAAATTTCGTATCTTTCTAGGTTTAAATAAGATTTTGATCGGTTGATACTTCATCTCAATGTAAATTAATTTTTACTATTTTTATTTTATTATGGTGTAATTGTGTGAGATGAAATTCATTACTACAATCAAACCTTATTTCACAAGTGAATTTTTGTAATGGGAGATTTTAATATTATGAAAAAAATTCAAATAGTTTAAGCAATAGTAGTGGCCACGTCAGCAGCAAAGACAAAATAATCCATCACAAGGAAAACATCGTCATTTGTTCGTACAACTGCTGCAAAAATTTATTTGAATAACAAGGTCGATCTCAATCACCTAAAACGGCGTCGTAATAAGAAATGTCCTGGCTAGCTCGTTCCATCGCCAACTCTCTCCGTCTCGACGACGAGGATGCGGCGATGGAGGCGAAGATTACCGTAGACGACGCCGTTCCACGACTCACCCCCGACGGCGCCGTCCTCCGGGAAGATCGGCCTCTAGAAAGCGCGCTCTCTGCCGAAGATCGCCGATTGGCAGACAGTGACGGCGATACCCGGTACAATCACGACGGAGATGAACAGATTGACGATGATAACGAGCAAGGGCGTGGAGTTAGAGAGGATTTGTCGGAATTCAAAGACAGTCTCACGCGTCAATTTTGGGGCGTTGCTTCTTTTCTCGCTCCTCCCCCTCCGCCTCCTCCGCCACCGCCATTAAGTCAGAGATCGGGTTTCTTACGCGTGCAATCGAAATCTGAAGTGGCCGTTTCGGGTAATGTTGACGAGGAGGAGGAGGGTGAAGAATTGGTGGAGTATGATGAGAGAGAACCCGATCAATTTGGGGAGTTCGAAAATTCCTCGCAACAGAATGATTATTACGCAAATATTGTAGAGGATGCAATTGGGATTACTGAGGAAGTGTTGGCCTTTGCGAGGAATATCGCCCATCATCCAGAGACCTGGTTGGATTTTCCATTATCAGAGGAAGAGGAATTTGATGGTGAGGAAATGAAATTTTACAAGCTTGGTCATGTTGATTTATAGTTAGGGTTGCCTTCAATTTGAGCTTTCTGTCATTGTTGTTTGTGCATATGTTCATTGGCATTACATGTGAGTTCGTGTAGAACTGAAATGATTGTGATATAGCTGATAGTATGAACAATTTGGCTACTTATTTATGCTTTGTGATATCTTTTATGTACAGAAAGCAAGAGATATGTCAATAATCTGCTACTGGATTTGTAGCCATCATAAATAAATAAATAAAAATATATATATATATATATATATATATATATATATATATATTCAGTATCTATGATTCTAATAGTGTATTGAAATATGTAGTAGTAAACCATGCATTTTATAGTACTTAAACGTGTCGATAGTGTTGAGGTGTTATCGACCAATTCATAGCATTAGAAATGTAATGACTCGTTTTCTTTTTCTTCCCTTTACATAATAGAATTATGAGCGCCACTTTTCATGGGATGGGGTTCTTTTAGTTAGGGCTGAGTTATCATGAGACTAATCTTTTGCTCAGGTGGTTTGGAACAAGCTTGTGTCAACGCTTATCTTGGGAACTTGAGCCCTGCAATTTGAAAAGGTTGATTTATAGCTTTGGAAAAATTAAATTTTCTAGGGTTGACAGGTTGGGGAATGGGCTTTTCAGTTGAAATATGTTTTAGAGAGTTCTTTTTTGGTGCCCAGTGAAAAGCATGTTTACACTCGCTATATTAATAATTAAAAAAAAAACTGTTTTTTGTCCCTAACATGATGTGATCGGTAATTTTTATTGGCCAATCTTGATTGAACTTAATTAATTTAGGTGGCAAATTAGTATCAATTAATTTGGCCAAAATCAGGTAATTACCATGATGAAATATACTTTTCCACCTTAGGTATTTTGGGGTAGAATCAGCATTAGCCGGTAGAAGTTGTCGGTTGGAGCAAGATCATGACCAAAAAGAATAGTTTTTGCAAATATAGCTGGTGTAAAAGTGTTATTCCAAAGCCCGAGGACTGAAAAACTCAATAGGTTTGGACATAATTGACTAAAACTATATCTGGTTTTATGGGCTTTTTGGGATATAAAATTTCATTTGAAAGATTTCATAACTTTCCAGATAAGATTTTGTTCTCACTCCATTTAACCCTTCTTGTTTCAAACTTCTAATTTACTTATTCCTCTTAAGAGATACTATGTTAATCTGCTTGTTCCTTTCTAAGAGACTAATGGGGCAAAGATTAGAACACATATAGGAAGCATCGCATATGAAGTAAGAGCATGGCTCACCAAAGATAGGGGGTGAAAGAGACCACTTGGAGACCTCAGGATGTTTTTCCCCTTTCACCTCCTCATCCGTGTTTACCTGCAATGATTCATGAAGCTACATTTTTCTAACTGCTAACTTTAGCAGCTACTTTTTGTTATAAACTTTCTGTGCAAGATTTGTTACCCTCAATTTGAATGCTGCCACCATCTGTCTGTTTCTCTACAAATTATATAAGGGTAGAATTTTTCTCTGTCTTGTTGTAATCTTCTGATGAAGTTTCCCTGAGGAGCAGAAGTGGTAAATGATTGATTATATGCATGCATTAACATGCACAAACATATGACTACATGAACGTGTGTGATTTCATGGTTTTGCTTCTTGTTTACCCCATATTTTACTTGGATTGTGTTTTTTGATTATGGTAATCCAAAAATACACTAATGGCAATAACTTTGTGTTGTACAATCTTAACTGTTATCATTTAGTAAAAACATCTCTATCTGATGGCTCTTTCAAGTTTATATCTTATCAATTGCTGTTTTTATTTTCTTCTCCAGATTTTGATATATCTGATGCCCAATACAAGCATGTCTTGGCTATTGAACATCTAGCACCTAGATTAGCAGCACTTAGATTTGAACTTTGCCCAGTTCACATGAGTGAGGGCTACTTTTGGATGGTTTATTTTGTTCTTCTGCATTCAAGGTTGAATAAACATGACGCTGGCCTGTTGTCCTCGCCACAGGTTAGTTATTGAACATCAAGAGCATTGCTATGCATTCAGATTGAGCAATTTGTGTATTTATTCGCCTTCTATATGATTATTGTAGTGGCTCATTTATTATGTTCTTTTCACAAAATTGCGAGTTATTTTAACACGGATTTTCAAGTCAAAAACTTGCACCAGAGTAACAAGTTACTAGATTGTAAATGGCTGTTTTCAGTTTCATTCATTTTAGGTCTTCATGGTCATTTTAAGATAATTATGGAGGCCTCCTTGATGTTCGGACAAATTTTAGCCGAACCCATTGTCCAAAATCAACTATTAGGATTTGTCTGACACAGTAAAATGCATCAAATTTAAGTTTCATACGATAAAGTAGAACAATTCAAAGTTTATACAAAAAAATGTCAAGTCAAGTATATTTGGGATGGGAAAATATTTTTTAACCCTTGATGGTTTGATCAAAATAAATGTAAATAATCGCATATGCCTCCTGAGCAGTTGTTGTCAAGTTACATATAACCTTAGTTCATGTTATACTCTCTGGATCATTTTCATTTATAGATGACAAGTTTTACAACTTCTAATATTTGTCTAAATTAACAGAAACGTCTTTTTGAAGTTCATCTATATTGACACAAGCCTCTGTGACCTTTACCAGATTTTGTATTGACTTCCCTTGAGATTTAATATTTCTAATAATGTTAAAATTTTGAAATTGCATGTAATTAAAGTATATGCTTAATATTTCTATTTATCTATTAGTATCATTAGCATTAGACAATTATTTGCATTTTGTACCATTTGAATCTCGTATCCCCTTATGTGCTTCTTTCAAAATTGATTAGCATTCTTGTAGCATTTCCTTCTAACTTGGATTTTTAAGATTTGAGAACAAGCAAGTGAGAAGGATAAAGATAGCCAATCAGTCTATATCTAGATCAAGTATAGAAGTATTATTGGCCTGAATTTGGCTTTGGACATTTAGCTTCTTATTGAAATATGGGTTTAAATTCTAATTATTCCTTCTTTACAATAAATAACGCACAACAACAAAATCTCACAGGAGGTGCATGCAATTTTTCATAAGTGTGTTTATGGAAGTGATAGGGAATGTTACTTGACCTGGTGTTTAATACTGTCTTCTTTTGTTGTTCTCTTGTTGTAAAGATTTATAACATTTCTTGTCTGAACATAGTTCTCATTCTTAGTGGGAGAGTACAGCTTATTCATTTCATACTTACTACCTTCGTTTTGTTGATAAAAATGACTTTAAGCATCAAGCTGTTCCAGTTACCAATCATAGCATCATAGCACAACTGAGTAAATTGAATTCAATTAGTTACCCTTATTTGTGTTATTCACGTGTAGCTTGCACAAGCAAGGGCTGTGTGGATGCAAGAGCTACAAAAACGAACTAAAGGAGAGTCATACTGGTCAGGAATGTCAACTTTTCTCTCTAAAGAAAGCGCAGATTCTCCACGTGAGAATTCTATCATTCACTCTTATGAAGACACTCGTTTTGGACATGAGTCAGAATGGGTACCACCTTCCCAATCTTCAACGCATCATGTGACAGCTGAGCATGAGATCGAGAAGCACGCACTTGATGAAATTGAGTTTATCGACAAGTCTGTTATCAAAGAAGATCCACCACCCGAACTTCAGGATAAGGAGATAGTTGTGAGATCTTCCATTAAAATGCCAGTGGATGATGATGATGATGATGATGATGACTGGCTAAAGGACGACTCAGACTTAATTGGGTATACAGGCACCTCATTCGTGGTAAATGAAGATGACATATCATTTAGTGATCTGGAGGATGATTTAGATTCTACTATTCCCATTAAACTCAAAACATCCTCAACTGGAAGGAATACAACCACCGAAACTGCTTGAGATCAGTTTGCCAAGAATGATCACTCTTATCATTTTCTGGGACTCAAATCCATGGAATGGAATCTGTGGCAGCTTTTCTTAGTGCTCGATTGTTCATAGAAATGAGTTGTGTGCTAGATTCTCTGAGTTTAAGGAATCACGAGTCACTATCCATTGTGCTTTGTCTTCCAAAGGTTTTAGGATAAGAGCAGCCTCAATCCCTAGCTGCCGAAGTTTACTGCACACGAAGATATTAAGGTTGGAATTTTTGATTCATTTGTTTGATTTGCTATCATTATAGGCAGTGGGAAGGAACTCTTAGTTCCTTATTTCTTTTTTATTTTTATTTCTTTTTTTTTTGGAATAGATCCAGACAAGAATCTGGATTAGCTCTGTTTGTTGATATATGATTGGCATGAGGTCACTGCATGACCATGGTTAGAGAAGAAAAATACACACACTCAAATGTAAGATTTCAAAGTGTAATTGTTTGAATGTATATATGACAAGAAAATATCAAGTGTTGCTGAATGGGTTTGCCCATTTTTTCGTATTTTGTACAAGTTTTTGTTATATCATTGACTTTGGTAGTAGATCATTAATTGTCAAATTAAATGTCCTAACATCACTGTCATAATCTTAATTATGTTGACACATGCATTTTATGGCACAGTTTTACTGACCATGATAACATACATCAAAAAATGTATAGTTCCTGTTATTGAAGCATAGTTGAATGGTTAGAGAGGTGGATACAAATCTGAATATTATGTGATAAAAATATGTATGTGTACGTACTAGTATAATGCTCGTGTGATACACGGCTTTTAAAAATTAAACATTGTTAAATTAGCAAATTTGAATATTTGTCATCACTTTGTTTAACTAGAAACATGAAAATCAGATTAGATTAATCAAATCGGTTCATTTATTTAATCTTTTTTTTAAACTAACTTAATCTTGATTGAAAACTTTTTAAGATAGTTTTCTTAATATATATTTTTGAAACAATCATTTTCTTAATTTCCATTAGTACACTATGAATGAAAATTATATAAAACGCAATCAATATAAATCCAAAATCTTTGTACTATGTCCTATAAATCACCTATTACAAGCGATTGGATTAATAGTTTACTGAAACAATTATTTTTTATTTAAAACTATATAATTTTGATATGAAAACACAAGTAGGATGCTAACTTTAATGACATACGAACCATATTAATGCCGTGTAATACTTTAAAGTGAGATGTTTTATTACAATTTATGTTACATCTTATACTCTAAATTAAAGTGAGATTTTTTATTACACTTTATGTTATATCTTATACTACAAATTAATTACCACACACAATATATAATAAATGACATCACCAATTAATACATATTGTGTATTAAATATCATATAACACGAAATGTAATATATATTATGTACCATTGACAAAACTATTGAAAACTAGTCAAAAAATTAACCCGGTAGAAACAATAATGGGACCTCTCACTCTGTGTGGGCTGTGATGCCAACAAAAATGTCACTCATATAATTATATTATATATATATATATATATATATGAAATTAGAAGAAATTGACTTGAAAAGTCCGAATTTTCAACACTCACGTGTAATTTGGGCCTAATTGAGTAATTCAAGCTCAAATTAGGCAAAATTTGTGAAGCTCAAAAAGATAAAATCCTAAATTGCCAACTTGAAAAATTAAAGTTCTAAATTGTCAGACCCCCTAAATTACGAGATAATATTAATAATAAACTCTCTCTATATAAAAGCAGTAGTTTAATAAATAACTATTTTATTATTATAATAAAAGAATTATGTAGTTATAATATATCATGTGTAGCGGTAAGTGTATTATGCTAGTGTGTGCGTGTATATATATATATGTATCATTAATTACAATATTTAAGAGAATATTCAACCACGGAAAAGAGATCATCGTGCTAATGAAACATTGAATTATTTTTCTCCCTTTTTTATGTTTATTTTGCGATATCTCTCAATTTCATTTTCACTTAATAAGAATTTGAAACGAAAAACAATGGTGAGAAAACTAACTATTTGCAAGAAAACATTATAGCTCCATATTTGCAATCTTCATCAAATTGTTTCTCTCTAAAAGTTTTTCATTTTTTAGGAATTATATGATTAATTTTCATGCATGGCTAATGTCATGACAGATTGAAAACCTTCTTCCCTGTTATTTTCTAATAAAGAAATCAAGCCATTTAAAATTATTATTGCAACATCACAAAATATCTGTTTTTGATTGTTTGAGTCGTTCAAATCATAAATGAATCTATTTCATTATATGGAGCAATATACAGTAAATATTTTAAATTATAAGTATATGTATTTGGATGAAATTTGGAGAAACAAATAGGTCCGTAGACGCGGTCGCCATTCTCTCCATATGGTAACATTACACCTTTGAATTAAAAGTAGGGGCAGAATTGCCATTTTCTTTTTATAGAAATGAATTTAAAATTTAAAAGAAAAACCCCGTCACGTGACCTACGTCATGGTAGCATGTGAGAAAGGCTACTCGCCATCCAATAGCTATTTTATTTTATCATGTCAAAATATTTCCTCTTCTAAAAAATTTATATATATATATTTCCTGAAAAAAAAAAAAAAACAAGAATTATCCACCCTATTTTATGCCATTGATTTTCCCCTTTTTTTCTTCTATTCTTTATTATGCGCCACAATTCTGACCTCGCAGACAAACCACACCCAATAGTATCCCTCTCTTGGTGCTGCCACTGATCGCCTCTGGTGTGTTAGATCGAAAAAGCCTATCTTTCTTTCTCTAGCTACTGTTTATATATTGTATTCAGTACGTGTGGAAAGGGAAAATATATAGTCAAGTTGCGATTGTGTTTGCGAGTAATTATTACACCAATCAGAGTTGACGAATCCCGAGGAAGTGTTATTGGTCTTTGCAAATTTTATCCGAAGTCTTGAAACCCTCAAATTTCGTTGCTTTACTTGGCCATACAGACACTGGGGTTTAATGATTTGATCTCCGGGGTATCTTTATTTTGTGGTGAGTTGTTGAACTCTTGCTGTGAATTGTGGTGTTAATTTGAGCTTCATGGATAGTGAATTGGTTAAAAGGGGTTTGGATTTTAGTAGAAGGAAGAAGAAATGGCTAATTTCACTAGGGTTGATTGGGGTTTCGGGTTATGGTGTGTATAAAGTGTATCACATGCCCTCTGTAGTGAGCAAGCGAAAGAGAATGTTGAAGTTGTTTGGAACCCTAGTCTCGATTGCTGAATTAGTTTCTGCTTCTGCGGAGACGATGACAGTTGTGTCAAGGGATTTGAAGGAGTTTCTTGAGTCTGAATCTGATGAAATTCCTAATAGTTTGAAGCAAATGTCAAAAATCGCTCGGTCTGAGGAGTTTTCAGAGTCCTTGAGCCATGCTTGTGAGGCTATGACGGTTGGCATTCTAAGGGGTTATAAGGTGGAGAATAGAGTGAGTGAAATCAAAGAATCGGGCAATTCAAGCTTTTCTGATAGGTTTATGGATAAGCTGATGTCTAGTGCTGGGACGGGCTTTGTCTCGGTTGTTGTTGGTAGTTTTGCGAGGAATATGGTTTTGGGATATTACGCTAATGGTGTACCAGGTGATGGGTTGAGTGAAAATGCCCACTTGGGTTTGTCCAATGAGAAATCGAGTTCTTCAAATTTGCCTACTTGGGTGAGTGTAGTGTCGGATGATAGATGCAGAGTATTAGTAGCTGATTGTATCAAGAATTTTGTTAGTACTGCTGTTACAGTTTATCTTGACAAAACTATGGATGTGAATGTTTATGATGAGCTATTCACTGGTTTAACAAATCCTAAACATCAGAATAAGCTGACTGATATCTTAGTTTCTCTCTGTAATGGTGCTGTTGAAACTCTAGTAAAGACGTCTCACCAAGTTCTCACAGCTTCTAAACAAGGTCGTTCGAATGGGTCAAGTGACTCTTATTCAATCATTGATCCAAGTGAAGGGAAGAACAATGATATTGAACCAGAAGGACGGTTAAAAAAAGACATGAATGGATATGTTGATCTTCAGAATACTGGATGGGTTAGTAGCGTTTCATCGACATTAGCAGTACCAAGCAATCGGAAGTTTGTGCTCGATTTGACTGGTAGAGTGACATTTGAAACTGTTAGATCTATCATTGAGGTTTTCTTGTGGAAAATATCTGAGGGCTTGAAAAGAAGTCTGAATGTGGTTCATGACAAGGTTGTGGAGAGGGGATTTGAAGTTGTCAGATATGTTGGAGCCAAATCCTCTGTTATCCTCACTATCTGTCTTGCATTGTTTCTACACATTCTTGGCAACACTCGAGTAATGCTGCCTGCATAAGCCGAGTGGTGTTTTCATTTCACATAAGGAACGCACGACCAGCTCCATTTAGCATGATTTAAGGTTTCTGTTTGAGTGCTTGCCTCCCTGGGGAAAGCTGCTGGAGGAACTATCTTGTGTGCAAAGATACGATGAAGCAACTCGATTTCTTGAAGCCTATGATGCTAGGTACCGATGCATACAAGGTACTCAAAGCACATATATATGATCATAGATGTCGTTAGTTTTTCACTTCTGTAGGACATGAATTCTTGTGCCACACTTATTACATTGTGAAATATAGAATCTCTTACATGTTGAAGTGTCTCATAGTGTATCCAAACCATGTATTTCACCTGTGGTTTTCACAGGGTGTAACTATACCAGTTTGAACAATTAAATTAAAGTACGATATTTTGGTCTACCTCTTTGAAGCTTCTGAATATTGAGATCATAATTTTGAAGTTGTTGAAGAATGAATAATCATGACTCTATCTGATTTTCTTGTTAGTAGTTATTGTCAGGAGTTGACAGCATGAAGAAGCTAAGGCAAAACTGTTTACGTTAAAGTAAAATCTTATTGCTAAAATCCTCATTTTTCTGTTACTTAACTATCACAAAAGCAGAGAACTAAAACATAGAAATGTGGTTATATGTGAATTCCAACATGTTTTGTTACTAAATGAAAAGAGAAGAGACTAATCATAAAATTAACCAAAGGAATCCTCTTCCTGTTCCATTAGGATATGAGAATGAGATTGTGGCTTCAAATAGGGGTAAATTTTTCATTTCATAGTAGTATATATATATATATATATATATATATATATTTTTTTTTTTTTTTTTTTTTTCAAATAGTGGTATAGTATTTGAATTATATTTATTGCTAGATGTTATGCTATTAATAAATCCTATGACATTGTTTGTTGTTAATAGCGCCACTCTTATAAAATAAACAATTTTAAACCATAAAGGCTATAATCAGATATTTCCCATCATCCTGTTTTTATTCAAGCAGTTGGAGGAAGAGAATAGCAAAAATTCCATCACAATTTCTAATATTTGAAGTCTGTAAAATTTAAAAAGAGGGTTACAAGCGTGATCTCTTAAAATATATATTATTTACATAAATAAAAAGCCACACAGAACACAGAAGAAGTTGAATCAGATATGAGAAGCTGAGATCCAATTTCTGCTGCAACTCTTTGATCTTCATTGAGAGTGGTATGTTCCCTCATCATTTGTTTAATTCTTTAAATTGTGGATTTGGGATTTTTTTGGAAATTCTCAATTTGTGGATTTGTGTAAGAGTTCTTAGCACCTCAAATTCACAATTTCATATGCGATGACACTGATGATGATGTCGGCGATACCTGCACCCAAAATACACCTTCTGGTTTGTCTCCTTCCCAGTTTATCCATTAGTTCTTGTTCAGTTTTATTGAATTTTGTATGAACTTGGAATTTCTTTATCTGTGGATTTGCGTATGAGTTCTCAGCTCCTCCAATTTTACGATTTCATGTGTGATGAGATTGATGATATGATGTCTGTAATGGCCGTGCCTATGCACATCCTGGTTCATGTACTGCCCCTTTTCTCTGATTTGTTCAATTTAACTGAAATTTAAATTGTGGATTTGAGATCTCTTTGAAATTTTCAGTTTGTGTAACCAATTCTTGGAGTGATGAATTCTCAAAGGTAGAGGACTTTCACTTGGTGAGATTAGCTTGTGCGCTTGACAAATGATGGCTAGTTAAAAAAATTCTTTGCATCTCTTAACTATTTGTTTTGGCAAAATTGATACCACTTGTGTCATAGCCAGGGTTAAAAAAAGTTCCTGCACAAGGGATATGAAATCGCCCTCACAGATACGGAAAAGGCCCCAACAAAAGGGACTGTAGAAGCTTGAGGAGCCTATTCGCTTCGTCCATAAGACAAAGGTGGAGTTTTTATCGCTCTATATGATATTATGTTGTGAATATAGTTTTTAAGAAAGTTCTTTCATATAACCTTATGCGAGTGGCATTTAATCTGCAGAAACGTTGCGAAAACGATGATCATGTTTATAAATCTTTCCTAGACATTTTGAGTGTGTATCATAAGGAACACAAGGAAGCCTTTGGAGGTGAATTGGCATCCTTTTGAAGCAGTGATAGCCTATTGTCAATTGCTTCAATTTGGATTCTGGTTTCAATGTATCATCTGCAGAGCATAAATATGAGACTCCGAAGAAATTAAAAGCTAGAAATGGAATGATTGGTGGTGGAGAAAGTGGTGCACTGCTCTGACAATAGAGGATCCAGAAATTGCTGTAGTAGTTATGTCCTGATTGTTATTGTAAACGAAGAAGTAAGGTTGGTCTTTAGTCTCTAACATTGCTGTCCAATGTATATTTTTTATTATATATAAAAGATATTTGGATCTGATAAATGTAAAAAAAGAAAAAAAAAGTTTCAATTCGTTGTTTGAATTATCTATAAATTTGTATGTTATTGGTTGTATTTCAAATTTTAATATTATCAGATATGATTATTTTGAATGATATAACTTTAAATATGTGGGTTTTTATTAATGTAAATATTAAAAGCATTATGTACTCCATGTTAAGATAACATACAATTACGTTATGTTATAAAAAAATTTAAATTTATTAGATGTTATATGAGAAGTCGTGTAACATGTGGTTGCATTGCTGCCAAATTTTAAAAATAAATTATTAATCAGTACCAATTTTGATAAAATAAGGATGTTAACTTAACTGCAATAATATTCGATTGTAAAATTAAATACATAAATCATAACATCTTTATTCTATTTTTCATATTAGAATTTCTTCTATTCTTCATATTTTAAAATTGTTTGCATAACATTTTAAAATACTTTTGAATATGTACGACTAAACAACAATTCAATGAATTTTTCGATGATATTATTATCGAAAAAACTTTTTCTACCTTAACAATATTACTAAAATTAATGACAAATTAACTACAATTAAAATAACAAAATGACAAAAATAATATATTTTCTTGTAGTAATCATATTTTAAGCAGGAGTCAAGACCTCCAAAAATCCACAATTTCTTTAACATATTTAAAAATATTTTTAACCCGATTTTTATTTTTTTTATAATTTCACAAGGGCAAAGGGCCAATGTGACAATGTCCCCCTTTAACCCTTAGTGGCTCTATCCCTGCTCGGGAGTATACAAATTTATTTAGTATATTTCGATATCATAATTAAAATATTATTAACAATTCAGAACTAAATGATCACAAATTAATTTTTCAAACTGGTGAGTAGAAATTCTTGAAAACCCTCATAGCAAAGCAAAGATCCAAAGAATGCTACTAATTCAAGATCATGACCTGGCTAGAATATCATGTCTTTATCTGTGCATCAAAACGAAATAAATACATCACACACATGCATCTTCATCTTGCTCAATCATTAGCCATACTTCAGAACATGCAACTCTGAATCTTTCTTTCCAGCAACTTCTATTTTCTATTCTTATATTATAAGTGTGTGTATATATATATATATATATATATATTACGCAATATATATGTAATATTATAATATGACTATTTCACAAGTGATCATGATCTAAATTAATGTATTCCTGAGTGATGTTGGATATATAGGAATAGTGGTTTATTTCCCTTGAATTTTCATTAAATAAATAAATAAATAGTACGATCTTATTTTAATTAAATTGAAGGCATATAATAATGAATGATATTATTACATAAAAGACAGCATCATTCTTAATATTTCAAAGTGGTTGGTCAATGACGACCAAAAGTTACTTTAAATACATTTGATTTACGAACTTTATAACTTTTTTGCAATTAAACTAAATTAATTTTGAGGGCATTCTAGGAATATGGTGCAAAATGTAAAAACATGAGGTGCAAACATATAAAAGCAAAGGTCAATAATGAGATTGATTCTTTATCATGTTCACTCTCTTTTGAGCTGTCCTAAATAATAATGTCTTGTTTAAAATAGACTGTCTTTGTTGTGTAGTCTTCTTGAATCAAGTGAGCTGGTTAAATATATATTTCAGAAATCTTAATAAATTTACATATGTTTCAATACATATTTTACGGATTTAATATCGTGAATTATTTAATTCACAACTCATAATTCACAAAATATATTTTACAAATCTAATTTTGTGAGATTCTTTAATGTACTTATTGTGGATAGTGAATCTCATTTGTGATATTTCATGAGATTCATAATATGGTGTAATATAAGTTTTGTGATATTTCATTTTGACTTTAAAGATTGATTTTAAAATTGCTTTTTTGTGGCTCTGCTTTGATCGAGACGTATGTTAAGTTGTTGATCTTATAATTAGATATAAAATTATTTATTAATGATTTTCTTGATCATACGTACATTAAAATTATTGTCACTGTAACGTATGCGTAAAGTTTTAGATATGATGATCCAAAAGAAAAATAAATTATCTTGATGAAGGAAAATAGAAAATTAATGTTGACGTATTCTTTCCCGACCCAAATAGAATTTAAAAAAAAAAAAAAGTTAACAGACTTTTTTGTTGATAGAGGTTAATTGTTAAGTTCCAATACCATTTAATTCTAGAGTTTTATATATATGATCACAGAAACAATCATAATGTAAATAGATGAAAAATGCGTCATTCAATATTTTTGTTTCATATGTTACCATTTAATTTCGTCAAAATTAAAACAACTAGTTGAGATCTAATTGTAATTAAAAACGATCGACCTATCACCTAAACCATAAAATGTATTCTTAATTAAACTCAAAATTTTGTTCATTAATTCCATGGAAAAGAAATTCCACCATAAATAAAAACATACATTTAAATAAAATAAAAAATTCAGAGATTCAAACATATATTCATTTAACACCGTAATTCAACTTCACAAATTAAGCAAACCACCAAAAAAAAAAAAACATAAAAATTCCACCTTATACTTGAGAATTAATATTCACTTCAATTTGAGCAATATTTAATCCTCATGAGCAAAACTAGCTCTAGCTTTTTTACCTTTGCCTAATCTTCTTCTTCTAACTCTTCCATCATGATCATCACTTCTATAATTGCCATGATTGGAGATCAAAGGCATGTCATTGGCTTCATCCCCGAGATCATCTTCATTGGTGGATATTCGAATGCAAGAACATCGCTCCAACGAGGCGAAAAACGCTCCCGTTAGGCCGTTGATGAGCCACATGGCGACCCCGTCGAGCTTGGCGCAGCTCGTGGCCGGCCGGACCCTCGGCGCGGTGGTGAAGGTGGTGGCTGCCATGGTGTATTTGAGGGGATGAGAGAAATATATGGAGGTTTTAAGTGAATTTGTAATGATAGTGGGGAGAGAGTGGAAGGTTTTAATATTATTAATTAATATTAACTTGGGATCTAAAGCTTCAATTTTTATCATGGATTTGTACTCAAGCACCACGCGTGATGTTTTCGTGATGAAATTACTAATATGCCATCACATAATTGTCGATATTTTTGCACGATATTGTTGTAGAGAATGTAATTGTATTAATTACTTTTGAGAACAATTTAAGATGTCACGTGGTATAAAGATGCAAAATGATTTTCTTAATAATGGATTTTTTTTTTCCTTTTGATGGACAATTATGCTATATTTATTTATCTTTTCAAATCATGATTATTTTTTTTTTTTTTATTAATATGTTTAGGTTGTGGATGGCTGTGTGTACTTAAATTTTATAGATGAATTTTCTCTATATTGAACTTATGATCATATGGTTCGTGTGATAATATGTTAAAAAGAAAAAAAAAGGTTTAATAATATTGATTGGTAAAGTTTACAAATCCACGTACTTGAATCTATAAAGTTTATAATTTTTGTTTTTTTGCTCATTTGATAAATTTTGGAATAAGAAAGTTTCATCAATTTCCATTGTCAAATCAAAGGGCAATTTGCCAAAAGAAAATTAGAAATAATGCGAACAAACAAAAAGTAGAGGGGTAGTTTTGTAAATGTCGGCAACATGTTCAACTTGCTTTTGTGCAATTTTCTATTATAGCAGATCAAAGGGCATATCTTTTTCGAGCCATAAATTAAATTAATGGATTAATGGCATGTCCTAATATAATGATGAAACCCATAGTTACAAGCAAGGATGAAAAAATCGGAAAAAATCGCCGATATATCCGTATTTTGTGAATTCCGATATAATAATGCACTGCAATTTTTTTTCATTAAAATATCGGCGATATATCGGTAAATATCGGTTTTTATATCGATATTGGTGGAGTCCAGTGTATTTTTCGTGCCATATCGCCGATATATCGGCGATATATCGGTGCTTCAAAATATCGGTAGTTGAGTATTTTTTGAATTTTTTTTTTCCTTATTTTCTTTTCTTTTCTGTTTTTTTTTCTTTTTTATTATAATTTTTTTATATATATTTAAAAAAAAATCTATAAAACTTAAGCTCTATATCTATATTTTTATCTATAATTAGAACAAATAATAATTTTAATTAAATTGTTGAAATAAATTAACACACTAGCATTTAAGTTTTTCTCATAATTTAATTAAATTTAGTTAATTTTTTTTTATTTTAAGAAAAGAATTATGATGTATATATTATATACTATATAATAATAGTTTGTCTCTATATTTATTTTAAATATATCATTTGATTTGAAATTTTAAGTTCAATATACATATTAATGTTAGTTATATGAAGACACTTCTCGAAAAATAAGTTAAAATGCCTTGGTATTGCTTAGGTATTAAGCATGTACAAAAATTATTAAATTATTCTATTTATTAGTATCTTTTTATACAAAATTTGTCATGTTATCATAGTAGATAACGTTTATATAGTATTTTATCTATATATTTGTTGAAAATATATCATTTTATTTGAAATTATAAGTTCAATATATGTATTAATGTCAGTTATAATGATATTATAACTAGTAGTTATATTTTTCAATTTTTTTAGAAAGTTTTTATATTTTTTTTAAAAATGTCCGATATTTCCACCAATACCGATATATCCGTAAAATCAGAGTATCGATATTTTCACCGATACCGATTTTTTCGTCTTTGGTTACAAGTGGGTTGATCAATCATGGATTTTAATCTTAATTTGGCTCTTTTCTTAATTAATTTTATTTATCCTCTATCCTGGGTCAACCTTATTAATCTATGTTATTTTGTAATTTTTTAGTAGATATTGCGTGAAGTCTCATACTATGAAATCGTATACGATCGTGTTATGGGACATGACCGACCGTACGCGATAAAAAAATATATTTATAATTCAAACACATACTTATATATTGTGTTGTCGGGCACAGTCGATCGTGCTTAGGACATAACTGTGCGTCACATACACTATTGTGTTGTTGCACACGGACGGACTATGTCCCAAGATATGATCGTACGTGAGGAAAAAAAATCACATATATATAGCTTAAAAACACATACTTATAACAGAAAAAGACATACTTATACAATGTTGTCATGCACGATCGACTGTATTTCAAGATACGTGATACTGTTGCATGTGAGACGATCTCACATGAATTTTTGTGTTTTCTTTTAAGCTAGTATATATTGGATGTATTTGTATTAGGCACAATAACATCCCTTTTTACTTGTACATGTTACATGTGATAAACTGATAACTATATACGAACACATATATTTGAGTCAACTATAAATATGCACTTATTTCATGAAAATTTAGAGTTTGATCTTTTCCTCGCAATTCTCATATGCTCCTCGTAATTAGATTCAACTCCATTCTAGGCTCTAGCATCCCAAATTTCATTTTTCCACATAAAGCCAAAAAAATTTATAAAATAATTTCAAGTGAAACTTATACACGAAAGTAACTAGATTACAAGGATCTTATATTCGTGCACCAGTTGCACATGAGTTTTTATGATCTATCAACCTATGTTTACTATTGCAATTTACTTTTTAACTCTCAAATTTTACAAAATTTTATATACTTTTAATTCTAATATTTGGAATAAAATAGTTTTGAAATTTTTTAGAATTTTAATTTTAATATAATATTGAATATATTAGGTATTTAAAATTTTAAAATAAATATTATATAAATTAAATTAAAGTATTTTAAATAAAATACCACTCTTTAAGATATATTTTCATAACTTTTAATTTTATTATTTGAATAAATATCTTATTTTTTTATTAGGGTATTTTGGGGGATTTGAGAGTTTAAAAAACAAACTGCAACAATTTGTAAAATCTTGTGAGTTATGTGCAACAAAACAAAAATTCCAATTAATATAGAGTAAAGAGTTGGATAACTTAGATGGTCTAGTGGTATTACCCTTCAGTTTCAATTTATGTTGATTTCATTAATCTATTAAATTATTTTCATTTGATAGATGAGATTAATTTTAGTGACTTGACTATGACTTCTTTATTTTTAATTTCAAAGAATACAATATTAAAACAAATCATATTCATTTTACATCAAAATGATCTAAAATATATAACTTTTTAGAAGAATTAGCTGGTTTTTATATCAAGAACCTTCCAAGTTACATGTGGACTAATGAGTCTAAACTATGACCCTCAACTTCATAGCAACAAATTTTTTAAGTTTGTAAGAATATTTTCCTTTTATGTTGAATTTCAAAATTGTAATTTTATTTTGAGCTGTAATTTCATTTTGAGCTGCTGCTATTTCTTCTTCTTCTTCTTATTCTTTTGTCATCTTTAATATTTCAATTTTTTTTTTTTTTTCAAATTATTCAGGTCAAATCCAATAACGATAAAAATTATGTCTTTGAAATTATTCAGGTCAAATCCAATAACGATAAAAATTATGTCTTTGAAATTATTTGTATAAGAGAATTTTCGAGATTTGAAAAAAAAAAAAAAAAAACATTCTTAACCTAGGAAATAGAAGTTCAGCTAGTGGGCTTAGCTTTGATCTAATTGATCCAGCTTGGCTCAATGTCAGTTCGGCCCATTAACTAATCTATTAAATATGTTCTTCCAAAAAACAAAAAAACAAAAAAAAAACAAAAAAACAAAAAAAAAACACTAAATTTTGTTTTTCCTTTTTAGGGGTAATTATTTTTGTTTGTCAGTGTATTAACTAGAGGTTAGATAATATCACATGTTTCGTATAGTCACTGATGCATCTCTCAATTATCTCTCCATTTGAGGAAGATTTTGATTAACTATTCTTAATTTCTAAAGTTAATTAACTATATCATCAATCTTTTTTCTTTTCTGAAAACTATATTTTATGATGTCAAAAAAAAGTTAAAAATCAATTTAAAAGCATGATAAGAACAATTTTGTCAAAAAATTGATTTGAAAAGGTCAATAGTAGTTTAAACATTTCAAAAATATAAATATTTGTTCCTTAAAAAAAAAAAAAATATATATATATATATATATTGTGTTGAGTACTTGTTGTCTGGAATTGCTACACCATGCAACTGGATTGACCCGGATCTACACTCTTTTTTTTAAGTTATTTTTTTTAGTTATATATTTTTGTATGAATATCATAATATTTATGTAATATTTTAACTTTGAAAAGAAATCAATTTCAGCACAATTTGTATTTAAGTAATGTTTGTGTGCACCAAGTGCATAACTGGGCACGCGGGTCGAGTTCGGTCCGGTTTAATCCGGATCCACGCCCTTTTTTTTTTAATAATTTATATCATAACTTTTATGTTGTAATAATATAACTTTTATATTGTAATAGTGTAACCTTTATGTACAGATTTCATAACCTTTTCAGTGCATAACTTATATTTTTTTCACTATAGAAATTCATGTAATATAGCCAAAACCTTTATGTTGTAATAATATAACATTTATGTTGTAATAGTATAACCTTTATGTACAGATTTCATAACTTTTTCAATAAATAATTTATAATTTTTTCACTATAAAAATTCAAAATAGCCGAAACCTTTATGTTGTAATGGTATAACTTTTATGTTGTAATACTATATCCTTTATGAACAAATTTCATAACATTTTCAGTGAATAACTTATACTTTTTTCATTACTTAACACTGCAAAAGGTTATGTGTATATAACTAAAAGGTTATAAGAATAAAACTAAAAAGTTAAGTTTGCTAAATTAAAAGGTTATGTCAATATACAACAAAACTAGAGTTTGAATTAGGGTTTGGGCGAGTGGGGGTGCGTGAGGCGAGCGTGGGGCGCGTGAAAGACACTTTCGGATCGGGTTGACCCAATTACACAGATTTAGGATTCGTACACTTGATGTATAAAAACAATTGTGTTTGTATTTATATACTTTTTACGTGATATTACTCATATCCTTATACAAACATAATTATATATTTATGTAATATATAAATGAACAATATGTATGATATTATTCATATTTTTATATATTATATTTATATGATATATACATGTATAACTAATATAATTAAAATATTCGACTAACATAACTAAAAATAACTAACATAACTAAAATACACAATTAAAACATACATACGAAACTGCTAAACGACAAGCGGAAATGCATCAAGGCATATCATGGCTCGGAACATTGATTAGTACATGCATCTTAAGTCCATACACCTATTACATATAAATTATTTTTATTGGTGTTTGCGACCTCCTAATATTCAAATGTAATAATTTCTTACAAAGTTTGTTCTTTTTTTAATTTTAGCGAGTTCAATAATTATAAATGAGGCAATACACGTGTAATGCAGTGGGAATGAAAGTTCATTCTTCCTCGAATTTCGTTTGATAAATTCAGTCAAAAATAGTGTTTGCAGTAAAACTTTGCTTCAAAATGTTCGGTGATAAATCGCAAACCCCCACTCGGTAAGATTTCTCCAGTTGCTATTTCATTTTAATCTCGAATTGCTGTTTGGATTATGGCGTTCTATTCCAATTTAATTGTTCGATTGTAAATAAGATGTTATAATTTGTGTTGCGATTGGCAATTGTGTTTGTCCATTTGAATCACTTTGGTGAAAATCGCTGATTTGGATCGGATTTAGATCAATTCTCATGCTAATTTGAGTATTTCATAGTGATTTTGTGATAATGTTTCTTTTTGGGATTCTTTTGGATCAATTCATTGGTGGGTTTTGCTGTATTATTCCTGGGTTTAAAACTTTGGCAAATTCGGAAATTTTGGTGACTGATTTTGATTACATATGCCAATGTGAACGTAAAATTAAGGAAATAAGATTGTGAGGTGTTCCTGGGTTTAAATTTCGCTGAAATACGGAGTTGGTTGATTTAATTGTCTCTTTAACTAGATTGCTAATTATAGTTGATATTTTCTGTAGTGAATAGTAATATAGGGGGTGTTGAGATTTTAGATGCATGGTGCATTAATGTTGAGGTTGTAATGTAACCTCTTGAATATTGAATATCATCTTCATCAAAATGTCATTTGTAAAATTTTGCAGGCATGAGTTGTTGAGTATGGTTAGGAAGCACTCAAAGTTGATAGGACAAACCATATTGGATGAGGAAGAGACACCAAATGATCTGGAAATGGACTCCGGCTTCTGGCATGACATCATTGACTTGTATTTTGTTCGCAGTAGGGAGTCTAGGGGGCGGGAGGATGATGATCTTGTGTTCTTTGTTAGAAAAATGGTATCCTCGATCCTTTGTGAATTGCAATCTTCAGTTATCCTTTGGATAAGTAGTGGAATTTGATGAGTGCGTTTGTCCACATAGAATTCGGAGGGGCAGAGACCCAATGATGATGGGGAAGGAAACTCTCCTTACTTTGTGCGCAGGTGGGCACCTAAGGTAAATGGAAAATAAGATACCCTGTTTTGATTGCTGACAGCGGTGGTGTGAAATAGTGACTCTTATTTAAATATATGGCAATTAAGTTTGCTTTCTTCTGTCTTTTTGTTAATTTAGACTATTTCCATTGCCTTCTGTGTCATCTGCAATCATTTTTTGCATTATTGGTCCCTTTGTTTTAACACTATTGACCTTTTTAACATCCACAGGAACAAACAAATCAATTGGATGGTGGTTCAATCTTGTTAAAACTGAATGTCTATACATACTATATTTCATGCATGCATTTAAAGGGAACATGCAGATTATCATAATTGAATTATTATGAATTCTTGACCATCTTTGGTTCTAAACTATTTTTTAATGGTAAAATCATGTCTCTAAAGACTGAAAACTTACTCACGTAATAATCACATAAATTTGTGCTTATGGACCAGTTTATGCTGATTTTAAAGCATCTTCTGATCATGTTGTAATTGGAGTAAAAGCATTGTCTGACAAACAAAAAATTAAATTGTTGCAGAGGATCTTGCTAGTTCATAATTACTCTTTTCTGGTTTTTATTGCGATATTTCTATAGTGGCATATTTTGCCTTGTCACAATTATTTGTACAACTGCATTTCATATGTTGAAGCCTATCTCTTTCCCCGACATAACTTGTGGAAGTGTGACTTTCATTATCTCTTTTAGAATGCCATACCATAGACAATACAGTAAGGTTTCAACGTAATCTGTGCGCAAGTTTCCAAATGCATCTGTAATTACTTATTTTCATCTATGTTCCATTTTGTTTAATGCATCTGTAAGTTGAATGCTTATTTACTGCTTCTTTACCGAAAATTGGTACATTTATGCACTGCTTCTATTTTATGTAATGGGACTTTAGATGGCATGGTGGGATAATGTTTGAGTTTTATTAAATGCAACCCATTTCCTATTTTCCTGCAGTTGGTTGACTTAATCGGTGAGAATTCAATAATCATAGATTGGAGACGCTCTTTTTATCTGAACTTGATTGCTCATACCTCCTTCAGTGTGACTGTAGCGATTTGCAGGTAATTCTTATCTTATAATGGTCACACAAGTTTTCCTCTGAAAATTTTGATGAGACTTGTCTTGCATTTTGTGTTTGATTTTCTTCTTGTCTCTTCTTTTGAGACAATATTGGTTTTATTAATTTGACTCTGTTCCCTTTATGAGACTTTATATGAGCTAGTTTTGGGGCTTTATATGATGTTGCTTGGACTCTTTTGGGCATAGGCAAGAAAGATTGTGGGATTTTAAGGTCTTGGACTTTCTTTGAAAGAGGATTATTGAAAGGTATGTGTCCAATGAGGTTACTGGCCCTCACCCAATACTAAGAATATTTATGAGTGGAACAAAACCAAAACTGATATATGGAGAAGGGCCAGAAGGCAATCTTTTATCACTACTAGTTAAGACTAGGTGTGCTTAGCATTTGTTGGAAGTGATAGGCTGTATGTTATGGAAAGGGAAAAACGAATTGTTAAGGCATCTGGCAATACTATCTCCACTTGGAAGTGTAGGGTGCACATGGGCATTAGTCTGTGATGAATGTTTCAGTGGAACATACCCAAGGGTAATTGAAAAGGATTTAGAATTCTCCCGCATGTATATGATATTTATTTCTGCTGTCAGCACTTAGCAGAGACATGTGCCCTACTTTTGATCAGTTCTGGGGAGGGCATTGCTTGTTATATATGAGCTGTTATCTTGGTTTTATATACCGAACAATGTTAGTTTTAATCTCAATTTTTAAAAGTCATTTCAGTATCTTCTTTTTCCCTTCTGCAGTCAGCAGGTCCTTAGTCAATATCAGGCCAGCCAAGGCAAAACCTTATCTCCTATCTATAAGGTATCTGCAGTTCTTAGGGATTGAGACAGTTTCTTGTAATTTTTTTTTCCTTTTCCCTTAAATGGGTAATTGAGACTGATCACAATATTGGGCTTTTCTCTGTAAAGATATGTTGTGAACATCTATGCATATTTTGGCATGTGAGACCATCCAGGTCTGCTCCAAAATGCCAAAGTATAATCTGTGTGGAAGGGGATTCCCCTTAATAATATTTTTCAGAGAGATCCAGATGTCTTGGGACGAGTATTAGAAGAATGAAACAAATGAGAAGGATTGATATGTCTTCCAGTTATATATCTTTGCAGATTCATAACAATCTAAACTACGTTGGTGATTAGGCCTCTTGAAGTCATATTTTTTACTTTATTGAAATATTGTACCAAAAAGGTTTGTATAGTATTCCTTCCTTATTTACCTCCATACTCTTTCTATCCAGAAAATAAACAAAGTGTTACTTCATGCAATCTTTTAGCCAGTATGCCTTTTAAGTAACTGTATTTTTTCTTTGAGTACTCCAACTTCTTTTTCTTTTTCCCTATGTTTAAAAAAAAAAGTGTTACTTATTCATGTTATCTTTTAGCCAACATGCCTTTTAAGTTACTATATTAGTTCACTCAATACTCTGTATTCTTTACTTTTTTCCCCATTTTAGTTTATTTTTTGAAGAAGGTCAATAAGTCACTTGGTGTAGATTCCAACAGAGTTGAAACTTCAACATGCTCAATAAATGTTATGACTCCAGGAAGGAACTTCATTTCTATTATTACTATTGTTGTTTTATTATTTTTCATTTTCTGTAATTCAATATTCTTCTGTCCCTTAGGACCTGAGAAAACTCAACCATGTCATGTTTGACAGGTCGTGAAGACTGTGTATGCATCTCCAAGCCGTGTTAATTTTCATTTAGATTCAAGAAAGGCAAGAGTTTCTCATGCAAAGTACACTTACTATATATAATTTGTCTATTTCCCTTGTTTTTGATTGTTACTTACATGTGCATCCAGGAATCAGAAACAACACCTGCCTATCCAGATATCTGTTTTGCAGTAGATGATTTTGATTCCACATTTGATGCAGTGGTAGGTTACTTATTTCTGATGTATTGATGTCTGCTGTCATAAAGTGTGTTTATCGGTTAAATTGATGTCTGCTGTCATAAAGTGTGTTTATCGGTTAAATTGATGTCTGCTGTCATAAAGTGATTATGGGTTTTTTGGTGCTATACTGGTTGAGATATAGACTTCAGGAAAAGCTGATTAGATCATTATTCATCTGTTAATTAGTGCATATCATACTTATTTGGCTCATCTTTAATACAAAGCATCTAGTATATGATACTTCACTTCTAATAGTAAGCTGTTGAGAATCAGAAAGTGATTTTCCAAGGAACTATATTTTATGCATGTTCGTTTTTGTGGCTGAGTGATCCCCAACTAGCTTATACAGGCATTTCACTTATAATTGCATTTATCACATCCATCACATGTCTAGGTGTATGGAATTTGAAGAAAGTGTAACAATTATTAATTATGGTCAATTGACATATTAATAAAACTCATGCCAATAATCCTTACATATTTTCTTTAAAATTGTTTTTCTCGCTATTGTCTTTGTATGTATGAAAACACAGGTGATCATACCTAATATTTAGGATATTCCGGTAGTTGTTAAAGGAACTCGGTTCTATTTCTACAGTAAAAAGGCCCAATTAAGAATTAGTCCAAAAGTTGCAGATTCTTGACTATTTCAGTGTCCAAGTTCATTTTTGGATTTCTTAGTAGATTTTTCAGAAGTATTGTAATGACTTTTACAAATTTGTAACTATAGTATTTAAAAGCAGGCACTTGATGCTAATGTACTACAATTAATTATTATTCAAATTTTTTTGATGGAAGAAGCTGAACATGTAGTTCATAGTCTGTCATTTCTAATCCACAGGTCTTGACCGATCCAGACCACTGCTATTGTGTACTGCTAAATGCTAATGATGGGGCAGCATTTCCACAAGAAAGAAAACCAGAGCAAGATAGTGCGGAGATTTCTCCTCGTGAGAATGTTACAACTGCTGTCAAGACAAAGAACTCTAAGGTGGTGTCCAGGAAATGTGAAAATCTATTCTCCCAAGAATGATCTCATCCCACTGACTTTAAACCTTTGTATGCAGATTACCCTTTTCTCTGGCTTTGTCAGCTATCAAATGGTCCGAGAAGCATATGATGGTAATTACTTTTTCCACACTGATACCACTTCTTGTGGTAAATATTTTCTTATTTCTGTCACCTTCACATCTCACTGTTCATTTTCTAGGCACTACTGCAGAGATTTAATCACTTTAAAAAAAATTCCTTGATCTCTCTCTCTCTCTCTCTCTCTACATATATATGCAAATGATGGATAAATGCATACTTTGACAATGAACACTGCCTCTTTACCAACTATGCCAAATACAGCATTATCCAATTATGTATAAACATAATAGATTAAAAGTGAATTTATCTGTCACTGTCTGAGCATCAATATTTAATAATACCACCTATATTGAGGACACTTGCACTTGACTAAAAGATGTTTTTAGGTAGAACTGTTGGAGACCCAGTCAAATGTTCAGGATATATGATTATGTGCCTTAAACAGTTTTAATCATATCAGAAAAGATGGGATGGTTCATATGTTATATAAAACGAGGATCTAGCTTCTGCCTGTCTGAAATCCTTGCAAATGAGTTTTGGGACTTCATTTTTAATAAGTTTAGACGCTTGGACAGTGAGCTTACGGATAGAATGACATCCAGTTGTATTAAATGTTAGATGACTCAGATGCTGGCAGCAATGCTGACAACAATTGTTTATCAAAACTGTCGATCATAATTTTTTTTTGCTTACAACATTCAGACATTCTCTCAATCATTTAGTTCTCACTATGTATTGCGACATTTAATGAAGCAGTCGAGATCAGACAACCTGCTTCAGTGACCCTTCCAAACCAGTTTCAATAATCATATGCATAAAGAGGCACTGCCACAGTTGGAATAATTTGTAGGAATTTGATTAGGTTTCTAATTATGCCATGTATCATGTTATTTTTTTAGTATATACTCCCTAGTCTTTTGATGATAAGTATAGTACATAATTTTTGTTATTAAAGTGCTCCTTCGTGTCCCAGAAAAGTTGAACCTTTTCTGGTAGGATTTTAGGTTTTTTTTCTTTTTTTTTTTTTTTTTGAATAGAAACAGTCAATGTGAGGTGTGGTGATCTGTGCACTTTTTAGTCCACTAGATCTTGAAGACTGTCTTATTGAGGAGCAAATGAACTGTGAAAGACAACTGTTTGCTGTCCTGTTATAAAACCAGTTGTTGTGATACCCTCTTCTCGGTTCCTTCTTCCTTAACTGACTCATAGAAGCAAAACTCCAAGCTCCAAAATGAAGAGAGCCACTGAGATAAAGTATTGGCTCATCAAGATAAAGTAAAATGAATACATTTCAGTACATATTTTTAATTACATATAAAAAGATGTACTTTTGATCTACTTATTATTCCTGTTTCTTTTATTTTTCCAGCTGGAAGGACTGGTTTTGGAAGTTTGCTATCTCTTGGTCATTCCTCTGGGAAAACCGACAGAATTTTCATGAAGGGTCCAGGAGGCCGGGGCGAAGTCGAAGTAGCGGTCTCTGGTGTCCTTGGTAAGTCAAAAGTTGCCCCATACTTTGAAGCACAGGATTTGGTGCAATATAACTATTGATAAACATAATCATTTATCCAGAAATGATAAAGGGCGCCGACCATATTTCAATCTGTATCTTACCTGCAGTTCTAACATTGAAAATGCTGATATCCTAACTATTTTTTCTGTATATATTTCGTAGATCAAAGCAAGATGGATGTAGGTCCCCATTCACCAATCCAAGTATCTAAAAGAGGACTCGGCCTTGGAACTATTGTTCGGCAAGCAGCATCAGTGGCGTCAACAGCAGCAAAGCATGCGTATGCTGCAGCCTCTTCAACTCGGCACTCAGATGACGAGATGCTGCCCCTCAAGTGCTGCTTGATGTCCATCTCATTGCCCTGGGAAAACATTGCCCATGATCTTCTATTCAAGGTGATGACTGCTTTTATTTCTCATAAGACTTGGCTTTATACGAATAGACAATCATCTAAATCGTATGCTTCCATCTGAAATGCAGGGAAGTCCACCTGTGAGCTTGTAGCATGCAATCAGGTGTAGCTTCAATCTATCCAATATGGACATTCAAAGGAAGAAAGATGTTGGAGTTTAGTTGTAAATTAGTTGTATCGTAATTCTATTGCAATCAGTTTAAGATATAGTTTACTTCTCTTCAGCCTGAATAATTAATGCTCGATTGTCTGAAATGCTGTATTGCTCTTTACTCTCTCTCTAGTTTCTTTTAAATTGCAGAGAAAGCATGATATAAAAGGTTTAAATTTGCACTATGACCTTGTGAAACTTTCCAATTTATGTATACGCCATCCGATTCAAATTATGTGTCATTTTAATTGTTCTTTCATATATATATATTAACTTATTAACTAGATACAAAATATTATAAAATTATATTAAAAATATACTATTTCTAATCAATTAGTAATTAGTATAAACAAATTATTTATAATAAAATATCTAACGCTTGGTCAAAAACATATTTATTTAAATGAAAGCACATACCCTTTTATTGTTTGAAAAAATACATGTATTTAAAATTTTCGAACCCTTAATTATATGGCTATTTTTTATATTGTTCCCGTGAAATTTATGTATTAAGTTGTATATAATATTCCTAAAATATCATGTCAAATTTTCAAAATGTTAATTACTTTTTTCCATCATTTAAAATTTTTTTAATTACATTTCATAAATGCTTTTCTAAATTTAGTTACAAATATTGTAATCGATAATAATATTTTCAAAATTTGATTTATCACCCTGAGAAACCCCTTGCACCCAACTTCTTAACAAAGCCCTAAATCAATGTGGGCTGTCAAAATCCAACCCATCATTTTTATTTCAGGCTGGCCCAAACTCAAGAGGCCCAAATTTAAAGGGCATTTATGTAAAGTCGTCATTTTCAAATCTCAATCCTACACCGTATTGATTGAATCCCGCCGTAGCCCCAACCGATATTTTTCAAATTAAACCCACAAAAAAGCTAGAAGAAAAAGAGAAAATTCGAACACAATCCGTTGCCTGCGTGTTTAGTGCGTGAAAATGGAGAAGATCTGCGTTGCAGTGAGGGTGAGACCATCTGCTAACGAAGAAATCGTTAATGGATTTCACTGGAAAGTTGAAAGCAACCGTATTTCGCTCCATAGATCTCACGGAACTCCGATTTCTGGAGTTTCATTTGCTTTCGGTATTTCTATACTGCTACTATGTGCGTCTATGAGTTTAGAAATTTTCTGATTTTGATTCGATTGTGTTGAGTTTTTTTGCAGATCATGTGTTCGATCAGGAATGCAGTAATGCTAGAGTGTATGCATCTCTGACAAAGGACATCATTAATGCTGCTGTGGAAGGGTTTAATGGTGCGATTTACTGTTTAAGATTAGGCTTTTCAGTTTTGTTGCTTGATTCTTTTTGGTAGGTAATTATTGGAGAAAAAAATGCTGTAGATTATGATTTCTTGAGGGAAAAGGAAAATTGTGAGCTATTAACAGGGAATTCATGTCTATTAAACTACTGGTTAAGTGGTTGGTAATAAATTTATGAAAAATCCCAGGATTAAGTGATAAGCTAAAATCTTTTACATACTCGCTTAGTAATAGGGATAAAAGTATCTGGACATGGTTCTCATAGTGATAGAGTTTGCGTCGTTAGTTTAGAGTCTATACATGGGTATTGTAGTGATAACTCAGCATTGAGCAACATAATCGACTTCCTCTTTGAAAATAAGCTTTAAAGGAAGATGTGGTAAGAAATGAATACAAACAAGTTACAAAATATGTGTTACTGTTTAAGGGTTGTTGCCTTGTGGTATTATGTCTTTCTCCTATCACATTTAGGATGATATTGTCATTGTTAATGTCATTCCAGCAATGGTTTGTTTACATGGCATCTTACGTTTTTTCATTCTTCTCCTTTTATTGGCACTGTCCTTTGATAAACCAGATACAACTTATATGACATCTTTATTGAGCATTCTCTTTTAGTAAGTCAGGAAGCATTTCTTACAAATGTTAAATAATTGCAATGCAGGAACTGCATTTGCTTATGGGCAGACTAGTAGTGGGAAGACTTTTACCATGAATGGTTCAGAAAATGATCCAGGAATTATCCATAGAGCTGTCAAAGACATTTTTGACAAAATTCAGAAGGTAACATGAAAGTTTCTCTGCTACAATTAAAATTTGTTCGCAGGATATAAGTAATAGGTATCTGATAAAAAAAAGTCTTTGCTTTTTTGCTTTAGACATCCGATAGGGAGTTTCTGATTCGGGTTTCATACATGGAAATTTATAATGAGGAAATTAACGATCTTTTTGCTGTGGAGAATCAAAAACTTCAAATTCATGAGAGTTTGGAGGTAAGCTGAGGTCAATGTCAAATTCTCTACAGCATGGGAATTTCTCTTAGCATGTGAAAGTATTGATATTTGTTTCCTCTAGCGTGGAGTATTTGTTGCAGGGCTTAGAGAGGAAATTGTGAACACTGCTGAGCAAGTTCTTAATCTTATCCAACTTGGAGAAGGTTTGACCTTTGATCAGAATGTATATGAAATGGCATGCAGTCAATCATGTTGCTGTTTCTTGGTCATATGTTTTCAAAAACTTTAGTTGTTTTTTTTTCTAAATTCTTGCAGCTAATAGGCATTTTGGTGATACTAACATGAATGCTCGTAGTAGCAGATCACACACTATTTTTAGGATGGTATGTTCTTTTAATTATAGTTGTGCTTTGTGTAAAAGTTGCTATCCGTCATACTTTATTTGATTAATTACTTTATGAATTGCATGTGTCTTTTATTAACTGCTACCATATATTCCATGAGTAGGTGATTGAAAGCAAAGGAAAGGATAGCAAACATGGTTATGGTTCAAGTTCAGATGATGCTATTCGTGTCTCTGTCTTGGTGAGTAATCATCCACTAATTATCCAATTTTTATGTATTGGTATATTGGTTTCTTTATATTTTCGAGTCTAAACTTGCTCCTTTTGCTTTCATTGGAGGATTAAAAGATACTGGGTTAAACAAAGAGCAAGAATACTGTTGCTCTTGAGCTTACTCAAACCTTCGTTTTCTCTAGAAATTGAACTAGTACTTCTTTTCACCAACCATACAATTATGCAACTATTATCATAGGATTATAGGAATAGGAATTGTAGAAACTCATCTTATAATATATTTCCTACCAAATAAAATTATACCTCATCTTTTCAGATTTTTAATTACTGATTGTCTGTTTTCGTGGAACTAGAATTTAGTTGACTTAGCTGGTTCTGAAAGAGTAGCTAAGACTGGAGCTGGGGGAGTTCGTTTGAAGGAAGGAAAGCACATTAATAAGAGCTTAATGATTCTTGGTAATGTTATCAACAAATTGAGCGAGGGTGGAAAACAAAGGTAGCTGCTGATGTCTAACTTTAGTGAATAAAATAATGACTGTAGTTTACTAACTCATACAACATTTCAATTGCAGGGGTCACATTCCTTATCGTGACAGCAAGCTCACTCGCATTCTTCAACCAGCACTTGGTGGAAATGCAAAAACTTCAATAATTTGCACTGTGGCACCAGAAGAGGTATTAACCGTTCTTTGTTATATAATAGCTAAAGCAACTTAAAGATCACATTTAACGAAGAATATCATTGGATAAGTAGATTCACATAGAGGAATCAAAAGGGACACTTCAGTTTGCTAGCAGAGCAAAGAAGATTACCAACTGCGTTCAAGTGAATGAGGTCTGTCCAAACTGTTCAGCAATTTTCTTGAAATCTCTACTAATTTGTATCATTTTTTGTCATACATTCTCGATTAGTATAATCAGGGCTTTCACAGCATATGCATACTTTTAAGGGTGTGGTTTATGTATTTATTGATAAAAATATCTCCAAGTAGCAATTTAGAAGAATGTGAAATATATTATTCTTTACTTTCTTAAATGCCAGAATCACAGCAGCTGCAGCTTAGAATTCTTGAAATTTAGTCTTTAAAAAGAAATAGAGATTGCCTTATTGTTCACAAAACACTGATCAAGATCGAAGATTATATGTTGTGCACGTATTTGTTCCCAGAACCGAACCAATGTAGATGAAGTTAAATTGCACTCTATTTGACAATTTGATATATCCTTGCCCTTTCCTTTACAAGAACACTGCATTTGACAAATGATGTCAGTTTGCACAATGCTCACTTGGTAGATATTTTTGCTTATAAATTGCTTCAAACTAGATTTTTGTTGTTTTCTTTGGAATAGATATATATTTTGATCCTTGCTGACTTCTAAATGCTCAAGGAATATTGACATATATGGACTATAGAGAAGTAGTTCTTGATACCAAATCAATGTTATTCTTTTCTTTATAAATATGCATAAAGGCTTATTTTCGAATTCTTTAAATCTCAAGGTAGAGCATTTAATGTTTTTCAGATATTGACAGAAGCAGCCTTATTAAAGAGACAAAAACTAGAAATAGAGGAACTACAGAAGAAACTTCAGGTATGATTATTTTTTATTTAAGGTGAATTAGACTAAGAGCTAACTCGCTTAAATCATTTTGTTAGGGATCTCATGCAGAAGTGTTGGAGAAAGAAATCTTGAAACTGAGGAATGACATGTTGAAGGTAACTTTTTTTATTTTCATCTATAGACTTATTTTTTATGTCTTTTACTGCTATATAATCCGTGATCGTATAATCAGTATGAACTAGAGAGGGAGAAGCTTGCTGCCGAACTAGAAGAGGAGAGGAGATCTCAAAAGCAGAGAGATCAATGTATTAAGGAACAACAAATGAAAATTGACAATCTTAGCAATCTGGTTAATGTCTCCGACTCTGATAGATGCTCTTCTCATGTAAAAATTTCTATTCCCTCCAACTTATCATCCATATATATATATTTTTTCCTCTCCAAATTTAGTTAAATTTATCTTCTATTGTTCATTGGACTGAACCTGTGGCTGATGTTATATCTGTCTAATTATCATTCAGACCTTAACCATCTCAATTTGGATATAAAATGTACCCTTTTATTTATATGTAACATTTTGATTTCTTTCGAAAGGGTAAGACAATATTCATTTTTTAGTTTGTTACATATATATGGGGATATGTCTAGTGGTATATCTAATTGTAACTGCCTCAAGTAATTTTCATTGTCAGATTATCAATGCCCTCTCCACTATATAAGAAATCGAAAGTTTTGACTTCAACACAATAATGGTTGAAGTCTGATTTTTAACCAAGTTTTTACATAACATTTGTGACTCTCCATTGATGTTTAAACAGATCTTTTGTGAAAAACCATTGCCGAAGGACTGCTTCTTACCATCGGAAGTGGCCAGAACTATTTCCTATTGCAAGATTGAATTCATGAATCACACATATAGAAATTTTTGGCTTCTTATGTTTTGTAGCAACATTTGTCATTTTCATGTCTCTGTTTAGTGTTTGCCATTCATATATTCTGTGTTGTCAGTCCATGTATCCATCTAACTAGATTACACTTAAAATTAATGCTGGTTGGTAGGATGGTGTCAAAGAATGCCTTCCAGATGTAAGTACCTGTAGCAATAGCATGCGCCAAGAAGATGCTTTTAGTACCCCGTGTTTTAAAGCAGTTCCTAATGTATTTGTTGCCAAGCGGTCAAACTACTTTGGCCAACCAGAGTGTAGCCCTCTACCAGATACGTTTGGTGATTTTGCTGACGAGGATACATGGATGAAAATGAATAAAGGATACATAGCTGACCTTGACTTGCTTCATATGACTCCTTCAAGAAGAGTTCAATCCTTTCCATCTGGTGAGGTAATGTACAGCTCAAAATTTTTGTTATTGGTCTTACTTTCAATGTATATCTTGTTTCTTATATTTCATTACCTAATAGTTAAAAGGAGAACCACTCACTTAATGAGCAGAAAATACTTTCTTCCTCCAATGTTTTTACTTGCAATATGACAACCCTGGAAATGATTATGTAGGCCCTTTTAGATATGGATATGCATTTCAACTGTATAGAGATAACCTTGTGGCCGTATATTGTGATATGAATATCTCTACAATTCTTCATAGACAAATGATGTATTTTATTTGTGCATGTCTGTGTAAAAATGTGATATGGGACATTATGATGTGAAAGTGAATTATTTGAGATGAGATTTATTTTAGTATATTTGTCGTAACAAATACCAATGGTTTTACATCTAACTATTTAGATGATTGCTTCCATATATTTTTTCTGATACATTTTATATTTTTGGATATGCTATCTGAGCTGGTTAAACTTGTATATCTGTTACAGGACTGCTCAGTGGAAAATTACAGTCAAGAAATACAAAACCTTCGCAGACAGCTAAAACTTGTTACCGAGGAAAGAGATGAATTCAAGGTTAGTTGCTGGTAATGTAATTTGTTGTTCTGTTAAGGTCTCTGTCTAAAGGAATCCACTGCAGTTCATCTTTTCATTTGCTATGTCAATGGCATGTCTATATTTACTAATCCAGTCTTCATCTTTCACTTTATGTGCATTTTCTAGATGAAGTATGCCGAACAAGTGTCATTCAATAACCAATTAACAAGAGAGACATCTGAACTCCAAAAAGAGACATTGCTAATACAAGAAATTCCTCAGCACCTGCTTGAGACTGTGACAAATTGCAAAGGAATATACACTGATGTTTTTTCTATTATACAGGTGAAGCACTTGAAGTTTTTTAGTTCAATGTAATTTTACCCTGGAGAGAATTCTGTTGACTGTGATATCTGTTCTATTTTCTTTGTCAGAACTGTATAGCTGATGAGAAATCTGCAACAGCGCAATTACTCTCTACTACAAGTGAAGTTGGAACCAGCCTTTTCTCAACTTTAGAATCTTATTTAATGATGACTAAGGATGGCAAGAGGCCCTCCTCCTTGAATGATTATTCTATTCAGGAGCAATGCAACATGCTCCATCAGAAGCTGAGTGGTGCAGTTTCTTCCTTGCGATCATCTGATGAATCAACTCTAAAGGAAGAGCAGGAGGATGATTTTGTTAACGGATGCAACATTAAGGTAGCTGCCTGGTCATATAAATCAAGATCTCACGTGCCAATTATCTTATTTTTCTCCATCCTGACTATTGGATTCTATTTCTCCTACTTCAAGCTCATGATTGCAGGTTCTTCCAGCTTCTTAATATCTTTGTTATTTGCATGTTTAATTACATGCTTGTGAAATTTTCTACCATTCTTAGTTGTTAACAATATTAGTGAATCTATGGCTGTGCAGATTTTCCAATTATCGTGAACTACATGGATTATCTGTGATCATACTCCTTCATGTTACCAATGTATAAAAATAGTTTTGGGTGCATTGGAACACATGTAACACATTATGTAAAAGTAAATTATAGGTGGATTAAAAGGGATGGGTAGAGAGGTGCATTTGATGGTTAATGACATGAAATAATAATGGACTGCTTCCTAAATTCGATACTTCCTTGGGATGCAGTTCACAAAACTTTTAGCATAAGTTTGTGCAGAGTTTTAAGGTGATGGAAAGTTTGCTAAAAGATGCTTAGTGAGCAATAAGTGAGGTGATAATTACTAACAAAAATGTCTAGATAACTCATAAAAGGTTCCCTTTTAGGTTAAACTAAACATAGAAAGAATTTCTCAGGTGAGAATTCTTGCATCTGAAGTTTTCTCCTCATAAGTAATACAGTTTCTGAATTTAGCTCAGCCGCTTTTGACATTTTTATATTTTTAGTATAGAGTGCATAGCTTTGCCTATCATGAACATGTAGTCAATCTTTGCCTATCCATTTGGTAGCTATATGATATATCTTCAGAGTTAAAATTGTGTTGTCTTTTTAATGTGAAGGGCACATTGGAAGGACAAATTGCTTGTTGGAAGCAAGCATTGGAATGTGAATTGAGAACAATCAAACACAAGTACGATGACTTGGAAAAAGAGTTTGTTGTTACCAATCAACTTCTCAAGGATTCTGAAGGGAGATATCATAGCTTGGAAAAGGAGTTCAATCTCTTAAAAGACGATAGAGATACAGTGCTTCAAAGAATCTCGAGTTCATCTCAAATGCTTACACAAATTACTGCTCAAAAGGAGAAAGCTTTAAAGGATCTTGGTAGTGAAGTGAGGAAGAGGAAAAAGCTTGAAGAAGAGATCAAACAGTTTAGCATTGCGTTTGCTTGTCGACAGAGGTCAATAACGTCATTCCACAGCGAGTTCAAATCGATAATTGAGACGATGAAGGCTCAGAACCCAACTTCAATCTCCAAATCTCTTGGATCTTGAAATATTTTCAACCTGTCATGTTCATGTAATCAAGACTTTGTTTTCTTTATCTTCCCTATAATTTTTCTTGTGAAAGATATTGTTTAAGGTGCATGTGCCTGCACAAAGGATTAGCACTTCACTAGAATGTATAATCATTAATATATTGAATCATCTATTAGTAAGATGCTTTTATCTCTACTTCATTAAAAGAAAGTTGCTAAAAAAAATGTTGTTTGTATTAAAAAAAAATCACTTGATAATGTTGATTTTGTGATCACCAAAGTGATGGAAACGTAAGTTCATATTTAAATTTAAATTTATTAATTTTTTAGTTTGATGTATATATTATGATGATTGGTAATCACTAAAGGGGCTGAATTAGAAGTTATTAGATATCAAAGAAAATAAATCTCAATTTCTCATGATTATGTGATGCTATTGATTGAGATGGCTTCATGTTAATAGCAGCTGTGAACAAAAATCTGTCTATTATGCTTGACAAAGATTGAAACAGACTAAGCTTAATGCTCATGTGGATGAATAGGATGCAGAGCTGAAAACATTAGGTTAACTGTCACTTCAATTGATCATAATGCAAAGAATTTGATGAAGTAATGTGAAAGAGCATTTTTTGATCCGATTGATAAGTATGATGGGACTTTAATGGGTGTTTTGAACATCATGAAGTAAGTGTTAAATTCCTTTAGCTATTTGTCATTTAACTCGTTGCCTCTTGAGCATGGTCCATTCAAAATTAATTACAACACCATTAAAGACAAGTGGAATATTAATGTGACTGAATTGCAAAATATGCTCATTCGAGAAGGGAAAGACTTAGAAACAAGAAACTCAATATAATCAATCTAGTGGGCCATTTAGAAGCTAAAGGTGAACTAGGGTAAAAGAATTGAAAAGGAAATAAACTAGGGTAAAAGGCCACAAGATGGGACAAAATGATGATAAGTTTTGTTTCTGTAGAAAGCCTGGACACCATCAGAAAGATTTCTTGAAAAGTGAGGAATCATTTGAAAATAAAAGATAAATTTATGTGTCTCGAATTGAATTTGATCGAAGTTGTTTGTAATACTCGTTGGATTGATTCTGGTTGCACCACTTATGTTTCTGAACCACAAACCCTAATTTTAAGTTTCTTTCATTTGAATTTCAAGAACAAAATTTAACAAAACTACTTTGCTTTGTGATCTAAGACAACATGAACTAAATACAATAAACAAGAAACCCAAAAAATAAAGAAACAAAATTATTTCAAACGCAAAAAAGGTATTAAAACAATACAAGTATGATATATAGTTGTGAAACTTAAAGGCACTAGGGACTGGTTACCTACAAGTGTGTCAGATCCTGAGATTGTGAAGTAACTTTCATACTTAATTTTATAATAATTAGAGAGAAGAAGTTCTGCACCTGCAGATATATGTGTTGGAAATTAAAGAAGACAAGTAGTTTTGTTATTGAGTTGAACAAGTGATGATGAAAGGACCACTTTTGTGGTATGGTGTGTGCTGTTTTATATCACTAAACAAGTAACTCTCATCATATGAATTCATCTTCTTCATTTATCACCCTTTTTCTATTCATTCGTTTTTGTTTTATTTTGTTTTTTTTCCAATCCATTGCTAGCTATCATCCTCCCACATTCTATAAGGGCATTCTTGGTTTTTTTTAATAACATTGCAAATCACATTTATTATTCCACATCACAATTTATGTATAGAGATAAAGAAGAAAGAAGAAAGAAGAAAGAAGCAATAAATACATAAAATATGAAAAAAGGGGTGCAGAAAACTGAAAAGTGCCCTACATCTTTTAACGCGCTAATGTGGGAATTAGACGTGCTCATTCATTAATCTATATTAAAGAATAATACGTTCTTACTAAGAAACATTTTTTGACGGTCCCCACCGTATAAAATACAATTACCTTTATAATTAATGTTTACATAATGTTTATAAGTGTTATTAACATCCATAATGACAATATTGTAGATGTTATAAATATTGAATCCACTAATTTAAATAAACCATTTATGTGAGTGTGGTATATATACAAGTGGGAAAGAAGATTTGTAGCTACCTTGCATGATTGTGAATTAACACAGCCACCAATAGATTTGTCAGTATGGAATAAATATGACCTATTTTCATTTTTTGGGACTTAATAATTTACGTCTATTATTATTTTTTCTACTCATTATTCTAAAAATCGATTTAGATGTTGCATGGCATCTTGATTTTATGAAAATCAATGGAATCAACTCTTCCATGTGGCCTCAAGGGGCACTAGATCTTGACGGTCTAAACAACCAATTCATATAAATTCTCCGATTTTATTTAAATGATTTGTTAAAGATTAAATTTTGTTTCTAATTAACAGAGGGTCCAAATTAATAAACAATGTTGTTTTATGTTTTTTTTTTTTTTCTATCCTTATTGCATTTGATATATGTCTATTATGAAATTATAATGCATTGATAAATGTTGAGTAGAATGTTAAACATACAAAAAACAACCACCTAGTTGGTCATTATCCACCAGACTTGTGCCTAACACTTTTTGCAACACAATTATTACAATCATAAAAGTCTATTAGATCGAGATATATCTATTATCCTTAATAAAATTTCAAATCTAATGATAGTGACTAACTTTATGCTTAATGGCATCATTTGTCCAAAATACACTATATGATATGATATGATCGCTACAATTTGAATTGTCCGACAAAATAAAAACAAATATTTCATCTAATTCTATTTAAATGGTTCTTTCAGAATGTTGTAAGAACTTAAAAACATTAAAATTTGACAAAATTATTTTAAAACAATCGATCTTTCCTCCACTCATTTCCTAATTTATCTCTCCCTCCAATCCCCATCACCGAAGCAAATATTGTAAATTGAAAAATAAGAGAATTTCTTGAATATGAACATATGAACTTAAAAGAAATGTTGAATTATAACTAAAAATAAAAAATTAGAAACAAAATTTAAACCTCTACAAATCATTTAAGTAGAATAGAGACAATCATGTCACTTTTATTTCCAAATTTGTTCTAAAACAAACCACAAATAAAGGGTTGCATATTTATGTATGTTGGGTGATATAATGTCATGAGAGTGATGACCATGTAAATGAAAGATATAAATTGTTACTTTCTAACAAGCAAACAGTTTGTCTATGGAATGTCTTAGAAGCTTTCCCAGTAAAGACGAAACAAACTTGTATTTTTATTTTTTCTTATGCCAGTAAAATAAACGTCTAAAAATATTTAATTTCTTTCTTTTTTATTGTGGAGTACACTATTGGGTGAATGTACACAATACATATACATACATATATATATATACATATATATAAAATTAAACCAAATAGTCATATCATTCAACTTAATATATATTGACCCGAATTGAAAGATTCTAATTAACAATACCAGAAAACATTGTGCTGCCATTAATTGTGACAATCTACCTCAATCTACCGCCAATCATGATATGTAATTAATAATAATGAACAATAAAATCTTAACATACATTACGTTCCTTTATTGAAAAAATAAATAAACAAATTGAATGAAAATATTTTAATATAGCTGGGTGGGTAAAAGCCCTCATGATACTTTGTAGACAAACAGCCTCTGCCTACCAATAATATTTGATAAAATATGCATAATAGTTGTTGCTACAATGTCCAACTCAAATGTTTGATAGCCGTAATATAAATCTTTAAATTAAATTGTTAACATATATAGTAAAGGGGAATAGTACTCATATATTTACAAATAAAAAATATTTATTTCTTTTATATCACTTTTTTTTTTTTTTAAATTTCTACTCTTTCGAAGAAAAAAAAAAGGTAATTGTGTTGCACCTAAAATGAGCATTACCTCAATAAATAAGTTTATGTAATTATACATAAGCGGGGACAAATACAAAAACAAAATAAATATTAATTTTTTTACTATTCTTAAATTTTAATAAAGGGTGAAACTATTCGTAGTAGATAATTAAATAGTATATATATATATATATATATATATTCTATTATAAATTATATCAGAATTAAAAAAAAAATTACACCAATAAATTCACGAGATAATTAACCCTACGAGAAAAACACTTATTTGCCAGACTTTTAGTGACAACGAAAAGTTTGTTTTCCGCTATAATAAATTGTCGCCAAAAGATTATTATTTGCGAGAAGACTTTTACGATAATAAGTTAACAATAAAATGTTTTCATGACAATTATCAATGTCTTTATGAAAATATTTAATAAACTTTTTTTGTTGTAGTGTAGTTTGTAAAATGAATAGTGACTAGTCTATCGAGTCACATATATATCAAAATGTACTTGTCTTGAGTAATAAAGAATAATTCATGATTGATTGCTCACCTTCTCGTGTACTCAATCACATAACAAGTACAATCCACTTGTTATTATAAATGCACTCATGTTTGCTCGACCTAAGATTTTCGGTCCTCATTAATATATGTGTCTAATTTAATCTTTTTATTTTTATTTTTTTCTTTCATAATATCCTAAATAAATGGATAATTGGTGAAAGGAGCAAGAAAACGAGGTTTGAGGTCCATGCACATTCTCTTAGTTGTTTTTCCCTTCTTGTTTAATTTTAAAAGCATATTCTTAATTAAATCAAAGGTTGGTAAGTTTTAAATGTTTGCCCAATTTAAGTTAGATTTAATTTGGGGATTCAATTCACCTTTGTTTCTATCAATCTCATTTCATGATGTTCGATAAAGCTTCACAAGAAGACAACAATTATAGGACCACCAAAACACAATTAAGACAAAAGTTTGTGCTCGTGTGCCACTGTTTTTTTCTTTTTTCCTCAATAATTCAATTGTCCAAGTTTTGTTAGACTAATGAACAAATTTAGATACAATCACAATTAACATTTGATATGGATGATCATGTGTGAGTGTTTGTTCCAGCAAACTGATGTTGTAGCACAACTTCTTCTTTTACTTTTCCTATAGATCTAGCAAACTGAAGTTACATCACAACGTTCTATATATATTCTCTTGTTTATTCATTCATGTTTTTTTGTAACTTTTGTCTTAAGATTGACCCCTCTAACATAACAAATCAACCATCATTTTAATAATTAGGTAAAGATGCTTAAGAAAAAAAAAAAAAAAACTCTTCCATTATAACTCGAATAATCAATTACCCTATCAAGAAAGACGCCGACTAGAATCTTCTATCTACTGTGCACAAGTAATTTGTAAAATTTGAAAGTGGAAACCTATATTTTTTACCAACTTTCATGACACAAGTTCTTTTTTTGTCATTATTATAATTCTTTGTTCATTTTAGTCAATTATACCCCTAAATGATATATGATCAACGTTTAGATAATTAATACGGACTAATAAAGATATAATGACCTAATTCTATTGGTACAAGATGATATAAATTAGTGTAAATAAAATTAATAATCTAATTCTATTAATACAGGATGATATAAACTGATGTAAATAAAATGATCTAATTTTATTAATACAAAATAAGGTGTTACGAATGAAAGGGTCAAAATATGAGCTCGAATTTCTCGTAATTTGTATTGATTTTACCACATAGAAGATCCCGGTCCGAAGCACACACCCCATTACTATAAAAGCTGCATCAAAGGACAAAATGATATAATGGTTTATCTTATGATCATTTTGTTTGTCTTATTGAAAAGCCAAGACAGAAATTACAGACATTATTGCAACATGTCAATGAATGAATGCCCATCTCCTCAAATTTATTTCTCTGGGCTTTAGACTCAGAAATCTTCACTCACAAACTGAACTCTAATTCATTGTCTTTCTTCATTTATTACACCTGCAACAAACCCCCCTCCTTATCTCTATTTATTTATAAACCCCTCAAAGCCCCACATTTATTCTCTTCACCAACACCTACAACTTAACTTTATAATTTCCATCTCCAAACCATCTTATAATTCTTAGCCACCATGCCTAAATTACTTGGAGATTTTCTCCAAGAGCAACAAGAGCCATTTGCCTTGGATGTTTACCTTCTCGAAAGAGGCTGTTCGAGAGCCCGTCTCATGAATCTTGATTTACGTTCCGTTAAGAGACGATACCCTATTCCAAACTGTTCAAATTTTGTTAAAGCAGTGTTTAGTAGGCTTGTTTTTAATAATCAGAAAATCAAGAATGGAGGCTGCAATGAAGAACATGCAGATGATGATAAACTTTCTTCATCAACTGTGTATAATTCTTGCGCAGAAAGTAGTGAAGTGGAAGATGCACTAGTTGAGGTAGAGTTCAATCTAGCTTGTTGATCATTAGTTTATTTCATAATCTTGATTGATTCATATTTGGACTTTGATGATCAAGCTCTCAGGGTGATGCAGAGAGAAAGGTGAAATGGAGATCAGTTGAAGATAGTAATAAACAGCTTAGTCCAATCTCAGTTCTTGAAGAAACAGAATCAGATGAAGAAGAAGATTCACCACTTCATCAAAGTAAGTACAATACTTTTGTTGTTTTAAAGAAGGGTTTACAATAATTAAAAAAAAAAAAAAGGGTAAAAAAAAGAGCATGAAATTTGACCAAATTTTAATTTTCAACTTTTGTTTTTCAATTACATTAGTTTTTCAAAATTCAATCTAAAAATATTTTTCGACAAAAAGACAAATCATGTAGCTTGCCCATCCTAATAATAATTAATATCAAATAAAAAACATCATGAAGTATTAATATACAACCTAAAAATAAATGAACATACATAATTATCCTTATGGCATTATGTAATGTGTGTGCGAGTCATGTGTTATTGTTTTTTTTTACCAAAAAATGGGTTTAGATTGCAATTTGAAAAATTTATGAATTAAAAAAATTATATTGCAAATTGAAAAGGATCATATTTGGTTATTCTTTTTGATATTACCTTAAAAAGAAACTAAAATAATCTTATAATTAAGACAAACTTTGTACAGATGAAGACAAGATGAAGTCAAGGCAAGGAGAATGTTCAAGCTATAATAACGTTGAAGAATTGCAAGAACTGGTGGACTCGAAAATGTATGGTCAATACATGATAAACAAGAGGACGTTGCAAGAAACAAAGCAGCTACTAATCGACTGTGTAAGAGAAGTGATAGAAAGCCACAAAAAAAATGGAGAGCAATTGAAGAAGATCTTGGGGGCTGATGAGCTATGGAAGCTTGTTTGTGAGAATGTATGGCTATGGAGCCAAGATTCTGTTGATGAAACCAATCTAGTTCATTTGCTTCACTACCATTTCATGGCTTCTCAACAAGACTGGAATTCTGCTTTCGATCAACAGAAAGAGGAGGTTTCAATGGAGATTGGAGATTCCATTTTGGAGGGAGTTATCAATGAGATTCTTACAAGTCTGTAAAAATTTTGTGCCATAAGAATTTAATTGTAGGTTAAGAACAAAGATACACCACAAGGAAAAGGGAATATATTCTTGCAATATTTTTTAAGTATCAAACCCTTGATTTTTGTAAGAATACTTATATGGGTGCATGATAATACTCATATATATTTTGGTAAATAATCATTCTGAGACAGATTTGAATTCTCATAATGATGCGTTTGATGCATAGATCTTAGCTAGGCAATGTGAGATCTTGGTGAAAATTAAATGGTTGATGATGATGTTTCAACTGCTCAAAAACTTTGTCAATTTATATCTTGTATTGACAAATTAATATTTAGGCAATGAGTTAGATTTAAGATACCATATGTCTCCCTACACACACGTGCTTAAGGTTCTATCGAAAGATTAACTTTTAGTATATACTCTTTGTTAGTGAAAAAAAAGAATGGCAGTTTAATAAAGTGCAAATTTCTGCAGAAAACTCATTTACAAAAATACAAAAATCTCTTTGTATATATACTATAAATAACGATTTCATAGGCGACAAAACGTAAATGAAGTATTGATAATTTGTAATTTACGGATATAAAATTCGACTCAAGTCTAATTTTCATTATAAATTAAAGTTTTACATAAGTTTCAGCCTAATAAAATAAAATTAAAAGGAAAAAAATATTGTGATTGTAAAGATAATTAAGCAACCCTAATTAAAGAAAAGAGATTGTTTAGTTTTGGGACATGTAATATAACCAGCGGGACCATAAACATGCAAAAATTTATGTCACATTTCATGCAATCTATGTGAATTCCCGTGAGATATTTCAATTCTCTCATAAATGATGTTTTTATTATTACCCTTTTCACTAGAAATATCTCATTCTACAATTCATTATTATTGTCTGGAAATACATGCATTAAATAACAAGAGTCGTCTATGTAGATATTTTATGTGAGATGATCTCATTATATATGATGGATGTTAGTTCATATGAAGCAATAAATTAAAACAAGTCAATTTAGTCAACATGATTAATGTTAGTTTCACATAAAAACATATAAAGTTTCGTTTCAAGTAAATCTTATATGAGACGTCTCATATAAGTTTTTCCAAATTTTTCCAATTTTTTGGGGGGCCAATGTGCTCATACAATTATTTTTAATATTATAAATTCTCATCTGGCTTTGCGAATATGATTGATAAGATTGACCACATACAATTGAATTGTATTATTCATGAATTTTGTGATTTGATTTAACGTGAGATTTGGATTGGTGCATGTAATTAATTTCTAGCATTTAGGTAAACATGCCAATCGTATAGGAATGAAGAATTAGGATGTATTTACTTTAAATTTTCCATTTTGCCCTTACAAGGAAAGTAGTGTTTTTTTTTCTCCGAAGGGTAAACTAGGACATTTGAATTTAGAGCACCAAGTTGGGCCGGGCCATATCTGATAACTTATTAGCCCAAATTTTTTTCGGAATTAATTTCCCATGCAGTAAGCGATGAAGATCCAGGCTGTAAGAAATCTTGGGCTTTGATTATTAATACCAATGAGAAAAAAATAAAAAATCAGTCCAGCCCAATTTGCCAAATCAAGCGAGTCCAAAAACTATTACATAGACATTTTGGATTTTATTTTTTTATACAATATTAAACATATGATTCTTAATATATCAATCGATTATATGTAATGATCACATTTCCTAAAATTATAAAAAATAAAATTAATAAATATGTTTGATCTTTAATACATCATCTATGGATACGTATTAATGTGTTTATGATAAATAGAGTAACAGAATTGCATAATTCAAAGATACCATATATTGAAATTTTAAATTCAATACATTTTTAAAGCACAAGTCTTGTAGCTTAAGTAACAACTCATCTTTATAAAAATATTGTCTTATAATGATTAAGATTTAAATTTTGATCATGCAAATTTTCTAATTTTTATTATCTCTTCAATTCATTAAATATATATATATATATATATATATATATATATATATATATAGATTCGAATATAAATCACCTGATTTAATATAACAATAATATGAAATGAATTTGGTGGTCTTACATAATGTGATCGGGACTTTATCGAGATAAAACAAACACATATCTTATCCTTATTCTTTTTCTTAAAAAGAAAATAAAAAAATCTTATAGTTGTGCTATTAATCCTTCATTTCAATGTCAAATTAAGTTTAAATACTTGAAACTATGTAATTTCTTTTTTTTTTTTAATTAAAGAAATCAAAAGCTTATTGTGTTTTTAATCCTCAATTAAATTAAAAACTTTCAATAGCATGAGTTTTTTTTTTTTTTTTGAAATTATAAATACAATAGCCTTTAATATGAATAATTAATGGCTTTAAATTAATATTTACAAAAAAAATTATTCAATAATATAAAAAGTTTAGTTAGACTTGTTAAAATAGCATACGTTATTCTTCAAATATATTAGTTATTTATATATTTGAAATTTGTTTAATTTAAAATAGTTTGACAAAATATAAATAAATAAAAAGGAAAAAAATAAAATGAAGGTGGGTTGATTAAAAAAACAATTTAAATCTATTAATTAATGAAATTGAATAATTTTTGTGAATATACATGTTAAGTAAATTATGAAATTTATTTGGAAATTTTATTTTTATATTTTTCTTATCATTTAATTGAAAAAAAAAATCAAGAATTATTCTAGACTTTAACAATAAAATTCAAATTTAAAAAAAAATGATGAAAATGTTGAATAATATAATAAACATTGCAATATATATTTTTTCAAAATAATAATAAAAATTTATATTCCTATACATAAGCAAATACATTCCACCGATTATACATTATGTTATATTTAATTCTAATTTAGGTGATGTATTATACAGAATCATAATTTTTTTTATATAAATAATATTTAAAATTTAAAATTCCATGTATTACACGAACTCTCTACTATAAATAATATAGGACGCATGGGTGAAATACTAATAATTCACTAAAATTGAGAAACTTTCGTTAAACAGATAGGCAGGTTTATTCAACTAGGCTTGTTCTTTATTTCTTGTCTTTTACGTCTCCTGCTTTATTACATCACTTTTACTATTTTCAGCAACCATCAAATATGTGCCGTCTTGTAACCGATTTCCACATAACAATTGAACTAAGTTCTTGTTTGAATTATTGAATAGTTTAACATTATTCACAAAAAAAAAATAAAAAAAATTCACTACTACATGACCTATTTTAATATCATATATGGCACAAGAATTTGATAAATGAGTTAGAATTTATAGTAACAAATTTATTGATGGTATTTGTACTGATATTTATTTATAATTCATCACTTTCATTTTAAACAATTTTTTTAATAATTTGATTGAATTTTAATACACTCTAATTTAAGTAGATTTAAAGCATATTTATTTCAAATCAATTCAAAACAACTTAAAAGGCTTCTTTGAGCAATATTAAATGTCAAAGTTTATCATAAAATCATTCATGAAGGTATAAAATTCACAAGGTTAATAACAAACAATAATTGTACGTGTGTGAATATTTATTAAAAAATAATGCATGTAGGAATTGTTACTATTGATAATTATAAGTGACCGTACATTAATAATGATACATGATTTTGTGACTCCTGATAATTAATCACTCTCTGGTCTCTACAATAAGAATTATTACTAATTATCTTTATAATGACAATTGATAAATAATTTTGGTAACGTACTAAGACTCTCAACTTTATTGATGGGCTAGAGCAGAACAAGCTGTCACTCACAACAGTTTTTTTTTTTTTTTTTTTTTCTGTTATAAATAAAGTCAAATTATTGTTTATTTATAGTAATTCACATATTATGTTAATTTTATGATGTTTTTAATCACCCAACAATTGGATATCCTTTGATCAACTATAACTATGTAGCCTACATAAAATCTTGTATTTTAAGTTATACTTATCTCTCATCTCAATTTCATTATTATACATAATAGATATCAAAATTTAATGTGCAGATGGATAATGAAAATTGAAGATGAAATAATGTTTAAGATATGAAAAGGAATGCTAACTCAGGACTAACATATCAGCCCCACATTTCTGCCGTCCAGACCAAGTCTATTTATTTTCCCTTTATTATAAACATTTTTTTTTAATTTTATTTTTGTCTTCTTTGATGAATCATTGATAAAAACATATAATTAAATAAATTTGCAATTGGATCAGGGGTTATCGGCACTTGGCAGATACTCATAGACTTGAGAATTAGTTTAATTAACTAAAGGTCAAATTGACTTGAGAAAAATACACACACCACACAAAAATTTATTCAAGCTCGAGTTTCAAACTAAACTCAATTAATTGACATTTACAGCTAATTAATAATGATGCTAATAATATGTTGACGCTTTGCATATTTTGTAATTTGATTCCTACTCATTATTTTAGCATTTCAAATAAATAAAAAATTAAATACACGATATCAGTTAAATGATACCACACAGGTAGACGCGTAGCAGTTAAAAAGTGCCAGTTTTGACGAATCATTAAAATTTATCAAGACATTAATAAATCTGGCATAACTTTGTTTCATTCAATTTCGCTTTTTATTGATAGTTAATGGACAAAAATTTAGATGAAACTATTTTACCGATCACATTATTTGTTGAAATAGAGCGCATCTAATTCATTTTACTTTATTCTTAAGTTATATAGGGTCGTTTCATGGATCAAGCTTTATGAGACAGTTTTAAAGGAAAATGTTATTAATTAATTAATGTTTGTTTAGGAACTAATAATCATGCATTAATACAAATTGATAGAAGATCGAGAGATGATCATGAAGCCGGCCATAAATTCAATAAACTTTTATAATATTTAGTTCTCAATCATGTATTTCTAATGTTAAATTGTTTTAAGTTGTTTTCTACCTTAAACTCATTCTCCTTAATTGCCAAATTTTATTCTCCCTAAATATTAATTTATTTGTTTTTTAATTTTAAGAAAACCAGTTTTGATAGCTACTAATTAAAGACACTCACGTTTCATATATGGTCTTATATTTGGCACTTTCCTCGAATTTTCTCAGAAACGACAACAATCAAGAATCAAGAAAATAAGTGAGGGAAGAAATAAAAAAAAAACTTTCGATCTATCCAGAATTTAATTTTTCCAATATTATTTTTTCCGAGTAAATTTATGTTCGTAATAGAGCTCTCATAGATTGAATAAATCATATTACATACAATATACTTAAACTAATGACCAACCATCGCAATATGATCAACAAAAATAATATATATTACAAAATATCTCAATATATAAAGTCATATATGATATATTCTACTATATAGCTAATCCAAGGTCTCGAATTTCAACAATGGAAACCAAAATTGAAACATTTTATCCAAGTGCTTATTCACTCTCTATGCGATCTTGAAATGGGGAGTTGTGCTAATCTAACAACACTATCTTCTACCACACTACAAGATGATTGTTTACACGAAAAAATGGACATATTCTTCATTACTCCAAACCCTAATTGATCCCCCCTTTTGTCATTCCAAGACTTACCCTTTTTGGTGCTCTTCGTGACCTCTTTGTAGGCAATCAAGAATGGATCATCCATCTTCTTTAGGCCCTTCTTGGAAGAGCTTCTTGAAGGCGGTTGAAACGCGCATGGCGGAAGAGGTATTTGCAAGTCATGATTCGAAACCCTAGTGTTTTCCGACGGACACGGCGGTGGCGGAAGCTTCGACGGGCGGTGGTCTTGCGGCGCCGCCGCCTTGCTTTCGCCGGGCCTGTGTTCCCAAGAGAATGGGATGTTGTTTCTTTGTGAGTGAACTTTGCTACTCATTTGAGAAAATTGAAGTTTCAATAATATTGAACTTACCTATTTAAAAGATTGTGTGATTATTTATATATGGTAAGGATGTGTTTGTTTTGATTTTTATTTAATGTTTTTTCATGTGCTTTATACTCTTCAACGGCAAATCTAAAGTGAGGTCAAGCAAATAAAACGTGAGATGGTGGGTCTTTTTTATAATTAAGTTTTCAACAAAAGGGGATTCAAAATAGATAATAGATACAAAATCACATATGGATGGTGAAGATTAGGCAACAATATAATAGTAAGTAGATAATTAATTATTAGATATATATTGGGGTCTACGTCATGGAATTGGAAAGTGTAGAAAATTATGCAAAGAAGTTAGGGAGAAATGACAAACATGGAATAGTTGACTGTGTTTGATGATTTGGAGTTTTCTTGATTTTTAAGTTACCAAGAATATCATGTAAACAACTCTTCTTTTTTAATTAGTTCTACTTTTCCTTCAATTGGATCTGTATAGTAGGCTAACAATTAATTAAACGTGATGGCCAACTGCCCATACATACCGGAATTTATATTTCAATTTTCAAGATCTTGTAATTTAGATTGATTCATCTTTTTACCACAAAATTTATATATTTTCAAATTTGATCATTGAATTATCACTTTTTTTTTTCGATTTTTGGTTTTTATCTACGCGGACATCAAAATTGTTGATGTAGGCCGTGATTGACAATTTTGAATAAAATCAAACCAAATTTGGAAAAAAGTTATAGCTAGTTTTAGGATCAAAATTGAAATACTAAAAATTGACGATAAAAAAATGGACAAATCTTAACTAGCAGGATAAAAATTAAGATTGTCTCTTTCGATATATATTTCATTTATATTTCAAAATGATCATCACATGCTAAATACATACCACCATGATGGATAAATTAAAAATATTGAAACATAAGATAAAATACCAAATAAAACCAAAATTTTAAAGTCCAAACCGTCTACAAACTATATGCATATATTAACTAAAATTGAGTCTTAATTCTCTGTGTAGCAACTAGGAAATATTTTTTTTTTTAAAAACTATAAGATATATGTTATATAGTAGTAATATATATAGTTCATAAAGATAGGATTATATGAAATATATTATGAAATTTATACCAAATTAAGCTAAGTAGTTAATTAAGCAAGGAAAGTCAAAGCTTCTAGAAGATGTCTTATGATTCAAAAATGTGGAAGGAATATGATAAGGTCTCATTTCCTAATTTTTTTTCTTCTTCAACAAAGATTCAAAACCCTCTCTTCTTCTCTCTAAATCAACCACCGGTTCCTGCTTCTCTACCGGCGGCCGATGACCTTATTCCGGCAAGGTAAATGGGCCGGATTGTGTACCTAGTTGAGCTAGTTGTAGGATGGTTATGAAAGTTTAAAAAAATTGAATTTCAATCTTCCTCTCTCCCTCTCGCTCTCTGAGACTGCCCTGCTCAGCTCCGCCGTCCTGGTTCTCTGTCGTTTAGTCGTGGCCGGCGCTGGAAGTCGCCGGCGAGTCGGGGTCGGAAGCCGCCGCTTGCAGCGGCGGCGCGTTCTCTGTTTTGTGTGTGCGTGAGTGTCGGTGTTAGGCTGTGTTTGGTCGGTTGGGTCGCAGTGTTGAGTCGAGTCAGTTGTTGTGGTGTTGGCCGGCGCCGGTGTTGCGCCGGCAGGAAGTGGGAGGCGCAGCCGCGAGCAGCGGCGCCGATGTTAGTGGTCCGAGTGTGTGTTGGGGTTGGTCGTGGCTTGTTGTTTGTGGTCGGTCGTGGCTGTTGTGGGCGGTCGTGGCCGGTCATGGTCGGTGTGAGTGTGGCCGGCGACGAGGAGTCGCCGGCAGCGTCTGGACGGCGGCGGCGGTACCGGACAGTGGCAGGGAGGAGGCGGGGATGGCTGGAAATTGGAGAAAGGTTGGGAATGGCATGAATTGTAAATTTGATATGTTTTGGGGGTAAATTTCAATGTAAATATTGCTGACATTTTTTTTGAACATCTAAGCATTATAATTGCTGAATTTTGTAATGAAAATTTAGATAATTAAAGCATGCTTTAAGGTCTAATTTAGGTATAATAATCAATGAAATATGGAAAATTTTAAATTACATAGTTTTATTTAATAATCAATGATAATATGCATGATTTGCCTAATAAATTAGGGAATTATGATAACATGTTGGGATTTAGAATATATTAAGCCTATGGATATTATCTTATAATTTATAGTATATGATATATGAAAATCGAGTTTTAATTAATCGATAGAGATAAAGTACGTTAATTAAAATATGCTTTAAATATCATAACTAAGTAGATAAACATCGGACTTTGAATTTAATAAAATGATATGGATTATTACTTAGGATATGATAAATGAGACAAGTTTTAATTAAATAAAAAAGAAAGGTTATATAAATTAATGTATGTTAAATTGGATCTATTTATATAATTAATTAGGGAATATAACCCTAGATTTTATCCAATTGATTAGGAAAATATAGTTTAAGCTCGATTTTGGAAGTAAATGTTAATACATTATTTATTATAAATTTTAATCAAAGATTTATTTGGAATTATAAATTAAACCTATGCTTCGCAAGATTGCTTTTGAGACTAAAATATCGACCTAAAAATATTATGCTAATTAATTTATTTTATTTTACGTTTTAGTTATTAATTTTAAATCTAAGGTTTATTAACCTTAGATTCACATCTACTTAAACCCGAAATATTAAGTTCGATTTGAACTTTATATTTTAAGAAATTAGGCATAATTCATTATGAAATAAGATTATATATTTTTTTTAAGAAATTAGTTTCTAAATAAATGATAGTTCGAGTACATTCTAAGTCGAATCTTTATGATTATAGGCGATATACAGGATTTTACGCCTTAGATATCTTTGAAGTTTACAGCTTTTGATCGTCTACTCTAAGGTGGGGAAAAATTGCTAAGTCGGTATTTATATTTCTTTCAAATTATTTAAATTACGAATTTTATTATGTTATATGGAATGTGTTGGGTTTATGTGTTGAACGCATGAAATGTTATGATATGATGAAGGTGAATTTTATTATATGGGAAATGTGACATGTTTTAATATATATGATGAATGCGTTCGAAAAGATGATAAATGTTTATGTGATATTATAAGCATGAATATATGTGAATTACTTGAATTATCTATGGTGGCTAAGAACCACATCTATGGTGGTCAAGAACCACATCTATGGCGGCTAAGAACTGTATTTATGGTGGCTAAGAACCACATCTATGGCGGCTAAGAACCGTATCTATGGTGGCTAAGAACCACATCTATGACGGCTAAGAACCGTAAATTTTTGAACATGCAACTGATATGAATGATTATGAAATTGATATGTTTGCATTTGAAATGATATGATTGAAATTAATTATTAATTGTAGTTTATGATCTTAATTCCCCTATTTTACAACGTGATCCCGCTGAGTGTATTTTATACGCTCACCCCTTTTTTTGCATGTTTTCTATGTTTAGATCCGGAGGAGGAGAGGTGAAGGTGAAGAAAGATGCTTATAATTATTTTTGCTGTATAAAAATATGTTATGCTATGTTCGCAAATGATTTTAAAATCTATTTTATTTTGAAGGAAATGTAAAGTTTAAGCCGGTGGCTTGTATATTGATATTTCGCTGCTGATCTCTGATAATCTATCGTTTTATGTAAATTAATTTGTGTATTTTAAAACCTTCGTTATTTTGGATTTTATATTTAATGTAAAATGTTAGATTGTTGTGTTTTGCTGGACGCCCGTTTTTAAAAAATTCTATATTTATTTTATTACGAAATTGGGGCGTGACACTCTGAGAATTGTAACTCATATATTAACTGCATATATACAGAATTGGAGCAGAAAAATAAATGAGAATCTTCTGTTCTTTACCTTTTCCCAACATTGGTTTTAATGTGTAGACGTGAAATGAATTACGATATTATAATAAGATCGAAAAATCAAAAACTGAGGTTCCTTAATAAATAAATGGATGCATAATTAAAGAATATCTTTTCAGAACAGAATTTCCAAGAAACCTTATAATTAATATAGAAGCAATATTAATTTGGATTAATGCAGAGCCATGTGGCATATAATATAGAGAATTTTAGTAATTAAATTGTTGCCAAATTTGACACAGCCTATGCTTATTAAATACTACTATTAATTAGAGACGACACATGGTTTATCTGGAAGCAAATTAAGTGATATATTTTTTATCAAGACTTTAAGGAAACGTTTAATCGGGCCTAAAATTTTCCAAAACACAGACACGTGACTTGCTTAATAAAATCCGAAATAGAACTATTTATTCCAAATTAATTATGTTGAACATAAAATATGACAAAAATTTGTGAGAGATCATTAGTTAGGGCCGTAAAAGGATGTTCCATATAGGTCAGGTTAATGTTCAGTCAATGTGGTCAAACTCATGATCAATACATATTAAAATATTATTTTTATTGAAGAAAAATCATTTTAAAAAAGAGAGAACGGACCCATCTATCATAATTTGTTAAACTATAAGCTCAAATACCACAAATTATAAGAAATAGGCCTAATTTATCGCTTTTGTTATAATTTGACCCCCATCTACCACAATTTGACACATGAAATTACCGGTTTACCCTAGGTCAAAGTTGTGCCCTGCCATTTACTGCAAAAGTCACCGACACCCACTGTGACGCCGCAATAAATTCTGAAAAGGTAGGTAATTCCAGAGGATTTCGTGTAAGAGTTGATTAAGCAACTTAAATTATTCTCCTTCTTCACATTGTATTCATAAGACACTGCATTTTTTCGTGTAGGAATTTTTTCTCTCCTTACACGAATTTCCTTACACAAATTTCCTTACACGATTTTTGTTACACGAATTTTACACATTTCTATCTTACACGAAAATTGCACATTGTTGTCTTACACGAAAATCGAAGCCACTTTGAGCTTACACAAATTTTGCCAAATTGTGCTCTTACACGAATTTCCTTACACGAAAAAATGTAAATTTGTTCTTTTACACGAAAATATGTCAGTCAACCACGAAATTAATATCTTTGCCACTAACAATTCGTGTAAGAGTTGACATGGATTAGGTTTGAGTCATAATTCCCACTCTTGATGTCAGTCCTACAACTGTTCATGTCAATCATGCTCCCTACACGAATTTTGAAAATGAAAATTATGGTAGATGGGAGCTCAAATTATAACAAAAGGGGTATTATGGACATATGCATTATAATTTGTGGTAGATGGACCAAAAATATAACAAAATATGCTAAGTTGGGCATTTAAAAAGTATTACATACTTTATATTTTAAAACTGAATCGATATTACTTCTTTTACTTAAAAGAATTACTATAAGTTTTTATTTCTACTTTGGAAAAATTATTACTTCTAAATAAAAAGTATCATTTGCTTTTAAGTACATTACTTACTTTTTTTTTTTTAAAACTAAGTTTAATTATAATTTTTATTTCAAAAATGTATTAATTTTTTATTTAAAAGTTATTAATTTTTTTTTTAAGATTTGTTGTTTTAAAGTATTACAGGTTTATTTAGAAAGTATCACTTTTTTTTTGTACCAATTAGATTTGCTATGGAAATGGATTGTGAAATTATATTTTATTTCTTATGACCACTTTTCTTACAAGTTAATGACCACACAATTCTCTGTTTGTTGGGTGTTTGTTACCTTTCTAATTATCGTTACAAAAGTTGTCATAAACAAGCTTCATTTTTCCTTATATTCCGAAACGGAAAGAGGCATAAACCTAAAAGTAAACTAGTCTTTCAATTTTCTGTATGAAACTCTTGTTACTTAATCTCAATTATACTTATATCTAATTATTTATAAACTAAACATTAAGTTTGTGATATATAAGAACTTATGTTTTCTCCACTTGTGAAATTTGTTATAAGTTTCTTTTGAAATGTCTGTGGGTTGTTACTGTAAATGTGAATTTGTTATCGAATTCACGACCTTATATATTCTTACAAGATTTTTTTCTTACTATATAATAATAATTTAATTAGAAAAATGAGAAATAATATTTCTAAATTAAAGAAAATCAAGACAATGAGAAAGTAACACGATATTCAGCAATAAAAGTTTGGAAAAACAAAATCAATAAAATTTTTGCTTATAAAAAATGAAGACTCGACGGACCAATTATTAGCTTGTGATATGTTATGTATTAGAAAGTAATCTTATTTGAATATTTTGTAATATGTTGTGTATCCTTAAAAATTAGACAATGTTTATTTGCGAAATTTTATATATTACATATTGCTTATTTGCTTGTGCCCCTTTTTCAAAATCCTGAATCCGCCGCTGCATTTTCCTTACTACCTCAATAGTATTTAAATCGGTTTGGAGCTTATCTCATATAATGTAATCTATATATTTGCCAAACTATGTGCTTACCTTTGAACACAATTAAACAAACCAACTAATCAATTCTGAAACGCGTTCATAATTGAACATTTTCAGTTGCCCACGATTTATTTGATTTGTCTGCAAGAAAATGAGAAAAATCCATATACACTACAAAATTAACGTTTTCAGTATTTTTAACATAAAATTTAAATTTAAAAAAAAAAAGACATAAGCATTAAGCAGATAGTTAGTTAGTTACATGGATCGTTAGCAGCAATTCAAGTAGCTTGTCTTTTCCATGTCATGGCGCTGTATTTCTTTGAAAACAAACAATGAATAAATCAATGACAATTTTGGAAGTTAGTATACATAGTATAATAGAAAGCAAAACTAGCCATTAATCTTGTATTTCCAATTTCAACACAATTAATCTTGATAGCTCATTAGCCATCGATTTTTGTCTTTTTATGTTAATTTTCTTCTAATTCAAACATAAACATCAAACTAATTTATTATTAGAATACGTAACTATTTTCTAACACGCAAAAGAATGCATGCAATTGTGGCCATCTGTAGTCGTGTTCCAAATTAAATTATGTTTCATCTTTTTTCATGTGAGTCAAGTAATTGCAATTAAGAATAAATGCCTACAACAATACTTGGAAACATTTGTTTTGCCACTTAGCGAGATATATTAGTTATTTAGAAAAATGCAAACTTGCATACCCATCGCTAGAGTTTATTATCAAAACTATTATAAAATGACTAGACATAGAAATGTACTATTAGAGGTATTTGGATAACATAATCTAATAAAAGCGGGTCTTAATGAGTTTTCAAAACATTTTTCGTTTTAATAGGATTTTTTTAGGAATGAGATAGAATAGCATTTTTTAAAATTATTTTTATTGAACCAAGAAATAAATTAGAAAATTTGAAAAGTACACATTATCTTTAAATTTATTTTAATGATAATAATTCACACACACACACACATATATATATATATATATATATATATATATATATATATATATATATATATATATATATATATATGGACTCATTTATAAACATATTTTAGTTTACAACATAAATTTTTATTGGACTATTACATTATGATGATGTGATGTTTGGACTATTATCAATGGATTAATAGATTAAAGCATTCATTTTTACAATCCATTTTCTATAATGTCATTTTATTATATGAAGTAACAATAATCATAAGAGAGACTCCTATGCTTCGGGACACGGATTTAAGATCTGTGCTCCCAACCCGCCTGATTCGGGTTTCATATATATAGATATATTTTTTTTTCTTTTTTTTGTTTGCACTAATTTTTCATCTTCGTTGTTCTCCTTTCCCCTGCTTCTTTTTTTTCCTCTCTCCATTGATAATTCTCCTTCTCCGTTCTTTTCCACTTCTTCTTGTCTTCTTTTTTCATCGCTGCTCTTTCTTCTCATCTCTTTGTGTCGGTGATAATCGAAATTAATGTATTGAATTGTTGATATTTTTATTGATTTCTGCATCATGTCCTTGTCTTTCCTTTCCATGGCTTACTCTTTCTGTCCTATATGGTTGTCAAGTTTTGCATTGGTATCAACTATCAAGTGGAAATTACCATAAGCCCCCTCATCTTGTGGAGAAATTTTGAACTTTTCTTTTTTAGGATTTGAGTGAGTGATTTTAAAGGTATTTTATGGCTTATACTCCAAACACGTGCAATTGTAATTCATATAAATCATTTGATTAATGAGTGCCACATGATAAATGTGTAAACTGAAATACGAAAATAAAATACAATTTAGAATAAAGAATTCTTTGTGTTGGGTTGTGGGGTGGTATTCTTGATGGTGTGGATCATTCCTCCATACATATATGAATTTGTGTATTGAATATATATGAAAATTCATTTGTTTTTACCTTGAAAGTATGATGAAGATTGAGTTCTTAAAGTTAATTTGCAGAAAAATTGAGGAAAAAGATGATTTACAGAATTTCACCTATTTAAAAAGGTAAATATGTGATTACCTTAAAGATATTTATGTAATACCTTAAAGGTAAAAATGTAATACTTTAAACATATATATGTAGTATTTTAAAGATAAATATGTAATACCTTAAACTATAACCATTAATACCTTAAAGACAAATATGTAATACCTTTAATGTGCGTATATGTAAATGTGCATATATAATATCTATAAGGTACTTATGAAACACTTGAAAGGAATATGTGGAATACTTGTAAGGTATTTATATAATACTTGAAAGGAACATGTGTAATACTTATAAAGTACTTATGTAATACCTGAAATGAACATGTATAATACCTCTAAGGTACTTATTTAATACTTGAAAGGAACTGTGTAATACCTATAATGTACTTATGTAATACTTGAAATGAACATGTGTAATACATGTAAGGTAAGTGTAATACTTGAAAGGAACATGTGTAATACATGCAAGGTATTTATGTAACATTTAAAAGAACATGTGTAATACTTGTAAAGTATTTATATAATACCTGAAAAGAACATGTGTAATACATGTAAGGTACTTATATAATATTTAAAGAAACATGTGTAATACCTGTAAGGTATTTATGTAATACCTTAAGTAGAGATGTTAAACGGGCTGGCCCTAGTCCTATAGGGCCATGAGCTAAACGGGCTAGGACCTTATCCGATTCACTCTTAACGGACCTCTCATAGTGAGGACCTAACCCTAACCCTAGCGGGCCTCGGGTTAAACGGGCCACTAAGCGAACTTCGTAAAAAAAATCAATATAAAATCTAAAATAGAGATCATAAAATTCTAAAAGTTCAAACATAATATCTTGAGCTGGATAAAACGCGCCCCCAATCAGTTAATCAGATTTCAAAGAAAGCCAGCCAATTCTCTCTCTCCACCCCAAATCATTTTATACTCAAATATAACTATCAAACAAGCAGTCCTTTCAAGGCTGGGGCAATTTCCTCCTCTTCTTCGTAGAGATCAAAAACCCTGAATTTCAATTTCTTCTCCAGCTCTCACAAGAATTGTATGAGAGTTGTTTCCGAATGAACTTTCCGAATGATCTCAAACTTGATGAGCAGCAAACCAGACAATACATTTCTTTAGTTGGGGAATAAAAAGATCTTAATTTAGGGGTTTTTCCTTAATTCACCATAATTGAATTCAAGTTGTGATTCGGGGGTGAGTGATGGATGTTTCGAGTGCTTTCGTGGGTGCGAAGCTCGAGGCTTTGCTTGTTAGAAAAATGGCATCGTCTTCGGTGTCTGCCTTCACATTTCCCGCTCAAATCGGCTTGCTCTACAAACCGACTTTAGCTCGAGCCAAGCGACCTGCTCTGATTAGGAGGAATTCTAGAGTCGTGAGATGCGATGCCGTGCCGGATGCTCTGGCTCAATTGGAGCCAACCAATGTGGCTTCTTCATCGGCTTCGGCACCTTTCTGCTCTCGAACAGCTCAAGACCTCCGTTACTGACAGTAATAAATATGTTTAAACTTTATGTTTTAATAATTAAATAATAAAAAAAATTATTAACTGGGCTGACCCGGTTAACCGACGGGCTGGCCCGTTTAGCCCGCGAGCTAATAGGGCTAGGCCAATAAAGGCCCGGATTTAAACAGGCGTCTCGTATAGAGGACCTAACCCTGCATTTTTTAGGGTTAAACGAGCTAGCCCGTTTATCCCGGCCCGGTTTAACATCTTCAATCTTAAGAGTATACAACTAATATTTTCATTGAAAATTTTATAATTTCCTCAAAATTTCTGCAGATCGTGATTCATCATTTTTTTTCATTAAATTTTCTGCAAATCATTTCATATTTTTTGAAATAATTGATTTTCAATGTTTTCAAATTATTGTAATAATATGAAAACAATTATCTAAATTTATAAAAATGAGTAAAAAAAAAGAGGAAGAAGGAAAAACCTCATAAATGACTCCATGATTGCCATTTATGAATTTACAGAAAAGTATCTAAATTGTCATTTATCAATTATCTAAATTTATGAAAATGTGTAAATTTTTTAGTTCATCATGATTGCCAAACTCTATTTACAGAAAAGTCCAACTACTGCAAACAAAACACAAGCACAAGCACAAATTGTTACCTAAACATGTAATATGACATTACAAAAACACCAAAGAGTCAAAAGATATGTAACAATTTTGACATTTTTAATGTGTAAGAGTCCTCTCTACCAACTAAGTTCGAACCCTTATTTAGAATGAGGAGCTCGGTAGTAGGTCGGAACAGTCATCGGAAAGAACATTTGTCGAACTCCTTCGGTCTTGATGATCAGAAAGATGATCTCTGACGCACTTTGGTTCAAGAAAATCGAGTTAGACATGAAAATATGAGGATAACACTAGTTTTATAGATAGATGAAAATGTGTAGTTATCGATATGAGACGAGCTCCAATTCACATTCGTTTGGGTGAAGGGAAAAACAACAATAATTGGCCTACGCCAAATATTGCCATTGCGAAGAAATAACAGACCAAACACATGGGCTTGAGGTTCAAACCCGAGAGCAAGGCTACAGACCCACTTCATGAAGCAAACATCAACATAAAATAATTCATGAGGACATAAAATAACCATGGTAAGAAATATGGACAATTTTGTAATTCAGTCATTTGAAATTCAACTATCAAACCGAAAGGTCGGACTGTCTTAAATTGACTAATTGATAACAATAGTTAGAGCAAGTTATAACATCAGTGATATGAACATATGGATTCATAGAATTCAACAGCAAAGTTGGATTTTTTGGATGAGACATTAAGAAATTCCAAATACAGTTTGTTTTCATAGACTCCATCCAACCACCACCCTCTTGTAGTAGTAGGTGATGCAGAACACGAAATTTTTATTAAGCTCTTACTAGTATTGATCACATTGATTGGAAATCATATAATCTAGTTGTAACGCCCCGTTTCCTTTTTAAAGATAAACCTCGACCGAAGCGTTACTTACAAATAAAATTTACTCATTTAAGAAATTAAAGATAATTAAATTCCAGAAAAAAATTTATTATAAAACATACATTTTTGAATTGAAACTCTCTTCAACTTTTAATTATTGGCTACCAGCATCCATCGTCCAGCGCCACGCCCTAATTCTTTAAACTGAAAACATTTTACATAAAAAGGGTAAGTGTCAAAGGGACACTTAGTGGGGTTGGGAAAATTTATAATAAATAAATACACATACTATTGCTTGCATAATATACATATAATACACGTTGTAGACTCCCGAAGAGCCCCAATGGCAACTGTGGATAGGTTTCCGAAGAATACCTATTAGGGCCCCAAGCCGACCCGAATTTGGGCTATTACACCCCTATTGTATTGGGAATTCTAAAGAATATCCCCTATAGATGGGTTTCCAAAAAGGAATACCCTACTTGGCGTGGCACACGCATGCGCAGTTAAATTTCACATAAAAGTTCTCACATAACACATAAATTGCACATTAGTCACGTTCACGTTGGCCACATAATTCACATAACACATAGGTACAGAAAAACCTTTCTTAGCAGGTATTATCCCGACTTTCATCCTTTGAACCATTTCCATTGAGATACTTGAAATCAATAGCTTTCAGAATCATATACTTTATTCGAAAATAGATCAGGTAACGATAAGAATTTAAGTAAAAACATCATCACATAATTACTGAATAGTCACATTAATTTTCATAAAATTGTACGATTTTTAAACCAGAAAAAGATTTTTACCCCCACCTTGGACTTTTCACCGAACCCTGTCCAAGAGCGTTCGATCCTGTTACTAGTTCGGCCCCGTACGTGTACTTCCTACAGAGAGTAAAAACGGGCTTATTATCTGATTTAAATAGCTTGAGACTAATAAAATCTATAAATGAATAAATTCTGGAGAAAATCGATAGACAGGGGTTCCTAATTTAGAGTTTACCGAAAAACAGGGTTTTCTCGCTTAAAGGGTTCATTTGTCTTGTTGTATATCATTTATAACGTCTAGCACTTAAAATACAGAAATTATTAAATTCTGGATTATAATATAATCGTTCGGTTAATTTATCCCAGTCTGAGAATGATTCTGTAGTTTATGTAAGGTTTAAGGTCTATTTTGTAATTTCTAGTAATTTTGAGGACTGTTCTGCAATATCAGAAGGTTTTGGGGGGTCAAACTGTTAATGTTCTTGAGTTCAGGGTCTAATCTGGATGTCTTCATAAGTAGGGCTAATTGGTGAATACTTAATAGTCCAGGGACTAGAAGGCTATTTCCCCTAATTCCAGGAATTTGCAACTAAACCTCTAGACCTAATTAAATTTCTAATTGCACCCTAGCCCCCCAAACCACCTTGCACCGCCCTTGCCCCGCCGCCCAACCCCCACGCCGTTCGCCGCCATCACCGCCGGCGACTTCTGTCGCCGGCAACATCACCACACACACCAATCACACACAGAACATATATACACAGGCTTTACATATATATATATATACAGTATACTTTTCCAGCATCGCCGCCGCTGCACGCGGCGGCTCTCCTCTTCCAGCCCGCCGGCGCAACCGGCGCCGGCTTCCTCTCCAATTCGACTCAAACCCGACCAATCAAAGCACCATCAACCTCAACACACTAGCACACAATTTACATACATATATATATTATCCAGTTCTGCCGCCGCTAGCTGCGGCAACCCCCCCATTCATCTTCGCCGGCGCTGCAAGCGCCGGCCACCATGCTCTCCACACATATTGCCGACGCGACCGAGCGCCGGCTAGAACGACGAACCCACGGCGGCAGAGCAAAAGAGAGAGAGAGCTAGAGATAGAAAAACAAGGCCGATTAAAGTTTCGGGCCCGGATTCCCAACGGGCTCGTCGGAAATTGTACCTTGATCGGAGGAGATGGCCGGAATTTCACCGGCTGAGAGAGAAGAATCAGCAGTGAGGGTGGCGGTGGGGAGAGATTGGGAAAAGAGAGAGAGTTGGAGAGAAAAATGTGAAAATGGAAAAGCAACCTTTCTTTCCTATTTTCTTCCTTATTTCCTTATAACTTGGTTTTTCTTAATCAATTACTACATTTTGCCAAAACATGCCAAGTGTATTACTAATTAGCAGGAGGTGTCATTCTCTTAGGTTAGCAATATTAGATTAGTTTAACTTTATATTTAATTTGCTAAATGAAATTAATTTTGGGTACTACACTAGTGCTTTATATTGAGAGGATTATTGGGTAGATTATTTGTCTTCTATTGAGTAGATATAATTTGTGGATGTTAATTAAATAGGTCAAAAATTTTCAATTAAAGAATTAATTACAAATAAATTTCACATTAAACCTGTCAAAAAAAATTCAAAAATAAAATTTAAACTTTAAATTTACGAATCATAACGTTGAATTCATGGACATCATAACCAGATTCTAGTTCGTCATGATTGCCAAACTCTATTTATAAAAAAGTCCAACTACTGTAAATGAAACACAAACACAAATTGTTACCTAAACAAGCAATATGACATTATAAAAATACCTAAGAGGCAAAAGATATTTAACAATTTTGACATCTTTAATGTGAAAGAGTCCACTATCCTAACTAAGTTCAAACCCTTGTTTAACCGGAAGGGCTCAGTAGTAGGCCGAAACTATCGTCGGAAAGAATATTTGCCGAACTCCTTCGGCCTTGATGATCGAAAAGGTGATCCCCGACGTACTCTAGTTCAAGAAAATCGAGTAAGAGATGGAAATGTGAGAATAACATTACTGTTATAGATAGATAGAAATGTGTAGTTACCGATACAAAATGAGCTCCGATACACATTCATATGGGTGAAGGGAAGGGCAACAACAATCGGCCTACGCCAAATATTGCCACTGTGAAGAAATGACAGACCAGACTTAAGGGTCTGGGGTTCAAACCCAAGAGTAAGGCCACGGGCCTACTTGAGCACACACCTTCGAGGCTTAGATAGTCGAAGCATACTTGACGCATCCTGTTTCGTGCTCGATTGGGTGAAGAACTAAAGACCTTGTAAGGGCACCCATCAATGTGTTGATAGTGCATGTCATATGTTGCATACATATAATACATTTGAAGTGAGACTATCACTTTATGGTTCACTGTATAAACATATACCCATTATGAGACCGAATTGTAAGCAAATATATAGTTGGAAATGTCCAATGTATTGTGCTACATGCATAACTGTTTTAAGGAGATCAAATTTAAACGTTACGCTACAACTAATATTATGACTTATTTGGGTATTCGTATTGAAAGAGGCATATATGTTTATAAGCATACAATTATGGTTGATTGATTTCTAATATATGCCGATTATGAAACAAATGTAGTATCGATATCGAGATGGCTTATCTTCCGTAAAGTGTAGAAAGATTCTAGATATTTACAGAGAGTAGGTGCATCACTAAGGTCCTTCAACGGACTAACGAGATTGCGCAAGACGACTATGTTCGATAATGCTACCGTCATTCCTTCACCGATCAATGGGTGGCGCATGTTGAATACATCTCCCATAAGCAAAGCCAAAAGTCGGATGAGGAGCCGCCAACATGCTTATATTGGGCATTGTCCTAATGTTCTATTTCTAGATAGCAGAGAGAAGAGCATCATGTAGCTCCGAAAGAATCTAAGACAATTGAGTGAGAAAAGTTAGCACATAAAATCATGCAATGACATAAAACAACTTTAAGAGATTAATCAATTTATATATATACCTTAGGAGCAATCACATTCTTCAAATATTTGGCCATTTCACCATTTGATATAGAAGACACCTTCTCACTCGGGATGTCGACCAAACATTGGATCTCAGTGCTGCTGATTTTATAAAACAAGATCAGAGATGGATCAACCAAGATCATATGCCTGTGGTTGGTGAAAGAAAGTTGACAGTTCTTGAGGATCAAACAGACAAAACAAGATGATATATTCACCTTTAGTGCAAAGTGAGGTTACTAAGCATAGAACAGAATAATTACAGCCAACGATCCAACAACAATCAAAACGTTCTCATAATCTTTACCTTAGGAGTACAAATAGAACATCACAAGTTAGAAAAGCATCCATCACAAACAATAGTTAGAGGCACATATGATTTCAACTTTTTGCCAAATTTTGTTTTGTATTATATCCTCGTTATGGTCTTCTTCTCTTTAAGCAAAGACATGACATTCCTCGCTCTAATTGAACACTGTCAAACAAAAAGAGACATACTTAAAACTAATGATATAACAGAGACACGCCTCAACGGCCTCATGAAGCATTGAAAATGCATGTAAAATAAATAAACACATCATGTACCACATCAAACACTACATTATAACATCTTTTTTCTTTTTACAAGATCATGAAAATGATTAAAAAAGACATACTTCGGAAAAGATAAAGCTTTCTCACACATCCTTTGTATGAAGCGTCCGTTGTGGAAGCTCTCTCGGATACATCCAAGTGAAATTTCTCCAACGGGTAAGAAAGACGAGTGGTCTTTCCATCCTTAAATAGAGCATAGTCAAACACTCTCAGAGGAAAGATGATCCTCCACGCAATCTAGAGCAAAAACATTAAAAACATTCTTTCAAATACAAACTCTTATACAAAATCATAGTAATAGTAATGAACCCAAACAGCAATGACTAGCATTGCAGAATATATATACCTTCTAATCCTAACTCAATAAGCTTGAGATAACCACCAGGTTGTAAGAGCTCTCCAACAATCTTATCAGGCTCTGTCAAATGTCTCTCGATCACCCTAACACGTATTCCCTACTGAAATCAAATTAAGATTCCAACAAAGAAAATCAATAAACATGTGAAAACTCAAACAGATTAGTGAAACCAATAAAAAATTTCAACTCTTGTGTTTAGATTCTATTCCAAATCAACCTGGTTTATCTTTTTAAATATATTAACAAAAATCTCAATCATATGATTTCTATATACACAATAAAATCACCAACGCAAGACAAATTTATAAAGAATCAAGAAATGCCAATCTAAGACATAAGGTTTAAAAAAAAAAAACATTACCTTTCCAAAAGTGTAAACAAGAGCGGCGCCGGCGACTCCATTGCCGACAATGATGACATCAGTGAGGGCATTTGTAGATCTGCATTCACTTTCGTCGACGACTGTGGTGGTGGCGGCGCTACTCTAGGTGGCTGATAAGCGGGTCTTCCTTAACGACCCATAACAATAGAAAAGAAAAATCCCAAAAATAGCAACAAGAAAAAAGACGAAAACGTGGAGATCCGCCATAATCTCCGACAATGCAGGTAGTCGAAGAGACACTATAATCAATCAATTAAAGAATTAATTACAAATAATTTCACATTAAACCGATCAAAAAAAATTCAAAAATAAAATTTTAACTTTGAATTTACAGATTATAACGCTGAATCCATGGACATCATAACCAGATTCAAGTTCTTCATGATTGCAAAACTCTATTTACAGATAAGTTCAACTACTGAAAATGAAACGCAACCACAAATTGTTATCTAAACAAGCAATGGAACATTATAAAAGCACCTTAGAGCCAAAAGATATGTAACAATTTTTATATCTTTAATGTGAAAGAGTTCACTCTCCCAACTAAGTTTGAACCTTTATTTTGTAGGAGGAGCTCGGTAGTAGGCCGAAATTGTCATCGGAAAGAATATTTTCCAGACTTTTTCGGCTTTGATGATCGGAAAGATGATCCCCGATGCACTCTGATTCAAGAAAATTGAGTTAGAGATGGAAATGTGAGGATAACACTAATTTTATAGATAAATAGAAATGTGTAGTTACCGATACGAGATGAGCTTCGATCTACATTCGTTTGGATGAAGAGAAGGGCAACAACAATCAGACTCCCCTAAATATTACGACTGCGAATAAGTGGCAGACCAGGCTTAGAGGCCTGGGGTTCAAACCCACTTAAGCACACACCTCCGAGGCTCAGATAGTCGAAACATGCTTGACGCATCTTGTTTCGTGCTCGATCGGGTGTAGTACTGAAGACCGTATAAAGGGCACCCGTCAATGTGTTGATAGTGGATGACACATGCTACATACATATAATACATTTGAAGTGAGACTATCACTTTATGGTTCATTGTATAAACATATACCCATTATGAGACCATATTGTAAGTAAATATATAGTTGGAAATGTCCAATGTATAGTGCTACATGCATAACTGTTTTAAGGAGATCAAATTTAAACATTATGTTACAACAAATATTTTGGCTCATTTAGGTATTCGTGTTGAAAGAGACATATATGTTTATAAGCATACAATCATGATTGATTGATTTCTAATATATGCCGATTATGAGATAAATATAGTATCGATATCGAGATGGCTTACCTTCCGCAAAGTGTAGAAAGATTCTAGATATTTACAGAGAGTAGGTGCATCACTAAGGTCCTTCAACGGACTAAGAAGATTGCACAAAATGACTATGTCCGATAATACTACCGTCCTTCCTCCATCGGTCAATGGCTGGCGTATATTGAATGCATCTCCCATAAGCAAAATCCAGGAGTCGGATGAGGAGCCGCCGGCATGCTCATATTGGACATTATCCTAATGTTCTCTTTCTTAATAGCAGAGAGACGAGCATCATGTAGCTCCAAAGGAATCTAAGATAATCGAGTGAGAAAAGTTAGCACATAAAATCATGCAATGATATAAAACAACTTTAAGAGATTAGTCAATTATATATATACCTTAGGAGCAATCATATTCTTCAAATATTTGGCCATTTCACCATTTGATATAGAAGACACCTTCTCACCCGTGATGTCGACCAAACATTGGATCTCAGTGCTGCTGATTTTATAAAACAAGATCAGAGATGGATCAACCAAGATCATATGCCCGTGGTTGGTGAAAGAAAGTTGACAGTTCTTGAGGATCAAACAGACAAAACAAGATGACATATTCACCTTTAGTACAAAGTGAGGTTACTAAGCATAGAAGAGAATAATTACAGCCAACGATCCAACAACAATCAAAACGTTCTCATAATCTTTACCTTAGGAGTACAAAGAGAACATCACAAGTTAGAAAAACATCCATCACAAACAATAGTTAGAGGCACATATGATTTCAACTTTTTGCCAAATTTTGTTTTGTATTATATCCTCGTTACGGTCTTCTTCTCTTTAAGCAAAGACATGACATTCCTCGCTCTAATTGAACACTGTCAAACAAAAAGAGACATACTTAAAACTAATGATATAACAGAGACACGCCTCAACGGCCTCATGAAGCATTAAAAATACATATAAAATAAATAAACACATCATGTGCCACATCAAACACTACATCATAATATCTTTCTTTTTTTTACAAGATCATGAAAAGGATTAAGAAAGACATACTTCATAAGAGATGAAGCTTTCTTGCGCATCTTGTGGATGAAGCGTCCATTGTGGAAGCTTCTCCCGGATACATCTAAGTGAAATTTCTCCAACGGGTAAGAAAGACGAGTGGTCTTTCCATCCTTAAATAGAGCATAGTCAAACACTCTCTAAGCATCGATTTCCTCCACGCAATCTAGAGCAAAAACATTAAAAACCTTCTATCAAATACAAACTCTTATACAAAATCATAGTAATAGTAATGAACCCAAGCAGCAATGACTAGACAAGAATTGCAGAATATATATACGTTCTAATCCTAACTCAATTAGTTTGAGATAACCACCAGGTTGTAAGAGCTCTCCAACAATCCTATCAGGTTCTGTCAAATCTCTCTCTATCACCCCAGCACGTCTCCCCTCCTGAAATCAAATCAGGACTCCAACAAAGAAAATCAATAAACATGTGAAAACTCAAACAGATTAATGAAACCAATAAAAATTTCCAACTCTTGTGTTTAGATTCTATTCCAAATCAACCTGATGTATCTTTTTAAATATATTAACAAAAATCTCAACCATATGATTTCTATATACACAATAAAATCACCAACGCAAGATAAATAAATAAAGAATCAAGAAATGTCAATCTAAGACAAAATGTTTAAATAAAAAAGAAAAATGTATCACATTTCCAAGAGTGTAAGCGAGAGCGGCGCCGACGACTCTAGTGCCAACAATGATGACATCAATGGGGGCATCATTCGATCTACATTCACCTTTATCGATGACTATGGTGGTGGCGGTGCTACTCTAGGTGGCCAACAAACGGGTTTTTCTCAACGACCCATAGCAGTAGAAAAGAAAAATCTCAAAAAGGGCAACAAGAAAAGAAGCGAGAAGGTGGAGATCCACCACAATCTCCGACAATACAAGTAGTCGATGAGAGATTATCTGCTGCCATGGGAAGGCGAAGAGGGTGCGGCTAGAGAGAGAAAATGTGGGTCGTTTCTTGATTAAAAACACAAAATGATGAATGCTTCGCTGGCTTATCTTGGTGTATCTAAGACAAATTTTTATTCGAATATGGAAATCAAAAAATAAAAGAAAACAAATCAATGAACGTGTAACCGTTTGGGAAAGCATGGAAATGTGTGATTTCCCACCACACACATTAAGTTTAAAGAAGAAAGCTTTCTTCCTATCAAATATTATATATATTTGTCATAAAAAATGAAGATATTAAGAAAAGGTTGAAAATTGATTAAGTATGAAATGTCAAAACGAGAAATTCGAAGAATGAACTAGAAGCTTCTAGTTGTGTAATTTTAGTTTCGTGAGATAAGAGTTTTATCTTCCACAATATAAATTCACTTACACAAGTAATGTATTTAATTTGTGGGTTGGACCTCATGAGTTGACTGATCTCAGTAAATTAAATTCAAGATAAAATTTCATAAGAGTCTTGCTCAATAAATGCTAACTTATAACATATATCCTTTATTATTTTTATCTTGAATTTCATTAAATTAATGTATAATTCAATGTGCATGGTTACAACTTCTAACAATATATATTATATATTGTTATATGCTTCCTATCTTTCTATTTAAATAGCAGTAAAAGTTTGTCTAAGATTAAGTAGCATGATGTTTTGACTAATATATTTTTAATTAATTAAAAAATTTGTTTATTCAAAGTTAGAAAGATAATCAAATTAATTTCAAAACAATGACTTCTATTAAATTCCTAAATATAGAAAAAAATCACATGTTAGATTTTATAATCTTGTAAATAATCTTGAAATAAAACTATATAAAAAATATAAAAACACTAATATCGGATAAAATATAAAAAATAAAATTATGTGTTGTTGAGTATCCACATCCAGGCGATGTGGAGTAAGACAAACACGACGCAAGATCATAGCCAGACCAGAGTCACCGGATAAAAATTCCTCCAAAACAGTAGGAGGGTCTTCCTCATCAAACATAGGAGGGTCTGAGAAAACAGCCTCACCCGATTCATCCAAAAATAGGCCACGAGTGCCCCTAAGTTTTGGACAATTTAACATGCGATGTCCATCTTCACCACACAAAAAACATTGCCCCGAGCGAGGACCCATCGGATTCAATGAGTTGCTGAACTGCGTAGGCGGTGCACTAGAAGATTAGCCGCGACCCAAATGGGTGCGAAACTCAATTGCAAGGGTGAAAAAAAACGGTGCTCATGGAGAGGCCGAAGGAAAAAGACCTAGCTGGCGGCGGACAAATTGACGCTCAAGTGTGAGAGCACGTTGGTGTGCCTCGGAGACGGTAATAGGGGTAAAAAGAGTGATGATATCCTGAAATGGGAGGCGGAGACCCTAACCATAACGAGCCACCAATTGCTCGGGAGATTCAATGAGGTCATTTCGGGATAAGAGTTGATAAAACTCGTCTATATAAGTATCAACAGATCGTGAGCCTTGGCGTAAAGTGTTTAATTTCTGATAAAAAGTCATCCCGTAATTAAATGGGAGAAATTCAATTTCAAGTGTTTTTTGAATTTATCCCAAGAAACATTTTTTATCTTTCCCCTACGCTAGCGAAGGGCCTTCGCCTGATGCGACCATGAAGCCGTCCTGCCCCAAAAATACATGGCAACGAGGGCAACACGACGATCATGCGGTACCTCCTTAAAATCCAAAATATCCTTAATAGAAATAAGTTAGTGAATGAATTCCTCCAGTTGAACACCAATGGTAAATTTCGGCAGGTCTAGTTTAAAACTTGATTCCTACGCGCGCGGATCATCTGGGTGTCCAACAACTCAAGCGGCAAGGGGCATAAAAGGGTTGTCAATAGTCGCTTAATCATAAAAAAAATAATGATGTCCCTCTGGGCATCGTGAGTCCGACATGATGAGGGTGCGGGACAGTAGGCGGCTCGGTGTGTTCAGCAGTAGCGTGGGCAATAAGCAACTGAACAACCGTCCCCAATTGCCGCATTAACTTTCCAAGTGTTGCGCTATACCAACATTGCGATTCGGTTCACGTCGTGGAGGCATGATAGGATTGACGATTGGCAACTGGATACCAATTGATTTTGTGGGCATATCGTGTGAACCGAGAAAACTTTCTATCAAGCGTTGATTCAAACAAGAATACTGCAATTGATAGGAAAATAGAGAAGCTATCCAAAGCATACTGAGTAACAGGAAGCTAGCCACACCAGACAATAAAACAACAACTTGAACCTGAAATACTGTTACCTCAATTTCAGTGCACTTTGAGTTACTGTTATAAACAAACAAAGAAGAGCCAATCAGAGAATGCCAATTGGAGGAATGAAAAGGACGAAGGATAAGTTTTGTAGAGAAACAGAGGTGCAATGGTAATGGTGTACCAGAATTATCAGAAGATCATGCACGAACCAATCAATGAAAGACACCTCATCACTATGGAAGTTGTTTTCTTGAACGGGCAGATTTCTCACGCTTATAAATAGAAGTCGAGTGCACCTGAAACATAGATATATATATAACTAAAAAATCACGAGCAAAATTTCTAAGTATTCAAGTATTCAAAACTCTAAAGCAACCTGTTTCAATCACTCAATCTATTAAGCAGCAAGTCAGCCACCTTCTGTGTTTCAAGTTCCAGAGCTTGCTTCCTCCAACCGTTGAAGAAATCTCTTCTTATATCTTTTAATAGATTTTTTTAGGAATCACTTAGCGGAGGCTGTTTCTGCTAAGTGTAGTTCACTCGTTTAGAAGAGCAAGATCCCTGTGTGGGTTAAAATTTGGTCACTGTGCAGCTATCTGTGTGGGATAGAACTGACAGTTCTTGTTAGGATTAAGTTTGTATTAGTAGTGTCTTTGTATATCAAATCATCTTAACAAAGTTCCTCCTTTCGAAGGAGTAGAGGGGACGTAGAAGGATTACTCCACCTTTGAACCTCTATATATCGTGTTCCCTATTTTATAAGCTCTTTGCATATACATATCTATTCTGTCATCACACTGCTTTAAAGCGAGCTTTTCAGAAAACATCTTAGTTTAAATATTTCCGTTGTGCATAAGCTCTTTTCAAAGTCTCTAGGTCACTGCTAAAAAACAGTAACCTCATTTCACTGTAGCAAGCTTGCTAGCTACCCGCTACCCGAGACACTTATACTCTTTGGAGTAAAAAGTTTGCAAAATTTGATAATATTAATTCAACCCTCCTTTTAACCTTATACCATTTGGGATCAACATCCTCTAAGCCTAATAATTATGTAAATTTTCGTATAAGCTTAAAATATGTAAATTTTTTTGTAAACATTTAAATATGTAAATTTTCATTTAAGTCTTTAAATTTAGAAATTTACGTGTAATCTTTCAAATTTCTAAAATTTCCATGTGGATAAGTTGGAAATTTTCGTGTAACCCCTAAAAGTTGAGAATTTTCATTTAACCCCTAAAAGTTGAGAATTTTTGTATAAGCCTAAATTTAAGAATTTTTGTGTAATGATGAACAATGCACTAATTTTAATCTTCATGTAATGATGAACTATGCCCTCAAAATTTGAAGATATATTTTTCCTTTTTCAAAATTCAAAAATAAAAGCCCTAAACTTGAAGATAAATGTTACATGAAAAAAAAAATATCAAATTTGACTTTGGTCACTCTTTCCTTTTTTATTGGATTAATGTGTGGTGGGTGGACCATTTAGTCTCACGTCAATTACAATTAAGGGTGTAATATCCTCAAAATATGATAATTTGGGATATTATTATTGGGATTGTGGTAGAAAAAATAATTATTATATGTGTTGTAGTAGAAATAGATTCTACTATTTTTCTTATGATATTATTGGGTGCTATCCCTTTTTCTTATTACGTGTCAGGATGAAAACATATTGTAGAAAATTTTGATATTTTAATTTATAAAATATTAACGAAGATATATATTAGTATTGCTTTTCCGTAAAAACAAAAAAAAAGGTACAAACATAATATTAAATTTTTGGAATTTTTAGATCAGATTTTAGGATATACTATAACAAACGTTTTAACTTAAAATAACAACAAATTGATACATTCATCTGTTCAAAATTAACCAACACGTGACTTCTAATACCAAGATACTATGTGGTTAAGTACTATTGAAATTCTAAACTTTGTATAAAAATTGAGGTTATCCAATATAAAACTCAACTACAAAATAAATCATTTATTAAAAAATGATTTTATTAATGATGTCGATATATTTGCAATTTTCCAATAGTTTATATTGTGATGTCATCAATATCAACATCATATCATTATTTATTAATATATATTACCTAAATTTTGATTTATTAATATATATTACCTAAATTTTGATGAAATTTCATGATAATCCATTTGATATCGAAAGTTCAAAATTTAGAAATTTTGTGAATTCCATCCTTGATTATGGTAGTGTTTGCGATAATTTTTAAAAAAAAAATTATGTGTATATTTGATTAAGTATTAAGAACTTATAGTATCTTTCATCAAATTTTGTTTAAATAAACCAGGGAAAAAAAAAACAGAATTTGTAAAAAAATAAGGACCTTTTGCTTTTCTTTTTTTCTTTTGTCAACTTAAATGTTAGGGTTATATTTGAAAAACATACAAAGTTCAATTATGATTGCAATTTAAAAATTAACAAGTACATATGTTCCTTAAGAAACTAGAAGAGTGTCAGATTGGATATATATATGTCAGCATGCATGGAAGCTGGATATGATCTAGGGTTAATAAATATCAATTTAACTTTCATTGCGAGCAAAAGAGTTGAGTTGAGCTGAATTGAATAGGCTGGTGCTAAATTTGTTTGATTTTGAGTTCAACTAAATTTTTATCAAATTTAACTTTGATTAATGGATTACAAACTATTTGATCGGTTATATTTGTATGATAAATACTTAATGTATAATTTGCCACTTCACATTTCATCCAGTCACGTGTGTTGAGATCCAATACCAATAATTTCCCAAAAAAAAAAAGATCGAAAGAACGTTAATGAATCGGTCAAAATTTTGTATCAAAAACATAGTCAATAATGAAAAATGACAAATATTTATTCTCGTGTTGAGGAAAAAAAAGGACATTTTACCAACGACCCTAACATAAATCGTGTGAAGGCTCATTGATCCAGAAAACCTAAACATGGCCAACAAATCTTAATTCAGAAAAATTGCAAACCCCAATCAAATATCATAACTTCCAGACATTAGATTCAAATAAACTTAGACCCAACAAAACAACCTTATAAATAGATCAAAATTAGAACAAAAGACTAGAAAACCTGAACTCAAAACTCAAACTTTTCATCAATAGATGTATTACTTGTATACTTAGAAATGTAATTATATATTTATTAAAAGGTATTACCGTGTTGTATATGATGATTATTACTTATGTATTCAAAATGTATTGATTGTATAACTAATTAAAGTGTATCAGTATTCATGCTGGAAGGTATTAGCAAATATGCTGAAAAAAAATTATATGAAATGATTTACTTCAACTTGTTAAAAAAGAATTTATAAGGTGAAACGTATTATATATCATATTAAAAGATATTACTTGTTTTACTAAAAGGGTATCATACTATCATGTATTTTTCTCAAATGTATTAATTGTTTTCTAAAAATTGTTACTTGTGTATACTTTAAGGGTTAATGACAACAATCTCATCAAACTATCATAAGCCACCAATCTTTTTTCGTGTGACATCATTACATATAAATTATACGAATTTGACATTTAAATCACCAAACTAGATACGAATCATAATTAGAGAAGAAAAATACAGAAAATATCGATTATACTACACTTAGCAGACCAAAAAAAAAAAGTACGGTATGGTATTGCATCGAAAAGTTCGGTATAGTATCAGATTTATAATTTTAATTTTTGGTAAATACTGAAATAACAAAAATATGAATATTAATTGAACATATATATATATATATATATATTTCACATTAATATAAAAAAAACAATATTTCTAATTTCGATATAATGATAATTATTATACATCGGTAAATTTTGGTATCACATGGCCATATATATGAGCTAATCGTCTTACCAAAATTATTTATGTATACTGCAATTTTTGATATAATAACAATATGTAGTTTTTGCATATCAAAAAATTTCGATAAAGTAACAAAGATCGATATCTTGTATATATTTTACCAAACCACCTCTAATCACAATTTTTGGATATGAAGACCATTGAATTGGAAAAAAAAAATTACATATATAAAAGTGATCCAAAATCTATATGGTCGCGTTAGATTGAGTTGAATGCAATCCATAAGAATTAATAGTGATGATTTCGTAAATAAAACACACAAGGATCCACACACCAATTTTCAATAATAAAATAATAAGTGAAAATAATAAATGAAAAGTGGGAATGCAGTGGTAGGTCATGCAACCAACCTAATTAATTGGTATAGGTATATATATAAACTGGACCATGCAACATCGCAGGGCACATTTAATTCTTGATTTTTAGGCTTGTCTATAGGCTTCAATTATATGAACTTTTATGTAATCCACTCACATTATATATAGCTTCGTTACAAGTAAATTAGTTGAGGTGTAACGTCCTGATTCTTTAAAAGGTAAAATTTAATCGAGACGTTACTCATTTATAAAATTCATTTTTTTATTTTATTTCAATAGAATTAAGATAAATAAAAACAAGAATAATTATAAAATATACATTTATTAAATACATGAAATTAATCATTTTAAATAAAAAGGTTTTGTAACCTTTGCTCATCGGCTACCAGCATCCACCGCTCGCCTTCCACGCCATAAAAATCCTTAAACTGATAACATTTTAGAAATAGGGGTGAGTGACAAAAGTTCACTCAGTGGGGTGAGGAACTCGTGATGACATAAAATAATTTCTAAAGATTTTACACACACATGCCAAACCACCATTTGTCACATAAAAATAGATTTTCATAAAATGTTTGTTTTCTAATAAAAAACAGCATAAAATAGATCATTTCAATTCACGTGACATAAACCATTTTAAAAATGTAAGCATCCCAATCAATCATCATTCACATTCAAACATATCACATTCATAATCATTCATATCAATTGCATATTCAAAATTTACGGTTCTTTACCGCCATAGATGTGGTTCTAAGCCACCATAGATACGGTTCTTAGCCGTCATAGATGTGGTTCTTAGCCACCATAGATAATTCAAGTAATTCACATATATTCATGCTTATAACATCACATAAACATTTATTTTTGCCATTCATCATCTTTCCGAACGCATTCATCATATATATTAAAACATGTCACATTTCTCATAGAAAAAGATTCAACTTCATCATATAATAACATTTCATGCGTTCAGTACATAAACCCAACATATTTCATATAACATAATAAAAATTCGTAATTTAAATATTTTGAAAGAAATATAAATACCGACTTAGCATTTTTTCTTCCCCACCTTAGAAAACTGAAGCTTCTATTCATAAATTGTCGAGCATATTCATCTTTCCTCGTCTCCTACATCGAGCATTAAAAATATCTTAGTACTTTGTCTAGTTGTAAATTCGTAAGTTAAGGTCACTAATAATTAAATGTTTTCTTTAGTGTTTTCCTTCATCAGTTGTAACAGATTTCTGACGATGTTGTGATTTAAAGAATAAAATAAATGATTTTAAAGTAAATATAGGATTTAAATGGAATTATAATGAAAAATGTATTTATTAAAATATTAGAAAACTTAATTAGACTTTATTTAAATCTTGAAAAACTTGGCTTAGTTCCAGGAGAATTAAATTATAAGATTATGATTTGGTTTAGATATTGAAGACTTGAAAATAATTTTAAAATAAGTAAATTATAAAGCTTTTAGCTTAAAATAATTTTTAAGTACCTTTAAAATAACCTTAGAAAATCTAATTATATAATTTACGGTTTAACTTAGATATTAGAAAATTTGAGTATATTTATGATTATTACGCATTTAGATTAACTATAAAGCTTAATTTATAAAATGAATTCAATTAACTGTAAATTATAAGTTAATTTAGGAATATATTTAATTGCATTACATGTTTAGTTAAATTTCTATTTAAGAGAATTGAATTTGATATTTAATTGGATATTTAATCTAATTATTATCTTTGAGGTTTAAATTATAAAGTTCATAATTATTTATTTACGTTTTGATCATTTTTAACAATATTGAGGATTTAATTGTATATTTAATATTTATAATTAGATCCTTGGTTCGTTTATTAAATTATGAAGATCAAGTTATAATGTCTATAATTATATTTAGGGTAAAAAAATCATTTAAATTAATAGAGATGGTAATTAATATTTTTAATGTTATATTACGACCTACTTCACTTGTTTGGGTCAAGAAGTAATAGTAATGACTTATACGATCCAATTTGCAAACCTAATTAATTATGAGATAAATCTATAAATTTAGCAAGTTCTAGGTATCGTTTTAGCAATATAAATAAATTTTAAAAGAAAAAACTTATTATTATTAATCTATAATTTACATAATGTAATTCAGGGTATTATATCATTATTTATAATTTATGATACTTAACATAATTTCATAGACTTAAGGTAAAATTTAGGGTAAAAAACAAAAACCCACCTCAAGTATACGTGATTTTGCACTTTGCTATATCATTTATAAATGTTTTCACTTTACTATATCAAGTACACGAACTTTGCAAAACACAATAAATTCGGCTGCCACGTTATTTTTTCTTGTTAGAAAGAGGACACGTGTCTCTCAACCATTTGCCAATAAGTCGGATTTATTGTTTTTTGCAAAGTTTGTGTACTTGATATAGTAAAGTGAAAACATTTATAAATGATATAGCAAAGTGCAAAATCACGTATACTTGAGGTGAGTTTTTGTTTTTTACCCTAAAATTTATAATATCTCTAAAATTATTTTATATACTAATTCATTAGTTTGGATTTAATTCATTATTTCATATATATATATATATATATATATTAATTCTCGAAAGCAATACCTAATATGAAATGTATAATATCAGCATATTTTAAGGTGTTTTATTTAATTTTAATAAGTTTGGGGTTTCGTTTGTCATTATACATTAAATCCTATGTCTTAAAGTCTATTAAATTAAATTATAGGTGTAATATGAAATATTTATAAAGTTTATGGTCAAACATTAATATACCCTAAGTCCATTGTTTGCAATTTAGCCCACAATTATATCAAATTCTCAATTGATAACCCTTACCCCCAAACCAAACCTTAGCCACCATTTCTGCCGCCCTTCGTCGCTGCCGGGGACTGGGAGTCGCCGGCGACACCCGCATCCCAGCCTCTGCCGCCTCTACCTTCTCAACCGCCTTCCACCTCGACCACCTGCCGCCACTTCCAACCACTGTCCTGGCTCCGCCACGACCGCCCGCCACCGTTCAACCCACCTGCTGCCGTTCGCCCTTCCCGTCCACCCAGCACGGCGCCGTCACTCACGGCGGCGCCCCCAACTCACACCATCTCCCCCATACACGCAGAACCACATATGCACACAAACAATAAAATCCCAGCAACATACAGCAACATATAGGAATGGAGAAAGGGAGAGAAGAGAGAGAAATAGGGAGGGGGGGAGAGAAAAGAATTTGCAGAGATGAGAGAGAGAACGTGTGCTGTAAATGATGAAAGAGAGAGAGGGCATGGGTGAGAGAGGAAAAAAATGCTTTTTGCTTTATCCCTTACACACATTTCTTTTATTTTATTTTTATATAACAATTTGATAAGATGAAATGTAATAGATTTTGATGAGACAAAACGTGTAATAGTCTAGAACATTAGCTATCTGGATAAATCCTTATATGTAAAATAGCTAAGGCAAGGATGCTGGAAAGACGAGAAGATTCTGCCAAGGAACCAGAAAGCCAAGTCCCTCCTACCTGCATACTGTATCAAGCAACCTGTAACCAAGCTTCATAGGATGCTACAAGGAACCTGGAGATGGTTAAGGAAGCTGACTTACTCGAAGAGAATACTACCAGATATATCAGAGTTAGTGCAACCTGACTAGCCAGTAGAGTCACTCCAATTCCAACAAATCAGAATCTGCCATGTGTGAAAAAGCAGCAAGGACACAGTACAAGCAGACTGCAGGATGAAGTCGCGCAGACAAAGGACAAGACAGTGGCAGAACAAAATGAAGACATTTCAGAGCATGTGTCAGAAGATCGGCAGAACCAATCAGGAAGAGACACCTCATCAAGCAAAGGACTGCTCTCCAACGGGCAGAAAAACCATCTGATGCCTATAAATAGAAGACTGAGACTGAATGCAAGTAGAGAGATAACCAAGAGAACTTAACTAAAGAACTACAAGCAAGTCATTTCAAGATCAATCAATCGTATCCAAGATATTCAGTCTTAGCAGCAGCAAGCCAGCTACCTTTGTGATTTTCAGAAGTTCAAGGAGCTTGCTGCATTCGATAGTTTGAAAACTCTCATTTAATTCTAAGTCTGATAGGAGTCACTTAGACAGGAGTTTACCCTGCTAAGCTGTAATCTCTCTGAAGAAGAGAAAGGATCCTGTGTGGGTCAGTTAACCTGTGTGGAGATCCTGTGTGGGTCGATAGTTGGTCACTGTGCAGCTACCTGTGTGGATAGAGCTGACAGTTTTGCTTAGAGTATAGTTTGTGTTAGCAGAGTCTATTGTAAATCAAACTTGCTTTAACAAAGTTCCTCCTTGTGAAGGAGTAGAGAGGACGTAGAGGGATTACTCCACCCTTGAACCTCTATAAGCTTGCTTGTGTTATTTACAGCTTTTTATTCATCTATCTGCATTCTGAGCATACGGCATTAAAAGCGTGTTTCGAAAATCATAAGTATTTCCGCTGTGCATTACATTCTCTGTCTAAGTCCTGAGGTCACTGCCTGAGCAGGAACCTATCGAGCAGTAAGCTTACTAGCTACCTGTTCATAAGGGACTTAACATTTTTGGAGTAAAAGTTGAAAATTTGATAAGGTTAATTCACCCCTCCCCCTCTTAACCTTATACTACTGGGACCAACACAATTAATATAAATATCTTCCACTTTATGCATATGTATATCTTCCACTTTATGCATATGTACTATATATATATATATATAAAGTCAATTATAAGTTATATACATTATGTGCGTATGTATGCTTATATATTTATATATAAGTAAATTTTTATTTTTTTTATTTTTGTTTTATTTTTTTTATTTGTATAATAATAATTATATTTATTATCACTTAAATCTCGTTTTAATTGTAGAAAACTCTCGTAATATTTTATGTAGTCGAATTTTATTTTGAGATGTTACAGATGGAATTAGTTTAACGAGGTCCAAGTATTTAGGCATAAACTTTTGCAACTCACCAACCCGAACCAATGTGTGGGTGCACCAGCATGTGGGCCATTCCTACATGCGCCCACACGCTATCACACCATAGTTGGTGTGCGTCACGCGCCACTTGATTACATATAATTCATTCTGCTGCGAAAAGTATTAGGTTTATATTAGGTTTATACTTTTAAGATATTAATTGTATGCTCTTAAGGTATTAGTTGTTCATTCAGTGAAATGTATTAGTTGTATACTCTTAAGGTGTTAGTTGCATATTCATAAAATATTAGTTGTTCATTAATTGAAGTGGTATTAGTTATATATCTTAGGATATTAGTTGAATACTCATAAAATATTAGTTGCACATTCAGTTAAAGTTATTAGTTTATACTCTTAAGGTATTGCATATTAACCTTTAAGATATTAATGTTTATAGTATAAGATATTACATATGCACACATTTAAAGTATTATATATTTTCCTTTAAGATATTAATGCTTATAATTTAAGGTATTACATATTTATCTTCAAAGTATTACATAAATATGTTTAAAGTATTTATACGTATCTTCAAGGTATTACATTGTTATCTTCAAGGTATTATATAAATAATACCTTTAATGTATCACATATTTACTTTTTTGGTATTATATACTTACATTATAAAGTATTGCATGCATATGTTTTAGGTATTACATTGTTATCTTCTTTTTCAATAAGGGACCTACAATTTGCTAGGTAACATAGAAGAAGAAAACTCCAAAAGATCATAAAGAACACACAATGAACTGGTAACAAAGAAGAAGAAAACTCCAAAAGATCAGAAAGAACACACAATGAACTCCAAAACATGAGTCATGCAACCAGAAAGTAACTAATAACAATACAATGTAATCAAAAGTATTTGTATAACTTGGGAAATTATCACAACATAATCTTCAACAACTAAATGAAATATGACTTGGTTATGTATTTAAGTATGAAACTTGCTTCAATGTGATCCTCCAATTTCATCAATTTCATGGAATCATGATTTTGAGGTTTAAAATCAAATATAGTATATTAAGAAGAAAGAAGAAGAAAAAGAAATTGATTGAAACAAAGCATATGAAATCATGTAGAAGAGAGGAAGAAAAAGAAGCAAAAAAATATATAGACAGGGTGAAAAGTAAAAGAGACAACCATGGTGAAGAGGAGAAAGAAGGCGGCAGACTTGATGAAGAAGAAATAGGGTGTGTTATCATATATAGGAATTGAGAATAAAGGGAAAAAAAAGAGAAGAGCATAGATTGGAGCGCGCCACGGTGGAGGAGGTCAATTAGGGTTAGAAAGGAAAAAAATAAAAAGGAAAAAATAAAATAAATAAATAAATAATATATATATATATATATATATATATATTAATGGGTAGGGACTGGACGGGTCGGGTGACTCGGGTTGGGCTAACGGATCTAGCCTGAATATATAAGTGTCCCTCAAGTATTTAATATAACTCATTATATATTTTATTTAATATATAAAATTAATAGTAACGTTGCGTCAACAGATAATAATAATGATAACGAAATTGATTAATTATTATGTAGCTTTTATATAATTTTAGTTCCGGAAAAAGAAAAATAAGGAAATGCATATAATCAAGTTAAAAGTTTATTACTCTTTGTGAACCGATCAAGTCTAAATATTCTAAATAAAAATACAAAATATAAAAAATGGAAAAAATAGCATTGAACTTAAAAAAGATCGAAAGTATAAAATCATTAAAACAGATATTGACGGATCAATTTGACATTTATCATGAGTTTTTCCAAACAAACAAAATCAACAATCAGTAGCAAATTCAAGATTTCTTATCCAAAGGGGTAAATTATTCTTACTAAATTGGAAATACAATAAAAAATATATGTATTTAATACAAAATACATTTAAATTATTTTAATATCAATGTTTAAAGACTTTGATTTTTTAATTACTTAATATAATTTTCATAAAGAAAAAGATGGTCTTGAGTGGTAGGTACAAGTTGAGCTTCTAAAAGTTCCATTTGGACCACCACACAACCCTAAAATATTATTCTAATTTGGATTGTGTAAATGTAATATTCAGCATCTTAAAATTCTCAAAATATCTTTTAGTTAGTTAATTACCGAAAAATATAAATGTGGTTTAAATTGCAACAATGGATAAAAATTGTATTTTTTTTTTCAATTATCGAAAAGTGAAGATAAATTTATAATTTTTGAAAGTGAGATTTTTTTTGCAGTTACGCCTATAATAACAAAAAGTCTGGACAAATATGTAATTTCACAATTGCAGTCGAAAAAACAAACCTGATTCGTAACTCTAGATCTTGTTTTTCAAAACTAGACACGTTTCCACAGATTTACCTCCCATAAAAATCATCTATACAGTTTTTAGAGAAGAACTGTTTAAACTGTTTGTGTTTTTTTGTGATTTCCAAGCATTCTCGTGCTCCACAAGCAGCATGACTTCAGGGAAAAAAATACACACGAAAAATTGTTAATTGTTTAAGCAAAACCAAGTTATAGGAAATTGCACGTAAATTTCATGGCTGTACCTTTTTGGATTGCCAATTAATGTTGTCTATCAAAAACAAGTTGCAGAAACTTGCACCATAATCTCATCTCTTTTTTTCTTTTTCTTTTTTCCTTCTTAAATAATATCCTACTGTGATCTTGCTATCATTTATTCAACTATATAGAAAAACTGTCTAAATAATATTCACTATCTTGCCAGAAATGACTTTGAAACTCAATAATGTTGCTGAAATCAACCTGGAATAAGGAATTTGGAAGATTTAGGAGTTTCACTCAAGTTTTGAATTCCGTCTTTTAATTGTATCATTGCAGGATTGTTCATCAATAATGTATTGATACATCTGTATTCCGTCTAAATATAACAATTATCATTTCATATTCACCGAAATCATGAAGCAACTCTAATGTATTGATACATCTGTTATATTTTAGAGCTTAGTTTCATCAATTTCTGAAAATGCTGAAGGGTCCATCTTGTTTCAGACTTTCAATGATCGAGTTGAACATGGAAACCATGAGAGTGCATCGGACCACTAGCTCTGTCTCAATAATCAGGTTAATCATGAAAATGATGAAGACATGGAAATGATGAGGATGTGCATTAGACTATACTTTCAATAAATCAAAAGAATATTAATAGAGTGAAGATTGAAAATGATATAACATGATTGTTACATACTATGTTTATATTTTCTTTGTTGTAGTTATCTAGTATTTTGCATTAAATATATGTACAAGTGTTTATTATCTTTTACCTCACAGATGGTCTCTTGTGCGACCGACTCACAATGTCAACTGCAATATCGTTTTCAGATCTTCAAGTGTATTAACCTTACTTTATGCATGGAGTAATTCTCTACATGAGTAAATGATTACACCTTCATCTTGATGATATTGCATATTAAAAATTTATGGAAGTTATATGGTATATCACATTTACTTTGGTGATTTATAATTTCAACTGCAATGTCCTTTTTAGATATCTTTACGTACATTAAACTTTCTTTTTGCAGAAGAAGTGGTTCTCTGCATGAGTATTTGATAATATCTTGATGATTTTGCGTTTTAAAGTTTTGAAAAGTTCTCTATGATAAAAAAAAAAAAAAGTCCTTAAAAAGAGCATTTCGGGTTTCATAGATTTTAAGTGATCTTTCTTATTAATTGAAAATTTAAGTGAAGTTCGGGTTGCATATAATAGATGTAAAATTAATAACTAGACTAAAATAAAAAATTAAAAAATAATATATATGATGATGTCCTAATTTCATTGATAGAAATGAATATTTATATATAACTAGATTACAATTATAGAAAAAAACGATGAGGTTCTTTATAGAAATCAGTATCTTCTAATAAATATCATGATAAGGTTTAATTCACCTTTGGATGATACGTTGGTCTTCAAGTTATGTCTATTTCTAATAAGAATAAAAGTAAAAGGATTTAGCAGTTTCATGACATAGAAAATAAAAAATTGGTGGCATTGTAAAGTAGAAAGAGCACAACATATTTATGCGAGCAAGATGGATCAGTTATTTTTAAGAAAATTAAATATCATGAATATGGATGGATAACAAGTTTTGCTAAAAGCTCAAAAAATTTCAATTACTTTAAATAAGTTGTACGAGATGTAAATAACAATTTCCACCTATAACTTTTTACATCTTCCACCTATAACTTTCAATATATAATATTGAACAGAAAGTCGATCTCCGATTGAAGCGCAAGAAAGTCACTTCCAAGAAAGGAAAAACTCTGTAGAATCCAACTCTCACTAAACACTAAGGAGAGACCTCCTACCAAAAGGAAGAAAATATAAAACAACAATGTAAAACAAAAAACATGGTGAACGATGAGGTAGAAAAATGGAAAATGAAGGAGTTGTTTGAAGAAGAGGAAGGGAGACCGTCAGTGACGAATCCAAGATTTCAATTCAGGGGTCCAAGTTAACTAATAAAAAAAATTCAATAATCTAAACTAAGAGCCTAAATCTATCACTATAATTTCAATAAAGTAATCATTATAAAATAAGAAATTCCAAAATTAGTAACTTTAATTTAAAATTTTCATTTTATTTCTAGATTTTCTATTTATATTTTCACCAAAACTTATTAAATATTGATTATCATTATTAAAATATAAAAGTTATTAATTTTAAAGAATATTTTGAATTTCTTTTCTTTCTCAAAAGAAACTAAATATTATAGTAATTTAATCTTCAAAATAACTTAACCATTCAACAAACATAAGTATGATCATCGCCTACCATAATTTTTCTCCATAATTACAAGTATAGATAAGGAAATGGTAAACAAAATCAATTCATCAATATTTTACATCCAATCATTATATCACATATATTATTTAAGATACAATAAATCTACAATAATGAAGTAAAGAGAAAGTAAAAAATTATATAAAGATAATATTTTATATGTAAATTACATGGAAAGGCATTGAGAGAGAAAGAAAAAAAAATCTAAAAGGAATGCTTAGGGATTTATGTTAGGGGAAAGAAAAGGAAAAAAAAAAAAAAAAAGGAAGAAAATCCGCATAGAAACTGTGCTGAGACTGAATTATGTAATTATATTTCTTTTTTTTTTAATCAAAATGAAAATTACTATAATACTCTAACTATTTTCAAAATTCAAGTGCCCAATGCCTCATGGCCTTAGGGCCGTCCTAGAGGCAGCTAAGGCCTAAGGTTATATTTGTGGTTTGCAAATTGCAACTAAGTCTAATTTTGAGCGATTTTGACAAATTCAAACCATGTCACTTAATTAGATCGAGCTCTTTTGTTCGAATTAATTCATCTTGTTTATGTTAAAATAAAAAAGTATATGTAAAGTACTTTATATATACAATTACATATTAAAACAATTTATATTGCTAAATTATTTATAAGAATTTAAAATATTTTTCTTTATCTTTATATATATTTTTCAATATATATATATATATGTAAACAATTTATGTTAAAAAATTGTTCTCATCTTTTTATTTTCTGACTGTTATTCTTTTTCAAATGTGTGTTGTTTCCTTTTTATTAACAAACAATTATCTCTGCATGTACAGTTTTTAAACCCACATCAAAGTTCTACTATAATTTATGAATTTTTAACTATTGTTTCTTTTCAAATGTCTACAGTTTTGTTATTTACCAATAATTATCTCTTCATGTGCAGATCAAATTCTCCTATATTTATCAAGTTCTATATTTAAAATTTCTCCATCTGCATCTTTAATAATAACGATATGCTTATTGCACTTACAAGATAAATTATTTCTTACATTTTTAGTTTATTGCATAAATAAATTTTGACTTTTTAGAATATATATTTTTGTGGTTTAAAATTTGTAGATATTTAATTTCAATATTAGTGATTGTGAATATTATAATCATTGATAATGAAATTATTGAGGATATATTGAAATATTTTAGACATTAATAAATATTTATAAAAAATTATACTCCCCCGTCTGACAATAGTCTTCACACCTTTAGTACAATTAACAAAGAAAGCGTGAAGACTGTTGTGGGACAGAAGGAGTAACTTATTATAACTTTTAATTTTAATCAGTTCTTAGGATTTTTCCAATATCAATATTCGAAATTTTGTGGAGATTTTCCATTTTGTTGATTTATAAAAAGAATTGACCTATTAAAATATATATTTTGCTGGTTTCAATTTTTTTTGGATATTTTCTTGAAAGTTTCAATATTGTTGATTATGAATATTATATCCATTGATATTGAAACTATTAATGATGTATTGATATATTTTAAATATTAGTATATATTTATAAAAAATTCTGAATAATTGTAAGTTATAATATTAATTATTATTTTAAAACTAAATTACAATATCAATATTGGATATTTTGTCCATTTTTTTATAAAATGAATTGACTTTGTAAAGCTATTAATGAAGTCGTTGTTTGCATTTGATTTTTAACCATTGATGGGAGGTCATATTGTACAATTTTGATATGACTAATTTGATTATGGTTGAAGATGTCTTAAAATTTTGAAAATTTCAAGTTCAATGATATTTTTGTTTATAATCTGTTGTCATAGATAAATTTTGGTTTTGAAAACTTACTGATGATTGAAGATATGTTAAATTTTGAAAAAGTCAGTTTTTCAATGCTCCTGCGGTGAAGATATATTTAGGAAAAAATTCAAATAATATAACTATTTTCTGCGCCTCTGTCATGCACGTATATTGTTTAATAAAATAAATATTTTTGATATTCAATTCAAGTATGAATATCGATAGAAATATAAATATGTTGAATATAAGAATTGAGAAATGTTGAAAATGAAGTTAAGAATATTTATAAATTATTAATACTTCTTCAATATTTTCAATATCAATGTTATGGTATTTCAATATATCTTTGATATTTTATATTTTGATGATTATTTTCCTTAATAAATAATTATTTTAAATATTGAACGATATTGTTATCAATATATATCCTTAATTTGAAATTATAAAATGTGGAGAAAGTGCTTGAGTTTATAGGACAAACGAGCTCAACAAGGTATTCATCGTTATGGGTGATCTTCCATCAAATTCGATAATTCTACCTCTTAATTTTGTCTTGAATAATTGATGGGTGATCTTCCATCAAATTCGATAATTCTACTTCTTAATTCTCATCTTAAATAATTGAGTTTATACGACAAGGAGCTAGACAAGCGTATTGTTATTCATCGTTATGGTGATCTTTCATCAAATTCGATAATTCTATGTCTTAATTCTTGTTTTAAATGTGTTTATGATATGCATGGATTAAAATGTGAATATTTTCCTCATTAAAAAAAAATCATGTTTTTTACCCAAATTAGATGTCAAATGACATAAATGCCCTAAAAGAAAGTTGACATTCCCCCAACTTAGTTGCAAACTGGAACTTTCTTTGTTGGCCTCCGAAATCTTCAAGATCCAATTTACTGTCGTAAACTGGAACTTTCTTTGTTGGCCTCCGAAATCTTCAAGATCGTGGAGAAAATTCTAAGATATAGGATTCTAAGAATATTAAATTCTAAGGAATTCTTAGTTTAATGTTCTATACTTGATTAATGTTTTGTACTAATTTTCTAGAATCTAAGATTATGTAAGTTGGACGAGTTAGACGTGAATCTGGTGTTTTTAGATTTTGAAGTTGTATGCGCGTACTAACATTGGTGGTGCTCTAATTTTTTTTTTTTTTTTTTCAATTTCAATTTGTTATAAACGTTGGTATTCTATATTGGGAAGTTTTCTGTGTTGTTCTCAATTTCCAATTCTGTTATTTTATTTTAATAACTGAAATTTCACGCAGTATTTTTTTTTTTTTTTGACAAGAAAAAATAAAAATAATCGAGATCTAAAAGAAGATAGATGAGTGAAAAAATCAAGACGTGAGGGGTATTGAGATGAGAGAGAGAATGGTTTTCTGCAAACTTAAACATAAATGATAGGAGATAGTGTGTGAGATAACAAAAAGAGGCATTGCTTTAGAAAAAAATTGGGAAAAAAATTATTTTCTTATAAAGTGAGGGAAAACTTATTTTGTTATGAATACTGGGTAGAAATACACATTTTCACTATATTTTTTCTTATATTATTGGAATGATTTTATTTTTTTTCATATATTTAAACAGAAAGGTAAATGTTGAGTTTATATTGTTAGGTTGTAATGTGTGATTATATTTTATTTTACTTGTTTGAGTCTTCATTGTCATGATATTATGAATGATGATCATGAAAATTTTAATTATTTTAAGGAATCTGAGATTGTTATATCTGAGGAGAAATCGGAGCTAGCTGCTCGAACTCTTACCACAATCAACCCAAACCTGATTGTAATGAAATCAAACAAGACGATGGAGTCAATACTGACGTTAATAGCAATGATGATGTTGTTCTTGATAAGAATGCCGTATGTGATGTTGTTCTGGAGTTCAAGTATTGATGATCAAGTGCCTCAAGGGGATGAAGTCGATGAAGAAGTTAGTGAGTCGCAACATTCAGTTGAATGATGATGAGTTTCCTCCCTTGAAAGTGAGCCAAAAGAGTTCGACTGACATCAAATTAAAAGGTTGGTTGGTTGTTGTCAAGAACTCTTCTCATCGTTTTGAGCTTGACGTGAAACCAAAACTGAAACCACGTTAATAACTTGAAGAGTGAAACCAAAACTTAGTACTCACTTGGACAGTATTAAGTTGGACATGAGACATAGAGATAATGAATGTTAAAAGACAACGAAGATGAACTACCTATCCAATCGACATATAAGAATAAAGTAATTATCGAACTCATTCTAAAGAATGATTTTATATCTCTTTACAACATAGATGAGTCTAATGAAGTGCAGTTTGACGAGCCGAAAAAGGCGAATATGGATAACATGAAGGGGCACGTGAGAGGAAGAAACAACAAACAAACAAGGTACAATTGTTTTTTTTTTTTTAATTCAACTCCAAAACTTTTACTTGATTTTCTGCTGTATTTGTGTTGATGGGTTTACCGACAGGTTGGACAATAGGTGGTCGGCGCTTGTAGCGCCGATGTGAGGAGTTGGGCCGCCGCTTGCAGCGGCGGCGTATGGATCTATATATATATCTGTGCGCATATGCGTGTGTTGGGACGCCGTCGGGAGCGGCGGCGTTGAGGCTGTGCTAGGAGGGTGGCACCGGTGGCTGGGTTGGATTGTTTGCACTGTCGTGAGAGCAGCGACTCTGCTGGATTTTCAGTGTGTGTTTTGGTGTGAGTTGCTGCTGCGGATGTGTGTGCTATGTGGGAGTGTGTTGGGGAGGAAGCCGGCGCCGGAGTGTGCCGACGGCTGAGTTGGACGGGCTGCCGCGAGGAGCAGCGGTGCTGCCGGGTGAGCAGTGGTAGGAGGTGTATGCGTGCAGTGGGTGTGGGTTGAGTGTGTCATGGTTGTGTTGGGCTGTAAACGGGGGTTCGCCGGAGACATGAGTCGCCGGCAACTGGCGGCCGGCCGCGGCGAAGGGCGACAGCAGCAAGGCGGGGCAGCAGGGGTGGTTTGGGGTAAGGGTTGAAATTGAGAATTTGATATAATTTAGGGATATTTGAGCAAACTCTATAATTATTGAAACTTAATGATTTAATCCCTAACATTTATAGATATTACAAATCAACCCCTAAATTTTATGAAACATGCTTTAAGATCCATAATTTTATGAAAAATGATATTTAAAACCCCAATAGTTATAAATATTACATTTTATACCCTTAACATTATGAAAATATGTATTATGTCCCTAAATTAATGAATAATGATAACAAACTCTCAATTATGCTAAAATTATATTATGTACCCTAAAAATTGATAATATTATGTATTGCTATTAGGAACTGTTTATTATTGCTAAAACAATCCCTAAAATATGTTGAAATTACAAGAATATCCTTAGAGTTGTTGAAATTGTATTTTAATATCTATAATTGGTTGGGATTATAAAACGGACCCTAAATATTATAGATATTACTTTTGAGAATTAATATATATATATATGAATAAATGAATTAAATTCAATCTAATGAATTAGGTTATAAATTAACCTTAGAGATATTGTAATAATTAAAGTAGGTACAATATAATAGTTATATTAAATCTAGGTTTTTAAAACCCTAGATTTACGTCTCGTTAACCCATAATTCTTGGAAAATTATAAATATGGACCTTATGTTTTGATCTTCATAATTTAATAAATAAACCAAAGACCTAATTATATATATTAAATATTTAAATAAATTTTCTCATATTGTTAAAAATGATATCATGATCTTAATTAAATTATGAACTTTACAATTTAAACCTCAAAGTTAAGAATCACATTAAATATCAAAGTAAATAACAAATTCAATCCTCTTAAATAAGAATTAATTAAACATGTTATGCAATTAAATATATTTCCTAAATTAACCTATAATTTCAGTTAATTGAATTCATGTTTATAATTTAAATTACTGTATATAGTTAATATAATTACGCCATAATCATAAATATATTCAAATTTTTTAATATTTAAGTTAAACCGTAAATTATATAATTAGATTTTTTAAAATTATTTTAAAGGTCTTCAAGAATTAATTGAAACCAAAAGCTTTATAATTTACTTGTCTAAAATTATTATCAAATCTTCAAGATCTAACCTAAATCATAAATTTATAATTAATTTTTCTGAATCTAAGATAAGTCTTCTAAGATTTAATTAAAGTCTAATTAAGTTTTCTAATATTTTAATAAACACATTTTCATTATAATTTCATTTAAAACCTGTTAGATGGTCTATTAACAGAAAAAGTTCTAAATTAAGAATGTATTTTAATTAATAATAGTTCGATTAAATTCTAAAGCGAGCAATTATGCTTTGTAGGAAATACGAAGGGAGGAAAGAACTAAGCTCGTATAAAAGTAGACGCTTTGCAAGCTTTCTCCGTAAAAGGTGGGGGTAAATTCATAATATGGTATTTATATTCTTTCAAAATATTTAACATATGAAATTTTTTACTTGATTGATGTGAGGTCGATATACGTGTTATGTAAATAAAGCGTTATGAGATGAGAATGTGATTGATGAATGATTTAAAGCAAGTGATGGATTGTGAATGTTTTACTATGAATGCAAAGGTGAAGAATGATGTGAAGTTGATATTTGCATATGTGCAAATAAGATGTGTTTTCATGGCAGTTGAGAACTACAACTAAGTGTTATGTTAAATTGATGTGCTTTCATGTGTATATTTCATATGTGTATGTGTGAAGTAAATATATGTGCATGTGCATGCGTATGCAAGACGACTAAAACTCATATACGACGGTTGATCATCGTATCAAGACGGCTAAGACCCGTAAAATGTTTTCAGGACGGCTAAGACCCAAAAAAGGTTTTCAGGACGGCTAAGGTGAAATGTTTTCAGGACGGCTAAGATCCGTGAAATGTTTTCAGGACTGCTAAGACCCGTAAAAATATTTTCAAGACGGCTAAGACCCGTAAAAATGTTTTCAGGGCTGCTAAGACTTGCATATATTTGCAAGACGACTAAGAACCGTAAATGTGAAAATGAAAGTGATATGTTTGAAGGGGAATGATGATTGATTGTATGTTTGCAAGACGGCTAAGAACCGTAAATGTGGAAATGAAAGTGATATGTTTGAATGTGAATGATAATTGTTTGAGATGAATGCTTGCAGTATTGATGTGATCTATTTTCTACGATTTTTATTAAAAGACAAATGTTTTACGAAAATCTGTTTTTATGTGATAAAATGGTGTTTTGGCATGTGTGTGTAAAATCTTTTAAAATTATTTTATGTCATCCCGAGTTTCTCCACCCCACTGAGTGTATTCCAAACACTCACCCCTCTTTTAAAATGTTTTCAGTTTAAAACGTTAAAGGCGTGGAGTGCAAGCGGTGGATGTTGGTAGCCAATAATAAAAAGGTTGTAAATGATTTTATTTTAAAGTGTAATATTTTATAAATCATGAAAATTAATACATATATATATATATATATATTTTTTTTTATGATAAAGCTTGATTAAATTTTTAATTATCTTGATTATTTCTTGAAAGAGTAATATTGATTTTTTATAAATAAGTAACGTTTCGGTTAATGTTTATTTTACAAAGAATCGGGACGTTACCGATTGAGAAAGAAGGGTGATAGAAAACATGTCGACGACGACAACGTTGATATATGCAACGACGACATCAATCGAAAGGCAATGCGGGTGTCTTCTATATGCATGTTTATATTTGCTTAATAATACTCATAGTTCTGCTCAGAAATATAGGATGGTTGCAAATGTAAGATCATACTTGTTTAGTCTTTTTTACCTCAGTACATATTTTTGATCTCTGATGTTCGTATTCAAGTTTAGTTGCTCAATTTTTCTATGTACAATATTAATATGAAAAACTAACATAATTTGGGGAAAAGAATAAAAAACATGTTGGGAAATGTAAAAAATCACATACCAAGAGGCTTAATTTAAATATATATTCCATCCATCTCAAAACAAGAGTCATGTTTCTTTAATGTACAACTTTTTATTTTTGATAATATACACTCGATTGTAATACATGAAATTTCACTTATGTTTATTCATTAAATTCATAAGTTGGATATAACTAACTATAAGTTAATATAGATAAGGGCGTTATAGATTATTCATTTAAAATCTCATGTAATGTGATTATTCTTTTGGACAAAGTTATTCTTTGAAACATGATAATTTTAAAAAAAAATTAAGACAGGTGGAGTAAATAGATTGACAATAAGACTTCTAGACCTTCACTCAAAAATTAAGGACTTTTAGATCGGTCAATTATAAGTTAGGACTCCTAAACCATCCTTTTAGCTAATAGTTGCTCTGTTGAGATTCTATGAATAGCTTCACGATTAATCCTTTTAGAATTATGATTCTAGTAGCAGTGAAATTTCAGAATTGATTTTAGTATTTATCAAGTATTTCAACTTTCAAGTTAACTTTATTTTTAAATGAAGAAGCAACTGGTTTTAAATTTTCGTGTATGTTAACATTTTGATCTAATGTATCGCCCAAACTGTTTAATGTTTTAAAAGAGACGAGTCACATTTAAAATTTTGTAGCATATTTTAAAGAATAATTCTTGTATTTCTTTTTTATTAGACATATATTTCCTTTAAAAAAAAAGTTATTGTTTCTGGAGATTCTTGTTACCCGTTGAATAAAGTTTGACATATAATGTAATAAAAAAAATTAATTTCAATTTGCTACCTAAATTATTGTATAATTCAAAAAGTTTTCCAATCACTAGACAATCTTTTTAAAAAAGTTCGGTTGCTACTCCAAACATATATTTTTCGGCCAAAATTTCTCGAAAAACTTAAAAATTCATAATTCATATGCCAAAATGATCATCTTTCAAAGTCAAATTATAATCTTAAATTAATTTAACAATTCTTGTTTGATTTAAACTTGAATCGAGCGAAAAATGTTCAAATCCTAGAATGATTTTCGTTCGCTTCGTGATTGGATCGAATGAAATCATAAAATTGACATGAGGTTATGATTTGACTTTAAATAAGGGTCATTTTGGCGTATGAATTGCATTTTCAAGTTTTCCGGCAAATTTTGCCCGGAAAATATATGTTTGGGGTAGCAACCGAAAATTTTTGAAGAGATTAGTTAGTAATCATAATTTTTTTTTAGTTTAGACACCCACCGGAAAGAAGTGCAATAGTTCAGGTAGCAAATTGAAATTATCCCTAAAAAAAATTGGGATAGTATCAATTTCTACCATAATTAGGTTAGTGAGTCACTTTTCTATCGTAATAGATATATTTTATTTACTATAAATATAAAAACTGACAATTTTACCCTTGTTGATAAGAAAAAAATAATATCTTCCCTCATATAATCTTGTATTATACATATGTGAGTGCAAATGTTATTTTAGATTTTTTACTCAAATCATGATAGAAAAGTTATAAAATTATATGTTGTGATAAAAAAAGTTAGGTTTATTTGATTTTGTGGTAGAAATGACTATTATACCTAAAAGGGCTTACTGTTCTTTTTTTGTATAAGTGAAATTGCTCTAAGAGTGAAAATGGCATATTTATGAAGTGATATTTGATAATTTAATATATATATATATATGATAAATGATAGTATTTTATTTATATTGATATTTTAACATATTATCAATGATACTTTAACATATTTTCATATTAAAAATATCAAAATTGTTATATATTACGGCGGCAGATGGATGAACATGAATAGAGCTCTCACCCAATGTAAGTTCAGAATTCAGAAATCAGATTTGCGAGTCAAGATTGGGGCCTAAATCTATTATGCCTTTACAAGCTAGAATATAATCCATCCCTAGGGTCAGAATAACCAGAAACACAAAATCAATTCTAAAACCTAGTTTATTAACTGATCTTACCAAGAGTGAAAGATGAAACAAAGGAGTTAAAGATATATAATGTGAATAATAAATAGTAGTAATAATCAATAAGAAACATAATAAACAATATAAGTAATAATCTTTAGAAAACAAAACATACATTTATCAAAGTAGTGCTCACAAGTGTTGCTCAAAAGGAAAAGATTGTGTTGGGATCTCAGTATTTAGATTTTGATAAGACAAAATAAATATGTAATAGGAAGTTTTGTGTACCCCATTTTTCACAATGTTTAAGTGAAAACATAGACTAGATTTAAGTCTAGATATAGGTGATGAAAGATGGAGGTTTTCATATGTTATAAAGCTGCATCGAGAAATTTAGAAAAAAGTTGCTGCAAGAAAGTAGATGCAGCATCATTGCAAGAAAGCAGCTACAACACTGCAGCTAAGTAAGAAAGAACGGCGTGCAGCATCGCTGCAAGAAAAGAATACAAGAGTACTGCAAGAAAGGATACAGCAGTACTGTACGAAGATATTGTAAGAAGGTCGAAGTTACAGCAGCACTGCAAAGAACGAACAGCTGCAGAAAGCTATTAGCCGCAACTGCCGCATTAAATACTCCGAAAGAGAAAGTCAAGTCACATTAAATGCGAGTCATGCCTTTGATCAAGTACTCAAAATTCAAAAGAGAGATATCTCCTTCAACGGATATTTCTTATACAAGTATAAATAGAGGATGAGCAACCCCGAAGCTGACTACTGAAACATTTGTGCAAAAACTCTCAAGCACTCAAGCTATTCTATCTCAAGTCTACTCTCAGTTTCAGTCACTCAACCTTTGTGAAATGAAGCAAGGTCAAAGCTGAAAGATCCTTTAAAGGATTTAGAAGCTCATTTCACCGCACCAGTTGAAGAACAAAACCATATACTTTTTAACCTTGTTGCCGTGTGCTTAGGTTGTTTTAGGTGTCGAACAGTTGATAGGAGAAATCCTTGATGTTTGTATAGTTGTCTAGATTTAGGCAATTTCTCTGTGTAGGAGTTTGAAATCCTGTGTGGGTATGTCTTTAGAGTTTGCAATTGTTGTATGTATGCTGGACTCTAGTAGGTGTTTGCTTTGTAAAGTTGATAAATTGTTAGGAAAGTCCTGTAACCAATCTTACTTAACAAAATTCCTACTCGAGGTAGCAGTAGAGTGGACGTAGAAGGATTACACCATCTTCGAACCACTATAAGCCATAAGTGTTTTATTGTTTTCTTATCTATGTTTTATTTCATATATCTATCTCTGTCATAAGCATAAAACGTTTTGAAAAATGATCATATTTGAGAAAATCAGTGTTATAAAACGTTTTTTCCTGTTGTGTATAAATTCTAGTTACAGCGTGCAGCATTGCATCCTAGTATTGTAAGCAGTAACTGTCTGGCGCTACAAGTTCAAGTAATTTGTAGTACAGTAAGTTTTTAAAGAGATTTGCAAAATCAACCAAGGTTCATTCACCTCCCCCCTCTGAACCTCGAACACCACTTGGGACCAACAGATTGAGATAAACCTAATTTGCTCATAAAATGAAGAGTCATGTTGATGTTTGTTTTGAGTTGGGCACCACACTCCTCTCCATCCATTTTGTATTGCTTGATATTAATGCAGTCTACAGGAAAATAAAGAGTCTCCATTCGTTTTGTATTGCTAGACATCCAGTCTAAAGGAAAATAAAGAGTCATGTTGTTGTTTTGTCTTGAGTTGGGCACCACACTCCTCCTCTCTATTTGTTCCATTCATTTTGTATTGCTTGATAGTAGTGCAACAGACATCAATTCCTACACGGATGGAGGTATCGTTCAATCCACTAACGTCTTTCAAATAAGACGACCGCAGCACACAAACATTGCATTCTCCACTGTTGATGTCATAACCAAGAGGGGCAATTATGGATCAAACACCTTCACGATGTTTGACATAGATTATGAAACTCTCAGTAAGTAAAGTTCTAAAGATTTTTTTACATAGATACAATGGATCCATACCAACAAGATAAAACTCTAAATAAGTGAAGTTCTAAAGATTTTTTTACATAGATTATGAATTTGATGTGTTAAATTTTTTAAAATTGTGTGAAATAGAATATAAGTGTTTAGGATTCATGTTTAGAAAAAAAAATTATGGAAAACATTGTTTGAGTTTATGAGAAATTGAATTTTTTTTATGAATCGCGTATGCAAGTTTCAAATCTAGATCTGTTGCGTTCGACACTGGTTGGTCGAACGTGTCGTGGTGTGTTCGACCACTGATCGAACAGTTTATGGTTTGTTCGACCAGTGGTCGAACGGTCTATAGTATGTTTGATAGGTGGTCGAACGAATTGAAGGTTGTTAGACCACTAGTCGAATGTGTTGTTTTTGTTCGATTAATGGTTGAATATTTTCACTTTTGTTCGAACTATTGCAATCGAACATAACCATTTTCATTGTTACTTTTATCGGTTCTTAAACATTTTAAATTGGTTTGTAAAATATAGATTAATTGATAAAATTGTGAATGAATATTGCAGGAGAAGATGTTTTTTATACGAGGAGGATACGACCAACTGCTTCTAATTGAAAGTATTGGACTGAGCATGGACTAAATACATCGCTAGTGGTTCCTATTTTAGTTGGGGCATATCGTGCATTGAAGATTGAGAATGATGATCCACTTGAGTTGTCTAAATGAGTTTTAACTAGTAGAAGTCGTAGGCCTCGTAGAGCTTAGGGTTGAGTCGTTTATCTTTAAATTGTAATTTGAATACTGTGTGTTTGAATACTCAGTAGTGTTGCATACTATTTTTCAATGATTTAGCTATGTTTTATCTTTGTATGGATTCACAAAGTTTGATAATATTCTTTTCCTATTTGGATATGTTGTGTTATGCTTTTGTTTCATAATCTTTGTTTCCAAACTTCTTGTCTTATGTTTAATTTATGATAGTTGGACTATCATCATGAAACAAATGAAGGTATAATAAATATGATATGGCACATAAAAATATTCTGTTCGAGGGGCTTTTTTGCCGATAATTGTTGACATTATTTGGCCAATGATGGTTGAAAGGAACATAAGATGTTCAACTACCAGTCAAATGTATTGAAGCTCGTTCGATGGAGTGTCAAACAAATCATACATCAATTGACTTATGGTCTAACACCATATGTTCTGTTCGACCACCATTGGTCAAACATAATGCATTTTGGCTAAATTAAAAGTTTACCATAATAAAAAACATCAATATGATTAATTAAAGTGAGGGACTAAAGGCACCCCACACACTTCTGAGGGCAGAAGTGTGCAGAAGTGTGTGGGGTGCCTTTAGTCCCTCCCTTAATTAAAACCAACGATCTAATAAGAATATAAACGTCAACATGATTAATTAAAAGTTCTACGTAATGACCAGAATACATAAGTGGCAAGTTTATAAAAGCCTAAGGTAATATATGGTTCAACACAAGTGCTTTTGGAGTACATGAAAAACCTATTCATCATCTATGTGAATAATTTTAAGTCCCTACACATGAGCTTTCACTTTGGCTTTCAGCAGCATACTTCATGATTCGTTTTTTATAAATTTCAGCTCATCCAGTAATACATGGTAGATGATGTTCAAACCAATGATCAATTATGGGTGGTAATGTGCATCATCATTCAATTTTACCTACAAAAAAGTAACACTCAAAATCAATAGTCGGTTCATAAATGAGATTTGTTCAAAAAGGGACATACAATATTTTTTTTACCTGAATATAATGATCGTGATGAACAAAGGTCATGCAAACAAGTCTCTGCTTCGTTGATACTTGTGTCCTCAAAGGTAGAACTGTAATGCACAATTGTGGAGAGAGATGGACGATGACCATGTTGTAAGCATTTATGGCCAAATATGTCATTTTTTGAAAGGTCCACCAATGATTCATGACATAAATAAGTCTTTCATAGCAAGTTAAATCGATATCAACTCATCAATCCGGTCTTTTATATCATAGATATTCTTCTACAACTCTTCAAAGTCTTTAAGCTCCTAGATGAGATCACTACGAACTTGTGATCATGAATTCTCTCACAATCCTATTGTATGGGCTATGCTTTGGAAACCAAAGTGGCCGTCTCCCAAAGGATTTTTGTTGCAAAAAAGAAGGAAGTTGACCTATAAAAACATCATCACCGACTTTGTGGACTGAACGCCGCCTTATCGGTTGCATTTTCCTCTTCAATGTAGTGAAAGTTGGTACAAATTTAACGAATACATCTACATAAGTATTTTGCTCTAAGGGCGACGAACAACTATCATGAAAGATTGAACGTATTCATACTTACTTGGGTTACGTTTCGTCGAGGTGGAGTTTTTTGCTTTTGTTTTGCTAGGCCTACCACTAGAATGTGTGACCATGACGGGTTCTTGGAATGAACTTGTTGAATGTGTTGATATCTCGTGAAGTCTTTTCAGTAATAACTTTTGAGACTCATAAGTCTCTCCAAACATGTGATTAATATCACCAATGGTTTCCACCCAATAATTTCCAAAATCAATGTCAACACTACCTTCCGCATTTGATGATTAACAATCCAATTTTCTCCAAAATTTATGAATCATCTCAAGTTGGATAACTTAACCATCTCATTTCAACACAACAAATTTGTGTGCACAAGGCAAGCCACACGTCCTCCTCAATACACAACCACAAATTAGAGGAACTACACCGCAACTATCCATACCACTCATCTCCTCAAAAATCATACTAAGGACATGATGAAACACTAATCTTAAAATGTTCTTAAATAAAGGAGAAGAATATCGATGTGGTGCCACATTAAGACTTTGTTCAGAAGAGGCCTTCATGTGAGTATGTGATTTGATAAGTAGGTAATGTATTTTTTCTCATAATATCTCAAAATTCGATTGACTCTTGCCCAATTGTTTTTTGAGTTTGGCATGTGCACTATCGACCCTATAAGTACACAACTTTGTAAGTAAATATAATATAAATAACATAGTAAAAAATAGTTCATATATTAATCTAAACGTTACCGCTACTCGTCGTGTTATCAAAATGCATGACATTGGTGGTCCAACACGAGACAAACCTCTCTTTATACGGTTCGATCCAATTTTTTATGGCATAAGCCACAATCCTAGGATGATCTCGGTAGTCAGCTTGAAGTCTCCTAAATAATTCATTGCATTTGGGTTCATTCTCAACAAAAATCAACATATTCCAAGAGTGATTGAATTGGTCCCACTTCTCAGTTTTACCGAACATATTTTTGCAATTAGTCAAGATTTCTTTTTGATATGCCAACGACATAGTAAATATGTGGAGTTGGGGAACGTAACACTTATAGCATTCATGAGTGCAAGCTCGCGATCAGTTACAATCTTCACGATTATCAAATAGTTCATTCGTTCGAAATTCTTTCAAAAAATCTATTTGTTTATACATCGGATTGAAAACATTCAATTCATCCGATATGTTCATAATGCTCAATTGAGTTTCATTTGAATTATTTTCCTATAAATATATCAGGATGTACAAGTAAATACATTGATTAAAAAAACGCATTAAAATGACTCAGTTCGACCAGTTATAGTCGAACATATAAACATTTGTTCGATCAATGACGGACGAACATATTTGATAAGTGCCAATTTTCACCTATTTTTGCATATGTTTATGTATTCATTTGAATGTGTTGGCTACGTTTTTTATGGTGATTATTGAGATTATTCGTATATAAAATGCATTTGACGGGTTTATGTTTAGTTTCATGATTTTAATGAGGAAAAGTGCAAGTTTTGAGTGAAATAGGTGAAAAGGTGAGCACGACCCTGCTGAATAGCACGGTCAAACCGTGCACGATGGGACTCGAGGCTGAAGAATGGGGCACGACCATGCCCCATGGCACGGTCGACCGTGCCAGACCCCATGCCAAACCGTGAAGATTGTATGATGGGGCACGATCGTGTCGTGTAGCATGGTCGTGCCCGAGCGCCCAGCGATTTCGGTTATTTTGGTGAGGTCTCATTCTTGGATTGATATAAAAGACCCCAAGAAATGAAAAAAGAGAAGATTTTAGATTTTTTTGGCGAAAAGAGGCAGAGAGAAGAAGTACGGAGAAAGAAGAACAAGAACTCAAAAGTCAAAGCAAAAGCAAGATCATCGTCGCTAAGAATTGAATCTTTCCTCTCTTGTTAGTTTAGTTGATATGATGTTTTCAATCTTGTCTATGAGTTTGACGATAATCATGTCTAGCTAATTTTCTAGGGTTTCAAGGGCTTGTTTGTAATCTAATTCGACTCTTGATGGATCTTTAATTTAATTCAATGTTCATAATCTTTCATCTTAGTTGTGTGTTTATGAATTAAGTGTTTGTTTGATTATTTGGCCGATAATTGAGCATGTTTTAATAATTGAATCAAAATTCGGGAGATGAGATTTAATTATGGAAGAATAAACACATGACACATAAAAGACTTAGATCGGGAGATTAAGAAATTTATGTGATGAGATATCGATCTTGGGTGCTTTTGGGAGTTGTTATGTTTCTATCAGATTGAGTAGGGATATCTCTGATGGCATAATAATCAACTGATTAATTGACTCGGGAGAGCTATTAATTGATATGTGTGATTGCTCATATATGATGATTGATTAATGAACTTGGATTGATTAAAGTGATATCTTGATGAGAATTAGATGAAAACATGTCCTAGAACTTGTTTTATATCTCTGTGATTTTTGAGTTAATTTATTTACGTAATTACTGTTTCTATTTAATTAATCTGAGATTGATGGAATTCGATTTACAACCGAATTTGAGTAGTTAATTAGTGTTTAGATAGATAGTCTCTTTGGGATCGACCTTGCTCACCACTACTACAATTCACACCATACACTTGCGGGCGTAGTTAAAAGAAATTAGTGAACAATATTGAAGACTGTTCGACCACCATTGGTCGAACATACTTCATGTCATTCGACTATCGATCGAACATTTTGAAGTATGTTCGGCTAATGGTGGTCGAACAGTCTTCAATATGTTCGGCGGTTGTAGGTCGAACAAAGTCCTATTGTTCAACCTGTATTGGCCAATCGGGATTTTGGCAATTGGTCAATCAGGATTTTCGCAAAAAAAAAATTCACACTTTACAAAAAAAAAAAAAATCTGTAAAATGAAATTAAATAACTTACATTGTCCATCTCATGTGTTCTTTCTTGCTCCATGATATTTTTGAACTAAAGAAATGGGTTTTTTAAGTTATGTTTGAAGTTTTAATAGAGTGTGAATGAATGTAGGAGGTAATGAGGAAGAAGAAGGTGTATTATGTATATATGTGTTGTGTGTTTAATGGGGAGTGTCAAATGGGGTGTGTTTAGTTGTTGGGGGTGTGTTTGGAATGTGTGTTTGGAATTTTGATTTTATATTTTTTTTTAAAATTAATAATAAGGGTATAATTGTCTTTATACATCATATTTCATTTTTATTTAATTATATGGGATGTGTTTAGAAGATGATAGAGTGTGGATAATCGAACCCTTAGTACATACCATGTAATTTTATTCTATTTTCGAATTTATAAATAGTTGTTCTTTTAATTAAATAAAGAAAATATGATAGAATTGTTTTAACTTTAAATAATGTAGATATTCATGTATCGTATTTTACCGGACAAAAAGAAAAAAGAAGTGTACTGATTTTGGAGATTAATTATGAGACTTTTATTATCTATTTATTATTAACAATATATTTGAAAAATAATAGCTATAAAAATATAAATATTAAAATACAAAGTTTATAAAAATTGGTTTATCAATGAATTGACTATATAGACTTACAATATACTACTATTTCAAAAAAAAATCAAATATCAATTGATGTATTTTATGGAAGAAATATGACTTGATGTTCAATTTCATATACGTCATTTATTTAAAAATTCAATCATTGTCGATTTAATATCAACTATTACTTTAGAAAGATATATACTATTTAAATAAAAAATTTAATTATAAATTAATCACATGTAACATAACAGATTTATATATCAAAAACAAATTATAATAATTTCCATATAAATGCATTATATTATACAATAAGGTACTTAGGCATATATATATATATATATATATATGCATATTCTATGTATATGTATTTGTGTACATTATTCATGAAAACAAAAAATGTGTTTGTGTACATTAATCTAATATGTTTTAAATTATTTGATACTTTTTAATTAACTTATTCAGATCACTGAAGATCTTAAGAAATGGGAGATATGACTGCATAATCTATATTTATTTTGGCTCTTAACATTACTTAAATTATTTATTATTTCAATTATAGAAATATATGATTTATTAAACAATGTTAAAACATGATAATAAGTATACTAAATTAATTATGATTATATATTAAGAACTACAACTATGTTTACTTACAGTAATTCACTTTATATTTCCATATATTTTATATTGAAACAAAAAAAAAAAAATCAATCTGTGCAACGCAGGACTGGAGAAATAGTTTCAACAAAAGTGAGATACTTTTCAAAAAAAAAATGAAGAGTCATGACAGATTTGTTGTCCATGCTATATGAATTCAGTTTTTTTTATTATTCAAAATACGGAAGCATGTCACTTATGCAGGATTTCTTTTTTCTTATTGAAGATGTGAAGAATTGTAATTCATTCTAATTAAATGAAATAATTGGTTATTCATATTATACACTGGAAACTTCTCTAGAATCTGTATCAGTTAACTTCCATTTACCATTGTTTTCATTCATGCAAACAGAGATAGACTAACTTTCAAATTACATCTTCAAAATCTTTTCAGTATCTTTGAATTATTATCATCTATATTTAAAACATACAATACTTATTGTAACCCATGTTGACTTTAGAATTTGTATAAAAGGAAATTCCTGATTAAACACCCAAATTAAAATAATCCAATTTAAATGAACCGAACTGAATTGGATAAAGAAATTGAATAAAGCACTGTGCCCGAAGCCTACTCGTGCAAATTTGGTCAATCTATTTTGGTCGGTCGATTGTGGCCGACCAGAACGTATTTTATATATCGCTTAAGAGAAATGAGCTTTTTTAGATGCTTGAATACAAATATTTTGGAACCCTCTGCTCAATCCTATTTTCTCCTATTTATAGTCTAAGGGAGAGCACAAGTAATGGGGATTAACCACACTTCTCCCTTAATTTTCGTCTATTCTCTAGGAAGTGGGAGGTTGGTTTGCCCCCCACTAACTCCTATTTATCAGGGATAACTGTTTTGAGGTATTTTCGGAGCCTAGCCGGTCCATTTTTTGGTCTTCCTCGCCATATCCTGGTCGGGTCAATAATTGTCGTTTCGAGACCGTCATAAGATCGGTCCTGATCGACTCTCTCAAAAGAACGGATAGATCTTATATCCTGATCGGAGTCGAGTTAGGGATTCATGCCATGAGATCGGTCCGGGTTGGCTGGTCTTCATGACCGATCAAGTTATGCATCCCGACTGAACTCGGATCGGAGGGTCCAACAACCCACATTTTGTCCTTGATGCAGTCTTCAAATGGAACCTACCTTCTTATTCAATTAAGAAGAGCTTCTCAAGTAGTAGCTCATCACGTGATAAGTGGTGCATTATATTCCACAATGCAGAGGTTATGTATGAACTAACTAGGTTAAAAAAAATGGTATTGTTCTACTGTTACTTTCCATATTATCATATGCAAATAAATGAATTCTTCATTTCATTTTAAAGAACAGTTAAATGATATGAATTAAAATAAAAACCTCAAAATTTAACTTTAGGCTCTAATTAATATCAAGACCTGTATTTACAGAATTTAGCCAATATAATTTAGGTTCTTGTAAGTTGTACAAAAGTTTTTGTCTTTATATTGCTCTTATTAATTGGGATTTTTTAATAATAACAATTTGAATATTTTTTTAAGCTACGGCCCAATTCATAAAATTACTTTTCGATGTCCTCAAGTTACCATAGCAATAACAATAATATTTTAATTTGTAGGATCAAAATTATAAAATTATGATTAAAATTTTGAAATTAAAATTAAAATTTTCAAAATCATTTTAGAAATCAAAGAAAATAAATGTGCAAATTAGTTTTAAATCTAAAAATATTAAAATGTGCATAGTATAAAACACTAAAATAATATGTGAAAAATATGTCAATAAATTTGAAAACTATTATAAAATAACAATAAAATCTGGAATAATAATAATGATAAGGGCAAACTAATAGATCTAAAAATGTAAAATCAAAACATAAGCGTAAAATTAAATAAAATTATATGAATTGTGAAAAAATAAAAATAATAATTTTTAAAAAATTATTAGTTGAAAGAAATAGAAAGTTATAATTAATCAGATAATTGTTTAGAAATCTGAAATTAATTTCAAGAATCTATAGAACTTTTAAATATTTATCTAAACCAAAGAAATTCTGAAAAATAATGCAGGAAAATTATATTATATTTTAAAAAATAAATATAAATAATAATAAACACCAAATATGAAGAAAGTTATTCCAAAAAAAAATTATCAAATAAAATTATGTAGAATAACATTAATTTTGTATCAAAAATAATTATGTAGAACAACATTTATGTGTGCAAATGTTATGTAAATTTAATGTATCTAGATTTTATTAATGAAAATATTAGAAAGATTGTATATTTCATGTTTGAATTATACATGAACACATTATGTTACCAAAAATTTAAAATTATGAATACACTATGTTACCAAAAATTTAAAATTATCAAGTTTAATATATCAAATCTTGCGTTTCACGAGAGAAATACTAGTTATTATTTAAACTGACAAATATCTTTCGGCTAAAGAAGGGGATTAACCAAGGGGAAAGTATTCATTTTAGCATAAAAAATATAATCATATATTCAAATTACTATAACATATAATAGTATGCCACTTTCTACCACCAAATATAATAGTATGCCACTTTCTACCACAATTTTTGTCAAAGTCAACTTGGATGATTGGACAATTAATATATTTTATTAATTAGTCAATGATGACAAATATAAACTCATTAATTATTGTATAATTTTTCAAAAAATTTTCCACGTGTAGTAATTTCAATTGACTCATGAATTATTGTTTAATTTTTTTTAAATATATCCACGTGTAGTAATTTCAATTGCAACAATTAATTTGGGCATGACTATTACACCAAATTTGTTGTTTTGTTTTGTTCTCATTATTCATTATTGTCTTCATTGAATTTGGCCATGCACGTCAATTAATTCGATTGATGACAGTGCACCAATTTTTTTGTTTTTTCCTTCTCATTATTTAGTGTGAATTCACTTTATACTGTGAAATCACATGTAATTTTCCTCCGTTTGTTCTTCAATATAGGTTGATAATTTCAGTATGAAATTATCAGACAACATTTTGAAGAACAAAGTATTCGATTTTTTTTCCGACATCTTGGCTTTTGGAAGAGTGGAAAAATTATTATTGAAGTAAGAAAGGTATGTTTACTAGTTAATAATCCTCATTTAACCCTATTTTTTGAGAAATTAGGTTTAATTTGTTTTCATATAAGCTTGAATTGATGTTTGGAATGGTTAAACGTGTTTAATTTTGCATTTTATAAGGTTAATTTGTTTGAATATATACTTGAATTGATGTTTGAAATGGTTAAACGGAAATAATCGACGTTTGGAATGCAATAAATTTCGATTTTATAGTGATTGTATAGAATAATCACGTTTAACACTTTAATGATAGTGTTAAACGTGAATAAATTGAAAATTCACGTTTAACCCTATAATTGAAGTGTTTTAAGATTGAGGGGTATTTCGGTAATTTGGTCAAAAGGTTGACTTTGACCGGGACTCACGATCTCCGGTCAACGGTATGTCGTTGGTGACGACTCGATGATAAAATATGATGTAAAGAAACGGGATAGAAAACAAATCAAAAATTTATGAAACGGGATTTTATCCCGACGACGGGGGAAAAAATCCCCGTCGTCTCCCGACAGCTGTCGAGTTTTCTCGACAGCGGGGGCAGGGGCTTCCGGAGGCTGCCGAGAAAACTCGACGGAACAGGGCTACATGTGAGTTTCGTGGGCTACACGTGAATTTTGAAAAATTTACGTGTAGCCCACAAAACTCACGTGTAGCCCGTCTCTCGTCGAGTTTTCTCGGCAGCTGCCGGGAGCTCCGGCCCCTACTGTCGAGAAAACTCGACAGCTCCCGTCTCCCGTTCCCCGTCGGGTGCGTGCGCTCCCGTTCCCCATCCCTGGTCGGGCGTGCGCCTCCCCCATTCCCCGTCGGGCGTGCGCCTCCCCCGTCCTCTGTCCCCCGTCGGGCGCGCCCACGCACGTCGACCCTTTTTTTAAAATCCCGTTTAAACAATTTAGTATTTCATTAATTCCCCTCTAATTAAATTATCTACATGCGTAAAATTGTTTCTCTTTAATAATCCTCATTTCATAATTATAACAACATAGTTTTCTCGACCCGTTACAGTTTTTTTGATCCAATTTTTGTAGTCTCCTTTCAATATTCAACTCCTCACTGTGGGATTTTTTTTTCTAAAATCCCGTTAAAAAAATTTAATAATTATAATTTGACAATTAAATATCATATTTGATTAATTCCCCTGTAATAAATTTATTTAACCTCCGTTTTATAATCCATACGGTGTAGTAAAAATAATTTGTTAATTCGTCTTACATAATAGATACATAATTTGAATTACTAATTTAATAGGCCTTAAATTTCGTAATCCTTCGCAAATATTATGTACATACTCAAAAATAATCCTCTTTAATAATCTACATTCCATAATTATAACAACATAGTTTCCTTGACCTTGACCCGTTACTCTTTTTTTTTTCCTTTTTTTTTGGTCTCCTTTCAATATTCAACTCATCACTCCGTAATTATTTTTTAGAAAATCCTGTTTTAAACATTTAATAATTATAATTGGACAATTAAATATCATATTTCATTAATTTCCCATTAATAAATTTTTTTAATCTCCGTTTAATAATCAATACGTGATAAAAATAATTTCTTCATCCGTCTTGCATAATAGATACATAATTTGAATTAACAATTCAATAATCCCAATTTCATAATTAAAGTAAGATAATATTGTAATCGAACTTAAATATTTGTACTAATTTTTTTAATATCCTTTTATTAATCAACACTTAATTTTGAAATAATTTCCTAATCTTCCGCAAATATTATATACATACTCAAAAATATTTGCTCTTTAATAATCCCCATTTCATAATTATAACAACATAGTTTCCTCGACCCGTTACGAATATTTTTTTCTCCAGTTTTTTTAGTCTCCATTCAATATTCAACTCTTCACTCGGGAATTTTTTTCAAAAATCCTCTTAAAGATTAGGTACATAATTTAATAATCCGGTTTCGAGCCCAAAATTTTACAGTTAAACTTTGCGATTATTTGAACGTTAGTTTCTAGGTTAAACCAACATTAGTTGTGAATATTTGATTTATGACTTACATAATTAATTATCTTTGGTGTTTAGAATCGTCTATAGTTGTTGTTTTATTTTATTTGTTACCTATTACGTGTTTCATGATTCTCACCAATTTTTTTTAAATTTTTTTGCAGTAACAAAAAAAAATGACTATTGAAGTTATTGTATGGTACGGTGGCTATTGGGAAGGTTTAGAATACACCAACGGTTTTGAAGAGGTCATTCACCTTCAGGAACGAACCCTATTTGATTTATTGTCTTCCATTCATGAAGTTGTGGGTGCCGATATGACGCAGTGGGGTTATACGATTCACTCGCTACTCGATTCTGCCGGAAGATTGAGGAAGATAAAAATAAAAAATACAGAAGTTTTGCAGCGAATTTTGTCACAAATCGATGGGGCTCTTGTTGTTTTTGTTACTTTGAAGAGGTTGAATGTTGGAGGTTCAGGTGTTGTCGTATCCCCCGAGCCGGGAAATACACTCCCTTGTGTTGGATCGTCTTATTTCGATGTTCCAGAACACCATGTCACCCCAGATGAGTACAATCAACCCAGTTGGGAAATTAGTCCATCGTTTTCTTCAAGCCGAACGGATCCACCTTCATATGTGTACACCGACCAAGGTCCTTATTTTGCTTCAGTTCCCCTTGGACTCCAATCCGACCCGGGTTTTCACGTAAGATGGGGAATCCCCACTGAAAATGACACTACTCATTTTGCCAGTTCTTCCGGAATGCAGTGGGATCCTTCACCACCGGAGCATGATCGAAATGACTTTGGTGGTAGACTCGACTTAAATAGGGACCTAGACAGTTCGGGACATGAAGCTGTACAACCATATGAACAGTTTGCTGAAACAACATGTGTAGGTGCATCCGATCATGAAGACGATGGTGAAAGTGGTAATCGTGCTCCCTTCAGTATTTATTATAAATTTTGAGCTTAGTTAATGTAATGTTTCATTATTTTTGATTATCTCTATATTTATGTAGGTTCGGACCATCAAGGCAATGATTTTGAATTCACTACTGATCAGGAGAATGCCGTGGATGCTGAGCAACGAGAGGAGTATGAGGAATTTTGTTCATATATATTGCGACCGGAGTGGTCTATCCCCGATATGTGGGAGACCGAGCTACCCACGGCAGGACAATTAGAAGAAGATGAACAAGTAACGTACGTGCTGCAAAAAGGCTCCACCTTCTGCAGCAAGGAGGAGCTGCAGACTACTGTTGGGATGCACCATCTGGAAAACAAAGTAGAGTATCATGTGGGCCATTCCGACACCAAAAGATGGTCTGCGCATTGCCCACACAAAGATTGTAGTTTCAAGATATTTGCAACACAAAAATATGGGATTTGGAGGATCTCAACAAGTGTCTTGCAGCACAGTTGTGCGTCAAAATCTAAACCGTAGGTCTCCACTTCGACTTCCTTCTAAATTGGTCGGTGCATATTTCACCGACACACTTCGCAAGGAAAAATCGACCATCGGGCCGAAAGGGATCATTGATGAAATGAACCGGCGGCATGGGTTGACATTAAGTTATAAGTCAGCTTTGAAGGTGAAACGCCATGCCATGTTCCTCGCCTACGGTGATCCGAAGAAATCCTTTTGGAACTTTTCATCCTACTTGCAGGTGTTGAAGGACACCAATCCTGGTTCTTATACAGCCTTGGAAACCGATCCCAGTGGAAAATTCAAATACGTGTTCTACGCCTTAGCCGCCTCAATAATGGGATTTATTTCATATGCACGGCCGGTAATTGTGGTGGACGGATGTCACTTAAAGGGTTTGTATAAGGGAATCGGATTTGTGGCTGTTACTCAAGACGGAAATGATCAAATATTTCCTCTCGGTATCGGCATTGGAAACATTGAGAATGATGAATCATGGACATGGTTTCTCCAAAATGTTCGTGCGGCTTTTGGATGCCCAGATCAGCTCCTTATTGTGTCTGATCAACACCGGGAGCATTGAAAATGCCATCAACATTGCCTACCCAGAGGCGACTCATGGGCTGTGTTGCTTTCATTTACAGCAAAATTTAGCCAGGTATGGAGCACACCTAGTTGGACTTTTCAAGAGAGCTGCCTATTGTTATGATCGCGACGAGTTCGAGAGGTACGTTAGAAATCAATTCACTCGCAAAGTAAATTTGGATTTTGAATAATCCACCGATAAAATTTGACCAAATCTTTTGACAAGTTTTTTCAGGTACATGAACAATCTGAACGTATTGGAGGTTCAGGGTGCTCGAAACTCATTAAACAGAGCGGGGCAGAATAGATGGTCGCGCGTGTATTGTTCGGTTCGTCGGTTTAACTTCATGACGTCAAATGCTGCGGAGACGTGGAATGCTCGTCTTCTTTGGATGCGGAGGCTTCCCGTTTGTTCATTTTTGGAGGGGGCCCGAAAGATAATGGAGAAGTGGTTTTATGAAAGAAGAACGGCGGCGGAAGATAGAGAAGAATTCCTGACGAAGGCGGTGCACGATCGAGTAATCAAATACTTAAAGCTTGGCCGACATATGACTGTCGATAAGCTTGGACGACACAAATTCAAGGTCACGGATCGTTCGAGAATTTTCATCGTTGACTTGAACTCAAAAATGTGCACATATAACGTTTTCTAGAACGACTTGATACCATGCTCTTATGCCTGTGCCGCCATAAGGTATGTAATTCATGTGACAATATGGTTTTGCTTCTCTTATTTATTTCAATTAGACATTATCTTACACCACTAAACGTACAAAACAATGCTTTGCCTGCAGTGTGGGGAACCAATAAGTGACTGAATACGTTTCTCCGTACTACACGACGGCGTTGTTAAGGGGAATGTGGTCTGGTGTCGTCACCCCTGTGCCCGACCCAAACGAGTGGAATGTGTGCAAGGAAGTTCATAATGTACTTTGTCGAGCACCTGACAAACCAAGACAAGCTGGTCACCCCAAGGGTAAACGAATTCCTTCAACATGTGAGTTTTCAGGCCGAAGAAGGGGAACAGGGCCATGTGGTCTTTGTGGCGGTTCCGGTCAAAACATAAGTAGATGCCCCGAATATGTTGCACGAATATCCGAAGATCAGGCCCATGAGGGAGTCGGTGATGATAATCAGACAACAGGACAGCCACAAGTGAGGACGAGAAGACACAAAAAATGCAGTTTGTGTCGTTCAAAAGATCATACAAGAAGGAAGTGTCCTCTCTATCAGCAAGGCAATCCTGAGGAATAAAATGGCTAATATGTGTACAGTATGCCCACACATTCATCGTGATGCAAATCTGACCCCTGTGTTTTGTACCCTGGTGTCCTTGTTTCAATATGTGGATTTAAAATATTTTGTCTTGTAGTTTTCGTATTATAGTGTGAATCTATAAGTCCGGTGAATATGGATTAGGATTACAATACTGTGCTTTTTTATTCCTCTCTGGATTTTAACCTTATCTTTCGTTTGTTTATGTATTGATTTGAATATGTTAGTTACAATGCTTTGGTGATTATTCAGATTATTTGATTTCGATCTGTTAGTGATAATTTTTTACAAATAAAAATATATGTCCACAACGGAATAAAGCATGCAAACACTAATACTGTGAACCTGACCCTAGAAATGTAAATCAAACTATCCTAGTATTCTCTACAACACTACGTCGTCGAGAAAAAGTCGCCAGCAACCGTGTTTCCATCGATACTCCATCTATAGATATCAAAACTCATCCTTCGCCGAATCTTGTTTATACCCTCGTGCAAATAGGGTCTAGGCCAAATACGAGTTAGACAACACTCGATGGACATGAGGGAATATATGGCGCAGGAACTGTTGTCCGTCTGTACATAATATTTGGCCTCTTCTCCTGTGTACAAGTCATACTCAAGGGGCATGGGAAACTCGTGTAAGCCCTGGTCTCGTCTTCGATCATTGAAGGATGCGTACTCAAATAGAGCTGGGAGAACACGTCTCAGTGGTAGTGTCTGTACCAGCCGACGTTGTTCCTTCGCATGATCGTACGTGTGCCTCATGCTATCAAACATGATGACACGTCCACCGAAAAGCTGAATCTCAACGGCCACCCAATGCTGGTTCATATTGATCACTGTGAGCACCTGCACCCCAGATATTATTAGTAGGTATTTTAGCACATAATTTCTCGACATAGTGAATGAGAACATTTTTATAACGAGTATAGTAATAAATTATACTCACACTATCCACGTCACTCCACCATGGTCTGATGCGGTGCCACCTAGGTTGTTCACCTCGTACGTAGGGCATTAGCAGCTCTAAAGATGCAGCTGAGAAGTTCTCCCTTTTCGGCTTGGTGTTGTCCCTAATATGCTGGGGCTCGCCCGCGTGCGCCTCAGTGTAAATGGCCTTGCATTTTTCCTGATCAAAAATTTGCAAATAATGGTTAGTACTTTTAGTTCGAGCTCACATTTAAGATTAATAGTAGGAGAAGGATCATTACAAAAAAATGTGTGTCCACATTGACGAACTTCGCACTCGACTGGAGGATGCCGAGGTATGCATCAATCGGCTATGCAGACAAGGACCAACCATTATGATAAACTCCATTTCAATCAAATGTGAGTTATAACAATGTGAAATGGCGTAATGTAATTTGGATTTTGTAATAACAATACGAACCTCAAAGTCGACGTCCACCTCCAGGGCCACGAATTTATTGAAAAATTCCGGGTTCTCTGTGCAGCCGGTCCCCACATTCAGCCTGAAATATGAACATGCACATTAGTATATCATTCATTAGCAATAAGATATTATCGAGTGATGAAATAATAAAGGGGACTAACTCTTCGGCGTTGGCTCCGCTGGCCATGTATCGCTCGAACTCCTCATTTGCCTTCTTTCTTGGTCGTCTTTCATCTTTTATGAACGGGTTGAGGACATATTTGTTCGGAGCTCTCAGCCTAACACCATGGATGCCGGCACTTGTACTAGGCAAAACATTTGAAGAGCTGGCAGCCTCTGACCCCTCATCCTCATTTCTCGCTGTCGGTGTGGTCTCTATAAGGGTCCGTCCTGCTGTAGAAGCCCCCAAATCAAAATGAATCGGGGATATGTGTCCCTGAGGGCCAATCTTCTCTGAAGGTACGACGGGAGTCCAATCAGTGGGTACGTCACCATGTGTGGACCGACTCTGTCGAGGCCACTGCTCTTGGGGAGGATAGAAAGATGCATGCCATCCGGATGTAGGCTGGGTAGGATAATACTGCTCGTCCGGTGGGTAGAACTGCTCGTGGTAGGAGGGTTGATTGTTGTAGTACTCTGAAATCCCAGACTGGATCATGTTTGGAATCTCCAGCTCCAAACGCTCAAAATCCTCACGTCTTCGCTCATCCACCTCACTGATCCTACCATCGACGTATGATCGAAGCTCAAAGAACTGATCACCGACATACCCTCGTAGTCCCGTCAGGCCTGCATTCATTGATTCGAAGCCAGTGCTGAACATGTTCCTGAGCTCGTCAAACATCACACCAACAGCAGGTGCAGACGAATCTCCATATCCAGTGTGTGAGGGACCTGGCTCGTCGCCGATAGGGGTGGTCTGGGGGGGATACGATGGCGACTAAACACCACCAAAATCATGAAACTGCTCGTGATATGGTGGACAACTCTCGATCGGACGGGAAGGTAGGTCGTAATCACTCTGCAACGGAATGTCATGCAGGTCCAGAGAGACAAGGACATCAACATAAGCCGGTGCGAGATCTTCCTCCGCCTCATGTACCCACAATCCGTCATCGGACGACACGTGTAGCTGCCCACGCTGTCGAGAACTCTCACCTGTAGTTAATGTGGGCTGGCGGGATCGCGTAGTCCTCGATGCTTGGGGGGCAGCAGTCATGCCTTCAGACAAGACGGCGGTGGGCCTCCGTGGACAACCCCGTCTTGACTGGGTCGGCATCTGGACACCGTCTGTGAGATCCTGATCAAGGTACTGCAAGTACGGTTGGCGGGTCTCACGACGCTCAACCCGAAGGTTCTCATAACACTCGAGACCCTGCAGTAGAGATAGTCACAATTCAATTTGTGAGTAAGAGAATTATAAATGCATGTAATCAATTAGAAACTTTGCATTTAAGTAAAGGTGGTCTGAACAAACCTCATGATCAAGCTCCCTCGACACGTCCTCTTCTGGCCTCTTCGTCGACCACCTCAGAAGCCTCGGTAATACCTTGTGAGACTTTGAAAGGCACTTCCCGGCATATACACCGGTGTATGGAATCGCCTCAAAAGCCCATATCTAAAGAGATCGAAGAACAATTAAAGTTAATTGTCAAGTTCAATTATTCAATCATAATATGAAACAATACAAAATTATGATGTTAACACTAACCATTACGGCTAACGAGAATCCATAGAAGTGGTACGACGGAGGCCTGGTTGCAGTTGGCGGGGGCAGCGAAGCTGCTAGTTGATTGATTTTGTTGAGAAGATGGAGATAAGAAATCTTACCCTAGGAAAAGGTCTCCCATCGATCCTCGTCCTCGACCAAATCCCAAACCCAAGGGTCAACTGAAGTGGTGAGCGGTTCAACTCCAAGCAAAATGCTGTAGAGGAGGATAATCTTAGCAATCTTCAGCGTGTCATCAGCACGTGCTACGAACTCCTCCGCTCTAAATCTCTTAAGAAGATCCGCCACCGATATTCTATCCCCGTCTTCAGAAATTCGATAAAACACGCCACCCAATTGCTGCGGGCCTCGACAGAACAATCGGACTAAATGTAGAGTCGCCAAACCGTAATCCCGTCACCAGGGCGAACTCAGTCCTAAAGAATCGACAAAGACGACGGTCTCCACCAATATGAAACCACACCTCATCCGTAGGAGTATGGGGCCCACGCACCTCACGTGATATAAGGACATGTAAAAAGCTCTTGCAACTGTCCGTCTCAGTTGCCCAACGCAAAAAATGCCCGAAGCAGCTCACCTCAAAATCGGTCACACAATCATCGTCAGTTTTTTGGAGGATTTGCCTTATGTTGCCTAGTACTCGGACACGTGTGTACGAGTTAATGTATGCCAGCGTAGTCTGATACTCCGGACGCACCCAATCGACCTGAAAAGGAGAAAAAAAATGGTCACATTAATTCATACAATAATATACAAAATGAAAGTACATATATGAATTAATATGATACGATAGACATGAAAAATAAAGATATGAAACTTATAAAGGTTGGAGTTTTGCTTGACCAAATTAGTAGAGTTGGATAAAACGTAGATTTATAAATCACAAAAAAAAAAATGCTAACCGACCATTATTATAAATTTAAAAAGTTTAAATGATCCATCAACTACGGAAACTCAGAAATTGGGATTATTAAACGAGGAATTCAAATTATGTATGTATTGTGCAAGACGGATGAATAAATTATTTTTATTACGTGCTAATTATTAAACCGATATTAAAAAAAATTATTCAAGGGGAATTAATGAAAGATGATATTTAATTGACCAATTATAATTATTAAATTTTTAAAATGGGATTTTCGAGTTAATAATTACCGAGTGAAGAGTTGAATATTGAAAGGAGACAAAAAAAAATGAAAACAAAATTTCGTAACGGGTCGAGGAAACTATGTTGTTATAATTATGGAATGAGTCTTATTAAAGAGGATTATTTTTGAGTATGTACATAATATTTGCGAAGGATTAGGAAATTTTTTCAAAATTAAGTGTTGATTAATAAACGAATAACAAAAAAATTTGTACAAATATTTAAGTTCGATTACGATATTATATTACTTTACTTATGAAATTGGGATTATTAAAGATTACATTCAAATTATGTATCTATTATGCAAGACGGATTAACAAATAATTTTTATTACGTGCGGATTATTAAACGGAGATTAAATAAATTTATTAAACGGAAAATAATGAAATATGATATTTAATTGTCCAATTATAATTATTAAATTTTTAAAACGGGATTTTCGAAAAAATAATTATCGAGTGAAGAGTTGAATATTGAAAGGAGACTACAAATAATGGAAAAAAAATTCGTAACGGGTCGACGAAACTATGTTGTTATAATTATGGAATGGGGATTATTAAAGAAGATTATTTTGGAGTATGTACATAATATTTGTTCGAGATTAGGAAATTATTTCAAAATTAAGTGTTGATTAATAAACGGATATTAAAAAAAGTAGTACAAATATTTAAGTTCGATTACGATATTATGTTACTTTAATTCTGAAATTGAGATTATTAATTTTTAAATTCAAATTATGTATATATTATGCAAGACGGATTAAGAAATTATTTTTTGTACGTGCGGATTATTAAATGGAGATTAAATAAATTTATTAAAGGGGAAATAATGAAATATAATATTTAATTGTCCAATTTTAATTATTAATTTTTTTAAACGGGATTTGAAAAAACGAGGGGCGGTACTGGGGCGCGCGCGACGGGTGACGGGAGCGCGCGCCCGACGGGAGACAGGTGCCGGGAGCACGCACCCGACGGGAGACAGGTGTCGGGAGCAGGCCCGCCCGACGGGAAACGGGTGATGGGAGCGCGCGCCCGACGGGAGATAGGTGACGGGAGCATGCACGCCCGACGGGAGACGGGTGACGGGAGCTGTCGAGAAATCTCGGCAGCGGGGACGGGCGTGCTCGGCAGCTGCCGAGAAATCTCGACAGCGTGGGCGGGGGCTCCCGACAGCTGCCGAGAAAACTCGACCAGATGGGGCTACACGTGATTGTTTCAAGGCTACACGTGATTTTTTTCAAAATTCATGTGTAGCCCTATAATTATAGGGCTACACGTGAAATTCATGTGTAGCCCTTAAATTATAGGGTTACACGTGAAATTTGAAAAAATCACGTGTAGCCCCGTCTGGTCGAGTTTTCTCGGCAGCTGTCGGGAGTCCCCACCCATGCTGTCGAGAAAACTCGACAGCTGCCGAGCACTTCCGCCCCCGCTGTCGAGATTTCTCGGCAGCTGCACAACGACCTTTTTTTCCGATTCGTTTTCTATCCAAATCTCTTTTTTTTTTCATCATACTTTATCATCGAGTTGTCGCCAACGAGATACCGGGGGTCGTGGGTCCCGATCAAAGTCAACCCTTTCACCTAATTACCAAAATACCCCTAAATCTTAAAACACTTAAATTGTTGGGTAAAAAATTCCCATTTTTTTACAGTGTTTTTACTGAATTATTCCCTATAATTACAGTGTTAAACTTGAATTATTAATTATAGTTACATGTGATTAACACATGCATATTTTCGATTAAACGTGATTATTTTCGATTATGGTCATTTAATCCTTTCAAACATCAATTCAAGCACATATTCAAACAAATTAACCCTATTAAATTCAAATTTAAACTCAATTAACCATTCCAAACATGAATTCAAGCATATATGAAAAGAAATTAATTGGAATTCAAATCCACGTTTAACCCTCCGTTTCTTCAACTAATACTCAACAAATTCGAAGTATTAAGACATATTTCCAACAAATTCAACAAAATTTCAACAAATTCTCAAGAAATTTCAACAAATTCCAAACTTAATTTCAACAATTTTCTTAAAAAACGAGGGATAAATCACTAACCTCTCCTTCTTGGTTTGACATCTTCGTCTCACACGTGAAATTTCACTGAAAAATCTAAACTTTACACGTGAATTTGAGGTCAATTTTTTAACTCAAAAATGGGGGAAAACTGGTCCAGGCGCGGCTGTTCTTGCGAGAGAAAGGGAGAGAAAGTGAGAGGAAGGGTTTGGGGGTGGGGTAGGTTAGGTGAGAGAAATTCCACTTTTGTTGACTACTTTAGATTCTTTGACCAATATTATTGGGTAATAATTGCAAAATTCAAAGTCAATTAAAAATAGTGGTATTTTTGGCCATACTTTTAAATTTGATGATATAAACTATCTCACTTTTATTTTTGATGGTAAAAAAAAGCCAATTTTATTTTTGGTGTTTTTTTGGATCATATTTAATAGTAATTGTGATAAATTGGGTTGCTATCTCATTTACCAAGGTCCAAAATTAGACAAAGTGTAACAGCATCCAAACAAAGGACATATGGGTATTGGACTTGTACATAAAACCTGCAAAAACATAGGGAAAAAGGCCTAAGATCTAGGTCCAAAAACTCAAAGAGAACATCCCCAACAAGCTTTAAGTGTAGAAGAAAAATTGGTTCAAGGCCCAAAATTCCAACCAGATTATAATCTTGGTATCAGAAAGGACTTATTCCATAATCAAGCCAAACTAAGGTATTAGTGATCATTCTCGTTTCACGAAGCAAACATAAGTTTAAGCAAAAGACATAACATGATTCCTACAACTAACGAAAAAATTATCAAACTTTATAGTTAAATTTGTCCTACTAGTGACTGCATCCACCACACTTTTAGCATCCATTTCCAATATAACATGAATAAATTTCAACTTCTTAACATGAGTTGATACTTTAGGTACATAAAATAAAACTTCTATGTAATATTTATGATACATTTATATAGTATTAGTGATACATTTATATAATATATTTCAATAAAATGATAAGAACATTTGTTAACCTTCTACAATTTTTTTTTTACAACTCGTGATGTTCTTAATTGTTACATAGATTCTATATTATAGAAGACAAAGAAATTTTCGAAATTCATTCACCGAAGCTCAATCCCACTATCGCAATAAACATTTCAACGTTGAAGAAGAGGAAAACGAGAGGTAACACATAGGTTGAAGAAGACGAAAAGAATGACATACTCAGAAAAAGAAAAAACAAGAGGGAAAAGATGACATTCAAATTCAGATTAAGAGAAATATATATATAATGACGGAAGGATTTAAGAAGAAGGGTGCAATTGAATTTGAGAAGAAGAGACGCTTATTTAAGAACGTGCTTCAATAAAAAAATACAAAAAAAAACTATATATTAATTCGAGTTCGAATCAGATATATGCAAGGATAAAAATATCGGTACTTGTAGATATATTAGTACTTTGATTTTACGGATATATCGATATCGGTGGAAATATTGGTAATTTTGAGAAAAAAAAAATTTTAAAAAAATTGAAAAATGTATCTAGCACTTTACATAATATTAATATATGTTGGACCATCAAACGCATTACCGCTACACCAAAATGATATCCAATGAACATAGGGCGCAATTTTAATGTCTTATACTTATGTAGCTTTACGCTCACGGATATAAATTTGATAGAGCCGTGCCTCGCACCTATTTAAGCTCCGACCCAAGGCAGGATGCTGAGAAATATCCCAACAATATATTCATTTGAAGTTAAATTTCAAACAAAAAGATATATTTACAACCAACATTAAGAGAAAAACTATTATATAAATGTTGTCTCATATTAGTTTACATATCAAATTATCATTGACAATTAATACATGACGTAGTAATAACTTGAACTCCTATGAGGTTCAAATGAACAAGATGACATGTCATTCAAACATACCAACTTAAGATACTAGATCAATTTTCAGTGTAATCATGAAAATATAACAACAATTCTAATAAAAAAATTCCGTAGCAGAAGTTGTGAACTTTGAAGTGGAAAATCCAAATATTTATAATACTAATTCAATCTCGCCCCACTTGTGAAAAGTATGATAGGAAATATATGCAACATATAAGCACATAACAATAGCCACTTCCACCAATCAATTATTAAAATAAATAAAAAATCACCGACAATCGATAAATTGGCGATATATCACCAATATATCGGTGATATTTTGCCGAATTATTTCATTAGGATATATCGATATCCGTAGGCTATTTTTTATAATAAATCGACGATATATGTACCAGTTGCACAAGATTGTTACTCTAAAGTAAAAGTGTTGCTTATATTGACTTGTGTATCTATAATTTATAGGATGAGATTTTGATGGATAGAAAATATAAATTCAAATATTATAGTATTTTAAATTTTGACATTCAAAATCCATCCCAAATAAAATAAAATAAAACCATAGCTCTCGCAACACACTTAAATACTTCAAATCCCAAAATAAATGGTTATGCTTGCTGGATTATTGGGTAGAATATTTATCTTCTATTGAGTGATATATTTTGTCGATGTTTATTAAATACGTCAAAAAATTTCAATTAAAGAATTAATTCCAAACAATTTCACATTAAATCGATAAAAAAATTCAAAAATAAAATTTAAATTTTAAATTTAAGCATCATAACGTTGAATTCATGGACATCATAATCAAATTCTACTTTGTCATGATTGTCAAACTCTATTTTCAAAAAAGTCCAACTATTATAAATGAAACGCAAACACAAACTGTTACCTAAACAAGCAATAGGACATTACAAAAACACCAAAGAACCAAAAGATATGTAACAATTTTGACATCTTTAATGTGAAAGAGTCCACTCTCCCAACTAAATTCGAACCCTTATTTAGCCGGAGTAGCTCGATAGTAGGTCGGAATTGTCGCTGGAAAGAATATTTGTCGGACTCCTTCAGCCTTGATGATCGGAAAGATGATTCCCGATGCACTCTGGTTCAAGAAAATCAAGTTAGAGATGAAAATGTGAGGATAACACTAATTTTATAGATAGATAGAAATGTGTAGTTACCAATATGAGATGAGCTCCGATCCATATTCGTTTGGGTGAAGGAAAGGGCAACAACAATCGGTCTACGCCAAATATTGCCACTGCGAAGAAATGGCAGACCAGGCTTAGGGGCCTGGGGTTCAAACCCAAGAGCAAGGCCACGGGCCCACTTGAGCACACACCTCCGAGGCTCAAATAGTCGAAACATGCTTGACGCATCTCGTTTTGTGCTCGATCAGGTGAAGCATTGAAGACCTCGTAAAGGGCACCCGCCAATGTGTTGATAGTGGATGCCACAAGCTGCATACATATAATACATTTGAAATAAGACTATCACATTATGGTTCATTGTATAAACATATACCCATTATGAGACTAAATTATAAGCAAATATATAATTGGAAATGTCCAATGTATTGGGCTGCATGCATAATTGTATTAAGGAGATCAAATTTAAACGTTATGCTACAACTAATATTATGGCTTATTTAGTTATTTGTATTGAAACATGCATATATGTGTATAAGCATACAATTATGATTAATTGATTTCTAATATATGGCGATTATGAGACTAATGAAGTATCGATATCGAAATAGCTTACCTTTCGTAAAATGTAGAAAGATTCTAGATATTTGCAAAGAGTAGGTGCATCACCAAGGTCCTTCAACGGACTAAGGAGATTGCGCAAGACAACTATATCTGATAATGCTACCGTCATTCCTCCACCGGTCAACGGGTGGCGCATGTTGAATGCATCTCCCATAAGCAAAGCCCCAGGAGTCGGATGAGGAGCCGTTGGCATGCTTCTATTTGGCATTGTCCTAATGTTCCCTTTCTCGATAGCAGAGAGAAAAGCATCATGTAGCTCCGAAGGAATCTAAGACAATCGAGTGAAACAAGTAAGTACATAAAATCATGCAATGGCGTAAAACAACTTGAAGAGATTAATAAATGTACATATATACCTGAGGAGCAATCACATTCTTTCAAATATTTGCCCATTTCACCATTTGATATGGAAGGCACCTTCTCACCGGGAATGTCGACCAGACATCGGATCTCAATGCTGCTGATTTGGTAAAACAAGATCGGAGATGGATCAGCCAAGATCACATGCCCATGGTTGGTGAAAGAAAGTTGGCAGTTCTCAAGGATCAAACCGACAAAACAAGATGGCATATCCACCTTCAGTGCAAAGTAAGGTTACTAAGCATATAATAGAATAATTACAGCCAACGATCCAACAACAAACAAAACATTCTCATAATCTTTACCTTAGAAGGGGGATTGCTATGATCTTTGGTTCAGATGGATATTGTGCCATCAGATTGTTAATTTCTTTGTCCAAAAACATCAACGTAAAGCAATTCATGAGGACATAAAATAACCATGGTAAGAAATATGGACAATTTTGTAATTCAGTCAATTAAAATTCAACTATCAAACCGAAAGGTTGGATTGTCTTAAATTGACTAATTTATAACAAGAATTAGAGCAAGTTATAGCACCAGTGATGTGAACATATGGATTCACAGAATTCAATAGCAAAGTTGGATTTTTTGGATGAGACATCAAGAAATTCCCAATACAATTTGTTTTCATAGACTACATCCAACCACCACCCCCTCGTAGTAGTAGGTGATGCAGAGCATGAAATTTTCACAGCCACCACTTCATTAAGCTCTTACTAATATTGACCCCATTGATTGGGAAGCATATAGCCACCACTTCATTAAGCTCTTACTAATATTGACCCCATTGATTGGGAAGCATATAACCTAGCGCTTCATACTGAGTGGATTATTGGGTAGATTATTTATCTTCTATTGAGTGGATATATTTTGTGGATGTTCATTAAATAGGTCAAAATTTCTCAATTAAATAATTTATTACAAACAAATTTCGAATTAAATCGATAAAAAAAATTCAAAAATAAAATTTAAACTTTGAATTTACGAATCATAATGCTGAATCCATGGACATCATAACCAGATTCTAGTTCGTCATGATTGCCAAACTCTATTTACAGAAAAGTCCAACAACTGTAAATGAAACGCAAACACAAATTGTTGCCTAAACAAGCAATAAGACATTATAAAAACACCTAAGAGCCAAAAGATATGTAACAATTTTGACATCTTTAATGTGAAAGAGTCCACTCTCCCAACTAAGTTCAAACCCTTATTTAGCCGGAGGAGCTCGGTAGTAGGCTGGAACTGTCGCCGGAAAGAACATTTGTCGGACTCCTTCGGCCTTGATGATTGGAAAGATGATCCCCGAGGCACTCTGGTTCAAGAAAATCGAGTTAGAGATGGAAATGTGAGGATAACACTACTTTTATAGATAGATAGAAATGAGTAGTTACTGATATAAGACGCGCTCCGATCCACATTCGTTTGGGTGAAGGGAAGGGCAACAACAATCGGCCTACGCCAAATATTGCCACAGCAAAGAAATGGCAGACCAGGCTCAGGGGCCTCGGGTTCAAACCCGAGAGCAAGGCCACGGGCCCACTTGAGCACACGCCACCGAGGCTCAGATAGTCAAAGCATGCTTGACGCATCTCATTTCGTGCTTGATCGGGTGAAGCACTGAAGACCTTGTAAAGGGCACCCGCCAATGTGTTGATAGTGGATGCCACAGGCTGCATACATATAATACATTTGAAGTGAGGCTATCACTTTATGGTTCATTGTATAAACATATACCCATTATGAGACTGAATTGTAAGCAAATATATAGTTGGAAATGTCCAATGTATTGGGCTACATGCATAACTGTCTTAAGGAGATCAAATTTAAACGTTATGCTACTTAATATTGTAGCTTATTTGGGTATTTGTATAGAAAGAGGCATATATGTTTATAAGCATACAATTATGATTGATTGATTTCTAACATATGCCGATTATGAGACAAATGAAGTATCGATATCGAGATGGCTTACCTTCCGCAAAGTGTAGAAAGATTCTAGATATTTGCAGAGAGTAGGTGCATCACTAAGGTCCTTCAACGGACTAAGGAGATTGCGCAAGACGACTATGTCCGATAGTGCTACCGTCATTCCTCCACCAGTTAATGGGTGGCGCATGTTGAATGCATCTCCCATAAGCAAAGCCCCAGGAGTTGGATGAGGAGCCGCCGGCATGCTTCTATTGGGCATTGTCCTAATGTTCCCTTTCTCGATAGCAGAGAGAAAAGCATCATGTAGCTCCGGAGGAATCTAAGACAATCGAGTGAGAAAAGTAAGCACATAAAATCATGCAATGGCATAAAACAACTTGAAGGGATTAATCAATGTATATATATATATATATATATACCTGAGGAGCAATCACATTCTTCAAATATTTGGCCATTTCACCATTTGATATAGAAGGTACCTTCTCACCGGGGATGTCGACCAGACATCGGATCTCAGTGCTGCTGATTTGGTAAAACAAGATCGGAGATGGATCAGCCAAGATCACATGCCCGTGGTTGGTGAAAGGAAGTTGGCAGTTCTCGAGGATCAAACCAACAAAACAAGATGGCACATCCACCTTCAGTGCAGAGTGAGGTTACTAAGCATACAATAGAATAATTACAGCCGACGATCCAACAACAATCAAAACGTTCTCATAATCTTTACCTTAGGAGTACAAAGAGAACGTCGCAAGTTAGAAAAGCATCCATCGCAAACAATGGTTAGAGGCGCGTATGCTTTCAACTCTTCGCCAGATTTTGTTTTGTATTGTATCCCCGTTATGGTCCCCTTCTCTTCAAGCAACGACATGACGGTTCCTTGCTCTAATTGAACACTGCCAAACAAAGAGGGACATACTTAAAACTAATGATGTAACAGAGACATGCCTCAACAGCCTCATGAAACATTGGAAAAATGCATACAAAATAAATAAACACACCATGTGCCACATCAGACACTACATCATAACATCTTTTTTTCTTTTTACAAGATCATGAAAAGGATTAAGAAAGACATACTTCGGAAGAGATGAAGCTTTCTCGCGCATCCTTTGGATGAAGCGTCCGTTGTGGAAGCTTCTCCCGGATACATCCGAGTGAAATTTCTCCAACGGGTAAGAAAGGCGAGTGGCCTTTCCATCCTTGAATAGAGCATAGCCAAACACTCTCTGAGCATCGATTTCCTCCACGCAATCTAGAGCAAAAGCATTAAAAACCTTCTATCAAATACAGACTCTTATACAAAATCATAGTAATAGTAATGAACCTAAGCAGCAATGACTAGACAAGAATTGCAGAATATATATATATACCGTCTAATCCTAACTCAATAAGCTTGAGATAACCACCAGGTTGTAAGAGCTCTCCAACAATCCTATCAGGCTCTGTCAAATCTCTCTCTATCACCCTAACACGTCTCCCCTCCTGAAATCAAATCAAGATTCCAACAAAGAAAACCAATAACATGGGAAAAATCAAACAGATTAATGAAACCAATAAAAATTTCCAACTCTTGTGTTTAGATTCTATTCCGAATCAAACTGATTTATCTTTTTAAATATAGTAACCAAAAACTCAATCATATGATTTCTATATACACAATAAAATCACCAACGCAAGACAAATAAACAAAGAATCAAGAAATATCAATCTAAAATATGTAAATAAAAAAGTAAAAGACATCACCTTTCCAAGAGTGTAAGCTAGGGCGGCGCCAGCGACTCCAGCACCGACAATGATGACATCAGCGGTGGTGTCAGTCAATCTGCATTTACCTTCGTCGGCGACGGTGGTGGTAGCGGCGCTGCTCTTGTTGGCCGATGAGCGGATCTTCCTTAACGACCCATAGCAGTAGAAAAGGAAAATCCCAAAAAGGGCAACAAGGAAAGAAGCAAGAAGGTGGAGATCCGCCATAATCTCTAACAACGCAGGTAGTCGGAGAGTAACTATTTGCTGCCGGGGAAGCGAAGAGGGTGCAGCTAGAGAAAGAAAATGTGGGTTGTTTCTTGATTAAAAAACAGATACAAAATGATGAATGTTTTGCTGGCTTATTTTAGTGTGTTTAAGGCCAATTTGTGTTCGAATATGGAAATCAAAAAACAAAAGAAAACAAATTGATGAACATGTAACCATTTTAGAAAGTATGGAAATGTGTGTTATTTCCCACCACACGCATTAAGTTTAAAAAAGAAAGCTTTCTTCCCATTAAATATTTTATACATTTGCCAAAAAATATGAAGATAGAAAAAAGTTGAAAAGTGATTTAACGATGAAATATCAAAATGAGAAATTCGGAGAATAAACTAGAAGCTTCTAATTGTGTAATTTTAGCAGATAACAATCACTTTGTTTTATAAGATATAATTTCGTGAGAGCTTTATCTTCAACATTATATATTCACTTATACAAGTGATGTATCTAATTTATGGGTTGTGATTCATGAGTTGACTAATTTCAGTAAATTAAATTCGAGATAAAGTTTCACAAAAGTCTTGCTCAATGAATGCTAACTTGTAATTTATATCCTTTATTGTTTTATCTTGAATTTCATTAAATTAATGTATAATTCAATGTGCATAGTTACAACTTATAACAAAATATATTATGTATATGTATGCTTCCTACGATTCCATTTAAATAGTAGTAAGAGGTTATCTAAGATTAAGTATCAAGATATTTTGACTAATATATTCTTAATTAGTTAGTAGATTCAAATTTTAAAAAAGAATCAAATTAAATTTCAAAACAATGACTCCTATTAAATTCCTAAATTATAGCAAAAAATCACATGATAGATTCTATAATCTTGTGAATTATCTTGTATAAAAAGAATAAAAACACTAGTATTAATTAGAAACAAGGTTGATTCTCTCAAACCATTATATATAGAGTTGGAGGAATACTATTTATATATTCAAACTATATTTAATGTATATTTATAAAATAGGTAAATGTCTACCAAATTTGGGTTTGTAAAAGGATGTTATAATTAATTGATGGGTTGCAACAATTAATATACAACATGACGATTTTGATTAGGGCATCAGAATTCAGATCGTGTTGAATTATTACGTATCAAATTTCAGATATGTATAAACAAAAAAAAAATGCAATAATTGATGACTAAACCTTCAAAGTTTTAGACTTATATAGTGATTCGATGGATAATAATAAAAGGACACTTCTTCAAAAATAATAATAATAATAATAATAATAGGACACTTGATTTATAATAAGGATTGACGTTTTCCGTAATCAATATTGAGTAATTGACTAAAATTGACGTATAATGCAATAATTGATGACTAAACCTTCAAAGTTCTAGACTTATAGTATAGTGATTCGATGGATAATAATAAAAGGACACTTCTTCAAAAATAATAATAATAATAATAGGACACTTGATTTATAATAAGGGTGTACGTGTCAATTCCATTTTCCGTAATCAAAATTGAGTAATTGACTAAAATTGACGTATAATGTTGGCTCATATGAGGTCTAACTCAAACAAAAAAAAAAATCGTGCAACAAAGCCGCATTATATCACCCAGTTAGGATCTCCTAGACTTGGATCAAATTATTTTGCGCACGTAGTAAAATTGCAGTCATTATAATCATCCAGTTAGAATCTCCTACACTATCAAATTTCAAGCATATAAATTCATCCTCATCAACCACACACTATTATTTTAAATGGGAAGTTGCACACATAGAAAGGAGCACATAGATCCTACGACTACAGCACATAAATTCCAAGATCATTATAAAAAAGATGAAATGTTAAATGACTTGATAGCAAGCAAAAACCAACTCAAAATCGATGTAAATTCTCTGCAATGGTCCACTAGCTCTGCTAACACTGCACATGTAATTAACCATTATCACAAGAGTCAAAGAAAATAGTATTTGGACTACCAGCTATCAACGTAAGTAACAAGACCATGTAAACTCATCAATTATTGCCGGTCAAGATTGCAGAGGTTAGGTATGAACTAACTTGGTTGAAAATTTGTCTTATGCTCTGTTGTTACTTTCCATGGTATCATATGCAAATAAATGAATTCTTCGTTTCATTTTCAAGAACAGTTAAATCAAAATTTAACTTTTGCCTCTATTAATCTCATGACCAGAATTTAGCCAAGATAAAAATTATAGAATACCAGCTTCAATTTTAATTTAACTAATGTTTACCTTTTTTTCACTTGATTGAAGGCGGTAATTTAACTAATGTTTACCTTTTTGTCACTTGATTGAAGGTGGTGACAGCAGATTGCAGGCCAGGCGGAAAAGAGCGACAGCGATAGCGGTTGAAGCGGTGGAGCTGTACACGTGGTGAGGGAGAATGTGGTGAAGGGAGAATGGCAGATGTAGGTGAAGACGGGGAGAAAGAGTGGTGGGTGGCGCCGGGTGGAGAGAAGATGGTGGCTGGTGAGCGCCGGAGAAGATCGGCGAACGTGAATCTGAACAGTAGCAGCCACGGGGAGATCTGCGGTGAAGATGGAGATCTGCGGTGAAGATGGAGATCTGCAAGTGGAGAGAATGCTGGAGATCCCTCGAGTGGAGAGAATGCTGGAGATCTGCGAGGGATCTGCAAGGGGAGATGGAGAGGGAGAGAATGCAGATGGAAATCTGCGAGGGGAGAGATTTTTTATTCTAAAAAGGAAAGGAAAAAAAAAAAAAAGACGAACCTTTATTTGCTGTCCACCCAAAATTTCTGGACTAGAGCAATTGGCGTTGCAATATTTGAGGATACAGATATAGTCCCAAACATTACAAACTAATTGTCACTGGAATAAAGAAAAGGAATCTGAGTTATACTTCTTTTGGAATTTCGTTTTATTTCTCTCTCCCTCTCTCAATGCATATTTAATCTTGAAATAATGGAGAATATAGAAAAACTGTGATGGAGTAGAACATTGAATCAAATACAAATGGAAGGTTAGTAGGCAAGGAGCTACAGGAGGAAGGGGAACCGTAGGATGATGGAGGTCAAGATGAGGCAGGCGGAGGTAGGAGGATGCAGGTGGCGAAAAAGTGGGATTGAAATGTCCCTGATTGGGCTTTAGGGCCTTCTTCAGTATATGTAATATGCTATTAAACCTCTTCACCCAAATTTTAACTACAAATAATTTTCTTAATTTCATATTCATATGATAAATTTTGAAAATAATAAATTAAAAAATATGAAATCTTGAAATGATTTTTTTATTGAAAATTAGTTTAAAATTCTAAAATATAAATCTGAAAATAGTTTTAAAATCTAAAATTAGTTTTAGAAAGTTCATATAAAGAAAATAATATGAAAACATGTTTAAAAGTCTGAAAAATATTATAACAATATCAAAATATTAATAAAGTCTGAATATAATAATAATAATAATAATAATAATAATAATAATAATAATAATAATAATAATAATAATAAGATTGCAAGATTAACAACATTGGGCAAGATGATATAACAACATTGGCTATGCATCATTAAATTTTATGAAAATAACTATAGAAGTTTTAATTTTAATTCACGAATTGTATTATTATATTCTGCCATTAAGATAATCATCATAACATACATATTTAAAAATTCACATTTTCTTCCACTGTTTGGACAATTAAATATTTGGACAAAATTATAATTTGTTGGATGTCTCATCACTTGATTAAGAATTGATTTCACATCCAAAATAATTTGCATTTATTGCATTAAAAATGATGGGCTCACAAGAAGTAACTAATTGTCTGTCTTAAATTTTGTTGTGATTGTCTCAATATAATTGGTGAAATACAAACCATATTATTTTTGACTGGATTGTTTCAAATAACTATGAACTGTATAAAGTTAAACTTGATTATCTATATCAATACTAATTTATAAAAAGCTACACAATTGATATAATTTACAAGATTTCTATTGTCATGTCTAATGGCTTTTTATTATCGATTTTTTTTCTTCTAATTCGGAAATCTAATATGTATTATTAATTTTTTATAATAATATTGGTTAGCTCATCTCTTAATAATATTTATGTTGTGTCTTTTCTAATGATACTTTTAGTTGACATGAAATAATAAAAAATATAGTTATCGTTATATATGTCAAAGACAATTAAAATATATCAACCATATTCAGAGACATAAAAGAAATATAAAATTATTTTTGAACATATAAACAAAGAAATAAGACTGGTCTTTCTTTTATAACAAATGTTTATGTCCAATATGTAATATTCATTACATAAACTTTTCAATTCATTGTTTTAGTTATTTATAAATTTGTATGTGTTGATGTCGAAATTTGTAATTCAATTAATTTCTCGTCGAACACTCGAATTGATGTAAAAGGGATGAAATTGGTGAAGAAATAATATGAAGATGAGAGAACAGTGAAGAAAACACTGGCCCGGAGCCTACTCGGACAATTTAGCTCGGCTGATCCTGGACGACAATAAATGACCGGGCAGGATCTTTTGTTATTAAAATAGAGAAAGCAGTTCTTTAGTGCTTAATACAAATGAGTTTCCAACCCCTCTACAAGTTAAAAATGCTTCTATTTATAGCTAAGGAAAGGTATGAGTAGTGGAGATCGTGACCACTGTCCTCTTGCGTTTCGCCTATTTCTGCGGTGTTGGGCGGTTTTATCACTCATGATCTCTTAACAGTTGGTAACATTTTCTAGCACGGTAAATTCTGCTCGAGATAACCTGCCTAGCTCGGGGCTATTTCTGGTTGGATCGTCTCGGTATCGTCCTGGATGAATTTTCTGGCCGAACCACATCGACAGGTTCAACTTCTGAATCTTCACACTCTAATGCCGGCCAGGTTGGTGACCGACTTTGCTCGGGTCGGTTGGTCCAACAATAGCTTTTTAGGTTGCGGGAGAAAATATTTATGTCGGGACCTAACCAAGTTCAATGAACCGAGCCGAGTAGAACTGAAGTCCGCACCGAGCAGAACTGAAGTCCGACAGGTAGGATTTTGAACCTTATGTAATTACACGTCATACGGTGTAGTGAAAGAAGGTCATGGCATTACATCCACTTGTTCGTCCACGTGTCAGTATCGTGACGGTCGGAAGTTGAAAGGACATGCTTTACCTATATATAGTGGCGCCTCCATTTCATTTATCATTTCATCAGTTTAAAATTCCGAACAGTTATTATATACTTCAAGCAGAATCGATCGGTCACGATCTTCTGTGTCACATCACCCGAAGAGAGCAGTCTTATTCGTAAGGTAACTTACTCTACTTCTGCAATTATGTCTAATAGATTAGCCGACCTGGGCTCAAGATCCAATTCTCTAGAAGTAGAGGTCAAGGGTTCGATCTCGGTTTCTGAGGAGGCTGGTTCGTCAGGATCAATGTCTACCCAAGTTCCTACTGGAATTCCAGCTGGACAACCGCAAGGTCACCGAGCTAGTTTACCTTCTGAGGATTTAGAAGCAATGGGTTGGCCTTCTGTCGTCATCCAATCGGAACTGGATCGGTGGCATTTCCTGTTCAATATTCCTCTATGAGTTTTCTTCATCGCTCCCCGACCTGAAGAGCGGATGAATAAGCCACCGAAAGATTATGTTGCCATAAATCTCCAAGCTCTAGGGGGAGGTCTGCGATTTCCTATGGCGCCCTGCTTGACTCGCTATCTTTGGTATTGAGGGATAGCACCCGGACAGCTTCATCTAAATAGCTGGTCATCTATATTGGGTTTGTTAGTGCTCTTCTATAGCTACAACCTCAAGAGCTATCCTGGCTATTCAGTATCAAGCTTATACCTGGAGTGAGAAACCATTTTTATTACCTTTCACTTCGGCTATTCCGACCTCAGTTAGTCTGTGATCTCTCATTGCCAGTTAGAGATTTGAGGAGTGAATGGTTTTGGGTTGAAGGGGATTGGAAGAGCCTCGGGGAGTACGATCATGACTTCACTATAAGAATGTCTTGCCCAATTGGCTTCGGGTCTGCCGAAGGTATACATTTACATTTTCCCTGGTCAACTCTTCTAATATTTTAATATTTTTCTATTTTATAGAGGTGCCACTTGGAAACCTCTAGATTAGCGAAGACTGCTCCCGTAAGATTCGTTTCTTGTGGGAAAGCGTCAGCCCCGTGCAGTGAGCGTTCAAGGAACTGATTACAAAGAATCGATTTACCCGAGCTGGCCTGATCTTTTCTTTTTCCCGTGTTTCCATTGATTTCCACTGTGAGTTTCACTATTATATCAAGTATGTGTTCGGTTACTCATTGGCTGACTAATCTTTTTGCAGTCGTCCTCCCTCGACAAGATCTTCGTCCTGAGATGGATCCGACTGAGCGTATTAAGGTCCAAGCCAAGCGAGCTAGGAAACAGAAACAACCAGTTAAGAAAAGATGAAGTCCTGAGCGCCCGGTGGTAGGAAAACCCGTCTCAAGTCAGGAGCCGACTGGCCCGTCATCAAAGAGGTCACGGCCAACTCCTACCGAGCAGCCGGCTAGCAGCCCCTATGCCACCGCTTCGACTCAACCTGGGGTATGGTCTTCCGAATCTCCCTTAGCTGGCTCAATCAGCATTTGTGGTTGGGATTCACAGAGGGTAGAGAGTTTTAAGGAATTTCTCGGATGAAAGTCGCCCTTCCAAATTAGCTACACTCGTGCTTAGATACCGAGCACTAATCTGATGAAGAATCTACCTCTTGGAGTGGAGCCGGCCATTGAAGCTTCGGTCAAGGCTTGGACAGAAGAGCTGGAAGGATATGCCAACAAAATGTCTGCAATTGACATGGATATATGCTCGTCTGTTCTTCAAGCTCAGGCATCCGTCTTTGCCTGTTGGGCCAATCTTAAGCATCTTGACCAACAGAAGAAATATGATGCGCAAGAGGTGGAGCTTCGTGAGAAACAAGCCAAGGTTACATCAGCTGCCGAAGATAAAGAGACACTCCAAGCTCAGCTAGCTTCCTCACAAGATTTGCTGGCCAAGACCATGAAGTCGGCCGAGCTAGAACGCCAGCGGGTGTCTAATATCACCCTTGAAAAGGCCAGAATTGAGATGAGTTTGGAGGCTTCACAGGCTGAGCTGGAAGTGGTGTGGGCTGAATTGTTGGTTGCAAGGGCCGGCCGGTTAGACGAGCCGGCTGTCGTACAAAAATACAAAGACTCCAAAGAATGCAAGTACGACGGTATATTAGCTTATCTATTCGCCTTCATGGACAACATAGAAGTGGTGAAGAAAGCCGGGCTTGATGATCGTCCTCTTAGGACCTCGCTGGTTGACTATTTGCAGAAAAATCCTCTTTCCAAGTATTACTTGGATCTGATGGATGACTTGTCTGGCTATCTTCCTCCTGATTCCGATCACCTCTTGCAGCCATCTCCGTCTATTCAGCTTATGTCCAACCCGGATCTTATAATGGAGGATATTCCTGATGTTGGACATGTTAAAAGTACCCGATCGGCCAGGGCTGAAGATGATGTAATTGAGATCGGCGCTGACGACTGAGGGCCAAATGTTGTATATATTCCTTTATTTTTTCTGAAATTTTAAATGGTCAGCTAGCCTTCTATTGAGTGGTTCTGGCCTCCAAACCAGTTGCATTCAATCGTATTTGGTTAATTTCTTAATTTTATACTTATCTGTCTCGAATAGTTGTGGCCTGCACGATTTTGAACTATTGATCATATAACCTGGCCGGTTTATACTGAGCCAACATGGGTATAACCGACCTCGATAGGTAGAGTCGCGATTAAGACACGTGTAAGTGCGTATGGGATGAGAAGCTGAAGGATCGCTGGATCATGGCTGTGCGATATGCCATGTGTCACCTCTAGTAGGGGGGAAGTGGAACGGTCGCCTCGTCCTTATAAATAGGGGGGTCTCCTCTCCATTTGCTTCATTTACTTAAAAATTTCCTTTGAGAGTGCCAAGCAAACACGACCGATTAGAATAGACCGAGGAGCATCAACCGACCAGACTTTCTGTCATTATCTTAGGTAATACTTCCAATCATGTCGTCTAGTGAATCTTCTTCCAATGGTTCGGCCCAGGACTATAGCCATGGTGAATCGGATGAGCTGGAGCATAACTCAGGGAGGTTCTCCTCAGGATCCACCTCTTCGTCTGAAGAGGAGGTTAGGATCCCGATCCCAATAGTGGCGACTACATAGGAGATCGGCCTGTCGACTTCGGCCCTCAGTATTCCTATTGGGGTGCCTATCCGGTGTAGGTATAGGAGGACTGAGCAGCCCTCCGAGGATTCCGAGGCTATGGAATGGCCTTTTTAATTGCCACCCAAGCAGAGCTTAACCGATGGCATGTCCTATTCAATATTCCTCGGGAGACTATCTTCGACGTCCCCCGACCTGAGGAGAGGATAGGTAAGCCGCCGAGGGGATACGCGGCTATCAACTTCCGGACCCTTGAGGGTGGCCTGCGTTTTCCCTTGGCGCCATGTCTAACGCATTATCTACGTTTTTGGGGAATTGCCCCCGGCCAGCTTCACCCTAACAGCTGGTCGTCCATTTTAGGGCTACTTATCTTTTTCTACACATTTCAGCACGGGGTTCCAAGTTCTCAAGAGCTGGCTTGGTTGTTCAGCTTGAAGCTGATACCGGGGGTGGAGAACCATTTTTACTAAAAGTTTGTCAGAAGCCTGGTCTAAAATTCCTGAAAATTTAGTTTTTTATTATTATATCGGCAATAATCCGACAAAAGGAGGATTATTCAGGGCAGGCTCAATGGAACTAATGATTGGTTCTGTCTACAAAGATTTTGGCTTTGGTCATAATGATCAAATTATATCTAGTCTTGTTTCCACTTTTCCAGTTATTCTCGATATTATTTTTAAATATTGGATTTTTCTCTGGCAACTTCGGCCCCAGCTCGTTAAGGGTCTTCCATCCTCCGTTAAGGATTAGAAAACCAAGTGGTTCTGGGTTAATAGAGACAGGATGAGTCCCGGGCTTACCGACGAGGATCCGTCACAAAAGATACCTTGTCCTGCATACTTCAGGCCAGCTACCAGTATATATTTGTATTTTCTTAATTTGGTCGGCTTTCTGATATTACAATCTCTTTTTGTTTTGCAGAGATCTCACCCCAAGCTCTTGAGGTCAGCGTAGACTTCTCAAAAAAGATCCATTTCTTGAAGGAGAGCACCGAGCCGAAGAGACAGACTTTTAAGGCCCTTCTCACCGAGGATAAGCTTGCTCAGGCCGGACTTATCCTCTCTTTCACTCCAGCTCCCAACAACTTTCGCGGTAATTGACAATTTTTTGTTCGGATTTTCACCCGGCCATTGTGTATTTATTTTAACAATTGATTGTGTCCTTGCAGCCATCCTCCCCCGTGATGGTCTGCCCATCTGGATGGACCCCATTGAGCGTATCCATCTTCGGGCTCAGCAAACAAGGAGGTTGGGACAGTCGGTCAGGATTACAGGCCGGGGCAAGGGGCGTGGTCTGGAGCCCCCAGCCCCGATTGTTACTTCATCTGGATGAGAAGTGCCCCCACGTTCTCCTAGGTACTCCCCGTCGACTAAGCGTCCTAGGCCGACCGTCGCCGTTCAGTCATCCAGGCCTCGGGAGGTTACTGTCGCCGCTCCTCCTAGTGTTTGAAGCTCGGAGACCCCACTGGTCGGTTCGATCAGTGTTTGTGGCTGGGACCCTGCCCGGATCGAAGGTCCAAGGAGTTTCTTGGGGGACTGCCGTCCTTCCAGATCAGCTATATGCGTGCTCAGCTGCCGAGCACCGATTTAATGAAGACCCTTCCGGTCGGGGTGGAGCCGGCCATGGAGGCTCATGCCAAAGCATGGACGGAGGAGCTGGAGAAATATGTCGGGCAGATGTCCGACGTTGATATGGATGTTTGCACGTCTGTTCTCCAGGCCCAGGCCTCCGTCTTCTCATGGCGTGCTCATTTTGTCCATCTCGATCAGTTGGAGAAATACAACGCCAAGAAAATAGAGCTACGGGAGAAGAAGACTGAGCTCGTCGCAGCGAATGAGGAGAATGAGCTGTTGAAGGGGCAGGTCGTCTCCCGCCCAAGATTCTTTGGCCCAGACTGCAAAGGCTGCTAAGCTCGACCGCCAGCGTCTGGCCGACCTGACCGTGAGCCATGCCCGGGTGGTGGCGGAGTTGGAGGCTGCAAAGACCGACCTAGAGGCTGCTAGGGCCGCCCTTGCGGACAAGACTATCATTGTCCATGAGTACAAGGCTTCAGCCGAGTGTAAATATGAGGGGGTGTTAGCCTATCTTTTCGCGTTCATCGATGCAATCGATATTGCTTGTAAAGAGAAGCTTGATGACTGCCCTCTCATGGCGGCTCTAGGCGAATATATGGAGAAACAGCCCTTTCCGAGCTACTATATGGGGATGAAGGTGATCTGTCCGAGTATCTTCCACCTGGGTCGGATCACTCGCTCCGTCCAGTACCTCCGATCCGATTACTATCCGACCCGAATTTGGACATGGCCAGCTGTACGGCGGGCGATTTGAAGGAGGCTAGCCTGGCTGAGGAGGCTAGAGGCAACCACGTGGACGTGGTGGGGCCATGAGCTGTCTTTTGTATTCTTCTTTCTTTTTATTTTTGTTCAGGCCAATTGGCCTTTTTGTAAGAGGTGCTTGCTTCTAAACCAGCTTTTGATATGAATACAATATTTTGTTTGCTCAGCTCTGCTCCATTTATTTTTGTGTATTTGAGTATTTAACATTTAACACTTGTTCATCTCATTTACCTTACCTATCCGGTTCGGTATATAATTGAAATACTAATCAACCTCGACTGACTAGGCACTTTATCAGGTCGGGTCGGTTTGTTTCACCAATACTTGGTTAAAATATTCATTCAAGTTTAACCTTTATCTGCCTATCTGGCTCGGCCCAGCATAGTGGTTTTTATCGTCATTTCTGGTGGTTAATATCTTAGCCCCAGTGTTCCTTAGCCCTAGTGTTTTCTGGTCGGCCCGGTTTTAATCTTTTCTTATACTAGGCCAAAGCCGTGGTGGGCTAAAGCCTTCTCCATCCGGCCCGGGTGGCTTGGATGAGGCCGTAGTCTTATTTGGACCGAAACCTTATTATTCCATCCGGCCTGGGTAGCTCGAATGAGGCCGTAGCCTTATTTGGGCCGAAACCTTACTATTCCATCCGGCCTGGGCGGCTCGGATGAGGCCGTAGCCTTATTTAGATCGAAGTCTTACTGCTCCATCCTGTTTGGACGGCTCGGATGAGGCCATAGCCTTATTTAGGTCGAGGTCTTGGTGGGCTGAAGCCTTACTGTTCCATCCGACCTGGACGGCTCGAATGAGGCTGTAGCCTTAAACAATTAACAAGCTAGGAAATAATTTCATTGATCAAGCTGAATATAAAAATTTACAAAGATTACAATAAAAGTCCTAGTCAGCTAATGGTAATACTTCTTCAAGTGCTCGATGTTCCATGGTTTGGACACCACTTGGTCGTTGAGGTCGGCTATCTCGTAAGCATCTCTGGCTAAAATTCGGCTGATCTTGTATAGCCCTTCCCAGTTGTGGCCTAAGGACCCGGTTTGTTGCAGAACCTTTTTGAGGATAAGATCTCTGACCTCAAATCTTTGTGCCCAGACCTCGGAATTGTAGTACCTTGAACTTTGTTGTTTGTAGATGGAGTTTCTCACATCTGCATCGATCATTCTTTCCTCCAACAAGTCAAGGCTGGCCGCCAAGGCCTCAGTGTTCTGTTAGTCCTGATAATTGTTCACTCTCCAGGTCCGGACGTCAAGCTCTATTGGGATGACGGCCTCGGATCCGAATGTCAAGGAGAATGGTGTTTCTCTTGTCGTAGTTCAGGCCATCGTTCTGTATGCCCATAGCACCTCGCCCATTTCATCTGCCCAAGCCCCTTTTGATTCATCAAGTCTGGCCTTCAGAGTATGCTTGATGATTTTGTTTACTGCCTCAACTTGGTCGTTTCCTTGAGGATGATATAGAGTGGAGAACAGCTTCTTAATGCCCAAGTTCTCACAGAATATCTTTAGGTCCTCTGCATCGAACTGTCACCCATTATCTGTGATGATAGAATATGGGACCCCAAACCGGTAAATGATGGACTTTCATATGAAGTTTGCAATCTTCAGCTCAGTTATACGTGCTAAGGGTTCAACTTCTACCCACTTGGTGAAATAATCGACGGCGACTATTGCAAATCTCACTCCTCATCGGCCAGTTGGCATCGTGCCAATCAAATCAATTCCCCATTTTGCAAATAGCCATAAGGCCATGAATGAGTTCAAGTCTTCTGATGGTGCTCGGATGAGGAATGCACATCTGTCACGTCCTAAATTTTATAAGATACTTGAAATACAAAACTTCGAAAAAGTGAGAATAATTTTTTTTCCAAGCTAAAAAATAACAAAATAACAAAAATGACATATCATAAACAACACCTCATCTATGCTCATGAATAATATGTACAAAATTCAATCTTTAATCACACATAAAAAACTAATCACCAATATCAAGAAACGCAAATTCACTATTATCATATAATGCGAGTAAACACATAAAATACTATGTTTATGCATTGTAGTTGCAAATGGACTTCTATTTACCTGAATTATTGAGAATTTAGACCGCTCAAACTTTCTTAAAATCAAATTCGATAATCCTACTTTAATCGAACACTACAAGCAAAGTACAACTATTTTTCTTTTCTAACTATGCGAGCATATAACTTAACTTGAGGGGAGAGGTTTACCTCTTCTAAGTGATATGAATGGAGTTCTGTCCTTTCAGTAATATATATACCCATCTCCAACCGCCTCTGTAGGAGTTTTCTTTAAATTTTTTTTTAATTATTATTATCCTTATTATATTATTAATATTAAGTGTTATGCCAGCTTTATGCAACCCTACACCATTCTTATACACGTGTATACATTTATATATAAATAGTTATATATTAATATTACTAAAATTCATTATGAATATGCACAACACTTACATTCACATAAATATATTCTTCTATTAACTTACTTATTTTATATTAATTAACATATATACACGGCACTTTCATATATATATAAATATTATAATATTGATCACACTAATATATACACGTACACATTGCTATGACTTGTGTATATATATGTAAATATCAATTTTAAATTTCTAATATAATTATACTAGCCTTAATTAAACTATTGATATTGTGTTCTCAATATTACTAGAATCCCAACCAATTATAATAGAGGTTTTTCAACACTAATCATGTAAGAGAATAAAAATAATTTAATATTTGGAAGTAAAATATAATCATGTAAGGTTACAAGTAGCACATAAGCAATAAGAAATGCATACGATGCATGGAGTGTATTGGTCAATAAGTAACGAGGGGCTCGGGTCTCACAACATCTTTGGCATCGGTCGCACTTCCTGGCAAAGTTAATAACATCTTTCTTCAGACTAGGCCAAAAGTACCCTTACCTGATAATCTTTAAGGCTAAGGATTGGCCTCCCGAATGATTGCCGCATACACCCTCATAGACCTCTGCTAATATATACTTGGCCTCATCTTTGTCTAGGCATTTTAGAAGAGGACGAGAGAACCCTCTTTTGTACAGAACACCATCCTGAAAGGTATATCGGGCAGCTCGGATCCGAAGTTTTCTTGTTTCGTCCTGATCACAAGGCATCTTCTCCTCTTCCAAGTATTGGATGATCGGGATCATCCATGTCATCTTCGGCTCAATATCATAGACTTCCTTTTGTTTGAGGGTCGAGCTGTCCATGGTTCCAATATTAACCGAGCCAATATCCTCAGCTCCTTTACTCGTGGTCAACCGAGTGAATGCATCGACTTGAGCGTTCTTACTATGCGGTATTTGCTTGGCTCAGATCCATCTAAATCCTACAGAAACCAGCTCGCTGACCTCAAATATCTGGTCATTTGTTCGTCCCTGGCTACATACTCGCCAGAAATCTGGTTGGCCACCAGAAGGGAATCACTGAAAACCTCCAAGTCATCCACTCCAAACTGTTTCGCCATGTCCAGACTAGCTAAAAGTGTTTCATACTCAGTTTCATTGTTTGTAGCAGGGAATTTAAAACGCAGAGCCAAGCAGAAATACTTTTGAGTGGGGCTAACCAGTACAATTCCAGCTCCGGTGCAGTGAGCAGTTGACAATCCGTCTACATACATCCTCCAAGGCTTTTCTATTCGTTCTTCACGAAGGATGAGAGTTGGGGTGAACTCAGCAATGAAGTCAGCAAGAGTCTGGCCTTTAATTACCGTCCTAGGGGTATAGTGGACGTCATACTGACCGAGCTCGACTGCCCACTTCAATAATCGCCCGGTAGCATCTGGGAGGCCAAGTACCTGCTTCAGAGGAAAATTTGTTAGTACTTCAACCTGATGCGCCAGGAAGTATAGGCGCAGCTTCCGGGCCGAGATGACCAGTGCATAGGCCAATTTTTCCATAGCTGGATAGCGGAGCTCAACATCATATAATGATTGGCTCACATAATAGACGGGTTGTTGAGCCTTTTGTTCTACTCGGACCAAAATAGAACTCACTGTATATTCGGACACTGCTAGGTAGAGCTGTAACTTTTCACCTGACTGTGGCTTAGCCAGAATTGAGGCCTCCATTAATGCTTTCTTCAGGTCATCCAAGGCTGACTGGCGTTCATTGTTCCATTCAAATTGAGCATTTTTTCGGATTAAATTGAATAATGGTCAGCACTTGTCGGTGGACCGAAAAATGAATCGATTGAGGGCCGCCACCTTGCCTGTTAGACTTTAGACGTCCTTGATACGCCTCGATGGGGTCAGGTTCATAATAGCTTGGATCTTTTCAGGGTTGGCCTCAATTCCTCTTTGGCTCACCATGTATCCGAGGAATTTGCCCGAGCCAACCCCAAAAGAGCACTTCTTTGGGTTCAACTTCATCCTGTACCTCCTAAGAATGTTGAACATTTCTGCCAGATAGCCTACGGGTCGGCTTTTTGTTTAGACTTGACGAGTATGTCGTCCACGTAAACCTCCATTGTTTTCCCGATCTGGGCGGTGAACATTTTGTTCACCAGCCTTTGGTAAGTAGCCCCTGCATTTTTCAATCCGAACGGCATCATAGTGTAACAGTACTATGCTCGGTCAGTGATGAAAGTGGTATGGACCTGGTCTTGCTCGGCCATCGGAATCTGATGATAGCCTGAGTATGCGTCCATAAAACTCATTAGCTCATGGCCGGCGGTGGTATCGACGAGTTGGTCGATGTTAGGCAGTGAAAAGCAATCATTTGGGCATGCTTTGTTTAGATCGGTGAAGTCTACGCACAGCCTCTACGACCCGTTTGGCTTCCTGACTAGGATGGGGTTAGAGACCCAAGTTGCGTACTTGGTCTCCCTGATAAAGCGATACCCCAGTAACATTTGTACCTCTAGTTGCAGCCCCTCATATCTTTTAGGGCTGAGCCATGCCTTTTCTGGGCTACTGGCTGGGCGGCAGGATCTATGTTGAAATGGTGACAGGCATCTTCTGGTCGAATGTCTTCCATGTCTTCATGGGCCCACGTGAAGACATCAGTATTGTCCTGCAAAAAGGATATTAGCTCAGCTCGGAAAGGCTCCTGCAGCTCTCTGCCTATCCGCAGCTCCAAATCCGGCCTGCTTGGATCCAAATTAATGAGATCCAACTCCTCAACGGGCGCAGTCCTTCTTTGTGGGCCGTCTCTTGTGGGGTCGATGAACCCCCATTCCTCCTCGGGCTGCTGTTCATCCATAGTTACTTCTCCTCCGCCATTCTGGACGGTTGTGCCCGAGGAGGACCCAACCTCGAAGGTTGAGCTGACTAGCAATTCAGGTAGAATTGTCGGTTGTGGAGGTTCCTCATCTACCTCCATATTATCTTGGCCGAGCTCGGCAACTTCTAGGACGGTATTCTCGAAAATATCCTCCATTTGCATATCCTCCAAGCCATCTTGGGTGAGCTCGATTTGATTGAGCTCTCGTGGACGCAGCCCCATGTCAGTCTCTCGGGCTACTAACTGGTTTCCCTTCACAACATACACCTCATCGCCCATCGGGAATTTAAGAGGGAGATGTAGATTGAGACTATAGCTTTCAGCTTGATGAGGAGGGGCTTGTCCCAAATTACGTTATAATGGGAATTCAAGTCCACCACCTTGAATTTTGTTGTTGTGAAAACCTCCCGATCATCAGATCCGAACAGGACCTTCTGCTCGCATGTCCGAAGCATTCTGGTTCTCATTCCTTTGAAGCCTTGAATCATGTCGGAGAAGGACACGAGCTGGGAAACCCCATCCACTTGAAAGTGCTCAAGTAGAGCACGTTGACATATGCGCCTGTATCGACCATTAAAGTATCACTATAGTCCTGCAGATGTTGAGTAACACCACTAAAGTATCACTATGGGGGTAGGTTATCCCTTCACTGTCCAGCTCAGTGAAGAGGATAGGTGCATGGCGGGGCTCCACCCTAGATGGAACGCACATTTGATATGCGTTATTGGCCTTCCGGACTTGCTCTTTTTGGGCTCTTTTTGAACCGTGCTGCTCGCCAAATTTGTTATTGACGAGGGTGTGGATTTCAAGAGAAGCCCCGATCGGTGGAGGTAGGGGCAGTGCCTGCGATTGCCTTTGGCCTTGTTGCCCTTAGCCCTTCACATATTTCTTTAACTAACCCTGATCGATCAACTTCATTAGCTCGGCCAAAAATGTCCAGCACTTGTTAGTATTATGGCCCTTCGCATTATGGTATTTGCAGTATTTGTTCTGATTAAGGTGGGCCGGGTCAGCTTTTAGGGGCCTCGGCTCGGGCAACAGATTCTTGTTCTTGATCTCCGTAAGGACCTATGAAAAGGTAACCGTTAGGATTTTGGTTACTTAGCTGGGGTCCTCGGGTTGGAAGGCCCTGAAATTTGCAGCCGGCCTGAACGGCTTCATAGGTTTTCTCCTTTCTTCCCTATTTTCTTCTGGTCATTCAGGCCTCCTTTCTTTTTCGGATGGCTTATCATCCGGGATAGCCTCATCAGCCCCGATGTATCGCTCTGCTCGGGTGAGAAAGTCATGGTAGGTTTTCAGCCCTTCCTCATGCACGGACCACCAGAACCTGGTCCTAGGCCTTAAACCGGCCATGACGGTCATAAGAATGGCGTCGTTTGACACCTACTCCATTTCGAGGACCAGCTTATTGAAACGGTTCAAGTATGACTTTAGAGGTTCGGCCTTATCTTGCTTCACATTTACCAGCCTCTCCTTCGGGGTTGACCTTATCCTCGACCCCATGAACTGTGTAAGAAACAGTTCAGCCAGCTCGTCTCATCCTCCGATCGAAGAGTTTGGGAGAAAATGGAACCACTGTTGTGCTCGATCTCCCAAAGTAAGCGGGAAGACCTTGCACATCAGTTCTTCTCCTATGTCTTGCAGCTCCATCCAGGACGTGTATATGTCCAGGTGAGTGCTCGGGTCGGTCTCTCCTTTATACTGAGCGATGGCCGGCATCTAAAATTGGCCGGGGTGGCCAAGGTGGAAATACGTTCTGCAAATGGGGTGGCTCTCTTCCAGCCCCCTTTATTTTGTCTGGCTTGAATGTCTGCCAGTCGCTTTCTGAGCTTCTGCTCTTCTGCCAATTTCGACTATCGGAGATTGTGGCCGGTACTCTCCTCGTGAGGTGGTGTGATCTCATTCCTTTCCTCGGGAAGCCTGCTGGCCTCCTAGCCTCTACAGCCAAGGTCGGCCCAGCGTTGTCCTGGCCGACTCTTCTATCTACCCGCTCCTCTGCTCGGTCTGGATGGACTCGATGGTGATCGATTCTAGCTCGTACAAGGGACAAGCTCCTCCGCGGTTCATGGTCCTCCGCTATTTATTTTTCCAGGTTCCACCTCTACCTGGGTTCGCCTGAGGATTCAGAATCCTCAGGTAGGCCATTAACCGCTCTGGTTGTCCCCCTCTGTTCGGCCTCTCTCAGCCGCTCGTTCAATTGAGCCATGAAGGCCCGAATCTCAGCCTTGGACATTGGTGGCTGAGGAATCTTCACCGTGATGGGCATAGGTTGAGCTACCCCTAGGGATAGCCAAGGGTGGCTGGCTGGACCCGCCGGGCTGGGTCACTCGGACTTGAGAATGAGGTGTAATTGTATGGTCATTGCTCATAATGAAATTTGGAGTTGAGTTCGCTGAATTGCTCCCCTTCTTCTAGCGCCAAAATGTTGACATCGGAATTTGTAATTCAATTAATTCCTAGTCGAACACTCGAATTGATGTAAAAAGGATGAAATTGGTAAAGAAATAATATGAAGATGAGAAAACAGTGAAGAAAACACTAGCCCGGAGCCTACTCGGGCAATTTAGCTCTGCTGATCCTGGACGGCAGTGAATGACCGGGCAGGATCTTTTGTTATTAAAATAGAGAAAGCAGTTCTCTAGTGCTTAATACAAATGAGTTTCCAACCCCTCTACAAGTTAAAAATGCTTCTATTTATAGCTAAGTAAAGGTATGAGTAGTGGAGATCGTGGAGATCGTGACCACAGTCCTCTTGCTTTTCGCCGATTTCTGTGGTGTTGGGCGGTTTTATCACCCACGATCTCTTAGTAATTGGTAACATTTTCCAGCACGGTAAATCCTGTTCGAGATAACCTGCACAGCTCGGCTAGCATTTTTAGGCTGTTTCTGGTTGGATCGTCTCGGTATCGCCCTAGACGGATTCTCTGGCTGGACCACATCGACAGGTTCAACTTCTGAATCTTCACACTCTAATGCCGGCCAGGTTGGTGACCGACTTAGCTCGGATCGGTTGGTCCAACAGTATATTACCATTTTTTTTATTGCAGAATCTTATATACCAAATATACTTATTTGGAACAACATAAATTAAAAGTGAAAATATTTAAATTTTTATTAACAATGATAGTAAAAGTATTATGTATTTCTTTTTAAAATAACATATTTTATAAAAAATTTAAAAGTATTAGATATTATATAAATACAAAATATCAAAACTAAATGTTTAAATTTTGGTGCATTTGAGTTTACTTATTGATTTGTAATAGTTTCAACTATAGTAGCAATTTTTTTTGGTTCAGTAAAAGGAATTCATTGAAATTAAAAAATGGTTATAAGAAATACGCAAAGATACAACGAGAGACAAAAGGAGGAATCAAAACAGAACAAAACTAGACACCTCAACACTTTTTAGGATTGTCTAGCCAATTTTCAAATGAGAACCCACAAAAAAATTCAGAAACAGAAATAAAGCAACTTATAGTCTCGCCTTAAGTTCCTTATTAAACTTAGAAGTTTAAAACACATCATCATTAAAGATAACATTCCTCCATTTCCATAAAAGTCATACTACTCCAAGCCATACATAATTAACAATTTTTTCCTCTTTTGTCTGATAACATGTTAAAGTTGAGCAAATTTGTGATCGTACCTGAGTGTGCCACTGAAGTAGTTTGAAACCAAGTAAAACACTCAAACCAAATATTATATGCTGTGTTGCACTAAAAAAAATATTTCTCAATTTTTCGTAAGATCCACAGAAAGTGCATTGTAAGTCATCAGTAGGCTTGAGAATACCATGTCTACATAAGTTAGATTTGATGGGAAGATGGCCCCATAAAAGTCTCCAAGCATGGCCGATTACCTTCGAAAGAGCTGGCTTTTCAAAATAAGTTTGAAGCCCTTCATTATCTCCTCATTAAGGTGTACAACTCGATTACGTTCGATAAGAAACGAGTAGGTCTTCTTGGTAGAATATTATCCATTAGGTAATAGAGTCCAAAGAATAGTCTCCAACTATAGTAGCGATTAACACATTCGAGTTAAAAATATATGTTATAAGTAAAACTCATACTATAAAAATTTACAAATACAAATTATAAAATGGTAATAAATAAAATTAAAAATTATAAAATTAAAAAAAATGAAAAATTAGATTATAAGAGAAAAAAATTATAAATAGACTTTTGATGTAATGGTTAAAATCCAATAACACATATGATAATCTATGCAATGCACAAGATATAAAACCTCTATATATATATATATATATATATATATATATATATATATATATAGAACTCAACTTCATATAATAATTTTCTAAAATTATAAAATATAACTTTAAAAACAATGGATTTGTGAAATCTACATTTAATTCATATATTGACATGTTATAATCTTTAATTTTATACAACTTTACTATTTTAATATTGATTATCTATATTACCATATAAATAATAAACCATGCATCGCATGAGTGAATTATTAGTGATCATGGTAGAGAAATCGATATTGGATAAGAGGTGGGAAATGAGTAGATTTGGCATCAGGTAGCCAAGGATGAAAATATCGATATCGCATGTCATATCACAATTTTGATTTTACGGATATATCGATGGATATATCGATATCGCAAAAAAAATGAAAAAACAACGGAAATCTTATTAAAAATTTGGAAATTTAATATGAAATTTTAGGAATTATTTTTACATATCATTACACATATATTCGACTCAAAATCACATTAAAATAATATATTGAAAACTAACATATAGATAATAAGCATTATAAATACTGTATTTCGAATGAAAACTAACAATATATTACATAATACAAGACAAAATTACTAAAATTACATCACACAATACACTAGTACCAAAATGATGACCTATGAGATTCAAACATAGTAGATAGAATGTCATCTTGATTGATCCAAATAGTACTGATACCAACTCATCACATTAGAGTATTTATTAATATAGTTATGCACATGTCATTCATAAGTTGTTCTATCTTGTCCAATTATTTCACCATGAATTGGATAGTGTATATTAATCCAATCATATTGTTGATATTCATTTTAACCTCCACAGGACATTTGAGGATGTGAGTGATCAAAAATATCTCGAGTAGTCCAATCAAATTGTGAACTTTTAGGAACATATGAATTTTGATCATTGATACTCATATTCATTGAATCAATTGAACAAAAATACATACTTCAAATTAGGAAAATAATTACAAAATCAACTTTTTTCATCAAAAATCGTGATTTTTGATGTTGTTGCGATAATTCGCAATATATCCGCGATATTTTTCGATTTCCATCCAGTTTTGTTCTACACTAAATCGATATCGATAGCGACATCGATATTTTGCGATATATTCACAATATATCCGCGATACCCGAGAAAAAAAATATTATCCTCAGTATTCATATCACAATATCCATATTTACGACATATCCGTGATATATCACGATATTTTCATGCTTGCAAGTAGCTAAAAATTGCTAGAGCTCCACCGACAAAACATTAGACATGATCTTATTATGTCTACTCGAGAGTTTGATGACATGTTTCCGAAGTGGGCAACACAAAAAACAGACAAGATAAAAAACACCACCTGGAGAATACCAGTAGAGGTCGGGTTCAGGTACTTGATTAGGCTTCATTTCTCCGAACTTGGACACAAAATTGTAGGCAGTGGTGATCTTATATTTAAGGTCCTCGTTAATGGAATGATTGCTCACACTAATACAGACATACTGAAAGCAAGGGGTGAAGATAATGTTGTCTTGTATAAGGACTACCTGATGACGATGAGAGGGCTCAAAAAGGATGGTAAACGCGATCTTTTGATTTTCCTTGAGTCACACGACGCACTTATGGATGTATATGGAGTTCTTGCTGGATTTGAAGTAGCTAAGTTGAGCAATCCTGACATTAAAAGAATACGTGTACTTAGATTATAAGATTGAAGCTTTTGTTGTCGAACGTTGGAATGAATGAATTCACAATCAAAGCCATTCACACTTGTTGTAGCTTGGTCATTTCAACTCATCAAATACGTAATTTAGAACTCTAACAAGCTTTACTTGGTGAGCAAGTTTTCTATCAATATAACTCGAAGTGTTTTGGATTACATTCGATTATGCTTAAACTATAATGTGATGGATTTGAAATCCACGTCCATCCAAACACCATCGATGGATTTGCTACTATGTATTTCAAATTCCTTCTCAAATCCACTAATCCAAATGGACCCTTATATTATTTACAAGTTTGTTGAAACCTATGGAAACATTACATTAGTTTTTGTATAATTGTTTGAACTTTTTGTTAAATGTATGTGTAATACTAATTCATTTTGAAAATTTGCAGGTGAATCTTCTCTATTTGGATGGTTATGGATTTGTTATAAAGAAATTTTTGTATTTACAATATTGGAGTATGTAATACTCTACATTAAGAAACTACATGATTGTTTTTTCATAACTAATATTTTGTCTTTTTATATGGATGTATAAAATTACTCGATCTTTTTAGATAAGATTATAATTGATATTATAGTTGAGTTTTACATTACATTTAAATATATTTATTTTGATATGAATAAACTTTTTTAAAGTTATTAATGTTGTCACGTATAGAATCAATGAATTAACGATAATGAAACTTTGTCATTGAAAGATTTATCTTCTTACAACGAATGAGTGGTGAAAAATGAACAGATTATATCTAGGGTTTATGGAAATAAGTGCACCAAAACAGCTTTTTAAATTTTTATTGAGAATATGCACCTTAGCAGCTTTACTTAAATTGCATTATAAATAGTACGTTACATTAATAAAGTGTTTGGAATTCGAAAATAGCAATACAAAATTTAGACACCTCATTTATCAATTTATTTCTCTTGATAAAGTGAAACAAAATTAAGACTTTATATTATAATGGTTTAAATTATATCATTACGTAAAGTCTATCATCTTCCACTTAAATCACTCAATTAAATTTTATCAAGGCATGTATCTAAAAAGTTATTTTAATTAGTGTTATTTTAAAATTTTATGCAAAAATTTGTAAATGTTATTTTTTGTATTTCTAATTTCTAATAAACTAATACCATCAAAATAGTTATTAAGAATGATATAGTAAATATCTAAGTTTTTATTAATACAATTATTTTAGAAACATTTATATTAAGATAATATACAATATATTACATTGTCAAAACTATTATAATGACAAAACTAGTCATCTCTACTCTAAGCTAAAATTGGCAATTTAAACCCAATTTTTTTTTTTTTAATGCATGGCTAATTTAGTACCAATTTCACTGCAAATTGAAATCTTGTAAGAAATTTCATGTTCATTTGGGAATCTTGATTTTTAATTGACGTGGCAACAAACCTCCAAATTCCAATGTATGTGGCGCCACTTAGATTTTTTTTTTTTTTCTTTTTTTATGACTTGTAGGCAATGACTTGGACACTTCAACATTAATTAAAATTGGTCAGAAAATTAAAATCACCATACTGACATAAACTTTTCTGTTAGATTGTCAATTTTAATAAATTGATCTCATTCACAATAATTTGAACATGTATATGTTGAGTTATATTGTCAATTTTAACTCAGATAATGACTCAGATAACACCAAAATCTACTTTTGTCAAATTAAAGTCCTACAGTTTGGTCGTTTTGCATGTTTCCTAATTATTGATATTGGCACATCAATTTCATGTTAGAAGTCAAAATCACGATCCTTTCATGATACAATTGAATACTTTTGTTCAAAAGCACAAATTTGCTGAGTATTTAAATGGAATGAATAGAAACTACTTGTAACTTCAAATTTCATATAAAAATTGTTGCATTTTGGCATTTGGCTTTGGACTTGGCTGGTGGATTCAAGGAAATAGTGTTATGCCTGAAACAATTTTTTTTTTTTTTATAACGTTAGAAAATATGAAAAATGTTCTTGGATAAGTGGGCGTTGTTGTAAGAACCCATTTTCTAGTTATATGTGTTGTTATGTAAAAATAATAAAGCATTCATAATTTTTATTGATGAAGTAAAATGATTATAATTGATGTGATATGTATAAAATATATATTTGTATATAAATATATAGAAAGATATTAATTTTAAAAGAGAAAATTTACATTTAAGTTTTTAAATAAATCAGAACGAATTGGAATCTTTAAGACTATTATACTTTTATTTTCTCCCTATATATAGGTGTGTGCAAGTCTGGATTGGTTCGAAGATTTGAAAATCTTTAGAAACCAAACCAAACTTCGGAAAATTTCAAAATGATTCTTTGGAATCAAACCAAAATAAAAAAATCTCTAGAACCATATCAAATTTCGCTTCAGTTCAATTCGAAGCTTCGGATCTACTGATTCGAATCAATTCAGGACGGATATTTAGATATTCGGAGATTTAAAAAGAAATTAAAATTAAAAAAAAGAATAAGTTGAAATGAACCAAATTAAATTAGAAAAAATAACAAAACTAATAATTAGCATGTAACGACAAAGTTTTATTAACAACAAAAAAACTAAATATTTCATTTCAAAGTTACAAATTAAGTTTCATAATTTAGAAAGATATATGTTTTATTGATAAGAACTTATTTCAAAAGTTACAAAGTTTTATGATTTAAAAAGTTATTAGAATAAAGTTCATTATTTTTAATTATTAAAAAATAAAAAATGTAAATTATTTATAGTATTAAAATATGTATTATGTAATTATATCAAGATATAGAAAAATATATGACATATATATAACATTCTTTAAAAATCGATTCTTTGGTTCGGTTCAATTCAGTTTGGATCGATCTCAATTCGATTCAGTTCTCGGTTCGAATAATTTAAAAATCTCCAAAACCAAACCAAAGGGAAATTCAATTCAATTCGATTCGAAGAAAGTCAAAAAAATCAATAGAGATTTTCAATTTAAAATGTTTTCGATCTAAATTTTGGTTCGGTTTTGATAATCTCCGAAACCCTGCACAGCCCCCACCTACATATTCCTTTTTTTGTTTTACAGAGAAAAAAAAATTTGAAGTGACCGCGCTGTCGTGACGCGATAAAATTAATTAATTTCCTTCCTAACATTGCTAACTAGTAGCAAGGGTAAGTAGGAGTCGATCTCACGAGGAGTGTGGAATTAATTATATCACTTGTATCCAATTCAATAAAATCATAAACGAGGGGGGACTTTCACTAAATAAACTAATAACCTAAAGAGCAATTACAGTTAACAGTTCAGTTATCCCCCAATTTCAATTATGTCTTAATCAACGTAACATCCCTCTCTAAAATTATCATGGAATTATCACCCTTAGTCTAACAAGCCTTAGTCTAACAAGTTAAATCGAATCGTCTCTTAAGATTAGTTAAATTAAAATAAGATCACTAATTAACCATATTTAATTGAATAACCTAGAACAAGCTCTCTAGATTTAATTCATTAAATGCATTAATTATCAAGACGATAGGGTGAACTAGAATCCGAATACACAAACTTAATTCGATAATCTAAGATTATGTTACCCTAGAGATGCTCGACTTAAAATTCTAGCAATCAATTATCAACACTTAAGTCAATCCAAATTAAGCATCACATAATCGAAAACGATATGCACAGATAATATAATCAATTTCAATCAAACATCGAGAAGGGGAAACGAAATTAATTAAAACATAAAAAAAATATGGATTCGAATATCCCTACTAACCGAAATTGAAAGATTAGCCGACAATCCACAAAAATAATTAAAATCTCCATCTAAATTAACTTGGAAAAGAAAAGTAAAATCTGTTTCTCTCTCTAAATTTTTCTCTCTCTACTTTTTCTCTCTCTGCCTGCATCACCCTCTTTCTCTCTCTAAATGGCTCCCCCTTTTTTGGCTGCGTGAATCCCTTCTTTTAACTTGTGAAAATTTTGATTTCATTTTTCTTGGAGGAGAAGTTGGCCCATCAAGGGGTGGGAAATGGGCCTCCAGCCCAATTTTCTTTTTTGAGTCTTACTAATTAAATTAGGTTCATTTAGCTTCTTCTCGATCCATGGTCAGATTTTTTGATTTCAATTTATTTCAAAATTCCTAAAATAATCAAGAAAATAAATCGTGAAGCATTTGGAGTTCGAAAATACATATATGTAGAAAATTGATGCATTCAATTATATCAAAAAGCATAAAATCTCAAGTTAATTCATAATAATATTCACCAATTTTCTACCTATCATGAAGATAATGAAAGTAGGGTGAAAATCAAACTCATTAGTAACTTACATACCTTTTCTTTCAAATTAAAAATCGTGGAATGCGGGTTAAAAAGGGGGCCCATTATATTTGGGTAGTAGGCCCAAGTGATACATTGGGCTAATATAGTTTCATTGGAGCCCAAGTTCACATTGAGGAGAAGAGAGAATTGGATAACTCGCTGATCAATCTACAAATAAAAAATTGAAATAAAAACACAATGATCAATCTATAGGGCAGTCTTTCCAAATTTGTGTGTGTATGGGTGTGTGTGTGTGTGTGTTTTTTTTTTTGAATGACTTATATGATTCATTGAACCGTTTCAAAACTTCCAACTGTTCTAGATGATAAAAAGTAATCTCGTTTCAAATCGTAAAGCACAATAATAGACCATTCTAATTTTCAAATGATAAAATGCAAAAATATGTAATATTGGATGGATATAAAATATAAAGTATAATTACCCATATTTATATGTTGAGTTGGATAGCATTTTCGGCCAAAAAACAGTTCTCCACACGATTCATTCATCTATGAAGATTTTTAGGATGAAATAAAAATATGAAAAAGGACTTAATTGTTCAGACATAGCTTATTTTCATTTTTCGTATTTCATAGTCCACAACTATATTGAAATCAAATGAGATTCATTACCGCACTTTTTTTGTATCCTAGTGCGATATTATCAAAATGATGTTGTTTTTGATAGCATATTAAATTGAGTTGCACACAAGTATAATTGTTGTATGAATCTTATATTCATACAATGCGGGTCGGGTCGGGTCGAACCTGTTCCAAATCCGTACAATTTTTTTTCTTTTTTTTACCCTAATTTTTATATTGTGTTAATCATATTTTTATATTATATTAAGCATATTTTTATATTATATTAAATATAACTTTATGTAATAATTTAATTTTAAAAAAACTCTAATTTCGACGAAAAAAATTCTAATTCAGCATAAAAAAACCCTAATTTGTATACATATACTTTTATTAAGTAATATTAGTCATACTTTATATAATAAATGAAGTTACAACTAACATAATTAAAATGTATGACTAACATAACTTAAAGGTATATAAAACATAACATAAAATCATAATGGTATGTTTAACATAACATAAATGTATGCTTAATATAATATAAATGTATGTTTAATATATCATAAAAACTCTAAAGGTATGTTTAACATAATATAAAATTATAAAGATATGTTTAACATAACATAAAAATATGCTTAATATAATATAAAGATATTAAATGTATGACTAACATAATATAAAAGTATACTTAACATAATATAAATATATGTTTAACATAACATAACATAAAGGTATAATATTTATAGCAAATTTAGGTGGGTTTGAGCGCATCCACCCAGACACGTGGGGGTGCGTGAAAATTACGGCACGTGTGTTGGATCGGGTTAGTTACCTAGATCCATACACCAATTACACAAAAGTTTTTGTGAATTAAATTTACTAATTAAAATTGCGGGGCCCAAGTAGAAAAATGTAAAATTGGAATGTGGCAAATTTGATCTCGTTTATTTAGAATGATAATTTAGTCTAGTGCCTTTTGAATTGAAAATTTAGGCTGAACATGTAATCAAAATTGGTCGGAATTCTCATAAACCTTTTGACTTAGACAAGTATAAAGCATGAACAAGATCCTTATATAAAGGTCAAGAACATCTATTGTGGCTGTGCCCATAAAATCAGTAGCCATGGAGCCAAATAATACAAATTACAGGTAATTATTAGTAATCATGTCATTTTAAAGAAAAAATTACTAAGTAATTTACATCTAAATTTAGCTCAATAATATGTGGTGCGCAACAGAGAATTTCATTTTCAATCAAGCTAATCATACGTATTTCAAAATAGTCCTAGAACAGTCAAATAAAAAAAAAGGATAGATGCATATATATGGTTTGTTAAAATTATTTTTTGTGTAATATAGTCTAGTAGGATTTTGGTCCTTTTTGTTTGCACATTTTCTATTTTGTCTTGTAAGTCTCACAAAATAAGACTTTAGAGTCCTTGACCAATTTTATTAGGTAAAACTTATTGGGACATGCTTAGCTAGCGTCTGCAAAATGTTCATTTCTTTACTGATGATTGATCATGTGTTATATTTGTCATTTATTGATACTTATATGTAGAAATAAAATAAAGGGCAAAGGTGCAAATATACATCCTTAGTTGAGATGGAAATAAAGTAAATCAATTTATACCAACTCTTTGATACATAAAGAAATGGTGGTGTACATGATCTACCAAACATAAAACATCAAGAAGATCCTATTCAACTAAATTTAACACTTGCAATGAGGCGATACAAATGCCTCATATTAGAATTCAAGTACTCAAACATCAAACCATAGATTTAAGTTACACAAAACAACTACACGAGAGTGACAAATCACCAAACTTAACGTTTCGGGCCATAGCACTACAGTGCAGGCAACGATGGAAGCATTAGACCAGGCCCGACAAGCCCATTGTAAAGGCTAGCACCATCGAGCGTAGTCTTGGTGCTTTCCACTGTGGGGATGACCCCAAACGAGGATGGTCCCAACCGGGGGCTATGATCCCAGTTCTCGATTAGGTTTAGAGCCTTCGAATTCTTGCATTCACTCGTGGTATGCAATGCCTCTCCTAAGGGCCCTCCTATCGAAGGCTCCCATGAAATGGGGACCCAACCATTTTGCCTTTGGCTTTGCTCATTAGTAATGGCACCAATGCCTAATCCCATTTGTGTTGCTTCGACTTCACGTGACAATCTAGACGGAGAGGCTTTGAGTTTTTCATTGACTGGAGATGAAGAGGAAGACATGAACTCGGAGGTTACGGTGGGGATGGAAATCGAGAGCTGAGTCCTATCAACATCGGGCCAGGAAATGGGCAAACGGGCTGACTGGCTTTTCGGATAGTGATCGTCTATGAACTGCCTAAGTACATGCTCTGATTTGCTATCACATTCAGTGTAGTTTCTGGTGTTCACTAGCGACGAGCTCCTGTTTAATGGGTTAAGCAAAGAGTCAGAGCAAACAGAGCCAAACTCGGGCCGAGAAGACTCTGTATAACCACTCTGCTGATTGTCTTTGATGCACATTTTTGTATGTTGATAAGCCCCTTTTGCATTTTCCTTCTCTACAACACTTCTGAACAAAGAAAGCTAAGTTACGACTTATATTCATCATTCACTACAAGAAAATTGCAACTTAAAATCGCTACCAAAGCAATTTAGAAAAGCTATGAGATGGGTTAATAATAGGCTAAATTTTAGATTTTCACAACATATTATTCTTGCAGCTAAAATTATAGGTTCAGAAAACACAATTTAGGGCTCATTCGGATTTACCTGTCAATGCTGGCTTTCCCAGACAAGTGATCATTAGTATGAGGTTGCACGTTATTGAGTTTGTCGGAATGGCCAGGCTGGGGTTCCACAGGCTTTCTTGAACGATGGCGACCTCTGTTAATATGCCGCTCACAGTACTTCTGATCGGGCACTGCATCTCTCGAGCATCGCCATTTCTTGCCATCTGTCCTTCGACACCGCCCCGGTTCCGGATCAGTGTTGGAGAATCCCAGATGAAAGGCACCCCACCCCACTGTCCAGTTTCCATTCAACACAACAACCATGTCAGTTTAGTACAAATCATGCCAATTATCAAAAAAGCACAAGAGTCATAACAGCTCACAAGCATTTGGTTTTAAGAAGCAAGAAAAGCCAGAAGACTCCAAAGCTTTTCTAATGGGGTTAAGTAGATACGATGGTATAGGCACATTTGCAGTGATATATTTGTAGATCAAAGCTTGGTGTTCTAACTCCATCCATTGTGATGGAGTGAAAGGGCCTCTAACTCCGGACAGCATCGCGTTCATACTTGCCGTGTTTACGGAACCGTAACCTGAAAATGGTTTAATCCAATCAAGAAATGGAAATTGTGTGGATGTAGATGTAGTGCTTCAAGGCCTCACATGTTTTTTACTTTCAATGAAATTCAATATTCGTTGCAAGGACAAGATATGAAAGACTCTTAACTAATCAACAGCCACATTTACAGTGTTTTGCCAAAAGCTATACAGGTTTTTACTTCATTTATTGAGTAGTTTTATGCCATAAATTATAAGCACAAGAATGGCAGGAAGTGGAATAAAGACACATGAAGAAAATAAATGAACAACAAATGTAGAAGGGCAAGAGCAAAACTGCAAATAGAATAATATTAACATATATTTGATTTGCCTACATTGTTCCTACTAAAAAGGAAATATAAAATTCCAAACCAACATTTTCTTCTTTATATTATATCCCTCTTCTAAAACCCATTTTCGAATCTTTTCTTTTCGTTTATTTATTTCTAGGAAAAGACAAGATGGCAACAGAGATCCACTGTCTAGCAATGGAGGAGGTTAGAACAAAAGTTCAGATCCGACGGCGATGAGCATTATCTTCTTGTTCTTACAAGGTCACACCATTTATGCACACCACATGTTCGATAAAAGAACACTAATGACATTAAAGCTAACCTGAGCTTCTGCTAATGGCGGTCGAGGCGTGGGGATAAAAAGGAAATGCCATTGACTGGGAGCTGTGAGAGGAGAAGCTGAGCATTTGAGAGTTGGGGGAGGAGAAGCTGAGCATTTCCTGTTGGTGTTCAGACAAACTAGGGGTATTGTTATTACATGGAAGTTTCGGATAAGGAGGAGTTTTGGGCAGTTTTAAGGCCCTCAAGTCATCTTCATCGACTGGACTTTCCTGCTTGAGAAATCCAGATCCGTACAGTCTGTGCTTGATGACATCAGCGTCGGATTCTGAAGCAAAGGCGCTGCCATTGTTGGAGTTTGAAGAGAGGAAATTGTCCAAACCCACCGCCCCAAAATCCATGACTGCAAAGTTGTTTACAGACAGCTGAAATGGAGAAATGAGACATTGTAGAAGGAGACAGATGCTTGGTGCGTAGGAAGAAGTACCATTCTATCTCTCTCTCTGAGAAGGTGCTATGTTTGGTTAGGCAGAGTTGAAAATGGAAAATCACACTGGATTTTGCTTAGTTGAGTTTGATGTTTGTCAAAGGAAAAAAATAATTGGAGAGAGAGAGAGAGAGGTAGGAGAAAGCTGTCTGAAAGGTTTGGTACAAACTACTTCCTACAAGCCTACAACAATGCATACATTTATATATATATATATATATATATATATATATATATATATATATATATATATATATGTGTATACTATATACACACATTCAAATATCAATCCCATGAACAAAAAGCGAAAAACTATTGTATCATTATTGTTTTTTCCATTTTTATATTGTATCATAATTGTTTAATACATAGGAAAAGGTGACATACTCATAGTATGAAATAAGAGTAACTAATGTACACCAGTTGCACATGTGATTCTGATCAATTCAAGTTGATTTGGATCTGTTTTTTTTTTTTTCAGGTTAAAATCATTATGTATAAATTTGATGATTTTTATATACAAATTTTGTGAATTTTATGTATAAATTTTGTGACCTTTTTTTTTTCAATAACTTAGAAAAAAAAAAGAAAATTTTCAATAAAATTTATACATAGATACTTTTATATTATATTCATATGACCCTTATATATATTCATGTGATTTTTATGTATAAATATTCATACTTTTATATACCTTTATATATTACATAATGATGTAAATATTTGTATATAAAGGTATCTATGTACAAATTTTGCTGAAATTCTTCCTTTTTTTTTTCTAAATTACAATGTGTAAATGTCACAACATTTATACATAAAGGTTAACATTTATACATAAAGGTCATCGAATTTGTACATAAAAATCAAGATATAAAATAAAAAAAAGGCAAACTCGCAAATTCGAGTTGGGTCAACCCAAATTGCATGGATTTTAGATCTTTGCACCTGGTGTACGGAAGAATTTGTGATGAAATAATATAATGAATTAATTAATGTTAGGGTCTAATTGTTGGAAGAATCACAAATTTTACATAATTTATAATTTCAATTAAGTTTTTGACTATTAACATATACTGTATGAAATTTCATATTTTTACAATGTTAATTAACGGGTAGTTTTCAGATATGGTTATGTTAACATTGAAGTGTTGAGTTGTCGTGGTGCAATTATTATTTAAAAATGTTGGGATTGAAATAAGGCCTGCTAATCAAAATGGAAGAACATAATCATATCTGAAAACTATTCATTTGTTAAAATTTAAAACATATAAAAATTTATATTATATTTATTAATATTCAAAAACTTGATTATAATTACAAATTAAGTAATGTTTATGACTTTTCTGGAAATTAACCCAAATATTTATAGTATTAACATTGTTTAAAAATAAGGTGTTATATATAGAGATAAACTTGCTGAATTGATTTTCCTATTAGAAGTGGAAGAATAATCGATTCATCATGATCTATATTGTCTCAAACTACAAAATTTTACCAACACATAATATCATGAACATGTATTGATCTTTCTCAATTCAATACATACGAGTCTCATCTGAGGCTCATGGTGATTTTTCAAGAAACTTAGTGGAAAACAAAATCATTCTTGTAAAGATAAAATATTTAAAGTGTAATATACATAATATTTTATAATATTTGTATGGAATATTATTCATATATAAATATATATATATTGAATGGTATCTTAAAATATTGAAAAGATTATTGTAAAAGGGTGATTCTGCATTGCACATGAGCTACTTATGTACCTTTTTCAACTTGTACTTATTTTATAAGTAATAATTTTGTAATTTTCTTTATCTAATAATAGAGAATTAAGGAAACTTAATCTAATTGTCTTAATTGAGTAAGTAGATAGTGGTAATTGGACTCTAAAATTGAGAATAAAAGTTGTGGAGAGAGAGAGGTGACATAGACTTGCCAACGATGAGTGGCCCCCATTTGCACAAAACAACAACATTAATGAAGGTACCCTAACAGGGTTTGTACTCTATCTATACATACATGATAATGATATACATAAGTACATAACTTTTATCTTCTACATCCACTTATATGCCTAGTACATCTTCATAATTCTTATCACGACGCATATCACATTTCAAATTCACGTTATATTCTCGTGAAAACAATATTTACTTAATATTACGTAATTTTGACATGATATATAAGTAGGATAGAGATATTGGTACAAAAGATCTGATTTGAATACATGGATGCACGTATATGCACACGTTTTGCTTTTTATTTCTTTCCCTTTTAATTACTATCTTCTATTAAAGATAATATCACATTTACTTTTAATTTTTGATGTATTTGTAAAAAAATCAATAATTTAATTTATTCGTAAGTTTTATAAAAAAAAAAGGTCTTGTCATTACAAGCTCACATCCTTAATATATGAAATTATGAAGGAGAAGGGAAAAAAAATAAAAAAGTAACTGCAATGAACATTGTTCAATATGAGTATTGTGAAGACTGCATATATGATTTTCCAACACTAAAAATGTTTATTCTACTAAATTCATGATTGAATATTATTGGCATTTGAATTTTTATATAATCGTATTTCTCTAATAAATTTAATTATTGTTAATGAAAGATTTTTTTTTTTTTTTCCTGAAAGATTTATGTTGGAAAGTTTAAAGATCCTTTTAATTGGTCTTTTATAAGAGCTAAGAGGGGCAACAAGAATAAACTATAAAAGCATCTCTACTAACCAGACTGCATCATTCTAGTGTAAATCCATATTTTATCTCAGACTTGCACTTATGTATTCATTTAATCTTATGTTTTTATAATGTTATAATTGTTTAAATTATTTTCATACCTAAAATGTTATTTAATATAATTTTTAATAAATATTTATTTTCACTTTTAAAATCTAATAAGAAAATGATTAATTAAAAAAATCAATGTGAAATAAAATAAGAAATATCAGAATATCGCAATAAAAAATAAAAGTTACACACAGCATAAGTTTCAAATTTTAGAATTAGAATATTCTTCAAAAAATGATCATTTAATGCATCGATATCGGAAGGGGGTGGGTGGCATCTATAGTAATTTTATATAATTGTCATCATAACCATTGGATTTTATTTTAGTAAGTATTATATATATTTATACACATTAAATGTGTTTATTTCTGTAGTATTCTAAATATCACATTGCTTTTAAATTTATATAATTATTATTTATATCACATAGGGCGTCAATTTAAAAAAAAAAAATATATATATATATATATATATATATATATTAGAGAGAAATGATCAATATATTAATTAAAAATATTGTATTATTAATTACCACTCATGTCTAGTAACCAGTAATAACTACTCGTGTTATCCCAAATTTATCATATAATATATCACATATATGAACTGAATTAACTTAATTAATTAATTTATATTACAGTAATAGAGATTCAAAAATAATTACAAAACTAATTACATAAAAAAGTTGCAGCAAAACAGTGTCATTATATAATTTCATTCTTAGTATTCTTTAGTACTCACCATAGTTGTAATTATATTTTTCAATGCACTAAAATTTTAAACATTTAATAATAAAGTATTTTCCGAAATCAATATATAGTGAAAAAAGATTTGTAAAGAATATTTGAATTAGATTAATTTTCTGAGAGCAGACTATTTAATATCCAAAAAAAAAAAAATTAAATAGTGAACATTCTAATCTATCTAATAGATATAGAATTCAAATAATAGACATATTAAATGCACAAAACTAATAACAAAAACAAACAAGTGTTGGTTTGATGATGATCACGTCAACTTTCCATATATATTGTTAGTAACGAACATTTTAGTTAAAGCAATTTATTGCACCACTTTACGTATATAGTACTATTTCATTTCATAAAGATATATATATATATACGTATTATTATTATATACATTGTGTATATATGCACACTCACACATTAAGTGTACTTGTGTGTGTTTTTTTAGGGTATGTTGATTGAAGGGGTTTCGTTCCCTATTTGCCGACAGGTAAGGGTTCCTTAGTTGGGACCTAATCCACCTTTTTATTTGGCTTTTTTTGCCCCACTTTTAATCTCTACTTTTAATTACTTTGATGCCTACCATTAATTTTGCCTTATATATATTCCACTATTGATAGTTTTGTACCTATTTAGGTAGTGTAAGGTTGTACTTGTAGAGAAGAGCTTTGGATTCAAATACTTCTCTATTTGTATTCCTCATTTGTGAAAGGATTCCCATAAAAATAATAATGAATGTCATGTATTTGATATTAGATATGTTAGAGTAGGACCATCTTTATGAGAGTGTCGTACAGTTTTAATTTTGTGAGATGAGTTAATTAACCCACAACTTATATTTATAAGATTGAATTGATTTGTAAAATAAGTTTGAGTTGTGAATAGAAAAATCTGTCTTTAAGATTTGATTGTGAGAAGATCTCATTTAAGTTAAATAAATTTTTGTAACGATATTAGGTTCAATTTCACAAAATTCACTAGAGTATGCATGTTTTTATACTTTTTATGTAAAACTTTCTTTGTTACCACGAGTTTTGTAGTTCAAATGGTATTTCACCTTTATTAATGTGTATGTTGTGATGATTAGATTTCGAACTTAAATCACGCAAGTTTCAAAATTTATCCCCCTTTCTACTCCCTCTAGCTCGTTACAAAAAAAACATGAAATTTCTTTTTGTTGCATTTTACTGCCTAAACTAAACTATTTGTTGCATTTACAACTAGAGCTAATTAGAATCTAACACTTTTCTATCTGGATTATGTTCACATTTCATTCAAGGAGTAAAGTGTTCAAATTGCAAATATTTGGTGGGTAAAGTGCAACTAAGAAAAGGTTAGTGTAGGGAAAAGTTACATAAAAAAATGAATAGTTTAACGGATTTGATGCAATCAGCGCAAGCATAAAAATTTCATAATACCAAAATTTAACTTAAATATCCGTAAAATTTAGCATTCGAAATCGAAATTTCACTAAAATATCAAAATTTCCTTCAAAATTTTCATAGAATTAAGATATTGAATTCAAAATTTTAGTCCTTGAATCAACCTTAATTAATTGTAACATACCATGCATACATGCGCCATGCACTTTAAAAATAAAATAAACAAGATAATAACATTTTGCAAGACATTATTGTCGTTATAATTATTGTTATATATTAATATTAATATGGTTTGACACGTAACAATGAAACGAAATATGAAATTAATATATAAAATAAGTATTTTATGTGTTTACTCGAATAATGCATACATAGGAGCTCAGAGAATTTGATAAAATATATATGGTGGAGGAGAAACAGAAATCAGTATTTTTATTTTTATTTTGATATTTAATTTGTTAGTCATGAAAATTGATAGCATTCGGCAGAAATGAATAGATAAAATCATAAAAATATCCAAGTTATTCTTGTAAAATTATCTTCCTCAGATCAATGTGACACTATTAATGAGTACACTATAAAACTAATTTCTAAAAAGTACATATTTATACAATAAAAAATAAGAAAAGTTCTAAACTACTATTGAGTAAATCAAACTCAAATTAAATTGAGGGAGACATTTGCTATTGCTTATTTATATTGGTGCCAAGCAGAAAGAAGATATGTGGGCAAAAATGAATCAAGCAATTATTTTGTTAGGTAAGTAATAATAGTTCCTTATCAACTTTCCACCTTAAAAGGACATTCCAATTTATTAAAGATCTTCTCAAAATATTGACCAGCTAGATCAAATAATTGAGCCTTCAGAGGACTACTTATGAGATTTTTGATTTTTTTTTTCCAAATTAAATAGTTAAATCTCAGTACATTTTAACTGTTGTATTTCTTTTAAATTTTTCAATATGACAAATAATAATTGTTTGCAGTAAAAATATATGAAGAGATATTTTGGACTCCAACTATTGAAGTGAAGTCCGATTTTTTTATTTTATTTTGGGGAACGATACCCCTCCATTTTTTAAATTTTATATTAAGACATAAATAAACGATTATGTTGATTTATTCTTATTGGGGTAGAGTAGGAAATTTTAATTTGCACATTGACCACGTTCCTATATATCTTTATTCATTTAAAATAAAAATAAAGAGCTGCAATGCGTCCTATAAGTAAATAAGCAATAAATAGGTGTACTTATTGAGTAAAAATAGAATTCATCTACTGTAAGAAACTGAAGAAATAAAAAAACATAACATTTTGTTGCTTCCTGGGGAACCATTCTCAGTTGGTCAAGTATTATATGCATGCAGTACCATAGCTCCAAATTAATGGTCTTATTTTTTGAATTGTTTTTCATTTCATTTTCAAATTAGATATTTCTGACTTGCTTTTAAAATCATGACAAATAATTTATTTTCTATCATTATTTAAAAGATTGTGCTTGAAATTGTGAGTGGTTGTGGAACAATAAGATACCTTCATTTTGTAGTGAGTGAGAAATATATTTTTTAAGGTGAAACAATTGTTTTTTTATGCTTTATTAAGTTCTGTTATTTATATAAGTATTGTTCGCTTACCCCCTTTATTTATACATGCTATTCCATATAATCTATATATTATATATCTATATATTTCTTAATTAGTTTTATTAGTTTCGTGGCGTGAAACTAGATCAACTATTGGTCCATAAAAAACTTATTTGAAATTCCAACAAGTTGAAACTATCAATAAAAGATGCACAAATCTAACATCTTATTAATCGATAGGTTTTTTAATTCAATCTCACCCATGCATTGAAATAATCATATATATATATATATATAATCCATTTAATTTATGTTAAATAATATTTAAAACATAAAACATAGAGTTAGATGGAAACAAATCAACTAAAATATCATAGTTTTTCAATTCGCAACATAATTTTTTTTTAGCCAATTACACCCCGCAAAACTATGAGTGTGTCAAAATGTAATTTTTTTCTCCAACTACTCTTCCGGTGAAAAACGCGACACGTGACTTTTATAAAGGAGAATATGCCTTAAAAAAAGTTTTGATTACAAATTATACTTTATCTTAATTTTTTATTTTAACCCACAATTTGTCCTTATGAAAGTATATGCAAGTCATTTGCTGTGCATTTCACAGGAAAAAATGCATTTTGAAAAACTTTTAAACTTTCTGTGGTAGTTGGATAAAATAATAATTTAGATTACATATTGAAAAGCGGTCATACTTTTCATTGATTTTTACATTTAATCCTAAAATATATTACTCCCTCCTCCCACAAATAATAGTCTACTTCTATTTTCACATAAATTAAGAAAATATTTGAAATTCCAAATCATACTCTTATCCTTCATTAATTCTACCATTAAATGTAACATTTTCTTATTTCAAAAAATAAATAGAAGAGTTGAAGTGTGTTAATTTAATATAAATTTGATAAAGGATTTATATGAAATTATAAATTAAAAATTATATTAATATAGCAACAAAACTTATTCTTATGGAACAGACGAATATAGTATATAAGTCTATTTTCATGAAATGAAATTGAGGGAGTATATAAATTAATTAAAAAAATTGATATAAATTAAATTTATTAGACTTTAGGTCTGCGCTGGTAGTATAGAGCCGCAATCTGATCATAACATCATATTTTAGATTTTTACATAATAATTATCAAGATTTTTTTTTTCAAGTTAATAAGATATACTATTTCTAAAGATAAGAATAAAGAAAGAGTTTAGATTTCAAGATTGTTTTACATATGCATGCATGATGATATCTCAAATAGATGTTAGGTTGGGGCCATTAATTATATATTACCTAACTCGAGCCTTTTTCTTTTCAATACCAATACATATCACGTATTCATCGATAATAATGTACAATAAAATCTCTATAAATGAATATTTTTGAAATAAAATAAAAAATTCATTTAGTGAGGTTATTCGTTTATCAAACATTCATTTAACTCATTGGTCCAAATCAGAATCGAAGAAAATTATTCATTTATCAAGATAATTTATTTATCAAACATTCATTTATTAAGATTACACTATTCATTTATTAAGGTTTCACTATATAATTTGATGGAATAATATATAATCAACAATTATGTTAGTGGGTCTACTTGAATGTTTATTAAATATATATTCAATATTTTCAATGATATCATAAATTTGCGAAAAGAGCAATAAACAATGATAATTAATATAGTTTTAAATTCTTTAAGCCACTCTATATTGGTATAGCCTCTTCTTTTTATCTAATGCATACAGCTGTAATTATATATTCACGCCAGTCAAATCTGCAAAAGCCTATAGGGTAATAAATTCTTCCACCTATGTTATCTCTTCAATTTTATACATAAGTGTAGATTATTAAAATATAAATTTAAAATTAAAGCATAACAGAAATAAGACAATTTCTTGTTGCATTCAACGAATCAGTAATTATGGTTGAACGTGGTCAATATGTTGAATGAAGAATTATAATATTCAAACTTTATTCTAAAATATCACTTAATTTATATTAAAATATCATTTTATAGATATTAAAAGTCAATACTTATGTATACATAAAAAAATTGTTCAATATAAGATAAAATATTGCTTATTGTATATTCGGACAATAATACAAATTTAGTGTTCCTGAATAAATGCAATGGTATATTATATTTCTTCCAAAATTGAAGAAACCACCACTTAAAATATAGTTGTTTACTTCTTGATGACCCAATTAATTTACTTACTTTTAATAGTTTTTTAAACACAATTTCAAACATATGTTTAATTGATCTAGTTATAACAATTTTGACATTTGAAATTGGGGTGTGTCTAGAGTGAGCAGAATCATACTGGAATTGAAAAATCAACAAAATAACGTGATTTAGTTCAATCGATTTGATTTTTATTTAAATATTGGGTTGGTTTACTAAAATTAGAGGATTTCGATTTTTTTTTCCAATATGGTTTTAAACCAAATCGACCAAATTGCATTAGATGAGAGATCAAATTCATTTTGATTCGATTTGAATTTTGTATGTAAATAGATTCGGTTTCAAAATAATTTTTCGATTTTTTTTCTTTTGCATTTTTGATCGATTTCAGCCAAACCGATCATCCCTAAATATGCCTCAATGGCCCCAATTTTTAAGGTTTGGTCCATTCATATGACCAACAAAATTCTACCTCACAAGAAAGCAGTTTTATTCCCCCTAATATTCAAAATCAGTATTACTAACTTCCAACATAACTATAAACCCTCATTTATCCCTTCATTTATCATTGAGAAATGTAGCATTTTTGTCTTATTATTTATAGACTTTTAGTTTTATATGGATTCATGAGATTTCTAAATTTTTTTTTCTTTATTTTATGATTCCGTTTCAAGTTCTATTCTAGAAAAGAGCAATTTTGACTCTTTTTATGATTTGAACTCATACTGCAACTAACAATCTCCTCTTTTGTCATTGAGCTCTGGCCTGGAGACATTATTTGCCATTTTCTAGTGTTTAAACAACTTGTACATGAGTAAAGGGTCCTTCCAAACTAATATTATTTCTATGATATTTATATTGGAAGTGTATCCATATATTTCAAACTTATCATTATAAAATATAATGAATTTAATATGTGTATCACATAATGTAATATTATGTTATCTTAATATATATATATATATATATATATATATATATATATATATTATGTTATTTAAAAATTCTTTTAACCCCTAATTGTTTGAATATTGGAGTCGATAGATATAAATTTAACTACCAAAATCAATAAATATATTTTTAGCCTACAAATTTCCTTTTATACCTTTATTCATATACATTAATAACTAAACAAATAGCGACCAATATCCGTATATTCTTACACAAGTTTCAAACATTTATTTAGGATTTTTTACAAAAACTATAATCCGCAAATAAAGAAAATGACTAGAAACTAACAAAAAAGAAATATTGAACTATCTTTGTGGGAGCTAGGAAGGGAATAATTAATATAAGTATAAATAAATAAATATATTTATATATATTGTATAAACGTTGAAAAACCCTAATCCTAAAAGTGTAGAAATTAATGCTATATCTTTGTTGACTTGAAGAAAATGCAGAGCAGATTTAAGACAAACAGTTGGGGCGTTTACTAATAAGAATGTGGTCATCATTTTAACTGTAAGAATTTGAGAGAAAAAACATTAATACTGTCAATAGGAGTTTCCAATGCATAACAGGAAAACGATGTGTTGGGAAAAGACAAAATTATTAAATATAAATAAACCCCTAACAAATTGTTGATATAAAACTCAATGTTTTGTTTTTTTAGGCTAAATTTCAAAATAAATTACTACTACTTTTAGTTGAAGTTGGCCAACGTATCTTCATAAAATTTAGACATCAGATTCTATACGAATTCATAGTAGTTTGTCTCTCAAAATATTTTTATATTAAAAGAAACTTAATAATAATTTGTTCCAAGATGCATGGTATTTCAGGAATTCACGAGGGAATTGCGTGTCATATTTGTATATCTAAATAAACATTTATTTTTACATTTTTAAATTAGTAATTGTAGCATTGAGAAATCAATTATTTATTCCCTTCACCCTAGTAAGATAGATTTATTTTTCATTTACATACTTCCCATATTTTCCATTTTCATATATGGATCCCAATTCTTAGTAGTCCTATAACTTTAGTTAACATATTTGATATTAATAAAATTCATTTTCAGTTGAGCAATTAGAAAATGATAAGAACAGTTTTTTATAAATAATTTTGGTTGGGTATCTTAGTGAGGCATAGAATATTAAAAAAAGAAAGTATTAAATTCCTTGACGTGTGTGCTATTTTAATTTTTAACACAAAACATAAAATAGAGTAATTAATTAAAGGGGTATTTTTATGAGTGGTTAATGGGGGCATGCACTTACTCTATGCCTAGCTATGCCTATGTTCTGCATAGACAATTGTGCAGTTAATTTCTTGCGTGTTCATAAAACAATTTTAAACTATAAAACCTAGCTAGAGTATCTATTCTTTGGCATATTAACAAAAAATAAAGAGCGACTCTTTTGCAATAACATTTTGTAAATCCTAATTTGTGAGATAAAACCTTAGTTAAAAGATTTAAATATAGATGCCTATTACAATTAAAATATCCAAAATAAATGAATATTATTTTCAAACTTTATGTTTTTTTTTTTTTTTTTTTACTTTTTTGCAAGGATTTGTGATTTATTTTGTCTTTGTTTTGTTTTTGTTTTTTATAATAATGGAGTGCAACACTTCTTGTTCATCCGGTAACAGTAGAATAGAGTAAGGATAAGTATTACAAGAATCCTAATTATAATCATCGATATAAATAGAAGTGTATACATAATTTAATGTGGAACTATATAACAAAAAAAATGTAACCACAAATGTAGTATTTATTTTCCACTTATAATGTGTTCATTGCACGGTTAATATCGATCATTAATGAAAAATATATAAATTGCCATTTAATTACGACCTAGATATGTAAAAATGTATAATAATGGAGAATATGTGCTATCCATCCATATAAAATTATAAGAGCACTTGATTTAAGACATATAAGCACCTTGAGTTCATAGGCAATAGTAGTTTTGATCTTATTTAATCATATAATTTTATTTTTATTTATCATATAACCTTTACTAAGAACAAAAAATGAAGGCTAATATGAGTAAATTAAGCTGGAAAGAAAGACTTCTATTCATTTGGATTAGTATAAAAATATATAATAAAATAATATTATTTTATAAAAATATATATGTGACAAAATAAAATAAATACTTTTTTCATTTTGAGTTACTCATACTGAATTCTACCTCGATTTTACTCAAATATAAAAGATTTTAACTAGAACTAGTACTCTAAGAAGGCCAACATAGTAGTTGATTTTGAAATCTGATGATTTCATAAAACTATTGGAATATTGTTCTCTCTGTCGTTGTGTCGAAGCACATATATAATATAGGTTGTCCTACTATAGAGCTTCTGCAATTAAAAATTAAATTAATTGGTAATTAGGATCTCTAGGGTTTAGGAAATGGTTATTTACTCGATGTAAATGGAGTATATATTTCTCCAATGCATGCTATCGATCTCTTTGGTTTTTGTTTTGTTCAACTCTCTTTCTCTCTCTAATAACCAGATAATTAATGAGAGTTTTTTTACATTTTAATATTTTTTTAGACTATTTAAATTAAATTAATGAATTTGAGTTGGTGTAGGTAGTTGTGGGGGCTAGCTAAATCCTATATTCATAAAGTCCTAATATCGCACGCCAGAAGGGCACGTGACCAAGTTTAAAGTGATGTATACATTCAACTCTACTAGTATAATATTATTTATTTATTTATTAATCCTAAAAGTAAAACAAACAAGAATTAGAAAGAGAAATGAAGCTGGATTAAATAAAACCCGGAGAATAAGGCTGAGAGAGTTGTCTTTTTTTTGGATCAAATTCCAATGATTTATTAGCTAAAACTATTGGTTCCAATTTGGGCACCACTCAACAATCTCCCAAAATAAATAATATTTTAACAAATTAAAGAGTTTTATAAAATGATTTATCTATAATTATTTAAGTTTATTTACGATGGCATGGGTGATTTTAATTTAGAATCATTTTTAAATAATAATGCATTTAGGTCAAGAAAAATAAATATGGATAAATTTTTGGAAGAGTATTAATAGTGATTATCTTTTAAATTTCTAAAATAATACTTATTCTAATGTAAGTTTTTAGACTAAAATGATATTTATATTGGAATGGAGAGATATATCATGTATGTGGAATAATAACCTTTATATATAATACACATAAACAAAATATGGATTAATAAAATAAACTACAAATAAGTTTCAAGTATTATATGAACATTTTCATAGTCACTTGTGACATAAAAAAATGTTATTTTAACAACTTATATTTTCCAAATTCAAGTTGTATCATCCCATTTTTATCCTATTATGCAACAAAATAACTAAATCATTTTTAATGCTCTTATCATCCAAATTCGAATCCTTACCATTCTAGATCGTTAGCAAATGAAAAACAAAAAGGGATATCATTGGCCATAATAATTAAATAATAGCAAAAGTTAATCTGACAAAAGCAAGACTAGAGACGCTCCCAAAGGTTTTCGAAGTCAATTAAAAAGAGTAAAATGGTTCTCATAATTTTTTGTACCATTTGTCATGAATCTTGACCAATTGCATGCATTTCGATTTTAAAATTTCCAAATGTTAATTGACTAATATTTTTGTGGAACTAATAAATTACAGAGAAAATTGATATATCTTCTAACCTCGAAGATCTTGAGCTCCAATAATCTACATGAATGTGTGGGATTATAGGTTGTGGTTCTTCTCATTTTTCTTATTACATTTTTCTCTCAAAACTCAAAACATTATTCACATCTATCAAATAACTTTCTTGGTGAGACAATATAATTTTCTGAGGACTTCCCCAATATTTAATATGAGATCAAAATAAAATGATATATGGAATATTCAAATTGGACATTTTTATGACCGTCATCGTTTTGAATTGAGAGTTTGCTAGTTAAAATGCCACATTCCATATAAGATATATTTTTCTATTACAGAGGATATATTTGTTACTTAAGTACCGCAGATCAAAAAAATTGTCAAAGTTATCTTTAAAAAATCAGTTATGTATGTTACACAATATGAACACGTGGTTTAATCTAAATGAGATTATATGATATGTGCATATGGTGTATACCAATAAAAATATATGTCATGTAAAGTTAGAGTGTGTGATAACTTTTTTTTTTTTTTTTATCAGAATGACAATATAGTCAATTTTTCTAATTTACGGTGGAAAAATAACAAACTTATCATTTTTAATAAAAAAAATCAATATTTGATTGCGTGATATTTGTTGTATTTTTACTTTTGAATTAACTTCCATAAGTTACATCAACGATAAATAGACATATTAAACTATATAAATAATTTATTATAATGTATCAAAAAATCTCTATCCCTAGAAACTCCGAAAACAAAAGCAAGTAGATCATTAAATAATATAAAAAGTGTGTTTATTGTGCAATTGGTGTACATGTAATTAGGGGTCAACTCGAATCGATTTGGATCCACGTGTTTTTTTTTTCTAACCAAAACTTTTATATACAAATTTGGTGACCTTTATGTACAAATCTGTGATCTTTATATATAAATTTCGTGACCTTTATGTGCAATAACTTAAAAAAAAAAAAGAATTTCAGCAAAATTTGTATATAGATACCTTTATGTTATATTTAGATAATCTTTATATATATTCATGTGACCTTTATTAACAAATATATATACCTTTATATATTACATAAATGTATGAATATTTGTAAATAAAGATCATATAAATATATATAAAGATTACGTGAATATCACATAAAATTATTTATGTATGATTTTTACTGAAATTTTTCATTTTTTTTAAGTTACAATACATAAAAGTCACCGAATTATACATAAATATCAACATATAAAATAAAAAAATAAACTTGCAAATTCAAATAGTTTCAACCCAAATTATATGGATGTAAATCCATACATAAAGATTAACATATAAAATAAAAAAATAAACTTGCGAATTCAAATAGTTCCAACCCAAATTATATGGATATAAATCCATACAACTAGTGCATCGGTGGAGAATTTGTGAAATATAAAATGGTTACAAGGATTTGATATACAAAGGTGGTTCATATTTGGCCACGTGTTCTATTTTGGGATATGATAAGATATAAAAATCAAATCTTCAAATAAGAATATAATCAGATCAAATATTTACATTATTAGGCTCTAGTCGGATTTGATTGAAAATTTCGAAAGCCTTAGTCAAACATGATTAAGATGGAGCTTGACTTGATTGTAAATTTAATAAACTAATATTTAAATAATATAAGGATTGTTGGAATTCATTTAAAAAGGTTCAATAAGGCTTGAGAACTTGATTGAACTCAGGCCAACCTAAATTTAAATTTCACATTTTATTCAATTGGAGAAATGGCAAGAAAGAGCATTGTTATCTATTTTTCTTTTTTCTTTTTTTTCTGGTTAGAAAATAAATTTTGTTATGTCACATATTTTTACTACTTTCATTTGTGGAGCTCACACTTTCAAAATAACTTGTTTTACAACCATATTATATTAACTCCGCAATTGGGTATAAAGGTTTACTGCATAGCCCATAGTTTTCTATGGGCTCATGAACATAAGCGCAAATTGGGCTATACTTGTAAATTATTATGCCCAACACAATTTTTTTTGTGGGCCATTAGTTGGGTTGATCCAAGCTTTGTGCATTAAGATTTTGATTTTTCGTTGAAAGAAAGAATTAGCATTTTGTATATTATTATAATCCATCTCATATATTAATTACCTGATTTTTAATAATATAAAACAATAAATCAGAATTAATTATTTAAAAAAATTATATAATATGTTGAACAAAATAGAATTTTTATTACTTTTTAATTTTATTAATTGAATAATATAAATTTTGAAAGTATTAAATTATATTTACATATTCATATAAATACTTAAGTTAGTTTTTTTAGCAATATCATGTTTATATGTTCACAATATTCTCATTAATAATATATCCAATAATATATTAAACGAAATAACACATTGAAAATAAAATTTCAAATTTATATTATAAATAAACGTATTGTTGTAACTATATTTTCGAATCCCAACAATTGTTCTTTCATATATTTTGTTAACTTTTTTGTTTTATTAACTAAAAACACAATTATTAATACATTAATCAAATTATATTATATTTGATTATTTAATAAGATGCCAAGACATAGAAAAATTATTTAATTAATATTATTTGTCAACTATATAATAACACATGCTTATATGATTCGGATACTATATATATTTATGAATTTTTTTTTTCATGAAATCATCTCCCTCCTCCGATCAACATGTTTTCTTCACCTTTTTCTAGGTTTGTATCTTCATGATTTTTTCAAAGGTATTACTTGAAGTTAATGAAGAACTCTATTAAAAATAACATATTGTTGAAGATTATTTTGTTATAACAAATTTAAATACTGAAATTCAAGTTTACCAAAAAATTTAAGGATGATATTGTAAATTTTCCTTTTATTCTTTAAACTAGCACTTTTTAATACGTGGAGTGATATAATTTAATTATAAAGTAATACTTTTTGATTAAAGAAGTAACATCTTACAATAAACCAGGTCTCAAGTGGTCTCCAAGATTTAAAGGGGGTGAATGAATCTTGATCGATTTTGCAAATCTTTTTCAAACTTACTGTCCTGCAAGCTACTTGAACTTACAACACTAGTTGTTAATGCTAACAGCACTAGGATGCAGTGCTACACGTTGTAACTTAGAGTTTTTTACGCAGCGGAAAATATGTTTTGACCAAAAACTTGTTTTCTCAAATATACTTTTCTTTTAAGATTCTTTTATGCTTATAACAAGATATATATATATGATGCAGCGTAGATATATATAAAGCAATAAAACATTTATGGCTAATAGTGGTTCGAAGGTGGTGTAATCTTTTTACGTCTACTCTATTGCTCTTCGAGCAGGAACTTCGTTAAGTAAGATTGATTTACGGGATATCACCTAACAATCTATCAACTTAACGAGTTAACACTTATTAGAACCCAACGAATATAGAGCAACTGCAAGTTTTAAAGGCAAACCCACACAGGATTTCTACACTCCCACACAGGAAAGTTGTCTACACCTAGACAACTATACAAACAGCAAGGATAAATTCTATCAACTGTTCGACACCTAAAATAACCTAACACACAGCAACAAGGTTAAAATATATAAGGTTTTCTTCAATTGGTGCAGTGAAGTGAACTTCTGAATCCTTCTTCCGATCTTTCAGGTTGAGTTTTATTCACTTCACTTTAAGTCGAGTGACTGAAACTGTAGGAATGCTTGAGAGAATATTGCTTGAAAATGCTTCGACTTGTTTGAGTGCAAATGTTTCAGTTGTTCAGTAATCAACTTTAGTGTTGCTCAACCTCTATTTATACTTGTAGAAAGATATCCGTTGAAGGAGATATCTTTCATTTGAAAATATTTGTACTGATCAAAGGCATAGCTCGCATTTATTACGCCTTTACTTCTCTTCACGGAGAATTCAATGCGGTGGTTGCAGCTCGTAGCTTTCTGCAGCTTGTTAGGCCACCTGTCGTCTCTGCATTGGCTCCGAGTTTGCAACTTTGATTTTCTCTCGAATGGCTCTAATTATACTTGCTTTGTTCTTCGTTTCTCGTACTGCATTTATTCTTTCTCGGATAGAAGGGTGTTGCTTCTGTTCGTTGTAGTCGAGGTTTGTTGAGTATGCAACAAGTTATGACTTCTGCTTTATATCCTTGACTTTCTTGCTTGTAACCACTTCTTGCAACATAGTCTCTTTTCTTCTTACAACTGCATTGCAGTAACCTCTTCCTACATCCAGCATCTTCTGCGTACAACAATAATTGTCGTTCTTTTTTACTTGCTGCATTACTGCAGTTCATACTTGCAGTATCTTCATATTTTCTTCTACTTGATACAACACTGTCTTGTTGAGCTGCTCCATCTTTCTGAACCTAAACTTACAGACTCAAATTTAGTTTATATGTTTTCTCTTAAATACTGTGAAAAATGGGGTACTCAAACTTTCTATTACAAAGATGGTTTGTCTAATCAAAATCTAAACATCGAAATCCCAACATACTATTTATCAATTATACAAATAATATTTTTCGTAAAAGTGTTGTACATACAACATTTCAGTAACACAAACAATAATTTTCTGAAAATAATTAATATCTTTAACAATATAATACCTTTTATATGGACTTATATTTTAAAAAAATAAAATTGATGTGCTAATTGTACGGACCAGATTACTAAAAATCATTAAACAAAATTCAAACTATAAATTATTAAAATTGCAATTTTGCAACCACTAAAATGACATTCAATTTGATGCCAAAGAATGAAGAAATAAGTAAGGAAAAACAAGTAAAGGTAACCTTAAAAAATTGTTTTTAGTTTAGAAAACGTGAAAAAGTGGTTTGGTTTGAGGTTTGTGAGACCCAACGACAAAACATACACATTAACTCACACAATATTTAGTGGCTAGTGACATTGTTCATCGATACAACAAAGTTTATAGATAGCATATCATAACATAATCTACCAAATAACACTAAATCAACTCCTACGAACGGTTACTTACGGACACGAGTACATGCTGCTGCAGTCAGCGGCTCAATGACGGTATCTAACAAGCAATGTGTCGATAACAGAGACATCAGACATCAACAAGATCATAATAAAGAGATTTAATGAGAAATTATTCATGAGCACAATTTATAGTTAAGAAACTTATATTTGTGCAAAATGTGATTATAAATTAACACAATCTCGTAGCCATAAAGGATATAAAAATTCTATATGGTCACATAAACACATCATTATAACATAACATCAAGATTTATATAAATTAATAAGATTTCTATTTTCACATAGATTCATGATTATAAAACAATTAACATCATAACATAACATATCTTAGTGAAGGCGGAGAAGTAGGTTGAAAGAGGATGCCAGTAGCTAATAAATTATTTCCTTTCAAACAAAAGTTATATTTTTATTTCAATTCAGATTTGTGATGAATAAAATATTTTTTGGAAAATAAAATGTTTTAACAAGTCTACAGAATCATAAACTCGCTCTAATACGACATGTAACGTCCCGTTTCTTTTTAAAGATAAATTTTTACTATGGTGCTACTTATGTTAAAAATTCATAATTTTAAAAATAATAAAGGTATATAAAATCAAGAATAATTATGAAATACAAATTTTTAAAATTTATGGAATAGAACACTTTTAAATAGATTCTTCTGTAACTTTTAGAATATCATCTACCAGTATTTATCGCTTGTTACCACACTCTAAACTCTTTACACTGAAAATATTTTAACATAGAAGGTGAGTGTTTGAAATACACTCAGTGGAGAAACCCGAGACAACATAAAATAATTTTCAATATATAAATTGTAGCAGACAAACACATTGAATCATTTGGTAAAAGAAATTGTCATACCCATATTCCTAAATTTTATAAACAAAAATGATTTCATTCGGGCGTCCAACAACTCAACATAACACAATTTTAAAGATTTAATTGCACCTGCCAAATTATAATTTCATCACAAGAAGTTGGTTAACCTAGTATATCTGGGCCTTAAATTTCATCATGCATAAAGATCTCAATTATATTATTGTGTTGATTAGAAATATTTAATTAGATTAAATCTTTATTCGGATCAAAAAAGTTTCATCCAAAAAGTGAATTTTTTTTTGGGGTTAAATGATTGTTGAATAAATCACCCAAGAATGGAAGGGTTTATTAAATCCTGGTTAACCACCATTTCTATTTATTTATTTAATTTGTGGGGGGGGGGGGGTGTTGGTGGATATGGGGGTGCAAAGTGACTGGTTTCTCGTTACCATTCAAATTTAATTTACAATTCTACCTTCTTTTTTCCTTCAGCTTAAATTATTATTATTTCTTCAATTAAATGTTAGATAAATATTATTACAACTTGTTATTCTGCCCTTTCAGCTTCAATATTTCAATTAATTATAATTCTGTCCCTTTTCTCCTTATGATCTCAGCTTAAGTTAAATATATTTTGATCACTGGCCCATTTCAATTTAAATTATTATTTCTTTTCGGAATTTAGAATTAATTATAGAGTAATGTTTTTATAAATCAAGTGTATGTGCAACTGGACGAGCATGAGTCGGGTTAGATTCGATTTGTTCCGGATTTGCGCCCAAATTAATTAATTTTTTTTTAATTTATGTAGTAAATTTTATATTACATTAGTATATCTTTTATATATAGATATTATAACTTTTAAGTGAATAATTTAAAATTTTTTCACATAAAATTTATGTAGTATAGTTAAACTTTTATGTTATAATATTTAAGTACTTATATTATATCATTATAATTTTTATATATAAATATCATAATATTTAAGTACTTAAAGAATAATTATAAATGTATATTATCATAACATAAATGTTTATAAGTTTGTAATACACTAATATAGTGTATATGTTAACTAGTAGAAATATAAAGGTTATGCAATTATAACTAAAATATTAGGTTTGTCTAATTAAAATGTTGTGTGGGATTAAGGTTTGAACGTGGACCTAAGGTTTGAGTGCGTAGGCAAGTGTGTGGGCATGAGAAAAACACTGACACGGATTGCATGTCATGACCCATGTATTTTGTACATATAAATATTTATGATAATTATAACACCATTTATGCTTGAAGATATTTTGATAAAGTTCATATAAATTTATAGTAAACACTTGATCCAAACAAGCTTTTAGTACATCAATTAATTTCAAGAAACAACACAATACTCAAAACTAAACACAACATCAATTAAAACCCAACATCACTTAACATTCAAACCAAACATATCAATATTTAATTCAATTTAACAGTACTGACTCATAATAGTCCAACCAACTTAACTAACTCAATACACATAAAGCCTAATAAAATAATGTCTGCATAAAAATAGAAAAAAGAATGGGATTTGTTGAGGTTAGAGGGAATAAAGAAGGAAAAAAACAAGAAAATAGATTCCTACATAGATAGCGATACAAAGTGTTGGCTTCAAACACTAATCAGATATCAGATTCACTCTTCCTCACTTTTGGGACCCCTTTTTAACACCAAACCAAGAATCCCAATTCCCCCCCTCCTCTATCTCTCTCTCTCTCCCCCCAATTTCTTCCCCCTCACTCCCATTTACAAACCCTAGTTTCTCCACCCTCAGCTCTCATTCCCCTCCTTTCTCCTCTTCCGGTCAATTCTTTCGCCCAATTGGCAAACCATGGAGGATGCGGAGCAGAATAAGCTCTTTGTTGGAGGCATTTCCTGGGACACCACCGAGGATGTGCTCAAAGACCATTTTTCCAAGTACGGCGTCGTTTTGGGCTCCGTGATTGCTCGGGATCGGATTTCCGGTCACCCCAGGGGCTTTGCTTTCGTCACCTTCTCTGAATCGTCCGCCGTGGATCGGGCTCTTGGCGAGTCCCATCTAATTCATGGCAGAACGGTCTGTTTCTTCTTAATTTCTTCTTTTAGGGTTCCTCTCTAACGTTCGATTTTACTCGATTTTTCGGACTTTTCAAGATTCTCTCTCCTTTTACCCTTTCTGTTTTTTCGTGATTCTGTGTTTGTCGTAGTTTGATTTTGTTGGTTTGGGGTTGTATGTGTTTCAATGCATGGCTGCAAACGTATGTCTTTCGTGGATGGGCTTCTACATCGTTGTGTGTATTCTGTTAGCTCTTTTGCATCGCCTGTGTTATGCTTTCCTTTTCTCTCTCTTGTTTATTTATTTATTTTTTCAAATCCTAATTTTTTTGACCTTTGGGAATGTAGGTATTTTAGGTCTTCTGTACTCTAGTTGGAAATTATTTTGCTGCTGTTACAGTTTTATTTGTATAGCATCTATAGCATTGTTATAAACATTGAAACACTTTTTAGGCCTTAGACAAAATACAGCATAAATTTGGTGCTTGTGTTCCGATTTTGTCAACAGTTTCTATGTCTTTATTTTGCCCTTTAGAGCTAAGAACTAACATTTTATGATGGTGTCGTTGATAGATACAATTGTTAGAATTGAGACCATTGTTATAGTGCTGTTGCCTCATTCTGATATGTTGGTTTGTTATTTACACTTCCCTGTAGTCCCTGGGGCTGTATACTTTGCCAAGCTTCTATCTTGACTTGTGTTTTCTATAGGTGGAGGTGAAAAGGGCTATTCCCAGAAGTGAACAACAAATTCAACAACAACAGAATAGGGGATTGAGTAGGAATAGTAGGACTAACAGTAGGAGCAACGATCAGTTTAGGACAAAGAAGATTTTTGTAGGGGGTTTGTCAGCTAACTTGACTGAAGAAGAATTCAGAAGTTACTTTGAGAAGTTCGGTAGGATAACTGATGTAGTCGTGATGCACGATAATCTGACTCATAGACCACGTGGATTTGGTTTTATTACTTTTGACTCGGAGGATTCTGTAGAGGAAGTTATGCTGACGAAATTTCATGAATTAACTGGAAAGCTTGTCGAGGTCAAAAGAGCTGTTCCAAAAGATGGAATCAGCAGTAGCAGCCTCAGTTATAATGGAAGGTTGGGTGGTGGAAGAAGCCCTAACTTTAACTCTTATCAGCAGGGTAATTACGTGCCTTACAATTCAAGATTCGGGTATTTCCCCTCTGGATACGGCAATGTTGCTGGTTATCCATATGGGGCTGGAATTTTTGGTGGTGGGTATCCATCTGGAGGGTATGGAGGAATTGGTTATGGGCTGACCCCAATCGCCCCTAGGAGTCCTTGGAATCCTGCTATGGTGGGCGTGAGGGGAAACTTCCTCCCTTATGGAAGTGCTGCCCCTCTCTATCCCACCTACTTAAACGGTGCGCCTGGAGTTATGGGAATGTCTATGAATGGTTACAGCAATGGGGTCTTGGGTGGCGATGGTCAACATGCAGCTGAGTCGACCCTCTCTCAGACAGGTATAAACAATGTAGATGCCAATTCTTTCGGTTCTGGTAGGGGCCTTGGAGGTGCAGCTAACAAACAGAATCAACGAGTTAATGATAAATCGTATCAAGCTGCTGCTAACTCAAGCTGACTGCTTGGCATCTTGATTGTGGATATTGACATGTTAGAAGTTTCTCCCACTGATGGGGTTGGGCCTGTTTATTCCGATGTCATTGCTTTAGATATCTTTCTAATTCTTATAAAGATTTGGCGTGTTTTCTTATTTTTAGTTTCGAAAATTCATGGATTCAAGATTCAGTATTCAGTTATTGTAATATAATTTTTCTTTTTTTTAAATTTATTCTTTTCATACCGCATTTCTATTTGTCCTGTTGGTGGCCATGATCTGTGTGAACCAGTTTGGTATGCTTGGGTTAGCTACAGGTATGTTTCCTATCATCGCTCTGAGGAAGCTTTGTTAGGACAGTGCTCGCATTTGATCATTACATTAAGTCTTGTCATTTCTTGAATGCCTTGTCTCGTTTCAGCTCGTATATAGATCTTTTGTTCTTATTCTGTCAACTGTAGTTAGTTTAAACTGTCAATGCTCTGTGTTTCCTTAGTTATAGAACAGGGTTATTTCTCTCTATTTGTAACAAAATATGAGTTTCCTTAGTTTCGATTTTATTAAGATTGATTCTGTCATAAAGGCAAGTTGCAGAAATGGAATGTCTCTGTATCTGCTTCCATATTTTGTACCTCAAATCCTAATGTAAATGCAAATTACTGTTACTTAAATAGGGTTTCTTTGCCTACTCAATATCTTCCAATTCTGAGTTCATGACTTTGTTACACACTGTGGATCAAAATATTAAATGGAAATTTAGATTCAAATAATTCAATGCAATATATTTTTATGTCCATTTAATGCAATATTATATATAAAATCAGAAATTTAATTAACGTAGGTTTCTCAACATGAGAAAGTGGATGTAAAAAAAGTTGATCCTAAAAATATGCCTGGACTAACTTTTACGCAGAACTTGCTCCAAGAAAATATTCAACCGTTAATTTAAGGTATGCGCTAATCTTGCATGGAAATTGGAATCTTTTTTTAATTAATTTTTACAATTTTTAATTATATTTAGAGGTTAGTAAAATAATTCAACAATTCGTTATTGAATTGATATATTTCCAAAAAGTTTGCGTTAAAAAAGAAGAAGGCTTGTTTATAAAACAATCGTATGGATAGTCAGGTTTATCGTGTAATCAATAGAATCGCAAATTAATAGGATGTAATTACGGATCCAATAATAAAATATAAAATTTAGATGTAAATTGGGAGGCCATTGAAGCCTTTGATGGTTACGATGAAAATGTAACATCCACGTCACCAAGCTATGCAACACAAGAGGGGTCAAAATGATATGTTTCTTATTACACTACTATGGGTTTTTTTTTTTTAACAACTAGCAAAAAAACACGTAATTTTATTAATAAGAAATTATAGCTATTAAAACACTACAAAAAAATAAAGACTCATTTAGTTAGCGATAGAAAAAAACTCTTACCCCTCTTGAAAATTTCATTGATTGTCGTTGATTATATCTGTTAATTTCATTTTTAAAATTGTAATATCTTATTTTTCAGTCTTATTAAACAAACTGTTCAATTATCATATAAAATTGAATCACAATGACAAAGTATAACACATTGATTCTTCAAACTGCAATTAAAAAAACTCAAATTATCAACTTGTAGATATATTCGTACAATTTATCAGCATTTTCAATACACTATAGGTAAAAACAAAATTAAAAAATATAATGAAAGATAAAATGATATATTCTATCAGTTGCACAACCATAATAACATTATCATAATTATTTCTATACATCAAGTTCAAAGATTCTAAATCCGTGCAATTGGGTCGATCCGACCCAAAAGTATATTTCACGCGCCCACACGTATTCAAACCAAATCATAATTTTGCAGTTATATTGACATATCCTTTTAGGGCTAGTTTGATAGGGGTTACAGAGGTAAAATTACAAAATAATCTCATCTTTTCTGATGTTTGGTAGTCATAGCGGGGGTCATTAATAAATGAAAGACCCGCCACAATATCCATTATTACAGTTGTATTATAATCATGGTTGAGAGATGATATTAAATTATCTTGAAGTAATAGTGAAATATAAGTAATCTCATCATTATCTTATCTTCCCTACCAAACTAGCCTTTAATTTATCGAACTTAATTTTTTAGTTCTGTCTGTATAACCTTTTAGTTATACATAGAACCTTTTGCAATGCATGATAGATTTATAATACATTTCAAACATTTATGTTGCAATAACATAACTTTTATATTGTATTAGTATAATCTTTATGTTGTAATAATATAATATAAGCTTATGGTATTTTTTCATTACATAAATGTTATGATATTTATATATAAATATTATACTAATATAACATAAAGTTTAAAATATTATAATATAAATGTTTCAATTATACTATATGAATTTTTATAGTGAAAATAGTATAAGTTATATTCACTGAAAATGTTATGAAATTTGTACATAAAAGTTATATCATTACAACATAAAGGTTTCGGCTATATTACATAATTCTTTATAGTGAAAACAATATAAGTTATTCAGTGAAAATATTATGAAATTTGTACATAAAAGTTATACTATTACAATATATATTAATGTTATATTATTACAATATTATGATATAAATTAAAAAAAAAATGGACGTGGATTCTAACTGAACCGAACCCGACCCAACCCGCACGTCCAATTACATAGATCATAATCCATGCACTTGATACATACAAAACACTACCCTAACATCATAAATGAAGACGCTGCAAGTTTAATCACACATTAAATTCCCAAATTTGAGACCCACTTAAAAAAAAAAAGTGTATCTACTTAAAGTTATCTTCTGTGTGTGTGTTTTTTTTTTCGATTTTCTTAAAGGTTAGAATGAAGAAAATATGAAAATTTTAGTTTTGTTTACTGATATTGTGATAGTCAACATTGACAAATTGATCTAACATATTCGATTTTTCATCGGAATATCAATGTGGATTCAAATTTATACTTGAATGAAGCCTCCCTTTTAACACTAAAATCAAAACATCGAAAATTTTGGTATACCGCACATATCGTGTCGAAAAATATCGAAAATTTCGATATATCAAAATTTTCAGTACGATATGATATCAGACCGAAATTTTCGGTACGGTATTGGTATGACGATTTAGAATTTCGGTATTTCGGTATATACCGAAATATATATATAATAATAATATTTTCGGTAAATTTCGGTATGATATAACGGTAAATTTTGGTAATTCGGTATCAAATGGTATAAGCTATCAATATACCAAAAATTCGATATACCGAAAATTTCAGTACGATATCGGTATGATTTTTGACTTACCGAAAATTTCAATACGGTATATGATATGGAAAAAAAAATTCGATATATTATACCGAACCAGCCCTAATAACGAGTAAGTCTGTGAATTATACAAACATAAGAAAATAAGAAAAATTTTATCACAAAAACTTTGCAACTTTCGGTTATTACTTTAAATCCATTCATGTTAAAGTGAATTTGAAATTTATCAAAATAATTATAAAATTAATTTAATATAAAAATTGTGAATTTCAAATCTATATCTATCCAAACACCATTAATATATTTGTTACCATATATTTCAAATTCTGCGCAAATCCAATTATTCAAATGGGAGCTTATACAATACACATGCATATGCAATCCAATTTAATATACAACACAAAAAAGAAATATATATATTTAACCTTGGAAATTTCAAAAAATAATATAGATACATTGTATTATACTCTAGGTATAAATGGTGACCACATATTATCCTTGACAGAGAAATCAGACAATCCCAATGGTGCCTCTGCTCAGCCCCGCCGCCGGCGGAGCCTTTCTCTCCTACACCCACCACTGCTCCCTCAAATTCGTCCACCCTGTTCCTCCTCTTTTCTCCAAACGCCGCCGCACTTTCTCTCTCTCCCGCCGCCTCAAGCCTCTCACGCCGGCCAACGCCGTCGAGTCTTCCGGCGGCGCCTCCACCAACCCCGCCACCGCCACCTCCTCCTCCTCCTCTGTCCCTTTTGACGATCAGGGCCCTGGCCCCAGCCCTGTCGCATTTGTGGGCCAAGAGAATGTCCCCCTTGAAGGCGTTATTCAGTTCGAGAAGCCCAACACCAGTTCTCTTCTCGCTAAATGGGGGTATGTACTATATACGTCTCATTTTACCGTTTTGGTTTGTTTGTTTGGTTTATTGAAATTTGGGTTCGAATTGCAGCCTTGTTGCGGTGTTGGCTGGCGGCGATGTGGCGGCGTTGCTGCTGTTCTCTGCAATCGGGAGGTTTAGTCATGGGCTTCCCGTTTTAGACTTCGATACCTTCAGAACTGCTGACCCTTTTATTGCTGGTACAGTTCTCTATCCCTTGAATTATTTGATCTTCTTATTTCTCTGTAGGTAATATGCTGCATTTGTGTTTGTATGGAATTATATACGATTGGGATTTGAGAAGCTGTGTTGTAATATGAATTATGAATCATCCTTTTTTGTTGATTTCTCGAATGATAGGGTGGTTTTTGAGTGCATACTTTCTTGGGGGATACAGTGAGGAAGGCCGCGGAAAGAAAGGTCTGTGGAGTGCCGTTTCTGCCACTGCCAAGTCCTGGTCGTTGGGGATTCCGGTAAGGCCGTTACAATACCGGTATTCTTCATGTGTTTATCAGTTAAGCAATGGTGATTCATTTTAATGCTTCTACTTGTTAGGTCTTTGAAATTTGCTGCTTGCTTGCTTTTCGTGGATTTTTTTTGTTAGTTTCTGTTGTTGAATGAAGGGTTGAGTATTTTTTATTGCAAGTAAATTGCTCCTAGTTTTTGTATAAGGTTTCTTTGTTATGCCAAAGTAAAATGCTTATTCTCTGAAGAGTCATATTGAGGAGTTTCATTTTGTTGCTCACTGGTTTTGAGCTTACTGGATATGGTTTTGGAACTGATGTAACCACTAGTGTACTAGTCAAATCTTTACATAGTCTGTTTCTGGAGTTTTATTGGATGGCTGTTTCAAACACAAATGGGAGGGGACACAGGTATAGAAGACGAAAAGAACACTGAAGAGTTTCAAGGGTTCTATACTCTATTAAGGTTTCCTACTAGTTATTTTCGGTATCATGAAACTAGGTCATTTCACCCTTTTGTTTGAGGTTCATTTGGACTTCTTCGATACAGCCTTGCTATGCTTTCTTTAGAGGTTTAAACCAATGAAGTTCATACACGATCACCCCTCTTTTACCATAAGGAATAGAATATACGCGACGGCCATTCAAAACGTTTTACTAACATAGTTTGACAAAAACATATTTTAGTCATAGATACATAGCAGAACGGGGATCTGGTTGCTATCTACTGGTTTGGATGTAAAAGAGTACTGGCAAGATTGCATGATTTTTGAGATAACAGTAGTAAAGGTGTGATAATTTACAAAATTTGTAAAAATAAATAGAGGACAAAAATAAATAATTTACAAGATTGTGCCATAGAAGAAAACAGAAAACCACTTTCCGGTATGAATGGTATTACCAGTTTTAGGATTGAATGGAATGAGAAACTCCTTTTAATATCTAGAACTAGGTAAACTGGTCCCTCTTTTCTGTATTATGTTAATGAATTTCATTGGTGCAAATCCAATCACTTAAATTATGTGTCAGTTATCTATTAAGAAGAGATCTTATTGGAACTGGAAAAATGTAAAAAACAAAATATCACTCACACTCACTCACGAACAGACATAAGGGTTGGGAGTCTTGGGACCCTCATCTAACGTTCGCAGTCAAGTCATTGTAAAGGTTCAATTACGGGACAATTCATGTATAGAACCAAAAAGTGTGGTGTTCACCATGTGAATAACCATTAGTATTTACTAAATAGATTAAATAAATATTCCGGCATGTATAGATGGAGAAGAAAATTTTGGTTTTCGGACTCTGTAAATTTAAGTACAATTGCTGAAGATTATTAAAGAGAAGCCAGAATGTAGTGTTTGAAATCTCACTATGAAATTCTGTTGATTCAACTACTTAATACTTGAGTTTACATGATGGACATTCTTATCAAAAAATATCTTGTATATACATGCGGACTAGTTCTCACTATTGCATCGTATACAGCAGTAATCAAGCACATTTCACATTAACTCCAACCAAAAAACGACCATTACTTTGTGAAACACTCAGATCTGTAGTATATCCTTCCCCCTCATTTCATTTAATCATAGACAACTCAAGCTTTTATTTCTGATGATTCATAGTGTTATCACCATTTGACCATAAATTAATCTTTCATCCTAATTATTGCCATGTCTTAATATTTAAAACATCTCAATTTTTCTATTATACACTATATAATAGAGATATTGTCCTTGAAACACATTATGCACGAAACATTGAGTATCAGGAAAATATGCTTGGAAATTGTTGCATATGATATGCTGTAGAACTTACCTTTTCCTTTAGTCTACATTAAAGGATAATATGGGATTCTCAGTTGATTTTTCTCTACTTCCCTGTTTGGTAATTTTAAAGCTAGTTTTAGTTGGATAATCTTGGCCTGAACAAGTGTTACCGATTTTAATACTCTAATTAGGCGTATGTGCCTAAATTGAGTCTGCTATAGCTCTGCCTAAACCGGCTACTGAAGATGAGGATCTTATCATACCTGATAAATGGACAAATAAGAAAAGCAATTAACAATACTGATTTGTGTTTTGTTTGTTGTACGTTGCAGTTGGGATTAATTATAAGAACAGCATCTATCGGCCATACACCACCAACAAATTTTATACTGGTTACCATGGGAAGCACTGCGTTTCTACTCATTGGATGGAGAGCATTATTGTTCACCATTTTCCCCACTCACAAAGCCAAGAAGAACGATGTTTATAAACGAGGCAGCCCGTTTGAGCTCTTTGAGGTATGCGCTCAATTTTGTTCTTTCAAGCAATTTTAGCAACATGAGTTTTCACTCTTTTTAATTTTCTTTTCTGTGTTTTCATTTACTAATTTCAGTCATTGCTGAGTTTAATATTTGCCACAATCTTGAACCTCATTATAGTTGCTGTTTCCTAATGTTGTTTGAACCGGTTGCAGTTGCTTACATCATTGGTGAGACGATGGTGACGAGGATGCCCGATTCTTTTGAGCCTAACAACGACCTTCGTTCTCCTCAAGATGTAACATTTTGTGTGTAATTCGTTTCATCCATTTGTAATGGGAAGAAAGCAGAAAATGTAAATGCAGAGGATTCTGATGTTTTGTAATGATATATGTTGATATGTTGTTCTTCTGCATCCATTATAGAAATGACAAGATACCTTTGAGTATGACACAGTGATTAAGCATGCATGCAATGAATAATATGGAAAATTGGAGTCGAACCTTTATTGGGTGTCAGTTGGGGTGAGTAATCATTCGGTTTGGCTAAAAATCGAAACTTGCCTTTTTTCAAGATCAAACTGAACTGAATCACTCGATTTGGTTCAATTTCTCAACAATTTGTCAATTCTAAATAAATTGAAAGCAAAATAACTTAATTTTGATAAATCGAGTCAAATCACTCAATTGGTTTGATTTTTGGGTTTCGGTTTAGTTTTTGCTTACCCCTAAATGCCAGATCGATTATCCACATAAAGTGTGAATAAATTGTAATTCATGAAATTTGTGGAGGGCAAAATGCAAAGCTTGTTGTCTCATAGGGCTCGATGGGCAAAATGGAATATGTTATGCTAAAAGAAAGGTTGAGACTATACACACTGTAAAATTTACTAAACACATCTCATATTTAAAAAAATAAAAGGTATAAAAATGCAATTTTTTGGGTATGTATAGCCCCAACCTAAAAGAAAAGAAAAAGAAAAAAATGATAATGCCATTAAAGGGCTAATATGATGGGCTTGATTAATATTTGGGCTCAACAGAATTGTAATCAGATTAGTTGAGTCAACAATACAGCTTTGATGGCCCATTGAAGCGCGTAGGTCTTATGTTAAATGGGCTTATGAAGCCTTGCTAGCCTGCAGGCTATTTCCTGCCCAGCTTATAGTTTGCATTCAAATGGGCCAATAATATTGACTTAGAATTATATAGCAACACAAATGTATTCATATTTTGTAAATTTTCTTGAAATGGCAGTCTTTTCTATACTTTTTAATTTTGATTATACAGTTGAAACCTTAGAATGCCTCTTTACTTGTGAAGTTATATTTAGAGTAATATATATATATATATATATATATTTATCTTAAAAGTTTTAATATTCAATTTTATTATTTAAAATAAAATATTTCTTTAATGGTATTATGGGAAACTTAGGAGTTAAAAAATTGCAACAATGTTATACAATTTTGTGGGTAATGGGGCAAAAAAAAAAAAAAAAAAGATGACAAAAGTGCAAAAATTCCAAATAGTTTATTGGGTTTAGCGGAAATATTGGATCAGTTGTTATAGTGAAACCAAACAGTCCCTTCGACATATTGCTATTACTTTTTCTTTTTAAATTCTGACAAGTTGCAGTTAATTTGATAGGAATATTGCAGTTAATTGAAAATAAATCTTAGAGCTAAATTTCTATAGACGTCAACATGGACAGTGTTATTTACTACACAGTGCAGGACAAGGCAACCATGTCCCTCAGTTTCTATGCTATTAAGATTACTCTCTCTCTCTCTCTCTCTCTCTCTCTCGTTTCTATTTCTTACTTTTTTATGGTTGCAGGATGAACTTGATTGGATGCAATATTTTCATTTATTTTATCCACAACCGTACATTAATGAACAATAAGTACTATGTTAAATTGTTAATGCAATCCATCCAATATAATATTTGCACAAATTATCGACACATTAATATATATCATCGATGATTAGATTAGCAGTACTGTCTAGAATATATATATAAATAAAGTAGGTATAATAAAATTATTTCAACCGCAATTAGAACAACGTTGAGGCTAATTCTTTTCATACTAAATGAATGGGATGAACATCGTGTATCAATCCAATTTGGTTGATCTAGTTAACATAGTTCTCGACTCTTATTATACAAGACAACTTGTTCTTAAAGTTTTACTTCACTTCAATCCCCAAAACATTCTGCATCCAATTCGAAGCCTATTAATTTGGTCTTCATTTATTCTTGTACATTAATTAATCTTCTATTCCTTAATTAGATTTATTAAGAGGCAAAATGAAAATTCCAATTAGGACTCAAATTTCATATCACAAAATATTTTATTCTTCCATATATACACACTCAGTATCGGTACTTATATCCACATCTAATTAGAGGATATCAAAATACTTACAAGACACAATTATAAAAGGATAATATCAAATTCTATCATTATTAGGATAATGAATTACTTTCTTTATCATAAATGTAAAAATGACAATTTTACCTTTACTGATATGACATAAATAGCATCTCCGTGAACAATATTATACTATACATATTTGAGTACAAGAATAATTAATTTACACTTTTCACTCAAATCATAGTATAAAAAATAAAATAAAAAACTATATGATGTGATAGCAGAATTCATTTTATTTAATTTTGTGGTTTAAAAAGTTATTATACCCATTTAAAAAAAAAAGGATAAATAAAAGAAGGATAGGAATAGGACTGGTAAATAGCACAGCTGGGGTGCAGGCTGTATTTGTCAAGTTGCCTTCAACAAATATATTTAATATATATACACACACACACATAGACTTCCATTCAATTTTATATTCCCATTAATGAGATATTTATTCCAATCACTCTTACATTGATTGATTTTTGGTTTCCATTTACTGCTAATTTTGTCACATCAAACTCGAAAATAATTTCCATTGTTTGACTGATGATACATATGTGCTTTTCCTTTCTCATTGTTTAATCCCATCATATACCTAACTCTATCCCCCTCTCTTGTCTCTAGACTCCCAAGTCAAATGTTTACTAATTTTTTTTAATTCTTTTTATTACTATAGTCAATTTTTAATTTAGGACATCCACCTCAATGTCAATTTATTTTATTAATTCTAATTAACGTGGTTCATATGGGACATGTATATTCATCACTATTTCATTAACACCTCTTTTATTATATACACAAAAATTCATTTTCATTAATACATATAATGTGGTTTGATTCATTACACTAAATGGAGTTCATGATACAATCTTGTATAATTTATTTATTTATTTGTTTGAATATTAGATCCCCATTTATTTTTGTTTTCAATTGCATGTTAGTATTTCCATCAATTTCAAGGATTTAAAATATTTACTTGTCCTGTGAATGCAAATGCATTTATGTTACAGTAAACTTTTGTGTAAAGAAAGTCAAATATAGTGTTTTCAAAATTAAATTTGGCAAGTGCATGAAAATATGTGGAATGAGTCGAATGACAGAAAATTTCAGAATAACTAAAAAAATAATTCTTTTGATTTTAGTATAATTAAATAAAAAAAAAACAAAGAATGAAAGAAGTTATAATTCAAATAGTGGTTTTGAACTAGGCAGCTAGGTCCACATTTTTAGCAAGAAAATCTCAATAATGGGAGGAAGCTTTTAACAAGGCAAATTGCTGTTTCATTTTCTTTTTACCAGTTTTACTTTTTTACACTATATCACCTCTTTTCCAGGTAAAAACAGGGCTTTCATTTTGGTCCCTGACTTTAGATCCTAATTGCAAACTGGTAAATTATAATTTATCCAAGTTTTTTTATCATAATTAAATTAAATGCTCCTTGTGACATGTGATACAATTATAAGAACAATTATCTTTTTCTTTTTTTTAAAGATACATAAGTCTAATATATAATATTCTATTTGACAATTATAAAATTAGCAATTTCATAGTTAAGGTAGTAGATTGGAATTAAATATAAAACGAATGTTATATTTCTGTATTGATTGTCACACCAAAGTGATCAGATTCTCAGTTACATTTTGAAGTTTAATCTTCTATTCATAATCTTTAATAAATACCACATATTAATTAATAATATCATCTATACACATAACATAAATGATAATTTTAAAATATATATCTGATGAAACACACTTTTGATCTTTATATTCAATATATATTTGTAGGTCCATGCTGTTGGAACATTCTTTCATTTCGTATCACATAACATGATCAATAATATTACAATCATCAATCAAAATTAATATATCGATGTGAATGAAACACGAGATAAATATATAAAACAAAAAAAAAAAATCTAGATAGAGATCACTAAGAAGTAGAGTGAGGGCCCCAAATAAATAGAAGCTGGCAAAAGAGATGACATGTTTGCTCAAAAAAATTGCAAACAGCATTGCATGGTAAGAAATGAGTTTAGTGGTGTATCCATTTATAGACAAAGGAAAACTTGGAAAAAAAGTGAAGTCAATTAATTCACATTTTCAGGCCATTGCATCAGCATAAACATTAAATTCCCCGCTTTGTTTATTGGATTTCAACTTTGGTTTGGAAAAAGCTAAAGGACCAAACAATTAATGTCTGATACAAGATTGTAACACCCTATCCAACCCCACTTTCTTTTTTGGATTATAATTAATTTGGAAAACAAAACAAAACAAAAGGGCTTGTTAGTGTAGAGGCAGATTAGTTAATTTTGATTTGTTTTTATGGTAATATCCATTAATGTTTCTTAGGTTGTTACTCTATTTGTGATAAAGAGGAGCCAGTCAATTTATCTACTCTGAGATATAAAGAGAAGAGGGAATCTATGGTGATTGTGACCATACAATTAGGCTTAGATTGTGACATTTCAAAACTAGTTGGGGAGAGAGAGATTGATTATTTTTCCTTTTCATCTAGCAATTATAGTTACGTAGTTATATTTCAAGATGTTTTTTTTATTGTTATTTATAAACGAGAGAGTTGGAGACTTGAATTTGAAACCTTACTTAGATTGATAAAATATACATAATTACATACCATTACACTAATTCTACTAGTACAGTTTAAAGTTTTATTTGAATTATAGATATGTGATAGATGTTGTGTACGACCAAATATATATATATGGTCTAATATTTGTTTTATTTTATGTACGTACACGAGTTGGAATCTTTTAATCTGACTTAAAAAATATAACAAACAAACACTTTTTTTACTTTTTAGTAATGTTATAGTCTTTTAAATGAAAACGAGTAAAAATGAGAGTTTCTTATGTTATTCACTGGAGAAAAGCTTAAATTCTTAACAACCTATCTATGATTGTATTATATATGAAAACTCTTAATAATTATATATATACAAACATTTGTGTATTAGCATTCTTGTGAGATAGAATTTTGTTCCATATATTTGAATACAGAACAAAAGAGATTACAATTTAAAGAAAGAAATGGTATAGAAAATAGGAGGAGCTATGAAACAGAAAGGTAATAAGATGAGTGAGACATATAACAGTGTACTATTTGTGTGGGGGATAGGGTGGGGTTCAGACTTTTAACAGCTGTTGTCATTCTCAGATGTTAAGGTAGCAATGTTTCACTGACTATTCACACCCTCCACACACATATATATATCAATGCCCTTTTCTTTTTTTCTTTTTGGTTAAATTTTATTTACCCCATTCAACTTTCACCATTTCATACTTGGACCCCTCAAACTAATGCACGATATACACTTTGCTTTCTTCTTGTACCAATCTTTTGTTTTTTCTAAAATCAAATTAAAATATCGACAAGTAAATATATTTGTTAACATGATATTAGTTTAGCATAAAATCTTGTTTCAAAAATTAATTAAATTCTATAGTTTTTTCTACAATTTATGAAATAGAAAGTTTTCATATTTTGTATTCAACCATTCCGTCAGTCATCTTAAATATTATGAAAAACGAAGATTTAATCAGAAGATTAATTCTCTTACTGCGAGTCTTGTTGTTCAATTAGTACTCCACCTTTATAAACGTGCAGATTGTGATAACCAGAGTTCGAAAAATTAATTCTCTTCCACTTGAATCCATTTTTAAGACTAAATTTTATAGAAAACTCTCAAATTAATCCTCTCATGTAGAGCGATTCGTATATGAGTAGTGAGATGGAAGAATTTGTTAGTAAGAGGGGGCAAGGTACAAAATTATGATTGTTGAGGGGCAAAAGTGTAAATTAGGGTTTGGTAATTTGAATATCCCCAACTGGCTAGAGGTTGTACGTAGCTGGCGATCTCATTTAGATTTGGTTTTTGGTGTTTCTATTCTTTCTCACTTCTCACGTGAAACTTGTCCGTACCTTTCATTCATTTATTCCTCTTCTCCTACCATCTACATATACACAATTCTGTAATTTTTATTACATTCAATGTTACATCTTTTATTATATAATATTTAATATATGTTACATATTAATTAGTGATATCATTAAATACACGTAACGTATGGTGATTGATTTGAAATATAAGCTATAACACTAGGTGTAATAGAAGATCTTACTCATATATATACACATATATACATATATCTATAATATCTTAAAATAAGAAAAATTGACAAAATTGTCCTTTTTTGATAAAAATATAAATAACCATTTTTCTATTAGATATTACACGATAGACATGTCTTTTTTATAGGATTACACAATATACGTTTTTTTATAAGGTTGCATGATATGATCAAAATGATAAAAAAAAAAAAAAATTTAAACTTTTTTCAAAAGAATGTTTTTGTCAAATTCTTGAAATGTGGTAAAAAAAAAAATAGAACTATCTTTTATAGTGGAAAAGTAATCTCTTATATGAGTTATGGTATTTAACCCACCAAAAGTTATATATACACACACAATATATCTTAAATTATTTATTTATTTATTTACATATTACTTATGTAATATCAAAATTTAAGAATACATTTCATTTAATTAATTTCTTTGGAGAGAAGATATATATGTAGGCAGTCAACAAAAATGGAACAAAACTTTCCTCGTAACAAAGCAATGGGAAAATGAATGAAAATAGTTTTAGGAATTCATTGCAAAGTAAAATTTAACTGATTTGCTAGTACTAAAATAATGATTACATATTATTTTAAATAATAATTATTAATAAATTAATAAAAAAGGGTATTTGGGTAGGGAATCCAGACAACCATCAACAAACACAACTCTGCTATTCTGCACCTCTCATCTTGCCATGCATATCCCAGTCCTTTTCTTTTTCTTCTTCTAATTTCAACGGTTTTTCTTTTTCATTTTATTATTATATTAATCAAATGGAATTTACTAATTACTGAAAAGTGTGGGAACATTCCATACACAAGAAAAATGTAGATGCGAAGTGCAAATATAGTTAAAAGGTTTAAAAAATAAAAATAAAAGAAAGGAAGGAGTGCAAGTGAATTTTACAAAGAATCAAGTTTTACACTAAAAATAAACATGGAATCATTTCCCAAAAAAAAAAAAAGAGGGGGGAGTATAGTAAACTAAATAAACTATTTCTCATCTATCGATCCAAACAAAACATCCAAAACTTAAAATATTAAAAAAAGGAAAATAAAAAACATTCCATGCATATTTTCAGTTCCACTAAAACCAATGAAATGAAACCACCAAAAAATTGTGGAAAATTATAGTGAAAGTGAGATGAAAAAGGTATGTATTTTGATCGATCATCAGCTGCTTTTGGGCTGGGGTATATGCTAATAATTTGGTTTGACAGAAAAAGGGATTTATTTCATTTTGATATATAGTTCTATTTAAATTTTTGGTGGATTCAGTCATGATTACCATATAATCAAAAGAGAGGGGATTTCCTTGGTAGTACTATATACTACTATGCTTTATTTCCCTCTCAAAAACTCTTTATTTTCATTCAACTTCCAAACCTAATCATTTACATTTGAATATTTGTCTCCTCATTATTTTTTTCATGTACTTGTGCATGCAAAAAAACCGCACGAATTTATAAAAAACACCATCATAATTATTTCTGTTCACCCCCAACAAATTTTTACTGTTTATCTTTGAAAATAATAATTCTCTACAATTTTAAAATAATCCTACAGTGAAAGTATCTTGTATTTGTTAGGTACGCTTAATTTAAATATTTCACAAACTGAATTATTGTGTCTTTCCAAATTTTAATTCAAATTGTTTTCTTTTTTTCAATTGTATTCTATGATGAGTGAGTCTTACATGAGATCATCTCACAATGTAATTATGTGAAACAAATCAACCCATAACTTACACTTTACAATTCATATATGAATTTATAAAAATGAGTTTTATTTTAGGGTAATAAGGATCCATCACAACAATTATTTGTGAGATTATCTTATATAAGTTTTTGTGATCAATATGATTCATAGTTTTTAAATTGCCTCATTTTCTAGCCACATTTTTTGTTGAAATATGTTCTGAAAGCCTTTTTTTTTTACTTTTTCTTTTGCAAGAATTAGGCATTTTTTTTCCCCTAATCTGATATAATTCAGATAGACATGACAACCCATAATCAACATTTCATAATCCATGATGTACATATAAATGTGTAAATATGATTAGTTTGGTTTGTGGATGGTGAAACTTTCAGTCTCACAAAATTATATTTGTAAAAATTTTCCTTTCTGATCGAACATTTATAGCCATTGATAATCTAATCTAATTTTATGAAATCAATTATGGGATTGTTTAGATTAGAAGGATTGAAAATAAAAAATAAAAAAAGGTGATTAATTAGCAAAAGCAATGCGATTTTAGAGGGCCCTTTTATCATCATTCAGGGAATATATGGGGCACAAAGACACCCACTCCCACTTTTTGTCCAACATCTGTTGTTGACTATAATATTATCATATATGCACCATTCCTACTTTTTTAAAGAAATACTGTTTATTTTTTCTTTTCTTGTTTTTTTTTTCTTTTTCACGTTAAAGGATAATATTAGTTAAACCTCAATTTCCTTTTTCAATAAATGAGTTGATCTCATGGTGAACTAAATCATATGTTGATCAAATTTTATGGGATAAATTAATGTTCGAAGCCAAAGTATAACTTTTTGGTTATGAAGCTCAATAGTGACAGAATATTTCGTGTATAGTATGAATATTAAGGCGTGCATGGTTACAATTGTGTCCTCCAATGAGTCCAGAAGTAGGATCATGCAAGATGGTCTCGTAAGTTTAATTTCATGAGACCGTCAATTTACGGTTTACAATTTATATAATTTTTGTTTTCAATATCCTACTATAATTAAAAATATCATCATATAATTCATTTGTGTACCACATAATATTGTTTGAAAATGTTATATGATACACATAAAAGTATTATGCTATGAGAATAAAAATATTACATTACGAGGATAAACTGATAAAATTAATTCTCGTAGCTAGTTATTATGTATATTTTCTTGTATATATCTTCTTTTTTTTAGCTTGATCTCTTTCCCTATTTTGTGGGATTCTTGTTGTACTCTCTTGTATTATTTAAAGTGAAAATACACAGATCACTAATCAAGCGTGATCTTATACCAATTCTCCAATCTTCTCATGGTATCAGCTTGAACATCAGGAACCCTATTTTCTCTCATTGGTTACTCGAATGCTGATTGGGCTCGCTGTATAGACACCCGTCGCTCCACCTATGGCTACTCCATATTTCTTGGCGGTAATCTTGTGTCGTGGAGTGCTAAGAAGCAGCCCACTGTTGCTCGCTCCAGTTGTGAGTCCGAGTACCGCGCCTTGGCTAATGCCGCTGCTGAGGTTCAATGGGTTTCAACTCTTCTTCATGAGCTTCGCATGGCTCCTGTGCAGCGTCCCCTCTTGTTCTGCGATAACAAGAGTGCTCTTTTTCTAAGCCAAATCCCATTGCTCATAAAAGAGCAAAACACATAGAAATTGATTGTCACTTCATTCGCGAGCTCGTTTCTGCCGGCAAGCTTGATACTCGCTTCGTTCCATCATCTCTCCAGCTTGCGGATATTTTTACCAAGAGTCTTCCTCGCCCGGCGTTTGATTTTCTTCGATCCAAGCTCTGCGTTTGCCTCAATCCCACGTATCGCTTGACGGGGGGTGATAAGATTAATTCTCGTAGCTAGTTATTATGTATATTTTCTTGTATATATCTTCTTCTTTTTTAGCTTGATCTCTTTCCCTATTTTGTGGGATTCTTGTTGTACTCTCTTGTATTATTTAAAGTGGAAATACACAGATCACTAATCAAGCGTGATCTTATACCAATTCTCCAATCTTCTCATAAACCACCATGTAATACTTTTATATGCACCACACAATATTATTTAAAGATATACATGATACAGATACAAATATTACATTATGAGAATAAAAGTATTATATTACGAGAATAAAACACTTAATATTTTTATATACATCATGTAATACTTTTAAGTCAACAACATTGATCGATCGTTGAATGACGTTGGTCTTTGATTTTTTATTGTTGATTAGGCCGGATTGACCTATCTCATGAAATAAGATTTGTGTGAGACAGTTTCACACAAGACTCATTTTTCAAAAAATATGCAAATTAAATATGATTACATATTTTCCATTAAACCTAAAATAAAATAAAAATTTTGAAACCCATGATTAATCTTAGTTATTTTGTTGTATTTGCATATAAAAATTAATGTGTCAATTAGTAATGTGTAATGATTACATCTTTTTAATTCTCATAATCTAAATCTTATAATCTAAAATTAATAGTTACTTGATTGACATATTGAAAATAGATGTGCATATTAATTGGTATATTTGACTGCTATATATATATATATATATATATATATGCTTAAGATGACAAAATTTCTTTAATCTCATAACAAAATACATTCAATTGAAAGATTGTTATAAGATCTAATATGTGGGTTCGCCTACCTTAATTAAATGTGTAGTGCTGTATATATGAACTTGGGAATAATGTATTTTTGGTTTTTATTTGAAAGACACAATTCCAATTTCAAATGTCATTTTTGCAATGGCTTATCTTGTAAGTGGTATTGAGAGATTATTCCTAGTTAATTTTGATATTCCACATTTCGATGTGATGGGAGAAAAATGGCAATTTGGTTTTGTAATTTTGTGTGGCTGATTAGTAATTTCTCAGTCCTCTACTAGCCTTCTTACACATGTTTGTGTGGCAAATTCAAATATTCTATAATCAGAATAAAAAATAATTTAATATAAATTTATTAGAAAATGAAGTTTAAAAAATAAATAAAATATCATCATTAACCCTATAAAATATTTAATAAATCAAGAAATACCGAATAAAATCTGAAATTTATACAAAAGATTTACCAAAAACAAAGGTAAATTAAATCTAATAATTTATTTGATAAATCGAATAATTAAATTGAATCTAAAATAGTTCAAATCAAATCAAAAATACTTTAAAATGTGGAAGTATAGAAATAAAGAACACAGTAAAATAAATTTGAAAGTACTGGGGTTGATAATTAAAAATAAAAAAGTAGAAGGACTTGAGGAAGTAAACTTATCCAAATAGATGACTAAAAAACCCCCATTTTGAATAAAATCAAAAAAATGAGAGGTTTGGGGGAAAAAAGGCCAAAAGTAATTAAAATGAGATAGCCCTAAAAATAAAGTTTTAGAATTATAAAGAGTAGTTAGTGAAATATATATCAAAATAAAAAGAAAGAGAGATTGAATGAAGGAAAAGAGATTACAGTAAGATAGTTGAAAATGATACGTAGATGAAGTGACTGCCCATCTCTCTCTCTCTCTCTCTACATCTCTCTTTCTTCCCATTGGCTCTTTAAATTCACCCCACTACTGTTGGATTCATGGCAGTTTTAACTTTTAGGTCACACATAAACTATATTTTATTACATCAATATTATTTTACTTATAAAATTATGAAGCTTTTATTACACTCTAACCATGAAATAAAAATTAATTGGCCAACATTTTAATTAAACGATTATTCATGCCTTTTCTTTTACAAGAACCCCCAAAATGACTAATATAAACTAAAAGAAGAATGAAGGGACCTGAGAGCAAAGAAAAGAAATGTGAACAAAAGAAAGATCAAATTTTCGTAGATATTAGAAGCTCTAATTGAATAGAATATAGATCTACTATACTATTGAGTGCTCTAATTTAGAGCATTAATAGAGATGCTCTTAACGAGACAACATCAAAGTATTAATTTAAAATAATTTTTCGATGAATTGATATTTTTTATATGAATGTAAGTTATTAATGATTGTATCGAAAAAGTTATTAAATGGTAGTGAGCTTTCATGCATAGGAAAAAAGTACAAAACAATAAAAGAAAATTATTCGACAATAAAGATTTGACGATATTTTGGATGTATATATGCATGCTTTAGTTACATCAAATAGTTTTATTTCCCACTGAAATATAGTTACATCAGATAGCTAATGCATGTAAAATATGAGTACAATATATATGTTAGAAAACAGTATGCTTTTGTTCAATTTGAATATTCTTGTTCGCGTGATTGAAAAGATGTTTGTACCATTACTTTTTATCACAATGTTTCAAACTTTTTCTACAAATTAAAATATAGTTGGTTTTAAAATTTTATTTTTTTAGAAAGTATTACCACTATTAAGTATGTATTTTTTTTAACTATGATTTTCTAGGATTCACTCTTAATTATATATAATTTCATATATATATATATATATATATATATAAAACGTACCAAACATTATTTTCTTCCGCAATTCTAATTATCAATAATTTAAATATTTTACTTTGACTTTAGTTCCTGCAATAGTGTATGGACCATTACCTAAGGAAACAGTGAGTAGAGTATGCTAACCACAAATAATTAATATATATTTATTACCGACACTCGTCTTAAAAAAGGCAGCTTATTACTTTCAATATATATTTTTTAAAACCCAATTTTGAAACCCAAGTTTCACTGATTTGAAAATAAAATTTCATTGCTATCAGATAAATAGCAAAATAAATCTTTCTCTAAATTGCTATCATATAAAATCGTTGGTGTGGAAGCTGGGTTTATTGAGTCTGAGATTGTTATCAATATCCAAACCAAAAAAAATAAAAAATAATGTTACTAATATCTAAATGACAAATTCTCTTGTATATTTGGTGCATGAATTTAAAATCCGCGCAATTCTCATTGACCCAATCTAAATCCATATATTTATCTTTTTATTTTATTTTATTTTATGTCTTAATCTTTATGTACAAATATTGTGATCTTTATGTATAAATGTTGTGATTTTTGCATTGTAACTTAGAAAATAAAGGAAGAATTTCAGCAAAATTTGTATTTACATATTTTTATGTGATATTCATGAGACTTGTTGTACAGATTTTGATGAGACAAAACATATAATAAATAAATTTTAGCAACCTTGTATATAGATCTTCATTTGTAAAAGTTTAGATAAGGTAAAGTTGCTGGAAGAAGAAAGAAAAAACTATTACTAGCTGGAAGAGCCAAATTCATAAAGATCACTGTAGTACGCTTTAAAGGTCACTGCAGAGTAATGATGTGAAAAATCGACTAAGTATAGAAGTATACAACAAGCTATCCAAAGTATACAGAGTAACAGGAAGCTAGCCACATTAGACGACAACGCAACAACTTAATCCTAAAATATAGTTATCTCAAATTCAGTGCACTTCGAGTTACTATTAGAAATAAATAAAGAATAGTCAATCAGAGAATGTCAGCTAGAGAAATCAAAAGGACAAACGACAAGTTTTACAGAAAAATAGAGGCACAGTGACAACAGTGTACCAGAATTGTTAGAAGATCATGTACGAACCAATCACTAGAAGACACCTCACCACCGATGAAGCTATCTCTTTCAATGAGCAGATTTTCCATGCATGGCAAAATAAAAGATGAGTGCATTTGAAAAAGATATTGGAAAATATTAATTACGAGCTAATACTCTAAGTTTTCAAATATTAAAAACTCTCAAGCTATCTGTTTCAGTCACTCAATCTATTAAGCAGTAAATCAGCTACCTACTGTGTTTTAAGCTCCAAAGCTTGCTGCTCCCAACTGTTAAAGAAATCTCATAGATTATTTTCGGAATTACTTAGCGGAGGCTGTTCCTGCTGAGTGCAGTTTGCTCATTTAGAAGAGCAAGATCCATGTGTGGGTTAAAGTTCGGTCACTGTGCAGCTATCTATGTGGGTTAGAGCTGACAGTTCTTGTTAGGGTTAAATTTATATTAGTAGAGTCTTTGTAAATCAAATCATCTTAACAAAGTTCCTCCTTACGAAGGAGTAGAGGGGACGTAAAAGGATTACTCTACCCTTGAACCTCTGTATATCATGCTCCCTATTTACAAGCTTTCTGCATATCTATCTGTTTTCTTAGCATACTGCATTCAAGCAAGTTTTTCAAAAAACATATTTGTTTAAATATTTCCGCTATTCATAATATCTTTTTAAAGTTTCTAGGTCACTGTTAAAAAACAATAATCTCATCTTACTGCAGTAAGCTTACTAGCTATCTACTACCCAAAAGACTTACATTCTTTGGAGTCAAAAGTTTGCAAAATTTGATAAGGTTAATTCACCTCCTCTTAATCTTATACCACTTGGGACCAACATGACTCTTATGTATATTCATGTGACATTTATGTACAAATATCCATAACTTTATATATACCTTTATATAATATATAAAGATATATATACAACTATAGATATTTATACATAAATGTCATATGAATATATATATATAAGGGTCATATGAATATATATATATATATATATATATATATATGGGTCATATGAATATAATATGAAGGTATCTATGTATAAATTTGATGAAATTCTTCATTTTTTTCTAAATTATTGAATATAAAGATAACAAAATTTATATATAAATATCACATAATCTATACATAAAGACTTTGACCTGAAAAAATAAAAAAATAATAAAAAAACATGCGAATCTTAATCGATCCGAATTGCATGTACAATAAATACACATAAGACACACTCTGTCTAAATTGCTACCAATTTTTTTTTTTAGGAATTTGAAACCACACAACTAACATTTGACATGATTTATAATAACCTTATTTGTCATCTAACTTGCCCAAAGTAATATAAAAAAACGGTTTCTTTCTACTATACATAGATTGAATTTTTTTTTAAGTGAGATCCATTTTCGATTTCATTAGTTGTATTGTTACTTGTTACTATTAGGGATAAACATCGGTTGTTTTCGATTATCGAACCAAACCTAAAATAAAAAATTGAACCGAAATATTTTGTTCGACAGTAAATTGGTTTCAACCAAATTTGGGCCAAAAATATCTAAAAGAAAAAAAATTCAACAAATTAGGCAAAAAAAAAATTTAATAAATTGATTGGGGCTATCAAAACCATAATAAAATTAACAAAAAACAAATCATAAAAATTATAACACCAATATTCCACGAATCAAAATAACATAAAAACTCAATAATATATAATGTATTAGTTATTTCGGATTCTTGCTTTTCACCGAACCCCTCGTAAGTCAGACTGGATCCTCTGTATCAAAATTTATGTCTCACTTTATGTACCACATCAAAATTACGTAGTTTTGATATTGATTTTTTTTCTTTTATATTATAATTGTTTTATTTTGAAAATCAATATAGCTAGTTTTGGAATGTGATACACGTATGGTATACGAATATTTGGTACAGAGGATCTCATTTGCTCGTAAGTTTGGGTCAAAGATTATTTTAAAAGGCATTAGTTACAAAATCCTCAAATATGCATAACAAAGATAAAAATTTGCATAATGGGTCATTTTTTAAGCTTGTTTAGGCAGAAGAATTAATTAGAGCAATCGTGATTTGTCTGTGATTGTTATTATCAGAAAGAATCTGGGTTTAAGGTAGGGTTTAAGAGTGGAGCGCATATATACTGAATTATAGAAAGAAACCCTAAAGAAAAAAAAGAGAAAAAAAAAAAAGCAAAAGTGATATTCATGCTAATTTAGATACCTAGCTCACACACACAAATATATTATATATGTATACACAGATCCCCATGGAATGCAGGGAGGAATGCTACCCATTTCCCAGCATATGTTTGCTTTGCTGAAATTCATTCTTTTTGTTTTGTTTAAAAGGACTTGTATCTCTTGAGAGAGAAAGTGTCTTAACATTTTCTCTATGTAGCACAGAGAAAGAGAGAAAGAGTTTTTCTTGTTTATTATAAGTAGTCTTGTTTCTCATGAGAGTTTCTGCAACGAGACCACAATACAAGATTTAGAGAGAGAGAGAGAGAGATGGAACATGAAATGATTACTGTATTTCATCTCCAATGATTGAGTTGCCTTGAGAGAACAAGTAAAGAGAAACCAGCTAGCAAACATCCAGTGTGTGTGTTGTGTGTGTAAACTCAGAAGAAGAAGATGAAGGGTTTGAACGATGATAACAGCAACAGCAATGGCAATATGAATAACTGGTTGGGATTTTCTCTCTCTCCCCAAATGAAAATGGAGGTCCAGAATCATCATCACCACTTCACTGAATCCCCTCCCACTTACTCTCCTCACCATGTCATTTATGGCTTAGCAGAAAACAACGATTTCCACTCTCCCTTGTCTGTAATGCCCCTCAAATCTGATGGCTCTCTTTGCATCATGGAAGCTCTTACCAGATCACACTCTCAAGGTACATACATACTTACCCCCCTCTCTCTCTTTCCTCTCCCCCCCCCCCCCCTCTCTCTAACAGTCACGAAAAAGCAGGCCACGTTGTCGCAACTTCATCTCCAAAGCTCGAAGATTTCCTCGGTGGGGCAACAATGGCTACTCACCAATACGCTATGCACGCAAGAGACCACGCAATGGTGCTAAGCCTAGACAGTGCATTCTACAACCAGGAGCCATTCAGACAACACCCAGCAGCTCACTACTATCCAGCCTTCTTTAATGGCGTCTACCAAGCTTCAGCCAACGAAGAACACACCACCAAACAGCCTCAACTTCTCACTCCAATCCCAGACGAAGAAATCCCATGTTTCAAAACATGGATGGATCACCACCATGCAGTTCTTGAACAACAACAGCAGATTAACAACACCACCACCATGGTTGACCATGTTCCAATGGGGTGTAATGATTTGCAATCTCTCACATTGTCCATGAGCCCTGGCTCCCAATCCAGCTGTGTCACTGCTTCAAGACAGATCTCACCCACTGAGAACTCTGATTCTGTAACCGCCATGGGAGCCAAGAAGAGAGGAGCTGAGAAGCTGGGCCAGAAGCCTACTGTTCATAGGAAATCCATTGACACGTTTGGACAGAGGACCTCTCAGTATAGAGGTGTCACGAGGTAATAGTTTTTTTCTACTGTAATAATAGTTTAATAATGTGTTGTAAATTAAATCTAGCTCTATGATCTTCAATAGTTTTTTTTTTTTTTCAAGATTTGGTATGAATTATTGTCAGCAATCACGATTCTCTTGTTTTGTCCTTGTTTGGTTTTGAATGATAGATTTTGTTTGAATAATTATCACCTCCATTATTTGCATTCCCTACAGACACCGTTGGACGGGTAGGTATGAAGCTCATTTGTGGGATAACAGTTGCAAGAAGGAGGGGCAAACTAGGAAAGGAAGACAAGGTTAATTCATTTTCATGTTCTAATTTTCTGACCATCTTTTTTTTTAATATATTTTTTAATTAAGTCCCCTAATTCTTGATATGGTTTTTCTTGTCATGTTGTGGATTTGCTGTTTCTGTTGAATCATATGTCCAACAGTTTATCTTGGTAAGAACTACTTCCAAGAAAAATATGTGACAATGTGGAAAATTGCAATTATATTTATTATATTAAATTGTTGAACAAAATTTCAGGAGGCTATGATATGGAAGAGAAGGCTGCTAGAGCTTATGATCTTGCTGCCCTCAAGTATTGGGGGCCTTCTACTCACATTAACTTTGCGGTATCAATCTTATTTTGCTCGTTGGATTCGATTGATTTAAGGATTTTTGAATGTGTTAAAGATATGTGTTTACAATTTTCTTGAAGGTGGAAAACTACCATCAGGAACTCGAGGACATGAAGAACATGAGCCGACAAGAGTACGTTGCGCATTTAAGAAGGTATAAAATTTTCATGGGTAGTTGGATGATTGTAAGAGATATTTGTTTGTTTTGATTCTTACATTCTTGTTCAAATTTTCAGGAAGAGTAGTGGATTTTCCAGAGGTGCTTCGATATACAGAGGTGTCACAAGGTAGATTTCAGATATATTCATCCTTTTGAAGCTTTAAATTTAAGTGAGGGCCAATTTTATTAAGAAGGGTAAATATGTCAATTTTGGCTATATTTTACAGGCATCATCAGCACGGACGATGGCAAGCGAGGATTGGTCGTGTCGCGGGCAATAAGGATCTATACCTTGGAACTTTCAGTAAGTTGAGATAATGCTTCAAATAACTAGTTTTTAGTATTTATTTTAATGTTGTTTTTATTTGCTTTTGTGTTTTTCCCTTTATTTGAATCTGTAGTGATGCTTTTATAAGGCTGATCATTCAGCAACTTTGACTGTACGTAGCTGAATGTAGTGGGACTTGGCTTTTTTAAGGCTGTTTTTCTTGAGACAAAATGGTAAAGAGACACAAAAAGGTCTTCTTACATGACATTCTTGAATATTTGAATCTAATTTCAGGTACTCAAGAAGAGGCAGCTGAGGCATATGACATAGCTGCAATCAAGTTCAGGGGTGTGAATGCAGTGACCAATTTCGACATTTCACGTTACGACGTGGAGAAAATAATGGCTAGCAATACTCTGCCCACTGGAGAGATAGCCAGGCGAACGAAGCCTAATCCAGAGGTTATTGTTGAGTGCAATCCAACGGCTCAGATGGAGAGCATTGCCAATGGTTCGTGTGATTGGAAAATGGTCCTAAACAACGAGGGGGATCATGTTAAGACAATGAATCATGGGAGTTATCAGAGCCCTGCTTACTCTGTAGCCCTTCATGACCTGATTGGTCTTGAATCGAACCACAATGTGGTGGATGAGCCAGCTTCTACTATGGCTCCGCACTTTTCAAATGCCTCATCCCTTGTGACGAGCTTGAATAGCTCGAGGGAAGGGAGCCCGGATAAGTACGGTGTGCCTACCATCCTGGCTAAGCCTAACAGTGCCAATGTGGGTTCTTGGATTCCAACAGGTCAGTTGAGGCCCGGCCCAATGGCTACGGGCCATCACTTGCCGGTTTTTGCAGCGTGGAACGATGCATGAGGGTTCGGGTTTTTGCAAGAGGTGGGAAATTAGAAAAAAGAAAAAGGAAAAAAAAAAAAACTGAGAAGAAAGCTGAAAAAGATGGAATGTTGGTTTAGCTTTTGTGTAATGGTGGAAGACAATTGGAAAAGAATGGAGGGACAAGTGTGGGATCCACTTATCTGTTTGTAACTAAGTGTTTAGGAACTTTTCCAAACTCAAAAAAAGCCCTTTTCTTGTGCTCATATTGGGATCATGATTTTGCAAAATGGAGGGAATGTTATTAGGAAATGGCACTCTCATCATTAAATTTGCTTTGTATAATTGAAACTACTTTATCTTGCTTTATCAAGTACAAGATTTTAGAGAGAGAGAGAGAGGAGAGAGAGAGAGAGGGGGGTAGGCCCATGTTTCCCAATAATGCAAAAGGGGTATTGCTACTTTGACCAACAATCAAGATTTGATATTTTCTCTCACCACAAAATTGCATTACATAATCATAACCATTCTACTTTATCTACTATGAGCTTTAATTCCCCCAAAGTTAAGAGACATTCCCTCCCATAATTCAAAAAAGGAGATTCTTTTTGAAGTGTTTTTAGTTGCATGCTTTTGGATTTATGGGGCATCATTACATATGCTTTGTCACCTATCTTAAACTGCACTATGCCTTTTTATAATATTATAATTTTTTAATTTCTTGAAAATCTTTTGCTGCTCTCCACTTGCTCTGTTATGTTATGCTTGAAAAGCAAAATTGTGTCCTCATATGCCACTTTGCTCAATCCAATCATTCTCTTACCCTATTCTGCATTAAAACACACACATACGTATGTGTGTTTGTGTGTGTTTCTGTTGTCTGCATGCTTGAGATCAGCTTAATTTGTTTTTTCAAGAATGATAGCATTAATTCTTGAATAGCATTGTGCATGTGTGTGTTTTGTGTTGTTTGCATGTGTGAGATCATCATCTTTGAGTTTTCAAGATTGCTACTAAAATGACTGTCTTGCCCTCATTATCATCTAAAACATACCAATTAGTCCCACCATTCGACCATTTCTCACTCAAATATCACTAGAAAAATTGTCGACAATTGTATTCAATCAACATTCAAACATAACATGACCCTCTACCAATAAATACTATTATTGAAACTTTTTAAATTTGTTGCTATCGATATACCAAATTAAATTGTTGGGCCATCCATATTAGCATACACTAAAAGAAGTTTGTGGATTAGAAGCGTAATATAGCGACAGATAATGATATAAAGTCGCTCAAATTCTTTATTGCATTTACAGTGATTAACGACTGAATATGGAGACATACATTATCTATGTCCAATTTGTCCCTTCTTCGATCTCTAATTTCATGTTGAAAACATAAATTCAGCACTAAATACAAAGACGGAATTCCCTACCGTCTCCAAATTTTAACGACTAACGATTTCATTTCAAATTCATCACTAATATTCTAAATTGCCGAATATTGTAATAATAGAAAAATCTTTCAGTCTTTAATTTTAGTTTGATATTTTCTCATAGTGCATACTTTTGTTGTGTTACCTAATAATCCTCGAGTACCATGCAGTCATATCCACCACAGGCATAGGCACAATTTAATGTTTAATTACGACTGATACGTTGCAAGACAGACAACGATCATATAATTACATATTCCCATTATGAATTTGATTAGTGCGCCAACAATGAACACATTGAAAGATGGTTATGATATTAAGAGAACGCCAATCCTATAATGCAATATATAGAAGTGTGTGTAGAGTTTGTGTGCATGTATGTGTGAGATGAGAATATTGGTAGTAACTCTTGAATTATGAAAGGACAATGAGGGAATGATGCCGGAAAAGCAGGGAAATTTTGTACATAGACAGATTGTGCTATTGAGCAATTATTAGTCACAAGTCCATGATCAACAGCAAAAAGTGATTCCACCCAATTTTTATATATTTTTTTGGATTGTCATTTGTTAAGTGCTAGACCCATTTTTGTGTATGAATCAGAAAATGGGTAGAAGTGATTGACGTAGAGAGAGTTGGCATGGTCCAAAACTTAAAATGGACCCCATGAAAAGGGGTAGTGGTTACCTTTCTTGATATTCCACTGATCTTATAATCATTATGTTATTGTTCTATTCTTATCACTTTGATCCTTAGCTGGACATGAATTAATATTTGGGATGTCAATATTGTTATACCATCATTAGTTGATGGTTGGAAAAACATTATTAACAGATAAATCAGTAACAAAACAATTATCCTTAAAAAATCGAAAGGATCCGTTAGCCGGCACTCCATCGAAGAGGTAGTCGGATTCGACCGAACTCCAAGTTAGATCCCCACCTCGAGCAAAGTCAAGAAAAAATCAATGCATACACAATCCCGTCATCATGTCAGAATTAAGGACCCGACGTATTATTTCTAGCTGACCTCATGACCACTGAGCTCCTTTTCTTATGTCAGTAAACTCTTTGTAGAGATCATACCACATCAAAGAAGTAATTCAATTGCCATTAATGTCATACTAACTCAAAGTATAGTAAAAATCCCAAAATCCAAGGATTATGAAAAAAAAAACCTCTCAAATCTCATTAATATATATAGAAGATCATTTATTGTAAAGAAGGTGGTTGTACCAATAAAAAAAAAACAACAATATATCAGCTCAGACATAACCAAGCTCCAAGCTCAATATGCATTTCGACCTACCAAAAAAAGTAATTGTTTGACCGTAAAAGCGAATGACCGTTTTTATACATCTAACAAATATCAATATTCATCTTATTCTCAATTTCTTTTGCTATGAGTTTCTTACGTATTTTTCCTTTTAGTTTGTTCATCTATGCTTAATTTAACTTTTAAATGGATCACTTGATGCTAAACTTTGTCAGTATATTATATTTTCCAACAGCTTTCATATCGACGTTATTTTCATATTTGTTTCCTTTTTATGTATTTGTTGATGTTTGATGATTCATACATCCTATATATTAATGATTATCCAATTAATTGATTTAAATTTTAGTTTTTTCTTTGAATTTATCAGTGATTGCCTTATATAAAATTTGTTTTTATAAACTAAGACATTCATTTGGATTAATTAGTGGATGCACTCTATAATTTTACTTGTAGGTCTGGAGGTCAAATATTATTGGATACGATAATGACACGTGTGTATAGCTGGTTTGAAGAAAAACATAACACTTGAAAATTAAATTAAAGATAGACAATACAAAGCAATGTGATAATTATTTACACTAATATCTCTATAATGTGGGCGAATTGCACTTGTCATTAAATTTATTATTTGTATTTAATTGAGTATTAAGTATAAATTTATATACAAACACGTTTCGAATTAATATTTTCATATTAAATTGTGTATTATACTTTATATTTTTATATATTTAATGATTAGCATTCAGCTTTTTCCTATGTAATCATGGAAAATCCACGTGGACGGACCTTAATTTTCTTGGATTGTACGGTTAAGATGCAAAAAAGATTGACGAGATTAGGAGCTTGTTTACCAATTAAGTTAATCCTTAATTACAAATTAGCGTTGACCCACTCTATGCTGTCAAAATAGGATCAATTATATTCATTAACCCTAGAAATTTATCATCGGTTCGACATGGTTAAAAAAAAAAAAAAGTTATTTTTTTCTTTTCGAAGTTGCATAACATAATCTGTATAAATTGATGTGTATATTTTTTATAAAAATAAAATACCAATAAGTCAATGATCGATCTCCTATTAGTTTTATACTAAACTGCTATCTACACCAAAATATAAAGAGAAGGACTTATGTGCATCGGGGGTACGGATCCAGGATTCATGTCCCCAATCCGCTCTGTTCTCTTCCTTCTTTTTCTTTTTTTTTTATCTTTTTTTTCTCTCCCTTTTCAATTTATTCATATGATTGCTTTTCAATTTTTACTTAATTTCTTTTCAATTTTTACCCTTGATCAACAATACTACAAATTTATCCTTCTAAATATCTAGAATTCTTATCATTCTAATATTTAAGGTTCTTTTTATCTTGCAATCAAAAATACTCAATCACCAATAGAGGAGATTTGAACAATGAGTAAGATAAAATATTTTGATGAAAACAATTTCAAAAATTTATAACATCAACTTTTCTAAATTATATTGTTGAGACAATAAATTAATGTAATAGACTGATTTTGTTACAATGAGTAAGATAAAATATTTTGATGAAAACAATTTCAAAAATTTATAACATCAACTTTTCTAAATTATATTGTTGAGACAATAAATTAATGTAATAGACTGATTTTGTTTCATTTCAGTAATTTTCTGAAATTTTATTGACTTTACTTTTGAGGTATTACTGATTTGTTCAACAAGTATTACGCATATGATTTACAAGTATTACAAAATTACATACTTGAATGATATATAAGTAATACCTTCAAAATATTATAAAAATACATGCTGGAATGCTATATAAATAATACCTTCAAGATATTATGAAAATATTTTTGAGGTATTACTAATTTGTTCAATATGTATTAAACATAGCTCTACAGTTATTACAAAATTACATGTTTGAATGATATGTAAATAATACCTTCAATATATTATGAAATTACTTTTGAGGTATTACTGATTTGTAATACCTAAAAGAAACATATGTAATACATACTTTAGTTACCATTCTAATACATATCTAGGATCCATGCCCCTGGTGCATATAAGTTTTAGCCAAATATAAATTAAGTATATTAGTTGTAAATTAAGGAGTTAGAAATTCTTTTATTTGTTTCGTATTATACATATTTAGTTACCATTCTAATTACCTAACTTTAGTTTTCACAAAAAAGCTTATTCTAATCAGGTTTTTGCTTTTTTTTTTCTCCCCAATATAAACAGAGGGAAAACAGATTGTAAGATTTAACTTTAGGCGTGAAAAATATATAGATTGAGAATCTCCTTAATTCTCCCTTCCCGGATGGTTATTTGCTTAAAAAAGAATAATTACCATTCAAATTACATATTATTTCGAGTCATAAAGTTTTCAAATATTAATAATGGAATGCCCTCATATATATGTCCATTCAAAATAAATTAACAATGTATTATAATCTTATTATTTGCGCATTCTTAAGCTCTGAATATTGATAGTCATGACTTGAAAAAATCTAGGTGATTCTGCACTTTAATAAGAAATTGAGGATTGAATTTGAATCTAATATAAAAAAAAGAATTATTTTCTTTCGAATCGATTAGGTGACAGAAAAAGAGATAAGTACTAAACATACTCGTCAATTCGATTCTATATACATTGTAAATATATGGTAAAAATACATAAAATTTTGAAATAAATAACTTAAAATAATATGATTAGTTTATTCTTTTAATTAGTCGGAGATAAGCATATATTTATTCTTTTTAGATGCTACGTCCAGCATTATGAACTAGATGTGAATCACATACTATGCACTAAGATTAATAGAGTGCATCATATGCAACATAAAATGTAATATTAAATATCAGGATATATCAAAATAAATATATAAACATACACAATATATTTTCATTAATTTTCATGTTTCTTTTCCCATGAAGATAACGTGATGAAGGAAGAAAATTCTTGGTTACGAAGAAAAATAAAGGAAAACTGTCTATCATGGATGGGACATTTTGAGAAAATTAAAGTAGCTACATTAGGAAAAAATAAAAGTTGTGACATTTATTGCAATTACTAGTTAAATATTGTCCCTATTGATTGTTAATGGTCAAAAAGCTCACAAGTCGAGTGGAAATATTGAAAAAGCACAAAGATACTTCCTCAATTATATGTAAAAAGTTAAAACAAATTGATTCCAAATTCTTCAAAACTTTAATCTTAGTCAATATTAATGATTACTTGTATATGTTGTGGACAGTTGGATTATTATTAATTTGTTTAATGATGAAAATAAAGTTTGTGTAAGACAGTTATTATGAGACATAGGTAGTGCACGAGGGTTGCATAGTGACTGTTAATTATAAGAAGCTTTAGCAAGAAAAGACCAAAAATAGATTTAAGTTTAAATAGTAATTATTACTTTAGTGTATTAATTAATTGCATATGGTATGATTAAATTATGTTTTCTTAATTCATAAGATTAAGAAGACATCATTAACCCATTTAGTTTAATTATATTATTTTACGAAGGTAATTTCATCATGGTATTATTGTATCACAAAATCTTATATGAAATTGTCATACCGATATCCTTTTGTCACAATAAATTCCACTATATACATGATATTCAAATTCATTTTTATAAGATAATTTATATTTTGTGATAATAACTTCCACTATAAACATGATATTCAAATTCATTTTTATAAGATAATCTATATTTTGTGGAAAATCAATTGTGAAGGACCCATCTAATTGAATAATTAGATCTTCAGAATGGTCATATAAAAGTCTTGGTTTTCAAATTTTGGACTAGCTAGCAAGAGTAGAGATTTTTCGTCTATTTCTAACATTTTATATAGTTGAATATATATTATTTTGAAAGAATATTGTTTTTGAAGACGAATTGGAAAATATGCAAACCATGAAAATATATTTGTAATTTTGTTTGAGAAAAAGTTGATATAATCGATTTATATAACGAAATGTATACCCTTTTTTTTTCCACTGATATCAATTATCATACCAAAAATATTAATTTATTGTTACCGGAGATATTTTCATTAATAAATTCTCAGTGGATATTTGTTAATATAGTTAGAATGGAGATGGTTGTAACATTTATCTCCTAATAAAAATAGTATAAATAATTTAGTAATACCAACATGATATTTCTAAAAAAATCAAAACGAAAACAAATCACAAAGGGTAAATGTTTCAGAATAAGAGATGCTTATTTTGTTTGCGGACAAAAAAACTATATTATTTCCTAGATTTTTTCCAGATTCTGAAGATTAAACAAATGAGACAAGGTGAATTTCAAGATAGTTGTTGAGGTTTGTCTATCAAATACCTAAAGCTTAAAGGGTACGAAACGTAATTAATTTAAAATTTATATATTAAAACATGATGATCATGCAATCAAATCTCTGTTGTATCCAAATCTTTCAATACACATAAATTGTTGGTTAAAAACACTTGTAATACTATATTTTTGCTCTTTATTTTTACTACGATTGCATAATAAAGTCCATGAGTTTTTTAAGTTATAACCTAAATTTGAATTTTTTTATTACCTATCCGACTAAAATCGAGTCTGATATTTCGATTTTTTAACTAAATTTGAAACATTTGTATTGAAATTGAGTTCATGTGAAAATTACAATTTCATGAAATTTGTGATTTGTTTTTTAAACTATGCCATTAATTAACTATATAGATAATTTAAAATCCATAATTTAATCATATTGTATCTACAGATAAACTATACAATTAGTTTTGCACATTTTCCCTCTAATAAATATTGAGTACGATAAATTAATGTAGTTGATCCAAAAATAATAATAATAATAATAATGATGATGATGATGATGAGAACTACTTATTGCTTAAGAGGGGTCATTATCGTACCTTCGACTTAGATGTATGTGACATTTCCATCTATTAAAAAAAATAATAATAACAAAAAAGGTACTGCATAAATGAGAGAAACTCGAGCACTTCATTAAAGACAATTTAACAGCTGGAGAAGAAAGAAAAGTTATCTTAATTGACTTCAGGAAAGATACAAAATCAAAATCAAATTTAAAAATGAAAGTAACGTAAAATAAAAGGTAGTTGAATTTGATACAACCAATTAAAAAAAAATGAAGAAGAAAGTGGTCATATATAATATAATATAACTATATTATCTTATATTCTATTCATATTTCTGTTTTTTTAGTGATATGTGTAGTGTAGTGGCATCTAATATTTGACAAATGACATAACTCCTTGTTTTAACCATTGACAATAATGGTGGTCTTAAAATAATGGCTAAAGACAAGAGAAGACTGAGACAATTGGAGTCATCTATTTTTTGTTTTGCATCTGCTTCAAAACAGATATATAATAAAGACATCAATTATTCATGGCCATATATACTAAATGTTTCATTAATTAATCAAACCAAAGTGAATGAAAAAAAAAAAAGAAGTTTCTCTAAATTAATGTATGTTGTTACATGGTATATATACACACTTCCTCTGTTTCAAAATAAACATCATTTTAGAGTTTTTATCGAAATATAAAAATTGGACAAACATACTCTTAGCTTATCAAAAAATTTATGATTCAAAATTGGAAAGAGAATCAAATTAATTCCATAAAAAGTGTCATATTAAATCCCTAAATTCAGTTAAGGAATATTAATAGAGAAAATTTCAGAATAAAATTGCATAAGAATCTACAACGACACTTAATTTGAAAAAAAAAATTAAACTCTAAAATGATACTTATTTTGAAATATGGTACTTTATATAAAACCTTATTTTGAGTTTTTATGGAGTTAATTTTAATGTATGCAAATTAATTGTAATGTCTTTAAAAAAATAGTAATTTACATTGAAATTAATTTTATAAGGAACCCAACATTGAGTTCCATATAAGGACTATATATAGCAAATTGAATTTGTGTCCTGATCTAATACTTCTTTTATATAATATATATAGTTGTATCATTCTACTTAATGTGAGTACGTTAATATATTTTCATGATTGATATGTTAAAATTTTAATAAACTTATTAATTTTACTTCCGTATAATGAGGATGAGATGATTATACGTGAGTATATTAAAAGTTATCAGGTGAATATTTTATTATTTTCTTATATAGTGTGTCATTATGGATGTTGATCATATGGGAAAATAAGATTAAAACTGAAAACCGATTGGTGCAGAAAAGGGAAATCATATCCATTCATTAAAATGATCATTATTGCTTACCTTAAAATTAGATGGCCTAGACACTGAATCTTCTGTTTTGGTTTGGGCATCCAACAAAATATATTCAATAACGAATAATGTAAGACTTATAAAATATTAAACTAAATAATACATTCAATATAATTGGTTACTAGTAAAATAAATATGATTGAAACACAATAGAAAGTAAACCACTAATTAATAAGTGATATAAGAGCATATATAGACAAACCAAAATAAAAAGCATATGAATGTTACTTTCGAATCGTTTACATTCATTTCAAATCACTCGACATAATATATAAAGGAGACACAAAATTTGCCCTAAATTCTTGCAATCTGCAGCGAGCCTGTCTTGTTTTTCTCCCAATCTTTTTTTTTCTTTTTTACCTTTTTGATATCTAGAATTAGATAAGAATATGATTTATATGGCCCTGAGTTTCAGACAAAATAGTCCTATAAAACCAAATTCAGTGACAATTACTAAACCATGAAATGTTTGCCCCATGAAAAGGATAGGACTATAACATGGTTTCAAAAAAATTAAATTAATTAGGTGAAAGTGTAATAACATATGCTCCCTCCCAAGGAAACTTGTTCCCTACCATGAAACCTGCCCCTTTTTTTTTTATTAATTTAATTTAATTTCTTTGCAAAAAATATTTAATGGTCCCTCTTCTCTTTTGGACATAGCCCTGTTTTCATGTTCAGCTATTCACTGCTAATAATAAATTTTTTGATCAATCTCACGTGACTCTTTTAGACATAACAAACTGCCAGATTGTTTTTTCTGGATTGTGTCGACAATCATTCATGCTATAAGAGATTGTAAGGTCCTTTTGAAGTTTGCATTGTCAAGAAAATGGCTTCCATGGTTTTAAACTAGGGTTTTCCAAATATATATGCTATTGGTATATAAGACTTATTTGAGATTTCATGTGTAAAGAAAGTGTCACAAAATAGCCTTTTGGAATTTTATGAAATCGATCTGAATTAGATCTGGAAATCAAACTAGTTATTTGGTACATGATTCGAGCTCTTATGTTTTAGAAGTTTCATTTGAGCTCGATTTCAACAGATATATCAAACAAGCTCGAACACACTTTTGTATTCAATAAAATCTAAGTTCGGCTTGAACTCAAGTTAGATTATTATAAAAAGATAAAACAATTGTAAAAATATCAAACTACTCGACCTCAAATATTCGTATTCGGCTAGACTAAAGCTTGATCAAGCTCTACTCCATTAATTATTAAACTAGGTCAAACATAAATTTTGAAGTTTGATAATATTTCAAACAAATTTGAACAATGTTCGTTCAGCTCAAATTGCATCCTACGGCCCTAATCTCAATATTGGAAATTATGCCATTGATGACTATAGGTGCCATTGATGAAAAGCTTGTAAGGTTTATGCGTTGAATATTGCATAACTCGAGTAACAAAGTGTAATTAATCCTTTTTCTTTTTCATTAAAATATGAATCTATTTTGACTTAAACTTTTCGTTTTATCACATAAATTTGTTCAATAGTTGTGTACGAGATTAAGTGCATGTTAGGAAGCATTTCAAAACTAATTTAGACAGGTATTTAGTAAAACAATGCAATTTAATTGCAAGAAAGAAAATATATAAGTCCCTATTTAATGTTAAAAAGACCATATAAAAAATTCAGCAAATGTTTAACATTTTCATGATACATTAAAGATGTGTAAAGATGATACGTATAGATACAAGTTCTTATAAATATGTGTCCAAGCTTTAGTACAGACCCATAAATTATGATCCGACCCATTTATGATGGGCCAGTTTGTGCAGTTGATTTAAATAGAAACAAGATGCCCTTTTGGGCCCATTCTTATTAATACACATTTATTAATACAACCCTCGCATTACAAACCGGCCCAAGTCGTCAAAACTTAATCATTGATAGATTTTATCTTTTTTTATTTTAATATTAAAATACCTAGAAATAATACTTTTTTCATACCTAAGTAAGTTATACAAAGACATTTTTTTATTTTAGAATGAAAGAAGTATATGTAGCGTACCTATACATATGATATACAACTTGTGTTTGTGTATTAAATATTACTATCCTGTTTTAAAATTAATACCAAGAATTTGATAAAATTTTGAAAATTGAGTATCGAAATTTTGTAGATACTACTAAAATTTAATTGGAAAATCCCAACCCATTGCTGAAAAACCTAGGCACCTGACCATAACAATGAGGCACAATTAAATAAAAAGACATTTTCTTTCTTTCTGAATCTGTCTTACAAATCTTAATTTATGAGATGGAGCTTCATCTAAATTATTTGAATGTAGATGATTTGTTTCGATTTAATAATGAGATGAATATAACTGGTAAGACTCCACCTTATATTATATGATCCATAACACTGTTCACTCAAATTTTGCTAAACTAGAATCTAATAGTAAGAATATCTAAATTCTTTGTAATTTACTCGTTACATTTTTAGATCTATCAAACCAACAAAAGGTTCTATCGAACTGCATGTTAAGAGTACTTATGCTCATCATCGGATTCAAGTAACATTATTAATTTATTTCAAGAAATCTATAGGTTGCCTTCCAAGATATTTAAAATAAATTAAAGTTTGAGTTGATGTCATACAAAAACCAGAAGGGGCTAGAAAGGTAAATTGAGATTGGAAGCATGAATGTGATGTTATGTGGAGCCAGAAAAATAGCAGAAGATATTAGACACATTAATGGTGCAGATGTATATGATCAAGTGGGATGCCCTTCTCCACAAGTACTATGGCAGATCAACTTGGTCCATTGTCATCTCAAATTACATTCCTCCAACGACGACGTATGATCATATCATGTAATGTTATGAAATAACAATAAAATTACACGATATTTGTTTTTAATTTTATAAAATTACTCAAAAACACAAATCGTATAAACTTCGATAGAAAACTGACCTTTTTTATTTTTATCAAAAGAACAACAAAATTATCAATTTTCTTAAATTGTGATAGCAGAATAACGAATTTGTAATTTTACAATCGAAAAATAATCCTTTAAATGAAATGTGCTAATAAATCCATGGAATCCTAATTATTTTCCTTGGTATAGATTTTTGTTTGTATTTTACTGTTTTTCTTACAAGTTTCAGTTAATTATTACAGAAGTTTTCCAGCAAATTGTGTGACAGTTCACAGATTGTACTTTTGTCATGGCATTTAATTTTTGGGCAAAATACATTAGATACACCATGCATGGCCACAAAATATATATCATTGAGCTGACAAATATTGTACTAATTTTTTTCATTTTGTTATTGTGCTCAAGCTAATTAATTCCTGGCCGATAAGGTTGGATTTAAATCCTCATTTATTTTTGTGTTTGATCGACAACAGATCTAACCATGCTTCAAGACCACACACTCTTTTCGAAACAGACCTTCAAATTTTAATATTTTTTATTAAAAAAGATCAAAATACTTAATTTCCAATTTTACTCCTTAAAATTAAAAAAGCAAACATTCACTCTCTCCTTCCCTTATCCTTTTTTTTTTCTTTCCTTTTTGAATTTTTGAGGAATAATACAATAATATAATGAAAATCATTTTATTGGTTGACTAAATATGTAAATATCGTGTTCGGCCTATCAGGAATGAACTTGGTTATTTCGTTTTATCAAATTTTATTGATTTTTTACATGATGTTTACATATTTAGTTAACTCGTTAAATGATTTTCATTATATTGTTCTATTAATTCTAAAAAATTAAAGAAAGAGAGAACAGTGGACAGAAGGGAGAGGGCAATGAGGGAGGGTTTTTTTTAAGGGTAATATAAGAATTTTTTTATTTTTATATTTTTTTATTATCTAAAAACTAAAAAATACAAAATATATGTAGAAAAGTGTGAGGTGTGGATAATCTTATCCTTATTAGAGCAGTCAGTTATTTTTAATGTAAATAAACTAAAATAATATAAAAAAGATAAGAAAATAGAAGGAAAAAAAAAATTAATATTGCTGAGTTGGCCCCCACTACATCATTACCTTACATTCAGTCTTTCTCCTCTAAATAGGAAAACAAGGGCATACACTAACATCCCTACAAAAAAAAAAAAAGAAATTATAAATTTTATTATTAAAATATTCATTTGTATTCTAAAAACAGGCTTACAGCATGCAAATGCCCTTAAAACCTTCTAAATCTTAAAACTAAGGAAACAGTTCTCAATATTTAATGCATGAGCCCTTTAACACCACCGGAGTCTTTTTAGTTCGAAGTGTTATTTCATTTTTATAAAAGTGTAAATTGTGATGTTTAAGATTCGAATTTAGATTACGCAAGTTTTTTAATTTTTATTGTTTTTCTCCCTTTCATTTCCCCAAACTCATTTGAAAAAAAAAAAAAAAAAACATGAACCCTTTAACATACATGATTTAATATCTTTTATTATACATATCTCAATAGTAGATAACAATGAAAATAATGATGATGAAATCTAATTAAATCAGTTCATATATCATGGGAATTGACTTTTCAGTATTTACAACTTGCTTTTGTTACGTACAAAATAAACTAAGTTTCTAATTTCCACCAAAATAAAAATTATTAGTAAGATTAAAAAATAATCAGTAATTAAGATTGGATAAATTTCATAACAAGACCCAATTTATAGATTAATTTTCAATTTTAGATCTGAATTTTTAAGTTTCTCAATAAGGGGTTCAATTTAATATTTTTTTTCAATTCAAGGCCTGAAATTTAGATTGAGTTCTCAATTCAAGACAAAATTTCATTTTTTTTTATGTATATTTGTAAATTTATTTATATTTCAATATGTATTCATATTTTGGATAAATTAAGTCAAGTTAGTGTGCTTTAAGAAAATTTTTCATCCAACTTATCATAATTTATATGAAAATATATATATATATATATATAATTAATTTAATTCATAAAATATAATTTATATTAAATATTAAAATCAATTTTCTATACTTTTATATCATAAAATTAAGAAAATAAAAGAATCTTAATTTTTTTAATATATAAATTAATATATATATATATATAAATTAATACAAGTTCGATGAAAATATTTCCAAAATTACAAGAACTTATCTTAATTTATCTAAACTATAAATATATATTAAAATATAAATGAATTATAAATATAAAACAAAGGAAAAAAAGAAAATGACATTTTGTCTTGAATTGAGAACTCCATCTAAATTTCAAGCCTTAAATTGAAAAAAAATGTTAAATTGAGTCTTTTATTGAAAAACTTTAAAATTCGGGTTCAAAATTGAGAACTAATTTATAAATTAAATCTTGTTATAAAATTTATCCGTTAAGATTTTATCGGAACTCAGTGATCGACGAATATGGGCCCAAGGGGACACTTCCCCCAAAATTATTCAAAAAATTGTAGATATTTTAGTAATTTCATATTTTAATTAAAAAATAATAATAATAGTAATTCAACATTTTCATCCCTTAACTATTTCTTCATACACTTTTCATTTATATATGTTCGTGGGGTTGTTACCACTGGTTAAGTATTTTCTTACTCAATCTCGTTTTATAAATTAATTAAAGCACAAGTTTTGCCTTATTATTTTGTGCAATTCGACTGAATTTTGCTCTGCTTTTGTTGTTAGATTTCATCAATTTATTTACCCTATTTGTTGTCAATAATATACTATTGAGTGTGGGCTTCCATTTTATTTTGTTAAAAAATTCAGTGATTTAAGATAATTTCTTTGAGTTTAATAAAGTTTTAAGTTGATATTGTGAGAACATTTCAATATTAAGAATGAATTAGAAAATAAGCGTTGTTTTTATTTTATTTTATTTTAACTCCTTTCATAGAACTCACACAAATCCAATTCTAAGGACTTTTTTACATTTTTTTTTCTCTCTCACAACTCATTCTTCATCTAATTTCAATATATATTGTGTTACCAATGAAAATATCATGCACCAATTTCAAAATATAAAAAATATTAAAAAAGTGTTGTCATATATATATATATACATAGTTTATATTGATTTTGTCATGAGATGTAATTAAATTACTAATTTGAACGTTATTATAATTTTATAAAATAATATATTAACTCTATCTGAATTTTCATAAATTTATGTTTTTAGTTTTAAATTATTGTATTTTTTTATTAGTCGACTGAAACCCTGGATTGAAATCCTGGTTCCAGTATGTCTATAAGTATAATATATTTAAAATTTTATTCACGTTTTCATATAGTTATGTATACTATATTTAAAATTTTATTCACGTTTTCATTGACTAAACTTTTTTTTTTTATCCTGTTTGTGTTTCAACTTTCAACACTCACGGTTGTGTGAGGTGGCCACGAGAAAAGACCATAGTTGAATGGGCTCAAGTTTTCGAGTCCAAGATTTATGGGCTTTGGATAATAAGGAACGGGCCGGTGGGGACTATATACGTGGCCTGCCAAACCAATATTCCATATACAAACATAAATAATTGGGCTTTGGACAGTCTTGATATTTCTTTTGTTATTTTATTACATTTAATTAATTATATTATTAATATAAGAAAATGTTAACACGTCGTAGGCACGTGTTAATATGTAAAAATCATATTTACTTAAACCATAGATTTGAAATTAATGTGCATATTGAATTTACGATGTATCATCAATAAATATATTAATATGTGCTTAGATAAGATAGAATAGTAAGTCTATATAATATAATATTGTCATTTAATACAAGTTTAAAGGATATAGTATATTCTGTCTAGTTAAAACTTGAATCCTCGTTGTTCTTCGCTGTATTTTGTCAGTTTCATGAAATTTAGATTGAGATTTGAGTTTCCTCGTGGATAAGGTCATACCAACCAATATAGTAAAAAAATATAAATCCTTAAAAAATTGATGAGATATAATATTGCATGTCCAATTATTAATAAAATATAAAGTTTTAATTTATTATATAATAATTTTAATATCTAACCATACATATCATCAGTTTTCCTGTTATAATATGGCTTTTACCACATTTATCCTATAATATTATTAGTAATATAAGACATAGAACAAAAAATATATAATAGCAAAAAAGACGTTTGGGTTACGATCCAACTTGGAATAACAACCCTACAACCAAAAATCTAATAAAATTAATTTTTTTATCACAACATATAATTATGATACAAATATTTACACTATCAAGGAAATGAAAGGAAAAGACTTATTGAACGAGCTTAGTTAGCAAACTTATTTGAAAGTACTTATAATCAATATATTCTCATCCAAACGAACATCAAGAAAAGTTAGACCAGAAATAACTCTTAAGATCAAGATTTAATTCACAGATAAAAAAACTTAATGCCAAATCCATAAAAGCACCAGCTTTTGGAACCAAGTATGAACTTAAAAGGCAGAAATAACTTTTCAGATCAAGATCTAATTCACAGATAAAAAAACTTAATGCCAAATCCATAAAAGCACCAGCTTTTGAAACCAAGTATCATAGTGAATTTTACATCAAACCAACTAATTTTATACCCAAAAATATCATACTGAATTTATAAATTTCTTTAATAATAAAATATATAGACCGACCCTCACTGTATAAACTCATGGTGGATATGAATAAAAAATGTAATATCTTAGCAGCATGTTGCATCCAAGTTATTCTGCCGAGGTAGCTTTTTATTTTTCTTTCTTATGCTTTCTCCCATCCTCTCTTTCCTGTTTCTTTAGTTTTCTATTTATTTTGTAGATTTTACCCAATATTTATTTATTTAGGATTTGAGATTTCTCATCCTTTAAGAATTTAAAAACAACTTGAATTCTTAATGTTTCTTAACTACTTAACTTACTTGCCTTATCCTTACTAATTGATTTAAATTCTAAAATTCTATATCTAATCTAATAGGGTTATAAATCCACTAATTACTTAAGAATTCTAATCACTTATGATATAATATTTAATTTATCATATAATCGACTTTGCTATGATTTGTTATAAAATCATGATGAATAAATAAAAGCCTCTAATTCGTTGAAGAGATTTTCATTTGAAATCTGGGGTAATTACAGTAACATAATGTTATATTACCTAACATGACATATATATAATGCTTTCAAGATTTATATAAATAAAAATAAAAATATTTCAACGTAAATTGATATACTTCTAAATAAATGTATTTGATAACATTGAATTCCGATTACAAACGATAGCGTACAAATAGTACAGTAACGATTTTGGAATATTTAGCATGTAATATATTAAAAAAATATATAAATTTTAAGTATAATTAGACGGTTAGTAATTAGTTACTTAATGGGTCTGTCTAGTATTTGCGAGAACAATGTACTCCTAATTTATGTGTGATGAGAAACAAAGTCATGCAGCTTCAGTTTGATTTTTGTCAAAATAAAACAATGTCAGAAAAATATAATGAAACATGAAATTGAATATTTTAATTAGTTATTGCAACAGACAAATATCCGTGATTCAATTTGACTGAAAAATGATATTTCGATGAACACAAATATGAAATGGTTATTTGTAATTGATTTTTTTAAAAATAATTAAATAATTAATTAGAAAAATAAATATAGTATGAGTGATTATTTATAATTATCTCTTACATTAATTACCATTCAATCAACCCACAATATTTATGGTAAACTAGCACACCAATTCTATACCAAAATCTAAAATTCAATGCCCCCTAACCCCCACTTTGTTATTATTCATTAGGTCGAATCATTAAAATCTAACTAACAAATTAATAGAAGATCCTTAAAAATTGACAAGTATACAACATATTTGATTTTTTTAATATTTTCAAACTTAAGTATCAATAAACAAAATTATTTTAATATGAATGTACTAATATCAATAAATTCACACCAAATAATACAATTACTCTATAATCAACAAAAATATATATAAATTAAAATCTAATTTCACTATAAAAAGATGATTCAATACTCAATTATACTAGGATATAAATTGCAAATCAATCCCTTGCATTTCATAGGGTATTCACAAGTCAATTAATTGGAATACTCTTATATTTATTTGCCTTTTTCTCACGAAAGATTTGTAATTGCATCTCCCAAAATACAATTCATTACATTTATATATATTGTCATAATAAGCACACAAAAGAATTGATACCAAATTTCCTCTAATAGAATTAAGTTGGTTATAACTTATGTTTTCTTTTTCTTTTTTTCAAAGAGAATCAAGATACAATATTTTGTTCATATCAATATAATTAATGAATTAATAATTTATAATACATTTTCTTATAATTTATCTTTATTTTTCTTTTAATTTTTAAAAAATTTGTGTATCTTTGTTAATGATATTTAGTCCACATCAGTTCTTTCATGCCAAAAGATGGTCACATACATATATAAGTTTATGACACATAAATATAAAATGATAGCAAAATCAACAAATTCGACCAAATAGCCCAAAATCAGGAAATCGACCTAGATTTCAATTTTTCGAAAGTGATAAAAGAAAATTACCAACCCAAAATGTTAAAAGATCCAAAATTATGGAGAAAATGGATGATAAACTCTAATATAAGTATATATGGGGAAGCCAATTAGCAATGGTGAATTGTGTATACATAAATCCCAAAAAATATTAACAAGCAAAGAAAAAATCAAAATCTTTCTCCAAAATGAAAGAAGAAGGCGCCAGTAGCAGTGTTGTGATCAACAGCATATTCAGCTCTCATGTGACGAAACTTAATCCCAGCACCATACGAGGATCCATGTCCCCTTCTCCTGTATGCCTTTGTCGGGTTCCCTTTCACTGCCACTGAGCTCCCCAGATCATTCCCATGCTCTGCAAATGCATACGCATACGTCGTCTTCGTCTTCATCACCGGTACTGCTACTCGAATCTCTGCACCCACCTCCAGTTTATGTCTTGAAGCGCCAATCTCTCCCATGGCGTACCCTCGAACAGAATGGGGCCCGCCAATGATAAACGCTTCGTGATTAGGAAGATCTCCCACACACCCACCGTAGACGCCGTTGACCACTAAAACGGGCGCCGCCGCCTTGCCTTCGCCTTCCTCCACTTGCTTTAGTGGGATGAATCTTGTGGCTGATACCTTGTGCCGGTTGAATAATCCACCAATCCCAAACCCTTGGTCTACCTGTAATTCTCAAGTTTATATCATTATAAGACATGTCACGCCATCTAAAATAGACGCAATATGTACCGAATCAAATATTATAGGGAGAAAAGAAAAAAAAAAAAAAAAAAGGATCGAACCAAACCTGAAACACATCCCTCTCACCAACTATGAGTCCATTGACAAATCTTGTATTATCTCTCGTTAGGTTAGCTTGTAAGAAGGCCATAAGATCTCTACCGGTCCCACTCAATGTCGTCGGAGGTCCATCAGCCACATATCGTCCATTGACGACCACCATATCGCCTCTGCTAACGACATCGCGTCCTTCTCCTCGTGTTTTTATATCTTCCAGGACTATTCCATACGTGAACTTACTTTGTCTGGTATAATTCTGTAACAAAAGTTGTTCATTATTTCAAGATTCAGATAATGATGATCGATTAATAGAGCATTACCTCGGAGATGTTAGCCTTGACACCGAACCTATCAACCCATATCGTGGAGCCATCCACACCCGGGCCGCCCCTAAACACCGGACTAAGTTTCATACTTCTAAAACAAGTTGTCTGAAATGTCCGGTTCCTAGGATCATCCATGCCGTCTATATACGGATGTTTGTACTCAAAATTGAAGCCAATATCGTCCTATATTGGAAGACAAAACAACAACTCAACGTTACTTCTACTTGCTTGCCACATCAACAGCTCGACACGATAAATATTTAAAATTACCTGAGGATCGAAAAGGTTGCTAAGGTTGAGTTCACCTCGAAATGTTCGATTTAGGCCTTTGAAATTGTTGTGACCAATCGATATCTTTGCACCGGGAATCAAAGAAGCCTGAACCGCATCAAATTAAAGACCAACCAAGTTAGATACTAAGCAATCAATTCATTTAACCAAAATTGAAGGATAAATATTATAGCTATACCAATGTTGGTCCTCGTCGATTTCGAGAAGGGACAATCTTCCATTCTGTACTAAGCTCAGACCACTTATGTGGTTCTTCTTCTTGTAATATAATGTCAAGAGAGATTGCTCCATTTTTTTCGTCCGTTTTCGAAACAATTTCCATATTAGAGAAAAGGCCAAGAGCATCAAGATTTCTACATGCTTCATCAATCACCTTTTTGTTTAAAGGTTTGCCAACCGCTAACTGTAATTTGTCCAAAACAGACTAATTGTCATTACACTTAAACAATGTATAAAATTAAAAAAAAAACAAAAAAAAAAAAACTAAATTTCGTACTTTAGACGCTAATTTGGGGATAACAATCTTCACTATATATTAAGGTTATATCTCGAAAGGTCCTACCCCGAAAGGAAACATAGTTTTTGTTTTTGGTCCTATTCAAGATTCGAACGCCTACATTGCACATAAAACCCAGTCCAAACATACCCAATAAACTGATCGAAATAGTTCAAACACCCTTTTAATCGAATCATCAACTCAATAGTTCGTTAACAAAGAAGTACTCAGACCCATATATATCGTATTAGCAAATTAGCAAATAAGATCCTCTATTTCACTTTAGTGTTTCATCTTAATCCAAAATTACCAAAGTCTAATGAGAACATCACTAATTATCAGATGATATGAAATAAGAGTATCCAATCCAGCAAATTAGACGACAAAAAAAAAAAATTAGCAGTACCTCCTTAGGCAAAACCCTATGAATGAGGTCAAGATTTGTGTTTCCTTCACAAATATTCCCCAGTTTATCAGCAAACTTGACCTGGATCTTGTCTACATCCCCTTCCACCACTTCGTACGTGATTTCTGCACCTGGAAGTTCAGGAAAGCTTGAACGGACCACCCATGCACCAAAGTATTCTCTATCATGGTACCACTTTTGTATCTTCTTCATTATCTTTTTATACAAACTCGCACTCAGGCTCGTCCTCTTCACCAGCATCCACTCTATCTCTTCCGCCACGTCATCACCCAGCATGCATGCTCTCCCACTCTCGATTCTCTCGCGAGCTTGTCTCAGTATCTTTCTATTGAACTCGAGACGCTCTTTATCCGTCAAGTCTGCGTCCGCGTCAATTGGCTCCTCCTCCGGAATCGAGCCGAAGGCCACGCACCGGAACTTGGTTTTTGGCGGGAAGAACTTTTCCTTGTATGGTATGTTGATGTCCACCGATCCGTCGGGGTTTGTCTTCACGTCGAAGTCGATTTTGTCGAAGAGTTGTGTTGATGAGATGGTGTTGAGGCTTTCCATCAGTTGCTGTTTCGTGTACACGCCGCCGCGTTGCAACACGAGAAGGTCGCCGAAGGTCTCTTCGGCGTCGGCGACGGTGGCGCGGGTTCGTGGGTCTATGAATTTGATGTCGGAGATTTTGTATTTCTTGAGTTGGCTGAGTTGGTTTAACCGGAAAAGTGAGTTGGCGTGCATGCCATGGGAGTCCCAGCCTTGGGGTTTGTTATCTTCTTTCGCCATCGCCGGAGGGCAGATATTAAGGAGGGGCCAGAGGCGGTGGCTTTTATCTCCGGCGGCGACGGGTTTGTAGAAGATAGGGTTTTGGAAGATGAAGTTGGAGAAGTGGTGGGTGAAGCCGTTGACTGCGTTGACTAGACCGTGGAGAGAGAAGGGGGGTTTATTAGGGTTGGAGGGTTTGATCCGCGGCGGCGGACGGTCTGAGAAGGCGGGATTTGGGAAGCGCAGACATGCGGCGGAGAGGCTGAGGGAGAGGGAGGTTAGAGGAGAAGGTTTCGGGGGTAGAGAGAGATAGTTGGTGGCGGCTGAAGCCGCCGTTGAGGGCGGAGAGGCGACGGTTGAAGGCGGGAGAAACGGAGAAGTGGTGGCGGCGGCGGCGGACATTGAGAACTCAGGGAGACGTTTGGAAGATGGACTAATTTTTGATATCTATTGCGAAGAGATTATTATGGAAAATATATATAGGTAAATCTATTCCGTGATATTTAAAATTATTTTCTTAGTGTAGGACTCTTATTTAAAATATATACATTATTTTCTTGAGTAGGATTCTTATTAGATTTTATACCATCTCAAGAATTAATACGGTTGTGAAAATTCTTAACACAATCTTGTACAAGTCTTTATATATTTTCTTAGTCTTAATTCAATTGAGGTTATTTTTTCAGTAAAGAACTAATAAAGAGCTAAAACGCAAAAAGTATAAATCAAAAAGGAAGATTTCACAACATCAAGCATTCTATATCCACGGTGCAAACTTGAGGATCATCACCTCAATAAATTGGCCTCAAATTGTAGGTTAGGAAGTTGATTAAAAAAAAAAAAAAATTGTGTTTAAGTTGAAATTTACTTTTTTTTCTCCATATTTTTTGCGTTAAATGTAGAAATGGACGTGGGGGCTCCAATGGTGGTGCTTCCACACAAGGCTCTAATCTTGTATAAAATAATAAGAAACTCATCATTGAAATTCTTATATAAATATATATATATATATATATATATATATATTATTTCTTTTTTTACATATTTTTTTCTTATTTATAGCAATATTCGTTTCTATGTAATTTTTTTTTTTTACATAATTTAATTTACGATCTATTATTCTTTTTTTTTTAAATAAAAAAATTTCTTATTTTATCATATATATATATATATATATATAATTTAACAAACTCACATGTTGGATTCAAAATATAGCCACTTTCACGTAAGCAAATATCTTTATTAGTAACTTTATGAGGTACTTTGATGTTTTAAATAAAAATCGGTAAAAAAAAAATATTTTCTTAATTTAACTAATTATAATCGAGAATTAGTTTTTGACATTTTTTCCAACTAAATAAATAAAATACTGATGTACCTTTTTTAATGGATAAATTTTATAACAATACCCAATTAATAAATTAATTCTCAATTTTGGATCCAAATTTTAAAGTTTCTTAAAAAAATGCTCAATTTAAGGCTTGAAATTTAGATTGAGTTCTCAATTCAAGATAAAATTTCATATTCTTTTTTATTTATATTTATAGATTTATTTATATTTCAATATGTATTCATAGTTTGGATAAATTATGACAAGTTAGTGTATTTTAAGAATTTTTTTTATCCGACTTGTCTTAATTTATATGAAAAAAATATAATTAATTAAATTCATAAAATATAATTTATATTAAACCAATTAATTTTAAAATTGATTTTCTATACTTTTGTTTATAAAATTAAAAAAATAAAGGAAATTAAGAAAATAAAGGAATCTTAAATTATTGAATTGCATTTATATGTATATATATATATATAATTAATGCAAGTCATATGAAGATCGTTTCTAAATTGCACGAACTTGTCTTAATTTATCTAAATTATATATACATATTAAAATATAAATAAATTATAAATACAAATAAAAAAAATTATCTTAAATTAAGAACTCAATCTAATTTTTAAGTCTTAAATTGAGAAAAAATATAAAATTAAATCCTTTATTAAGAAACTTTAAAATTTAAATTTAGAATTAAAACTAATTTATAAATTAAGTTTTATTATAAAATTTATCCCTTTTTAATTGTTATGGGCTAATAAAATTTTATGAGCCCTCATTTCATTTCGCTCGTCAAATTTGTTCATAACTTTAAGCTTTTATAATATAATAAATCAGCTCACAATTTTCCTCGAAACCATTCATTTAGCAGACAGAAATTTGAAAAATAATCTTTTTCTAATGCAACTATACTTAAAATCTCCACCTGATAAAAAAAAAATTAATAAAAAAAAACAAACAAACCAAAAAAAGAAATACCTTATCTATTTCGAATTAAATATCACTCTCAATTTTTGTAATCATAAATTGAAAAACATTAAAATCGCTCGGCCTCGGTTGGATGTGGGTGTGGGCCAGTCCTGAAACTTTACAATTGGATTTTGGACAGTGTTGAGTTGACCCACAAACTTGAGGCCCAAGGCCCAAAATGGTGTGATCCATTAGCTGTCTACGAAGCCCAACGTTGGCTGAACATATTGATACAAGATGAACTCGAATCCATAACTAAACCAAAACTTTGTTAAACCAAGTATTATTATTTCTATCTAGAGTAGGTTTTGTGTGAGGCCGTCTCACGGATCCCATTTTGTGAGACGGTCGGATCGGGTCGAACATAATAATTAAGTAATATTTTTATGTATATTAGGTAATACTTTTTTATATTTCAAGTAATTGTATTATATTATTTATTATATATGCAAAATACAAAAGTATTACATGATACATAGAAAAGTATTACATAATATACACAAAAGTATTCATGTTGCCAAGAGAGCATTTGGAAGCCCTAGGATCCGCGTGTTTTTTAAGACCCGACCCGACCTAATTCGGGTCATATATCCTATAATACAAAAGTATTACCTGATACACATAAAAGTATTACTCGATATACATAAAAGTATTACATATTTTCTTATAGTCTGACTCAATTCAAAACAAAAGTATTACCTGATATACATAAAAATATTACCTAATACACATAAAAGTATTACATATTTTTCGTATGGTCCAACTCAACTCAAAACACATTTTATAATACAAAGTATTACCTAATATATAGAAAAGTATTACGTAATACACTCAAAAGTATTATATAATTTCTTATGTTCGATCCGACCCGACCCAACCCGTTTCACAATATGGGATCCATGAGATGGTCTCATCCAAAACTTTGTTTTCTATCTAAGACTCTACTGAGACTCTTTCAGCAATCCTCCAACATAAAATTTTATCATTATGTATAATAAATTTTTGGATTAGTTTAAATTGTCAAACAACATATTGAAATACAATGAGTGTTATAAAATTATCAAAATGCATATATTAAGTTTATACAATCATGCTACCCTACCTACCGTGGACATATTAATATGTGTCCACGATTAATGTATTAAAATTTAGTAAATTTAATAATTTCACTTTTCATATAATAAAAGATAAGATTATTAGATGTTTTCGATGAGCATATTAAAAGTTTTCTTAAATTCATATGATCCAAGATAATTTAATTAAACTTTTTTTGCGATCAAACCAGTAAAGAACCAATTAACCCAAAAAAATAAAAACCAGTTTGACCTTTAAAAAATAAAATAATTATAATAATAATAATTAACTTTTTGATTTCTACCTCAATGAATGTAATCGCATAATGTTGAAAGGACGTTTTACTGTAAATATGACATATTGTTGTATGTTTGATGGAATAAAGTATGATTTATACTCATATATTTAATAAAAATCTTTTACTGACAAAAAAAAAGTATTAAAGTATTGAGGGACAAATTACTACTAGACATTAGCATCATTTATAATGATAGTCTAGATGTGGAATTAAATCACCACATTATACTATTTATAAAGCATAACTTCATTCTTATTTTAGTTTGTTAATTCTTATTTTAGTTTGTTAACCAATATCGCATAAATTCATACACAATCTTCTATATTTCTTTGAGTTTTTTTCAATTGCAACAACTTAATACTATGTGATGTATGAACTATAAGAAAATCATAATATAATAGTATTTTTGAGGAAAAAAGCATATACTTAAATTTAATATTTTTTTAATTGAGGAGATATAATATTGATATTTTCTTATATATATATATATACTCTTATGTGCTATATTGTGAATTAATGGTTATTTTAAACTATATTAAAATTAGGTTTGAATTTTTATTTTTATTTTTATCATCATCATCCACAAATTCAAATTTACTTAATATAATGTACATAATATAATAATTTTTTTTAAAATATTGTTAAATTTATTTAACATGTCTGATCTTCTAATTTGGATCCATCCATTAAACCTTAAATCGATAATCAAATCAATTTCATCAGTCCGTTTCCACAAACATCGGGATAGTAAAAAAAAATAGAAGAAAAATGGGATTGAAGAAAAAAGAAATACTTAAAAATGATGGAGGGGGTTGTTTGATTAATGTGGAGTTTGTACATAAACGGTGGCCAACGAATATATGTATATATTATTTTTTTAATTCATTAGAAACCATTTCTTGAAAGTTTATCTAATTAATTCGATAATAAAAATATATGACTATCTCATGAATTAATATCCTGAGTAGAATATCAATTTATATCACAAATTAACTTTCAATTTTTTTAAAAACTAAGCAATGATTTGCAGAGACATCTAAGATAGATTTGGGACAAAATGAAGCATCTATTTGGGAATGACTTGAATTTCCAGCAAGATCACAGGCTTTCAAGAAATTGACTAAAGGACGATGGGTTTGACCAGAAATTATAGCTGGTATTTTTCTTTTTCTTGATTTATTATTATATATATATATATTGTATATTAGTATAGACAGAGACAGCTGGAAATGTGTACAAGGAAGGAGAAAGAAGTAAAATTGTGTGAATGAGATTCCATTATTCGTTGTGTTGTGATGACCAAAGGCCTAAAGTAAAAGAAAAAGACTGCTCTGACATTTCATTAATTTAATATTATTAAAAATAACATAGTAAACCTATATCTATATGCGTAGTTATACAGTACAGCTGCAACAGCTGGGTACGACCTTAAAACACACAAATGTACAACACCTATGTTTCCACCCCAATTCGGATTTCGGATTTCTTCTATTTCATTTCTTATTTATGCTACAATTTATGTAATTTTGATTCCACTATATTTAATGAGGTTACATTTTTATGTAATGCACATTTTCCCACAAATTTAATACAAAATTCATTATCCAAATAACTTTTTTATAATATAATAAGAAAACATAAAATTGTTAAAACATAACAAAATATTAAATATAATCAAAAATAAAGATCACATGCCAACAATAAACATATCTTAATACAATTATTGCTGATGTGTAAAACTTATATTTAAATCTTGTGATTTAAATTAAAGATTGTATTGATTTTACGATACAGTATGATATATGTTGATGGTGGATATGAGAACAGAATTTATAAATTAAATTAACTAAAATATTATTAATAAGATGAGTTTCAATTCTCATGTAGCAATACATAAGGTAGCCACTTACATTTAGAAATGGTTTTTGTTTTTTTTTTTTTTTGTGAAATAATCAATTTTTCCCCACTTTTTTAGCTAAAAATGTCTTTGTTATGAATTACTATTTTAACTCTTATGATATCTTATATAAATATTTTTATTCATTATCACACACCAATACAACTATTTCCATATTTAAATTAGTTTTAAGTGTTATACAACACTTTAACCATATTCACATCCTTGCAATATTACAATATCACAAAACAGATATAATATTTTCAATATTCAAATTTACAAAATTCATCTGCCCTGATTACCAAGCAAACTCATATATATGTGTAGTGTCACGACAGATACAATTAGAGATGGATCTAGAATTTTGTTAAGTGAGATAAAAAAAAATTCAAATAAAAACATAAAGTAAATCGGAGGCTAAATTTTATATAATGGATAAATTTTTACAATGTAAGAAAGAAAAATCCTAATAAATTAATGATAAAAATTAAATAAATCCTATAGTAGTAGGCATGGATGAAAAGAAAAGGGTTAAGTATAATTAGGTGGGGGTGTGTATAAGAAGAGTGATGAATGGTGGAGAATGATGGAGGTGAAGCACATAATGAAGGGTTTCTCAAAAGAATTGTTTGGGTTAGTTGGCATTCAGAAAAAACATATGAGTGTGTAACAGCAAAGATAAGTCTGTGAGAATAGTTGGCAATTGTGTCAGTAAAAAAAGAGGAAAAATTAAATAAACAAATTAATAAAGATGTGAAGCAAGCTTGAGGTACAAGAGAAGAACATCTCCAAACCAAACCATGATGAGAATTTTTTTAAAGAAAAGTAAAGTTACATTATTTAAATTAAATAAAATTACAAGAACCAAAGTGTGGGGCAAAGAGGGAAAAGAGATTAGGTTCTGTAATAATTTAACCTGCAAGAGCAGTTGGCAGTAGTTAGTCTGTCTTTTATTTATCATCTATTTCTTGACTTGGGCAGGTAAAAGTGTACCCAATTTTTAATTTCATCTAACTATTATTCATCCAGTGTTTAGTTAATTAATTAGATGAAGAAAGAAAGGAAAAATCTTGATAAATGGAACCAGAATTCAGGGGTAGGAAAAGTAGTATAAACCAGTTATGTTACTATTTATATAGTCATTGATAGGCATTGAATATATGTTTGTCTTTGATGGTATATAAAGTGGAAAACTTGATAATTCCTTTGCTGTTTGTGCAAGTACCCAGTTGGTGAATTTGCCCTTTTTTCTTGTAGAACTTAAGCAAGCATACTATGCTGTTGACAGCAATGATATAAGCCCAGTATAAATTTACTCTCTCGCAGACTCTGCCCACAATCTGTTTGCTTAAATTACAAAGTAGAATTTGGTGCTTTCTGCTCTATTTTAGCTCCACATTTGAGAATATCGCAAAAGAGTCCTTCCTATTTTGCCTTTCTGAGATTCTTGTGGGGTTTTTCAGTTCTGGGTCAAATCTTCAAGATGGGAATTCTATTTCTAATTCTCTCCCCATAATTAGGACCTATGATTTAATTTAGACTTAATCACTTCCATTGTTTAGGATGTGATGTGTGATATTCATATCAAGCAAAAGAGGAAAAAGGGAATCTGCTTTTCTTACAATAGTCTGTGAGCTGTTACTTACCCAATCCCCTTCACTTCTCCATTGTCTTTAACCTCTGAAAGATTCATACTTTCTTGTGTTGAAGGAATCACTTTTTTTTCCACATTATAGTAGATTTGATCTTGAAAGAGGAGTGACTTAGCTGGTGAAATGCTGATATTCTGCTCTGCTTCATTGGATTTTTCACCTTTTCCTTTGTTCCTGTAGTTGAGATGCTGCTATGCAATGAAATATCTTTCTTTACTTTTACTTTCTTTAACTTTCCTTTCTGTGCTATAAAGCTGCAAAGTTCATTTGTTCCTTGTTGAGTCCTACAAGAGATTGATTAGCCCCAATCTTGGTCAAAACCCTATTTCACCTCTAGTTAAAACACTGTTTTTTTCTAATTTCCATTGTGAAAACTCTTCAATTTGAGGTGTTCCAAATTCTGGGCTTTTGGCCTTTTCTTGATAATGGGCTCTGAAGAGAGTGGGGATAGAGCCTTCCATCAAAGAGGTATGAATTGCCCTTCTGACAAAGTCTCAGGGGTGACAATGTGCTCAGATTCCATGTTCTATGGCTGTAATTGGGATCCAATTGTTTCACTAGGTCAAAATGGGAATTTTGGAAATTCTGCCATGGTTTCTCAGAATGAGTTTGCTAATCCACACTGTTCATCTATCTTAGAAAATCAAACAATGGGGAGCTCTTCCCATATGGTTCAGTTTCCATCTGACTCTTCAGCTCTAGTTGATATGATGCCAAGAGTTGCAGGTTTTGGAAGTGGAAACTTCTCAGAAATGGTCTCTTCATTAGGCCACAATGCTGAATCAGCATACCACTCAAATCTTGCTCAAAAGAAAGGGCTTAGAATACAGAGTGGATTAACAGATTCTCAGGATCATTGTCAAAATTCAGGAGATGGGATTTTAAGAACTTCACCTTATGGAAAGAGGAAAAGGGGAGCTTCACCTAAGGTAATTTTCTTGCTATAATATGTGTGTTTGTTTGTGTGTTTTTGTATCTCATTATGTGATGTGTTTTGGCTTTAATTTGGTTCATATAGAATGCTGAAGAAGAGCAGCAAAAGGATGCATCTGGGGACACATCTGAATTCCCTAAAGAAGATGATGAAAAGAAACAGAAACTTGAAAAAAATATCGGTCGAAGCAAGCAAGCATCTAAACAGGCAAAGGATAGTTCTAATGGCGCTGAGCCTTCCAAAGATGATTACATTCATGTGAGAGCCAAAAGGGGCCAGGCAACAAATAGTCATAGCCTTGCAGAAAGGGTAATTTCTCGATTTTAAATCGAGAATCGTGTGGAGATGCTTCGATCGTGCTTATGAATGTTACCTCTCTAAACTGGTTTGAATGCAGGTGCGAAGAGAGAGGATTAGTGAGAGGATGAGATTGCTTCAAGAACTGGTTCCTGGATGCAATAAGGTTACTAGTGCTTTCAGTTTAACTTCCAATTTTATATTTGAATTGATTAAAGTTCCAACTATGTTGAAATTCTTGATTTTCAAGATTACTGGGAAAGCAATGATGCTTGATGAGATTATCAACTATGTGCAATCTCTCCAACAACAGGTTGAGGTATGTACTTGCGATAAATCCTCATATAAATGTGTCTTTCATTTGTTTGTTTGTTTTTTTTTGTTTCTTTTCTTGATAGAATTTTAGAATTACTTATGTTAGATTAATTGTTGTAAATTCTTTGGCTGAAAAGTAGTTCTCCCATGATCCTAAAATACATATTTAAAATGGGAATTTAGACCAATTAATGTAATATGGAAAGATGGCTCTTGTTTCTCTTCATTGTCATCTGTGAATGAAACTTATAATTGGAATTGGACTTCTTAGAAGAATTCATAAAATTTCCAATCTATGTAGAAGAAAAAGCAGTAATGAATGTTCATCTCATAACTTCATCTTTGAATGATAACATCGATTTTTAGAAAATCTAACTTGGCCCTTCTTTGCTATATCAATTTATTCTCTTTCTTGTTGCAGTTCTTGTCGATGAAGCTAGCAACGGTAAATCCAGAAGTGAATGTGGACATAGACAGGATTTTATCAAAAGACGTAAGAAATTCTCGCTTGCTCTACACATTCTTGAACTTCCATTCTTTACACCCAAACTTAACAATATTTTGTACGTCTCGTTTAGATTCTTCACTTACGTGGAGGCAATGCAACACAGCTTGGGATCGCTACAGGATTGAGCTCAACCCATCCATTCCCCGGATACCCCCAGGGAGCCTTCAACGGCCCCCCAGGCACGACTACTCCATTTCATTCATTACCACAGGTAACACAACATATAAGATGTCTTCTTTTTTCATATGACTTTGAATCTTCATTAAACAGACGATAAATTTATAGTGTTGCATTTACTGGAAATGCAGCATATATGGAATAATAACGAGCTTCAAGGTATTCTGCAAATGGGATTTGATCCTGACCCCTCCGCTAGCATGGTGCCAAATGGTAATTGTAATGATCGTGTTTCTTGAAAGAGTATGAGTACTATGTGTTCTTGTTTGTTTGATCCGTATAATGATCGTGTTTTGCAGGGACATCGAAAATGGAGCTATAGAGAAAAAGAGGAAGGGTGACTGGTGATCTAACCATACATCGAAGCATTTATGAGTGAAGAATTTGTTTTGAAGTAGAGAATGCTATAAATATGTTGAAAGTTGATCCTTTGCTGTGTTGTATAGGTTTATAAGGCCCTAACTCTTTGTTCTTCGAATTTTAACAGAAGAAAATTGATTGTTTAGATTCATGAAACCGTGTAAATTAAGAGTGGGAACACCATTGTTGAAGATAATTGATATTTTGTTGGATGTATACTTAATATACAAGCTGTTTATGTAAAGTGCTGTTTGGTTCTAATATGTTACATAAATATTAGAGCCATTAAAATGGGTTAAGCCCATTGGGCCGATCCAACCCATACTGTCAAAATGAAAGCTTGTGTTAAGTAATTATAGGCCCACAAAAAGTTACTCCTAATTGGGTTTGGTTTGTGGTGGGTTGGGTTTCGGTGAGTTGGCGACCTTTAATTATTTATTTATTTTTTTAATTTGTTTAAAGATCTTTTTGTTAAAAATATAGTTAAGAATCGGGTTTGGTTTGTGGTGGGTTGGGCTTTTGGTGAGTTGGCCCACCTTTAGTTTTTTTTTTTTTTTTTTTTTTTTTAAATATCTTTTTGTTAAAAATATAGTTAAGAAATGAATAATAATGAGAAAATCTTAACTAGTGCAGTGCAAGTAATGATTTATAGATATATTGATGAGTCATTTATATATAAAAATGAAAAAAATTTAGTGAAATACTATTTTAAAAAAGTTATTTTCATATATTATATGTAATTGAATGCATATATATCTTAGTAAATGTATATATATGTTTTATTTTTCTTTTTGGAAAAGTTAAAAAAATAATAATAAAAAAATTGATGGATCGGTTCCCGACTAACTTATGGGTCCCCGACTAACCTATGGGTTGGGTTGAACTGAGATTTTAAAATTAGCTGCATAAAGAGTCAATCCCATCAAATGGTGGGTTGTGGGTTGACCTATCTAACATGTCCGTAATGACAGTTTTAATAAATATATTTTATACCTTTGAAAATATGATTTGTCAATAACCATTCCTATTAAAATTGTAAAAGAGTAGGACTATTGTAATACTGATCAATTCAAGATTATAATCTATAAAAGAAATTGATTTATAAAAATGAGCTTCATATATGAATAATGGGGTCATGTGTTACAGAATATTTCATGAGACAATCTTTTGTAAATATCTGTGATTTCATATGATATATCAATTTTTATTTATTTTTGTTTCTAAAAGGGAAGAAGTAACATGTGCAATATTTTATACATTTAAGAAAAATCTTTTTTAAAATTCTTTAATTCCTATAAATAAATGACTAAGCTAAAGATTCTTACATTATTACTTGTATTAGGTAATAATTTTTTAATACTTACATCTCATCTATATGTTTAAAAAAAGGGCTAACCAAAGTTCATCTTGCTGGTAGGCCAATCCACTAAGAACGGAACTCTAATTACAATATTTAGTTCACTCCAAAGTAATGATGTACTATATACATCAAGATAGATACAAAAATTATTGCACTTTTATATAGTGTAGAATTTTATAAAATATTTATGACGAGTTGTTCTAGATTAAATAAGTTATTGTTTAAATCAATACCAACAATATATTATGAGTTGCATAATCATATTTTATCCAACCTTCAACTTTATAATAAACCAAGGGTAATTTATTAAAAAAAATTCGCAAAGTTTGATGTAATTTGTTAATCTCATATGAATTTTAAAAGCTTGCAATTTCTTTCATCAACCCATACATTTTTTTTTCCATTGATCAAATATCTATTTCATGATGAAAATTTGTTGAATGTCCACACAAATATTCCTCTTAAGTAAAGTATTACCAACACATTAGTGATGACTTAAATTACGTAACAATTGACGTGACAAGGATTTGATTGTGTTGATTATTTTTTTGGGCATATCGATGATTTCTTATTTCTTTTGCAGATAATCCTAAAAGGATCAAGGAATAAAATCTTCCAAAACCAAACACCTTGTAAGTTGTAACATGAATTGACAACCTAGCTAGTAAAGTGAGCTTCCACTACATATAAAATAGGGCCCTATGCCCTAATTATGGAGGGCTCTAAAGTCTTCTCCCTCCACATGTAGGAAGCTATAAACTTTTCTAATCCAATTTGTACTTTTTTTTTTAACTAGTTTCTCAAGGTTTTAAATATAAATGAGGGTTAGGTCTTTAATATTTAGTTCTAGAGGATATAACGAGGAAATGACATAAAATAGTTTAATCAAATTGAATTAATTATTATTGAATTTTTTTTTGATTTTTTTATATTATGTTTAAGTTTGTTTTCGTTATCGATTCAGTAGAGATCAAATTTTTGATTATATGTTATTCCAACAACCACTTATAATCGCACCAAAAAAAAAAAAAAAAAGGACAAAAGTGGAAATTGTAAATATCAATAATAATTTTATAATTTCAAGGATTATGAACATCAGATGATGAAAATGATCATATAACGGATATAAATGACATCATATGATGTATACTTGGTGATTTTCTATAAGTAATATTTGAGTTACTACTTTATTCTTAAATACATGTGCAGTTTAAAATATAAAGTTTTGATAAAGCTATTTAAATTTATCAATTAAAAGACTTCAAAGCTATTTTTGTTATGAAATAATATATCTACATTAAATTAAGATATATCAACCGTATAAAAACCATACTTTAATTTAGTTTGCAAATCTGTAACTATTAATAAGTCATTAATCAATCGTTCCCTAACAATTCGATTTAAAAGCAATGAATGCTCCGTGTTGACCCTTAATTTGGTAATAACAATTAGGCTTAAAATTAATTGATAATTTTAAGGGGATATTTGACTTTATTTTTTAAGTTGTTTAGAACATTTTATAAGATATTTAAGAGTTAATATGTTTATTAAAGAGTCTTCAATAAAAGTTTAAAAATAATATCTTATTTTATGATAAAATAAAATTAAGTAGATTATACATTTCTTTTAAAGAAATGAGGACACCCAACTTATTTTTAAATAAAATTTTGTTTTCTTATAACTCTTTCAAAATTAATCATTTAAAACTTATACAATTGTGATTAATGATGTTTTATAAGCTCAACACTTTTTTTTTTTTTGGAACCATACTTTAATAACTCATTTAAAAAAAATTATAAATATTTTATATTCGAAAAAAATCTTATAAAATATAACGGCTTATAACAATTTTTTTTAGAGATAATACCTCCAAATATCCTATTTTCTTATCTTTATAACTCAAATACCCCATCAACTATAATATTATCCCAATATACCCTAAAAGTGGTCAAAGACCAATTTACCCCTAAAAAATCATTATTCAAAATGCTATTTCCACTCTTAATTTATGAATGCCAAACCATCTTGTTAAACTTTGTTTTCACAACCCGGATATAATTATCTTGGTATTTTGGTTAGAAACCTCTCTCGTGCCCCAAAAAACACTCGTATTTATACTTGTGATCTGGTCTGAAAGATATAACAAAGCCATATACTGAACGATTATTATTCGGAAAAAGAATTAACTGAATTTTTCCATGATTTATATTTATTGAGATCCGATGCTTAAAATGGTATCAGAGCCTGGTTTTATTGAAGAAATAAATTAAATTATGTTGAACAATATTATTTTCTTGTGCCTAACGGAGGAGAAAATCAAGAAAATGTATCCGAAAATATTTCGAGATAACACAAGTGCAGGATATCAGTAATGACATCCAGCTCAGATTGGAACACAATTGTTCCAGACACATCTAAGGTCACGCAAGACCTTAGGGAGATCCAGAAGACCATCATTTATTATGGTGGACAGATGGAGAAGATAGTCCGATCTCTATCCGAGATCCAAAAAGATGTTTCAGATCTGAAACAAGAAATTGTAGATCTGAAGAGAAGACAAACCAAAGGAACTGGAAGATCAATGAACAAGCGTATGAAAAATTCGTTCGGAGATATTCCAATCATTTCCAAAGGAAAGGCTACGAAAGTTTCGAAGCCTAAAAGCAACGACGAACTCCTACTTGATATCATAAGACAAGTTGGATGGAAGTCTCAAGAGTAGATCTTGCAGAATTAACCGAATCCCTTTCCAATCTCGGAATTGTGGATCTGGTAAATCTCAGGATGAACGAGCCGATTCCGCCGATTCCAAAGAAGGAAGAGGAAAGCACAAGTACGCCAGTACCGGAAGCACCAGTACCTGAAGTACCGGTTCCTCCCGAACCCAGGTGGTGGCAGGACGGGGTTGAGTATGAAGAATATATAGCTCGACAAGCCAAAACCCGACCGGGAAGGTTTAAAGGAGTATCCAAAAGCCCTTGGGTAAAAACGATGCTTGAACCAACCCATCCGTTTGGAGTGATGCTCACAACAGACATCATCGATTTCAGAAATATGGAAGTTTTGATCGATGAGTGGATGTCATCCATGAAAGTTGCTTCATCAACACTGGATGTTGATAACGATCATTTTTGCCAGATACTGGTAAATAGCTTGCAAGGTTCAGCCAAGAAGGCATGAGAGATGACCGAAGCCTCTCTCAAAAAAGAGATCTTATCCAACGAGAATGTTATAACAATTGTCGAAAGGATGGGTCATCTACTCAAAATATGTTTCCTAGGGGACGGATATTTTGAGGAAAGAAAAGACGAGAAGAAAAGAGAGTATACACAAGCTCTGTTTGCTCTCGAATTGAGAAATATATGTTATGCGGATGAATATATATATTGGTTCCGCAAATATTATTTCCAAGCAGATGTACCATGGAATGTGCAACAGATTTATTCTTTGCAAAAATTTGCAGTCCATGGAGGGAGATGCTTATGCAAACCTACAAGGTACCTACAGGCCGAGTCGATTCAGTGGCCAGAAGGATGTCTTTTTTCAAGGACAGTATACGAGAATGGTGTCAACAAGCAACACTACAAAAGAACAAGAAGAAACTAAGAGGAATGGTGAAAAAGACCCCTCTTTGTTGCGACAACAATGATTTTCCGAGTATTATCGGAGAACCACAACGCGAAAGACACGGAAAGAGAAAGAAACACTTCAAGGGAAGGTTTCAATCTAAGTCTGGAGGATCATACAGGAGACCTTCCAAACAGGGAAGATCATGGTGGTCCAAATCAAAGGCTAGATCTTACAAATCTGGTCAAAAGTCTGGTCCTTCCAGGTTTTCTTCACAGGGATCTAGATCCACAGGAAAGCCAGCAGGAGGAACAACCCGGAAAAGAACTTTCAAACGAGCTCACACTCGTACGAATGAAAGTTTCAAGGATTGCAACTGTTGGACGTGCGGCGCGAGAGGCCATATTTCGCCTGATTGCCCACAAAAGCAAAAAGATGTGCGCCAATTCGAGTACACAGACGACATCCGAGATGCTGTCTTGTATGGTGATTTGGTGCCAGTTTACAAGTTCGAGGACATCTCTTCAGATGAAAGCATCTATGAAGAAGAATTAGAATCTGTTTCAGAAGGATCCGATGGATCATCTACAGAATCAGACGAGTAGCTCCGGCAAACCAGAAGATAGACTCCAGACGACGGACAATCTATCAGGATTCTTTTCAAAAATGACCATCTCAAACAAGACGATGGAAAGAATCATGCAACAGGATTCAGCTTTAGGTCCGTACGACGGATTTAAGATTGGAAGTTTTAATCGATTTTGTGACAAAATCGGAATAAGACAGCGCAAGCATCACATCATCTACCGGGTGAACTCAGGTGGGTTCTCTATTCCAATGGGGTTAACCGGTAATAACATTGAGATGCAACTTATTCCAAAAGAAGAAATTCTTGAGGAATTGAGTCGTATCAAAGAAGAAGTAGCGGTCACAATGAAATGGATTCATATTGGAACCATTGAAGTAGTGATTAAAGCTACATTCAAAGAAGGAATTGATTCTGAATTACATCTATCTGTGATGGATAAAAGAATCAATAATTTAAGCGAAAGTTGTCTTGGTACAATGGTAGGTAATTTATATGCTGGCAAACTTATGTTTGACATACATCCTAGGATTGCATATAACCTAGCAGACCAAGATTTTAGTAGAGTCTTAACCCTTCATCAAGATTTTAAAAGACCTGATCTTATGAAAGAAGGAAATAGACCATATTCTATCACGTATAGAATTGCATATGCTCTTTCCAATACACATCATTCGGATATGTTTCTTAGGAAGGAGTATATAGAAATTCCTAGAATTTTCAAGGAATTCGCCAAAGTTATGACACCTGACCCAATCAAAATACCAAGGTTAGGAGGTGTCAATTTGCTAATCAAAGATCAACCTATTCTAAACAGTAGATCATTAAGGTTTGATTCTGAAATTAGTAACAGGTTGTCCTTTTCTGAGGGTAGGATTTTAAGCCTAAAAGGAAAAGAACCAAGTGAGGATTTGTATCCACAAAAGATTAAGTATTTTCTCTATATATATATCTGTAGGGATATTATATGACCAATATAAGACGGAATATTTTGCAGCTTATATTGACTCAGGTTCAGGCATTTGCACAGCAAAGCCAGGAGTTTTTCCCAGCGAAGCAGTGGAAAAATTACCTTTTATTGCAGGAAGAGACTTCTCACAGAAGATCCTTATACTCAATAAAGGTATTCGAGAAACACGAATAATGATCGGAGGCGCATTCGATACCCCTTGGTATAAAGTAAGAATGCCACCAATCTATATTCATGATACAAGTGCTGATATTTTGCTTGGTAACAATTTTATCCAAACTTTTGCAAAATATGAGCAGGATAATCACAAGAACCTGTTAACCTTTACTACTAACTGTGGTAGTATGATACAGGTTTTGCGGCGAGAAAAGGCTTTTAATAGGATCATGCCTATTAATTTTCGCAGCAAACATGGTGATAATGAAGCCAAGTTAACTCATCCAAAAATGCAGGATAAGAGGAAATTTGGTGAAGCTCTTTTGTCATACAGACAAGAGGGAATGGAGAAGGCACATGAAGAAGCTATTCAGTTTCTAAAGAATGCCTTACAAGAAGGACCACCCCAAATTGACATTAATGAGAAAAGTCTACTTTCTCTCGAAAATGTTAAAAGGCTAATTCAGAGGAACTACAATGAAAATCCTTTAGTCTGGTGGGACAAAAATCAGATCGAAGCAACGTTGAAGGTAAAAGAACAACACAGATACGAGTTGGTTCGATACAAGCCGATACAGATGAATCTTGAAGATCGAAAAGATATGCAAAAGATTATCAAAGAGCATATCGATCTCAAGCTAATCGAAGCAGGTATTTCTCCTTATAGTAGCCCAGGGTTTTTGGTAAGAAACCATGACGAAATAAAGAGAGGAAAAGCAAGGTTAGTAATTAACTATCAAGGTATTAATAAGATTACCGAATTTGATGGTTATTACATTCCAAGTAGAGAACACTTAATTGATTGTATTAAAGGGTCAAAAGTGTTTTCAAAGTTTGATTGCAAGTCTGGATTTTACCAGATTAAGTTAGAAAAATAGTCTAAGAAATTAACTGCTTTTTCTACACCACAAGGTCAGTATATGTGGAACGTAATGCCTATGGGTCTTGCGAATGCACCTCAGATATACCAACGAAAGATGGATAATCTATTTAAAGATTATTTTGAGTTTATGTTTGTTTACATAGACGATATCTTAATTGCCTCTAAGAATATGAAAGATCATTTAAAGCATCTTGAAATATTTTCAAAAGCATGTCATAAAGAAGGATTAGTGCTCTCTGAAAAGAAAGCAATAATCGCGGTTAATAGAATCGAGTTTCTCGGTGTTATTATTGACCATGCAGGAATGGAACTACAGGAACATATTGTGGAGAAAATCTGCAATTTTCCAGATGTTCTTAGAGATAAGAAGCACCTTCAAAGTTTCTTAGGAGTGATTAATTTTGCAGGTTCATTCATTAAGGACTTGGCAAAATATCGAAAGGATTTCCGTCCTTTATTGCAAAAGGATGAGAAAACCAAATGGAAATGGGAAGATATTCATTCCCAAAGAGTTCGTGAGTTAAAACAGGTTTGTAGCAACTTACCAAAACTCGCGATTCCTCAAGATGAGGATCAGTTAGTCGTCTACACAGACGCTAATGATTTCAGATGGGCAGCAGTGCTCATGCGAAAGACATCTACGGGTGAAGAACCATGTAGATACACTGGAGGGTTGTTTACAGAACAACAGGCTAGAGTTTGGCATATTAACGAGAAAGAATTCTTTGCTGTTTGGAAGGCTTTTAAAAAATGGCCTTTATTTTTATTAGCTAAAGAATTTATATTAAAAGTTGATAATACTAACGTTAAAGCTTTTTTGAAAAACAAACTTGAATCAAAGATCGAAAAAGCACGTATTATCAGGTGGCAAGCAGAATGCCAATATTATCTTTTTGATATTGTCATAGTGAAATCTAATGAGAATGTTCTTGCAGATTTCTTAACAAGAGATGGATATCCTTGAAGCAGATTCCATCACAATACGAGCAAGACACCTTAGGGAGAACCTTGAAATGCATTACAAGGCCTTCGAGGAACTAAGGGTAAGAGCCGAAGCGGCATCTTATGTCCAGAAAGCAGATTTGGACAAAGTCCAAATGACTCTACGTGCAGCCATAACTTCAAATAATGATTTATGGAATGCATTAGTAGATCCTGTAAATAAGGCCTGTTCACCATCGGTGATGCAGAAAGAATTATACGAGAGGAGTTCATCATCGATGAACAAACAGGGTACTTTTATACCCAAAGCAGAACATCCTGCTGATAAAAGTTTTTCATCGGACATCGGTGAAAAGGCTGATAAGGCCGAACCAAGTGTTTTATCGGATTCCGATAAAATTATTAATTCGGAAGGTCAGGAAGCAATTCCAGACAACCCGAGTCAACCCAGCACCTCTGGGGTAAAAGAGGGAGAGGTTAACGTAAGACCACAGACTGGACCTAGACAGGTTAACACTAATCAAGCTATTTCTCCTCTGCAGGTCTACCAAAAAACATGGGAGAAATTGGTGACAAGAAATGAGATCAATCCAAATAGAATTACTGCGGATTAGTCTGGTAAGTATCCAAGACTTTGGATGCTCCCGGGGGTAAACCCTCATGATGTGCGGGAATGGTTCGATTTTGGAACAATTGCTTCAGTTTTTACTACCGCACCCAGCTTTCCGGAGATTTCCAAATTACCAGATTGGATATCTACTGCTGTGCACGATTCATGGCAGAACAACCCATACTTGGGTCGAGGAGATATACTGGAGCTAAAAATTATCTCTGCTGCTCCAGAAATCACAGGAAAAGGGTCTTATCCAGTTTTTCAATTCATAAAACTACAGAGACCTGAGATGGGGGCAATAAACCGAGCTAAAACACCCCCAGAAAATAGCCCTTTGGTAGTCGCCTTGGCTGAAAATGATATATCAACTAGGCGAGTATGGGGCCTTTGGGTCTGTCTCACCGAGATGGACAAAGTGAAGTATCCATTCAAAATATTTCATAACTCTGTGAATGGATCATTCCTGTTAAATTCTATGACAGAAACAACTACCGGATTTGCTGAAAACCTCTTTGAAAATAAGAGAAAGTTAATCTGGAAAAACAAGGTTCCAGCCACGGAACAGACAAGGAAGAAGATATGTAATATGATACATATCGGGAGATGGGGAGAGCGGATATGCTCTTACTGTCAAACACAAGAGAAACCGCTGTTTGGACAGGGTTTCAAAATAAAAAAGGACAAACCCGATTACCCAAAGAAAAAGGGAAAAGAGAAGGGTTTTTAGAAAATAAAAACCAAAAATGTAATAAAAGGAAACGGGTCTAATTAGACTCGATTGTAAACAAGCTGAACATGTATTCTACTAATGTAATAGTATAGGAATACATTGAAAAAAGCATAGGATGCCAATTTCAGACAAGAGATAGTGGCCTGTCTCGCCACCGTTGAAGAATCTGCATCCTGCACCAAAAGACAAAGGTGGAGGACCCCTCCACTAAGGAAAAACTCGTTGCCGACACAAGAAGACAACGAAGATAGTAGATGCACCTACCAAGTGGTGGGTGAGAAATAAAGGAAGCTGGCCCATTACCCACTCATCTAATGGATTGCAAGCTGGCAAAGGCAATAATGCAACCTCAACAGGAGTACATTAAGGCCTATAAAAGGAGGCATTCAACCTCAAATGAAGATCATCGAAAACACACCCTTTCTTCTCCTATCATAAGTTTTTCGAGAAATCTTCTCTCTAGTCTGTAATAGTATAGCTTTCAAGCTTTCCTGTTCATGGGGGTTTCCTCTTCACGAGTCTTAGCCATGATAGGCTAATTCAAGTTTCTCTTCCAATGGCAGAGAAAATTTATATTGTAAAATAGTTTAGTTTATTTTCTTCAATAAATAAGGCTTTTGCTTTCCGACATTCTGTCCAAAAATTTTATAATTCTGAGTGAAAAATTATCCAGTAGTGCGTCTCCCCGTGACCTCCTTAAAGGCAGGTGGCCGTTGAAAAGGAGTGTGATCAGGGTTCCCAAGAAAATCGGTTTCAGAACCATAGACTGCGGGCGAGTGGTTGGATCTTTGATCCATAAAACCTGAACCGAGGTCCAATGGAACTTAAGAGACAAAGACGAGGTATAATTTAAACTCAGTTTTATTTTATTTACGGAAGCATGTTGGGCCTGATATTGATCAAAGGGCTAATCCGGATCTAATAAGTATAAGGATTGGAAAAAGAAAAAATTGGCTAATGGCAAGCATGGGTTTTTGGAGGTTTTTGAATGTTAGTAAGGGTAAAATGATATTTTATCATAAAAAAGGGGTAGATAGGGATATTTTATTATGAAAGTGGGTATAAGAAGACTTTTGTTATATGGTAGGGTAGTTGAGGAAAAAATATAAGAAAATGAGTTATGTTTGGATTTGATCTCATTTTTTTTATTAAGTTTAACTGAACAACTTTTACATTAGTTAATCCAAAAAAACAAAAAAACTTTAATTTTCTTATAACGGAGACCGACTCGATTCTAGACCCACACTATAGACGTGGCCTCATTTTATTGGTTGTGACATCAAGGATTGGTTTAATTCCCGCGTAAAAATCCCCTGCGACGCAGTCTAATATATGCATACATGTCCGATGAACGGCAAGAAAATTTCCTCTTTCTAGAAATCCGATTTCTCTCTGTAGGTATATCCAAAATGCCGTTCCTGGACCGAAAACACCGGCGCAGCCAGAGGGCGGCCCCGCTTATCCCCAAGGACCACTACGGCGGAGAGTTCGGCGGCGCATCATTTACTGGCGCGGTGTTCAACCTTTCCACAACCATTGTTGGCGCCGGAATCATGGCCCTACCGGCGACGCTCAAGCAACTCGGCGTTATTCCTGGCCTAATCACGATTGTGTTGGCCGGAATTCTGACGGAGAAATCGATTGACATTATCCTCCGATTCAGTAAGGCCGCCAAGACCAGTTCGTACTCCGGTCTGGCTGGAGACGTGTTCGACGGTGCCGGTAGGAATCTTCTTCAGATCGGTATCGTGATAAACAACGTCGGGATGCTTGTGGTTTACATGATTATTATTGGTAAAGAACTGATTACTCACTAAATTTTCACTTTGAATTATTGGTTATTTTGATTTTTGATTAATTGTTCCTCTAGGCATATGCTTATCTCGTGTTTATGAATAATGGATGCTAATTTGCTTTTTTATTTTTTTGTGGTTAATGATCACTTCTTATTCTTTCTAAATTGGGAAAAAGGAAAAAATATTAGTATTTTTTGGTAGTTGTAAAGCAAAGGCCACATGTGACAGCTCAGATAATGCATATATTTTGATTACTAAATTTAGAATGTCTAATACTTTAGTCTTAGATCATAATTCATAAGTGTGATCTGCTTTGTATTCATTACAATACACTTAACTTGGCCATTATTATGGATGATACGATTTAGTTTGATCTTCCATTCGATTTTCTTGATCATGCATGTTTACAGGCGATGTGCTATCGGAGACATGGTCACAAGGGGTGCACCACACCGGTGTTGTGGAAGAATGGTTTGGTCTTCACTGGTGGACCAGACGTTCTTCCACATTGCTTGTCACCACCATCTTCGTTTTTGTGCCTCTGATTTCATTTAAACGTGTCGGTGAGATTTCTCCCTCATTTGTTCAACATGAGTTTATGGTTTTTCCTGCTCTTGATTATTGAGGCGGATTCTTTCTGCCAAGCATGCCCTATGCTTTCTCCGAACTACATTGCTGTCTATATGAAGTCCACAAAGATTATGATTTGTTTGCAATTGTGGTTGACTTTACTGCTGAATTCTCAAAGCCATGGAGATTAAGCAAAATAATTTCACAAAATAATTATACCTTAACTTTTATGATGTATGTATGTCTTTGACTTGGGGGAGGGAGGAGCTGCTTGCCCTAAATTGAACCTTATGTTAGAGCTCTTACAACAATCAATTCCTACCTTTACTCCAATAAAAATGATGCCTTTATCTCTTTTTCCTTAAATAAAAGAAACTTGATAATCAACAGAAAATGTGACAAATTTATGAAAAGATGTTGAGAAGTTCTTAAAGTTTGACAAGTCTAGTACATAGCGTTGTTGCTAAATTCATCACTCTCACTGCTCCAAGACTGCAGGATAACTACATATTTTTGGGCAAGTATTTATCTAGTTTGGACTTTATTCTAATTAGCACTTTGTTGTTCTGAAGCATCCATATATATGTCCTCTCTATAGATTGGCGTAAGAATATATTGGCTAGATCATTTCTCTAAAAAGTTTCTTGCTGTCTAAATCAATATTTTTGAGGCCTTTATTTGTTCAATGAATAAAGTTGTCTCAACTTTGGGAAAATTTGCATGAATGGATACCATACTATGCCACTAGTATCAATCCGGGTACCAAAATTTAATTTGTATTAACATGGGCACTTAACTGTTGGTTTTGTGTCATTGGTGTACCAAATCAATTTCTTGGTTAATTTTATCCTACATGGCAACCAAAGCTTCACTTGGACTACTGCCTCACAAAAAAGTTGGATCACACTGAGTAATAAACTTTCTGGTGTGTATCAAGTTGGGCATTAGTTATATCATTTGATACTAATTATAATGTTTAGAGCCCAATTTGATACAAGTAGCATAATTTGGTACCCATTTATACAATTCTCCCTTCAACTTCACTATATGAGTTTTCTGCTGATACAACTTTCAGTCTGTTTTGTTCTCATCTTTGTTTTCGATTCTGGCACTAAGTCCACAGGTTCTATCTGGCCATGCTTTCAAGTTGACTATCATCATGGAATTGTTTTTTCCTTTATGTTTTCCAGTAAAAAAGTAAAGAGAATATCACCATGAGTGAATTATTTTTCTGTTTGAGGTGCCAGATTCGCTGCGATACACTTCAGCACTGTCAGTCGTACTGGCTGTTGTGTTTGTGGTGATCATAGCAGGAATAGCTATTGTCAAGATGATAAATGGAAGCATCGGAATGCCTCAATTGCTGCCTGACTTTGTTGATCAAGCTTCATTCTGGAAACTTTTTACTACAGTTCCTATACTAGTCACTGCCTATATTTGTCATCATAATAGTAAGTTTTTTTTAAACTTCTAGGCATTGATTCTTAAGTTTTTTTTAAACTTCTAGGCATTGGTTCTAATGTGATTTTGTTGAAGTCCTGAAACTGAAGTTATATTGCTTTTATCTATTGGCCTCACCCCTTACTTGGTAGAGTTTTCTAATATGGTCTGATAATAATTGTACAAAAAAAGTTTGTCTAAAAGGAACACACTTTCTATATTTGTTTTTTTAACTTGAATTTGAAGATCCCATAATAATGATATTGCATAGTTGAGAACATTTTCATGCTTGGGGTTTGCGAAGAGGTCTGAAGTCCACATTACAAAAATGGTGTATTTTTAGTGCATCTGAGTGTTGACCTGCGTAGGTGCTAAGTTGTGGTTGACAATATGACCTTGTTTCTTACTCGAATCTTTCTTTTGTTGCTGAACTTGCTTCATAGTTCACCCAATAGAGAACGAGCTAGAAGACCCTTCACAAATGAAGTCCATAGTCCGAACATCAATCATTCTGTGTACATCAGTATACGTGGCAACTAGCTTCTTTGGGTTTCTCCTCTTTGGTAACCAAACAATGGATGACGTTCTTGCCAATTTTGATGGAGATCTTGGCATCCCATTTAGCTCATTGCTTAATGACATTGCGAGAGTAAGCTATGCACTCCATTTGATGCTTGTATTTCCAATAGTCTTCTACTCCCTTCGCCTCAATGTTGATGGCATTCTTTTCCCACATGCCCTCCCTATTGTCTATGATGATCGGAGATTTTTCTCAGTAACCACAGCTCTCATGAGCTTTGTCTTTCTGGGTGCAAATTTCATACCTAGTATATGGGATGCTTTCCAATTCACTGGCGCCACAGCTACTGTTGCCGTTGGTTTCATTTTCCCTGCCGTGATTGCCCTCAGGTCAGTATAACTTCAATACGCGCATTATCTTGATGGTATGGGCCAGAAGGGTAAAAATGTCAAATTTTGTCTAAAAATGAAGTATACCATGCAGGGATCCTCGTGGAATTGCAACGAAAAATGACAGAATAGTGTCATGGATCATGATACTTTTGGCTGTCTTTTCAAGCACTGTGGCCATCTGCAGTGACATTTACGGCATTGTTAATGGCAGTGAAGGTGCAGAATCATAGCTTGCACCTCAGCCTACATTAGTGGAGCTCTCCACCATGCCTCACGTATAACTTGCACTAATCGTGGACTTAATTAAATACACTACGAAACGAGCTAACCATTCTTCGAGTTCTTGTAGAATCCGAATGCCCCTCACTTCTCTGATTCATTGCAAATATTTATGCGAGATATAAAACATGGGACCTTAGTATAGTTGAAAGAACTCAGTTCTGGAAAATCCAGTAATCATTGAATTGGCTCAATCTTTGAGAAACTTCACTAAACACTAATAATGAAAACCTTATTTAGCAGATAATGACAGCTTATTTTAGCAGATAGAAACCGGTAGCTGTAACATGTGCAAGTTCTTGTTCAAAATTTGGACTTATAGATTGTAATTTGTATCCATCTGTATGAGTATTTAATTTGATAGCTGAAGCATCTTGAGTTGAAGTATTGAAAACTATATCATGTATGATTTATCTAAAGGAACTCAATGGATTTGTTGATATAAAGGGGCAATTTTGCACCAACCTTTTTTTTTTTTTTTTTCTTTTAACGTTTTATAGTTGGAATTATGAAAATAGCTTTTTAACGTTGTCATTTATTATGTTTGTCATCTTGGACCATAATACTGACACATGTCCCAAATGAGAGGCTTTAGGCAGTTTTTACATATGAAAGTGTTAATTTTGATGATTCAAATAATTAAAAGTGCAAAAAAAAAAAAAAATAATAATAATAATAATTCCATGGGCAAAACGAATAACCCTGAAACAAATTTCGAATAATTCAAATATTATCGAAAATTCTGAAACTTGGTGGTCCACTGGAAACAAAAACTTCAAATTTTCAATTTGAATTGTCTAAATTCGTCAAATTAATTTTAATTTGGACGACCCTTTTCTTTTAAATCAAAATATATTCTCATTTAAAGTGGTCAAACTTGCTGTTTGTTTAAAAAAAAAAAAACGACAGATTTTTCTTGTTTTCATTATTTATTTCCAATTTAAATATTCTGTATCATAAATTTTTTTATATTTATTGTTTACATGAATACATTTGAATTTATTACACCATTGACAGAATAAATTCGGTTATATGAATGATAGTTACTTTGGTAGATGATTTAATTATAATTTTTAAAGATGAGACTCTTATAAAATTGTTTTACGAATTTAATTAATTCACAATTTATAATCTAGTAAATGGGGTTGCAGTTTAAAATGAAATGAAAAGTGATTCCTCAATAAAAGCATGTGCAGAGTGCAGATGGGACTTTCCTGTTTATTCCATTAATTAATGAGGGGTTACAAAAAAGGTGCAAATGGTTATGCTATACACACCAATTAGTCGGCTTCAATAAAATAAAAAATAAAAACTCACATTACTCCAAGTGTTTCCTTCTTTATTAAATGTGCCTTTTTATTTAATAAAGCCATAAGAAAACACAGAATTGACATTCCAACTATAATCTTCTCCTTGGACTTGAAGCTAAAAGCCTAAAACACAGACTATATTAATTAAATCAAAAGTTTAAAATTCTTCAATTAATTCGTTCTCCCTTTACTTTTGGACCTACTCATAATATAAGTAAATAGAGACCCAAGAAAAGATTCTCCGTTTAATATTTATTAGAATATTTTAATGAAGAAAGTCTATAGTAAATAGATCGATAGTAAATTAATCGATAGAAGAGAAAAACAGATAAACACGAGATTATATATATTATATATATAGTAAAATAGGCATGTAAATATTTATAAAAGAGCAAAAATATGTTTATTTGATAAAATGTATTTTAAGTTCCGAAAATATTAATATAGCTCGACAATATTCTAATATTCTTGAGTTTCAATTTGAAAAAAAAAAAAAACAGAATTTCATCAAACAATCTCACAACATTAAACTGTAACATTAATTTTAATGTCAACATTAAACTTGCACTTTACATCTAATAGGATGTCGCATATATTTCCATACTAAACCCTCCATTAATATTAATGTTTTTTCTTTTTAAATATTGATATTAGATGTTTGATAACGTGAAAAGGATGGATTTTCCAATAATTAAACAATTAGACGGCTTAGGAAATGTCCTGTCTCATAATCATGCCTAATCAGATATGATTACTGACTTAATACTCATAGTCACACAAATCATGCCCACGTGTTGTTTTATTTTCCTCACTTACTTTACTCAATTAAGTCATCACAATATATATATATATATAAATTTTGATTTATTTGTTTACTATGACAACTCATTTATAACTTTGGTTATTTTAGGTTTTACTCAAATGTTGATCATAAAAAATGTTAACGGTACTTGGAATCTACCTTAGTTGTATGTATGTTAAAAGGTGATGTACATATACAATAGTCACTATTCTAGATTTTTCTGACGTGTTAAAAATGATATAAATAATAATTTCCATTCAAAATAGTCACAATATCTATATCGAATTGAATGTAGACTATTCCAACAATAACTTTTTTTTTTAAACAAGTATATATAGAAAAGATTACGAGACAACTTATGATACACTATTTTTTAGTACACTTATCATACATAATTAGATTGATCATTCATGTCTAATTAATAGCTATAACTAATCTTCCTTTTGTTGGCCATTACGAAACTTTCGAATATATAATTTTTAATTAATTAGACCAATATATGTCTTTATTTATTCGACACCTAACACATTACCTTTAGAAACTCTAATCCCTTTTAGGGCCCTACAATCTTAATCGCAAGCTTTCTCAATATTTTAATTTCATTATCTTTATTCCATTATTTAATTATTGTTATTTGAATCATATAAATACTGATGACTACAGAATCCACACATGGTCACTACAATGGCAAATAATTGTTTGTTAATTATAACACTAACATCTAACAATATATATGGGACCGTAAAACGAGGTGTACCATATACAATTTAAATTTAATTTCATAAATTAATATTTGATTTATGAATTATAAATTAAAAATTGATTCATTTTGACCTCAATATCATACACATAATATTATGGTTCATACATTATTAAACATGATCGTCCTACACATAATTAAATTGCAATCGACTAGGGGAAAATAAGACAAATATAAAAGTTTATATCAAAATTAATTCATATGAATTCATGCAACAGTATTCTTGTGATTTTAAGAATTCACTTACAAAGTTAAAGTATTCTGCCACGTGTCTGTCTCTCCGGCCACCATACAACTTTTTGACCTACGACATTTTTAAGATGAGTTCGGAGGATTTTCTACACTTTACGTGTGGTAAATTTTTCTATCTATAAGATTATAAATATAAGGAAAATTGTTTTTTTTTTTTCATAATTTAAAATATAATTCAGTTTAACTTAATAAAAAAAATAGTAATAAGAAAATATACTTTCTAGCCATTTTTTAGGGGTATTTTGATCTTCTCCATGAAAATATGGTAAAAACTTTTATTTTTATTTTTTATGTTAGTGGGTAAAAAAATCATGTTTTTACATTAACAATATTTTTCCCATCATATCATCTTACACATTTCTCAACCTTGATAAGGGATCTAGGCTCGAAAATTACATTCCTACAAGAAATATTGTATAAAGCTCTATTAAAACTGTATCTATGGATATCATCTATCCAACTTATTAGGTAAAAATGGCATGTTTTTTTGTTTTACAATTTTTATCATATTAACATAGTGGTGCAATATGCATTATATAACTTTCCATATTTTTACATGATATAACTAAAGTAGAATGTGTATAGAAAAGTTGGATAATGATTTAAATTCTTATCCTCTGAGCAAGTGATCAGAATTCAGACGGTAATATTATTTAATTATTCAAAAGAATTCGTTTTTTTTTTTAAAGGGATTAATTCCACCGATTGTTATACATACTTTTTTTATTAAGAAAATATATAAGTTCTTGGTTTGTTTTTATTAATTATAACATCTGATATATACAGATGTTATTAGTTTAACACAACATTAGTTATAACTTATAAGTATTCATTTATCATTTAAACTTTTTTTTAAGATGTCCATAGATACAAATTTTAGGTTTAGCACTTATTTAATTTAGATATATATAATTTAATCATAAAATTAGTTAAATAAATACCACGCAATATATGTGTCATAAGCCGTAATTAATTAAATAAGTCTTGAAGTCCATTTTAAACTAATGCATTAACTTTGACATCAAACTGCAAGACGCATGTAACATTAATATATAATTATTTCTAAATCAAGCATTAAAAAATTGTTAATAGAAAATAAATTGAGACAACCATAAAAGTATTTAAATTAGGATAAAAGTAGCAATTTTGACCCTAGCTAAGCTTTACCACAAAGGGGCAATGTTACTCTTAACCTTTGTCAAAAATGTCTCTTCATTTTAGGTCAATTACACCTCTTCATTTTAGAGACAATATATAGATGTAAAGTAATCTCTACAAATATTTAAGAGCAATTACCTACATTCCATTTTATTTGTGGTTTACAATATATTATCAATTTGATTAATTTTATATGTAGTTTTTAGATTAACTAAAAGAATAAAAAATTCTTCGTTTCTTTTTTCTTTTTTAATGAGTTGGAGTAGAAAAGAGTGAGACACGAATAAAGACTAAAAAAACTTACGTGATTCAAATTCGAATTTTGATTATATCAATTTATATTTTTATAACTGTGGTTCCTTCATTTTGTTTCATATGAGGTTTAAATGTACAATCTCTTTAACTTCATTGATTTTTTTTTAATTAACTAGAAGGATTAATTAAAGTCTTTTTATTTAATTTTACCCTGGCCTCTTGAATATAAATTTTGTTTCGAAATAGTTCATACACTATCATACTTTTAGTTTTCTTAAGTGTAATGTATAGTCATATTATACATATAATTATTTATCATGTTAAATACTTTATTGATTAGATTGAACCTTTTTTTTATATGTTTTATGGTTAGATTGAACAATTTAAAAAGTACAATATTAACTATATAAAATAATATAATAAACCTAAATAGCTAGTTTTAACGTTGATCTTACGTTATGACCTTCAACTTTCCCAAATCAGAACAAACATAGGATAGCTGTTATTGTTATTGTTATTGTTATTGTTATTGCAGTGAGTAAATAATAAAGTAAGAATCCCTAAGAATAACTTGGTATCTGCACGTGGAATATTCCTTGATTTGATAGTTTGAGTCTATTCTCTAATCCTGACTTTTGGAAAAATTCATGGTATATACAATATCCTAAAATTCCTCAATTCATATATAGAATAAATTATTACTCTCAAGAAATTGACAAAATCATTCTTCTAATAAATGCAAACAAATCAGTTTTATATTGAAGTTTATAAGATGTGTTTTTTTTTAGAATGTTCATATGATATAACTCTATGGAAAAATTGTATCATGAAATCCTAATGTTTTTTCATAGGCTTACATGATATTATCACATTATGTAATTTTATAAAAATATATATTGTGCAAACTCTATAGAAAATTGATTTTATTTTTATTTTTATTAGAAGGACAATTTTGTTAATTTTTTTTAAATTATGATAAAAGAAAATTACAAAACGTTTATATGAGCTATGATACAATTTTAAATTATATAAAGAATTTAAAGTCGAATCTACTAATTTATGAATGTATTCTTATTTGTTTTTGTATAGCATTTTGGAAATATATTTTCAAAATAAGTTCAGAACAAAATTTATGCTTGCTTTATTGTAAACAAATGTCTACATAAATTCTTATATGTTAGTGGGTTGTTATTTTTATAATATACATTCAAAATTATATGATACTAAATACAATATATTAAGTACTATAAAAAAGTTATTTTGCCGTTCAAACTATCATAATTATGATATTTTATATTTCATTGTTTTACACTTCAGTACATCTTGCACTTTTTCTATGACATTTTGTACCATACATTTGACGATCAAAGAGTATAACTGTTACATAGTTTGGATAATAAAGTGTCACATAAGAAAACTGTACTAATAAGATATTGTATTTTTAATCATAATAGTTTGATTAATGATAACATATCACACAAAAAAGTCCAAAGGAAAAATGTAAAACAATACTTTTTAAAACTTTATCTACAGATATCTTTTTATTTTGACAAAAAAAAAAAAAAAACAACAAGCATCTTTTGAAAATATTAAGAAAATTAACTTATTTCTATCATCATTATAATTCAATCTCTCCTAGACAATACACACAAATATATATAATGATACATTATTCGATTTAAATGGGGCCTACTGGACTTGTGTGTTTGAATAAAATAAAATAAAAAATTTGATTTAAAATGTTTTTAAACGTTGAATATTAAATTATTTATTCTTTTATTTAGGTTCTAAAATTGTGGATGACGTTTCTTTATTGATTCATGCGTTTCTTTTAACCCGGAGCTTGGTATTGTGGCACTTTTGCTTGTAACTTACTAAATTGGACATCATTAATTTACGCCACATACACTAAAAACTGTCGGTGAGTAAGAATAGACGGAGGTTGTTTTTGACAATTTACACACCGTTTGATCATTAATTTCGTGTCATTCTCATAGTGCGCGCCCACAGACTACACACAAAATAGCATTACATCAACCATGTAATGCCACTTTGAAATTGTTATTAAATCCTTTTTTTTAATTATTTATTTATTTTTATGGCAGGACCATCTTTTATGTTTTTATTATGGATCGGTTAAACTTTGTGAAAATGTGTTTTAATTTGTATATATATTAATCTGTAAATATAAAGATGTTTTCTATTCATAAATATAAGAATGTGTGTTTTTAATCAATTCTTATTTTTTTTTTTTTGTATAAATATCTTTTAATTCGACTCAAAAATACAATGAACGTCTTTTTATTCACTTTTTAAATGTATTAAAAGTGGTATTTTTTTATGAAATATCTTTTCCTATGTTAATGTGTAAAAAACATATTTCTTATGTGAAAGTGATATTAACAATTTAACATATAATTCATCCACCCTTAGTCAAAGTGATTCTTCATTGGCTTCTTAAATTTTGTTTATTTTAATCATTTTAATCAATTATATCATCGATATGAGCACGATGATACACCTCAAATTTTGATGGTATTAATAGAATCTAGATTTTGATAAGATATATGTGATATATGTATGAAGGGTAAAAAAAAATCAAGATTTCATTAAAAACAATTAATTTAGTTGTGACTAAAAGAAAAATGATTGCTATCGTTGTGACTAAAAATCTATTTTTTTCCATCAATTGACAAGAATTGTTCACCTATTTGCTAACCCATGTACATTTCGTTTTGTACCAATAAAATTTTATAAAAGCAATTGACTGAAAATTCCATATATGTTCCCCTCAAAGAAGTTTAATAAATGCTAAATTAGATTTCGTAGAGTTAGAAGGAATTAAACATGAAATCAAAAATCAACGCTTATGGAATATGAATTATGTTATGATGTGATCAATTATACCAATGATGAATAACGTTATCGCTATGTAAAAATGAATGTACTAAAATCGTAAAATAAATTATATATCGATCATATATAAAACAATATTGTTATCCTATCTATTGTGGACACATTAATTATATATGAAACAATCATGTTACTTTATCTATTGTGGACATATTAATTATTCGATTATATATGAAACAACCTTATTACCCTACCCATTGTGTGTACATTAATTATATATAAAACAATCGTGTAACTTTACCCATTATGAACACGATTGGTGTGTCAAAAATCTAATAAATTTATTAATTTTATTTTTTATATAATTATAAAATAAAATCAATATATTAAAAATTATCTGAATATTAAGGTGGAAATGTATCGCAATTGGTATGAAGTTCTTTTAGTAAACAATAAAGAAAATGAAGAGCCACGTGGAATTTAGTTAATAGTACCTTGAAAAGATGAATGTGAAGTGGCAAATATGGTTAGTAGAAAAGTGTTTGGCAAAGCGTGAATAATGCTAAAATGAAGTCAAAGTAGAGACATGAGTTTCCAGATTTCTATGTATTGAAAAACCATTTCTAGTTAACCACACCTCTACCTTTCACTACTGACTAAATCCAACTTACTTTTTTCTTCTATTTTAACCTCCCCCAATTTATTAATGAATATAAATTAATTTCTATGAAAATTTTAAAAATGAATGTTTTTTTGGGATATATACAATCCCCTGTCTACATACAAGATTAAGCTGCCTGCCAAGTTGCATGATCCTCACAACCAAACAAGAAAAAAAGAAAAAGTTTTATGTATATTTATAGAAACTATTTAATTAACCAAACTTTGTAATATGGATGAATTTATAAATTATAATCCACAAAATAGAGTTGGGTTTCATGGAAATCATTTTCATGTTACGGGTGTATTACTTTTTTTCATTTCAAAATAATATTATTTTGGAGTTTTTATTACAAATTAAGAAAAATAAAAATTAAACAAATATACTATTTATTAGTCAAGATATTTAGAATTCGAAATTGAAAAGTGTATCAAATTAATTCAATAAGAAATATCATATTATATCCCTCATCTTTAGCTACGGAATATCTATAAGAATTATTTAGAAATTATATAAAAATCTAAAACCAATACTTAATTTCAAATAAAATTTAAACTTTAAAATGACAAATGAATGTAATATTTATTTTCTATATATGTCAATTAATCAGGATTAACTCAAAACATTAAAAACAGAGTTAATTCTTGATAAATCAATTGAAGTATTGAAGGAAATGAACAACAATTAAGATAGTTAGATAACTTAGATCTTCTAAAATTAAAATCAATAAATCCAGTCAAATCTCCATATTTATTTATTTTTCTCTTTCTTGATTTCTTTTGTGTAATATATGCCGTCTCTTGAAATTCTTTTATTTTTTCTGGGTAATTTTTTTGACAGATTCAGCCATTTTAGCATCCATCAAAGAATTGATCTTTGCTCCTGCAAATACACGTTTGTAGATAATTCTTTCAGCAGGCCCTTGGTTGTATCTGAATTGTATATTCAATCCAAAAGGCAGCAGTGTGTGGGAGGAAAAACAGTACAAAATCAAAAGGAAGAAAAGAAAAAAAAAAAAACCCTTATTCCCCAGAACTTATTGTCGGTTTATTGAATTCTTTGTTATATGATCCATCTTTTTGTATTCCAACGTCCATTGATTGGTCTTTTAATTATTGTTTGGCCCCTTTTCGAAGGCCACAAAAGCATCCCATTTCGTAGGCATTTGCGTTTTTGTTGATGCACAAAAATTATGGAAAAATAGATATAGTTGGTGTTTTGTTTTTGTGGAGGGGTTTGGTGGATATAGTGTTTTTTTAACGCACAACGTGCTGTCGGTTTAGGTTTTGTGTTTATGATTTTGATTTTTCATTTCTCAGAATCAACCCTCATTATGTATTGAGCTGTTTTCCCCTTTCCCTCTCCTCTCTCTCTCTCTAGATATCTTTTTCAATACTATAATTTACACTTGCTGCAAGCTGTAAGCCTGTAATGTAGAGGGCCTTTTGTACTATACTTATGAGTTATAGTCTTTACCCATTCCCTTCCATTTTATCCACTCTCTCTCTCTCTCTCTCTGAATGTATTGTGTGGAATAGTATAGTATACTAGTATAATGAGTTTCTTGTTCTGCAAAAGTTTCAATTCTCTTGGGATGTCTGCATTATGTATTTGAGAGTTGTTGAAACATCCCACGCGTCCTCTTCTCTTTCTCTGCACACCACCTCTTCACTTCTTTCTCATTCTCATCTAAAATGATGTTTTTGTAGCTTTCTCTGTGTCTTCACTTTTACCCCCTTTTCTTGTCCTCCAATTTTCTTGCATTTCTTCAACCTGGGTCGTCGTAAGACTCCATTTTTAGACTATCTTCGAAGCTTTCTTGAAAAATGGCTCCATGGTGGGCGAAGGAAGCTCACAGAGGAACACCTGTGGTGGTGAAAATGGAGAACCCAAATAATTGGTCTATGGTGGAGTTGGAGTCCCCCTCAGACGAAGACTTCATCTACCCAAACGACGCCGTTCCCAAAGGTGGCCGCAACAAGAACGCCAAGCAGTTCACTTGGGTTCTCCTCTTAAAGGCCCACAAGGCCGCTGGCTGCCTCACCTCCATTGCCGCCGCATTCTTCTCCCTCGCCTCCATTGTCCGCCGCCGCGTCGCCGCCGGCCGGACCGACTCCACCGACAGCCCCCTTGCGGAGAACCCCGCCGTGAAATCAAGATTCTATGGCTGCATCAAAGTGTTCCTATGGCTGTCTTTATTTATGCTTGGTTTTGAAATGTTTGCTTACTTCAAAGGGTGGCATTTTGGAGCCTCGGATCTTCAGTTGCATCATCTCTACACTTTGACTAATCCTGATTTAGTAAAGAGTGTGTTTCACTCGGTTTATTCCAACTGGGTTCTGATCAGAGTCGAGTATCTTGCTCCACCGCTTCAGTTCTTGACAAATGTTTGCATAATCCTGTTCCTTATCCAGAGCTTGGATAGGCTAATCCTGTGTTTGGGTTGCTTCTGGATCAAGCTCAGAAATATCAAACCCATTCCCAAACAAGGCATTGTAGATCCTGAGTCCGGAGATGGAGATGGCTATTTCCCAATGGTCTTAGTTCAGATCCCCATGTGCAATGAGAAAGAGGTATGTTCTGTTGCAACAACCCCCTCTTTCATTCCCTATGTTTAGTAGTAGAAACAGTTAATTGAGTGGATATGGATTGTAATTTGTGATAGGTCTACCAACAATCTATTGCGGCTGTGTGTAATCTGGATTGGCCAAAGGGGAAATTGCTGATTCAAATTTTGGATGATTCTGATGATCGGATTACACAGTCCTTGATAAAGGAGGAAGTGAATAAATGGCAGCAGAATGGTGCAAATATCATATACAGGCATAGAGTGATTAGGGATGGATATAAAGCAGGCAATCTTAAGTCGGCTATGAACTGCAGCTACGTTAAAGATTACGAATTTGTTGCCATTTTTGATGCCGATTTTCAGCCAAATCCTGACTTTCTTATGAGAACCATGCCTCACTTTAAGGTAGATACACTTTTGCCCTTGTAAATAGTTGCAAAGAATCTGCGTTGATTGACTATATGCTTTCTTGATTTCTTTACTTGCTAGCATTGACTATTTTTGACTGTTTTGAGGATTTGGATCTTCTGCTATGTTTAATGCCTTTTTTCTGGATTTGTATTTATGACATATTTGTCTTGATGCATGAATTTTAATCTGCTCGAGTCATTGTTTTGTCCATATTCATGTCATCCACTGTTCTTCTATTGAGCAACGAATGAAAACATGGTTTCACTTTTAATTGTAGGATAATGAGGAAGTGGGATTGGTTCAAGCAAGGTGGTCGTTTGTGAACAAGGATGAGAATCTTCTAACAAGATTGCAGCTCATTAACTTAGCTTTTCATTTCGAAGTAGAGCAGCAGGTTAACGGGATTTACCTCAACTTCTTTGGGTTCAATGGGACGGCCGGTATATGGAGGATAAAGGCATTGGAAGAGTCGGGCGGGTGGTTGGAGAGGACGACTGTTGAGGACATGGACATCGCTGTTCGTGCTCATCTTCATGGATGGAAATTCGTCTTTCTCAATGATGTTGAGGTAGTACTTCAATGCTCGTCTTGTTTTCCTTTATGCTATGTTTGGGATTTGTGAAGCAAGATAGTAAGTAATACATTTTGCTAATACAGTGTCAATGTGAATTGCCGGAATCTTATGAAGCTTACCGTAAGCAACAACATCGGTGGCATTCTGGGCCAATGCAGCTGTTTAGACTTTGTTTGCCTGCCATTATTCGATCAAAGGTATGATTACTTAGTCAACAAAAGCATGTCCTTCATTATGATTTTGTTAAGCAGAATTAAGTGTCGTTTAGATATCAGATTTTGTTTCCAATTAAGATTCGTTTTGGACTTCTATGCAATTTGATTCTATATTTAATTTTGAATCTTAAATTCCTCGATAAGTTAAATGTATAGTTGTCCGGTTTTTATGTTCTTTAATCTATGACTATGACAAAAACTCTATAACGACACTTAATTGGAATCGGAGGGAGTAGTCAATTAATGATGTTAATTTTATTTCTAAATTTGGTATTGCAGATTAGCATCTGGAAGAAAGCCAACATAATATTCCTCTTTTTCCTACTAAGAAAACTAATACTCCCATTTTACTCATTCACACTCTTTTGCATCATTCTACCGATGACTATGTTCGTTCCCGAGGCTACGCTCCCATCATGGGTCGTTTGCTACATACCCGCAACCATGTCGCTTCTCAACATACTACCTGCCCCAAAATCATTCCCATTCATTGTCCCTTACCTCCTTTTCGAGAACACCATGTCTGTCACCAAGTTCAACGCCATGATCTCCGGCCTCTTCCAGCTTGGAAGCGCCTATGAATGGGTCGTCACCAAGAAATCAGGCCGCTCCTCCGAGGGTGACCTCATATCCTTGGTGGAGAAAGAACCCACATGCCAAAGAGGCAATTCCGAGCCTAATTTAGACGAGATGAGAGAGGAAATCATTCAGCAAGAGCAACGTGAACGTGCTTCTCGGAAGAAGAGGAAACACAACAGAATATACACAAAAGAGCTGGCTTTAGCTTTCCTTTTGTTGACAGCTTCAGCAAGAAGTCTATTATCTGCTCAAGGGATCCATTTTTACTTCCTGCTCTTTCAAGGGGTCTCGTTCTTGCTCGTGGGGCTCGACTTGATCGGCGAGCAGGTGGTGTAAACGAACGTTTTATCAAGCGTTGTACTCAACATGTGTAAATCAGTAGGCAACCAACCATCTTATGAAGCTAATACATCATGAGAAAGGTAAAACCGGAACATAATTGCTGTGGATAAAAAACGTGATATGTGGGACGAGAAGAAGTGCTTCCCCTCGTTGCCTTCTCTCGATTGTAAAATGCATGCATGCATATTCTGGAAGAAGAAAGACAAGAGTAGAGAAGGCAGTCTCTGTTATTGTTTTATTTTCTTGTTTTGTGTTTGGATTCTTTAGCTTTGTTCCTTTTAGTATATTCTTTTGTAAGAAGAATTTATGGTTGAAATTCTGAAGAAGAAGTTGGTTGGCAGGTGAAGGAGAGTAGGAGTAGCGATACATATTTCTCACTTGTTTTTAGCTGTGGTGGATGTTTATGGAGAATCAGCTTTGTTGAAGGGTATATATATAAATAATACTTCTTTTTTTCTTTGTGAAACTGTGATTTTTTTTTTTTTTACTTGATCATTTTTCTTGGATTGTAAGTAGCAACCAACTAAAACTTTTTTGCATTTCAGTCCTTTGTTGGGACTTGGGAGGACGTATTTTGGGTGAGGAAAGTAGAGTGATACAAAGGTTAATATAGTAATTCAACTACATTATCTTTTTTGATATAATAAGAAAATAATATTCGCTTATAATTTTAGGTCCTACAACACCACTTTAATTATAAAAAGAAAACCAATATAACACTTGAGTTGAAATAATTGTTAACATTTATTTGCAAATAACCCATTTGAGTATAATAGTGCCAAAAATAAGTAGTATTTCATGATTATTCATTTATTTGTTTGTTTATTTTTCTGGAGGAAATGATACGTGATTTTGGTTAAAACTCCAATTAAACTAAAAGCTATCAATAAAAAAAGCCTTCATTTATAAGTTTGACTCATAATTCCTATGACAAATTTAAGAAGAATGGAGTCTAGTTGTATCTACCTTCTTTATCCACCTTTTAATTGTGTTCTTTTTTCTCAACATAAAATAGAGTTAAGATCAATAACTAACCAAACACCAAACATTATTGATATTTATGAGTGAAGACCCTTTTTGTTGTGTGGCAGCTAAGAACTTGAATGTGGTAATGAACATTCATTGAACAAGAAATTGCCCCTCCTCTAACCTATCAAACAATCAATCTTTAGATTTTTAGTTTAGGTCACTCAAATCATTTATTTCTCATCTAAATATTAGACTTTATGAAATTGCTATCACGATAATTTTAAGATTTTAAATCAGTTTGAGTTCTCAAGATTCAAAGAATACAAATAACAGATATTGATGTGTCCACCGTTGATGTATTACAAGTCCAACAAACATTAATTTTAAATCATAAAATTTAAAATTATATCATCTTTACAATTTTACAATGTGCATATTAACACACATTGTGGGCACGTGAACGTTATTTCCCAAGAATATGATATTTCATTATAAAGTGATGAACTATGTATGTATTTATAGTACATGTGTATGAACTCTAATTTCAGTCATACATCATGCAGTGTGGTTTTTAACGTAAATAACCTCCTTTTTGGATTATACCTTATTTGAATAATTGATGGAATTGGAAGCATAAGGCCTATGAGGGTAAAATAGGAAAGTTGTAACTTTCCCTTAATGAACTAATTATATTTAGGGCACAATATGTGTGTGTGTAATGACAAGGGTTTATGGCCCATGAATCAAGTGGTTTAGCGGATTTTGTTTTGTGACACACGTTGTGGAAGAATATGACATTTGTCCTTAAAATGAATTTTCTATAGGAAAAACATACATGCCCCTCTATGTCACCCATAATAGACAGCCTAACCAAATATGGGGCCAACTTTTTGCAATATATATATTTTTTTTAATTTAAAAAGAGGAGTTTCATTATTCTCACAGGATAAAAATTAAATAAATAGAAAGTTGAGTACAATGCTTTTTGCTAAAACAGGAAAAAAAAAAAAAGGTGTTTAGCAACAAATAAGTCCAAAAGCTACGATTTTCGACTACAAGTTTTTTTTAGAGGGAAAAATAAAAGAATAATTACATAATAAATGATTAACTAAAAGATATTTTGAGAATTTTAAGATGCTAATATTACATTTACACAATCCAAATTAGAATAATATTTTAGGGTTGTGTGGTGGTCCAAATGGAACTTTTAGAAGCTCAACTTGTACCAACCATTCAAGATCATCTTTTTCTTTATGGAAATTATATTAATTATTTAAAAATCAAAGTCTTTAAACATTGATATAATATATTGAGATTCCTGGTTTTCAGAGAAACAAGGATTGATTACCAAATTATTTATTTATTTATTTGTTTAAGGAGAATCTCGATTTTAAGAACTCAAATCCGTAACATCTCATAGAAAATCCAATTGTTGTGGACCAAAAGCTTAAAAAGGTAGTGGTTGGTTTTGAATTTTGTATGGTATGATTAATTCAATCTATTATATTGCTTTGATTGTTGTAACAAAAGGTATCAAAATCATTTTATTTGAATTTTTCTTATATATAATGGTTTGAAAACCACAATTAATAATATGTATTTCTTTATTCTTTATATTTTTAGGAAGTTTAGAATTGATACCTGACTTAATCATATATTTATATAAGTGTTGGGATATTAAAATAATTTAAATGTATTTTGTATTAAATACATATATTTTTTATTGTATTTCGAATTTAGTAAGTAATAATTTATCCCTTTGGGTAAGAAATCATGAATTTGTTACTGATTGTTGATTTTGTCTGTTTGAAAAAACTCATGATAAATCTCAAATTAATCCGTTAATATCTATTTTAATGATTTTACACTTTCGACCTTTTTTAAGTTTAATGCTATTTTTTTCCATTTTTTATATTTTGTATTTGAATTTATAATATTTAAACTTGATTTGTTCACAAAGAGTTGTAAACTTTTAACTTGATTATATGCATTTCCCTTTTTTTTTCTTTTTCCAGAACAAAAATTATATAAAAAGCTACATAATAATTAATCAATTCCGTTATTATTATTATTATCTTTTGACTTAACGTAATTATTAATTTTATATATTAAATAAAATGTATAATGAGTTATATTAAATACTTGAGAGGTACTTATGTACTCGAATTAGATTTGTTACCCAACCCGACCCGTCCAGCCCCTACCCTATATATATATATTTTTTTTCTTTTTCCTTTTTCTTTTTTTCCTTTCTAACCCTAATTGACCTCCTCCACCATGGTCCGCTGCAATCTACGCTCTTCTCATTTTTTTCCCCTTTATTCTCAATTCCTATGTATGATAACGTTCCCTATTTCTTCTTCATCAAGTCTGTCGCCTCCTTCTCCTCTTCACCATGGCTGCCTCTTCCACTTTTCATCCGGTCTATAATTTCTTCTTCTTCCTCTCTTCTTCATGATTTCATATGTTTTTGTTTCAATCAATTTCTTCTTCTTTTTAATATATTATGTGTTTGATTTTAAATCTCAAAATTATGATTTCATGAAATTGGAGGATCACATTAAAGCAAGTAGAGTTTCATAATCAAATGCAGAACCAAGTTATATTTCATTTAGTTGTTGAAGATTATGTTGTGATAATTGCCCAAGCTATACATTAATTCTTGGTTGAGTGACTCATGTTTTGGAGTTCATTGTTTGTTCTTTCTGATCTTTTGGAGTTTTCTGCTTCTATATTACCTAGCAAATTGCAGGTTTCTTATTGAAGAAGAAGATAACAATATAATACCTAAAATATATGCATGCAATATTTTATAATCGAAGTATATAATATCACAAAAGTAAATATGTGATATCTTAAAAATATTTATTTATGTAATATTTTGAAGGTAAAAATGTAATACCTTGAAGGTACGTATAAATACTTTAAACGTATTTATATAATACTTTGAAGATAAATATGTAATACCTTAAATTATAAACATTAATATCTTAAAAGTAAATATGTAATATTTTAAATATGCGCATATGTAATACCTTATACTATAAGCATTAATAAAGTTAATATGTAATACCTTAAGAGTATAAACTAATAACTTTCACTGAATGAACAATTAATACCTTAAGATATATAACTAATACCACTTCAATGAATGAATAACTAATACCTTATGAGTATGGAACTAACACCTTAAGAATATATAACTAATATTTTTCACTAAATGAACAACTAATTAATACCTTAAGAACATACAATTAGTATCTTAAGAGTATAAGTATACAACTAATATTTTTCATTAAATGAACAACTAATATCTTAAGAGTATAAACCTAATACCTTTTGTAGAATGAATTATATGTAATCAAGTAATACGTGACGCACACCAACTATGGTGTGACAGCATATGGGCGGCCCACATACCCGTTCTAGTTGGTCGGTTGCAAAAGTTTTTGCATAATTACTTTGGACCTCGTTAAACTAATTCCATCAGTTGAACTACTTGTAACAAAACTATAATGTGAGTGGATTACATAAGAAGCTCATATAATTGAAGCCTATAGACAAGCCTAAAAATCAAGAATTAAATGTGCCCTGAGATGTTGCATGATCCAGCTTATATATATACCTATACCAATTAATTAGGTTGGTTGCATAACCTACTACTGCACTCCCACTTTTCATTTATTATCATCACTTATTATTTTATTATTGAAAATTGGTTGCGTGGATCCTTGTGTGTTTCATTACGAAATCATCACTATTCTTACATCAATTGCATGGATTTGCATTCAACTCAAGCTGACGCGACCATATAGATTTTGGATCACTTTTTATATATATAATTTTTTTTTCCCAATTCAATGGTCTTCATATCCAAAGATTGTGATTAGAGGTGGTTCGGTACTTTATCAAAACTTTTTGGATATGTTAAAAAATACATATTGTTATTATATCAAAAATAATAACCATCATAGAACAAGGTAATATACCTTTTAATAAATTTATAATTACATTTTAAGTATACAAATAATATATGTCAATAAAATAAGCAATAACTTTAAAAAAATAAGTAGTACATTTCAGAAAAAATAACATGGACTAAAAATCGATAAAAAAACATATATATAAGATCTGAATAGGATTGATGAATAGAATTATTAAATACTTCATGCAACATATATGAGTGGCATGAAAGGATAATTATGGTAGAGGTGGCCTCTTTAAAGAGAATCCCCACAAAATAAAGCCCCACTTTATCATTAATTAAAAAATGAAAAAGGAAAAATTATATTAATGGCCAACTACAAAAATGCATTATTAGGAGTCAATACATTAATCTCCAAAAGTTCAGAACTCGTGAATCTTTTCACAAAAAGGGTATCATGGTCAGCATACATATGATGGATAGAGAATCTAGTAGGTTAAAAATGGAACTAGAAAAATCTTACTTTATGTTTATTAATGTATTTTTCTCTCAAAACATACTTATGTATGTATGGTAGTAATTTTATTCCTTAAAATAAAAAATCAAGTTTGGATAATGACTTCTTCAATATTTATATTTGTTTTATTATATTTGGACCGAGGGAGGAGTGATAAATAAATACATTACAGTTTTTTCTTTTTTTAAATATTACGAGTGAATTGGTATTTTAATTAGCTTATCAATAAGAAGTCTAGTTGCATCCACTAAGACATTAAGGCATGATTGGTATGATGGAATGAGTTGGGAATGGAATCATCATTTTTACCTTCATTTTCATTCCTTTGATTGTTATGGTTTATAAGTGGGAATCATCATTCCTTTAGAAATTATCGTTACCATGGATGAGGGAATGATCATTCCTTCTTACGCCCATGGTATTATGTATTCTTCACTTACAAATGAATGAATTATATTTATTAATTTGATTATTTATCATTATTTAATTTATTTTTTTACAAGTTGACTTCCCAAAATTAAATTATTATATAAAATTATATAATAATATAAAATTATTTATAAAAAAATATAATATATAAATTTAATATAAAATAAAAAAATGAAAATATTAAATAAATAATAAAATTAAGTTGATAAATAAAATAAAAATAAAAAAGAATATAAATTTTTAAAAAATATAGAGATAATATGAATATAATATTAGTACATATAAGTGTAGTCTAGTTTATATAAAAATATATAAATAAATTATAACTAACTAAAATATTTTTAAATAATATAAAGTATTATTTTAATAGCACAAAATCATATAAAATAATTAATAAAATTATCATAAAATATAATATAATTAACTACTATAAGAATATATAAATAATAAAAAAATTAATATATTAATATATTAATAATAAAATAAAAAATAAAATATCTAAATATGATATACCTTAATATTAGTGATAAGGGTGAGCACGGTTCAAAACAAGTTGAGGATAAGATAATCTCTGAAATTGCTTCAAAGTTCAGAGATTTTTGGAAAATTGCAAAAAATATCTCCAGACTTGCTCCATCACATCGGTTTGGTTCCTCCAAAGATTCAGATATTAAGGATCGGATCAATTCAGATTTTGAAAATTAAGAACTTTATAATATAAAATAAATATTTGTTCAAACAAGTCATAAACTAATAAAATAAATTGGATAATTTACTAAAATAGTTGTCTTTTTTCGAAAATAATAAATTACATTCAAATTCTTTTCAAATTTTATTTTTCAAAATCTTTTTAATCTACATCTCATAAATGGTCATTAGAAATTATTCATTTTAAAAGTGAAATAAATATACGTTTTATAGTAAAATTTGAAGGTAGGTATAACCTATAATTAGTGCAATGATTAATTTTTTATAATTTTTTTAATTAATTAAATATATCATATTATTTAAATTAAATGAAATAAGAATATTAAAATAAAATTATAGTGAATGATAATTTGATCAAATAAAAATTGATTTAATATTTTATTTGTAGTTATCAGTTATGAAATATAATTATAATGATTATTTCATTCATTTCCTATTCTTCTGCGATACCAATCATAGGAATAAACATTTTAATATCATTCCATTCCTATCACTATTCCATTTTTAGATTCATTTCATTCACACCTTATTTCATTCCACCATACCAATCATACCATAAGTATATTTCTGAACTTAGAACAATGTATTAGCTCAAAATTTTAATTAATTAGGAGTTCACATTATTATAGTATGTTCTTAATTTTTTCGTTGTTATTTAGTTTGCACTTTTAAAAGATAAAAATAAAAATCTGAATTCATGAGTTCTTGTTGATAACCAATATTATACATATACGTACCTATGTTATATGCATGTATTGCTCCATATTTTAATTACTAAATGCATGCTTAAATGCAATAGTTTTTTCAAATCACTAAATTTGAATTAATTGTAATTATAAAGTAAAAGTTGCACAGACAAAATTTACCTGACATTGATGGATTAAAATTAACATTATAAAAGTTGAGTGCCTACTTTTTGGTTATCTTTTTCATCATTGCTAAGTCATGTTGATGTTATATAGCATAAGACATTTCAATTACAACAGTTTCTAATTAGTATAGAAAACCATATTTTTAAATAAGACTTCATCTCATATCTCCAAAAAAAAAAAAAAAAAATCTTAATATTTGTTGGATATAGAATTATGAATAGTGAATATATAAACAGTCTATTCTAGAAGTTATGACCCAATCAAGTCCTCTTATTCGAAGCCCATGTGACATGTTATAAATTGGAGTGAGCTTCCACTGAAATGATGGAATAATACTTGGTAACATTGAATTCCTACTAGACATGAATTCTTAAAGTTGACTACATAATAGTATTATTTCAACCATCTCGAGAAAATAATTGAATAGTATAATAGTGTCTATAATGCCAACATTTTATTTTCGAGTCTTTATTCAATGGGTCCGAGACGTGACCAAATAAAATCAGGCCCATCTCAATTAAAGTTTTGTTTCTGGATATAATTGAGGTGATATAACTACATTCCCAAGTAATTTTAATGATTCTTATAAGACTGAGTGAAGTCAAAATATACAAACATATGCTAATAAAACTTATTACACTTTTTTTTAATTATATATATTTTTTGTCAGGATGTGACATAATGGTATATTGAGATTAAGTTCTGCACTTCAACTAATGAATGATAATAATGGACTTTTCTGGAAACAGAAAACTGTTGGGCCTTATATGAGGCCCAACAATTCATCCACAATATGGGCCTTCATATCTACATGCATATATGGATTTTGTTTTATTTGTTTATTTTTTGGGGAGGGGGGAATTGATCTTTACATAGTTTCTTTCCATTTTGTTTGGAGTTCAAGAATGAACAAAGGGAAAGGGAAATAATATAAAATGTTATCTTTTTTTTTTTTTTTTTTGTCATTCGCTTGCTACTACTACAACATTTTGATATAGTTTTGTTTGTTTGACCTAGACATGTTCAGCCGGTTCCGGTTCGGGTTCCGGTTTGCCGGTTCGGAACCGGCGGTTTTTCAAACCGAGGATGTGAAACCGGAACCGAACCGTGGGGGTTCGGTTCCGGTTCCGGTTTGGAAACCGCCGGTTAACCGGAACCGGCGGTTCAAACCGCCGGTTTCCCGGTTTGTTCTCTTTTTTTTTTATCACCCGGGCACGGTCGTGCTACACGGCATGGCCGTGCCTCATTGACCAGTCTTATTTTTCATCTGGCACGGTCTGACCGTGCTATGAAGCACGGTCGTGCTCTTCTGATGATTTTTTTTTTATCACCCGGGCACGGTCGTGCTACACGGCACGGCCGTGCCCCATTGACCAGCCTTATTTTTCATCTGGCACGGTATGAAAATATCCGGAAATATCTCCGATATATCTTCGATATTTCTTTTTTTTCATGTAACCGATATAATAACGGCATGTATATTTTTTCGATATTTAGCGATATTTTTCCGATATTTACCGATATTTCCCCGATATTTTCGTAAAATTGAGATACCGATATTTCCATTGATACCGATATTTTTATCCTTGATTCTGCATGAAACTTGCATTTTTCCTTATTAAAGTCATGAAACTAAGCACAAACTCGTCAAATGCATCTTATACGAGAATAATTTGAAAAATCACCATAAAAACGTATCTAACGTATTCGAATTAATACATAAACATACACAAAAATATGTGAAAAATTTGGCCATTATCAGTTATTACAAATTTACAATTGAATATATTACAATTACAATAATGAATGAAAAAATAAATTACAAGTTACAACTTTCAATATATTACAATCATACATCAATATTGAAGTTAAACAAATTACAAGTTACAACTTACAACTAAATATAAATAAATGAAAGAAGAGGAAAAAAAAATGAAAGAGCTTGAGTTTCATTTTAAGTTTGAAAGTGAAATGAAAATTACACTTCCAAACTTTGAATGAAATTGCCTATGTATCCTTAGTAAAATTAAGGAATCAAAGCTCACGTAGTTCTCTTATCTAAACTTACATTCATTCGTCAACGTTGGTTCCGGCGGAGGAGGAGGTGTTTGAATCGTAGCCATAGGTGTCATCGGAATCTTCATCTAGATGTGAGAAATCTAGATGTTGTTGCCGGTTTTTAGCTCTCACCCAATCTTCAAGAAGAGTAATGTTTTGTACATTCTTTTTAGTCAATTTCGATCTTCTTGGATTCAACATGTGACCTCCCTTGGAAAATGCTTGTTCAACGGAGACGGTTGAGGCGGGACTTGCAAAAATTTCCTTAGCAATAATTGTTAGAATAGGATAAATGGTGGTCCTTTTTGACCACCACTTCAAAAGATTCGATGGATGTGTAAAATCAATTAATTCGAAAGTAGCACTTAAATATGAATCTAATTCATGATTTGCTTTAGGTCGTTTATGTGTTCGATTATCATAAAAATTGTAAAATTGACTAAGACTACTACCAAAATTAGAAGAACTACTACCTCCTACATTTTGTGCACTTACATCTACATCATCACTAGAAGAATCACCAAAAGCAATTTTATATTCTTTAAATAGTTCGATTAATGATTGTTTAGCTCTACCAACAACTTCCATATAATTAGGCACATAATCAACTTCATCATAATCTCCTAAAAGAAAGTTTGGGAACAATGCATAATAATACATTTTTAATAATTCTCCTAAGCCATCTTCTCTAATTCTAGGATCTAATAATTTAGCACATAAAAATACATCGGGTATTTCATGAAAATATTTTAACCATTTTGATCTCATAACTATAATTGTATCTCCTAAAATAGGACATGTAGAAAATTCATTGAAAATAAGAGCAATTTTCACACAATGATCTAAAGCTAGTGGAGAAGTAGGATAATAACAACCGGATAATTCTCTAGTTGCCTCTTCAAAAATTTTTAAAAGTTGCATCAAATTAATACATGTTTCCCATGCATTGTTCATTAATATTATGTCATCATGTGGATTTTCCATAAAAAATTGACAAAGCAAATCTTTATATGCAAAAGAATCGTTAAGCATATTATAAGTTGAATTCCAACGATGTTTAACATCAACTACAAATTTCTTAACTTCCATTCCATTATTCTTACAAAATCTAGCCCATTTTTTATGCCATAACGTTGATTTTGCAATTTCATGAACGGCGGATCTAATAGGTGCAATATGTTCATCTAATTGTTTTAAACCATCTTGAACACATAAATTTAATGTATGACACATACAACGAGTATGAAAAAATTTACCATCTAATGGAGGTTTACAATATTCAATTAAAAATGGTACACTAGCCGTATTAGCACTTGCATTATCAAATCCAATCGTAAAAATTTTTTGTATTATACCATAATCATTTAAAACACCAATTATTTTACGTGCAATATTCATAGCGGAATGTCTATCATTAAAGTCGATATATGCAATTAAACGTTTTTGTACATTCCATGCATCATCTATCCAATGAGCCGTAATTCCCATATAATTATTTATTTGATAAGGATCATTCCAAATATCACTACAAATAGAAATTTTTTGTTGAGACATTTTAAACTCCTCAATTAATTTATATTTATATTCTCCTACGATTTTCTCTATATCTCTAGTTACGGTATTTCTAGATATTTTTCTACTAGAAGGTTGTAAATAATTTTTAGTATATTCTTCAAAATCATCATCACATGGAAATCCTAAAGGTAGATGTTTTTTAGCAACAAATTCGGCTACTCCTTTCCTATGTGATAATTGACTAAATTTAAAGAGTAAAGAATCCATACCTTCGACTCCAGTTGAAGAGTCGGTATTTCCACGAAGTTGGGTTTGCGATCGATCCATACCCAACTTGTCCGGATGCTTTTTCAAGACGTGGTTGTTGAATGTCCCGTAGCCTCCTCCATGCTTGAATTTGTAGGCCTTCCCACAATAGTTGCACGTCACTACAAAATTCACGTCGCTATTCGATACTTTCTCCTTTCTAAAATGAACGGAGAAAATATCACTTCGAAGAGTCGAAGGTGTTCGAGAAGTGGTACGTCTTGTATTACCACTTTCTTGAGTATGTCTCGGCACCTCCTCCTCTTCTTGCTCGGTACTAAAGGCGGCGGTATTAGGGCCTAGACATTCCTCCAAATTCTCACATTCTTGACTCCAATGAGGAGAGTAAGAATCGATGAAATCATCTAGAGGCATATCTTGTGGTGGTGGCATAGACGATTTTCCTTTTCCACGGGATGATCCGGTGGAAGAAGAACCGACTCTTCGAGACATTTTTTTGAAGAAGAAAGAAAAATTGAATGAAATAGAAGTAGAAGAGTAGTAGCTAACTAGAATTGAAAAAGAGATTGAAGCTTGAGAATTGAATGAAGAATGATGCTTGAAATGAAAATATGAAATTGAAACAATTAGCACAAATTGAGAGAGAGATTGTAGCTTGCAATTGAGAGAGAAGATTGAGGAATTGTGTGGTTTGAAGTGAAATGGAATGAGGTATTTATAGAGCTCAATACTCAAAATTTGAAAAAAAAAAAAAAAAAAGATTCCACGGTTCGAACCGCCGGTTTCGGGGCGGTTCGAACCGCCGGTTTGCAACGGTCACATGATCTTGGCCGTTGATCATCAACGGTCAAGTGATCCGGAGCGTACACGTGTCTCGTTTGAAATTTAAAAAAAAAAATTAAAAAATTGCACAAACCGGCGGTTTAACCGGCGGTTCGAACCGGCGGTTTGAACGCCGGTTCGAACCGCCGGTTAAACCGCCGGTTTGCCGGTTTTTCTGCAGGCCAAACCGAAACCGAACCGTACCTCGACGGTTCACGGTTTCGGTTTGAAACCGGAACCGCGGTCAACGGTTGACGGTTTCGGAACCGTTGACCGCCAGTTCGAACCTTCCCGGTTTCGATTTTTCGAACCGTTTGGGCACGTCTAGTTTGACCCATCAAATGGGTCCATCTTTTTCTTTTTTTCCGTGGCATTTGATGCATTCTCACACAATTGATCATCTCATTTGTGAACATTTAAACGGTGGCAAATGTACCTATTGGGGTGGAAATTTATTAAAACTCTCATCCTCATATTTAATAATAGAGATTATATAACAAATTGATCACTATTGTTTATATATATATACAGAGAGAGAGAAAGAGAGATTGGAGTGGTCCAGTAACTAATAATTCAAAATTTTGTACGGTTCCTATTTTAGATTCCTTTTTTTTTTTTTTTTTCATAAATTTGGACAACTTGGTTAAAAACAAAAATAAAAATAAAAATCGGGCAACTTGTCTCTTTCGCTAAATTCATACACTTGTCCCCTATAATATTATGAGATTACACATAACTAAAAAAAGTAAAGTTGTTACCCATTAAAGAACTCCTTTGTCCGATTATAGGTCCCTTAATTGGATAAGATATAAATAGATGGATGTACTTAAATAGTAGATAATTTTAAGATAAACTTTTACAATATTTCAATAGAGATTTACCTATGTGAAATTTGAATCTGCATTACTGGGATTTCTTCCCATATCACAATAATCCTTACCAACTCGATTATGCCCGTAGAGCATTTAGTTACATGCTTAATTGAATAGTATAAGGTTGTTTTGTTGAGTATACAAACTTTGAAAACATCTTATAAGATATTTTTTAAAAGTTTATAAGCTTTTGTAAAGTTTTTAGTAAATGTTGATAAATAAGATCTTATTTTATTTTAAAATAAAATATTATGAGTTTTTTTTTTCTAAAAGTAGAAAGACTTATTTCTAGAATAAAATCATATTTTCAATAGGCTTTTTTAAACTTCATCATTTATATTTGTTTTAAGAAAGTATCATTTTACATGTTCCATTATAGGCAAAAACTTATATGTCCCGGTATATGTAGCCCAAAAATATTATTAATTTGATATTAGTCATATACTTATAATTTATAATTTAAGATATTATTTGTATAATTGAAATATATATTTAATGAAACATATTAATTATATATTCATAAGGTATTAGTTATTTATTTATAAAGTATTTACTTGCATAACTGAAATATATGATTATTAAAAAATATTAATTACTTAAGATATTACTTGTTACATATAAAGATATTAATCGTATTACTTAAATGTATAATGTATTAGAGTTGGGGTTGGGAGTACGTCATACCCAAGCACACATAAACTTTACCATTCATTACATTATTTATTCAAACAGTTCACCAATTCATAACTCTTAAAGTGTTTTGTAATATAAATTTTTTTAAATTGATTTAATCAAACACCTTCAATGTTAAATTCAACTTTTAAGTCAAGATTTAGTGCACATTTCCCTTACCTAGTTATTGTAAGTTGGACAACGTTGTTATAGAAAAAAAAAAAAAAAAAATCTTGTGAGTTTTTAGTAAGTTAATGGAAATACATAATGTATATTTGGAATCAAGGTTGATTTGTTACTTATTCAATTAGTTTCGTTACATATAGCTTTTAATTATCGACGACTTACTCAGTAGGTTTTATTTCTAATAAACAAGTGGAAACATCATTATAGCAAAGATTCTTTAATAGTTTGTGTAAATTTATATTATTCGTGACAGCCTATACTATTATTTAATATTTATCATGTCAATAATCTATATTATCCATATTTAGGTTTTCAGGATCAATGGGCCTTCACACGATTTATGTTGGGGTCGGAGGCAAAATGTCATTTTTGCCCTCGGCATACAAATATAACCGATCAAATAGTTAGTAATCCATTAATCAAAGTTAAATTTGATAAAAATTTAGTTACACGGAAATTTCGAAAATTCGAAAGATTACACGCAAATTTCCAAATTTAAAGATTTATATGAAAATTTACATATTCAAATGCTTACACAAAAATTTATATATTTTAGACTTATACAAAAAATAACATAATTATAAGGTTTACATGAAAATATACATATTTATTATTAGATTTATACGAAAATATGTATTGTTTATTTATAATTGAACAAATAATCTCGTGTGTGAAAGGATATTAAATACAAGCTTATCTACCCAAAAATGTGCATGTGACATTAAGATACATATATTTAACATCCAATTTTTAGTTTTCAATCCCACCACTAACCATATTTTTCTAATATAAAGGTACACTTTTCACTATTTAATATTTTTATGGTAGAAATGGAATAAATTATAGTGAATATGGTAGAAAATATATATTACTATATGTTTTAGTGTACAGTCCTTCATTTAGTCTTAGAAAAACGTAATACTTGTGTCACATCAAACATAACATTTGACAGGAAGACATTAACAGCGTGGCCAAATACAAGCCATATTCAGATTCAATTTATAAAATTAATTCAATATTGGTCTCTTATTCAATTTATACTTAATTTCCATATACATATACGTTTCAATTGTCCTGCGTTCTTATTTGGACCACAATATATTATTACATTTTAAATCAAAGCCTTTCAATATAGTACATATTTTTATTTATGTTTATGGTTATAGTGCCTCCTACATTTATGTCTTCTTATATAGATTTGGATGATCTTTTTATGAACGTGTGAATTATGTACTTTCATTCTTTTATTTAATTTAGACATTTATACTTTATTTTCCAATTTGGTGTTCCTCATAATTTTTTGTTTTTCTTTCATATTCCCCAATACTTTTATTTGTTTATTTTTATCTTGCATTTTTTTTTCCTTTTATTTTTTTATCCCTTCAACTTGTACATTTCATTTTGAATTTGTGGAGACGAAAAACTAGAAAAATTAAAGTATACAGAGCGAAAATTAAAAAATAAAATAAAAAGGGGCAAAAAGTTGAAAAATACAGAAGGAAAAAATGCAATTCTTTTTCATAAAAGTAATTGATGAAGACAGCAGGCTCATACTCACACGATGACCCGATAATTCATGAGATATTTGTTCACTTGAGTACAAATGTACAATGTTGAGGAAATTGTCAAATTTTTTGAGTCATTTTAATTTTGTCTTATTCATTGTAAAAATAATACATTATAAAAATAGTTCTATAATTTCTGAATATTGCAAAAATATTCACACCAAACTAACAGTGAGCTAATTATTATTTGCCAGTTTAAATTTCTATGCAATTTTATTTCAAGATTATTTTTTCATCATATTTGGTAACTATCAATATAACAAGTGAAATTTTAACTTAAATGCATAATTTAATGGGGATCCCCTCCCCGAATTAATTGATTTACTTTCGAAATTTGAATCCTAAATTTCTCAATTAGTTTCAAATTTTATAATCTTAAAATTTCACAAAATTCTAATTACAATATTGAAATGTTTATTAGAGGAAATATTACATAGTGGAAGTATTTTTTATTGGAATGGCCCAAAATTGATGAGTGAGAATGAATTGTGAAGGACGAATTCCAAAGTGTCATGCTATGATATAATTAGAGCAATCACATTCATTTATTTTGGTGTGTTTTTAATTAAAACAAAAGATGTGTTAATTAATGTAGGTGTGTTTTTAAATATGTGTTTTTGTATAATTAGTGTGTATGTTAAGCTCTAAAAATGTATTTTTGTCCTCCTCTTTAATGATTGGCTAATGATTATAAATAATGTGATCTAATTTGTAACCAATAAAAAATGTCTTTTTTTAAAATAAAATAACATAATAAAAATTAGTGGATAATGGGATCCACATGTAATGATTGTGTTTGAGATAAAATTAATGTAAATTTATGTTAAATTGATGTAAAAATGTGTTTTAAAAAATTAAATATTTTTAATTAATATGTTGATATGTGGACTTTGCACTAAAATGATATACTAAAATGATATACTAAAAATCCATTAATATGGAACTAAGTTTGGTGATACAATTAGTCCATTTTCAAATATCGACAGTAGGAAACATGAATTAGCTGGCCTAATCAACCATCAATTAAATCAGCAATATCTTCTTGTTATGGATTTATTCTAGATGTGACCTCTTTCAAGATTCCAAAATGAGTCAATTAATTGATAGTAAGGGCATGTGCATCAATTCATTTTAGTGTGTTATTAATTAAAACAAAAGGTGTATTAATTAATGTAGGTGTATTTTTAAGTGTGTGTTTTTGTTTAGTTAGTGTGTGTGTTAAGTTTGAAGAATGCATTTTTATCCCATATTTTAACAATTGGCCAATGATTAATATAATGACACATTATCAATTAATATCTTTTGCTTTTTTTTTTCTCATCTCATCTTAATATATTTATTTTCTTTACTTTTTCTATACAAATAAATTATTTTCTTTTCTTTTCTATACAAACAATTTATCATTTTTGTATTATTTGTACATTTTAATGTAAGTTGAAATTTTTTAATGTAATAATTAAAAAATTCTCTATACAATTTACACTAAAATTAATACAACAAATAAAGAATTAATTTGAATTGATATAAATAATAGAATAAGAATGGTAGATGTATAGTAATCACCCTTTCTTTGAATTTGGTAGAAATTGAAATTGTGGTTCCAACTACAAAAGGTAATTTAATTGGTCAAATTTATTACTCTACTTTCTCAAGTTAAATTGTAGATACACCTAATTTCCAATTATAAATACACCTAATTTTCAATTCATAAAAATGGTGGATAGTAACCACCATTCCTTAGAATTTTACTACCGATATGATTCTTCAAGTGTGTTAGTTAAATGTTTTCAATTTAGACCACTAAAATGTAAGTTCTTGATAAATATAATGAAATGAATATTTCAAGCATTATTATTTTAAATCTAATTACCTTAATCAATTGGATCAATGTATTAATTGTATGTTCAATCTATTATAATGTCAATTGCTTATTTTCAATTAATTGCTAGCTATATCTATGTCTTTTTTTAGATAATTAATTTTTAAAAATAATATTTAAATATTATTAATTATATTTTAATGTGAATTGAAAATTATTAATATTATAATTAATTAATCCAACATACAAGTAATAAATAATTACTTTAAATTGATATAAATAAAGATAAAGAATAAAAATTTGTGAATTATGAGATCCACGTGTAATGATTGTATTTGTGTTAAATTGATTGAAATTTGTGTTAAATTGATATAGAGATGTGTTTTAAAAAAGTAGATGTTTTTAATTAATGTGGTGACATGTGGATCCCACACTAAAATGGTGTGCTAATAACTAACCAATGTGGATCTCTAACAGCCGTCAAAATTAAACAATTAACTCAATTTGGAGTCACATCAAATATTTGTATTGATGTTTTTAAATTTATGATTATTTAAAACTTGATTGGTATAATTATTGTAGAAGTTTTTTACCGTGAATATATTATTTTCGTTTCGTTTTTTTTTTTCAACAAAAAACTTGACGTCCATGTGTAAAGATATAAAGAATATTATCAAATCCTGCGGCACGTGCAATCACAGAGGTGAGTGGTGTGACCACACGCTGAGTTTAGTGCTCATTTATGACTTGTTTTTTCGCCCTTTTTCTATGTATTTGTATTTATACCCATAATATATGTTCTTTTTTTACTTTTAATTGATTACCACATAATTTATTTATTTTTAAATTTCAAATTGTAAATTGATTCATTGTGTCTTTTTTTTTTTTGGTCATGCAATTAAGCATAGATTAAACCAAACCAGTGTTTTCATAACCGAACCGGTGGCCAAACCGACCTGGCCACCGGTTCACGGTTCAATAGGTCGGATCGGTTGAACCGATGATTCAACCGGTAAAATGATCTTTGTCTATTTTTTTTTCAATATTATGTTACATTTAAAAAGTTATACACTTATATGATTCATATTAAAATAAATACAATAAAGTTATAAAATCTCAAATTACAGACCCCACAATCCATAATAAAGTCTCAAACTAAAAATTAAAATATTAAATACTAAAATTTAAGATAGATAAAATGACAAAGTAAAATATTATAAATTTTGATGATCATATCACATCATCTCCTACAACCATTTTTGCCACAATTCGTTCCTCATCTCCTTCTTCGACGTCTTCCAAATATGCACCTCACTTCCAATATTATCCCTATCTATAATAGAAACAAGTGGGTTTAGAAAGAATTTTTTTTGAATCATTTAAATGAATTCAAGTATTGAATTTTGAAATAGATACCTTGTCAATATTTAATTTTTTTAGAACTTGTCAATATTAACGAAATCAATCATATATATTATTGAAATATCTATATATTAATATTTAACTTTTGTAGAACTTGTCGATATTAACGACATCAATCATATTAGTATTTAATTTTTTTAGAACTTGTCGATATTAACGACTAAATATTTAATTTTTTTATAACTTGTCGATATTAACGTTATGTCATATATATTATTGAAATATCTATATATTGAAAACGAACTCAGGCCATTATTACATACATCTATCCAATGTTTTTTGGAACTTTCATAGCTAAAAAAAAAACTGATTTTCCTGTTTTCCGATTCCCGGTTATAACTGGTTGAACCGGTTTTTGACCGGTTCTTTTCGATTTAACCGAAAAAATGGTTAATTAGGTGTAACCGGACCGGTTTCCGTGCCGGTTCCCGGTTGAACCGGTTGAACCGGCCGGTTCGATCCGGTTACAAAATAATATGAACTTGAGCTCCAAAATGTATAAAATAACACAAGTTATCAATTGTGTATGGATTGTCCAATTGTTCACTTAAAAAAATCATATCAATTGCTTTATCATCAAAATAGTCCATTTTATTGAAACGTATATTTAATCTATTCTATTTGCATGTCAACTGCATTTAATATCATTTGAAAATTATTAATCACGTGATTAACAATTAATTAATGTCTTAATTGTAAATAAATTATTTCAACACAATTTTTTTAACTGAATGTATTATTATTTTTAATTAATCTAAATTCAATTTTCAATTAATCACTATTAAAAAAAAGGCAAACAAAGTTATTGACTTTAATTGATACTGAAACCCACACATAATGATTATATTTATTGTAAATTAATGTGGGATGTATTTTAAAAAGTGAATGTTTTTAGATTGATATGGTGGTATGTGTGATCCATAACAATGGATGTTAATAACTCTCATTAATGTGAATGCTTTAAGAATTATACGACTTCTAAAAATGTAACGTTCAATTTCTTCTCAAAGGTAATTTTTCGACTAAGATGTTACCTACATACAAAATCCACCTTTTAAAAAATAAAGAAAACAACAATGATTATAATGTACAAGTTTCTATTATAAAATAAAATTCTTTAAAGAAATTCTTCTACAACCTTTAGAATATTAGTTACCAACATCTAGCACTCGCGCACCACACTCAAACTCTTTACACAGAAAACATTTTAACATAGAGGGGTGAATGTTTAAAATACACTTAATGGAATCTCAAAACAACACTAAATAAATTCAAATAAATAAATTATAGCAAACATATACATAAAACTATAACAATCAAGCAAAACACTTAGTTACCGTTCTTAGCCACCGTAGATATGATTCTTAGCCACCAATTTCTAACCGTCATAAATGCAGTTCTTTGTCACCATAGATACGATTCTTAGCCGCTATAAATTGTCTTTCATTATCACATACATACACATTTTCCTTGCATACAACAAACATTCAACCACATCATTCATCACATTACATCACTTAGCTCATAGTATAATGTTATAATAAAACAGAGCTCGTTTCACACATGCATAATAGATTTTACAAGTTAGAATCACTTGAGAATCACAAATACAAATTTAAGAAAGTTACCCATACCTTAAGAAAATTGGAGTGTCTAATCATAAGTTATCGAGCAAGTATAGATAATTTCGCTTTTCACATTTCTTACATCGAACATTAAAAATATTTTAGTAGTTTATCTTGTTATATGTTCATAATTTAAGGTTAGTAATAAATAAATTATGCCTTTTTTGAGGTTTTTCTTATTTTCGAGAGAGGTTGAAACATGAATTAGCTGGCCTAATCACCATCAATTAAATCAGCAATCTCTTCTTGTTTATGGATTTATCCTAGATGTGACCTCTTTCAAGATTCCAAAATGAGTCAATTAATTGATAGTAACAGCCGTCAAAATTAAACAATTAACTCAATTTGGAGTCACATCAAATATGTGTACTGATGTTTTCAAATTTATGATTATTTAAAACTTGATTGGTTTAATTAGTGTAGAAGTTTTTTTTTTAAGTAGGTGTTTTAGTGTAAAATAATGTGTGTTTTACTGTAAAAATATTATTTTCATCCCATTTCTTTTTCCAACAAAAAACTTGACGTTGATATATAAAGAATACTGTCAAATCATGCAGCGCGTGCGATTACAGAGGCAAGTAGTGTGGCCACACACTGGGTCCAGTGCTTATTTATGATTTTATTTTTCTACCCTTTTTCTATGTATTTGTATTTATACCCATAATATATGTTTTTTTTTTTACTTTTCATTGATTACCCATAATTTTTTTTTTTACTTTTAATTGCTATTAATTTGTCGTAAGTATATTTTTGGCAGATAATACTGCTGCATATGCGCATAGAACACTAACATGAAATATAAACTTCCTAGTGTACTACCCGTACGACAATAATATAATATGATAAAAAATTTGCTAAATTAATTATAATTATATATTTTACTATTTTTTATTATGAAATTATATTATTCAAACCTCAGTCATGGTTCGATCCTCTTCTTCTCGAATCTTCCTCATCTCAATCTCTGGTGGTCCGAATTGTGTGTCAATTTATGTTTGGAAGAGATTTGGTATGGTATGATTTTGAACTTTAAAATCTCAATGTATGTTTGTTTTTGTATTTAAATTTGGATTATAAAATCCGAACATAATCGTTACTACCTATATTACAATCATCAATCATTATCAAATATACTTTATCATAAAAAAATATCACATCAACCCACCTTTACACAATAAAATATTATATCAACCCACCTTTTTCCAGCATCGATATGACATCTACAATATAATCCTACTCTACTAAATTCTCAAACAAACATACATTTTTACTATTCACCTTTACTACAAAATCCAGATTTCAAAGTCAGGATTTCCCCAAACCCACTAAAATCCGTTTCAAATATACCCTATTTGATTAAACAAAGATTCTTGAATGAGGTCTAAGAAAGTGCTGACGTGGAAAGAAGATGCAAGAACCTTAATCATGAGTGTACTAACCAAAGCAAAGAGAATCCACGAACAAATAATAGAGAATATCAGTTCAAAAACTTCAAAATCTAAAAGAGAAAATACCCCAAAATTACCAAAAATATTTAATTTAATACCACAATGTCCAAATTTTTTTATTAAACCCATAAATCTATTCAAGTTACTATTGTTTTTACCCAATATACCCAAGTCAACGACAGCAAGATGGAATTCTGAATTTGATGGGATGTGTCTGAATGTGAGTGACAAGGCCTATCTCAAATACTATTTCGTGTAATGTTAAAAACTGAAATATTTCGTGTAAGGCCTATCTGAAGTGCAATTTCGTGTAAGGTTAAAAATTGAGATATTTCGTATAAGACCAAAACTCACTATTTCGTGAAAGGTTACATTTCACTATTTCGTGTAAGGCCTATCTGAAGTGCTATTTCGTGTAAAGTTGAAATCTGCTATTTCGTGTAAGGTTGAACTCGGCTATTTCGTGTAAGGCCTATTTGAAGTGCAATTTCGTATAAGGTTGAAAACTCACTATTTCGTGTAAGACTAAAACTCACTATTTCGTGTAAGGTTAAAAACTGTAATTTCGTGGAAGGAAATAGGGCTACACGAATTCAATGAGGTCATTAAAGGCCCATTGACTTTTGTGGGTCTGCCATTTGTCAGTGAGGGGACGGTCATTTGTCAGTAAGGGGGTGGTTAAAAAAAAGGTTGGGTAGTTTAGGCATATCTTATATTGAATTGAGTATAATATGTATAATTATATCCATTTTGGGTATAATGAATACCCACAATTTGAAAATGGCTAATTTTGGTTGTTGTCTCAAACCTAAAATATCAACTGGATACCTTTTGTCTTCTATAATTCTGTAAATTAAGCAAGTGTTAAATTACAAATTTCTCCAGTCTTTTTTTATTAAATTACAATTTTACCCAGTTACTAAATAAGTATAGATAGATTATTGTTACATTATATATTAGAAGCATATTCTTTTATTATTATTACATTTGTGTGTAATTTATTTATGTGCATGTTATGTTTTATAATCTATCTTGTTGGTATCTTATCCTTCTCAAATCCTTCTTGTCGTTCCCTTCAGTACTGCCTTCCTGTTCCACCAACACATGCAGCCGCACCGCCACTGTGTACATAAGGTGAATTTCATTTTCTATTATTATTATTATCTTTAATATATTTTATTATTATTATTCATTATCATTGCACTATTATTCTATTAAAATTTTGCTTACTACTATCATGGCAAACCTTTATAAACTTACACGTGTTTTATTGCAGTGAGTTCGGAACATTGTACCCTTAATTGTAATATTGGATAAAATTTCCTAAATTTTGCTATATTTAATCTTACTCAATTGCAAATTTGCAATATTATTTACATAGTAACTAAGTTGACTAGTACATCGGTACTCTACATACACTAATTAAGGAATCACCCAAAGATTCATTGCGAAAATCTGGTGCGTGTGGTCACGTTGATATATAGATTAATTCAAACAGACTTTATTTCTTATACTTCTAAAGAATCGATGGTAAGTAGAAAGAAAATGTTTCTTTTTTATAGATGTTAGAAAAGTTATTTTGTACCTTATAATAGGTATTTTGATGTATTTTCACTTTTTTTAACCACAATTTAATTTTTTTTTATGAAATATATTTTCGCTAAATTAAGTACACACTTCTAACTTAATGGTTTAGGCATGAGGTGGGACAATCAGATTTTCTATAATACATTTCCGTTTTATGTGCAACAACTTAGCTCTTTTTTATTGACATAGACAAGGATGTAACAATTTTAATTTAATGATAAAAGACTCATATGGATGGTATGAAACAAAAATGGTAAAAATGTTGTGAATTTTATTTTATTTTATTTTAGCTAATGATTAAAAGAAGTTTTTTTCTTTCGCAATTAATTGCATGAATATTTGGTGATTTTTTTTGAGATAATCTTACTAATCTAATTTAGAAGAGAAGTCAATAACAATCTACATTTTATAATCCACATATGACTTCATAAAAATGCGTTTGGTTCGTAGATAGTAGAAATTCATCTTACAAATTTATATTTATAAATTTATCTCATATATATATTTTTGATATTTCTTTAAGAATAATACACGTAATATATTAGAAACCTATTTTTTAAGAAATCACCTCTCTAGAAAAATTAATCTTCCTGCCATCGTCTTCACATCAAGAAGTTGGTGCTCCCCTCTATTAAGTGAGACTAGGGGTGATCACAATTTGGTTATATGTTTTTTCATCTATATTTAAATTGTATTACTATAAAATTTCAAATTTAAATTGTGATTTTTCCACTAAATTTGATTATGCGGTTTTTGAGATGTGGTCAATATTTTAAACTAATAAAACAACATTGAGCAATTCTATGACAAAATATAATAATATGCTATTTGTAAGAGTTCATAGAGAATAATATGTTATCTAATGTCCAATGCATTAGAATAATAAATAACAACATTAAGAGATAACAAATCTTTTTTATATTTGTAATTTACCCTCCAAATTATTTTTTATCAATTATATACTTATATTATAATTTATACAAGAACATTACATTTGGAGTAATTATTATATGAATATAAACAATCTTAATTTCTAATTCATATTCATTATTTTTTGTTTCAGACTTAAATTAAGTTCATTTAGATATGCGACTCAAAGTTCAATTCAAGTTGGACCTCGTATGAGCCAACATTATACGTCATTTTTAGTCAATTATTGAGTTACTAAAAACGGAATTGACGCGTGTAGACCCTATTATAAATCAAGTGTCCTATTATTAATATATTTTTTTTAGAAGTGTCCTATTATTATTATCCATCGAATCACCATATAAGTCTAGAGCTTTGAAGGTTTAGTCGTCAATTATTGCTTTATTTATTTATCACAAAAACTTTTATACAATTGGTGTACGGATCTAGGATCCGTACACCTGACCCGATCAGGCCTCCACGCGCGCACACGCGTCCCCATGCGTTTGGGTAGGTGCGCTCAAACCCACCCAAAATTCGCTCTAGGTGCTAGACCTTTATGTTATGTTAAGTATACATTTATGTTATGTTAGTCATATCTTTAGGGCCTTTTATATTATATTAAATATACCTTTTTGCAAGTCTTTTATATTATATTAATCATACTTTTATACAACGTTAAGCATACCTTTATGTTATGATAAATATACTTTTATGATTTTATATTATGTTAAGCATACCTTTAGAATTATAATGTTATGTTAAACATACCTTTATATTATGTTAAACATACATTTATGTTATATTAGTCATACCTTTTAATTATGTTAGTTGTACCTTTATGTATTATATAAAAGTATGACTAATATTAATTAAAGGTATGCGTAATATTTATATAAAGGTATATATGTACAAATTAGGGTTTTTTGTGCTGAAATTACAATTTTTTCGTCAAAATTAGGGTTTTTTGCCAAAATTAGGGTTTTTTTTTAAAAGCTAAACTGTTACATAAATGTATGCTCAACATAATATAAAGGTATGACTAACACAACATAAAGGTTAGGATAAAAAAAAAGAGGAAATGTACGGATCCGGGTCGGATTCAGCCCGACCCGGCCCGCGTTGATCCATACAACAATTACACACAAGCCTCACTCTTTATTTATAAATATGTAAAATTTGATACGTAATAATTCAACACGATCTGATGCCCTAATCAAATTCGTCATGTTTTATATTTAATTGTTGCAATCCATCAATTAATTATAACACTTTTTTATAAATTAATTATAGATTAATTCTCAATTTAATACCCAAATTTTAAAGTTTCTTAATAAGAAATTCAATTAATATATTTTTTCTCCAACTTAAGGTCTGAAAATTAGATTGAGTTCTCAATTCAATACAAATTAAGTTTCTTTTCTTTTATTTATTTTTATAAATTTATTTATATTTTAATATGTATTTATATATTAGATAAGTTAAGACAAGTTATTGTAATTTTGGAATGATTTTCATCCGACTTATATTAATATATATATATATACATATATAATTAATGCAATTCATAGAATTAAGAATTCTTTATTTTCTTAATTTTATGAATAAAAATATAGAAAATCGATTTTAATATTAATCAGTTTAATATAAATTATATTATATGAATTGAATTTATTATATCTTTTTTCTTAATTTTTTTTGTATAAATTAAGACAAGTTGGATAAAGATTTTTTTAAAGTGCAATAATTTGTCTTCATTTATCCAAAATATGAATGCATATTGAAACATAAAAATAAAAAATAAAAATAAATAAAAAAATAAAAGAAAATGAGATTATGTCTTAAATTGAAAACTCAAACTAATTTTCAAGCCTTAAATTAAAAAAAAAATTAAATTGAGTCCTTAGCAACGTCCTTCCCGATCGGAAGTAAAATTGAAAACTAATTTATAAATTGAGTCTTGTTGTGAAATTCATCCCCTTAGGTTGATTTACAAACCCGTATTTGGTAGACATTTACCTATTTCATAAATATACATAAAATATATTTTGAATATATAAATAGTATTCCTCCAATTCTATATATAATGCTTTGAGAGAATCAACCTTGTTTCTAATTAATATTGGTGTTTTTATATTTTTTATACAGTTTTATTTCAAGATTATAGAATCTAACATGTGATTTTTTTTCTATATTTAGGAATTTAATAGAAGTCATTGTTTTGAAATTAATTTGATTGTCTTTGAAAATTTGAATCAACTAATTTTTTAATTAACAATATTTTAGTCAAAATATCATGCTACTTAATCTTAGACAAACTTTTACTGCTATTTAAATGGAATCGTAGGAAGAGCGCGCGCATATATATATATATATATATATATATATATATATATATATATATATATATATATATATATATATATATATTGTTATTATTGTTATAAGTTGTAACCATGCACATTGAATTATACATTAATTTAATAAAATTCAAGATAAAAATAATAAAGGATATATGTTATAAATTCAAGGATAAAAATATCGATTTCGATGGAAATATTCCTATCTCAATTTTATGAAAATATAGTGGATAAGTAAATAGGGGAGGGAGTGCAGGTTCGGTGATTCATGCCATGTCGGATGAGCAAGATATGCGGAATGCCCAGAAATGGGATGTTTTGGGCATCATCGAAAAAATCAAGTCAAAGCTCTATCTTACACCTAAAGCCTTGCTTGAGATAAAACTGACCGAGTAGGACGTATTCCTTTATGTCCCTTCTTCTTCTTCATCCTCAGATCTAGCGAAAACAGACGGGAGTGATTTGCCGCCTTATTCCGTCACCCGAGATCCAAGTCTGCCGCCGTTACAATGGGAATGCATCCGCCCTAATGGAAATGAGAGGCCGATCGATGGAAACTTGTATCGGTGAAAATATCAATACATTATACTTATTAATATTTTTTCAATATTTATCGATATTTCTTTGATATTTTCTTGATATTTATCGATATTTTTTAATATTTCACAGATTTTTCAAAAATTTGTACCATAAAATCATGGATATTGTAATATTTACCGATATTTATGGATATTTTATCGATATTTTACGATATTTTGATAATTTTTTTTTATCGATTAAGTGAAAAAATAAAAATATCGAAGATATATCACGCAGACAGGAGCGAAACTAGATAAATTATCTTGAGGGGGCTTGTTGGTTTTGGGGGACTAAATTACCATAAATTAGGTATTTTAACACTTAAAATAAAAAAAACTAAAAAAATATACATAGAAATTTTTTTAATAGATTTTTTTTAAAAATAAATTTTAGGGGGGCTAAAGCCCCCACACAGCATAAGGAGGCTCCGCCCCTGACTGCAGACCATTATTATATCAATTACATAAAAAAATGGAAATAACAACCCACAAATTAAATACATCACTTTGTGTAAGTGAATTTATATTGTGGAAGATGAAACTCAAATCTCACGAAGCTAAAATTACACAATTAGAAGCATCTAGTTCATTCTCCGAATTTCTTGTTTTGATATTTGATCGTTAATCACTTTTCTACCTTTTCTTAATATCTTCAATTTTTTTTGGCAAATATATATAATATTTAATGGGAAGAAAGCTTTCTTCTTTAAACTCAGTGTGTGTGGTGGGAAATCGCACATTTCCATACTTTCCGAAACGGTTACACGTACATCGATTTGTTTGCCTTTTGCCTTTAGATTTCCATATTCGAACACAAATTTGCCTTAAACACGCCAAGATAAGCCAGCAAAGCATTCATCATTTTGTGTCCGTTTTTTAATCAAGAAACGACCCACACTTTCTCTCTCTAGCCGCACCCTCTCCGCCTTTCCCCGGCAGATAGTCTCTCTCCAACTACCTGCATTATCGGAGATTATGGCGGATCTCCACCTTCTCGCCTCTTTCCTTGTTGCCCTTTTCGGGACTTTCCTTTTCTACTGCTATGGGTCGTTGAGGAAGACCCGTTCGCCGGCCACCCAGAGCAGCGCCGCCACCACCACAGTCGCCGACGAAAGTGAATGCAGATTGACTGACGCCCCCGTTGACGTCATCATTGTCGGGGCTGAAGTCGCCGGCGCCGCCCTCGCTTACACTCTTGGAAAGGTGATGCCTTTTTCTTTTTTATTTAAATATTTTGTCTTAGATTGGCATTTCTTGATTATTTATTTGTTTTGCGTTGGTGATTTTATTGTGTATATAGAAATCATATGATTGGGTTTCTTGTTAATAAATTTAAAAAGATAAATCAGGTTGATTTGGAATAGAATCTAAACACTAGAGTTGGAAAATTTTATTGGTTTCATTAATCTGTTTGAGTTTTCACATGTTTATTGATTTTCTTTGTTGGAATCTTGATTTGATTTTAGGAGGGGAGACGTGTTAGGGTGATAGAGAGAGATTTGACAGAGCCTGATAGGATTGTTGGAGAGCTCTTACAACCTGGTGGTTATCTGAAGCTTATTGAGTTAGGATTATAAGGTATATATATATTCTGCAATTCTTGTCTAGTCATTGCTGCTTGGGTTCATTACTATTACTATGATTTTGTATAAGAGTTTGTATTTGATAGAAGGTTTTTAATGCTTTTGCTCTAGATTGCGTGGAGGAAATCGATGCTCAGAGAGTGTTTGGCTATGCTCTATTCAAGGATGGAAAGGCCACTCGCCTTTCTTACCCATTGGAGAAATTTCACTCGGATGTATCCGGGAGAAGCTTCCACAACGGACGCTTCATCCAAAGGATGCGTTTGAAAGCTTCATCTCTTCCGAAGTATGTCTTTCTTAATCCTTTTCATGATCTTGTAAAAAGAAAAAAAGATGTTATGATGTAGTGTCTGATGTGGCACATGGTGTGTTTATTTATTTTGCATGCTTTTTTCCAATGTTTCATGAGGCTGTTGAGGCATGTCTCTGTTACATCATTAGTTTTAAGTATGTCCCTCTTTGTTTGGCAGTGTTCAATTAGAGCAAGGAACCGTCATGTCGTTGCTTGAAGAGAAGGGGACCATAACGGGGATACAATACAAAACAAAATCTGGCGAAGAGTTGAAAGCATACGCGCCTCTAACCATTGTTTGCGATGGATGCTTTTCTAACTTGCGACGTTCTCTTCGTACTCCTAAGGTAAAGATTATGAGAACGTTTTGATTGTTGTTGGATCGTCGGCTGTAATTATTCTATTGTATGCTTAGTAACCTCACTCTGCACTGAAGGTGGATGTGCCATCTTGTTTTGTTGGTTTGATCCTTGAGAACTGCCAACTTCCTTTCACCAACCACGGGCATGTGATCTTGGCTGATCCATCTCCGATCTTGTTTTACCAAATCAGCAGCACTGAGATCCGATGTCTGGTCGATATCCCCAGTGAGAAGGTACCTTCTATATCAAATGGTGAAATGGCCAAATATTTGAAGAATGTGATTGCTCCTCAGGTATATATATATATATATACATTGATTAATCCCTTCAAGTTGTTTTATGCCATTGCATGATTTTATGTGCTTACTTTTCTCACTCGATTGTCTTAGATTCCTCCGGAGCTACATGATGTTTTTCTCTCTGCTATCAAGAAAGGGAACATTAGGACAATGCCCAATAGAAGCATGCCGGCGGCTCCTCATCCAACTCTTGGGGCTTTGCTTATGGGAGATGCATTCAACATGCTCCACCCATTGACTGGTGGAGGAATGACGGTAGCACTATCGGACATAGTCGTCTTGCGCAATCTCCTTAGCCCGTTGAAGGACCTTAGTGATGCACCTACTCTCTGCAAATATCTAGAATCTTTCTACACTTTGCGGAAGGTAAGCCATCTCGATATCGATACTTCATTTGTCTCATAATCGGCATATGTTAGAAATCAATCAATCATAATTATATGCTTATAAACATATATGCCTCTTTCTATACAAATACCCAAATAAGCCACAATATTAAGTACCATAACGTTTAAATTTGATCTCCTTAAGACAGTTATGCATGTAGCCCAATACATTGGACATTTCCAGCTATATATTTGCTTACAATTCAGTCTCATAATGGGTATATGTTTATACAATGAACCATAAAGTGATAGCCTCACTTCAAATGTATTATATGTATGCAGCCTGTGGCATCCACTATCAACACATTGGCGGGTGCCCTTTACAAGGTCTTCAGTGCTTCACCCGATCGAGCACGAAATGAGATGCGTCAAGCATGCTTTGACTATCTGAGCCTCGGTGGCTTGTGCTCAAGTGGGCCCGTGGCCTTGCTCTCGGGTTTGAACCCGAGACCCCTGAGCCTGGTCTGCCATTTCTTTGCTGTGGCAATATTTGGCGTAGGCCGGTTGTTGTTGCCCTTCCCTTCACCCAAACGAATGTGGATCGGAGCTCGTCTTATATCAGTAACTACACATTTCTATCTATCTATAAAAGTAGTGTTATCCTCACATTTCCATCTCTAACTCGATTTTCTTGAACCAGAGTGCCTCGGGGATCATCTTTCCGATCATCAAGGCCGAATGAGTCCGACAAATGTTCTTTCCGGCAACAGTTCCAGCCTACTACCGAGCTCCTCCGGCTAAATAAGGGTTTGAACTTAGTTGGGAGAGTGGACTCTTTCACATTAAAGATGTCAAAATTGTTACATATCTTTTGGCTCTTAGGTGTTTTTATAATGTTCTATTGCTTGTTTAGGCAACAATTTGTGTTTGCGTTTCATTTACAGTAGTTGGACTTTTCTGTAAATAAAGTTTGGCGATCATGACGAACTAGAATTTGGTTATGATGTCCATGGATTCAACATTATGATTCGTAAATTCAAAGTTTAAATTTTATTTTTGAATTTTTTTTATCGGTTTAATGCGAAATTTGTTTGTAATAAATTATTTAATTGAAAAATTTTGACCTATTTAATGACAAAAGACAAATAATCTACCCAATAATCCACTCAATATGAAGCACTAGGTTATATGCTTCCCAATCAATGGGATCAATACTAGTAAGAGCTTAATGAAGTGGTGGCTGTGAAAATTTCATGCTCTGCATCACCTACTACTACGAGGGGGTGGTGGTTGGATGTAGTCTATGAAAACAAACTGTATTGGGAATTTCTTGATGTCTCATCCAAAAAATCCAACTTTGCTGTTGAATTCTATGAATCCATATGTTCACATCACTGGTGCTATAACTTGCTCTAACTCTTGTTATAAATTAGTCAATTTAAGACAATCCAACCTTTCGGTTTGATAGTTGAATTTTAATTGACTGAATTACAAAATTGTCCATATTTCTTACCATGGTTATTTTATGTCCTCATGAATTGCTTTATGTTGATGTTTTTGGACAAAGAAATTAACAATCTGATGACACAATATCCATCTGAACCAAAGATCATAGCAATCCCTCTTGTAAATGTGAGTTGTCAGTTACATGTACTATGGATCTGCGCATTGTGTTAGGTCATGTTGACGGTAATGCCTGCCATTATGAAATGACCAAAAACACGCACTGATGAATGTTTAGGATTTCAAGTATGTTCAGCACATGATTTAGTAAAAATCAATTTGGTAATTTCATAACATATATCTATATATTTCGGTTAGCCTGTTATACTGATCCTGGCATAAATATCGGTTCATATGTCGATGTCTGGCTGCTATAAAATCCATTGTTGATTCGTTTCTTTTAAATGTTGGAGGATTCATTAAGAGAAAGCAAGGATTCAATTTTTCTACTGTGCAATCTGTCCTGTTTTTGTTTCCTCTTTCTTGCTTGTGCTTCTAATCCTTTTAGACTCTGTCCTTACTTTTTAACAATTTTAAGTGCATTTTGTTCAAATAATCTATCTAATGTTTATGAATTAAGATCATGTATTTGTTTGGACGAGTCTGTATATGTAGTTGACCAAGTATTGCAATATGCCAAAATGATATCATGTTTGATTATAGTGGGCCCCCATAGTCTCATATTTCCCCGAGATGACACTCTATAGGACAGGAAAAAACCTGCTGCCTGGCATGTTAAAAGACCAATATTACATCAATTAGTAGTTTTTCAATCGTATATAAAAGTCCTTCTGTAGGAACTAAAACAAAAAGGTTGCTGCCTTTTCTTCACCAGCAAAATAAGCTAAGGAGATTTGAGGCATCAATTTGCTGTGCTCTTTCAGTTTCCCTGGGTGCTAAGGCAAAAAAAGATCGCTTCATTTTTTAATGGAAATTCCTGGCTAGGTTGTTTGGGTTTTGCTAGTTCAGAAATTGGATGGCCTGTAGATTCTGTTTCTTTATTTATTTATAGGAAACAAGAATTTTATTGTAGATTCTGTTGTTTATTTGCTAAAGTCTCCATTTTGTTTGATAAGAATTGCATGACCTTGATATCCTTGTGCATAAGCTTCCATTTTTCTTGAAAAAATCGGCCTAGAAATATCCTTATCCTTAACTGAGTGCTAGGCTTTTTTTTCATCCATTTTGTGCTTGAGTTTTCAGTGAAGCCAATGTGTACTTATAGATTGATTATTACATTACTGTTCTTTGAATTTTTTGCTCATCTTTTAATCCAAGAGGGTTAGCAGTACTAACTACTATGAGTTCTTCCTTTGATGCAGTTCTTGCAACAAAATGAATTTACTCATATTAAGTGAAATTATATATGTTTTTTTGAGTAAAACTGGAGATACTTTTGTATGAACTGAAGTTCTAAATTTTGTATTGACAGAATATTTCCAAAATAAGTTGGTAGAGACCATACAATTTATGGAAGTTCTTAACTTGAAAGATAGTGTAGAAAAGGATAATTTTTTCCGTAAGCTTCCAACTCTTGCCGACCAGCTTCCTCGCCAGATTGTGCAGAAGAAGGTATTTTAAAATGTCCAAAATTTTGTAATTTAATATTACGCCAGTTGCTTCACTACCTTTATCTTCCCCAGCTGCTTCTATTACTTGCATCCGCCTTGGAATTTGGATCGGCCACTGCACATGCTTTGACAGCATTGTTGAAACTGGGATCTTGCCTTTCAGCAGAAGAAGAATATGGTGTTAAGGTTACTGTTCCTTAAATCTGTATGGGGACCTTTTATGTCTTTTTCTTTTTTGTGAATAGGACGTTAACTATTTCTATTGCTAAACTTTGTTTTACTTCATATGTGTTACCAACTATTGTCAAACTTTTTGCATCAAACGATCGTGCCATTCGTGTGGGTCTTCTTCAGCATATTGATCAATATGGCGAATCATTATCTGCACAAATTGTTGATGAACAAGTATGATGTCAAATGATGATTACATTTGTAGCTAAATTTTCCACATAGTGCATGTTACGTATATGAATTAAATCAAGAAAAATTCATATGTTATGGAACCGGAAATAAAGTCACAAGAACCGGGTTTATTATCGTCGAACCGGAGGAATCAAGATTCAAGTCAGAAGCCGGTCCAAGTCAGTTAAATCAGTTAGAACTGATTTAGGAGAATTAGGGTTTCTCGCGCAGGCCTTCAATTTCGGAGCTAATGTTGTGAAGTTCTGTAACCGATTCACCTAAATTAGTTTAGGGCTATGATTGTATATATATAGGAGTACTTATTTCATTGGCTCCCATAGATGTATCTTGCTCCGCTAATCCGATATCACCAATGTCATCACTATCGCCAATCTCCACATGCTCTTCAACTTGATTTGCCCCACCATCAACCCCAGCATATTATCTTCATGTTCTTTCTCCCATGGTAGCAATATCAATGAATAACTCTATTGAAACCAAATTAAAGATAAATCTTTATTCCTAAACTTCTTGTATTCTGCATTCCCCTTCAGTATTGAGTATGCCAAATCAATCTAAAATCTAATAAGTAAAATAAGGTAACATAATTTAAAATTTGTATAAAATTAGGACATTAATATCCGGCCTCAAATAATGATAATATAAAATGAAGCTAGCCCGTAGGTTAGAGCCCGAGAGTGTGGATGAAAGAGAGTGAAATTTCTGAAACTATAATGCAGATAAATGCTGTGTTCATAGGATTTGGTATGCATATGTTTATTACAACTATTGTGTTTGTACCGTTTAAGGACCGTTTAAGGAGAATTTGAGGTATGTTTGTACAATTTAGATGCTTGATAATTATTTTGTTGAAACGGGAAGAAAAATAGAATTTGATAAACGTTTATATTTATTTTTACTATATAGGCAAACAAGCTGATTCAAAGCCATACTGAACAATACTGTCATTTATGTCGATGAAAAGTATTCCTTTCAAAGCAGTATGCTTCAATATTAAACCATAAAAAATATTTATTTTGTGGTTTTATTGACTTAAACAATTCCAATTTAGTTCATCATGGATTTAATTCAATTCTTGAAGAGTATATTTCTAACCTTATGCCTCTAGTTACCCCTTTGTATACAATTTCCGTGCTAATGGAACAATTGAATATATTTTTCATCTTTTCCTATAAAATCGTATACAATTCCGGTTCTAATAGAGCAAATTGAATATATTTCTCCATCTTTTTGATCAATTTTAAAATCCATTTTAGAGTTTGTCGAGGGAAGTCAATAGAGAATTTTGGTATTGAAAAGTTGATGATATTGTGGATGAATTGAAGTTTTGGAAAGCAGTTTACATACATCATAATTTAAATATATTGGTGTAAAGATATGGTAAGACGTCCTTACCATTTCTTTTTTTTTTCTTTGGTTTTGTTTTATGATATTTAAAAATTGAATATGTTCTCATTATTATTATTATTATTTCTTGTGTAGGAAAGAAAAATTCTTCACGAACCACCTGAACGTCGCATACATTTCATAAAAAATTGTGTCGAACGTGTGCCGAATGTGTGGCGTATTCAGATTTGTACGTCGCATACATTTCATAAAAAATTGTGTCGAACGTGTGCCGAATGTGTGGCGTATTCAGATTTGTTACTCTTGCTGACAATTTTACGGCTGGAAAACAAGATTTGACGTTGAGACTGTTCCTTTAAGGATTGTTATATACACAATCCAAAAGATGCTGACACTGTTCCTTTAAGGATTGTTATATACACAATCCAAAAGATGCTCATTATGGATGTACATACTTAGATCATAGATCGACTTATGTGATCAACGTCAATAAGGATGTACATACTTAGATCATAGATTGGCTTATGTGATCAACATCAATAAGGATGTTCATAGATTGGCTTATGTGATCAAAGTCAACCTTCTACGGTGTTGTCGTAATTTGGTAGTACACACATACAATCATATTTGGAAGGTACAACTCAACTATAATTTCTGTTTGTCATATTTTGTTTTAATGTAATTACTTTTGTTGCAGTTGAAGATGATCAGATAGAAGCTACAATTGTTGATTTGTTTTCGAAGGAGCTAACAAAATTTCATTGATGTTTCTGAGATATCTCGGGTTAAAAATTACTAAAAAGTCAATTTCATCGACATTTCCAAGATGTTTCGGGTACGAATGCATTAGGTTTGTTATCCTATGTACAACGATGAAATATATTATTTTTGGTTGAATAGAGTGTTCAACATTGAATTGGGTGATATATCGGTTCAAAACCCGACAGAAAAAGAATTATCATATTCTAATAATATATTCAATTTCATTTGCTCCAACTATTTTGATTTTGACATTTATACTCGAAACCTGATCTGAAAATACCGAGGTAGATAATTATTGAAATATAAAATATCCCAATATATTGAAAATATTGAGGATATATTGATATTTTATAAATAATTTTCAACATTTCTCAAAAAATTTCGAATATCGATATTTTCTTATATTTGTTGAACAAAGATTGGGAAAATATCAAGGATGATAATCATTGAAACATAAAATATCCTCAGTATATTGAAAATATTGACGATATTATATTGAGGATATAGGTTGGGAAAAATATCGAGGATGATAATCATTGAAATATAAAATATCCCCAATATATTGAGGATATATTAATATTTTATAAATATTTTTCAATAGTTTTAAAAAAAATTAGAATATCAAAATTAGGACATTAATATCTGGCCTCAAATAATGATAATATAAAATGAAGCTAGCCTGTAGGTTAGAGTCCGAAGGTGTGGATGAAAGAGAGTGAAATTGCTAAAACTGTATCCTAGTATATATAAGGATAAGCGATTTAATGCAGATAAATGCTGTGTTCATAGGATTTGGTATGCATGTGTTTATTACAACTATTGTGTTTGTACCTTTAAGGAAAATTTGAGGTGTGTTTGTACAATTTAGATGCTTAATAGTTATTGTTATGCAAATTACCAAGAAACTACAACACTCCAGTTGCAAACACAATCACTCTAGATTCAAGAAACTATCACTAAACAAGATAGCAATCGAATTAAAACAAATGTAGAGACAGAACCACAAGAACGCAGCGATGTAACGTGGTTCGGCTTCAATATGCCTATATCCACGGGCAATCAAGGGAGGGGGAAATTTTATTACGAACCAAACCAAGAGATTACACAGAAAGTTTACAAGATCACTCTCTATCTCTCAAGAACTTGCACAAACCCTAACCTGAAAACTGAAGAAAAGAATTCATACACTCAGTAAGCTAAAAGTATATTCTCTTAACAAACTATAGAGCTATATGTACCCGAACTTCAAACTGACTCTGACTCTATCTGTTACAACTGAGATAGCTTCAGCCCGTTAAAACCGTTAATATCTCCTGCTACAGTAACTGCGTTTTTATAAGTCGAAACCCGACTTCTCCTTATACTTAACTCAGCCAAGCCACAGCCAAAAACGCGTCTTCAAAATGACACCTTTATAAGTGGAATGCGATTTCCACAACACCTTAGAAATGCTGGACATAAACGCACCTGGGAAGTGCGCTTTCTTTCAGGACTTAGCAATTAAAAAGGAAAATCAGCTACAGACTTACAATTCTCCACCTTAGCTGATCTTTCCTTCATCTAACTAAGCACTGCCTTTCCATCTTTGTTATTCTAGTCAAGTTATCTTGGTGGCCCCATTACCAACTAAACCAATCAGACTCATACACAGCTTGAACTTAGCAGATGGCAAAGCCTTAGTAAAAGCATCTGCTGGATTGGACTCACCATGAACTTTTCTGAACTTTAACCCATAATTCAATGAACTGTTTAAGTATCTTAGCACACCCTTCACCACCTCCCAATGAGCTCCACCTGGATCTGACATGTATCTGCTGATTACACTCATGGCATGAGCAAGGTCAGGCCTATAACATACCATGGAATACATGGTACTCCCTACTGCACTAGCATAAGGAATTTTGAGCATCTTATCAGCTTCTATCTGAGTCTTTGGACACTGATCTTTTGACACTCTAACATGCTGGCCAATTGGAGTTTCACAACCTTTGGATTGGTTCATTTGATACCTGATTAGAACCTTCTTTATGTACTCAGATTGTTCCAACACAACCTCACCAGCTTCTTCATTTCTGAAAATGTCCATTCCCAACATTCTCTTGGCTTTGCCAAGATCTTTCATGTCAAATTTAGATTTTAATAAAGCTTTAACTTCAAGAATTCCCTCATTAGATGTGCTTGCAATTAACATGCCATCCATATACAATAATAAGAACATGTGAGTAGTGTGATCATGTTTGAAGTAAACACAATTGTCATACCTGCTCCTTTTGAAATTGATTTTCAGCATAAACTCATCAAACTTCAAATTCCATTGCCTTGGACTTTGCTTGAGTTCATAGAGGGATTTTTTCAACAAACAAGCTTTAGTGTCTTTTCCAGCAACATGTAGCCCTTCAGGAATTCTCATATAGATAACCTCCTTTAGATCACCATGCAGGAAGACAGTGGTCACATCCATCTGGTGCAATTGGAGATTAAACTGAGCCACCATAGCAAGTAAGATTCTTATAGAAGTGTGCTTAACAACTGGAGAGAATATTTCTGAAAAATCAACACCCTCCTTTTGAGTGAAACCTTTGCAACCAGCCTAGCTTTGAATCTGATTTTCCCTCCTTTGGTAGCCTCAACTTTCTTCTTAAAGATCCACTTGCATCCTACTAATTTCTGGTGCTGTGGTTTTTCAACTAATTCCCAAGTGTTATTCCTTTCCAGGGAGCATAGTTCCTCCTGAATAGCTATTAACCACTGATCCTTCTCCTTACAAGACACAGCTTCAGCATAGTCCCTTGGCTCAGCAACATCAAGTTCCTGTGCTGAAAACAAAGCAAAAGAAATAGTGTCAGCAAAACCAAGCCTAGATGGTGGTTTAATATTCCTCTTAGACCTGTCCCTGATGAGTTGATAGTCTGCAAGATCTTCTTCTTGATTGGTATCTGATCCACTCTCATCATAGTCATCAGCCTCAGATTCAGCATTGTCTTTGTCTTCTCTGATTTCAAATGACTCCACCTCAAGCTGAGCTTTATCAGATGTGCAAGAAGGATTTGAACTAGGATTTTCAACCTTAAGTGGCATTTTGGATTTATCAAATACCACATCTCTGCAAATTATACATTTTTGACTTCTTTTTTCCAAACACCACAATTTGTAACCTTTAACACCCTTGGGATAACCTAGGAACACACATCTTAAAGACCTTGGTTCCAACTTGTCCTGCCTGACATGTGCAAAATCCAGGCATCCAAACACCCTTAGGCTCTGATAATCTGCAGGAGATCCTTTCCATTTCTCTTCTGGAGTCTTGAACTCAATAGCTGATGAAGGACATCTATTAATCAGAAACACTGCTGTAGCTGCTGCCTCACCCCAAAAATTCTTAGCTAATCCAGAGCTGACTAACATGCATCTTACTTTATTTAATATGGTTTGATTCATACGTTCAACCAAACCATTTTGTTGTGGAGTGGCTGGAACAGTCTTATGTCTCACTATTCCCTTTTCCTTGCAAAATGAATTGAATTGGTCTGAGGTGAACTCCAAGCCATTGTCAGTTCTAAGATACTTCATTCTTTTGCCACTCAGATTTTCAGTCTCCACTAACCAATCTTTGAAAGTCTGGAAGGCTTCATCCTTTGATTTTAGTATGAAAATCCACACTTTTCTGAAGTAGTCATCTATGAGTGTCATGAAATAATTTCCTCCATTTCTTGTTTGAACTCTAGCTGGACCCCAAAGGTCAGAGTGCACATATTCTAGGGGAGCTTTAGTTACATGTCTACCAGGCTTGAAGCTTAATTTCTTTGATTTTCCAAGAACACAAGTCTCACAAAAGTCTAGCTTTGTAACTCTATTCTTCCCAAACAGGTTTTGCTTAGCTAACTCTTGCAGACCTCTTTCACTGATGTGCCCCAACCTTTTGTGCCATAGGAGAGTCTTATCCATCTCAGATGTTGACTGAACTTCAGCTACACAAGTACTTCCTTGCAGATAGTAAAGTTCATTTCTCTTATAACCTTGCATAACTGTTACTGCACCTTTAGTTACCTTCATCTTGCCATGCTCAGACTGAAATTTATATCCCTGAGAATCCAACATATCAAGGGAGATCAAATTTCTCTTTAGGTCTGGTACATATCTTACTTGAGATAAAGTCCTCACAACTCCATCAAACATGCTTAGAGCAATTAAACCTATTCCTTGAACTTTGCAGCTTTGATCATTACCTAATAACACTGATCCACCTTCTTGCAAGCACAGATCTTGGAACCAATCCTTCATAGGACTCATGTGAAATGAGCACCCTGAGTCAAGAACCCAATCAGAGCTTATCTTGGTAGCAGTCACATTCAAGACTTCAGCAGATTCATATCCTGAAACTGGAGGAGCTGCATCTGCAATTTGGTTAGCTTGACTTTGCTGTTGCTTATCTTTGTTTTTCTTGAATTGTTTGTATTTTAAGCAATCCTTTTTGTAATGACCCGGCTTGTGGCAATGAAAGCACTTGTTCCCTTCAACATCATCATTTGGTGTCACATTTTCCTTACTTGATTTCTGCACTGATTGGTTTGGGGCTTGCTTCTGAAATTTCTTCCTTTGCACATTGTGTCTAATAGCCAAACCTTCCCCCTGAGCTTCTTTCTTGCCTTCACTGGTTTTAGAGAGCTCTTTTGACTTGAGGGCAACCACCACTTCATCCAATGTGATGGTATTTTGTCTTCCATATAAAATGGTATCTGTGAAGTTTTCAAAGGACTTAGGCAAAGAGCTTAACAGCATCAGAGCTTTGTTTTCCTGAGTAAGAGTTACGCCAGTATTCTCAAGATCATCCAAGATCTTGAGAAATTCCCTAAGTTGCTCAGTGACAGACTTTTCATCATACATTTTGTAAGCATACAAACGTTTCTTCATATACAAACGATTTGCCAAAGTTTTTACCATATATAAGCTTTCCAATTTCTCCCATATACCTTTGGCTGTTTCCTCCTTTGATACTTCACGTAGCACCTTATTTCCAAGGCTCAAGATAAGTGTGCTATGAGCCTTCTCCAACACCAAAGCCTTCTCATCTTTCTTCATTGTCTCAGGAAGTGTCTCCTCACCCTGCAATGCAATTGCCAAGCCTTGCTGAACCAAAAGAGCCTTGATCTTGAGCCTCCAAAACCCAAAATCACCCTCTCCATTAAACTTCTCTACATCGAATCTTGTGGACGACATTTCTTGGCCTTCAACCGTTCCTACAGACGGCGCCAGCTATTATGCAAATTACCAAGAAACTACAACACTCCAGTTGCAAACACAATCACTCCAGATTCAAGAAACTATCACTAAACAAGATAACAATCGAATTAAAACAAATGCAGAGAGAGAACCACAAGAACGCAGCGATGTAACGTGGTTCGGCTTCAATATGCCTACATCCACGGGCAATCAAGGGAGGGGGAAATTTTATTACGAACCAAACCAAGAGATTACACAGAAAGTTTACAAGATCACTCTCTATCTCTCAAGAACTTGCACAAACCCTAACCTGAAAACTGAAGAAAAGAATTCATACACTCAATAAGCTAAAAGTATCTTCTCTTAACAAACTATAGAGCTATATGTACCCGAACTTCAAACTGACTCTGACTCTATCTGTTACAACTGAGATATACGCTGCAAACTTATGAAAAAACCCGTTGCTAACCCCGCATGCATGAGCTTCAGCCCGTTAAAACCGTTAATATCTCGTGCTACAGTAACTGCGTTTTTATAAGTTGAAACCCGACTTCTCCCTATACTTAACTCAGCCAATCCACAGCCAAAAACGCATCTTCAAAATGACACCTTTATAAGTGGAATGCGATTTCCACAACACCTTAGAAACGCTGGACATAAACGCACCTGGGAAGTGTGCTTTCCTTCGGGACTTAGCAATTAAAAAGGAAAATCAGCTACAGACTTACAGTTATTTTGTTGAAACGGGAAGAAAAATAGAATTTGATAAACGTTTATATTTATTTTTACTCTACAGACATGATGTCAAACAAAGTTGGAAGAATTGAATATGACCTGATTCAAACCAATATTGTCATTTGTGTCGATGAAAAGTATTCCTTTCAAAGTAGTATGCTTTTATATTAAACCATAAAAATTATTTATTATAAAATTGATGAAAAGTATTTCTTTCAAAGCAGTATACTTTTATATTAAACTATAAAAATTATTTATTTTGTGGTTTTATTGACTTAAACAATTACAATTTAGTTCATCATGAATTTGATTCAATCCATGATGGCAAACAAAGTTGTAAGAATTGAATATGACGACTATGAGCTGATTTAAACCAATACTGTTATTTGTGTCGATGAATACAATTACAATTTAGTTCATCATGAATTTGATTCAATCCATGATGGCAAACAAAGTTGTAAGAATTGAATATGACGACTATGAGCTGATTCAAACCAATACTGTCATTTGTGTCGATGAAAAGTATTCATTTCAAAGCAGTATGCTTTAATATTAAATTATAAAAATTATTTATTTTGTGGTTTTATTGACTTAAACAATTCGAATTTAGTTCATCATGGATTTGATTCAATCCTTGAAGAGTATATTTCTAACCTTCTTCCTCAAGGAAGAGTATATTTTTAACATTCTGCCTGTAGTTACCCTTATAAAATAGAACAATTGAATATGTTTCTCTATCTTTTCGATCAATTTTAAAATCCATTCTAGAGTTTGCCGAGGGAAGTCAATAGAGAATTTTGGTATTGAAAACTTGGTGGTGCTTGGGGATGATAGAACAATTGAATATGTTTCTCTATCTTTTCGATCAATTTTAAAATCCATTCTAGAGTTTGCCGAGGGAAGTCAATAGAGAATTTTGGTATTGAAAACTTGGTGGTGCTTGGGGATGATAGACCAATTGAATATGTTTCTCTATCTTTTCGATCAATTTTAAAATCCATTCTAGAGTTTGTCGGGGAAGTCAATAGAGAATTTTGGTATTGAAAACTTGATGGTGTTGGGGATGATAGAACAATTAAATATGTTTCTCTATCTTTTCGATCAAATTTTTCCAAACCTGATGGAAAAATATAGAGGAAGATAATCATTGAAATATAAAATATCCCAATATATTGAATATTGGGATATATTGATATTTTATAAATATTTTTCAACATTTCTCAAAAAATTTCGAATATTTTCCTGTATTTGTTGGACAAAGATTGGGAAAATATTTATTTGTTGGACAAAGATTGGGAAAATATTGAGGATGATAATCATTGAAATATAAAATATGCTCAATCTACTGAAAATATAGGTTGGGAAAATATCGAGCATGATAATCATTGAAATATAAAATATTCTCAATATATTGAAAATATTGAGGATATATTGATATTTTATAAATATTTTCAACATTTCTCAAAAAATTTCGAATATTTTGATATTTTCTTATATTTGTTGGACAAATGCTGGGAAAATATCGAGTATGATAATCATTGAAATATAAAATATCTTCAATTTATTGAAAATATTGAGGATATTGGTTGGGAAAATATCTAGGATGATAATCATTGTTTTTCAACCTTTCTCAAAAAATTTCGAATATATATTTTCTTAAACATTTCTCAAAAAATTTGGAATATCAATATTTGATATTTTCTTATATTTGTTGCACAAAGGTTGGAAAAATATCGAGGATGATAATCATTGTAATATAAAATATCCTTAATATTTTCAATATATTGAGGATATAGGTTGGGAAAAATATTGAGGATGATAATCATTGAAAGATAAAATATCCCTAATATATTGAAAATATTGAGGATATATTGATATTTTATAAATATTTTTCAACATTTCTCAAAAAAATTCGAATATCAATATTTGATATTTTCTTATATTGAAAATATTTATATTCATCGACATTCATAGTTCATTTGTATAAGTATTGGTACTCTTTTTCTCTATCATAGTTTTTTCCACTGGATTTTGCTATGTTAGGATTTTAATGAGGCCAACATTTCTTTTTCCCTTTTGGTCCTTTTATCTTGTGTTTTTGTTGGACCATTTTTTCCTTTTCTTTTATTTATATGATATGATTTATTGAAAAAAATCGACATCATAGTTGAATTGAATATAAAAAATATTTATTTTATTAAAGTTATTGCAAATATTTTATAAACATTCTTAACTGCATTTTCAACATTTCTCAAAAAATTTCGAATATCAATATTTGATATTTTTTTACATTCAAAATATTTATATTTATATCGACATTCATACTTGAATTGAATATAAAAAATATTTATTTTATTAAACAATATGCATTGCAAAGTACAAGTAGTTAAATTATTTTGATTTTTTCCTTAATAAAATTATTTGAATTTTTTCCTGAATATCATCGCAAAATTATGTCAATTTCTTTTTTTCCTTGAATATCACTTCGCCAAATTATATCAATTCTTTTTATAAATTATGAAAATTGAAAATATAATCTTAGCTGCCTCAGGGATGGCCCTAAGTCAAATTATATCAATTCTTTTTATAAATTACGAAAATTGAATATATATATATATATATAACACAATCTTTTTCCTTTTTTTCTTTCCGCCAACATGTATCCCTAAGCATTCTTTTTAGATTTTTTTGTTTCTTTCTCTCTCAATGTCTTTCCATCTGATTTAAATATAAAATATTATCTTCATATATTTTTTTACTTTCTCTTCTCTTCATTGTAGATTTATTGTACCTTAATTAATACATGTGATATAATAATTGAATGTAAACTTTTGCTCTCAAAACACTTAGTAAACTATTTTCTTGATCAGAGAAGCAGCAAAAATCTCAGATGGCTATATTCTCACACAAACAAAGTATGTTACTGATCTGTTAAAAAAAAACAAATATGTTGTCACGATTGTAATGGATCCAATATCCTGACATATGTTTGCTTGTAAACATATTGCTACACCTTTGTCATCTAGTAAAAGGTTGTATCTTCAGCCTACACTTTATAGAAGTACAGTGGGAGTACTTCAATATGTTACTAGACCTACATTTTATTTGCAGTAAACAAGCTTAGTCAATTTTTACATTCTCCTACAACTAATCACTGCTTGTAAGCATTTGCTTAGATATCTCAAAGGTACATTTACTCTTGATCTTCATTTTAAACCAGCTACTAGAATGCTTGTACAAGTTTTCTCTGATGCCGATTGGACCAGTAACATTGATGACAGGAGGTCAACAGGAGGAGGAAATCTTCTTACCTGGAGTTCTAAAAAGCAGCCAGTAGTATCTAGATCTAATGTTGAGTCAGAATATAGAAGTCTTGCAGACACAAGTATTGATATTATTTTGTTCAAGTCATTACACAGAGAACTTGGCATTTCAGTTAAAGAACCACTTTTGCTCTGGTGTGACAATACAACTGCAGCAACTTTAGCTTCTAATCCAGTTCCATGCTAGGACTAAACATATTGAACTTGATGTGCATTTTATAAGAGAGAAAGTTCTTGCCAAAGAATTGGAAATTAGATACATACCAACAAAAGATCAAGTTCCTGACATTTTTACTAAGTCTTTGCCTTGTACTAGATTCAATTATTTATTGCAAAAATTTCCACTTGGATATTTCCCAGCTCAGCTTAAAGGGGGAGTGTTATAGTATATGATAGTAATATCACAAGTTGTTAGTTTAGCTTAAGCATGTGTTAGTTAAGCAGTCAGTTAGCTAGGTACTCATCATACACATCACAACTCATAGTTCACCCTATGTATTTATGCATATATATATATCTCATTGTATACAATCAAATGTAATTCAATTCATAATGAAAATATCTTCTCTCTCCTATAGTTCGTCTTCTATCAGTTAACCTATTCTTTATCTATACTTGTAATTATGGAGAAAAATTATGGTAGGAGATGGTCATACTTATTTTTATTGAATGGTTAAGTTATTTTGTTGATTAAATTACTATAATATTTAGTTTCTTTGAGAAAGAAAAGAAATTCAAAATTTTCTTTAAAATTAATAACTTTTATATTTTAATATTAATAATCAATATTTAATAAGTTTTGATGAAAATATAAATAAAAAATCTATCAAGCATTGAATAAAGGAAGGAAATAAAATGAAAAATTAAGTTAAATTACTAATTTTGAATTTACTTATTTTATAATGTAATATATTACTTTATTTTAGACTCTTAATTTAAAGTTATTGTTTTTTATCTTATTAGTTGACTTGGCCTCCTAAATTGAAATCTTGGATTCATTGCTGACGGTCTTCCTTCCTCTTCTTCAAACAACTCCTTCATTTTCCATTTTTCTACCTCATCGTTCACCATGGAAGGATGAGTGAGTTATCTCTTTACTCTTTCTCATGCCTTTTGTTTTATATTGTTGTTTTATATTTTTTCCTTTTGTAGGAGGTCTCTCCTTAGTCTTTAGTGAGAGTTGGTTTCGACAAAGTTTTTCATTTCTTGGAAGTGACTTTCTTGCGCTTCAATTCTAAACTGATTGAAATTTTTTCAGCTTCTAACAAAACTTGTTATCCACTCATACGATTCACGACATTTAATTTTCTTAAAAATAACTGATGCATCTTGCTCACATAAATATGTCGTGCTCTTCCAAATTCCTTATTCCAGGTTGATTTCAGCAACATTATTGAGTTTCAAAGTCATTTCTTGCAAGATAGTGAAACTTATTTAGACAGTTTTTCTATATAGTTGAATAAAATGATAGCAAGATCACAGTAGGATATTATTAAGAAGGAAAAAAGAAAACGAAAAAGAGATACGAGAATATGGTGCCAGTTTCTGCAACTTGTTTTTGATAGACAACATTAATTGACAATCCAAATAAGTACAGCCATGAAATTTACATGCAATTTCCTATAACTTGGTTTTGCTTAAACAATTGACAATTTTTCGTGTGTATTTTTTCCCCTGAAGTCATGCTAGCTGCTTGTGGAGGACGAGAATGCTTGGAAATTACAAAAAAAAAAACACAAACAGTTTAAACAGTTCTTTCTCTAAAAACTGTATAGACTTTTTGTTATTATACGCGTAAGTGCAAAAAATAAATCTATCACTTTTAAAACAATTTGTAAATTTATCTTGACTTTTTGATAAATAAAAAAAACATGAGTTTTATCCATTGTTATAATTTTGATCATATTTTTATTTTTCGGCCATTAAAGTCCACATGTCCAGAAAACACTGCCATGTTAGATGCAACATCAATCTCAACAAAACTAAATTTAAAGATCAAATTGCAAAATTAAATCACCACTTTTCCTAAATTGTAATTTAATTCTAATTTCTTTTAAATATAATTCACAAAACAACCACAACTTCATTAATTATTGCAAATTCGAATTTATTCTTAAAAGGCTCTCGTACCTAGGGGATCCGTGCCCCCAGCGGACCCGTCCCAGCCCATCCACCCACATGCCTTGTCAAATATATGTTGTCAACAGGTCAGAAGGTTAGAATTGTGTAATAGTTTGTATGTATTGTCAGGCAACATCTGGTAACGATAGAATTCTTTACATATGTAATCTTTGTATGGAATTGTGTATTTTTTCATTATCCATGTCCAAATTTCAACATCGACTCCATTACGGTGGAGAATCAAGAATTATTACTATCATGATCCTTAAACTTTTTCTTGATCATCAAACTTGACACATTAATATATAATGATGAAAATTAAGTTGAAAATATTTTTATTTTTAATAAATATTTATTAATGTTTAGAACATGTGAATACAATCTCGATATTTTCAATATCAATTGATATGATATTTTAATGCATCCACAATATTTTAAATATCAATGAGTACCCAACACATTATTATATAATGATGAAAATTTAGTTAAACATATGTTTAATTTTAATAAATATTTATTAATATTTAAAATATATCAATACAACCTCGATATTAATGTCCATTAATATGATATCTTAATACATCCTCGATTTATATTCAATGATTATCATTATCATATATTTTCCTTAAATATTCTAAAAATATCCAAAAAAAATAAAAATCATTATCAATATATATAATTAATTAGAAACTATAAATCTATACAAATGTCGAGAAAATATTGATATTAATAATATTGTAAACAATAACCTCGAAAAATATATTTATCCCCTCTATTGATATTTATAACTATTAATATTGAATATTTACCAAAAACATCTACAAATTATAGACCACAAAAATACACTTAAAAAGTTAACGCAGGCATCACTACATCACATTAATAAAATTCATCATTTCATATTGATAAAATTCAGCATTTATGAGCAATTATACTCAGTGACGAAACCAAACAACTTATAAACTTTGTTCAGGGGGTCCAACTTACAGTATATAAAAATTTAAAATATATTTGAATTATACATATTACACAGTGAACATATGTTAAAATTTTGGATTTTTAATATTTTTATAACAAATTTGTATTAATGGTTTGATATTAAAATGATAAAACTCAATACTGGATACTTGAATAATATAAATATAGGTGATCAAAAGTATAATTTACATATTTGAAATTATTTAGAAAACTCACACCATTAATATTCTATTTTTATTATGAATTTGTTATTTAAAATGATTAGAAAAAAAAAAAGGTTGAAAAACAATTTATTGTAAAGCTTGAAAATATGAAATTTGTTTTAAAAGTCACTAATATATATATATATATATATATATATATATATATATATTTTTTTTTTTATGATTAATTTTAAAATAAATATAATATAATTTTTAAAATATTAAAGGGGTCCACTGCCCCTTGCCGTCACGTGGCTCCGTCTCTAACTATGCTGGACATAGGATCCAACATTGATAAAACAGTAGTTTAACAAAAAAATGTGTTCTCATATACATAAAGATAAAGTTGAAGATTTTAATTTTTAAATTTTTATAATATTATGTAACAATATAAATTGTTTTATAGTATGGATAAAATACTTTACATATACTCTTTTAGTTTAACGTAAATAAGATGAACTAATTTAAAAGAAGTTGATCTATGTGACATAGTTTGAATTTGTCAAAATCTTAAAATTAGGTTCAGTTGCAAACCAAAAATATAATTAGCTGTCACCCTTCCTCTTCTTCAAGAACTCCCTCATTTTCCTCTTTTCTATCTAACATCCTCACACCATGGAAGGATGATTGAGGTCTCTTTATTCTCTCTCACTTTTTTATTTTTGGTTTAAATTTTCTTCTTTTGGGAGGAATCATTGACTTTAGATTTAAAGATGTAGTGGAAGTTTTAAATGGAAATTATCATTCACGTCTCATGCAATTGAATTTTTTTTGTATCATGCAATTGAATTTTTTTGAAAATTAGTCTTTTGAAACATTAAATATCTTTTTTTGAGTTTCTATAAATAGTGCAAACAACAACCGATCTATTTGGGAATTTTTAGTTTATTTGACGTAGAATATGATAACCGATCTATTTGGGAATTTTTAATTTATTTGACGTACAATATGATAACCAACGTGGATAAATTATTTGGGTATGTACATAAAATTTTCAGAAAATTAAAAGTAATTCGGTTTGTAAAATCATTATTATTTTTTTTTTTTGGCTAAAAATGTTGAAACACACCATGATAGTTTATGTTTTTTTTTTTTTACCCAAATTAAACAATAAATTTATTATTATTACAAACTTAAAATTAACAACTGAAAAAAAAATTCATTTATTATTGCAAATAAATAAATCCTAAAAATCATTCTAAGAAAGTTTTGTCCTGCAAGCTGTTTTTAAAAATCTATCGAAAATTCAATACCCGTCGGAGGAACCATATCGTACAGTCCCCCTCGCCTTCTCCCGCAAATCTCCCATAGTAGATCCTCTCTCTCGATCGGGCCGGGCTCTGTTCGGAGATGCTGAAATTTTTGAAAGGAGTGGTTGGCGGATCGGGTGCGGGCCTTAAGGATCTGCCGTATAACATCGGCGAGCCTTACTCTTCAGCGTGGGGCTCCTGGGTACACTACCGCGGAACCTCTAAGGTTTTTCTCTATTCTCATTTTGAATTCGAGTTATTGCTCTATTTGGTTGAATATGAATGGATTTGTTTCAAATTCTCCTCAATTTCGTTGTTATGTTCTGATATCCTGAGATCAGTGTTGATGGTGCAAAGCTAATTAGTTCATTGAATTGTAAATTTGCTTTTACCTGCTGAAAATTGAGTGATTGGAGATGATGGAGCCGGGAAAGATGATGAAAATGTTTTCTTCATAAAGTTTGTGGATGATTAAATTGGATTTTACTGTGGAATATTAAATTTGTCGTGTCTATGAAGCATTAGATTATATGCTTTCCAATCAATGAGATCAATACTAGTAAGAGCTTAATGAAGTGGTTGCTGTGAAAATTTCATGTTCTGCATCCCCTACTACTACGGAGAGGGGGGGGGGGTGATAATAAAGTCATAAATATTATTTTAGTGGAATTCATTTATAGTTTCAATTAGAACTGAAAACAGCTTTGACTTATTTTCTTGTTTAGTTGCTTATGAGGGCTTGTTAGTCAGTAGTATGATCATCTACTGCAGTTCATATTCTAGTCCTACAATACGTATGGCAACAGGGCTTTGTTCACATGAGTATGCTTCTAGTTTTCAACTTTTGAAGGTTTTTAGTTGACAGTCCATAATCTGTATGAAGTTAGCAGAATACCAATTGCATTTTACTACCCTATATTTGACTACAAACAGAATAAAACAATATTAAGGAGGTTGGATGGTCTATGAAAACAAACTGTATTGGGAATTTCTTGATGTCTCATCCAAAAAATCCGACTTTGCTGTTGAATTCTGTGAATCCATATGTTCACATCACTGGTGTTATAACTTGCTCTAACTCTTGTTATAAATTAGTCAATTTAAGACAGTCCAACCTTTCAGTTTGATAGTTGAATTTCAAATGACTGAATTACAAAATTGTCCATATTTCTTACCATGGTTATTTTATGTCCTCATGAATTGCTTTATGTTGATGTTTCTGGACAAAGAAATTAACAATCTGATGGCACAATATCCATCTGAACCAAAGATCATAGCAATTCCCCTTGTAAATGTGAGTTGTCAGTTACATATACTATGGATGTGCATATTGTGTTAGGTCATGTTGATGATAATGCCTGCCATTATGAAATGACCAAAAACATGCACTGATGAATGTTTAGGATTTCAAGTATGTTTAGCACATGATTTAGTGAAAATCTATTTGGTAATTTCATAACATATATCTATATATATTTCTGTTAGCCTGTATACTGATCCTGGCATAAATATCAGTTCATATATTGATGCCAGGCTGCTATAAATTCCATTGTTGATTTGATTCTTTTAAATGTTGGAGGATCATTAAGAAGAAAGCAAGGTGCTGTGGGGAGTGATAGTTCCAGCTTTATGCTGGTTATGGTTGGAAAGAAAAATTGAATCTTAAAGAGTTCTGAAGAGTTGGTGGTGGAAGTTTGGGATAGAATGAAATTCATGGTAGCTTTGTGGGTTTCAATTCATAGAGAATTCAAAAGATTCTTTTTCTTAGATATAGTTAGAGATTGCAGTTATGTCTTGTAGTCTTGTCCTTTTAGATCCTGACCTTTTTGGGTCTCTTGGGATGCCTTGTCCTCGTACCCTTGCATTGTTCACCAATTTTCATTAATAAAATCTACTGGTGTGTATCCAAACAGAATAAAAAAATAAAAATCCCTGCAACTTATTCTTCCAACTGACATTAATGTTATTAAAACTTTGTTTGCCTACTGTTTACTAAAATCTTAATCAGTACCTTCTCCTTCATTGAATGTACATATCTCCTGACAATAACATTATCTATAATTTTCTGCCAAAAAAGATAAAGGAGGTGAGGAGGAGGCAGAGCAAACCAGAATAGAACTATGTGTCTTGCAGTTATGGCAGTTGGAAGTGGTTACTAGTAGCTAACAGCTTGATATTTCTATTGGTTAAGGTTTATTACACTTCCACCTATGCCAATTAATTTTATAAATTGAGCTGATGGGGTGTGATAAGAGCAGGTACCTGAATTTTCGCTCGTCATATTGGCTTCCTTCAGTAGCATGATTCCATCTGAGCTCCACTACATGCTTTTTTTTTTTTTTGGTTTCACACTGACCATTTTCAATATCAAATATTGGCTAATGGGTTGGATAAAAGGGGATTAATTATAGCTAAGATGATTCAGATAATGTTTGAGCTGTAGTTATATTTGGTTGAAATATCTTAACTTTGACTATTAGAAAAAACTAAATTCTGTAGACGTGTGCCCATTTTAGGACTAACCAAATAGGGTCTTTTCTTACATCTATAAGAGCTGAATTTGTTTTTAAAATTGAATCCTCTGACATTTATATGTATCACTGTTTCTGAAAACTCTGGTTAATATTCTTGACGTAGAGGCTCCTGCCTCTCCCACATCTCAATTGTCATCGATCTCATGATCTAGTCATACTTGGTGCCTTTCTGTGCCCCGGCCAAACGTAACTGGAGTGCAGCTTAGATATGCCCCAGAAAATCTTAATTTGAAATCTAGAATCTGACAAATGCAGAAAACAAAGTAATGATGATAATTGAGTCTTGGTGATTGATGCATGCAAATTCATCATGTGCTCAATGATCTAGACTCAATCTATAATCTTTTATGAGATGGAAATGCTGGTTCATTGATGGTGTAGATTTCTGTATTAGTCAGAAGAAAATTGTGGGGTAAAACAGTGAATTAGAGGAAGCATCTCTAGCTGGTGGATAAACAGGTATCCAAAGGCAGCAGCAGGATGAATAAGTTGGGTACAAGTTTTAGGGTTTCCTCATTCTGCCTGATTTTGTTATTGATAATCCTATTTAGTTCGGTCAAATTCAGTCTAACAGGAGATGAAGGTCTAGTAATGAGTCAAACCGAGGTGCTGGCCACAACTAGAATATGCTGTGCCATTGAGCTATTGTGGTATATTAACTAAACAGTAATTCTGTGGTTTGCCATATTATATTGGTGATGACAATGATAGTGATACTGCTAATAATGAAAATGTCTTACTCTTTAAACCACTCTGCTCTTAACTTTTCTACCTTATTATGCACAGTCTCTTGCACCCTTCATCCACTCCCACTTTATGCGATAAGTTTCTTATTAGTAATCCTATAGTTGATTGTATTATTTTTTTCTTGTCGATTGCTGGAAGCTAGCATATATGCACAAATGTTGTATTGTCACTGGTTGAAAGCAGTTTTGTTTCTGCAATATCTTTCACAAGAAGTACAGTTGCGGCACTGAGTATGCTAATTTTTTATATGGCAAAGCATGCAAATATGAAAACACCTAAAGTTGACAGTATTGCTTTAATTATCATAAAATTGACTTTACTTATTGCCAAAACAAAGGAGATTTTTTTCGCATTCACCCATTCAGTGGATGCAGATGATTAAGCTGCTCAGATAGTTTGTACAGATTTTATTTTATGTTTGCCTTTTTTTTTGGGGAGCGAGAATATTTGTTCCAAGAATTTGCTGGCACTTTTAAATCAGTCTTCTTTCTGGTCATAGAAAAGCTCTTTGAATAATCACTGTTCTTTTCTTGTTCTTTTGTTCAACAGGATGATGGGGCTCCTGTCTCAATATTTTCTCTTTCAGGGAGCAATGCAAATGATGGGCATTTAGTTGCTGGCCGCAATGGTGTCAAACGCCTACGAACGGTGAGCTTCTAATGGTTGTGTTTTATTTCCGGATATTAGTTATATCACACGTTTTTCCCCATCCTTAGTTGATTACCACTGATGAATTTTTATTTTTTTTGAGAAAGAAACAAAATTTTATTAATAAAGGAGAAAAAAAGAGGGATGAGAGATCGCACGAGGGGAGTACAAAGAGACAGAAAAACCAGAGAGACGACCGGACCCACACTAACCAAAACAGAAGTGAAACACAACCAAGCCAAACCTTTACAAGACTAGACCCAAATCCCTTATAAGATTTGAGAACAATTAACCTCTAAAAGAGCTATGACTCGACCCCCATAGACTAACCTAAAGTTCACCCTATCCCATATGTTCTCTAGGAACTCAAGTGTATCCTCAAAAATTCTCTTATTCCTCTCTAACCATATGAGCTAGAGATAACAATGGGGTCGGGGCAGGGCGGGTAGTAGAATACCCAGGCCCGCGCCCCACCCCACGATGGGGCAAGAATGATTGCCCCGCGCCCCGCCCTATCCAATTTATATATATTTTTTAAATGGCAAAATTATGAAAATTTTAATGTATTCCAAAAATTTCATATATTGATACATATATTTTAAAATATAAAAATAAGTTAATTATAATCATTTTAATTTTATCTTATGAGATTCATTATGAAATAATTTTAATTTATTCGTGTAATCACATCTTTAATCATAACGAACACTTCTCAAATAAGTTAAAATTAAGATGATTATAGTTAACTTAGATTTATTTTTCTAAATATATGTATCTTAAATATATGCACATATATATATATATTAAAATATATATATATATATATATATATATATATATATATTTATAGCATTATATATATATATATATATATAATATAGCGGGGCGCAGGGCGAGGGGCGGGGCATGAGGAGGACCCCGCCCCGCCCCAAATACCTCGGGTCAGGTCGGGTACCCACGGAGCGGGTCAAAATTACCATCCCTAATATGGGCCGACAAACAGCCGGCACTATAACTCTCCAAAGCATTTTCCGCCTTTTTCATGTAGAGCCTCTCAAGTTAGTTTGAAATAAATCCATCTCTGAATGAGGTAAGACCCACGAACTGCCCAACTCTTCCAACACTCTGATGAAGTGAGTGATGATAGTTAGGCGGAACCAATTTCTGAATGTCAATTTATATCAGAACTTGAGTAGCCTGTTTCTTCTTTTCTCGTAGTCATGTCCTATGTGACCTTTGGTGAAATTTTGATTTGCTTTTAAAATGCATTCCCCACATTAACTATAACTTTGGGCCAACCTATGCATCTTTGTCTGCCTAGTTCTTGGCTACTTTGATTTTCATGGGATTTATCCTCCTGCTGACTTTATCGATGATTTTTTATCTACAACAATATGTTTATAGAATGGTTGAAATAATGCTAACTTTATTTGTGACAGGTGTCTTCTTCAGCATTTGCCTCTATACAGTATTCTGTTCAAAACTCAGAGTTTTATAGTTTCATTTAACTAAAAGTTCTTTTTTTATTACTTGTACATCCCCAACCACAGAATTAATGGTCTGTGAAACTGAACTTACTTTAGGAAATATAGGTATTAGATAAAATGAAGCTTGACACTTTAGTATGTGGTGAGGAGGTTATCTTTGAGATCAAAGATAAGATTTGTTGTCTTTTTTGGTATTTTTACTTGAAAATCTTCTTTTGCTTTAATAATGGTTTACACTGAATTACTATCCAAGATGGTTATAGGACCTTTCCAGTAAAAAAGGCATTGAAAATCTCTTTTGCTTTCATAATGTTATACATTGAATTATCATCCATAATGGTTGTAGGACCTTTCCAGTAAGAAGGCAAAGCTATATAGCAGATTGCTAATAAAAATATACCTTATAAATTCCAACACTATTTAAGCTTTGATTGCCATAGCCTATTACACTTTTGCATAGATGCTTTTGTGATATCCTGCCCTATCAGTTTGTTTTAATTTGCAATATCTTCATTTTATATGTGAGTCTGTAGAATAGACATATGAGTCTGGTTCTGTTAGGCGCTAGTCTCATTTTCCACTGTACTTAAGGCTGTCTCTAATTTCTTTCAGGTTAGGCATCCAAATATTTTGTCATTTCTGCACAGCACTGAGGCCGAAACTTTTGATGGTTCTACTACTAAGGTTACCATCTATATTGTGACTGAGCCTGTTATGCCACTTTCAGAGAAGATCAAGGAATTGGGTTTAGGAGGTGGCCAAAGGTAAACAGTGTTGAGTTATTGTCTTGCTTATAGTTGTTGTAGCACTTGTTGTTAAGATTATTTTGCTTTTGTTTGAATTTATATTAGATGGAAATTGTGTTTATACTTGCGATTTTGTGATTTGTTGGGCTATGATTAATAAAAATGCTACCTGAACATTATAGTAAGTCTGCTAACTTTTTATCATTATTGTTTATAACCAGTGGTTTATTATCTTCTGTACAATCAGTGGTTTATTAAGTCCAACTATGTGATTGTCTTTCCTTCTTGTTTCTTAGATCTAAAAAAGCTCAGTTAGTTTACTTTCCTCTTGTGTCAGGGATGAATATTATGCATGGGGATTGCACCGGATAGCAAAAGCTGTGAGCTTTTTGAATAATGATTGTAAATTGGTATGCATATTAGATCCACTTATCAGTTGTTTTCTCTTTAGTTACATTTTCCTTTTGAGATAAGTTCAACTGAATTGGCTTTATTCCTACTATATATGGCTAGTATAATTAGTGAAATTTTCTTTGGGTGTCGTTCTCCCACCATTAAATCATGATCCTGTTGGTGATATCTCTCAAGCATAACGTGTTCTCTGTTGGTTACTGCAGGTCCATGGTAATGTTTGCATGGCTAGTGTTGTTGTCACTCAAACTTTGGATTGGAAACTCCATGCATTTGATGTTTTATCTGAGTTTGATGGGAATAATGAAGCTGCAAATGGGCCAATGCTTGTGAGTTCTCAGTTTTTAGCTTTTGACTTTTTCTCTGGAAAACATATGCTATTAGCATCTTTAAATTCGAAGTAATGGCTGTATCTCTTTGTCGTTTCTATTTATCTATGATTACTATTTCCAAACATTTCTATAAATTACTATTTTGGACTAAGTATACGAGCAATATTTGAATACTGCATCTGGATAAAAACCTGAACCACATAGATCAAATCATTTGGCGAAACACCTAAAATTTCTGGCTGGAGATATTAAGTTGTGTTTGGGGTCAATGTCCTTGCATTTTTTTTGTTTCAGATATTGAGGATAATAATCTGTTTGTATTAGCCCATATTTTAAAGGTATGTTTGAATCTTCACGCCACTCCTTCTACCCTTGTCAAAAAAAAAAAAAATGTCCTGCCATTTGCAGAAAACCCAATTCCATTTTTTCATAAGCATTACATGAAATGCTCCAAAACGTGTCTGCAAACACCCCCCCCCCCCCCCCCCCGAGTGGAGCTTTGTTTTCAGTACATGCCTTTCAAAATAGGTGTAGCTTTCAGAAAGTGTTTTTGAGAAATATGTTTAGATAATGAGGAAATAAATGAGCTTTAGGCTGAAAATGAGAAAATGTTTTGAATGACAAGTTCAAAAAATCATTCTGAGATAAAAGTACACCACATTGAGCCATAGGCTTTTGTAAATGAGGCTTATCTGGCAGAATGCTATTTATTGTGAAGATAGCTTCTTTGGTTTTTTTTTTGGTCAAATAGATTAGATCATTAGTCTGTATTTTCTTGCAATCTGGTTTGCATTCTGCTCATCCACTGTATGATTTGAGGAATACCTGTTGATGCTGCTTTTTCTGTTTTATATCTGGTGCTGTATTAGATGATCTATTAGCTAATTGTGTCTATTGTTTTTTGCATTTTCTTTGACACAGCAATATGAATGGCTTATTGGTTCACAATACAAACCAATGGAGTTGTCGAAAGCTGACTGGTCAGCTATCAGAAAGTCTCCACCTTGGTCTATAGATTCTTGGGGTTTGGGTAAGTATGTAATTTGGACACTTGAAATGGCAATTATTCTGGCTAATAAATTATATGAGTGGATTTAGATTGATTTGAATAATCATTATGTGAATGAATGGGAGTCTTAAAATTGTCTTGTTTAGCAGCAAAACTGATGTTTGATGATGCACACTTCTAAGATTGCTCTGATATGTGATTGCAGAAGCTTGTTAACATTTCCTCTGCAGTGTAAAAGAAATCTAGTATTGAAGACAGTATTTTAGTCTTTCAATAATCGGATATTTTATTGATCAAAGATGTGCCTTACCATTATTGTTAGTCTGCAAAACTAGGATAATATTAAAACTAAATGCTCACTGGAAAGCAGAGAGCACACGTGGTTTCATTTCAAGATGGATTGTTCCCACCTTTCATTTCTTGGGTTTTATTTTTTCTTTTAGCTATTCAGCGCATTATAGTAATTGTATGCTTCTAGCCGGAATCTTATTAATAATGGGAGCATTTGGATTAGTTTGAATCAATATGGAATTATTTCCTCATGCTCATTCTATATTTTCTCCTTGGTTAATGATAGTAGGCGCAATAAAAATAATCTATGCAGCTTCAACATCTCTTGGTCAACGGAATTTAAAAAAAAAAAAGAATAGCGTATTCCTCTGTATCTCATATGGGTTTCATAATTGTAGGAATTAGTTCTATCATGGATATGGGGCTCCGTTCAACAAACATTCCTTCTATTTTTCTCCTTAAAGACTTTTACATTGTTAATCCCTACTTTGTCCCATTTTGATTTTTTTTTTTTTTTAAACTCTAACTCATTCTTTTGTCATGGCATTTGATAGGCTGCCTAATCTATGAGCTCTTCTCTGGCACAAAATTGAGTAGAACAGAGGAATTGCGGAATACAGCTAACATACCAAAGGTGAGACTGTTGTTATCTTCCTCTAATTGTCTACAGTGTTTTCTCAATTCCTATTTGGAATTTTATTTCAGCTGTAAGATATCTCTATTCAGTGAATGCATATTTCATTTCACTTGATAGTTGATTCAACTTTGATCTGATTAAATTGTTCATTTTCCCGTTCCACAGTCTCTACTTCAAGACTATCAGCGTCTCTTGAGTTCTGCCCCTTCTCGCAGGTTAAATTCCTCAAAGCTTCTGGAGAATAGTGGTGAGCTATTTTTTCTGATTTCTTACTGTAGGGGTTGAAGTATTGAAGGTGCCTATGTGGCCTGGAAGCTTTAAGTCTACTCCTGTTATTATTCTGCTTCTTACTAATTTCCTTTCTATATGCTCATCTGTTGGTGGATGCACCAGCAATTTTGTAGTATTTGTAATTTAATAGGGTGAAATCTATATCATAGTTATAACCTTTCCTCATACGTCAGTTATCAATTTTCCTACTATGCAATCTGTCCTGTTTTTGTTTCCTCTTTCTTGCTTGTGCTTCTAATCCTTTTAGACTTTGTCCTTGCTTTTTAACAATTTTAAATGCATTTTGTTCAAATAATCTACCTAGTGTTTATGAATTAAGATTATGTATTAGTTTGGACGAGTCTGTATATGTAGTTGACCAAGTATTGCACTATGCCAAAATGATATCATGTTTGATTACAGCGGGCCCCCATAGTCTCATATTTCCCCGAGATTACACTCTATAGGACAGGAAAAAACCTGCTGCCTAGTATGTTAAAAGACCAATATTACATCAATTAGTTGTTTTTCAATCGTATATAAAAGTCCTTCTGTAGGAACCAAAACAAAAAGGTTGCTGCCTTTTCTTCACCAGCATAATAAGCTAAGGAGATTGAGGCATCAATTTGCTGTGCTCTTTCAGTTTGCCAGGGTGCTGAGGCAAAAAAAGATCGCTTCATTTTTTAATGGAAATCCCTGGCTAGGTTATTTGGGTTTTGCTAGTTCTGAAATTGGATGGCCTGTAGATTCTGTTTTTTTTTTTTTTTTATAGGAAACAAGAATTTTATTGTAGATTCTGTTGTTTATTTGCTAAAGTCTCCATTTTGTTTGATAAGAATTGCATGACCTTGAAATCCTTGTGCATAAGCTTCCATTTTTCTTGAAAAAATCGGCCTAGAAATATCCTTATCCTTAACTGAGTGCTAGACTTTTTTTTCATCCATTTTGTGCTTGAGTTTTCAGTGAAGCCAATGTGTACTTATAGATTGATTATTACATTACTGTTCTTTGAATTTTTTGCTCATCTTTTAATCCAAGAGGGTTAGCAGTACTAACTACTATGAGTTCTTCCTTTGATGCAGTTCTTGCAACAAAATGAATTTACTCATATTAAGTGAAATTATATATGTTTTTTGAGTAAAACTGGAGATACTTTTGTATGAACTGAAGTTCTAAATTTTGTATTGACAGAATATTTCCAAAATAAGTTGGTAGAGACCATACAATTTATGGAAGTTCTTAACTTGAAAGATAGTGTAGAAAAGGATAATTTTTTCCGTAAGCTTCCAACTCTTGCCGACCAGCTTCCCCGCCAGATTGTGCAGAAGAAGGTATTTTAAAATGTCCAAAATTTTGTAATTTAATATTACGCCAGTTGCTTCACTACCTTTATCTTCCCCAGCTGCTTCCATTACTTGCATCTGCCTTGGAATTTGGATCGGCCACTGCACATGCTTTGACAGCATTGTTGAAACTGGGATCTTGCCTTTCAGCAGAAGAATATGGTGTTAAGGTTACTGTTCCTTAAATCTGTATGGGGACCTTTTCTGTCTTTTTCTTTTTTGGTCAGAGCCGTATTTTTTTATGAATAGGACGTTAACTATTTCTATTGCTAAACTTTGTTTTACTTCATAGGTGTTGCCAACTATTGTCAAACTTTTTGCATCAAACGATCGTGCTATTCGTGTGGGTCTTCTTCAGCATATTGATCAATATGGCGAATCATTATCTGCACAAATTGTTGATGAACAAGTATGATGTCAGATGATCATTATATTTGCAGCTAAATTTTCCACATAGTGCACAAACTTGTAGCATGTTGTCAGGAATATTAGGATGTTAAGAAATTTAATTTTCAATAATAGGTTTACCCTCATGTTGCTAATGGATTCTCCGATACATCTGCTTTCCTGAGGGAACTGACGCTGAAATCCATGCTTATCCTGGCTCCTAAGGTAAGTGCATCTTCTAAAGGATCATTTATGTTTGAATTAAATTAGATGTACCCATAGTGCATGATTCCTAGTTGGATAACTATGTCACATCCAAGAGTGCCCGGCACTTGCAGGATGTGTTTATTAACAACAAACTCGTGGCAGTCAATAATGCTTATCATTGCTTTTAGTTTTATTTGATGATGTAGTTTCTGGAATCTCCTATTCCAAACATTTATCGAAGCACTTCAAAGCCATCACAATATTTTCTTGTTGTGGAGTGTGTTGAAATGATGCTAGATGCACTATACATACTGGAATGGGGGTTCAGCAATGAATTTGTGTTTGGGTACATCAGAAACATGCTGATATTGGACCATATTAGATGCATAAATGACAACTCATATGCTGACACTGATTAGGATGATGGTTGAGCTAACATTATCTGGTTTCTATGAGGTTTGTTTTTCATTTAGTACTTATTATCTGTTGCTTTATCTTATGGCAGCTTTCTCAGCGCACAATATCTGGCTCGTTGTTAAAGTTTCTATCCAAGTTACAGGTATGCACTCTCTGTGTGGTTTGCAACCAGGTTTTCTTGAATATGTAGTACTTTTTCCCTACTTTGCTTCTATACTCTATTATGTTTCTTTAGAGTGTTACTAGGATTCTAATTTCTGCTTTTGCTTCTGATGCAGGTTGACGAAGAACCAGCAATTCGTACTAATACTACCATATTGCTTGGAAATATTGCTAGTTACCTTAATGATGGGGTTTGTTCCAAATTGTCCTTAGTGATTATCCTTTTGCAGACCATTAAAAAGTTATATGTCACTTTATGACCATTTGTGTTGTGAAAAATATATTTAACTATTGATTATGAAAAAATTTGCTGCAATGCAGACAAGGAAAAGAGTTTTGATAAATGCATTCACAGTTCGAGCTTTGCGTGATACATTTTCTCCTGCCCGAGGAGCAGGTAAAGCTTTAACATGTCCTTCAGCTAGTCTCTTTCCCTGTTAGCTCACACACGTATCCACCTTGCGTTCTCTCCAATCTTACTACTTGTACTCGTGTCAGGTATTATGGCTTTATGTGCCACTAGTTCTTATTATGACGCTACTGAGATTGCAACTCGAATTTTGCCAAATGTTGTTGTGCTGACAATTGACCCTGACAGGTATTATTTCTTCTTATTAATAATTCATCTACTATTTATAATTCATTTGATCCTTGCTCAATTTCGTACTCTCTTCCCCCCATGTACCATTGTGGTTCTTTCATCAATATCAATTTTCTTTTCCCCTAAAATTTACTGTTAAGACTAATGCCTTTATGGTAATAATGATTTTCTTTATATTGTATCCTTCATAAATCCTAAACTATTGTGAACTGATATTTGGTTACTGAGAATAAAATTGGATAGCAGTCCCTTTTCGTTTACATGATGGACTTGTTTGCACAATGAAGACAATTGTAACATTCACTTGAATTAAGTTATGATATTGACCTCCATTTCCAAAACTTGTACGAGTGGAGAGTGGCTTATGGAAGCGGTCAATAATATGTAAAGTCACAAAGCAGATATTTCACTTGCACTGTTGTAAGGATTGAATATGTTACTTAATACTGTAACATCACAGTATACTCTCTCTTTCCCTTAATTTTGTAGCATACCTTTAAACTTTTATTTTCACTTCCTATTTCATTAAAAAAAAATTAAAATTCATAGCTAATTTAGTAAGCAATCTTCTTGTTCTGGAATTTTTGTTATCAAACATGCTTATTTTCTTCTTGTTATGGTTAAAATTCAGGCTTTTAGACTGATAACATTTGATCTGTACATTCCTAATATATTCAATGCATGTTTTTCTTTCCTTTACCCCTTTTTGGTGACTCTATCCCTTTAATTTTCTGCATTATATTCTTGCTAGTGTAAGTATTAAGTACCCTATAGGTGCACTTTTTTTTGCTTTATTTCCTCTTAATTTTTTTATTTTATTGAGCTACTTATGCTGTTATACATTTGCTTGTTTGTGTTGGTCAATTACTCATTCTTCAATCTTTTGTGCAGTGATGTTAGATCAAAAGCATTCCAAGCTGTTGAACAATTTTTGCAATTACTGAAACAATACCATGAGAAGGTGTGTGAATAATCTTCCTAGTCCCATTTTTCTGCATGTTTATGAAGATCGTGCTATTGTATATTTGTGATATTAATATCCCCATTTTTTATTTTAAGATAGATACATTTTTGAGATTAACCTAGCCCTTGTTGGGAAAACAATGATTTACTGCCATATGGTGCAGCAGTTCAGAATGTTTGAAAAGTATATTTTGATGTTAAATGTCAACCTATCAATTACTGTCAGGGATTCTTATTGGTGTTTGAGTTTTAGGATCTTCAAGATGAATGTGAATACATGGAATTTCTCTCTGGATATTTGTTCTCACAACAGATCTTTATGGTAGTCATTTAGTCACATTTTTCTGAGGTCATCCCTGTATATTTTACTTTCTTTGGTTTCATCTAAACTGCATATGGTAGATGCTTGATTGAGGCCTTCATGCATTACAATGTTAGTATCTAATCATACATCAGTTGGGCATAGCTAATCCTTGTCCCCCCCCCCCCTCCCTTCTTTTGGGGGATATTTGATCACTAGAAAGTGTCATGCATTTATCTTCTTCAGTTCTCATACGAGGTTTGCTAAATGTTTGAGTGCTAGTTACATATCTATATCTTCTTTCTCCCCCTCTTTCATTTGATATTTTGTTGTTGAGGATGATGATATCTTTTGGTTTTTTGTAGACAACTACTGGGGATGCCACAGGTACAACAGGCACAGGAATTTCTATACCTGGAAATGCTAGTTTACTTGGGTAAGTGAGCTTATTAGTTCTTTGTCATTTAGTCTGTCTTTTGGAGAGAAGGCAGTTACATTACAAAAAATGTTTGCACTTTATGTCAACTTCAATGGGATATAGATCTAGGAGATATTTTAAAATTTAAGCAACACATCACTCATCAGAGATGATCCTCATTCGCAGTTCTCTAGTATTACAGTACAGTTTTAGGTGATGATGTTTCTCTGTTCAGGTTCCAAAGATGTAGGTGAATATGATTAAATGGTCCACTACTATGTCAACTTTATTCATTACCTGAGCTAAGTTTTAAGTCTGGTTCTTGGACATTTATAGGTTTTCACTCACTCTGTCATGAGTGAGGACACCATGCAAATGTCACTATGTTGCAAGTTAAAGAATTTTTATTTTATAATTAATTAGTTGATTATTTAGGTCTTATGTTTTGGGAATTGCAAATTCCCATGCCAATGAAAGCAGGGGAAGGTAGATTGTTAGTATGTACGATTTACATGACATAAATTCATGATGAAGCAGTATCTCTGTAGGATCATATCATTTTTCAATTTAAGTTTGTTGGTGACCGCAAGGTTTGATGACGACCTTGACACCGTGTATTTTGTGATCATATCATTTTTCAATTAATTTGTTTTCTTCTCATGTTGATGTAGATTGGCCATGCTATACATATAATGCTATGGCTAGTAATTTATGAAAACACCCACCTGTTTGCCTGTTAATCCAGCTTATCTTGAATAAATTAGGTTCTATATGCTTTTATTGAGGATTTTGCTCTAATGGTTGACGTCACTATGATGATGCAGATGGGCCATGAGTTCCTTGACTCTAAAAGGCAAACCTTCTGAACAAAGTACCCTTTCTTCAACAAGCACCAGTGCACCACTTGCAACTTCAATTTCCAATTCCAGCTCTGGTGCACATTTTTGCCTTCTCTCTCTCTCAACATGCATGGACAGACACGTGTTCTTACATGTGTTTGTGTGTGTATATTGTCTTTCGTTTTAAATTTTATGCTAAATGAATCTCTGGTTCTATGGGACATTGAACTTCTTAGCGAGAATTTCTTTTACCTGATCATGATTATACACTTGTTGGATGCATTTTCGGCACTAATATAGCTATTTTGATGTTTCAGTGATGGATGATGCAAATCTAGCACCAGTTCGAGTAAATTCCAGGACAGACTTATCTGATTTATCTGATCACCCTCCACCTGCATCCCCTTCATCTACAGATGGATGGGGAGAACTTGAAAATGGCATTCATGGAGATCGTGATAGTGATAAAGATGGTTGGGATGACATTGAACCACTGGAGGAAGCAAAGCCACCTGCAGCTCTTGCCAATATCCAGGCAGCTCAAAAGCGTCCTGTTTCTCTGCAAAAACCACAAGGTATGACTACGATCGATTTCAATGAGGACTAGTTAAAATGACATAATATTGTGCAATTTTGGTGCTCTCATATAGACAGCACATGACAATAGTTAATTACTAATGATGGCATAGAAATAATTTCTATTGAGAAGGAAATACTTGAGAAAATGGAATTTGACTAGGGTATAATTGAGTCGGATCAATACTGCAAGGCTCGAGCTTGACCTTGACTCAAACTTGGTCAAGCTTATCCTTTTTTACCTCTAGCTTGTCTTGATTGCAAACTTATTAAACCCAAAGTTTGACTTGGTTAGTTATATAAATATTTTAAAACATGGTGTAGTTCGGTTAATTATTCTTTTAAGAAGACTCGAATGAAGCTTGATTCAATTATTTATATATATAAATATATTTAGGCAACTAAATATTCGTAGTAAAATATTAAAAAACCTGAAGCTCGATAAGGCTTTGCTCGAATTGAGTATTGTTAAGCTCGAGCTCAAGACTTGGTTAACTTTAAGCTGAGTTTGAGACTTTCTTTCATGAGTTGACCTTGAATAGCTCATGAGCCGACCCGACTCATTCAACACAATATATTCAACATCCTCAGTGTGCGCTGAGCTGTGCTTTTTCTTAAAAAAAATACTTTAGGGCATTGCAGAATATAGCTCATAGAAAATATAATTCTTGGTTCAGCTTCAAATTCAAGACCGAAGAGCACATTGAAAATGAGTAAAGACGATGATGATGACTTGTGGGGTTCTGTAACTGAGCCAGCCCCTAAATCTACATCCAGAACTTTGAATACAAAAGGCAGCAGGGCAGTTGATGAGGATGATCCTTGGGGTGCAATTGCTGCCCCTCTTCCTACTAAATCATCATCCAAGCCTTTGAATGTGAAATCCGGTGGATCGGCAGATGATGATCTTTGGGCCTCCATTGCAGCTCCTCCACCTACAGCTGGGCACAAGCCCTTATCAGCTGGACGAGGCCGGGGGGCTAAAGCTGCTGCCCCAAGATTGGGTGCTCAAAGGATAAATCGAACATCATCCGGAGTATAAGTTAGGTGCCAGATATGGAACTTAATTTTAGAGTTGTAAATTTTTTCTCTTCCCTTATTTGATTACCGTAAGTACGCTGGTAAGAACATTGAATTTTGTGTCCTGAGATGAGATGGTTTGTGTTGTATTATCTACATAAAGTGATTATAATTTGTAAGAATTCCCTTCTAAACCTAAACCTTTTCTTTCTGCTTTGTAAAAGACTAAAAAAGTCAATTCTTTTGTATTGTGGAAATATTTCTCTCATTGTTTGAGGGTGCCTTAATCTTCTTGAGTTGGTTTAATGCTCTCTTTGAGGTGAATAAACACTGATGATTTTCATGAGATTCTAGTTTGATTCAGAACTTAGGCATTCTAACTATTTTGATTTAGCGACAATGTACGCTTATGAATAAATCATACTTGAAGCAAACAATCTAATTGAACAACGCAAGCATACCAAACTATATTAATTACATTAACATTTTGCAGCTAAACCCAAAAACATCAGCAGCCGTATTCTTGATCATGACTGTCCAGAATACGACTGTAAGTAAAATTACAATCGGTGCATGAGAGAGCATGTATGCTTATTTCATAATACTGTAAATGAACAACTGATGCTCGAGTGCTAGTGGCAATATAATGGGCTCTGAAGGTTCCCCTCAAGATATAATCTACACAGAAAAATAATTACATCGTATGTGTAGTGAGATGTCTGAAGATGTTTCCAGGAAACTCAGCAACATAAGGCAGCACGAGTTCGATCTTATGATCTCATATTGGCACCATTATTCTTTCTTTCTGACTTGATGGCCTCATAAGACACCATAACTTCTTTGAATTTCGCTTCAGAATACTCTGTAGAGGAAACACATGTAGAACACAGCTGATTAGATCAATCAGATGGAAAATAAAATAGTTCGGATTAAATTTGCTGAGAGTCATGAATTCACCACCTTTATTATCCTGATTCTGGTCAGGGTGAAACTCCTTTGCTTTTGTTCTGAACGCCGACTGCAAAATGAGAAGGTATTAGAGGGATTGGTTGACAAGAAAATTAGAAGCTCAACTTCAACTACAAACACGGGCTGATACTCAAGTTTGGGGAATCATTTAAGAGATAAATACATCATACTCAAATAATGTCAAAAAACAATGATATTATTCCTAACTACCTTAAAAATGGTTTAACTTTAGAGGAAAACCATTGACTAAGCTCAGGGACCATGTCATGGAGCATTTGGCCTAAGGTGATTGTCTCTCTTATGATAAGAGATGAAAACTCAGATATGAAATTACACATTCAATTGATAGCCAAGGAGGTTGCAGTCCTCCCACGACATGATGCTGATATTCTCTCGTGCTTTTAAATGAAAACTGAGATATGAAACTTTGATTAAATGCCTATATGGGAAGGAGTAGTATTTTCCATGGTCCGCAATAGTCTACAACATGGTACCAAACATTACTAGTTACTAAACACAATGGTTGTGATGGCCAGATGAGCAAAGAGCAAGTATGTCAGAAGAGGCAGTGGGACTGTCCAATGAAATGAGATGAGATGCTTTGAGACAGTAGTTATTAAGGGCATGCAAGCAATATGTGCGGTAGTTAAGACATTTCAATGAACAACAATGAACTGTGTTGGTTAGAGCTATGTATAACCTTGAAAATTCAATGGATCCAACACAAAAGGTGTTATCAAAAAATTGATAACACTGAGACAGAGTTGGTTAGAACTATGTTAAAGCTAGAGATGCATTGATCCACCAAATGAGGAAAATTTTCAAGACATGATCAACAATGCCTAGACCGCATTGGAGAAACTAAGCTGGAGTTTGGACAACAATATTACCAGATACCAGAAAACCTCTCAAGGATTGGTAAACTGATATTTAACTTGTATGACAATAGTTTTGGGATGGACTTAGCACAAAAGTTCATTGACAAAAACATTCAATGTTAGGCAAATTAAATTTTGGATAAACGTTTGGAAACTTATTACATTGTAGAGAGTTGAGAATTGGAAACTTCTTAAATCCTATTTCTCATACTTCCATAACAAAATGAGATTCATAAAATATAGATTATTCATGTAAAAACACTTCTCAGGAAGCACTTAATAGAAGTCCATTTTTAGACGGACTTCCATTTTGAAAGTGTTTCCACCAAGCACATTATCATGTCAAGAAACAGTTGATACGACTTCCAATATGTCAGCACTGGATTAGAATAAATTATCTAGGTCAGGAAGTACCTTTATTTCTTCATCTGAGTAGGGCTTTATCCTCCGCCTGAGAAAAGAAAAAGCAATACAGACAAAAAAAGGTGAGCATGAAACATGCTGCTGTTTTTCACCATCCAAATGCAAAATCAGACTAAAGCCACTATAAGACAGTGAAATACTGTAATTAAGAAAAAAATAACTATAAATACTATATAGTATAATCAATAGGTACATCCATGAACGTTCCATCTCCTTTATCTGGCAAAAGAGTATGGTCTCTTTGCCCGAAAAGGCATGTGACTGCCCCAGCACATTACCCCAATAATTAGTTGTAACGACCTAAATATTTACCAAGCAAGGTTGATACTAGCCACAGGCAACTTTTCCAACTTGCAAGGGCAAAGAAAATCACATTAGGTTTAGAATGAGCAGTTTCCTATTGAACATGTAACATCATCCCAACCTTGATCAGATTCTCAAAGTAATACAATAAATCTACCTGCTATGGCCTCAAAATGAAAGGGATTGGATGATGTAACTAACCTTTCAATTTTGAACCACCGAAAGTTCGGTCACATTTGTTTTTAAGTTGAAAAGAATTATCTAAAGCAACAATAAAACACCTACAACAATCATTACCAACACCACATTTTCACAACAAAATAATACAAACATCATCATTTTCTAGACACGATTTGACATCTATAGTACCATACCACCACCCTATACAATCCTAAACCAAACATACTTTTTTTTCACTTTTCACCATTATTACGCAATCTAGGATTTTAATGACTGATTTTGCCCGACCCCCTCTAGCTAAAAACAAACATACTGTTCTCAACAATTATAGTTGTTGGGAAACTTTCATACAGTGAAACAAGCTGTAGCCACATTTGGATGAGGTGTGATCCCTAACTAAGATAAGACACGTAGTCATAACATACCTTACATGGCTAAAAACCGATTCCTTGATTCACATTCTTCTTCACCAAACTTTTAGAAGACCCAAAAAAGTGAGTAGATTTAAAGCCATTTCAGAAGTCACAACTCATAACTATGTACGCTGTAGCAGTGAAAACAATGAAAACTTACAAAAGCGTCCCCAAAAACCACCTGAATAATTCTGCTGCTAGCTTATGAGATAAAATACATTCACTCTTCATTACCTGAACACCCACCCTCCCCCAGCAGGAAAAAAAATGCAATAAAAAGACATTGGTGCTAATTGAGTGGCAAAATCCTGAAGTTCCATCCTAATAACTCTAGCATGAGCCACTATCAGAGGCCAAGCAGGCCAGAACCATCCTGTAATCCCCTCTTGATAAAGCAGATTAGAAAAGTCAACATATCATCTGCCACATTTTTTCGGCACCATCAAGCAGTCAAATAGTCTTTATTTCATGAATAGGAAAATTATCAAAAAGACTAACTTTTCAATATCAGTTATTCATCAAAAGTTTGTCCGTAATCTTATAGCTGGGAAACAACATACCTGTCAAGGCCAAGGACTGAGTAGTGATGGGATAATGAAGGATTTGTATTGGCCCTAGGAGCCTCCCTGTAATTGCTATTTTGGTCTCTGAAGGAAGTGTCTGCCTTCCAGTACCAATCATTTCTCTGAAACTGCTGATGATATGCACCTGGGCCATTTTCTTGCCAGCTCTCATAACTTCTTTTGAATTTATTTCTCTCTCGGTTGAATACACTCTGCATCCGCCGAATTCGCTCCTATAAGAAGCATTCAGATTCATCATGGTAATATAACTTGGAAAAACTACACATCTTTCCAGGACAAAAGCCAAGAAAGAGCACACCAGAATGAGAAAAACTGAAGTGAGATGTTTTCTTCGGGAAAAGTACAATTTACTTATTGCTTTAACTGAAATCTGAAAGGCGACGAGCCAGCTTTAAGATCAAGCTAAGTCAACTTATCTTCTTCAAATTTTACAAAAAACTAAAGACATGCTTTGGGAACAGATGTATAGTGGTACAAGTAAAGTGTCTAAACCAATGTAACACCGGATGTAATATCTCTGTTAAAGTCAGAATAGAAGTCACAGTAGAGGCACACCAAAATTATATCCTAACATCAATCTCTTGATTGTCACTGTTCTCAAATTTTTTCCCAAATCTTTTTGTAATTGCATTGAGATGATTTTGCAAGGCCTCATGATGAATAACATCCTTACAAAGTTAGGCTATAAGAAGGGAAGATCTGAAGAAATCAATCAAAGTTCATCACTTCAAAGAAAATTCAGGTCTACTGGGGGTCATTCAACAATGTCTATTTTCAGTATTTGATTTGTTTGTATAAACAATGTTTGGAGCCATTTGTTTTTTAGAAATTGGTCGTGAATACATCCAATCCTTGTTAGATTAGATGGTTACATCAGATACTCATTGGGAAAAGATTTCCTTTGTTTTCAATGCTTGTTATTTACTACTAGATAAAGGTGTCAAGAAAACAAATAAATACAACAATCTCTCATTTCATAATAATCAATAGGATATCCAAAAAGATTTACTTTTGCATTTTACAGGGAGACTCGGTATTCAAACGGCCCCTCTTTTTGTTTAATCTTCTTGCATATTTCTTGAAAATTCCGCACATTTGCAGGACAATCTTAATATAATTGTCATCAACGTGCATACAAATTTATATCATATCTGGAGCTCAAGTTTCTCCATAAAAAAGAAGTAACTATATCGTCTCTTTATTTTATAAGAGTCGGCCACATAAAAAGAAGAACAAAAAGAGATCTAAAGGGAGATATCCAGAAGCTCACATATTGTGCAACTATATTCTTCAGCTACAAAAAAAAAGGTCTTCCTGCAACCCACACAAGATTGAGTCCTAGACCAGTCAAATGTAATTTTAACAACTAGAAGAGTGGTTAAATTTAGACTGGACAAAAAGCCTCAACAGGAATCTGAGTTAAGCAAATAACCCTAGCATATTATGAGAGAATATGGATGATGAAAGCTCTTAATGTCTCTAATACATAAGAAAATTACTCAAATCCATCAACTGTCATATGAAATAAAGTAAGAGGAAAAGGAACAGAAAAGTTATATACGTCCAATTAGATATCAAATGGTAAATTGACTTCAATAAAATCTCACCACTCTCTCCATTTCTTCTTCGTATTCTTCTTGCATACGACGATTATATCTTTTCCATGCTTCCTCTTGAAAACTACTTCGAAAAGCACGCCCATTCTTCCATGTTGATTGAGACCTGCTCAACTTTTTGCAGTCCAATAACATTCAATATTAGTAGATGTCAACAAGAAGAGATGTTGACAAAGAAAGTTTAAGATGTTTGTCCCCAAAGATGATATTTTTCTATTTAACTGCAAGTGTCTTTAATATATTTTTTAACACAAGGATTTACAGAAGACCAATGACTACCTGAGTGTAAGCCCAATCAACGGTCCTTCGCAATTGAGTAACCTGCAATATTTGTAAGAAAATCAAAAAAATACTTAGCACATGGAAATGTCACTGATAAAAAAATTTATCAATTTTTGGCACCAGTTGGGCCTTTCAAAGACAGCCACAAAGTCTTTATCTGGAACAATGTACATGTAGGCAATAAAGATTTAAACAGTTGCTTCTGGTTCACAAAATTTCAAAATGGCATTAACTTCTAGAATGGCCCTTCAGTGGGACAGGTCTCTCTCATTTCTCAACAGATTTTTCAAGCTGGGTCTTTGATACACAATCTTTTATGTTCACAGACATGAAAAAATTGCCTCAAGTGATCATGATTTTCGGGTGATTTTGGTCGCTAATTCTATTCCTGTACAAGGAAGACTTTTTCCCACCCAAAAGTCAGTTATACTTCACCAGAAAACTTCATCACAGAAAGAGCTGTATCTCCAATAGAATGGCATTTTCTCACTTCACAACATAAGGAGCTGCAGCTCCAATATAATCACATTTTCTCATTCTAGATATTCTTTCTTGACATCCATGCTTGACCATGCTAGCTCAGCAGATGCACAGAGAAATTGAAGTTATAGGAAAGTTTGTATGGTTCTGATGCTGAATATGTAATGATGTAAAGATGGCAAAAAAGACAATTATAATACTGAATGTGACATAAATATTGTGAAATAAGAGGCAAGGATAAAGAACAGCTACAATACCTCCCCCAGCACCTAATAAACAATAAAGACAGAAGCAATGCAAAAGTACGATATCAAGGACCTGGAATTACAAAAATTAGATGACAAGAAGCAAAACTTGTGTTTCCCCTCCAGAAACTTATCGATTTGGCTTATAGAGAAAAGCATTATAAATTAATATTGACTAGCAGGCAATAAGAGATTAATAAACTTCCAAGGAGAGTCCTCAATATACCTAGTGGGGCATGCAGAGTGGCTAAATCTATATTCAGTCAACAATTCTGGAGTTTGGTTATGCTCTCTTACGGCATCAGGGTGAAAATTGGCAAGGCCACGGAAGTACAATGCAGTACCATCAGTCCACAAATCCAAACCTTTTGGTTGACATTTTATTTCCTAACTTTTTTAAAACACTAATTGTCTTCTTGTTGGCATATATCTTTCCACTATTAGATACCACTATGCTAGTTCCTTCTGTCACAGGCCTGATTTTGCTGATGCAGGTGGCCCCAGAAATTCTTTAGTTAGAAGATGTTGAAATACTTAAAATCATATTTCTTAATTGTATTCTAGAAATAAGAGAGCCAACAATAGAGAGGGAGAGTGAAGAAATAATTTGTGACTGGGAAGAGTTGGCTATTTTAGAGTCTATTGCACAAGAAAGGGACTACTGGAGCTACGACTGGAACATCTGACCGTGTTATCAGATTATCCTTTCTCCCCACTTGAATCAAATAATTCTTCTCCTATCTATCAAGAATATAACCAATAGACCATGAACATCAACCTTTCCAAATTTATTTCAATCCATGATCTAATTATGGAGGTAGTTGTGGTTCACAAGGTAATGTGTAGTTGTGCCACCCTCGCTGCATCCATAGACCAATCCACACTTTAAGCACATTAGTTGGAGAAGAATTTGTAGATGGGATTCATGTCATCTTAGAAGAACATCATTGTAATTGTTCATAACTTCGTGAAACTATCATAGAATAATATTATGAACTTTCTTCCCAAATTGGTAGCATTTTTATACATGCACCATAGTAAATACCAAGATAAGACCTGAGAGTCTGAGACTTACTTTCCAACAATTGATAACATAATACTGCTGAAGAGATAGCCTAGAATTACAATGAGGCGTTCAAAATATACTAATAAATAAATGTTAAAAATGATTCAACCTCTCCACAAGCTTAAAAATTTAGATGAGGTGGCCATTGAACATGGAATAAGAGACCAAGCCAAATGATTCCTGTGTTTGAATCTCAGTACTATCAATTATAGAAATTCCACTTACAAGGCTTTAAATAGCTTTAGTTTAGGTGACCCGTCTGCATGTGAAGGGGCATTTTGAAGATATTAATAAATAAATGTTAAGAATGATACTCTTCTTACAAGCTTAAGCATGTTTAGATAAGGTGGTCACTTATCACAATCATTTCGCCAAATGTTTACAGTTTAATAATGATCTAACCTTTTTAAAAGTCTGCATTTCCTAATTAGATTCTAAAAAAAGGTAAAAAGTCCTAACCAAAATGAACATCTTTCTACACCCCATTTCTAGAATACATCCATGAACATGAATCATTCACAACCATAGCTTCAGGACTATTACTGCTAGCATGTCTGGTATCCATATTCTCCTTAAACCCCAGAAAACCAAAGAGAACTTATGTAAAGTGCAAACACCATCAACAACGCTATTTATTCTCTAAACACCACAAAGAAACCCAAAATATAGCATATCTACAGTGATCCAAATAGTTTTGAGCTATAGTATCATACTTAAAGTACCAGAAAACCAACAAGAATCCACTCACAAATCCCAGAAACATGCTTGTCCTGCGAAAAACACCAATGCTGAACGGATATATATACAAAATCCATAATTCGGACACAAGTTTACATCTGCGCGATTATTGTTATGAACTTTTTGTTTTCTATAGAACATACACATGGTACTGATTTAAACTTTGGAAGCTGACACAACAGCTACAAAAAAAATTATCTTTAATAATTTTATCCTCATTGTCAATGGACGAACATACCAAATCATACTAAAGGGAAAAGCCTAAAAATATCAAAACAGTCATGAAAAACGATCACTGACAATCATCAAAAACATCAATTAAACCGGAACTCCAAAATCCTCAAACTGAAAACAAACTTCAATAACCAAATGTCCTAAAAAATAATAGCTTTACAATGCATGTACGTTCTAAAATTGTAAAACACAATAATAAACATACAATTAATTTAAAAAAATTAAAGAAACGCTAGCTTACTGCGAAGGTGGTGAAAGTGGCTCCTATTAATCCAAAAACAACGATTCCCCATAGCTTCATCTCCTCTTCTTTCTCCCGATAACCGCTGTTTGCTTGTTCCCATGAATTTTTGCTGTCCGGTTTATCGCCCTCATCTTTACTCATTGTTGGCTTTTTTTTTTTTATACAATTTGGCTCCTAAAATACCTCAACTTGAGATCAACGGAAGATTTGAAATTCCGAGAGATTGAACAAAATTGAAACCATATAAAGGCCCAAATTTTGTTAGGGTAAAGCGATTTCTTCAGACCGCCTTCAAAATTTTGATTGAATACGACCACTTTTCCTATTTCTTCATTCCTCTTTTTTTTTTTCCCCTTAAATTAATAAGGTCCGATTTTCTACGGTTTAATTTCAGGCTTTTCTTTCCTTTTTCTTTTTTATTTTAATTTACTAAATAATTTAGGGTATGTTTGTTTAAGGATTATGTAGGATGGGGGAAATCCGGATTTTGAAATCTTGGGATTTAGTAATAAAGGTGAATAGTTAAAATCTGTGTTTGTTTTGAGATTTTATATGTAGGATTATTACTGTAGATGTCAAATCAATGCTGGAAAAAGTAGAGTTGTATAATATTATATTGTTAGTTGATGTGTAATAGGTTTTAGGTATAGGGTTAATTATAGTGTTTCTTTTTAGGTAGAATAGGTTTTGATGGATTTGATAATTTTTGACAAAATCCTCTAAACAAATACGAATTTGAGATTTTAAAATCCCAAATCCGGTGGGGTGAAACCTTAAACAAACATACCCTTAGGGTGTACCTAAATATTGATAAGGATGAAAATTTCGATTTTAATAAAAATATATGTATCTTAATTTCACGGATATATTGTGAAAATATTGATATCATGTAAATATCGGTACATCATACTTATTGATATTTTTCCGATATATTTATTGATATTTTCCGTATATTCCACTAATATTTATCAATATTTCACCGAATTTTCAATAATTTGTATCATAAAATCACCGATATTAAAATCGATACCGATATTTATAATATTTTTTCAATATTTCATATATTTTCCTACAATTTATACTATAAAGCCACCGATATCGAAATTGATACTGATACTTATCAATATTTTACCAATATTTTGATAAAAAATCTCATTTTTTCTATCAATTATGTGAAAAAATGAAAATATGTTGCATGCGAAAAAATGAAAATATCGAAAAAATATTAGTTCCTTGTATATTGATAATCCAAAAATTATATAGAAGTACAAAATATAAATAAAATTTGATTTTATATAAATTTAAAGGTTAATTGTCAGAAAAATCTCAAGTTTTATTCAAATTGTGTCAATTTAACCAAAATTTTTATCATTTATTAAAATAATAGTAACTTTACATATTTAACATATTTTTTAAACTCAATTTTGAAAGTCAAAATATATTGACGTGTCCAGCTGTCCGAATATGGTTAAAAAGTTAACTGAGGTCAAAAAAACATATTACATATATAAAATTATGTTACTTTGACCAATAATGATAAATTTGATTAAAATAATAATTCGAATAAAACTTGAGATTTTTCTAGCAAATTAACCATAAATTTAACAAAGATAATGAAAAAAACTCTCAAATCAAGAAAATAAAGGGTTATATATAGTTTTTTAATCCAAAAATTCTTGTGAAACTTATGCATGAATCCTAAATCCATGAGGTTGACCCGATCAGACACCGTTTCCATGCATCGTCGGTATGCGCCTCCACACAACGACACGCGTCTTAGAGAGTGCGCTCACACACTTAGTTTATTTTCTGCATTTTGTGAAAAAGTTTTGATATATTTATGTTATGATATTCATATCTTAGATTTTTTTAGACAAACATTAATATTTTTTATACATTTTAATTTTGTTAATTATACATTTATATATTACATAAATGTATGTTTATATTAATATAAATGTATAAGTAATGGATGTGTCATATTCTAAACATATCCTATAATAAAATAAATGAAATTAAATAAAAATGAAAAGACTAATATGTCCTTATTTTTAAATAATAAAAAAAATTCTCCCTTTTTTCATACTTCGTCATATTTCTCAAACCTTGATTTATGAAAAAAAAAAAAAAGGTCAAAGTGATAGATGAAATATATATTTGAACTGTATAATTTAAGATTTTTTATGCATTTTTATAGTTTTATATAGTGTAGTTAAATATTACGAAAATAGAAAATTTAATCACACAAATCTTATCATTTTAACTTCAATAAAACAATGATTTATCATGGATAGACATGATTTCTTCATCAACAATTTCCAAAAAAAAAAAAAAAGGAAAAAAAATAGCAGCGTGAGTTTGAGTAAGGAGAAAAGGAATTGTAATGTAGTGGTGTGTTTAGAAGTTTTATAATTTAAAGATATTTAAATGTACGTGTGTTTAATAAATAAGATGTGTTTAATAGATGATTAAGGAAAAGAGGAATTGTAATGTAGTGGTGTGTTTAGAAGTTTTATAATTTAAAGATATTTAAATGTAGGTGTATTTAGTAAATGACGTGTGTTTAATAGATATAACCCCACTCATAAGTAATACAAGATCAGACTAGACCTCTCCAGCTGAGCTAGGCACCGGGGCCTTGGAATGAGGGAAGATTTTGATTTCAGTAAGTTGTCTTGATGGTATATATGTACAATTTATGTTAAATTTTTTTTAAAGTTAAAATATTACATAAATGTTATGATATTTGTACATATATGTCATTTTAATATAATATAAAGATTATATTAATATAACATAAAAATCAACATATAAATAAATAGAAAAAAATTAAAAAAATATACCTATCTGAATCGATCTAAGTATCGATCTAAGTGTACTGTGCACTAGTTACATATGAGACTGACTCATTTTTTTAATGTTATATGAAATTGTTGTTTTGTCTTATGTTCCTGATGAGGTGGTAAAATTATTTTGTAAGTTTACCTTTGGTTGTATCTTTGTTATTTTTTATTTAGTTTCTTCTCTCAAACTTGGGGTCTTTTTATAGTACACCACCGATAATATACCAGTCATCTTAATCATTAGATCTTGAATCATTGCATTTTGACTGTTATTTTCATTTTAACTTTTTTTACTTGTTTTCAAAAGTTAATGTAATAAAACCCAAAAATTCCCCCAAACAAGTCTAACATCACAATAATGTAGTCTATATCTACGTTCTCTGATTATTGTATTTCACCATTAATAACAATCATAAAACCACAATATAATTTTTTGATATTATATATTGTGTGATGACGAATTATTTGAGATCCATATTTGATATGTTTAATTTTGTGAAGATGTAATCTCAAATCAAGTATCATTTAAGATCCATAATCAATATGTATAATTTTTAAAGACAACTCGTAGAGCTAAACATCAACAATGTTGTTCTATTATATATAAATAATGAGAAGGACTTCTGTGCCCCAGGGGCATGGATCCTAGGATCCGTGCCCCCAACCTGCTCCGCCCCATCTATATATATAGATTTTTTTTATAGATTTTTTTTATTCTACATTCAAGATGGAGCAAAACACACACACACTCTCTCTCTGAAATCTCAGTACATAATTGAAAGCCCAACATAGAAACATAAAAATCTCGTAGAGAATTGAACCCAAAAATGGCGTGCAGGAGTGTTTTGAGGGTCGTCTTCTTAACCGAGCCATGGCTGCCTTTATCTTTCATCAACAACAAACTCCCCACTTTCACGCCTATTTTTACCATAGCTGAGAGACGTTGCCATGGTTGAGAGAGTCGCGATCTCTCAACTCGTTTTTCTTCTCAATTTTTACTCTTAATTTCTTCTTCAATTTATGAGAGAGTCGCGATCTCTCAATTAGAAAACAATTTTTACTCTTAATTTCTTCCTAAAATCTAGGGTTTGATTTCCTATCAGACTAGAAGCAAATCTAGCGAAGTCACCTTGGGATGAAATTCGTTTTGAATTTTTTTGAACACCCTAAAATCGTTAGCAGCAGGCGGAGATTGGGCGGCGCCGCCTACCAACTCCACGGAGAAGTTCTCCGTTGTTTCCTACTTCATCACTGCTCTGGCAGGGCTTTCTGTCGTGGTCTACTTATTTGTGTAGGAATGGATCCTTATAATCACCATTGTTGCTTAATTCCTTTGCTTTATTTAATTTGTAGGTATAATATGTTTTTGTTAGAGTGATTTGCTACGGAGTATTGAGTCTATTTACATTGTTTTATCTATGTTGGTTAATTGATTTAATGATCAATTTTTTTTTCTAAATATCTTCAAATCAATAGCTTCAAAAATTGTGATACCTGAAAGGAACCTATGTAATACTTGTAAGGTAAATATGTAATACCTTGAACGTATTATTGTAATACTTTAAAGGTGCTTATGTGATACCTGAAAGAGACTTATGTAATATCTGTAAGGTAAATATGTAATACCTTAAACCTATTACTGTAATACTTTTAATTTTAATACCTTAAAGGTGCTTATGTGATACCTGAAAATGACTTATATATTACCTGTAAGGTAAATATATTATGAAATTACTTTTAAGGTATTACTGATTTGTAATACCTAAAAGGAACATATGAATACCTATAAGATACTTATATAATATCCCATAAATGACTCCATGGAGATTTGAAGAAGAATACAAAACAAATAAGAAGAATAACAAATTGATAAGAAAAGAAATTAAGAAAAAGAAGGGGAGAGAAGATAAAAAAAAAGAGGAAAAAGAAGAAATCAGAACTGTTTTTATATTAATACCTGAAGGGTAACAGTGTGATACCTTAAGAGTAAATGTGTGATACCTTAAGAGTAAATGAGTGATACCTTAAAGTATAAAATTCAGGTGGTGCGCGGCGCACACCAGCTATGATGTGGCCGCGCGTGGGGGCGCGTGGATGCGCGTAAAAGCGGCCCACGCGCCGGTTCGGGTTGGGGGCACGGATTGGACTGGAATAGGATCTATTTACGCCCTTTTTTCGGTGGTAAGTGCTACAAGATCTCTTGCCTTGGAACCCATGGTTATGGACCATTTTCAGTCTCTTTTTCTTTTTCCAAAACAAACACGGAACATGGTGACGGATCTTGATACCGCTTTCCCTTGAGCTTTTTTCTGCGCTTCATGTTCGTTGAGAGCGCTACAAAGCTACAATCTCCTATTGGAGCGGCGGCGCTGATCCTTGGTCCGAGTGGGGATAGCATTTCTCTTCTGCATGTCCATGCCTTCCCGGCTAGCTCTCTGGCAGTAGGGGATTTCCTCGAGGAAGAAGCCCTGGCTAACTCCGTGCCAGCAGCTGTGGAGATAGAAAGGCCGATGCGATGGATGGATCTGTGGATACACTTCTTGATAATGGAATCCGAGGGAACGTTCTGTCAATCGGGGAAGGTTTTTGGTGACTCTCCGAGTGAATCTGAGAGTGACTGCTTAGAGAAAGCGAAAGAATGGGGAGCACGGGCTTAGTCAAGTAGAACCGGGTTGGGCCTGAAAGAGAACGTTGTTTTGGGGGTATGGCTCTTGGTTTTGTCCCATTGTTCGGACTATTCCTGCTTCGGGCCTTTTTTCAGTCTCCCGTAGGGGAGCCCTTCATTGCCCTTTGGTGCATATAAGTTTTGTCCATAAATAATTGGGGGCGTAGGGTGTATCGTGAAAGTAGATTAATTGAGTGACTGAATGCATGTCGAAGAATGTTTGACTTTGAGATGAGAAGAAGTGCAATTAATCGAATATAAGATGAAAATTCATTTCTTAATCATATTTTTTGGGATGTATCAGGAGATTAAACAATCTTATTATAATTAATAATGAAATTTAATTTATTTGGGAAATGTAGCAGTAACTGAAACTTGATTCGGGATCCTTGTTTAATTTTATCGAGATGTGATCCTTGTTATTAAGATTTAATTTTGACATACATTTAAAAGTCATTGTTGCATTCATTTTGGTATTTGTGTGGTTAGTTTGATAATATATTATTATTAATAATTGATTTGCTTGCATCCATTTAAAAATCATTAAATGTGCCATTTTGGTATTGTGTGATTAATTTAATTATATATTATTATTAATTAATTTGTGGCATACATTCAAAATTGTTGTTGCATTCATTTAAAAATCATTGATCGTGCATCCATTTTGATATTGTGTGGTTAATTTGGTAATGTATTATTATGAATTTATTTGTTGGCATGCATTCAAAATTATTATTGCATCCATCTTGGTGTCGTGTTATTAATTTGGTAATATATTGTTATTAATTCATTAATACATGCACTCGAAATCATTGCATCTGTTGCATGTCTTCACCGATTGCATCACATTTCATAGTATATTGGTTGCATGTTTTTTCATCGGATATCAATTGCATCTTATTTTATTGAATTGCATATGATTTATTAATAATACCATAATCTTTTGATTATAAAAGTTATGATTTGGATATATCTTTATCCATTATATATGAATCAGTTACAATAATTCATAGCATGTTGGTTTCTCAAGCTATTTTTTTATTTGAATTTGATTTTGATGGATTTTTGTATCTCAAGATTTATATATGCTCTGGATGAGTTTTCCTAAGTCAATAATATATGCCTTTAATTTGGATGAATTTTGGTATTTCAAGCCATTTTTAGATTTGGATTTTATACATGTTTACACATTATATTTACAAAACACAAATTCTCCTGTGTACAAGTGCATGGATCTAAAATTCATGCAATCCGGATCGACTTAACGAAGATTCGCAAATTTTTCTTTTTTTATTTTATTTTATGTATTGACCTTTATATTATAAATGTGTGACCTTTATATTACATTAGTGTGATCTTTATATACTCCAACTTAGAAAAAAATGAAGAATTCCACCAAAATTTGTACATATATACCTTTATGTGATATTTATGTATATTTATGTGACATTTTTAAGGTATGAATATTTATACATAAAAGTCATATGAATATCATATAAAGATATATATGTACAAATTTTATTGAAATTCTTTTTTTTTCTTTCTAAATTACACGACATTTGTATATAAAAGTCACACTAATATAATATAAAGGTTTTGACCTGAAGCAAAAAAAAAAAAAACTCATGGATCTGGGTCGACCCGGATTGCATGTAATTACACACCAGACCTACTCTTCACAAAAATATTATCTGGGTAAAATAGAATATTAAATCTATTAAATACATATTTGATTTCATTTTCTAACGATCATTGTTTCGGTTACCATCCAACAGAATGTCAACATCGATCCTATCTCATGACACGATTAACATTAAGAAAATCATTGCTTCAATTATATAAAATATGCACTATATAAAATATGCACACAATCTATTTTAAATATTAAATATTAAATTAAAAATGATTACTTTAAGAATAATTAAATTAAATATGAAATTTAAAAGATTACAATGATTAATTAAATCAATACAATCGTGGGTGTGGTTTAATTCATGCAAACGAAATGCATGTAGCAAGATCAATATTTTCATACTAATTAATTTACAATTATGTGGAATTATATATACTAAATAATTATTTTATAATGATAAATTAAATCACTATAATTATTGATGTGGTATGATTCAAGCAAAATCAAATACATATAGTAAAAAAAAAATCAGTGAAAAGAATCTATATGTATTGCAAGCCAAGATTTAAAATAAGTGTAAAGAGATCCAGTATATACCACAACTAATAACACACCACCCACCGCTCATAAGAAAAAAGTTACCTTATATATAAATTAACGCAGTAAAAAAAATTGATATATTAATATCACTGGTATATAGTAGAATTACTCTTTAAACTTGAAATTACAATGTGTATTGATTTTTTTCAATACATTCATAAACATATCTAAATATATGTCAGACACAAATAATTATCAAACATCTAATAATGAAAATTGTTAAGAATAGAATAACTTTTTTTTTTTGGTTTCAGTTAATAATAAAACCAAATAATTTTATAACCAAAAAAGATAAATTCAACATACCCAAATTTTATGATTCTAGCATGAAGAAAAGTGTGAGTTAGACGTTATGATGCTCCACAAGAAATTTTTCTGTCATATTGTTTTATGATTTTTTTTTTCAGTTAATATTATTATTTTGACGTTATCACAATTCACACTCAACGCAAGTAACTCTACTGCCACTTCCATTTATTAATATGTTTTTAAAAATCTTAAATTGTTAGTTTTTAACGTTTTATTATCAAAAACTAAATTAGTGTAATTAAGATCCTAATAAAAATTAATAATAGTAGTCCTAAAAATAATTTCAACTAGCATACCTGTCATTCTCAACGCGCCAATTAACCAGTTACGCTTTTGAGCAGTCACACAGTTCCTGTTTGGATCCCCATTTTCGATCTCAAACACTCTCCGTAGATTCACCCAAACTCAATCACCATCAACAAATCAATCCAAGATTTTTTCAATATAGCAATTTCTCTGTGTTTAGGAAGGCACATGTGTTTGATGAAGATGTAAAACACCAAATCTTGAGAAAAATGAAAGCAAGAAAACCAGTAAATCCTTCTCGGCGCATATCGATTAATGGGCAATCTCTATTTCATTCAAGATCACGCTCTCCTTCTTATTTATCGATTGCAATCGTTGTTGTGGTATCATACTCTCCATTTTCTTTCTCCATCAATTTGCATTTGCATTTTATAATGTGCTGATTTTTTTTATTGTTGAAATCTATGAAATCTGATTATGGATTTCAATTTGGAACTCTTCAGGGGGCGTTTCTTCTGATTGGTTATCTGTTTCTTGGCGGCAGAGGTTCGAATTCGATACTTCTTCCCTGCTTGTATTGATGATGAGTAATAGATAGATAAGTTGAGAGGAATAATGCATTTGTGATTCTAGTTATTTGATGATAGATTGTAGTATTTGTGGCCTTTAAACGATTAAGTAGGTGTTTGTGTAGGCACAATTCATTGATGAGTGGAGCCTAAGGTAAGTGTTAAATTCATCTTAAGATAGTTCACAACCACAGATTTGGATCTGCAAGATGTGTTACAACTGGTTTTCCAACTTCAAAATTTCTTTTCTAGATTGAGATGCTTAATTTATTTGTATCTTGATTTGAGGTGGCGATGCTTAATGTTCAGTTGTGGTTCAATGGTTAGAGCTATGTTAAACATAGTTCAATGTAGAAGCATTTATTGTTATACTATCTTTATCACTACTTGTGAAACTACTAGCTTTTTGCAGTTGGAGTAAAGAGTTTCTGCTTTCAAGAAGAATTTTAATATTTTTCTTTGACTGATATGGAGTGATTTTCTAATAGGTACTAATGGCAGTAGAAAGGCTCTCAGTTGGGTGGAAGGTAATCACATTTGCTTGCTTTTCATGTCAAGTTAAAATTGTTTATTTTGTTTATTGAAATATATAATTGTACTTTCTATAACTTTAAGATAATAGCTGTCCCTGATTTGTTTTTCACTCGTTTTGATAAACACTTGTAGTGGAGTTGTATTGTGTACATGGGAATCTTAAAGTGTGTAAACATCTGTGCAAGTAGTCAGTTGTCTCAAAGTCTTGCATTAATGGGTGCAAAAAAGAGATGATAAAGATGACAATAGATTCTTAATGGACAGGTGATTTTTCATGTAATGGAGAAGTTCAAAGTGCCATTCCGATTCTTAAATCAGCATACGGTGATAGCTCACGCAGGGTGTTGCATGTGGGTCCAGACACATGTTCAATCGTTTCCAGATTGTTAAGAGACGACGATACTGAAGCTTGGGGTGTGGAACCGTACGATATAGAGGATGCTGATCGTAGATGCAAGAGAATGGTTCAAAGGGGCATTGTTCGTGTGGCTGATATTAGCTTTCCTCTTCCCTACAGAGCAAAGTCATTTTCTCTAGTGATAGTCTCAGATGCATTGGAATACTTATCTCCAAAGTATCTCAATAAAACTATCCCTGAATTAGCAAGACTATCATCAGATGGCCTTGTCATTTTCACTGGTAATGCTAATCAACTTGTTTATACTGAGGGACTTGTGAATGCTTGTTGATTAATTCTCATTCTGTTGTTATATGAATTTGTAGCGCATCCACATCATCGCAAAGCCAAAGTTGTTGATAAAGCGAAACATTCGGTAACAATTAACATCATATTTGTATCCTTTCATTCATCATAGTTTTCTTTATACTATATCCTGATCTTGAATTTTGGTGAGGAAAAAGGATAATGATCAAAGGATTAACCATAATGTACTATCATTCACCAAAATATAAGAACAAACATGATTATTTCGGATGTGAGAAAAACTGGAGGTTGTTTTCTTCTGACTGTTTTTGCCAATTAATCTGTACAAACTTCTCTCAACACAATGATTAGTGTATAATTTGGAGATGTTTCTTTGTCCAACAGGTTAAGTTGAGGAGTGCGACCTGGTGGGCTCGATATTTTATTCAGACGAGCTTAGATGAGAATGAAGCTGTTATCAAGAAGTTTGATAAAGCTGCAGATAAGATGTCTTACAAACCACACTGCCAAATTTTTCATCTCAAGCCCTATAATTGATGTCCAAGTAGATTAATCTTTTGGTTCTCTTCACTGTTCCTCTCAAAGTATGTTCATATATATAGTTTCTTTCCCTAATTGTTAGTAAATTGAACACTTATGCAATATAGTAACTATAATTAGAAAGGAGAAGTTCATAGAGAAATGTTTTTTGGCACTTTAGTACTTGAATTTCTAATAGATGATTTATATTAATGATACATTGAGAAACTATAACAGATCATTGTATTTCAAAGTAAAGAATCTTAGTTCACATATAATTGCAGAATCAAGATGCTGTGGGGATCACTTACAGTCATCTCTTATAGGGCTTGAGGTGATACTCTTTAAATTCTGAACCAAAAGTTATTGATTCTTCCTCCAGCTTCTTCTTCAATCTTCTCCATGTTCTCAACATATCAGCTTGAATCAAGCCTCGATACAGGGTCTCAAACGTGATCTTTTGTGGCAGAAATCCCTTCTCAATCATCTCCACAAAAATCTCACATGCCCGTCTCCATTTCCTTTTTTCACACAGTCCGTGAACCAGAATCGTATACGCATCCAAATCAGGCCCAATTCCACTTGCATTCATATGATCCCAAATCTCCCATACTAGACCCATCTTATCCAACTGCACGAGCATTTTCAACAGTATGTTATACGTATGCATATCTGGAGAAAGCAAAGATTCGTCCTCCTTCATCCTTCTATACAGCTTCATAGCTCCCTCCACATCCTTCCGACCCCTATACTCCTTAAAGAAGCAGTTGTATGTTTCTGCTGTCGGACTAACACCGTAATGCACCATTTCGTTCAACAACTCCTCAGCATCATCCATTCTCCCACAAGAAGCAAGACATTTTATGACAGAAGTGTACGTAGCAATGCCCGGACAAATGCCCTTCTCTTTCATCATCACCAACTTGTCCAGACACAACTGAGGTTTATGTGCCCTGCTATATACATGTAACAAAATTGAGTAACTGGCAACATCAGGCTCCAATCCCCTCTCACGCATTTCATCAAACACCTTCTCTGCTTCTCTAATCACTCTCTCAAACCTTCCCTCTGGATGTAAACTTGCACGCCTGCAAATCCCATTTAGCAACACATTATACGTAATGACATTTGGCTCAATCCCCCTTGCAGACATCTCGCTGAAAAATTTCTTCGCCATATCGATTCTCCCCACCTTGCACCACCCATAAATCAGAACAGTATACAGTTTTGCGTTTGCTTCTGCTCTGTATTTCTCCTTATTGAACACCTCCACCGCCACCTTCACATAGCCATACTTGCAAAGTGTGTCTAAAAGATAACAAAAGTAAAAGCTAAACTGCGAATCAAAAATCTCAGTGCCAATAAAAATACCCATGTCGTAAAACGCACGAATTGCAGATCTCGTCAACCCAGCGGAGATTAACCGTCTGATCAAAACAAAGAAAGTAGTGAAATCCGGCTTCGAAACACTTTCCTGGTTATCCATTTGCATAATCAACTGCCACGCGACATCGAATTGGCGAACTTTGCACAAAATGTTGATAAGGATATTGTATGCTGCGGTGTCGATAGGCGAGGCAGAAGAGAGGTAATGTGATTGGGTATATTTAAAGAAGGCTAGGGCAATCTTGGAATGGTTGTGCAATCGGAGGAGAGTCTGATGAATTAAATGAGGGGAAAGGGAAATTCCGTGGAGCTGGAGGGAAGATTCCATGTGATGGAATGGGTTGTGGTGCCGGATTAGGATTTGGCTGAGAGAATCCGCTGCCGGAGAATGGTGCAGAGGCGGAAGAGATGGCTTTCCGACGACGGCGCATGGTGAAGACGGGTCGTGTTCTTCGGCGTCGGAAAATGAGTGGAAGAGTTTCAAGCGAAGAGTGGCGGTTGTGGAAGAAATAGTGGAGCGGAGAAGATGAGGAGAACGTACAACAGCGGGAAGCAGAGGGTACTCCCTTAGCAAGAAATGCATCACATCAGATTGCTGCTTCTTCCGTAGCTCCGATGCATATTTGTTAACTTAGGGGATGAATACTCTTTTCCCGGTTTTTGTAGTTGAAATCCTCTAAATCGAACCGGATTATCAAAAGAACCGAATTCAACCAATAATTAATTTGGTTCCTTTTTTTGATTATTTCGATTTGTGCTAATCTTTTTTACCTTAAATATTATTGAACTGTTATAAATAATAAATAAATAAATAGGTGGACACTACTTGTTGGTTGGATACTTATTGTAAATTCAAATCTTTGTATAGACTTGGAAGACATGCCTTATTTTGGAAGATAAAAAATGATCTTAGAAGTCAGTCTTGGAAGATATATGATTTTTTAGAAATACAATAAGTGGGTTTTGATAGATATATAATAACGATATTTTTTAAGTGGGAACGTTTGGGGGACGAAAGGGTTTTAATTTAGTCACCAAGTCTTGAATGGTCATTTAAAGTGTGAATAAGTTGTGATTGTATCTAAATTTGTTAGGTGTGTGTAAGTTATGATTTTTATTTAAATATACTAAAGTGTGAATAAAATAGTAAGTTGTATTCTTTCAAAACTTGTAGGTGAAGTTCAGGATATTTGTATTGTGAGAAAAAAGATAACTGTAATATCTATTTTAAAATCGAATTGTAATTTATATACGGGGGTGAATCCTGAATCGATAATTTAACTTTCCACAATATCAAAACTCTTTTGTCGGATCCTCGATTGCCCAATAATAGTTCTAAACAGAAAAAATAATTGTCCGAAAGAAAAGGAAGCTGAATCGAATATTGACTAATTCAATTGATACTTGGTAGAATCTGATCAATGAAATTGTTTGAGTGGTTTTAAGGTCAAATTCTCTCTCTAGGTTTTAGGAATTTTAAATTTGGTATTTGAATCCATATACACTTGTTTAAATATTTGAAAAATTAACAAACGAGTTTCTTCTAGTAATAATATACAGTTCATATAAAACGCTTAATTAGAAAATAAATATTAACCAAATATATTTATTTTTGTAATAAAATAAAATATATATTACTTAGTTTACAATATAATTAATTACACAACAAATCATCACCATTAATAATTTTTCAATTATAACATGACATTATGACTCTAACAAAATAGACCACGATCTTTACTTTTGTTGCCCTTTGATACATGATCATGGTCATTCGAGTTCCAATTGATTATGTAGAGGTAGAGCCCAAAACTTTTAAAATATATTTGTTATCATCAATGTGGTTCCGTATTGTCTAGCAAATGAAGCAACTCCCAATTTGTTCAGCAAATATACTCGTCATTGGTCAATTTTGTTAAATCTCTTCCCAAAAAATTAAGAAAAACATTGTTTTATGGTAATATTTTAGGGGTTTTTCATTTATTGGATTTGGAGCCACATTGTACTTCAATTAGGATGTTTTTAAAATTCCAAGCTCCATATAAACAATCAGAACTGAAATAACCTGATCATTCATTGAATTGTAACAAAATTATTGAATATTGTAATTTGTGTTATGATCGAAATATTTAGTTGTAATTTAAAAAAAAAAGGTAAAATGTGATAATTTGTCATATAATTAACCTTTTTCATTAAACCTGCTGGGCCATTGGTTAAAATGCTAATAGATAGTAGGATCGATTTGATCATCAATTAGGTTATGAAAACTGACAAGTAGGAAATTGGTGCATTTTATCGAGGGCATATTTGTGATTTTATAATCTTTTAGATGATTAAATGCACCGTTTCCATACATATATGTGTTTTATGTCTCCAAATACTTCACGAATTATTTTCTTGATTATTTTAGAATGTTTTGGAGTATTTTGGAGTCGAGAAAGATGACCATGAAACGAGGAGAAGTCAATTGGGCCTAACTTAATTTCCAAAGCCCAACAGAATTTAAAGAACTAATTTTGGCCTTTAAAGAGATCCAAAAAAGACCCATAATCCTTGGTGTTTAGGGAAAAGAAGTTCACGGCGGCCGAATTTGGGGAGGATCTTGAATTAGTTGGCTTTTTCTCCAAGAAAGAGGTTTCCATAATATATATATATTCTGACTTACTGTTCACAGAGAGCACAACCTGGGGATTGACTATGGAGTATTGGAGAGAGAGATTGGTTCAGAGAGAAACATAATTTTAGTTTCCTAGTTTAATTTGATAATAGAGTTTTCAATTGCTTTTGTGGATTCGATTTCAAGGATGCTCGACTAATCTTTCAACTCCGGTTAGCAGGGATGTTCGAACCCATATTTCTTTTATGTTTTAATTAATCTCGTTTTTCCTTCTCGATGTTTATGTTATCTGTGCATATCGTTCTCGATTATTTGATGCTTGATTTAGATTGATCACCTAGGTTAAGTATTGATAATTGATTGTGTTGGTCCCAAGTGGTGTCCGAGGTTCAGAGGGGGGGGTGAATGAACCTTGGTCGATTTTCAAGAATTTTTAAAACAACCGTTCTGCACTGCAAGTTACTTGAGCTTGCAGTGATAGATGGTTACTGCTTGCAGCGCTAGAATGCAGTGCTGCACGCTGTAACCTGGAGTTTTGTACGCAGCGGAAATATACTTTTAAACACAAGGCTGTTTTACATAAAAATGCTTCTTTCAAAAGTTTTATGATGAGAAGAGATAGATATTTGCAGAAAATAAACACAGATAAATAAAGCGATAAAAACACTTATGGCTTATAGTGGTTCGAAGGTGGTGTAATCCTTCTACGTCCACTCTACTGCTCCTCGAGCAGGAACTTTGTTAAGCAAGATTGAATTACAGGACTCTCCTAACAATCTATCAACTTTACAAAGCAAACCACCTACTGAAGTCCAGCGTATACACAGCAACTGCAAACTTCAAAGGCTAACCCACACAGGGTTCTATACTCCCACACAGGGAAGCTGCCTAACACTAGACAACTAAAACAAACAGCAAGGATCTCTCCTATCAACTGCTTGACACCACTAAAACAACCTAAGCACACAGCAACAAGGTTAAAAGGATAAAAGGTTTTCTTCAACTTGTGCTTCGAAGTGAGCTTCTGAATCCGTAAGGAATCTTTCAGCTTGAACTCTGCTTCACTTCGATAGGTTGTGTGACTGAAACTGTTGGCTTGAATTCTTTAAAATTTGTAAGCTCGAAACTTTCGCGTATGGAAATTAGATCTCAGTAACAGTAGTCAGCTTCAGTACTCCTCGACCTCTATTTATACTTGTAGGAGAAGATGTCCGTTGAAGGAGACATCCCTCTTTTGAATTTGAAATAGCCTGGCCAAAGTATGGTTCGCATTTAATGCGACTGACCCTTCTTTTCGGAGCATTTAATGCGGCAGTTGCGGCTCGCAGCTTTCTGCGGCGCGTCAGTCCATGTGGCATCTTCTTATTGGCTCCGTGTCTGCTACTTTGACTTTTTCTTGAACGGCTCTTTTGTCCCTGCTTGGATCTCCGTTCCTCGTACTGCATTTATCCTTCTTGGGATTTGCAGGATACTTCGTCTTGTAGTTGGCGCTGTATTTACTTAACGGTTCTGTAAGTCTGCGCTGTATCCTTGGTCTCTGTGCAGCTGATGTATACTTTCAGTGCTGCTGTATTTTAGACCTGCTTACAGTATCGTCTGGCAGTGCTGCTGTAACTTCATTCTAGCAGTACTCCTGTATCCTTTTTATGCAGCGATGCTGCACGCCATTCTTCCTTGCTTTGCTGTATCCTGCCTTCATGCAGCGATACTGTATCCTGCCTTCTTGCAGCGATATCTTCCTTTAAAGCTTTGATGCAACTTTATCCTCTTTTAACCTCTATTTCAATCCTTGACTCAAGACACAATTCTAGTCTATTTATTCACTTAAACAATGTGAAAAATGGGGGTACTCAAAACTTCCTATTACATGGTTGGTTTGTCTCATCAAAATCTAAACACTGAAATCCCAACAATTTCCCCCTTTTTGATGATGACAAAACATTTACAATATTTCGTTCATGGAGAAGTTTCATATTACTTTAACTCATATGGTTTATCCAGATTACATGCTTGCACAACTTTGAATTAAATAAATCTAATCCTGGATTCATCAGAGATGCATCATGCTATTCCTTTCAACAAACTCAACAGGAAAACACAAACAGCATGCATGAGTTCATAAGAATTGAACTTGGTCAGAGCAGAAAGAAAAATTTCTTCATTTAAGAGATAGAAATTTTTACAACATCAAAAATACAACAAGGATCATAAGAGGGTATATGAATACAGCTTAGTAAAACGAAGACCTTTTGTTTGCAGATTCGTCTGCTCTTCTTTCAAACCTTTCAAGGCCTTCTCTTCCTCTTGATCATTTCCACCAGTCCCTGATGGACTCTTAGTAGGACTCTTCCAGCTTGTGTCTGATCACAGGAATCTGAATCCATCTCAGCCAAAAGTCCTCGCAGAATGGTACAATCAGCCCTTCCTTGATTCTATCGATGTACAGCTGTTGAATGTCAAGGCTTCCTTCGCGAACGAGCTGTTCATACCTTCTCAAAGCAGTCTTGCAGGTATGATACTTGCTGAATTTGCCTTGCCTGCATAGATCTCTGAAGTGTCTGAGGTACTCTGATCGTTTGAAAATGGTGATCGCCTCAAATGTTGGATTCCGATTAAAAGGCAGTCTGACTTCTTTGAAGATGTCGAATCTCCAAGCCATGTTTTCTCCTTCAGGCCTTTGATCCATCAACACGGACACTTCAGCAGAGATGTTCTCTGTGTCAAGGCGAGGGATCTCTTGAGGAGGGAATTGGTAGTAGTTGTTTGGGAATATTTTTCTTTCACCAATTACACCGAGTCTTTGAATCCAGGCGTTAGGATCTGCAGCTTCTTCGTACTGGCGCCTTTGATTGTCAGACTCGTCCCCGCTCATCCTCTTCCTTGAGCCTTGCTGCTGGCTATCATCCCTTCTCTTATGATGATAGCTGGGCGGTGCTGCATCCTTGCTTGCAGCTCTGCTGTGTGCAGAACCTGCAGCAGATCTTCTTCCAGCAGCTGCACCGGCTCCACCAGCTCCATCATCATCTCTTCTCCATCTCTTCGGAGAAGGGATATCAGCAGCAGTAGATGATCCAGACCTCCTTCTCCTCCTGTTGAGAAGTTGCTGGTCATCATCTTCTTCCTCTTCTTCAGGTTCAGCCGCCCCTCTGCTCCTGTATTTCTCTTCAGACCTTTCCCCCTTTTTGGCATCATCAAAAGCCGGGGGCTGAGCAGGGGCTGCTGGGACTGCCCTAGATCGTGGGCGTCGGGTCGGTTCGGGGGCTGGCTCTGGAGCATCGACATGCTGAGGGAAAGCTCGGACCATGATGTCCCTCAACTCTCCTACAATCAGCTCCAGATTCCCCAACCTGTTGTCCACACTTCTGGTTCTCTGAGATTGATCGAAGACACGATCCAGAAGTATTTCCAGGACTTGTGAGTGATGGTTGAGTCTGGTTGAGGCAGTCTCAGCATGCAGCTTGCATTGCCTGACCTCTAGGCGCGTCAAAGAAGCTTCAACCTTCAACTCCTTCTCCATCCTAACCCGATCGTAGTACAGCCTGTTCGAATAATCATTGAGAGTATGCTTAATCATGTCAGGCAGCACTTCGAGGTCCTTCTTGAAACCCGTCATGGTTTCAGCATGGAATTGGGCACTGACTCTTAGACTATTGCGCATGGTAGACTCATGCTCTTGGAGAGCATGCAGCAGATGTCTAACAGCGGTCTCGACTCTGTTGATTGATTTATCAGGAGTCAGCCCTGAATTCCTTCTTGTTGAGGCAGCAGTGGATGCAGCAAATGTGATTACCTCTTGGCATACTGGTGCTGCATCTTGCCTCGGTACTTCAGCAGCAACCACATCCTCATCCTTGCTGGTATGAGAGCTTGTAGAGCTTGAGGATGGATGCTCATCTCCTTCTTCTTCTTCTGCCTCATCTTCGCTGGATAAGACTGGAACAGGTACGGCTCCTCCAGATTTTGGTCCATGAACAGCAATGTTCCGATCCTTCATCCATCTTGCGAATTCGGCATCCGACATATTGGCGTCCACAGTATCCTTCGCTGCAGTGACCTTTGAAGGTACTTGAGAGCTAGCAGCGGCTGCAGCATCAACCTCCTCACGAGGTGTCTCTAGCTGCACTGGGGATACTTCGGCCTCAACTCCAGCATCCTCAGTGGGTACTGTCTGAACAGCCTCCCCACCTGAGGTCTTCTCACACTCAGGGAGTGTTGTCAGAACAACATCCTCCACTGAGGTCTTCTCAACGGACCCCGTCTCCTCGGCCGGTCCAGAAACAGCTTCGACAGTCTCTGCTGTAAGAGTCGGTTCTTGCAGCTCTGCATGGCTTCCTGCAGCGATCACAGTATTCAGCATTGTATCCTCTATTGCTGCTAGGATCTCAGCTTCCACCCTACTCTTTTCTGCAGCTCCTTCTTCCTGTTGAAGGGTGGTTGCTGGCTGCACTGCTGTCGCGTCCAGTGCAGGGAGTACCGCCTCTGCAACTCCCTCCGTAGATGCTTCATCGGCAATCTCAGAGATGTCTGAGATGACATTCCTGATTATGGTGGATGGTTCCCCCTCAGAGTCTGCTTGAGCAGCATCTTCATCTTCGCGCACTGGGGAGTCACCATAATCCAGTAGTTGGGCTTCCTCCTCCTCCAAGCGATCCAGCGTGACAATGTTGGAGAGGCCCTCAACTACTTGCTCGTATGCAGGGGAGTTCATCTGATTTGAACTTGAACTGCCTTCTCCCCGCATCCTTCTTGGAGTGTGCTGCATCCTGGTTTCCTTCAGGCTTTGTTGCAGCGCTAGATGCAGCATGGCTTCTTCAGCCTGCTCCACTCCCAAGGTGTCGATTTGCTCCTGAGCAAATGCGACATCATCGCCCCTTCTTACCGCCTCTGCAGCCGGGGTTAGGAAGACCTGTACATCTTCCACTGCTGCTTTCATCGGCAGCTCTGCAGAGTCGGATTCTGCAAGAGCTTTGCCCTTTCCTTTGTCCTGTGCTACCTGTGCAACGCTACAGTCATCGAGCTCTTGAACTCTTGCTGCAAAATCAGGTTGCAGGAGTGCCAGAATATCTTCTGATTTGGCCCACTCCAGGACAGCTTGCTCGACTGTCAGGAAATCCTTCCATTTCAACAGGATTTCTCCTTTAGACAGCCGCATCTCTCTCCAAAGAGAGTACTCTGCCGGCATATTTCTAGCAGCCGGAAAGGTGGGATCAAGCACTGAAGCATCTGTTTGTAGACGAGCTTCTTCTTCAGTTGGCTCGACCCGGTGCTGATGTGGCTCCCGAAGCTGATGTGACACATCCCCAAGGTCAACTACAACCATATCAGGCAGATGTGACACATCCCCAACAGCACCAGCAGCTCTCTTGCTGCGTGGAGCCTTTCTCACCAAATGTGCGTCATCATCTGGGGAAAAGGATTCAAGTTCAGGTACAGCCTTTCCTGAACTCCTCTTGATAACAGGAAGAGGACTCGAAGGTTCCTCTTCTTCAGCATCTTCCCCGCTGACAGCAGCTTCATCTTGCAGAGCAAGAGTTGCATTCTTTTTGTCTTTGGTTTTCTTCCTCGCAACTCCTGATCCTGCAGCCTTCGGCTGGGTCTTGCCCTTCTTCTTCTCCCCGAGATACTTTTCAGGATGAATGGGGGCGGGTGCTGCAAGTTGAAGGCCAAGCTTGCAGAGCAGAGAACAGATGGTGATACCGTAGCTCCGACGCTCCGTTATCTTCTCTGCTTCCTCCCACAGTCTCTTCATGATGAACCTCGCCCAGTTAACCTTTTCTCCGGCCATGATGGCAGACATGATCCGGAACCGGAGATCTGTGCACTTGTCGTAACTCCCTGTCCTCCCTTCGATGGAGTACGCACAGATGTCGTGGAGAAGTTCAAACTCCGGTTTGAAGAGCTTCTTGGGGGCGCTTCTCTTGATTTCAGCCCCTGCATCCTTTGCTCGAAAGAGATTCCACATCTCTTGAGCCGATGCCTCCCCATATGTCGTCAACTGGCTGGGGGTCAACCCTGCAGCCGAAATGCTGAAGGTGGTGGAGATATCCCTAACGGTCAGCGACCGTTCCTCTCCATCTGCATCCATCCGGAACAGGATGCAGTTCCTTTCCTCCGCCTGTCTAGCGTAGGCGTAAAACCTCTGTACTGACTCCGTGGAGAAGCCAGCATATACCGTGGTCAACAGCCCTAGGACTTGGGTCTGTTGTAGAGCGTCAAAGATTCTTTTGATCAGGGTGTTATCATATAACCCTGACTCCAAGATGTTCTCCTTGTTGATCATTCTTCCATCAAGAACGATGGTCTTTCTGGCAGCCATTGAAATCTTTGTGAGATAGAGAGAGAGAGAGAGACAAGGGTTTTTGCACTTAGAAAATTTTTCTTGCGATCACAGCGTTTCTCTCTCTGAAGATGAAAAGTGAATTTCAAATGGCACGATTTGGTCTATATGGCGGTTCCCTAGAGACGTGCGAGATAGACGGTTGAGATAAATCAGGGAAATGATCTAGTGGCTCAGGAAAAAGCGGAGATGTCAAATCGTCGCTAATAATTACTTGGCATGTGGGCTCTGTCAGCGCCCTTTCCACTTCCTGACACCCGCAGTCATGCATTTAATACTGAAAGACATGCCCTTTGCCGCCTAAATAAATGTTTTTTAAGGTTGCAGCATCTCTAGTACGAGGTTGCAGAGCAATCAATACTCCTTTTGAAATTAATGCTGTAACCTGATGCTGCTAGATTTCTTCGATAGATGCTGTACTGTAAGAATGTAAGTTGCAGCGCTGTCTGAACCCAGTGCTGTATTGACGAGTAGCTTACAGTACCATTTTTACTGCTTTCTGCAAGCATGCAGAGGTTCCCCCTGCGATCTTGCATTTTCTTTTTCTTCATAGCTTAAGGATTCCTAGCTCGTTACGAAGCATAGAAAACCTAGATTCACTCAAAGGTTTTGTAAGGATATCTGCCAGCTGTAGATCCGTGTGAACCTTCTCAAGCACGACATCTTTCTTCTCAACATGATCTCTTATAAAGTGATGACGAATGTCAATGTGCTTTGTTCTTGAGTGAAAGACAGGATTATGGGTAATTGCAATAGCGCTCATATTGTCACAGAGAATTGGCGTCTCTTTTTCTTCTATCCCATAATCTCTAAGTTGCTGTTGTATCCAGAGAATCTGCGCACAGCAACTTCCTGCTGCAACATACTCTGCTTCTGCTGTAGAGGTTGCAATTGAGGTCTGCTTTCTGCAGAACCACGAGACAAGTCTATTTCCCAGAAATTGACAAGTCCCACTTGTACTCTTCCTATCAATCTTGCAGCCTGCATAATCTGAATCGGAGTAGTCTTTGAGCTTGAATCCTCCTTCCTTAGGATACCATAGGCCTACTTCCTGAGTTCTTTTCAGATACTTGATCACTCTTTTTACAGCTAAAAGATGTGATTCCTTCGGTGCTGCTTGGAATCTAGCACAGACTCCTACTGCAAACATAATATCAGGCCTGCTTGCTGTGAGATACAGCAATGATCCAATGAGGCGTCTGTACTTCGTAATGTCTACATCTTTACCATCTTCATCTTTGTCAAAACTTATAGATGTGGACATGGGAACGGACGTTGCGGCTCCATTCTCCATGCCAAATTTCTTGATAAGCTCCTTCGTATACTTGACTTGATTGATGAAAGTTCCTGTAGGAAGCTGTTTTACTTGCAGTCCGAGAAAGAAACTTAATTCTCCCATCATACTCATCTCGAACTTTGACTGCATCAGGTTGGAGAATTTCTCACATAGCTCTTTGTTTGTGGATCCAAAGATAATATCATCCACATAAATTTGTACAAGAAGTACACTCTCTCCATCCTGTATCCTAAACAGCGTTTTGTCGATCGTTCCTTTCTGAAAACCATTCTCCAGAAGATAGAGAGATAAGGTGTCATACCAAGCTCTTGGTGCTTGCTTCAGTCCATATAGGGCCTTTTGTAAACGGTACACCTTCTCTTCTGCTTGATCCTCGAAACCAGGAGGTTGCTCAACATATACTTCCTCTGTAAGGAGACCATTCAGGAATGCGCTTTTAACATCCGACGTTGAAATTCATATGTGCTGCATAGGCTAAGAAGATTCTTATTGCTTCTAGCCTTGCCACAGGTGCAAAAGTCTCATCAAAATCAATTCCTTCTTCCTGACAGTATCCTTTAGCAACTAATCTTGCTTTGTTTCTTACAACGACTCCTGATTCATCTAGCTTGTTCTTGAATACCCACTTTGTTCCAATTACACCTTGATGGGTCGGTCTAGCGACTGTTTGCCATACTTGATTTCTCTCAAACCATTCAATTCTTCCTGCATGGCCTGTACCCAGTTGCTATCTTGCAGTGCCTCTTCAACATTCTTAGGCTCTGATTGTGATATGAAGCATGCAAACATTGCTTCATGTGGGATGGATCTTCTTGTCCTTACACCGATGGCTGGATCTCCTATAATGAGATTTCTTGGATGATTTCGGAGCCATGTCCTATCTGGCTCAAAAACGTGCGTTGGTGTATTTTGCTCATCATGTTGCTGTACTGCAGGAGGTTCTGCTGCTGTAAGGATGTCTGCTGTATCCAAGGTTGCAGCTTCTTCATCTTTATCTTCTTCTGTAGGCAGAACTCCTTCTATGTATGGTACAACATTCTCTTTTCTGGGAGATGTTTCTTCAGGTGGTTTTTCCAGCTTCTTTGTGTCACAATGTGGTTCATCAAACACCACATGTACAGATTCTTCTACCACCAGGGTTCTTTTATTAAACACTCTGAAGGCTTTACTTACAGCAGAGTATCCTAGAAATACTCCTTCGTCTGATTTAGCATCAAAAGTCTTCAGATGTTCTTTTCCATTGTTGAGAACATAACACCTGCATCCAAAGATATGTAGATAGGAAATGTTTGGTGTATGACCATTCCATATTTCATACGGTGTTTTGTCAAGATCCTTGATGATTAAACATCTGTTCTGCGTATAGCACGCAGTGTTGGTTGCCTCAGCCCAAAATCTCTTGGGTATTTCTGCTTCTGCTATCATCGTCCTTGCTGCTTCTTTGAGGGTTCTATTTCTTCTTTCAGCAACCCCGTTTTGTTGAGGCGTTCTTGCAGCAGAGTATTCATGACGAATACCATTGTCAGAATAGAATTTCTCTATAAATTTATTCGTGAACTCGGTTCCTCTGTCTGATCTTATCTTCACTATGCTCAAGCTCTTTTCATTCTGAATTTTCTTCATGAGGCCATGTAGCTTTTCTTGAGTTTCCGACTTCTTTGCTAGAAAGATCGTCCATGTGTATCTGGAGTAGTCATCCACTACTACTAGAGAGTACTTCTTCCCGCTCAAGCTTACTGGTTCTACTGGTCCAAAGAGGTCCATGTGTAGAAGGTCTAGAATTCTGTGAGACGATTTCTGAATCTTATCCTTGAAAGAGCTCTTAACTTGCTTCCCTTTTTGACACGCTCCACAGACATTCTCGTTCTTGTAAGCTACATCTGGTAATCCTCTCACGAGGCCTTTTCTTGCTAGCTTGTTAATAGTCTTGAAGTTCAGGTGACTTAATCGTTTGTGCCATAGCCAGCTCAGCTCCGGTGGACTTTTCACTATGAAGCATGTTGATTGAGTGGAGGAATTCCAATCTGCTAGGTAGATATTTCCTCTTCTTGTTCCTGTAAGCTTTACTTCATTTGTGGTGCTGTCCTTGATTAAGCACTTGTTGAGGTTGAATTCCACTGTATATCCTTTGTCACAGAACTGACTGATGCTTAGAAGATTGTATCTAAGCCCCTTTACGTAGGATACATCTTTGATCTTTATGTTCCCCTTGACTAGGCATCCGCTTCCTTTTGTGCTTCCTTTGGAATCATCTCCAAATATGACCTTTGGTCCTTTGCATTCTTGGAAGTCTTTCAGCGTCTCTTTATTGCCTGTCATGTGCCTTGAGTAGCCGCTGTCGATATACCATACATCATTGCTGCATCCTGGCACTGTAACCTGTAACAAACTCAAACAGATTTAGGTACCCATTTCCATACGGGTCCTTTGGGGTTAGTTACTTTGGGAACCCAAACTTTCTTAACAGTAACTGGTCTACTATAAGATTTGTTGGTTCTTGAGCTGTATGCAGTTATCTTGGAAAACTGCTTGTTAAAAGTGTGTGCTCGGCAAACATGTGTGTTACCAGCACCCTTGTAGTGTGGTCTTCCACCATACTTCCCTGGAGTATACCCTCCTTGAGGTTTAGACATATAGGTCTTAGTATTGGTGGGAAAGTTTCTTCTATGCTGCAACTTTGTTGGTTGCTGCATCCTTTTGCTGCATGCAGCAGATGACTTCTGCTGCAGCCAAGTCTTAGATGCAGACTTATTCCCTGCAGTTGAGCATTGGGGTTTCTTCCCTTTATCCGTCAATGCTGTTTTGTTCAGTATCTTTTCAGAGTCACAAAGTAACTCTTTCTCCATTGGAGTTTTAGCTTGAACAAAGTTCACAGCTTCGGATGTGCTTGCTGTATTCTGAGAGCCTTGATTGCTGTAACCTATGCCTGAAATCACAAAGGGATCTCTGACACTGTTTATGCAATCTCTTGCGTCTTTTGAGGATTTGGTGAACGTTCTCATCTTGGACTGCAAGATCTCCTTCTCAGATCTTAGCTCAGTGATCAGCAGATTCAATCTAGAGATCTCTTGTTGCTGCTTACTACACTTTGAGTTATCAGACTCTCGTGCAGCGAGCATTCTGGCAATGTCGATGTTTTTGCTCTTGAGAATCTCATTATCGATTCTAAGGTTCTCATTCTCAACCTTAAGCTCCTCATGAATTGAGTTGATCTGCTCGAAATCACTCATGATCCTTTTCAAGGAGTGGATCATGTCCAGCTCCTCATCAGCTTGTATGGATAACGGTTGGTAAATTACCTCATCTTCTTCGTTGTCCTCGCCGTCTTTAGCCATCAGGCATATGAGTGTTTCTTCATCAGAGGATGAGGTTTCAGCATCGCTGTCAGAGGATTCTGCAGCTTTCAGTACTTCCTTCGGAACTACTGCATCCTTGGCTTTCTCCATCTCTCCTATGAGAGCTCGAAGCTTGTGCCTTTCCTCTCGTCTTTTATCTCTCCTTTGTTCTCTTTCTCCTTCAGGATACTTGTGCACTGTTGGATAAGGACAATTCCTTGCGTAGTGTCCAGGCTTCCTGCAATTATAGCACAAGTCAACATTCCCTGTATTTGACTGAGGAGAAGAAGATACCTGAGGGGTTGAGTGACTTCTTCTGAAATCATTCTTTTTGTTGAGGTTGGTGTTGCTGCTATTGTTGTTGCTCTTGATGAATCTTCTGAATTTCTTTAGGAGGAGTGTCATATCCTCTTCAGCAGCTTCTGCTGTATCCTCACTCTGCTTACTGCAACTGGCGGTTGCTGTATCTTTTGTTCCTCTGGCGGTTAGTGCTGTAACTTTGGAGACTGACTCATCTGACTCTTTTCTCCTTCTATTGATGTCATACTCGAATGCTTTCAAGTCGGAGAATAAGTCAAATGTGCTCATGGACTTCAGGTCCATAGACACTCTCATGGCAGTGGTCTTGCTATCCCACTCTGCTGGTAGGGCTCTTAACACCTTCATGTTCTTTTCTTTCTGTATGTAGTGTTTGCCCAGAGCTTCCAGTTCATTCACTATGGATGTGAATCTCAGATCTAGTTGCTCTAGAGTCTCTTCATTCTTCATCTCGAAGAGCTCGAATAATTGTGTAGCGTTGGAGATTTTGTTGTCCTTTGTGAGCTCAGTTCCTTCACAAATTTGCTCCAGCTTTTCCCATATTTCTTTGGATGTTGAGCAAGTCTTGACTTTGCTAAAGGTGCCCTTATCCAAGGTAATAAATAGAGCGTTCTTTGCCACGTTATCCAGGTTGGCTCTTTTCCTATCTTCGTTTCCCCACTCTTATCGTGGTTTGATCAGGAGGTTTGGTGGTGGTTGCTCTCCTTCTGCATGGTCTCTTCCATACATTGGATTTACCTTCATGGGAACTATCGATCCTTCAGTTATGACGGTCCACATCTCATCATTCATGGCCGAAAGGTGTGCCTGCATTCTAATCTTCCAGTCATCATATTCCTCTATGGAAAACATAGGTAGCTTGTGATTGGAGGAATCCATGATATGCTTTAAAGATGATTTTTATGCAAAGAAAACAGCGAGACAAGGTGGATCTGGGTAGGTGACCAGATAAGTTGGCTTTTAACCCAACTCGCTCTGATACCACTTGTTGGTCCCAAGTGGTGTTCGAGGTTCAGAGGGGGGTAAATAAACCTTGGTCGATTTTTCAGAATCTTTAAAACAACCGTTCTGCACTGCAAGTTACTTGAGCTTGCAGTGATAGATGGTTACTGCTTGCAGCGCTAGAATGCAGTGCTACACGCTGTAACCTGGAGTTTTGTACGCAGCAGAAATATACTTTTAAACACAAGGCTGTTTTACATAAAAATGCTTCTTTCAAAAGTTTTATGATGAGAAGAGATAGATATTTGCAGAAAATAAACACAGATAAATAAAGCGATAAAAACACTTATGGCTTATAGTGGTTCAAAGGTGGTGTAATCCTTCTACGTCCACTCTACTGCTCCTCGAGCAGGAACTTTGTTAAGCAAGATTCAATTACAGGACTCTTCTAACAATCTATCAACTTTACAAAGCAAACCACCTACTGAAGTCCAGCGTACACACAGCAACTGCAAACTTCAAAGGCTAACCCACACATGGTTCTATACTCCCACACAGGGAAGCTGTCTAACACTAGACAACTAAAACAAACATCAAGGATCTCTCCTATCAACTGCTTGACACCACTAAAACAACCTAAGCACACAGCAACAAGGTTAAAAGGATAAAAGGTTTTCTTCAACTTGTGCTTCGAAGTGAGCTTCTGAATCCGTAAGGAATCTTTCAGCTTGAACTCTGCTTCACTTCGATAGGTTGAGTGACTGAAACTGTTGGCTTGAATTCTTTAAAATTTGTAAGCTCGAAACTTTCGCGTATGGAAATTAGATCTCAGTAACAGTAGTCAGCTTCAGTACTCCTCGACCTCTATTTATACTTGTAGGAGAAGATGTCCGTTGAAGGAGACATCCCTCTTTTGAATTTGAAATAGCCTGGCCAAAGTATGGTTCGCATTTAATGCGACTGACCCTTCTTTTCGGAGCATTTAATGCGGCAGTTGCGGCTCGCAGCTTTCTGCGGCGCGTCAGTCCATGTGGCATCTTCTTATTGGCTCCGTGTCTGCTACTTTGACTTTTTCTTGAACGGCTCTTTTGTCCCTGCTTGGATCTCCGTTCCTCGTACTGCATTTATCCTTCTTGGGATTTGCAGGATACTTCGTCTTGTAGTTGGCGCTGTATTTACTTAACGGTTCTGTAAGTCTGCGCTGTATCCTTGGTCTCTGTGCAGCTGATGTATACTTTCAGTGCTGCTGTATTTTAGACCTGCTTACAGTATCGTCTGGCAGTGCTGCTGTAACTTCATTCTAGCAGTACTCCTGTATCCTTTTTATGCAGCGATGCTGCACGCCATTCTTCCTTGCTTTGCTGTATCCTGCCTTCATGCAGCGATACTGTATCCTGCCTTCTTGCAGCGATATCTTCCTTTAAAGCTTTGATGCAACTTTATCCTCTTTTAACCTCTATTTCAATCCTTGACTCAAGACACAATTCTAGTCTATTTATTCACTTAAATAATGTGAAAAATGGGGGTACTCAAAACTTCCTATTACATGGTTGGTTTGTCTCATCAAAATCTAAACACTGAAATCCCAACAGATTGCTAGAATTTTAAATCATGAATCATAATTGTTGTGATTTAATTTTCATTAGTGGTAAACTAGAGGTCGTGCATCTCTAAGGTAACATAATCCTAAATTATCGAATCGAGCTTGTGTATTCGGAGTCTAGTTCACCCTATCGTCTTGGTAATTAATGCATTTAATGAATCAAATCTAGAGAGCTTGTTCTAGGTTATTCAATTAAGTAGGGTTAATTAGTGATCTTATCCTAATTTAACTAATCTTAGAGACGATTCGGTTTAACAGAGCTTGTTGTTAGATTAGGGGTGATAATTCCATGACAATCTGAGAGAGGGGTGTTACATTGATTAAGACATAATTGATATTGGGGGATAACTGAACTGTTAACTGAAAAATTCTCTTTTATCGAATTCTCATTATTTAATTGTTTTTTAGGTTATTAGTTTATTTAGTGATAATTTATTCAATTCGAAAACCCCCCTCGTTTATTATTTTAATGAATTGAACATGGATGATATAATTTATTCTACACTCCTCGTGGGATCGACTCCAACTTACCCTAGCTACTAGTTAGTAAGGTTAGGAAGAAAATTAATTAATTTTATCGCGTCACGACAGCACGGTCAAAAACACTAATTACAATCATTTTCTCCAACTAAGCTATTGCCCTCTTCTTCAATGGATATGGGAGTGGAACTTGAATATTATGATTATAGAAGAATTATAAAAGCTTATATAACATGGTTTCATAAATAGTATCTTGAAAATGGAGTTCCATTCTATATAATTACAAACAAAACTCAATTTGTTAAATTCATATATAGATTGTGAAGTATGGGTTGTGATCGTATTACAAAAATCACACTCTAAAAGAATGAGGTATTTACAGTGGTTCTCTTTAATCTAGGTATTTGCAATCATCCTCACAATCGGCTACATATATAATGTTGATTCAAAATCCAATGTATCATTTTTTTTATTGAGCCAATCTCTACAATATTTATACTTTTGTGTAGTTCTTTTGTTTTTAACCCCTACTTCGTGTAGTAAACTACGACAAACAAATTTGAGGGGTTGAAGTTGTTATGACTCTATATGTGATTAATAAATGTTTATATTAATAATATTCTTAATCTTATAAATTTAAATTTAAATTCATCAATAATAATTATCTATTATATTATCGTTTATGACACGGAAGTAATACGTAGAAGACAAACGTTCTTCGTACGAAGAGTGAAATGATATCTTAATAATCAGAATTCTTAGTAATACATTTTAGAACTTCATAATTCCTATTTAAAGATGCAGGAATACTGAGAATATGAAATGTAGTCAAATACAAAATTACGAAGTTTTAATGAAAATGCTGAAAATGATAAAAGTGATCAAATGACTCTTCATTGCCCCACATCAGTCTCCCCTTCTTGAGAAGAACTCGTCCTCGAGTGATCTGGATAAGTTGAAGGCTCTTCAGGGAAATAACAATACAAGTCAGACACGTTGAAAGTATTCGAAATCCCCATCGTTGTTGGAAGATCCACCACGTAAGCATTATTGTTGATCTTACGAACAATTTTATAAGGGCCATACTTCTTTGGTTTCAGCTTGTGGTATTGCCCTGTTGGGAATCGTTCGCGTTGGAGGAAAATCATCACTTCGTCTCCAACTTCGAATACGTTCAAACGCCGATGCTTGTCCGCAGCTGCCTTAAACTTTTGAGTGGTTTCCATCAATTTTTGTCGAACTTCTGCTTACACATCTAATCCTTCTTTAGCTAGCTTTGTGGCAGCTACACTAGCGACTTTCGGTAATTTTATCAAGTCCACAGCATGACTTGGAACCTTTTGATAAACCACAACAAAATGTGACTTTCCTGTGGAACTATGGACAACACTATTGAAAGCAAACTCGGCTTGCGACAAGGCATAGTCCCACTATTTTGGTCGATCTCCGCAAATGCATCGAATCAAGTTTCCAAAAGTCCGATTGACGACCTCCGTCTGGCTGTCAGTTTGAGGACGTGCGGTGCTACTAAAATTCAGTGAAGTATCAAACATCTTCCATAAAGTAATCCAAAAATGACTAAGGAACTTGCTGTCTCGATCCGAAGTGATAGATCGTGGAACACCATGCAAGCGCACCACCTCGTGAAAGAAAAGACGCGCAATATGAGAGACATCTGAGGTTTTCTTACAGAGAAGGAAGTGTACCATCTTAGAAAACCTGTCCACCACAACAAATACTGAATCAACACCTCGTTGCATCCGAGGTAATCCAAGAACAAAATCCATAGATAAGTCCTCCCAAATAGCTTCAGGAATAGGTAAAGGCATGTAGAGTCCAGTATTTTGAGCTTGCCCCTTCGCTGTTTGACAAACAAAACATCGGCTTACAAATTTTCGTACTTCTTGTTTCAATTGCAGCCAATAATACCGCCCTTCTAAGCTAGCAATTGTCTTTTCTCTTCCTAAATGGCCGCTCAAGCCACCTCCATGTAGGTCTCGAATTAATTTATCCCTTAATGACGTGCGAGGGATACACAATCGGGAGCCCTTAAAGAGATAACCTTCATAAACATAGAAATCCTCAAAAAGAAGAGCTTGCCAAATTCCTGCAAAATCTTCGTCAGTGGGATATAAGTCAGGAAGAACTTCAAACCCTGTTACCTCATGGCTCATTGTCACAAGTAAGGCTACACACCGACTTAGCGCATCTGCAGGCTTGTTTTCAATTCCAGCCTTGTGTTTTAACGTAAATGGGAACTGCTGCAAGTATGCCACCCATCTTGCATGCATTTTGCTTATATTTTTCTGGCTGTTAATGTACTTCAAGGCCTGATGATCAGTATACAGTACAAACTGATCTTGAAGTAGATAATGCTCCCAATACTTCAAGGCTCTGAAGATTGCATAAAATTCTTGGTCATAAGTAGACCACTTTTGAACGCGCCTCGCTCAATTTTTCACTAAAATATGCAACAGGCTTGTCCTCTTGCGAGAGTACATCATCTATACCGACCCCACACGCATCACACTCCACTACGAATAGTTTATCAAAACTGGGAAGGGCTAGCACAGGAGCTGTACACAATTTCTCTTTAATCATCTCGAAACTCTTCTATTGATCAGGTCCCCATTGGAATTTTTCTTTCTTCATACAATCTATCATGGGCGTCATTAAAGTGCTAAAATTTTGAATGAACCACCGATAGAAAGTGGTAAGTCCATGAAAACTTCGCACTTCAGTCACTGTCTTCGGAATAGGCCAATCTCGAATTGCTTCTACCTTTTCTTCGTCTACATGAATCCCATCTCCGCCAATTACGAAGCTGAGAAAGACAAGGTTCGTTTGCATGTAGCTACACTTCTTTTGGTTAATATAGAGTTTATTAACCTGTAAAACGATCAAAACCTGGCGCAAGTGGTCTAGGTGTTCATCCTCGTTAGTACTATAGATGAGAATATCATCAAAATACACTACTACAAATTTACCCAAAAATGGCTTTAACACCTCATTCATCAGCCGCATAAAGGTGCCTGGGGCGTTAGACAACCCGAATGGTAAAACAAGCCACTCGTACAGGTCTTCATTTGTTTTGAATGCTGTCTTCCACTCATCTCCCGATCTGATGCGGATTTGATGATAACCGCTTCGCAGATCTATCTTACTGAAAATTTTTGCACTGGATAGATTATCCAACATATCCTCTAGCCTAGGAATTGGAAACCTGTACCGCACAGTTATCTTGTTTATTACCCGTCTGTCTACGCACATGCGCCAAGACCCGTCCTTCTTCGGAGTTAGCAACGCAGGAACGACACATGGACTCATGCTCTCTCGGATCAACCCCTTAAATAATATATCCTCCAATATCTGTTGTAAAATAGCTCCCTCCTTCGGACTCATGCAGTAGTGTGGTAAATTTGGTAACGTGGCTCCAGGAACTAAATCGATGGCATGTTGTATATCTCTCATTGGGGGTAATTCTGTAGGAAGTTCCTCGGTACCAGCTCTTGGAATTCCTCAAACAACTCCACAACATGACCAGGTATTTCATTTTTGTTCTCGGAGTTTCCCACTATGAATGCAGACTTCACTCATGAATTTTCCTAACTTTGCGTGACTCATTCATCCATTCACTTGCAGATTGGGTTAACGTTACGAGCTTCCGAGTTTCAGTCTCTTGTTTGAACCCCAAGGGCAATAGGGTTATTTTTTTCCCATCCTTGAAGAACTGATAGACGTTCTTTCTCCCATCATGAGTTGTCCCAAGGTCGAATTGTCAAGGTCTGCCAAAAAACAACTAACAAGCATCTATGTCTACAATATCGCACACAACTTCATCCTTATAAAATTTACTAATAAATAAAGGAACTCGACACCTCTCTCTTACTTTAATGCCCTTTCCTTTAGTAATCCACTCGATCTGGTAAAGTTCGGGGTGCTTTTCCACAGGTAATTTTAATACTTTGACCAATCCCTGAGAAATAATATTCTCACAACTCCCACTATCAATAATTAATTCAACAATCTTATTGAAAATGGTGCACCTGGTTTGGAATAGTGCATTCCTTTGGGAGTCATCTCTTCGAGGTGCTAACAGGACCTTTCAAACCACCAATGTTGCTTGTTCGTCGTACTCCTCTCCATCTAGCTCGCATACTCCATCATTTCCTTCCCACGTGTCTTTTTCTTCATTCTCATGATCGATCACATTGACCGGACGACGTTGTGGGCAGTTGTTCGAACGATGTCCGACCTCATGACACCTGTAGCACTTATCCCCAGTTGGTTTCATATAAGGATTTTCAGTGGGCTTTTTCGCAGGCTCCTTCTCATTTCCATGCTTCCCAGAACTAGAGGCAACCTCCGTATTAGCCTTAGGGTTGGTCTTGGGAGTATCAAGAAAATTTTTACGGGATTCCTCCTTTCCATAAAAGCTACGGAATCCCATCGATTCTACTCGTTGCTCCATATTTATTGCTTCGCTAAGGGTGAGGATAATCTGGCATCCAATCTTTTCACGGATCATAGACTTTAATCCATGAATATACCTCACAACCTACTGTCCCTCTGTCTCCATCAGATTGTTACGTAAAGAGAGACGTAAGAAATCCGAGGTGTATTCTGCAACAGGTTTTTGTCCCTGAACCAACACCTGGTATTGCTGGAATAGAAACTGCTCATAATTGGGGGGAAGAAAACTAGCCATCATCATTCTCTTCATCTTTACCCATAATCGGACCAGTTATTTTCCCAATCGTCGTCCTTGATTCTAAACTTGTTCCCACCACGACGATGCTCCTCCTTTCAAACGATAAGCCACTAGTTTCACCTGCTTATCCTCTGGTATTTCTGCAAAGTCAAAGAATCTCTCTACTTCAGCAACCCAATCAAGGAATCCTTCGATATTGAAATTACCATTAAAGGAGGGGAGATCCGCCTTCAATCGAAATTCATCGTGCCTATGTTATCGATTGTCTCTTCGGTTGGGATTATGGTTTCCTCAAAGCATGTCTGCCATTTCTTCATCGGATGAATCAGCGTCATAGTTTTGTCTTATGGGAATTTGCTGGCGGATTCCACGCTGAAGACCACGAGCAAATCTCCTGGGTTCTTCATCGTTTCTTATATCGTCTTGAGGACCTTCTGTATTAGCATGAAATTCCTCTACTTGCTCAACACGAGTGGTTAACGTTTGAACTGCTGTAGTCAAACTTTGCATCTCTCTGATCACGTCACCGAGGGTAGGTTCGTTGTCGTTAGCCATAGCCTAGGAAAAACCTTGCACTACAAGAATTTTTGGATACGACAACGGTTTTTTCCCGTTGTCGTAGCTGTTTTTTATGCGTTGTCGTATCGAGGGTTGTTAAAAGTTCTCGTCATTCGACAACGCACCAAAAAGCGTTGTCTTAGCTAGATACGACAACGCTTTGGTGGGTTGTTAAAAGTTCTCGCCATTCGACAACGCACCAAAAAACGTTGTCTTAGCTAGATACGACAACGCTTTGATGTGTTGTAAGAAAAGACAACAACGCTTTTACAACGCTTAAAAAACATTGTCGTATGTGACACGTCATTGCCACATTATCTTCCACGTCACACGTGCCACATTATCTTCCACGTCACACGTGGTCAAAAACAATTGTGCGTTGTCTGGGATTTGAACTCATGACCTTTGTTAGAAGGTGAACCACTAGGCTACTAGTGCTTTATGTGTTTATATTATATATGTATTTCTTTTATTAACTAATTATATATATATAATTAATGACTAATTAATATATAATTGAAAGATTAATGACTAATTAATATGTTTAATAATATTTAATCTAATTTCATTTTAAGACAATTATAAAATATACTAGTGCATATTTTTAATATATGTTATAAACATACTAATTTTTTAAAATTATGAGTTTGTTCATATATATAAGATAATATTAATGCAAATAATATAAAATAACATCATAAAATAATTAAACTTTTCAACTTTAATTTAATTAAAATAATATATAATTTTTGTATTATTATATAAAAATATTTGTATTGACCAATTAATATATGTATGTTTTTTAATTTTGAAAAATAGTTTATGGTTTAATTAATATATTTAAGTTTTTTTTTTCATTTTATTCTTTTAATTAATCATTTTATATATTTTTTATTTTATAAAATAATTTTATAAAATAATTTATGTTTTTGATATTAATTTTAAAACCAAACCCATTTATATTTATTTTCTAAAATAATAATATATAATTTTTATATTATTATGTAATACAAATTTTTATAATTTTCAAATTAATATATGTATTGTTTTTTTTGTTGTAAAATAATTTGTGGTTCAAATTAAAATCAAACTCATTTTATCTTTATTTTCTAAAATAATAATATATACTTTTTATATTATTATGTAATACAATTTTTTGTATTTTTCAAATAAATAAATGTATATTTTTTTTATTGTTGTATAATTAATTATTTTATATATTCTTAATTAATTGATATGATATACATATATATATATATCTTTTTTTATGTTTTTTGTATTAATTTTAAAACACAATAATTTTATCTTTATTTTTTTTAAGAAAAACATTCGTAATTTATGAATTATGAATTATAAAACACAATTTTTGAATTATGTTTTAAAATAATATACCAATTTTGTATTATTATATAAAAGGGTGAGAGTAATATTTTAGGTGTAGTTTCTTAATTAATTCAAAATAGTATTTTATAAAAATACATCTCACTTTTTTTAAATTAATAGTCTGTTCATATAAGATAATATTAATGCAAATAATATAATATAAGGTAACATTATAAATTCATTAAATTTAATAAATTTAAGTTAATTAAAAACAATTATTTATAATTAACACATGCAACACAAAAATAAAAGGGTTGCATAATGGGTTGTAAATTTATAAAAAAGTACTAAAAAAAGACAACGCATAAGAAAAGGGTTGTCTTTGTGAGAAAAATTTCGCTATACGACAACCCTTTGAAAAAGCGTTGCACAAAAGCGTTGTTTTTTAAAAAAAGGTCATTTAACAACCCTACGAAAAAAACGTTGTCATTTCCATTTTTTGTGTTGTCGTATAGCGAATTTTTTGAAAAAAGACAACGCATAAAAGCGTTGCATAAAAGGGTTGTCGTTTGCTGAAAAAAATTCGCTATACGACAACCCTTTAAAAAAGCATTGCAAAAAAGCGTTGTCTTTTAAAAAAACACCATTTAACAACCCTACGAAAAAAGCGTTGTCGTTTCCATTTTTGGCGTTGTCGTATGGCGAAATTTTTGAAAAACGACAACACTTTTCGAAAAAAGCGTTGTAAATTCCCAAAAGACGACATAAATTCATGAAAAACGTTGTTAAATGGACGTTGTTGTATGCCAAATTTCTTGTAGTGTTGGCTCTTGATACCAACTGACACGGGAGTAATACGTAGAAGACAAACGTTCTTCGTACGAAGAGTGAAATGATATCTTAATAATCAGAATTCTTAATAATACATTTTAGAACTTCATAATTCCTATTTAAAGATGCAAGAATACTGAGAATATGAAAGGTAGTCAAACATAAAATTAAAAAAATTTAATGAAAATGCTGAAAATGATAAAAGTGATAAAATGACTCTTCATTGCCCCACATCAGTTTAAGTAGTACAATTGAAAAAATAAATTTCAATAAATTGGTTGGACTGTCGGTTTGGACATCTAATAGAAGGGTTAATCAGGTGAAGCTTGAATGTCTTGGATTTTTAGTTATAAAAAGGAAGGCATTTGATTTTATTTTTTTAAGTGTCAAACACTTGTTTGGAGCATACAATACTAATTTCTATTCCGATTGTAAGTTTAATTTGGCCACTTGCAAGTTGGATTTTCAAAGATTTTATTTGAAGTGAATGATTTAAAATATACTATTCAAAATGATCGTATTTAAATTTATTTTAATTCTTTTGTATAAAAAAATCATTCAAAAAATGACCAATTTTAAATTCATGTCAATCAAACTTTATCAATGAATTTGCTACTACAAATTTAAATTTAAATTTTATCTTCAAATCATTCTATTCAAACATAATTTAATAAATATTTTTGTTATGCATAATTTATCATCATTTGTCTAAAAGATGTGTACCCATTTCAACCATAAGAGCTTCTATCTTCCTATTGTTTTACGTTCTTAAATTAAAATGATCAGTATATATATTTTTTCTGGATCTAATTGCCGTTATTTTAACTTGATTCTACTTTCTGGTCCCTATAATACGTGGTGCTACTAATTCGAAAAGGGTTCACACTTTAGAAAAAAAAAAAAATGACTATATTATTCTGGACCATATTTATATATTATTTTATCATCAATTCATCATCATTATATTTTGGTCCATATAGGCTGTAGAAATTTAGTAATTGCCGAATATGCCTCTCTGGCGACAAGTGACAGTTAAGACGGTTTTCAATCATCATAATCCCCACAAACTGTGCTCCACGTGGCGCATCCTACGGGCTCGCCTAATTATTCATTTAAACTATTGAATAAAATAAAAAAACTAATTAAAAAATAAAAATAAATTCCACATGTACAAATACTCTGTCGTGCAGCAACACATCCCGCCCGAATTTCTCTCTCTCGTCCCCTCTCTCTCTTGCTCGCTGGCTCATTCGGTTTCAGTTTGCGTGTAAATCCCAAATCCTAATTCTGAATCAATTTTAGGGATAGAGATTTTTCTTTGTATCGCGTCTCCTCTTAATGGAACAGCAATCCTTTCGTATACTCTTTGCCTCTCTGTAGTCTAAGCAAAGTAACAACGCTTGCATTCGCATTAATTGTGTTTTTATTTCGAAGTTTTTGGGTACTGGAAACAAGTATGATTTCCAACAAATGAGAAACAAGATTGTATTCAATCATGTCGTTATTATTATTATTTTTGTTTGAATAGAATAGTGATTAGTGAATTTATGTATGACGGTTATTCTATATGTATTATTTGATTACCTCAAACGGGCGATGAGATTCTTCTTCTACATGTTGTCGGGTTTAGTTTGTGAAGCTATACCAGATATTATTTCGTTGGTTTGTAAGTTGCTTGTTTTGATTTCGCAAGCATGGGAGTTTCATGGAATTGGAACATTTAGTTTGATCGGAGTGGATTATGTGTGATTTCTTCATTTTAATTTTGGTATTAGTTGGAATGTTTCGGATCAACTCGTCTGTGAGATATGAACAACTTTATTCCTGTTTTTATGTAATTCGATTGATATGTTATAGAAGGTTTATGAGTTCTTTCATTTTTGTTTTATCCCAAGGATATCACAACATTCTGAAATTGATTTTCTCCGCTATAGTGGGATTAGTGACATTGGTGAAGGGTTATATAAACACATATATTTGTATATGTGTAAATATAAAAATATATGGTTGTTTAAGGTGCATAAAAAATTCAAAAGGCTATGTTTAGTAGTTTATCTATGATTTGTGTAGTCAAATGATCATGTTATTGGAGACTTTGTGCTATTAAGTTTGAGAATCCCATCATTTTTTTTTACAGCTTCAGAACCTACCGACTTCTTCAGTATCACTTGGTTTTCGACTGTAGTTCCTACTGTATCTTATGAAGACCATGTGTCTCAAGCTTGCATAATGTCATACATTATAGTTGTTGGTACAGTGGGATAGAGATGAACTTATCTGCTCTCTTGACTTCTGCTGGTCTCAATACTGCTGTTTGCTTGGCGCTTTTTTCTTTGTACTCTGTCTTAAGAAAACAACCAAGCTTTGTAAGTGTGTACTTCGGACAGAAGCTTGCTCAAGCACAGTCAAAACGCCATGATCCCTTTTGGTTTGGGAGACTGATTCCTTCTGCTAGTTGGATGGTGAAAGCATGGGAAGCATCCGAGGACGAATTATATGCCATTGGGGGTGTGGATGCTGTAGTATTTCTGCGTGCAGTTGTCTTCAGGTGATAAGTTATTCTATAATTGTAAAGCTTGATCCCATATTTCTGATTTTTCTTCAGCTTTACTTGTTCACATATTTGAAATTATCATATTTTAAAGAGTGATCTTGGTAACTCCAAAATATTATAGACTTGAAAGGTTTGGGCCCTTTTGTTCTTTTTGTTACAGTTGAAAACTCTTGGTGCTTTTGTTGTAAACTTCGGGTCTGTTGAGATCCCAGGGGTTTTAAGCATTTATATACCCATCAACCTACTCGTGGTCCAGCAATATAGTTGTAAACCTGGTTCTTATGTGATGCTGTTGGGAATCGAAAGTATTATATTACTCTCAGCACAAACTGCTGATAATACTAATCTAATATGATTTTGTGCTATGTGAGTGTACACCAAGTGTAGTGCTGCACCACATATTTGCAGCAGAAAAAGGTTTTCTCATCTTCGTGAAAAGCTATACTGGTAGTAAAAGGCAGATACAGCTCATTATCTGCTTTTGTGGAAGTGATTGCTTCATTCATTTTTTTCCTTTTCCAACTAAAATCATGAAAAAAAATCAAACCTGAATATTTTCCCGAGCTCCAGAACATTCGTTTTCTGGTAAATTCTCAAGTATATCAAACCCAAATAGGAGGACTGGATCTGGTGGGACACTCTTGCCAAAGACCCTCTGTTTCGGGGTGCTAGGACTCTCAGATGCTCTTCATGTTATAATCCAGCAAATACCTTAACCCAGCAGAGACCACAGTCTAAGAGAATGGGATAATCTTGTAAGCCATTGGTACCATATTACTACAGTAACTATTTCTGACTAAATTCGATTGGTCGGACCGTATAGCGATGTTATAAAATGAGATGGTTTTGGGAACCTATGTTGATTTTCATCACAATAAGAAGCAAACAATCAACTAGAAAATTTCTATAAGATTATGGAGATACTGGCAATGAGCGAGAAGAATTTCTTTCTGTACAAATAGTAAACAAAAGCATCCGCTGGTATACATGGATATAGCTATCTGGGGTTAGTTTTGAGTGTGCAGCTAATTGTGTTGATTGTCTTAGTCAAGGAAACCAGATGAGTTCAATTTCGTGTAGGAAATTGCAGAATAGCTTTAGATAACACTTAGGTTAAGATGCTGGAATTGTCAGTCCATGTAAAGTTGTGCGCTGATCCTTATATAAAAGAGGATTCTGATATTGCCTTCTCCATCTATTATTGAAATGATTTCAATATCTTTTCTCGAATTAGTAGATTATGAAAGCTACAGATTGTTGAGACAAATTTGAAATATTGTCAAATTTTCTTTGAGGAATCCAATACGCTTCGTAATAATTTTCTTTTAGTTTTGTTCACTAGTAACTCCTTTATAGTCTACTCTCTTACAAATAAATAAAGACTATGGGCCTTGTTTTTCCTAATACAAATTTGGTTGATCTTGGTTGATTCATGTCACTCATTTTCATTAAAATTCATGTCTGAAAGTGATTGCTGGTTCTCATGTGCTAGGTCTAGTTATTAATTCAAGATATTGGATGCGAAGCTGCACACATTAATTTTTATTTTTATCTTTGCTCAGAATAAATTGAAATGTTTTGCGTTATTGGATTTGCTAATGATTTGGTTGTTGCTGGCATCTGATATCGTCTGCTGCTTTACTGTGTGCAGTATCAGAGTATTCACTGTTGCTTCTATTGTGTGCTTGTTTCTTGTTCTTCCCCTTAATTATTTTGGGCAAGAAATGCAGCACAAGCAAATTAAAGATGAGCCTTTGGTTGTGTTCACCATTGGGAATGTCCGGGAAGGATCACGATGGTATGGGAAATCATATTTTTTATGTATTACAATGATTAAATTCCTGCTCAATTATTATAACTATATGTGTCTCTAAGTTTGTAAGCCTGAAATTGTGAGCATATTTATAGTAATCCATCTATTTTCCATGATGCTGAGATGCACATAGTTTTTTAGGGTAGTGATGCACATCAGCACATGTCCTCTCATTTTGTGCAAACAAGAAAAAAATCTCTTGAGATTTTGATTATTTGGAATTGCATATGGATGGCCTAAGGCATAATGTTAAAAAATTAATCGTATTTGGATATTCTAAAAGGCAGTTAATTCCATTACACATTTGTTACTGAAATAATACCATATGTAGAAAATTTTCTTTCCAGGTTCTCTCCTCCTTTTGAGCTTGATCTGTGTTCTCCTAATAAACTTTCACTTGTCTCTTTGGCAGGCTTTGGGCCCATTGTCTTGCATTATACATAATATCTCTGTGCGCTTGTCTCCTTCTTTACTTTGTAAGGACTGCCACTGACACTATCTATTGTACTCTTGGTTGAGTTATGCAAATGATCAATAAAGTCCTTAGTCATCTATGATGCTTTTTCTGCTTGTCAGGAATTTAAGAACATAACAAAGATGAGATTGTCCCATATCACTGCATCTCTGTACTACCCAAGTCACTTTACAGCAATTGTCCGTGCAATTCCTTGGGTACATGATGAATCATATAGTGATACTGTGACCAAGTTTTTCATGGATTTCTATGCATCAAGCTATTTATCACACCATATGGTTTATCAGTCTGGCACAGTGCAGAAATTGATGGTGAGCATCTAAAGATAAATGTAATGTTGTGTTATGTAGAAGTATATTGTTGTTTGTCTTTTAATATGTTCTAATCTTGTTATAGGATATCATTACATTATTTCACAGTCCTCATCTGAGGGCATTTTATTTCTGTTACCATGTCCTGTTATTCTATGCTTCTAGCTAATTTTTTAATGTTCTTGATGGTACAGGTACAATAAATATTATTGTTCCTCTTCTTATATACTTTAAGATCATGTGCCCTGAGATTATCATAGATTTTGCCTAAAGAACTGTGCCCGGAGACTTCTGACATATACTTGTGAATGGGCAGTAGTATTTAAAGCCTAACTTTCCATGTATGTATAAATGTATGCATGCTTTACGAATAGGAAAATATGCTGAACAAGAATAAGTGGACCTTAAAGACGATAGTTTTTAATTTAGATCAGATTTATGATGCCTTATGTAAATATGCTATTTAGTTAGTAAAATGAACTAATAGTGGTTGTCTGTTGCTGCCACCTGAAAATCAAGGGTGGTGTATTGAACTTACCCCGTCAGTTCTTACACTTGTGATTCGTGGGGGAATAGGTGCTTTGGATCTGGATGTCCCAGGATAAGGAATTTGATGAACCGCAACCAGCATCTAATGTTCTCTTCATGTCAGTCATGGGTGAGGAGACAAGAATGAGATGGATGATATCTGAAGAACTGTTTCTCCCACTCTTATCACTCAGTTGAAATTTATTCTTACAGTGTTCAGCATCATTGCTCTGGAGATAAGGATTTTGATCAAAGTTGTGTCAATAGTGCTGGAGATGTGTTATTGAGTCTTTCACTTGAATTGAAGTGTATGATCTCTGGTTTGCTTTGATGCTGAACCGATATTATTCTTCATTGAGACAGAAGATCTATACAGGCCACATCCTTATAATGGAGATTTACACTCGAGCTTTGCTCTGACAACTTCAGTATCATAAAATAGATTTTGAACAAGAACTAGGGAAGATACTGATAAATATTGAACTTTAGCATCAGACTAAAGTTTTAGGCTCCACTCAATTTGCAAGCCAGATGTTTACCTTTGACAATAATATGTAGTATGGTAGTGATCTGAAGCTGCAATCTACTTGTGTAAGCTTTAAATTGTGCAGTGGGCGCTGGGCAATTGTGGACCACGATGAGTTTCACATATGAGCCTCTGATTCTTATTTCTCTTTTGATTAGCATGATTGTAAGATGATTCTTTATGCTATAGGTATCTTCTCCTTGAAGACAACGGCTTAGGAATATTATACCACATAGTTGAGCATAGCTCACTCCCCCGACATGAAAAGCTTATTCTTGATCTTTAACATCATATGATTTGTGTGAAACTTTTCTTTGTGTAGTGTCAGCTTCTCAATTTATATCTTCTAGCTATAGGGTCATTCAGTGTTTTTCATGTTGTGTTTAGAGCGATGCTGAGAAGATGTATAAAGTGCTCAAGTCCACCCAGCTGGATAAGCAGTGTGTACCACGATTAATGAGATGTGGCATTTGTGGAGGCACAGCGACATCTTTTAAGATGCTCTCTGATGATTCTAAAAGTGCTTCTAGAGGGGAAAGCTGCTTTGATGGTTCAGATGTGAGAAAAAAGGTTTGATTTCCAAATGAATTAATTTATTTTGTAATTATTACTTGGTTACTTCTACATGCAAATCAGTCCATTAACTGCATAGAGCATAGTGTGCATCCATAAGTGAATCACTTGAAGCGTCAAGTCAATATTTTGCCATTTTGCACCAGACTTGAGGTTACTATCTCCTAATTATAAACAACTGCATTACTTTTATATGGTTTGTTTTGTTTAGGAATGACCAATGTAAGAGTTGAGAACTCAATATATGCCAAGTATACAAGATTTTTAGGAATATTTTAAGTTATTGAAATATGAATGGAATTGGTTTTGTTGAGAAAGTTTAGTTCACATGATACTTTAATAAGTATGGACCTACAAAATTTAGATTATGTAGAAGGATTCATGGTCATGTCTAGCAGGTAGCACTGAATGTCCCTGAATGAATACCACATCGTCAACCTGCTAGGATTTCCTTTGGAGCTTCATGATGGAGATAATGGTCTGAATATGTGCAAAGTTTAAGCTAATATTACCTGCAGGAGTGTGGAGCTGCTCTGGTTTTCTTCAGGACTCGTTATGCTGCATTGGTTGCTTCGGAGGCTCTTCAATCACCAAATCCCATGTCATGGGTGACTGCACCTGCTCCAGAACCACATGATATCTTCTGGCCAAACTTATGCGTAGCATATCGGATCCTTTGGTTACGCAGGCTTGCTGTTGTTGTGGCCTCAGTTACTTTTGTGACTTTCTTCCTTTTCCCTGTGGTGTTTACGCAAAGTCTTGTTCATCTTGATAAGCTGAAGAAGCTTCTTCCGTTCTTGAAGAGTATTAGTCAGAGGTAATAAATTGAAATGTTAGATGTGTTTCTACAAATGGAAGCTGATATTGCTCAAAATTCAGGCTCCAAACTAGAAATAAGTAACATACTTATATAGAAAGTATATGGCGTTGGTTAACAAATAATATTATCTCCTGACATTAAACCAACTTTCAAAGTTATGCATCCGAGACCGTATTTATGCCAAATAAAGGTTGACAAATACTACAGGTGTGACCATTTAAAACAAAGATATTTAATCTTAACTCTCTTATCTGTTTGGCACTTCCCTAAAATCACAAGGATGAACCTCTTATCCTCTCATTTCTTTTTCCAGGAAGGTTTTGGAACAGCTGATCACTGGATATCTCCCCAGTGTTGTATTCACTATCTTTCTATACATTGTCCCACCTATAATGTACCTATTCTCCACCTTGGAGGGCTCCATATCCCGTAGCGGCAGGAAAATAAGTACATGCATGAAAGTTCTATACTTTGTCATATGGAATGTATTCTTTGTCAATATTTTGACAGAGGCTGCTATTGATCATTATCAAGTTTCAATCTTGAAGTTGGGAGATACCAAGAATATACCACAGTTGCTTGCCAAGGCTGTCCCAGCAACGGTAATTTTCGTTCTTAAACTCCCATTTCTCCTGTTAATCTTTCATTTCTTATGCAGTTAACATTAACATGCACCTTTTATACATTCTGATCGTTGTGATGCTACATTTTGCAGGCCACCTTCTTTATAACATATGTTCTCACATCAGGCTGGGCAACCTTGGCCTGTGAACTAATGCAGCCATTCCCTCTTCTCTGCAACTTGTTTTATAGATACATTCTTCTATACAAGGATGATGCATCTTATGCCCTATATACTTTTCCATACCACACAGAAGTTCCAAGAGTCCTTCTGTTTGGGCTGCTGGGATTCACTTGTTCCACATTGGCACCTCTAATATTGCCCTTCTTGCTCGTTTATTTTTTCCTCGCATACTTAGTGTACCGCAATCAGGTTTGTACTCTTGACAAAATGATTTTTAAAATATTATGTTTTGTTGCAACCATCTTATTTAAGAATTTCTTTTGAAAAGTTTACTTATATGGATTTTTGTATATTATTATTTCCGTTTGCTCACTTTAACTCTTTGTTTTAAAATACTTTGCCTAATGTTTAATCTGCAAATGCTGGAATTATAGAAGGCCCATGTTTAGGAATCCATGTAGTGAAGAATCTTTACCCAGTCAATGATCTGTTTATTTCTGAGATATAATGCTGGTATATGCTTTAGTTTAGTTTTGTGCAGTAATAATTCTTTATATTTCATCTGTCATTGAGAGACAACTGTTATACACAATTACCTTTTTAGTTGATTGATTTCTTGCAAATATTTTGGAACCTACTATAGTCACGTTTTATTGATCACTGCCTGTTCCCTTATTTTACATAAAAGAACTTTCCTCTTGTTTAAGCTTGTGCATCGTCTCATTTCTTTCTTCTAAATGTTTGTCCAGATACTCAATGTTTACGTAACAGAATACGATAGTGGGGGGCTATATTGGCCTATCGTGCACAACACAACCATATTCTCATTGGTTCTCACTCAAATAATCGCTTTGGGAGTTTTTGGAATCAAACAATCTCCAATTGCATCAGGCTTCACATTCCCACTAATCATCGTTACACTCCTCTTCCATGAGTATTGCAGGCAGAGGTTTCACCCAGTCTTCAAAAGGATTCCTGCAAAGGTAATAACATCTCTTTAGAATTGATGTTTCTAAGCTCTACTTTTGTGATCAGAAAATTGTCTTATCTGGAAAAAAGTTAAACAAGGCAACCTGTTGCGAATGCAGATTGTGATTGAAATGGATCGTAAAGATGAGCATTGTGGGAGAATGGAAGAAATCCATGAAAAACTGCTATCTGCTTATTGTCAGTGCAACAGCGCAAAAGTGTCGTCCCCCACTATGCACAAACCCTCAGACTCTGGTAAACAAGATTCTGTGCCAAATTCAGCTGAGTTAGTGAATATCTCCCAAGCCTGATCATCCCAAGAACAACACAACAGGTCCAATTTTTGCCACCTTGTCCTTTGTTCAATATGCATTTACACAACTATACGTTTTAATATAAAGCCCAGCAATGGGCTACTTAAGAAGCCAATCAGCTTATTTGGCATGGCCTCCTCTAACAGGGTATTGTTGGGCTTCATATCAAAACTATACAACTATATATACATAGATAACATGCATATATACCATTGTATTTCCTGATAAACAATTTACTGCATTTTCAGGATATATAGCCGTCTATCACGCTGAACCTGTATCATGTTGGAAGTACTGGTTGAAAGCCATATATAGAAACTGCATATAGATCAATCTTTATATATGTTAACACACTTACATACTACTCAATTCTTTTTAATTACCACTACAGTGAGCTTATAGCATGATTTCTTACTTGGTGTTGGTGGTTGTGTGCCAAAGTATGCCCTCAAGATGTAGATATCATGTAGAATATACAGAAATCAATCTATAAACACTGAATAGTTCATTTGAACATATGAGCCAGAACAAGAGATGCTGCACTCCATTTGTTATAATTTGGTAACTCATTCTACTAAGCTGAAGTAATGCCTGTTTTACATTCCCTTACTGTTAATTTATCTTTCATTTTCAGAGAGAATTAATAAAAATCAAGCCATGAAAAGAAACAAAGACACACAAGGCTGCTCACGTACACATCGCAAATATGCAATAAAAATCTAATACAATCATTAATTTCACATCATATGATTAAAAGAATAAGTCATTTACACAGTAGTATATAACAATGAATGCATATTAAAACATTTCCATTGTGGACATGTAACATTTTCTCATAAAAACGTTTTATAATAATAAAGAGAGTATTTATTTTGGAAGGCGGTAAGAGAGATTTTGGGTTCCATTCACATTGAAGGATTTACTTGTTAAAATTTCAAGTATAAACGTACAAAAGTAATTTTTAGTGTAATTTTAGTTTCTTTGGATAATTTGAACTTGTAATAAACTCTGCTTTTTGGTAAAAATGCATATTTGGATTCCTCCATTGTCTTTTTTTTGTTGATTGGATCCACGTATTTTTATTCACCAGTTTTAACTTCACACTATATGTAAAACATATTTTTCAATATGTATTAAAAGAATGATAGAAATTTAGTGATTTTTGTTATGTACATAACAATATTACTCGAACTTTTATTAATTTAAAATTTGAAAGATAATTAATTATCAATTTGGGATCTGAAAAATTGAAAACTATTAATTCAAGACTTATAATATAAACTATCAATTAGTGACTTAAAAAATACCGCTTTATTTGACACCTTAGGATTCATAATTATTTAAAAATATTTTTAAAATGAATTAAAATATGAGTGATGAACTTGACATTCAGGTAGACAAAAGGAAAAAAAAAAAAAAAAATTCTTATATAATAATAATAAGATTAAAAATAAGAGATGTCAAATGACCTTATCTTTTTAACTCCCACAAAATGAAAAAAATATGTTTATTTTAAAATTCTGTTGTGAGCCTAAATAGTTGGAGATCGGATTGATCATAAATGCCAAACATTTTCACATGTATGAATTTAATGCAAGTAAAAGATATAAAGATATGTATATTCATAGATTCCAAAAATTATCAAAACATTTATTTATGTGGTCAAATTGATGAATGTTAATTATGTAGAATATATGAATTATTTTATATATAATATTGTATCTTTAAAGATGTATTTGGTTTGTAAATAATTATATATACATATAAGGTAAAAGCGTCCAAAAAAGATGTCCCTTACATCCTCTCAGCTACATCTCGTCACTTTTTAATATATGAGATAATAGTGTATAATATACTGTTTGATATAAGATACAATCAAAAATAGTTTTGTATATTTTTTATCATCATAATTATATATACACACTTGATATATGCGTCAATCAGGTCCATCCAAATCAAAAGGTAATTTTCACACACTACATGTGCTCCCATGCGCCCATACGTGCTCTCACATGCTCTTATGGTCGCCCCCACTTTTATTTCGCGTATTTATATTACTGGTACATATGTTGTACCTTTTAGTTATATCAATGTAACCTTTATTTTATAATAATATAATTTTTATATTATAATAATTTAATACATATTATATATCTTTTAAAATATTTACACTATAATAATATAATTTTTATATTATAATAATATAATTTTTTATGTTATAATATATTTTACAAGGACATGTAATATATTTTTAAACCTTTATATTATAAAAATATAATATTTATGCTAATATAAATATATGAATAATATTACATAAAAGGTTTAAGTTATTACATAAAAGAATTGAGTAATATCACATATAAGTATGATCAAATTATGTCGAAAATGTTTTTTTTTTCTAAGTTAAAGTATAACATAAAGGTATGTAAAAATTGTGCTGATTTTTTGTTTTTAAGTACATAAAGGTTATACTAATATAATATAAATGTTAGCATATAAATTTAAAATAAAAATAAGGGGGTGGGATTTGGATCGGACCGGATCGGCCCGGTTGTACCTGTGCACCAATTTTACATAAGTATCTTCTACCACAAATCAAAAATTTTGACAAAATTACGCTTTTGAAAAAAGTTAAAAATGACGATGCACTCACTGATTTACACAATTGTCATGTAATCTTATGTTTTATAAAATTATACGAAAATTAATTTAATTTTCATGTAACCCTATAATTTTTCTTTTACATGAAAATTGAGCATATCAATAAGTGCGCTATTATTTTTGACTTTTTCTAAAATAATAATTTTATCAAATTTTATAATTGATGATAGAAAAGGCATAAAACTGTTTTTGATTGGTAGAAAATGAACCTCTTATATCAAATGCTGTGGTATAATCTCCGAGCTACGTCTTTATAATATATTGTAGATAAATATTGTGCCCACATTTCTTTTATGAATCATATATCTCTTATATTTACAACTAATTATGAGTTCTCACACATTGTACATAGCATTCAAATTTGGTAATGACTATTTTATATTTATAATATTTAATTACGTGTTAATTAATGATCATTTAATACATATAATGTGTAGTAGTTATTTTAAAATAAAAAAATGTAACATTAAATATAATAATAAATGATGTCATGTGTTGTATCTACACCAACAAAATCACAGAAATAATCATTTCGGTTGTATTCGTACGATCAAACTTGACCCTTGTATTATTCACAACATGAATTCATGTCTTTGTATACAACTTGGAAAAATCAACAATTGAAATTTAACTCGGTAAATTTTCAAGAAATTTATGGGTTATCTACACCAACAATTTCCTAAACAAACACTAATTATGAAATATTTAATTAAAAAAAAATTTAAAAATTTTTTGCCTCCCTTTTTCCCTCCTTCTTTACTATATCCTTCAGTCCATCTCTTAAATTCTTGAAAAATGAAATGAAATATAACGAGGAATATTGATAGGTTAAATGTGTGAAAATCCTGTAAAAATCATACAAAATGATTATATCCAAAAACTATTCCATCCTACCCTATTTGACCAAATATATATAAGCTTGTTCGACCACCTGACATCAAATATGTTGTTCTGAATATATGGACCGATATAACTTTCTATTATTATTATTATTTAAATATTACTTTTATCTTTGTAATTTTTTAAAAATATTTAGGAAATTTAAAATAGTATCCGTTAAATAATCATACTTGTAAAAGGGAGATTGGATTTTTAACTTGATCAGAATATTTAATATTTTTATAGATTTATATATAAAAATATGTCTTAATACAATAAAACCTCTATAAATTAATAATGTTGGGACCGGAGAATTTTATTAATTTAGAGAGATATTATATAATCGATAAATTAATTATTTATTAATTTAGAGAGGTTTTAACGTATATACATAACTGATCTTCAAAATTTCGGGGTTGTATAACACTTACATAATCATGTTAATTGGAAATTTGAATGGTCTTATTCATTGTTTTTTGCCAACGAGAAGACAACACCGCAATTTTTGGGTGTAATTGAGAGATTTAAAGATGAGATCAATGCAGATTTGAAATTCAACAAAAAGCAAGTAGCATTAGATTCATATTTTAGTAAATTGTCTTAAAATGTTTAAGTGGATAACATATACTTCCTCCGTCCCGGATGACTTTGCACATCAAATTGGGCACAATTTTTAAGAAAAAGTGAATATTTGCTTTTTGATTGAGGGTATAATGGTCAAATTTACTTTTTCTAGTGGAGTGATTAGTTTAATATTAAATGGCATTGTGTGAGAAAAAGTAATGACATTGTGTGTAAATAAATGTGTATTGTGAGGGTAAGAATTATGATAAATTTTACCATTTTTGGGTGTGCAAAGTGTTTGGGGACAAACTAAAAAGAAAGTGTGCAAAGTGTTAAGGGACGGAGGGAGTATATATTTGGGAATTTTTTTTATAATTATTAATTTATAGTTTCGTCGGGATCTTAAATATACACTATGATTTAAAAAAATATATTATCTTATTATTTAGTGTAAATACCTCTCATTACCCCATTTTATAAGGTAAGAAACGTTTCTACCCTTTTTTTATGAAAATAATTTTTTACCCAATTTTGATAAAAAAAGTTCAATTTGCCCTCAACTTCACCTACAATGTATTTCATATTTATGTATTTAAAATTTAAATTTAAATACACTATATTATATTTTATATCCAATTTTTCTAAAATGTCTTTGATTGACAAGTTTCTCACAATTACTTTGCAAAAACAACATGTAAATTTTTTTAAAGATCTGTTTATTTAGGAAAAATATTTCAAAAATTTGTTTATTCGGTGAATATATGTTTATCTGAAAAAAAAAGATTTTGAAACTCTGAACACCGCACTTCAACCAAAACCCCAGGAAAATCATCTCAGATTTGTTTATTTGGTGAAAGATATGTTTATCTGGAAAACAAAATTTGAAGATCTGAAAAAGATATGTTTATCTGGAATTTTTTTTTTAAGATTTGAACACCGCACTTCAACCAAAACTGTTTATTTGAGGAAAATCATCTAAGATTTGAATATTGCACTTCAACCAAACTCATCTGCGGATTTTTATTTTTTTTGTACACGAGTATATTTTATAAAATACACGATTATCTCGTATACATAATTTTTTATGTGTGTACATGATTATAACTTAGATTATTTGTGTACATGATAATAACTTGATTATAATTATCGTGTACACGTTGTAAAATACATATGCGTAATCGTGTACACGTTGTAAAATATATATCATGTACATATTATAATCATCGTGTACAAAGATTTCAAAAATTTGTTTATCAGGTGAAAATATGTTTATTTGAGAAAAAAGATTTTGAAAATAACACCGCACTTCAACCAAAACCCTAGGAAAATCATTTAAGACTTGTTTATTCGATGAAGATATGTTTATCTAGAAAAAAAAATCGAATATCTGAAAAAGATATGTTTATCTGGAAAAAAAAATTTGAAGATTTGAAAAGATATGTTTATTTGGAAAAAAATTGAAGATATGAACACGACACTTCAACCAAAACTCTCTATTTGGATAAAATCATCTAATATTTGAATATTGTGCTTCAACCACACCCATTTAGGATTTTTAATTTTTTTTATGTGATTGTATGTAGGTATAATTTTTTTTATGTGATTGTATGTAGGTGTAATTTTTTTATTTGAATATTGAAGATTATCTCGTGTACATAATTTTTATGTGATTGTATGTAGGTATCGTGTACACGATTCACAACGTGTACACGATTATAATTTGGATTATAATTATCGTGTACACTATGTATTTGTATATAGGTATCAAGTACACGATTCATAACGTGTACACGATTATAATTTGAATTATAATTATCGTGTACACTTTTGAATTATAATTATCGTGTACACTTTGTAAAATACATATTGTATAATCATGTTCACGTAAAATATAATCATGTACACATTGTAAAATATATATCATGTACATATTATAATCGTGTCTACGTATTAAGATACATATCAATGTACATATCATAATCATCGTGTACACGTTGCATACATATCGTGTACACGATTTATCATGTACACGCAATAGCATACATATCGTGTACATATATTAGAATATTAAACAAGATTTATCGTGTACAGTAAGATACATACATATATCAGAATATTAAATGATGCATGATTTTGATGATTTTCTGCTACTCGTGCATGTACATACACGATTATGATGGTAACATAAAATCAAAAAATCCAAGAAATTTCACAATTATACACGATTATGATGATAATTATAAATAAAACAAAAAATTGTAACCCAAACTCTTATCTCTCCCTTCGAACAATCTGATATCTCACCTCCAAATTCAGATAACATAGACCATCGTGCAAATCAACTTTCATTCACCTTCTCCAACCTTCTTAACTTATCTTAATGTTTTCATCTCCGAGTGCAAGCACATTGCCCTTCTACCATCTCCGCCCCAATATCTAGATTTGTCAGTGCAAATCTAACATCTACCACTCTTTTGTCATTTCAAACAAGAATCACCGCCGTTTCTCCCATCTCCCTAACCTCATTCTCATCTCAGATCTCCCATCTCCTCTCTTGTAACCTCATTTTCATCTCAAATTCGATCATTGCCGTACAAAATATCTTCAGATTCATCAATAAAAATCGAGCTCTTTCTAAGATTTTCTTATGTCATTGATGTTGAAGTGGTGGAGATTGAGTTTCGGTGGAACTTGTGGTGGGGGAGGGAATGAATTTTCAACTTTTCAAAATTTTGAGTTATAGAATTTTATGTATTTGAAATATTAAATTTTGTATTTAAATAGTGTATTTGAATTTCATTTATTCATTAAAATTTAAATATAGTTAAGGGGTAGTATTAGAATGTATTTAGCAAAATACTTTAAAAATGGGTAAAAAAGTTATTTTCATAAAAAGTAGGATAGAACAGTTCTTTGCATTATGAAAATCGGTTGTTTTGGACTTGACCCTATTATTTAATTGATTGATGTCCAAATTTGAATTGATCCCAAGTTGGGACTGAACAAATTATTAGTTTTATCGAGATTGTTAATTTATCGAGTATTATTTTATAAAAGTTTTACTGTATATATTTTATTTGATATGAAATCTAATAAATCACTTGATATGTTATACCATACGTCTTACATAATAAAATATGAAAATATAATTAAGAGATAATCTCAATTTTGATCTTGTATGTACGATGCATTTCATTTTTTGACAATTAACTATGTATTTTTCAATTTTGATTTTCTATATTTTAATATATTTTTTTCAATTTCAATTTTTTTTGTCTAAATTTTCAAAATTGCTAACATGACAGCCAAAATTTTTGACGTGACATCTAAATTCCGCAGCCACATTAATAATTTTAATAATTTTGATCAAAATTAAAAAAAAAATTAAAATATAGAAGATGAAAATTAAAAATAGATACTTAATTGTCAATAAATGAAAAACACTGCAAATTAAAATTAACCTCATAATTAATCAATTGAATCACTAACCGACGTAAAATCACTTAAATCAATAGTCCAATTATGATTAAAAAAAAAATAACGCAAATTATATTCCAAGTACAGATATAGGTAGGCACCCCAAAAAAGGTATTTAACTAAATTATTGATAGATTCTCTATGATTTTCTGTGTAGGGCATCAGATCAGATAAATAATTTATGAATCTGCGTATCCTAGATTAGACAACAGAATGAAGCCCAATTGAGGCCTATCTTCTTCTCTTTGGAAGTAGAATAAACAACCATTATTTATTATAATCAAACACTTTCATGCTTAACACCACCCATAATTAATCCATTCCACATTCCAATAATGTTCAACCTTTTCTTGTCTTTCAATGACAACAATTCTCTACCAGGAATTTTATAATCCTAGTGAGTGTCAAAATCACCAATTAAATAAAATTTTAATTAAAGAGAGTTACATACTCAATCCATCTCATATGCTCACTCATAACGTCGTTTTAACAAAAAAACTAAATAACAAATAAATAAAAAAAATAAAATAACATAATAAATAAATAAAATCCCAAAATCTATAATTGCCAATTTTAAACGACATTTATCCATATTCTATCAAAGTTGTCCTCGATTAGACAAGTACTTCTCTTAAATAGAATGAGATATAATGATTTTTTCTAATGAGTTTAGGAGAGTAGAAGGAAGATTAATAATAAATATTAGAAAATTAATTTACATATAATGATTTTTTCTAATGAAATTGGAGTAATGGAAAGAAGATGAACAATAAAAATTAGAAAACTTATATAACCCAGATTCGAATTCTGTCTGTTTCTTTATAAATGTGAGATATCACTTGAACTAAAAAGCTTGTGGTAATTTACCCATAAGAGTAAGTCAATTTTTCTTTACCATCTTCCTTAATTTATGTACAAAATCCTAAAACAATTACTAAAATAATTATTATTTTAGGACGAAGTAAATTACTGTGAGTTTATAGTTATGTTGAACTTACATGCGGAGTAATTTTGTTATTGAAAATGCCAATTAAACTAGTCAATTTCATACTATACCCATATTTAAAGTGTACTATTTCTCTAAAATACTAGTACCATTTAATGTTGAATACTTTTAATATTTTCAATAAAAAGGTTAAATCAAATAGGAGGATATTAGTAAATTAGCTAAATAAATATTATTTTATACATAAAATAAACTATATATATATATTAGGAGACATCTAAAAAAGAGAGAGAATATATATATATATATATATATATATATATATATATATATATATATATATATATATATATATGGGGCAAAGGGAATATAAGAATTACAATGGTTTTCAAATTTGTGGTAGTTTGGAAAATAAATTTATTAATTTGGTCATGGGATTTGACAGACATATGTGCATTTGAGTAAAGCCAATCTTGAAAATTTTTGGTTTTTTGCTCAAGGTTTTTTCTGGTGTACTGCTTCTTGATGGAGGATATTCCTCTTCACTTTACAGAAACTAAAGAATTGATTTATTTAATTCTTACTTTACAGATATTGAATGATTAATAATCGTGCAAATATTATTAATTAGTAACACCTTGTTGTCCTTTTATTTTTTTCCTTGGCAGCTAATAATGTGCTTTATCCGACTGGGCCATCGATCAGTTTGTATCATAATTAATTAATTTTCGTAAAAACGTGGTTCTACAGTGATTCAATTTAACCGAGAACCGGCAGCTGCCAACGGACCGGTCCAATTTGTACTTAAAACCAGTTGAATCGGTCAAAATGGATACAATCAAATGAATAAATAAAGTATATTATGGAATACTCATTTTAGTGTTAATTTTGATGTAAACTGCTGGAAATGGAAGAAAAAAATTATTAATTTGAGATTATAATTTTTGGTTCATTCATCATATAGCTAGAGACATAAAAATTTCAGGCTCTGAAATTAGAATGCTAACATTTTAATTTGGGCCGGTCAATTTAGGATAATTAGACCGAAATTCTTTACGAAATTTTATTCAATTCTCGCTCAAATGAAGTTTGAATGGAGTTCAATTTAATAAATTGATTTGAGGCTTTGTTATGGCTTGAATAGAGGAATATTGTTTTGGCATATGATACATACAATTTGGTTAAGTTTTGAGAAAAATAGATTTTTGAATGAGCTTTGGGTGATTATGGTGAATTTCGGCGGTGAGGTGACAATGGTAATGAAATTAAATTGTATGTAAATCTTACTGGTATCCTAGGGGTGAAAATCTATTGACCAATTTAAAGAATTACATGTGAAATTGGGTCAATGGGAAACAATTTTCTGATTTGAAAATTTTGTTCGATTCTTACTTAAATCAATAAAAATAATTTGGGGTTATGCTATAGTTTGATGAGATGAGTATTTTTGCGTTTGTAGCATGCATTTTAATTAAATTTTGAGAAAGATTAGTCATGATTGTCGTTCACTATTGACTAGCACAAAAAATATATTATAACCACCCTCAAGTTCACTCAAAATTTGACCTCCTTCAAAATATAACCAAAAATTATTCTTTTTTTAAACCAAAACGTTTCTGTAGCAAAGTCTCATAACAATTTATTAAAATTCAATTTAGTCAAGCTCCATATGAGCCAAAAGTTTTGAGTGTAATGTTTTAAAAGTTTAAAATTGGAGGGACACACACTTTGCACATGCAATTTTGCTCGAAATTTAAAAAATTCCCACTAATTTTTCCTTGATTGACCCAAATATAATTTTAAAAAAATAGTGTTCTATCGAAAAATTATTATCCTTAAATAATGAATTGACAAAACTTATTGTTTTAAATTACAAATTTCTCAAAAATAAAATCCATATTCTACACTAAAATAGTACATATTAGTTATGCTCTTAGAATTAGATAGTAATCCCCAAAAACTCGTCGGCCGTATGATTAATTCTTGTCTATCTTCCAAAATTTGACAAAAATGCGACCAGAATGTATGTTTGCGCAAATAACCATAAGACAACATGAGATGTTCTATTACATTTAATATATATATATACAGTTTTGATCGAATATGCACCTGAATGCGCACCGTGCGTACTTCTTTAAGATTTTTTTTTTAAATTTTTTATATTTTATATTATACACATAATCTTTTTTTCATGCTACACTTCACTCATAACCCCCCATCAACAATTCACACCTCACACATACACCTTCTGCCCAATTTCCATCCACACAGATACTACCATGAAAAAAATTGAATAAGACAATTAAAAAATCTAGATATTTATATGATTGGGACTGAACTTTAGGGTAAGTGAATGGTTTAATTTTTGTTGCCTATATTGAACAAAGCCTAAACATATCCGAATAGATCATGAACTATAAATAGAGGGCAAATGCACTTTCTGGATTTGCAAGACTTTTTTTTTTCCCCAACTCAGCTAGGGTTTACTCTCTTATTTGGTTGGCATATGACCTACTTTGGACATCTCCTGTCCTTTATACTTTCATTTATTTATTTCTTCTATAATACAACTTACTATTTCAAAATAAATAAATTGAGGGTATTCACCTTTGAAGACCCTTTTTCAGAAATTTCGAATTATGTCTACTACTTGTAACAAACCTTGACCTTTTGTTTACCTAACAAAGCTAATTAATTTAAGGAGCAAAAAGTCAGGATAAAGTATTATCTCATCTAAATTATGACTTAACTCTGATCTTATACGCTTTCTAACTTTTGGTCGTCTCATAAGATTTTTTTGCTTACAAATTAAATGCATGTATATAGCTAGTTAATTTGATAGGCTAGGTACAATGTTTGTATTGATTCAAAGATTGATTGATACATGCACCATTAAATTAAATGAGGTATTATATATCTTCCTAGTCTAACTTAATTATATACAATATATCATTGATAAACTTCTATGGTACCTATTTGGTAGTTGAACATTTAACGGAAATAATGCAACTTACACCTTGAGTGGGTCATCTATTACATTTGGTGTTATATTTTGTGTTACATAATATTTAATATACGCCACATATTAATTAGTGATGTTATTGAATACACATGACGTGTGGTGATTGATTTGAAATATGAGATGTAACACCAAGTGTAATAGAAGATCTCACTCCTTTAAACCTCCTGTAAAGGAGAAAAGACAAGGAAGGTTGAGTTTAGGTTCTACAAAGGATATTAATTAGCAAGAAATAGAGTTTGAATTACAAGGGTGAATCTTATGGCCTCCACATAAATATATATTCATGATTTCAAAACCTAGATAGTTGAATCCCCACTTATTGGGGTTGGTTGCTAATAAGTTCCATGTGCCTGTTAGTTTAGCTACCACCGTTTGCTGCATGTAAAAAAATTCAATCCTGATTGTTTTAACTTGAGTCATGCATGTACATTTTTGGACCTGTAAGTACTTTAAAAGTTTCTTTAATAGTTCTATAATTTATTTATTTTTTATAATTTTAGTTCAATATTTTAGCCGGAACTCGACTTCCAGCAATATAAGCTGACCTAAATATCAACAAAATTGATTTAGTTCTCAAAATTTAGAATTTTTTGGTTGTATGAAGGGAAAATATAGATCTACCCAAGAACGAAAAAATCGATATCGGTGAAAATATTGGTACTCTAATTTTACGGATATATCGGTATCGGTGGAAATATCGGACATTTTAAAAAAATATATAAAAACTTTCTAAAAGAATTGAAAAATATATCTACTAGTTATAATATCATTATAACTGACATTAATACATATATTGAACTTATAATTTCAAATAAAATGATATATTTTCAACAAATATATAGATAAAATACTATATAAACATTGTCTACTATAATAACATGACAAATTTTGTATAAAAATATACTAATAAATAGAATAATTTAATAATTTTTGCACATGCTTAATGCCTAAGCAATACCAAGGCTTTTTAATTTATTTTTCGAGAAGTGTCTTCATATAACTAACATTAATACGTATATTGAACTTAAAATTTCAAATCAAATGATATATTTACAATAAATATAGAGATAAAATATTATTATATAGTATATAATATATACATCATAATTTTTTTCTTAAAATTAAAAAAATTAACTAAACTTAATTAAATTATGAGAAAAACCTAAATGCTAGTGTGTTAATTTATTTCAACAATTTAATTAAAATTATTATTTGTTCTAATCATAGATAAAAATATAGATATAGAGCTTAAGTTTGATAGATATTTTTTAAATATATATAAAAAATTTATAATAAAAAAGAAAAAAAACAAAAAAGAAAAAAAAATAAGGAAAAAAAAAAGAAAAAGAAAAAAAAGGGGAAAACACAGGAAATCACTGTAGCATCGCTCAAAAGTACTGTTCAAAGTCAAAATATCGCGATATTTTAACGATATATCGTGATATTTTTTCAGATATAAAACTGTGGGGTATTATAATATCGCCCTTCCAATTTTCACGATATTTCGCCAAAATATCGCGATATTTTCTTCTATGGATCTACCCACCTCAGATTAGGGAAGGGATTTTTCGTCCAATTTGTACTGCAAATCAATTTGCTCCTCCCCCCCCCAAATAAAATGTCCAATTAGAGCAGACTAGATCTTCTGTACCAAAATTTATGTCATACTTTGTATGTCACATCAAAACTACGTAGTTTTGATATTAATTTTTTCTTTTTACATTATAACCGCTTTATTTTGAAAATCAATATAACTAGTTTTGGAATATGATACACGCGTACGTGGTATAAAAATATTTGGTACAGAGGATCTCATTTTCAATTAAAGTGCAATAATATAACAACTTTATTGATGTTCATGCCAACAATTATAGCGAAAAAATAAAAATTTTTAAAAAAAACTCAAACTTAAAATACCATTATAAAACTTGTAAAATTAGCCTAAGTATTGGACCCATAGTGAAATTTTCCTCAATACATAACATGCATACAATAGGGACGTGACTCTTACAAAATTGCCAACAACAATTTTTTTCTTATAACCTAATTCCAAAAATATATTTGTCAGACTAATTAACAATCTGATTCTTCTAAGATATAGTCGGGTTTCTACATACCATAAATCGTGGAATGTGCTTAAATAACCCGATTTTGAGGTTAGATCTTCTGTCAATGTCCTATTTCAGAAGAGAACAAAACTTTTATTTTACTCCCCTAAAATTCGAAACAATATTGTTATGTTGTACAACCATCTCATTTACCAATTATATCTCAGGGAATAACCGGCTATACTGATCCTTACATACACTGACATGTAGTATAGTTATTGTGAACTTTAGTGTGACATTGCTCAGGTATTTTTCAGAGAATATCATGTCTAGAGAACTACTTGTTGGTCATCATGGACATGTTCTTAAAGTTGCCCACACCATTCATGAAAAATGCATCAATTGAGCTTTACTTGCTTAATTCTAGGGCTTGATTTCCCCCTATATATAGCCCCAATTCTAATAGTGCACAAGTATTAAAGATGAAGACTTTTCGAAGCAAAATTAAACAAGAAGCAAACAAAATATGAAAAATTAAGGTTGCACACATGTTTAAACACATAAGGTCATTAGGGTTTCTATTATACAACACGATCAAATCCAAGAAAACAAACTTATTACATGACAAGTGAAGTATGTGATTGATTTGTGAGTATCCAAGAACACAAACCAAATCACAAGACAAATGATATTACTATTGTACTTCCCATGTAATAAGTCGAGTCTATCCAACTCACCTTACTGATATCCTTCCTAGAAATGACAAGAAACTCTTCTACAGGCACAGTACAATATACACTGCCAAATGTACAACACACTAGATCATCATTGAGTTCCAGGATACCTCATTTTATCAACAGCAAACTCCTCCATCGTCGACCCTTGCAAAAACCCTTGGTTACTATTCGAAGCAGAAGCTGCAAACATCAACGAACTCATCTCCATGCTGTCTCCGCCATTGATGAAATCATCGTAGAAGAACTCCAGCCCTTGTAGCTTCTGAGGGTTTAGATCCACACTTGGTAGAGGCAGCAATTCATGAATATTCCCAACCATATCGAAATGAGGCACAGATATTGTGGGCCCATTAACCAAATTAGGGATTTGAACGGGATCATTATTGTAGAGTACTGGTTGAGTGAGAGCTTCATCAATGGCGGGATACTGAAGCTTAATCTGCTCATCAATTTGATATAATTCTTGATCTGTCGAAAACCTTCCCCCGAGTTTAATCAGCAGTTTTCTGATGGAAGCATGGTCGTTGAGCCCAGGTTCTTCGACGAAGTAAGGTATAGAAGGAAGCTGCAGCGGCGGTTGCGCCGCCAGGGCGGAGGTGGCTAGGGCATCAGAAGTTTCGCCGGAAAACTGCTTTCGTGATCTTCCTCTTCCATGCTTTTCTTTGCGCTGCTTTCCGAGGAGCTTCTTCTTCAACCTTGTGTTCCAGTAGTTCTTGATGTCGTTATCAGTTCTTCCAGGCAACTGGGCAGCGATAATGGACCATCTGCTACCAATGGTTATGTAGAGGGTGCAGATAATGTGGTCTTCTTCTTCGGAGAAGGCTCCGTGTTTGAGGTTGGGGCGGAGGTAGTTCAGCCATCTCAGGCGGCAGCTTTTGCCGCATCTCTTTAGCCCTGATCAATATTATTCATGTCATGTATCGGAATCAAGGGTTAATTAGAATCGAAATAAATGATTGAATATATACCGATCTTTTGAGGCAAGGCGATCCAGTTACCGCCGGTGCCATGTTGGTGGATGTAGGTCTTGAGCTTCGCATCTTCTTCAGGGGACCATGGCCCTTTCTTCACATTTGCTTTGTCACAGCATGGAGCTCTCCCCATAGAGAGAGAACTAGAGAGACAGATAGAGATGGAAAGGATAGGAATGTTTGGAGAAGGAGACATATGAATCAGAAAAACGATATTTAATTAATAGAAAATAATATGTGAGAGAATAGAGTTTCAGGGATTTTCTTCTTGTCTTCCTCTGTTTAGAATATGGACAATAAGGTAGCCCTACTCAACTTAGTGAAATATTACGTGTAAATTGGGAAGTTGGTTAATTTGTTGATGTGATCTCTTTTATTTCACTCCTGTTTCGTCTCATGTTAAAAACTAATTATCAATTTATCATACACAATGTTTATTAAATGGTTTAACAACTTACATTGATTAGGGATGACAATACATATGGATCTTATTTAAATTCAGCATAATAAGATCACCAAATCCGATCAATTAAGGTAGAGATTGATGAAACTAGAATTTTGATATACATGTCGAAGTTAAAATGTAAATAGTCAAGTAAGTTTGAAATTATTATATTTTAACTTAAACAAATTCTCCTATGCACCTACTGCATGGATCTAAGATCCTTGTAATTTGGGTCGTTTCGCAAATTTAACTTTTTTTTTTCTTTTTCTTTAATTTTATATCTTAATATTTATGTACAAATTCAATGACCTTTATGTATAAATATTGTGATTTTTGTGCATTGTAACTTAGAAAAAAAAAAAAGAATTTTAGCAAAATTTGTACATAGATACTTTTATGTAATATTTGTGTGACCCTTATATATATTCATATTCATGACTTTATGTACAAATATTCATACATTTATGTATATTTATGTATATTTGTACATAAATGTTACATGAATATACATAAAGGTCATATGAATATAATATAAAGGTATTTATGTTGTTGAAATTCTTTCTTTTTTTCTAAGTTATTGAACATAAAGGTCATAAAATTTATACATAAAGATCACAAAATTTATACATAAAGGTTTTAGGTTGAAATAAAAAAAATTAAAATAAAAAAATAAAAAACACGCAAATCCAAATCAACCCGAGTCAACCCGAATTGCATGTGCAACTGATGCACATTAGACACGATCTTTTAATTTAAAGTTTCACCCCCTTCATGAATGAGGAGGATGAGAATTTTCACATTTATGTTTCAATTTTTATTTTTTATTTTTTGAAAATTATGAATTAATAGAATTAATTATTTTTTTTCCTATAAAATATGAATAACGAGATTAGTCTTGAATATTATCCCATCAAAGTTCATTTGGGTTCTAAATATACCGTAAGTTAGAGTTAGAGGGTGATGAATTCATTTACCATTCTTGATATTAATTTGGTTAAATTACTAACTGGGTCATGAGGTTTTGAAAGTCACAAATAGATCTCTTTATTGATCAATTTTTCAACATATGATCTTCTTGAACTTAAAATATAATAATATGTGGTACTTTAAATTTTGATCCTTATGTATATAAGATATTTTTTATTCTTTAAAATATAAGTAATAGTTATTTTTCAATTTTGATTCTTTATATTTAAAATATTTTTAATTTTAATTAAAAAATTTAAAATCGTTAATGTGGTTATTAAAATTTGACTACCACATAAGAAAATTACAAATATTCAATTGTGGTGGCTTTTGAAACATATATACCAACAAAGGGATACACTATTGGCTTACGAATTATGAACAGACCTTTATCTCTTTTTTTTTTATGTCCTAAAACTCATTTCAAAATGAAAAAAACGGTTTACTCTAGAAGGTTATCTACTTTATTTCATTTAATCAACAGGATAATTTTAATTTTGATGCTGTAAGAAATTTTTTATTTTTTAAAAATTAAGTATTTATTTTTCAGTTTTGATCTTCTATATTTTAATTTTTTCCAATTTCAATTATTCTAATCGGAATTTTCTAAGTTGTTGATGTGGTCACTGGAAAATCTGGCGTGGCAGTCAAATTCCGACAATCACATTAACGATTTTGAAAATTTTGATAAAAAATGACTAAAATTGAAAAAAAAAATTGATACATAAATAACCAAAATTGAAAAACAGGTACTTGATTGTTAAAAATTGAAAAATGTCTTACATACAATTTCAAAATGAAATTAGTCCTAATCAATATATATATATATATATATATATATATATATATATATATATATATATATATATATCGTTTTTCTGGATAACCGAGCATTACTACCAAATAAGAAATAAACTAAAGATGGATAATTCGTCTCAAACAACAAAATTCATTTCTAAAGTATATTAATATGGATTTGAGATGAGATTATTAATCATTATTTATTAATTTCTAAAATTTAGGGATGCATTTTTTTCTGTCTCTGAATCTATAAATCTGTTTTAATTCATCAGGAAATCAGGAATAACATGAATTATACCTTCAGGAATCGAATTTCTAACTCAAATATAAAACTGCAAAACCAAATCACATACATAATTGGAAAGTGATAATATGTATATCTAGTATTCGGTCACTATAACATAATATTCACTCATCTTTACACTTATTTTCATATAGATCGGTTACTAAGGTCCATTTGATGAGTGAATTTGAGGAGGAATTTAAAATCAATGATAGCAAATCTATTAATAATGTTTGGATGAACGTGGATTTCAAATCCACTACTTTCATTTTGAATTAATTTTGAAGTATTTTGATGGATTTCAAATCCACTCAAACTTAAGTGAATTTGAAATTCATTCATTTTAATTATAGATTTCAAATCACTCTATCCAAATACAACCTAAATGATTTTATGTGAGACAGTCTCATGTACGATCTTATGTAAAATGAATTATATTATAAATCAATAAAAACGGACTAACTCACTCAACACGGTCAATATCGATCTCATATAAAATTATATAAAATTTCGTCTCATATAAAATCTTATATATATGAAAGACCGGCTCGTATAAGTGTTTGCGTAATATTTAATATTTGTTTTCATGTTAACCATTTATATTTGCGCGGACTTTGATTTTTGATCAATGACTTATTTTTTTCTTTTTTATCTTTTTTTTTTAACTTGACTTTTATATTGATCATTTACATTTACATTAACTTATGTTTTTGGTAATTTTTTTGAATGACCAAAAGAAAAACCAGTGAAAAAATATATAATCAAAATAAACGCAACACATAAGTAATTAAATAACCCAAAAAAAAAATGTTAGTAACCAAGAGAAAAGTAAATGCAAAGATAAATTACAGATAAAAGAAATAAAAAATTAATAATCAAATTAAAATAAGTGTAAAAGTACCTTCGTAAATGAGTAAGTTTTATGTTAGACGATCTCACGTAGAACTTTATGTACGATGAAATTCATATGAATTAATAAAAACGGATAAACCCATCCAATATCATAAATAGAATCTTATGCGAACAGTTTTATATGAATTTTCGCATTTTATATAACTATCTCGTGAATATTATTGCTTAACAAGGAAAGTGGTCATATTCAGAACAGCTGTTATGAAATATTTATCCATCACTTTCATGCTCCGAGTAACATTTAATTGGGTATATAAGGAGCAACCAGTGAAATTAGACACTCTTTAATACTGAAAATTGATACTCATTCCTTTTTTTTTTCAAAGGTTTGGTGTAGGTTTGGTTGATTGAGACTATATTACCCATACTACAACTGGGATTGATGGATGATTTGATAAGATGTGAATTGATTTTTTTTCTTTTTTTTATTCTTAATATTTACTTATTTTAGTACAACATATTATGCATACACTACGATTGGTTTACAAACACATAATATAAATGCACTAATAATCTAAAATATAAAATCTTCATTTATGTGACAAGTGGTAATTTATTAACCTATAAGCTCATGAATTATTGTACGAGATCAAACAAGATTATCTATTCTACATTGGTGTTTCATCGGTATTTCAAAATAAACACCACGCCAGGTGTAAAAGATGACATCACTAATAAAATACAAAAACTTGGAATAGAGGATCCAGTTCGGTATGAAACGATACCATAATCATATATATATATATATATATAATCGTTGATAGAGATACAACTTCATTTTCTCATTTTATTCAAAATAATAATATCACAAAAATCTCTTACCCTTTCAATAGTATAGCAACATTATATTCTTTACCTAATTTTTTGTCAGAGTTAATTATTTCTAAATTGGTCAATTAAACCACAATCTTGTAAAATTAGGTGCAAGTTTGGTCAATTTGTGAGATGAGTGTAGAACTCGCTAACAATGTATTTGATTTTAAGTGTCCTAATTACATAACATTTACAAAGAACCTAAATTTGACTTAGGTCATCTAATTTTCCATTCATTTCATAAATTAGCTAGATTGCAATCACTTGACAAAATCTTATAAATTATTAATTTTAAAAGAATTGATTTTGTAAGATTTAGATTACTCTTTGACTATTAAAAACACTCATTTAGATGGATAGTTCTTAAAATAATTATCGATTATTTCACGTCGAGTTATACCCAACACTCTTATTAAAAAAAATTATACACTTTTAAATGGTTAGTTTTCTTTCTTAATCAAGAGCTTTTAGAGGTTTCATCTACCAAAAAAAAAAAAAAAACCAAAGGAAAAAGAAGAGTTTTTAAGAAGTAAAAAAGAGTTCTTTAAGTGGACTACAAGGCCAATCATCCTTGTTTTTGGGCTTCTAGCCCAATATAAGGAAATGTATAGTTTTGCCTAGATTATTTTGTAATACACTTCATAAAAGTTCTTCAAGGATAAAATGAAATGAGCATTTGTAAAGTTCAACCATCTTATTCATATCAATCACATATATAAAGGCAATGAATTACACCTTGGTGTCAATGCAGGGAGGTTGAAGAGCTCAATTAATTTCAACAATCCATCCCCTATCATCCTCCATATTGCCTTTTTGAATCCCAATAAGTCTCGAATGGAGTTTCTGGGACACAAGTTCAGTGCTCATCTTATATTCAATCCTGTAAAAAAACAATAGCAGAGTACATTTCAATCATGTGTTATATGTATCAATGCAACAAACCATTGAACAGACGGGCTGACGGGGCGAGATCTCCACATACACAACTAGCTTACTATGATGGCTAATATGACTAATAATATAATTAGGAGCAGGGGCGGAGCCTCTTATAACATCATCGTCCAGTGGAAACAAATGATTGACAATGATAGCATGCATCTCTTCAAATAAGAAATTGGCAGGCTAGGGGCTTATGGTGCTTACCTGTTACCCTTGTACGTAGCACTTCCTACAGGAACAACCCCAACTGCAGTTCCAGTGCAGAATACTTCGTCTGCATCCATTAATTCTTCAATTGGAATCAAACGCTCCTCAACCTGGTTCAATCCAGAAAACTATGCGATTAGATATGAGGTGTAAATTTAAAAGCTATGAAAGGATGAAAAGAACAGAACAAGACAATGCTACAACTCATCAGGATGATCAGCATACAAAGGACAAATATTATTTGCTCACGATCTTAATGTTTTTTAATTTTTGGCCATGTTTTTCATAAGGAAGAAAAGCCTCCCTGAAACACATAAATGCATCAAAAGCATTCAGAAGCAGAAGGTAAAAGTTTGAGAACTGAATGTTATTAAGACTTGCATAACTTCAAGAGCAAATGCAGCATCACTTTAGGCATTCTTTCGGCATACTACTAATTACAAGATTTTTTTATATAAACACTATAATTATGATACTGAAAATGAACATTCTTTTGTATTCCCCTGAAACTCCATTACATCCAATAATACCATGAGTTACTAAGTGATAACAAATGCTACCACATTAAGCTAGATCCCCAATTATCACAGTGAAAAGTTAGCCCAACATTAGATATCAGAGAAATCCAATGATTACCTGGTATCCTAAATCTAGTGCAATATCCATGATGCTTTTACGGGTGATTCCTTCAAGAACAGTACCATTGGGTGGCGGAGTGGAAATAACATTGCCCTGTACAAAGAAGAGGATTCAAGAATAGTACCGCAGCTTACTTAGTTCAATATAATTCATATAGCATGCATCAACTGCTATTATAACCTTAAACTTCATTAGCAGTTATTTGTAATATCTGGTAACAAATTTATGAACATACATCGCCCGGTGTACAGTAAAATCCATATGGACATATTCCCTGAAGAAGTTATATAATAAACTTCAAAGATTTATATACCTGAAGTATGAAGACATTACAAGATGACACCTCTTCGATGTTTCTCTTATCCACAGAACTGAGGTACAAGACATCAGAGAAGCCTCTGTTCTTTGCTCTACCCATGGCTTTCAAAACCTACATTACAAGAGAATAATATTACTCAAAGAACATACAGTAAATTCTTCTAAGCTGATGAACCAATGCTTTTGTTATTTTCATTCAGGACTTTCATCAAACACATGAGAAACAAACATTTACCGGAGCATAATTTGTAATGCTCTTAACACCTCCAGCACCGCCACGAGCGGCGCGATGATACTCATCTTCAACATACAAATTGATAGCCGCGGTGCCCCCCTGCAAAAGCAACCAACACAAGAAATAAAAGCCGATTTACACACTTGTTTCATCTCCAATTGAATCACAGAAAGTTGCTAAATAGAAACGCAACCTTGTAATAGTTTCCAACAGGAGAAGCATAGACTAGAAACGTGTATTCAGAAGCAGGCGCCAAACCCAGCACAGGTCCACTTCCTATGAGCAATGGCCTAATATACAACGATCCTTTTCCTGAAGGGGGAATCTGCTCTAATCAAGAAAGAAAATGAGAAATTGGTGAAGCAATCAAGCACTTCAAAGATGGCGGCTTAGAGAATGGATTACCCAACGGCGATTGGCAAGAGCAGTTTCCTTAACAGAATGGATGAATTGATGAATAGAAGGGGAAGGCATGCACATTCTCTCAGCGCCAATTTGCATCCGAATTGCATTTTCTTGAGGGCGAAAGAGAAAGAGACCTCCATCTTCTCTTCTGTAAGCTTTCAATCCTTCAAATAATCCCTGTTTACAGTTTCGAATAAACCATCCAATTAGGGCCAACTACAACTAAATTTTATCTATTTTATTAATTTTTTTATTTTTATTAAAATTAAACTATTCGATGTTGATTTGCTTTCTGTATAATTAAAGAGTGTTCAAAACACTAATTGGTTAATAATCAAATTGGCGGAAACACAATATTTAAAATCCAATAATATTTTAAAATAAATTTAAACAGTAGAATGTTGGACTCGATTTATAACTCTAGTGTCAATTGTATGACAAAATATTAATTTAAAAAAGAAATGGAAAAATCATACAAAAGCCATGACGGGTTGGCACTTGGCACAAGCTTTCATCAATCTCTATGGTCACACATGTCACATTTGGAATAGTGGAGATATTTTTTAGATAGAATTTAAATTGTTCATATTAAATATATTTTTTATTAAAAACAATTAAAGAATTATAAAAAATTTGTATTTTTTATCTCTTTCTACAAATAAAATTCAATATTGGCATATTTTGAAGTACAATGTGAATTTTTTTTTTCTGATATAATTTCTATCATTTTCCTTATAAATCAAAACAATTCAAATTATTTTTCAAATTCCAAAAATTATCAAAATTATCAATATTTTTTGAGCTCCGCAGATTATTCTAACTCTTAATATATTATTTGTATAATTTATATTTGTAATTTAGTATTTCATGAATTTATTTATAACTTGATTTATTTCTTTTTGATTTCGTATTTCAATTGTTGTAATTTTAATTTAACCATTATGTTAGTAACTTATGTATAAGTGTATGATGAATTCTTTTTCTTATTATAATAACAGACTTTAGAATATCAAATACATATGAGAGAAAAATGAGTATTTTAGGTTGGGTAAGGTTGCTCATAATATAGTCTTACTATTAAGAAATTCGATGGAATATCTACTATTAATTCGTTGGGTTTAAAAATAAATAACTATAGCTATTAAGAAATACGCAAATACATTCATTAGTCATTCCAGGTGAGGAAAAAAAAATGTAAAAAACGAAAAAGAAAGAAGAAGAACCAAAGATTGAGTACTTATTTTTTATTTACTTAATTTTTTTAAAATTTACTTTTATTTAGAAGTCTGAAACCTTTCTATTGATTATTTATGTTTTATTTTCAATCTTAATAAATATTCTTTAATCAATTATCTTATCATTTTATATACAATACATACATACATTATTCGAATGGTTGGATTCAGCTAATCCTATATAACTGTTCATTATGGTGAAAACCTTTAAGTGATAATTCGATATATACCGATTTATCAAAATAAATAAATATATATATATATATAATTATTTCCCTATAATATATAGTATACTAAAATAACTCAATATATATTATTATAATATAATTTAGAGTAGGTCATGTGTGAAACTGATCAACCTAAATTGGTTAACATTATTAACACAAAAATATTAGATGACATAAATTAAAAAACATTATTAATAATTTTATATATATTATTTGATACTTTCAAAATTATTACACGATATACATAAAAACATAATACTTTTATGTTTATCGTACATAAAAGTATTATAATATGATATATATATATATATAAGTATTACATTTTTGAAAATAAAAGGGGTACTCCTTGTCAAATTCAAATTAAGTATTGATTTGAAATCATAAAATCAAAAATATTACTTATTATGCATAAAAGTATTATTTTATACAAACAAAAATATTATATAACATAAGTTATTAAATTATAATTTTTCAAAAATATTTTATGATGCACATGATGAAAATATTAGTTATGAAATTATAATTATCCTAACTAATCATAGTTTAGAATCTCGGAAGCATATGAATTATATGATATGCACAAAGTTATTTACGTATAAACATAATTATTACCTAACACACACTATGATTTCCATAAATAATGAATAAATTTTCTTAGGTATTTATTGGCACGTCTTTATGGAATGCCCACCTCTAACTATAAAAAAAAAGTTCATGATAAATAAAAGTTAGGTAATTCCTTCATAAGGAAAATACTACTCTACCCACATATAAATCTTAATATACTTATATTTATCGATAACGTGTAATGATCTCATTCCCTATTATATAGAAAGTAAATCATATATATATATATATATATATATGTTAAATATCTGACACATTGACGGTGGATACATATTAATATGTCCATGATGGATACCATATTGTAGCAGAACTACTCTTTCCTAATTGATATTGTTTCAGCACTTAATTTTAATTGTACTAAATATTTTTTCAATATTTCCAACCAATGAAAAGATTTGTTATTTCTTTGGTCCAAATTTCTAATACTATTAGTGGTTGATCTTATGTAAAATAAGAATATGGTCGGGTTGAATCCAACTCGAGTTTGAGCTTTTTTTTTCTTTTTGCCCTAACTTTTATGTTATTTTAATCACATATTTATATTATGTTAAACATACATTTATATTATATAAAACATACATTTATATAATATTTTAACTTTAAAAAAAATCCTAATTTTGGCGAAAAACCCATAATTTCAGCACAAAAAATCCTAATTTGTACATATATATTTTTATGAAATATTATGCATACCTTTAACTAACATTAGTCATACATTTATATAATATATAAAGGTACAACTAACATAATTAAAAGGTATCCTTAATATAACATAGACGTATGCTTAACATAACATAAAACTATAAACGTATGTTTAACATAACATAAAAAGTTTGCTTAATATAATATAAAGGCCCTAAAGGTAAGACTAACATAATATAAAGGTATAGCATCTGAAGTGAATTTGGGTGGGTTTGAGCGCACCCATCCAGACACGTGCGCATGTATGAAGGATACGTGAGTAGAGTCGGATTAATTGTATGGATTTTAAATTCATGCATCAGTTACACAAAATTTTTTGTGTTAAAATAAATATATAAATTATCTTTTGTGCAGCATGAATAGGATAGACATTGAGGGACTTTTCTAGAAATTTTCCTATTTTAGATTTTTTTATTTCTAGTAGGAAAATTAATTTGGAATATCGAAACAGCTAGGGAAAGAAAGTAAAGGTGGATATAATTTATCAAGGGTTTTCATTATTACAGTAAATTAATAAAATGAATACAAAATCAAAACTTGTCAAAAATTAGAGGATTTTTTTTTATGTATGGAACGATACGCAATCATTTAAATAACCATACATGGTGATTGAGTACTACTACTATTAAAACAAAAATAAAAACTGAAATACAAAATAATGAGAAATAAGTTGTATATGACACCTAAAAAATTTAAGGAATCGAGCAATTAAATACGTTATTTAAAAACCATTCTTATGGAAAAGTGATTTGAGTTTTAATGTAGAATATCAAAACCTACCTTTGAAAAAACAACAAATTTTCCCAAATAAAATATATATATATATAGAGTTTCCTTTTTTTTTTTTTTTTTTTTTGTCACACTCAAAAAAATGAATTTTTTTTTTTTTTTAAAGTAGGAGTATACAATTTTATTTTGGCCTGTTGTTCTAGAATTCGCTGCACATCTCTCTCTTTTTCAACATTTGCACCATTTGTACACTTATTCACTATGTACGATAAAAACATCATCATCATATTTGGATTTTTCTTTTTGCACAGTGTTTAGTGAGGGAGAGGTTTCTCTACCAGGGCGAAGAAGAAAGAGAGGAGAGTGGAGCCACTTTTCTCTTTCATTTTTTTTTTAAATTAATGAATTTTTTATTTAAAAGAATATAATTTACTACTATTTTTACTTGTTTATAGTTGTTTTAAAAAGATTATTTTTTCAATAGCCAATTTTTTTTAATTTCGAATTTTTTCACTATTATTCCATTTATTTATTTCTAATAAATTTAATAATATATTGTTTAATGTTTTTTATGTGTTATTAAATTAAATAAATATTTAAAATTAAAAATTTAATTACATCATTAAAATATTATGAAATAAAATAATAAATAGAAATTGTAAATTAATAAAAATTTATATGATATATAAGTGATTTGATAGTAGGACCATGCATAATTATTTTTTGGATAGAATGATTGGTAAGGTATTTGTTTGAAGGTAACTTTTTAGGTAACAATCATGTGGCATCAAAAAACCTAAAATCTAGGTAGAATCATTGAAGATGCTCTTATAATATTTGAACTGTCTTAGTTGGTTTAATTTTTATATTTACATATATATATATATATATATATATATATATATATCGACTCAATGTTTGCTGACTGAAATAGCTAAAATCATTGAGCAAAACATAAACCTAATATTTTCAAATAAAAGTACATAAACTCAAATTATTAAATATAATACACGGCCCAATATGTTTATTTCCTTTTCAACATCTATGCATGATGCATATGGACAAAAAACCATCCATCACACGTGGCTTATGGCTTGTGTCCATCACATTGAAGTATGAGGTGGATTGATATTACATGTATATCTCTCGTATTGTATATTAATATAATTGAATGCATGATATATATCAATGAAAATAATTCCAAACATTCCAACTTCATTTAAATGTGATACATGTCACATATATCAGATGATTTCTCGTATTTTATATATAAAAGAAAAATAGTGGGAGAGAGAGAGATACCTGGCCATAGTTCAAGACACCAGCAGAAGGGCTCAATTCAATGTTTGCAAAAGGACTAATCTGCCCTTCCTTGAACTCCTCTTCTTTCCCACACTTCATCACATACATATAATCCGTTTTCACCAAACCGAACCCCAGATTGTTCCAATCAATATCTGCTAATTCCTCACTGCGAAATTACCATTTTGCCCCCCAAAACCCAAACAACACAAGTCACTCGATTCACAAATTACTAAGGCTTTTTAGGTAAAAAAAAAAAGAAAAAGAAAAAAGAAAGAACACCTGCGGTTCGATGCTTCTTGCAGAGAAGAAACAGCCTCACTCCCAAAACAGCTAACTCCAGTCTGTATTACACGAAAATAATTACGATACAAACACGACTCTTATTTTGAAACGAAGAGAATATATATCGATTAAACTAACCTTTGGGATTAGGGTCCCACCCAGAATTCTGAGACATGAACTCCTCTGTATCATACTTAGTTTACTCAGGTAAGAAAAGGTTGGGAAACGGAAAAGCTTGATACTGGATAAACATGCACGAATGGTTGTATCGCCTATCTAAACTGCTTTCTTCATCCAATTTATTTATTAGTATCTTTTCTTATTTGGAATTACTATTAAGATAAACTCTCCACCTAATTGCATTTCCTTTTTAACCTGTACTTACGTTCATTCAAATACATGTATTAATGAGTAATGTGATTTAATAATTATTTTAAAAATATTTTTTTTTATCCTTTTAAATATATTATTTTTATTTTTCAGTATATTTTTTATACCCCTCCACATTTTTATATTATTATATTATTATTAGGCCCTTCAACTTTTATGAAAGATTGTCATATAAATTTACTTATAAATTTGTAAAAATAAATTTTATTTATAAATAATAAGAAATCGTCTCATAAAAACTATTCAATAAAAACTATTCAAGATATCATCTTATGAACTTTTCTATTGTTTTCAAATAGAGAATAAAATATAAAAGAGAAAATGGCCCAAATTATCCACATTTCTTTATATTTTAGCCCAAAATACCACAAAATATAAGACCTAGTCCCCATCTACCATTTTTTCTTATATTTGTGTCCCAATTACTACTTTTTTTAATAGGTCAAGACATGCAATAATAATAAAATAATCAATAAATTGTTACACGAAAATAATCGAAATATTGACACAAGTAATCTATTAATATTATGTTTCCAAAAAAAAAAACCAATTACTACACGAAAATACACAATTTTAGCCGGAACTTAGTCTTATACGAATATACAAAAAAATTCACATATTTTTATTTTAATATAGTGCCCAAAATTTTCGTGTAAGGAAAAAAAAATTAAATTTTTTTAATTAATTTCGTGTAAGGAAAAAAATAAAAATAAATTTTTTTAATTTTTTAATTAATTTTGTGTAAAAGAAAAAAATTATTTTTTTCCTTACACGAAATTAATTAAAAAAATTATTATTTTTTCCTTACACGAAATTTTGAGCACTATATTAATATAACAAGATGTGCATTTTTTTTTTTTTTTTGTATTTTCATGTAGGACTAAGTTTAGGTCAAAATTGTGTATTTTCTTGTAATAATTGATTTTTTTTTTTTTTTTGGAAAAATAATATTAATATATTAATTATGTCAGTATTTCAATTATTTTCGTGCAACAATTGATAGTGTGTATTAATTATTTTATTATTATTTAATTGATTAAAATGAAAACATATCTCATCTATATTTAATGTATTCAAAAAATAGTAATTAAGACACAAATATAAAAAACAATGATAAATGAGAATTAAATCTTATATTTTATGATATTTTAGATCAAAATATAAAAAAATATGATAATTGGGGCCATTTTCTCAAATATAAAATGTAATATGGTTTTCATCATATGGGTGTCACTTCTAAGCTGCCTACGATGCTGTGGTCACGATTAGTGTTTGGTGACTCGCGGCACAACGTGTCATAGGTCCTATAATGTAATTTAAGGAAAATTAATTCTCCAGAAAGAAGGAAATCTTTTAACAATTAATAGGGGAAATCTTTTAACAATTAATAGGGCCTTTATTCAATTTTTTTTTTTTTTAATACTACACTTCCATGTTTTCCTTTTATCTATTTTAACAAACAAATTTTATATTCTATTTTAATATTTCATTTGATATTTCAAAATAATCACATATATCAAATATAAAAGATGATATTACTAACTAATACATGATGTGAATAAAAAATAATAAAATATCAAATGAAACAATAAATTAAAATAAAGTATCTAATTGTCAATTTGAGGATACGCGTTATTAATGGTTTAAAAAGAAAAAGAAAATCTCAGTATTCACAAAGCAAGTAAGTAATTATGATACAGTGAAAGGTGGGTCGTGTTCCTTCATCAGATGATCATGCTGTGGTTTTGGTAACAATGTTTTATATATACATTTGGCATGCGTACCTCGTTTTGTAACATGTATAATTTAAATGTAGGTCTTGCAATTGTTAGATTTCAGATGTTTTTGTATTGTTAATATATTTTACGGCTGATAGCAAAAGGGAAAAAAAATCACAATCTTTTCAAAAATTAAAATTTTAATCTCTATTTTTTGAATTTACCAAAAAACAAAAAAAAAATATGACTACCTCATTATTAAAATTCAAATCTCACTATATTCTTAAGGATATGAGTCCACGCGTTCAACTCAAAAGTCATGTTGTAAATGATAAACCACATAATTTGGAAAAAAATGTATTGGGAACAATATAATTGTTAGATTGCAATTAATTGTTGTTATATATTTTAAGCTTAATCGTAGGAAAAAAAAAAAAAAGAAGAAGAAGAAAGAAATAGTTACCAAAAATATGACCTCAACTATTTATTACAATTCAATTACAATAATACTTTTTAACAATTTGAGTCAACATATTCGGCTACATAACCATGCCACAAGCCAACACCATGGGCCTCATAATTTTGAAAAATAAAATAAAGTTTTGATTTACATCGAAATGACGTGGTTTTAAGGAACTTTTACTTTTCTTTCTTTTCAATATAATATTATATTGATGGAAATAATTTTTTCTCCAAATTACGAATCTTATGAATTGATATATAATGTAGTTACTAAGCCAAATTAGGGCAATCAAAAAATACATATTTGATATATTCAAATAGTATTAATGAGTTAAATTTGAGACTTTGTTGCTGAATTCTAAAAATTAGATTTGTGTTGCAATTTTTTACTTTTTAAGACAATTACTCTTTAGATTTTAGGGTTAGAGATTATTATTTTTTTATTTTGGTTCAAAATTATGATCATCCTAAATAATTTTAAGGAATAATACACTGCAATACCACAAATCATATACGAAATTACTTTTCTATCACAAAGTTAGATAGTTTTATTATTATTATTTTTTTATCATAATTCAAGAAATTTAATAAAATTACTCATTTAATAAATTTAAAAAAAAAATCAGATAGTGTAAACTTCAATAAAAAAACTGATTTTGTTTATTCTTATCTGAAGGACAGTTTTATAAAATTTCTTGAATTATGAAAGAAAAATAATAATATGTCATATGTGTTAAAAACAATCTCTTGCATGGATTGTGTTAATAAGTCAACCGTGCTCATAATTTTAATCACCAGAGTTTATCTCAGTCCATCATCATATATTAAGTAAATAATTAATCAGTAAAAACTATGCAATTATCCCACACAACTACTTTTGGGTAAATCATGAGTCATGTTCAACCAATCTCACATTTTTCAATAATGGAACAAATGAATTAGGGATACTCGTGATATTTATATGACTCTTCAATTACATTTTATTAATCATTTCAAACCCACTTCATAATTTCCATCAAATATATCTAATAAGTTAATGGATTGGATAAATTAATTTTATGAATAGTATAAAAATCATCCACATAAAATTGATCATTAAATCAAATATTTGGATCAAATAAAAAACATCAATTATCCTTTTTTTCCCCAATTAATGTTGATATTTGTGTACTATAGTACGGAAACAGTATGTCACGTTATTTTACATGAGGCAGAAATTTAATCAAGGCAGAAATTTAATCATGCAATAACAAGTACTAGTACAAAACTTAAAAGGAAGGACAAAAGAAGAAGGGCTAGTTGTTAAAAAATCCACGAACTTTACAATAATTTGGAACATAAAATTTCAAAACATTTAACAATCTCTATCATAATATTATCATATTATACTCATGTATCATTATATTACACATAAAATGTTAGAAATATATAATTGATAAAAATCATTTCCATTAATTAAAAAAGAACAAAATTTAATAATCTAATAAAAAAAATTATTTCTAAATAGAAATGGTTAAAAATGGGGTTACCAGTTTTTTTTTTATGGGCTATGTTTTGATTCCCCCATTCCGTAAAGCAGATAATGTATGTTTTTCCTTATTTTCATAGGTTTGTTCTTTGGGCGAGCGACCCAAATTAAAATAGTTGACACTATTAATACCCAAATCCATTTAAATTATAATATATTTACCCAATGTGAAATAGTTATTACCCAAAATACTCAATTTTTATCTAACCCACCCCCACCCCCTGACAGCTCAGCAAGAAAAGTCAATTGTACCCTAATAACAAGTTTGTCGCCGCCGCCCCCTTCAAAGTTCAGCTTACACAAAACGGACTCCTCCTTCTTCTTCTTCAGCCCTACACGAAATTGCAGCAGCGACGAATCTTCTCGACCGGCGACGCTTACACGAAATAATGGCCAGGAACTTGTCTTCAGAAGAGGTTAGTCCCATGTTCAAGCCTTACACGAATTCGATAGCATTGAGTTAATTTTGTTTCGAATTCAGTCGCTTATTTCGTTGAATGCCTCGGTTTATTGCTTTCGAAACATAGGATTTAGATGTGCCTTGAGAATTCTGCCCTACACGAAACTAGTTGTATGTCTTCGGTTTGAAATAGGCTTACACGAAATAGCGGTTTGAAATAGGCTTACACGAAATAGCGCTCAATATAGGCTTACACGAAATAGCGGTCAGTGTAGGCTTACACGAAATAGCACTCAATATAGGCTTACACGAAATAGTACTCACTATAGGCTTACACGAAATAGCACTCAGTATAGGCTTACACGAAATATCACTCAGTATAGGCTTACACGAAATAGCATAAATTAAAGGCCTACAGGAAATAGCATAAATTAAACCTTACACGAAATATTATGATATTGTCTGTAATTCTGTTTTGTCTTATGCTTACATGAATTTATGCGGATCTCAATTATTTTTTGCACATATTGTTTTTGGTTAATTCATAATGCAGGCTGGTTTTTTTTTTTTTTTTGATATACATTGTTTTTTCTGCTTTATTTAATATATACAGTTAAAATTGAAATTTTTTGTGATTAGTTTCGAATATTGAAATTGATTTTTTATGTGTGTTACAGCTGTCGTTGGAGTGGCCTTGGGTACGTCCGAGATGCCAAGGTCGGATGGCATATACACTACAAGAATTTTGGGATACAACAACGCCCATTTAACAACACTTTTAATGAATTTGTGTTGTCTTTTGGGAATTGACAACGCTTTTTCCGAAAAGCGTTGTCTTTTTTAAAAAAAAGCGCCATACGACAACGCTTTAAATGGAAACGACAATGGTTTTTTAGTAGTGTTGTAGAAAGGCATTTTTTTTTACAAAAGACAACGCTTTTTGCAACGCTTTTTGATGCGTTGTCGTATGACGAATTTTTTTCTCTTAACGACAACCCTTTCTGCAACGCTTTTTTGGCGTTGTCGTTTCTTAGCACTTTTTTTTTACAATTTTGCAACTCATTATGCAACCCTTTTTTTTGTGTTGCAACCATTAATTATAAAATAATTGTTTTTTAATTAACTTAAATTTAATTAATTTGTAATGTTATCTTGTATTACATTATTTGCATTAATATTATCTTATGTGAACAAACTCATAATTTTAGAAAATAGTATTTTTATAAAATACTATTTTGAATTAATTAAGAAATTAACTACACCTAATTAAATATTACTCTCACCCTTTGAAATAATAATACAAAATTGGTATATTATTTTAAAACAAAATTCGAAAATTGTGTTTTATAATTCATAATTCATAAATTACGAATGTTTTCTTAAAAAAAGATAAAGATAAAATTATTGTGTTTTAAAATTAATACAAAAAACATAAAAAAAGATATATATATATACACACATATATATATATATCAATTAATTAAGAATATATAAAAAAATTTATTATACAACAATAAAAAAAATATACATTTATTTATTTGAAAAATATAAAAATTTGTATTACATAATAATATAAAAATTATATATTATTATTTTAGAAAATAAAGATAAAATGAGTTTGGTTTTAATTTGAACCAAAAATTATTTTACAAAAAAAAAAAAACAATAGATACATTAATTTGAAAAATATAAAAATTTGTATTACATAATAATATAAAAATTATATATTATTATTTTAGAAAGTAAAGATAAAATGAGTTTGGTTTTAATTTGAACCAAAAATTATTTTACAACAAAAAAAACAATACATATATTAATTTGAAAAATATAAAAATTTGGATTACATAATAATATAAAAATTATATATTATTATTTTAGAAAATAAATATAAATTAGTTTGGTTTTAAAATTAATACCAAAAACATAAATTATTTGAAAAAATTATTTTATAAAATAAAAAAAGATATAAAAATGATTAATTAAAAGAATAATATGAAAAAAAAAACTTAAATATGTTAATTGAACCATAAACTATTTTTCAAAATAAAAAAACATACATATATTAATTGGTCAATACAATTTTTTTTATATAATAATACAAAAATTATATATTATTTTAATTAAATTAAAGTTGAAAAGTCTAATTATTTTATGATGTTATTTTATATTATTTGCATTAATATTATCTTATATATATGAACAAACTCATAATTTTAAAAAATTAGTATGTTTATAACATATATTAAAAATATGCACTATAATTGTCTTAATATGAAATTAGATTAAATATTATTAAACATATTAATTAGTCATTAATCTTCCAATTATATATTAATTAGTCATTAATTTTATATGTATATATATAAAATTAGTTAATAAAAGAAATACATATATAATATAAACACATAAAGCACTAGTAGCCTAGTGGTTGAAGGTCCAACAAAGGTCACGAGTTCGAATTCCAAACAATACACATTTATTTCTCATGACGTGGCAATGATGTGTCGGAATTTGATGACGTAGAAGATTTGCAACGCACCATAAGCGTTGTCGTATCTAGATACGACAACGCTTTTGGTGCGTTGTCGTAGAGCGAAAATTTTTATGACGCGGAAAAACCGTTGTCGTATCCTGATTTTCTTGTAGTGATATCAACGGATATACCCGGCTAAGCATAATAGATGACTTACGTGACGACCTGAAACATCGGAGTTCAGAGTGTAAGCATCGGATCAACTCGTCTTCACTAGGCCATTTCTTGAGGTGGGCGACGGTGCCGGAGACGTGTAAGCAATTTCTACACGTCCTCCTTTCTCATGAGGTGCGACACAGGACAGATACGCACGCTCATGAGAAATGGTTTCGTATAGGAGATCGACTTTGTCGATTTTCGAGGAGGGAGTTCGCTGTCGTCATAGGGCTACGATTTGGCGACTCCGATTTCAACCCATCAGGAGTGCATCATCCGCCGGAAGGTGGGATTTTCCAGAGGCTATTTTCAGATGGTAGGAAGGTCACCATTACGGCTCTCTGTAATTGGTTTGTCAAAGACCAGTTTCACGATAGCGACGATGATACTATCAAGATTGCGAAGATCTTGATAGTATATTGTATTTTGTTTGGAGTGGACGTAGGCAAGACCCAAGTCGATCCTTGGGTTTGGACTTTGATCGAGGATGAGGAGCGATGGGAGAGCTTCCCATGGGGTAAATTCTCCTATCTAACCTTACTGAAGCATATGGAGAAGCTGCCGGACTCTATTCCTCCTACTCAAGGAAGTCGGGCGTATACTTATCATTTTTACGGGTTCTCTATCGCCCTAATGGTGAGTTATAATCTTTTAAGTATGTCTTTTAATTTTTTGAATGTTCGATATAGTTTTTACATTTTTTTTGAATGATTCTAACAACTTGTAAATTCGGCGCTGCAGGTATGGGCTTACGAGGCCATTCCTGTGACGAGCACCTTCGCCAGTCGTCGTTTAGATCTGTCGTATCGCTTGCCTCGATGCTTGAAATGGTCGACCATGAGATCAGAAAATGACGTGACCTATGCGTTACGTGAGCAGGTATTCTCAAACATTTCCATTTTCTATTACGACTGTCATGAAATTTGTGTTGTAATGCTCTGTCATGCTTATTATGTTTATAGGTGCCTTGCTTCGAGACATTGGTATGGAGTTTCGAGGAGGAGGGTCAGTCATATTTCCGGGATTTAGATATGGACCTTGATACCGGTGTTCAGCTTCCTGGTAGACGCCCTCGAAGAGGTGCCCGAGAAGGAGTCGCCGCCACTTCCACACGTCCTGGGACGGATTCGTCAGGGCCGGACACCACTAGAGTGCAAGTGCCGTCCAGATATTACAGGCGATCATATCTCGCCGATGGCTCAGCAAGATACTGGATTCCACTCACCATACGGAGGCACGTACGAGCATTGATCACCTGGACCTCCACCGGCCGAGGATCCCATTCATGCTACTCCACTGAGGCACCGACGTGGTCGTAGAGTGTCTTCATCTTCCCCCGACACACACGCACCACCGCAGTCGGGTCCATATGCGAGGTCCGGATATGACGAAGTGTTTGGATCGATGCAGAATTACATGGGGACCCAATTCGATCGCATGGAGAATCTCATACGCGATGAGTCAGATCGTCTTGAGAGACAGATCCCCAGTCTGATCCAGGAGCAGCTTAGAGCCTTCTTCGACGATATTCCACATGTCCATCCTTATACCCTCGCGTCCACACAGGGTTGGGAACCATGGCCTGCTGCAAGTACGAAGTACGATAGATACATTCCGACGGAGGATCATGACACACCCGCTGCTCATATACCTTCACGATCCGATCCTCCGTCGGCTATTCCATTTGATTTGGCCGGTACATCCGATCATCCAGCAACTGCCCAGGGGCATGCAGCGACGCCGACCACGACCGTAGCTGCTTCTGGAGTATCCCCTGCTGCTAGAGAGTCGGATGTGTTGAGCTCTTCTCCAGAGGTGGCCATCACTTCGACTAGTGCTGGCATTCGACTTGTGAGGCAGCGAGTACCTTCGAGGCTCCTCAGATCTCCATTTACCCACAATGAACGTCGAAGAAATGAGGTCACAATGGAAGACATGGAGTTGTGGCTGGAGCTTGGAGAGTCAGCCGATCAGTAAGTAGCATTCAATTTTAAATATTTGGAATTATATTTTTGAAAGTACTAATATATGAATTTATTGTTTTTACAGGCGTAATATAGGGGTTGGATTTCCGGCGGGGCCAGCCTTTTTTAAGCAGCTCATAGACCCTGCAGAAGAAGTGCATTAGGAGGTACGAAGTTGATTATCTTGAGTGTTTTACTTTTGGAATTTTCATTGTAACTATACTAACATGGCGTGTGTTGCATACTTAATTGCAGGCTATTAATGCTTATCTGGGCATTCTTCAGACCAAACCCAAATTTGTGGGTATCAGAGTGGACTGGCAGTTGAAGTCGCAGGTTCAGATCGTGGACGTGTTCTTCTTTGTAAATGTTGTTTGTTTTTGGTCATTCATTGTCAGCATATCCAAATTGATACTTATACCACCTGATTAATGTGCAGGAATTATGTAAGGAGATATTTTACAAGAAGCATGGGAAGACACCTTCAGCCAGACCTCTGCCATTTCCTACTTTAGAGGAGTTCCCCGCCGAGGACCTTGATCGGCTTGTTCCGTACATCGCTGGAGAACTACCTGCTTGGGGGAAAATTAAGCCCTGGTGGGAAGGAGTTCAATCGGTGAGTCAACTCACTTGTTCCGTCCACGTTCGACTATAATATTTTTTCACCTGTATGTTAGTAATTAGCATTTTCCATTATTTATGGAATTTTCACGTCTGCAGATCCTTACGGTTTTGAACCTCGATGGCACACACTGGGTTGGAGCAGAGATACATATCCCCACGATGCGACTGATCATCTTTGACAGTTTGCGAGCCCATTGGGATGAGGATATGGCCAGACTCCGGTTCGAGCAGACCCGACCGCTGCGTAGAGTATTCACTGCGTTGTTGCTGCGTGTCGGGTATTATGACCGACTACCGTACTATCATTGGCGAGGACTGGAGCTTGAGCTAGCATCGGCGAAGGAGTCGAGGTGTTACAGGCAGGACGATAGCGTGTTATGCGGTATATTCGCCCTCAAGTCCGTCGAAAGCAGTTTATGTGCGATGTGGCCTCACCGAGCATGGATGCGGGTATCTACGAGATACGACAACAAATTGGCTTAACCATTTACCGCTACTCCACGGACGCCGACACTATCCCCAGAGATGCATTAGGCTGAGTTTGTTTTCCTGTTTCATTGTGTAATACCCCAAATTTCTAATTATATCTATTTTACGAATAATAGACTTTTATTAATTTATTATAAATTAATGGTACCGTAGAGAGAAATTATTTATGTGTTAATTGGAATATTATGTCCAATTTGAGTAGGACTCCAATATTTAGTGAGATAAGAATAAATCTTTAGAATTCTTAAATTGTTTTAAATGGAGATAAAAAGAAATAAGTTAGGTACGTAGTTGAGATAAATTAGGAGTCCTCTATCATCTACTTTAAGAGACAAACATGACCTAAACCCTAGATATATAAATCAGTATAAATACCACGTAGGCTGTTAAACATGTACAGCCGAAAACAAAAAAAAACAAAAAAAAATTGAAGTAAGGTTTGAATCATTCTTTGAGGCTAGGAAATCAAAAGCCGTCGCTATCAGGTACAATCTTGGAACTATTCTGGATGTTATGATTTTAGATAATTAATAGTTGATGTTTGATTGCTTTTGTAATTGAATAGATTCTTATAAAATACCATAGGCAATGTTTTATGATTAAATTTTGAGAGTTGGAACTAAGCTAAGAAAATTGAATTTCATAGTTTTTATAGAGTGGCCGACAGGTAACTTAAATGAAATTTCTTAATAAATAATGTTGGTGTTCTTATTATTTATTCATCTTAGTAATGGAACAGTAATTAGATAATAATATTTGAATCAAAAGTATAATTGATTTAAGAAACTATCAGTTAATTCTGTTGAATCGCATTAAGAATTTTGTAGTCTGTGAAGTTCTGTTTAATTAAGATTAGAGATTGAAAGGTTTAGAAGACGTATTAGCATTCTGTAGTCAATTACAAAATATGTAACTAAAAACAATAAATATTTATATTAATAAAAGGAGTGCACAATAGTGATACTAATTAACAAATTATTGTTTGGTTGAATTGATGATGTTGACTTTCTGATGATGTTAGCAGGGGTTTAGTGGTCATTATTTAGTTTTCATTTAATTAATGGCCTATCTCTGCAAAAGTTTTGTAAGTTATTTAGAAATTTAGTCTTAATAAGGTTATGAACTGGAAGCAGAATTGATTGAATTTATATAAATTAAATTTACTTTAATATTAATGGTAGATTAATAGATTCTAATTATATGGTTATCAATTAATTATGTTTTAGATTTGGTTGAGAAAGCTTAGAGGTTTGTGAGGATTTTGAGATACTAAAGTTTTGAGAATTTCATGTAAGTACATCTCTCACCTGCGGTATGAGTAGTTTTGTTTTATCTATTTAATATTGATGTAAAATTTATGTGAATGCTGATGTGGTTATCTGCAGATATGCTTGAATATATGATTTACTAAATTATGTGTTTTGTGAGTTTTATTTACGCTTCTCTATGGATATAAATTGATGATTTGTTAACTGATGTAAAGTGAGAAAAATATATTTTTGAGAAAGTACATATGTATAGTTTAATTTTTATTTTAGAGACTGGTACCGGGCACCGAGATCGCCCACTAGAAGAGTTTAAGGGCTCCGAGACCGCCCTATGAGTATTGAGTTGCTCCGTTGGAATTCGGTGGCTAGCTACCCCGGGTTCTTCGGAGTTGCGCGCATTGGTACCATGTCTGGGCCCATAGTATATTATTTTCAAGTATAATAGAATTTATATTGTTTTATTAGTTGATGTCTTGTATTTTTCAAAAGTTACAAAGAAAAAGATTTTGTGAGATTAGATGATGTACTTGCTAAGCTTTTTGCTTATAGTATTTACCTCATACTGCAGATAAAGGCAAAGGTAAGATGTGATACAAGGGTAGCAGTGCTGAAGCGTGATTGGTGGTGACGGCCTCGGAATTGGTTTAAGGAATGATATTTTAGTATTCATGCTAAGAAGACTTTATTTTTGATTTTCCTTGATAAGAACTTTTCTCAAACAATTTGATTCGTTTTCAAATGCTTTAGACCATTTTAAAATTTTAGCATGTTCCTTACAAAGTTTAATTTCGTTGCTTAAAAAAAAAAAAAAAACTTTACGAGAATTTTTATAAGTTTAGAAAATTTTGTTGATTTAGTAAAAGTAACTACCCTAAAAAGAGGGGGTGTTACAATATGGTATCAGAGCCAATTTCCGGCCTTCCGTCACACCATCACCAAACTTCAGCTCTGCCGCCTATCAAGTAAGAGAATTATTTGGTTTTGTTGATATTGAATTTGAAGCATGGTTATGGTATGAATATTTTTATGGCATGAATATTTCTATGCATATGTATGAGGAATAGTGAATGATGAGAATAATGTTCTTGCACTAAGTTTAAATTCTTATAGTGTATCGATTTGTTAATTATTAAGGAAAATGGTTAGAGGACGTAGACCAGCAGCGAATAATCGAAATGAAGCAGCACCTCAACCTAATGTGAATAATCAAAATGAACCAGCACCTCAACCAAATGTGCAAGAAATACTAGTTCAATTGCAGCAACAAGTTCAACAACAACAACAGTTAATCAATACTTTGATTAACCAACAAACTAATCAAGCTGCACCACCAGCTCCCAATAATAACCAACAAATCCCACCAGTTGCCCCTGCAACGGTGGTAAGACAAGAGTCATACCTAATTCAGTGGCAGAAGTTGAAGCCAGAGAACTTCACTGGAGCAAGTGAACCATGGGATGCTCAAGCATGGTTTAAGACTTTGGAAAGTATACTAGAATTGTTGGACTGGCCAGAGAACGAGAAAGTGAAATGTGCATCCTTTTGTCTTGCTGGAGATGCTAGAATGTGGTGGGAAAGAGTAAAGGCAAAGAAGAACATTAATGAAATGACTTGGGCAGACTTTGAGACAGAGTTCTTTGAGGAGTTCTTCCACATGAAGGTTACCAACAAGCATTACGATGAGTTCACTGAGTTTCACCAGGGAGAATTATCAGTTGAGGAGGCTGTGAGGAAGTTTAATAGGTTGGCCCGCTTATGCCCAGAACTTGTCAGCACTGAAAGGGAGAGAGTTCGATTGATGTTGAAGATGTTGCGACCAGAGATAGCTCTTAATGTGACCAGTGGAGTTAATCGACCCCAGACAGCGGAGGACCTGATTAGCAGCGCTCTAACCACTGAACATTATCTCAATGGAATGAAGAAGTTGCAGCAGAAGCAGCCAGTAAGTGAGAATCGAAGCCGTGGGAATTTTGGAGGCCAAAGACCTCATGGAAACAACCAGAGTTGGAGGGGAAATAATAACAACAAGAGGAAGCACTGGGATCAAAGGGCTGGAGGAGTCAAGATAGAAGAACCATCATACAAGCAAGCAAAATCTCCTCCATGTTCTAAGTGTGGAAAGATGCATTTAGGAGTTTGTCGACAAGGAATGAGTGGATGTTACACTTGTGGCATGGAAGGGCATATGTCCAAATATTGCCCTACCAAAGGTAATCGACTGCAACAACCTAATCAGCATCAGAACAAATCGGCTCAACTACATCAGATGCAAGCTGTACTTGAAGGGCCCCACATCAGTCAGGGGAGACTTGAGGCCCCACCAACCTACATCAATCAGCGGAGATTTGAGACCCCACCGATGACAACTGACGCTCGTGTTTTCTCAATTACAAAGGAGCAAGCAGCTGAGACTTCTACAGCAGTCACAGGTCATATACTTATCCTTGACCATATTGCTACTGTACTATTTGATACCGGAGCTACGCATTCTTTTATATCTAGTCCATTTATAAAGAAGTTAGATATATCGGTGAATGAATTAGATAATAATTTCTTAACTGCACTACCTTCTGGAGAAGTGATGACATCTACACATTGCTTACGTGCTATACCAATACGTGTTGCTGAGAGGGAGCTGTTTAGCGATTTAATCGTACTTGATATGCATGAGTATGATCTTATTTTGGGGATGGATTTCTTGAGTAAGTATGGAGCATCAATTGATTGTCGCAAGCGGAAAGTTGTGTTTGAACCTGAAGGTGAACCTCGATTCGAAGTCATCGGCGAGTCGAAGAAAAGAAATAGGAAACTTTTATCAGCCTTAAAGGCTCGAAAGATGCTAGCTAGTGGGTGTTCAAGCTTCCTAGCCTATCTAGTTGATAAGAAGAAAGAAGACGAAATAAGTATTGAAGGAGTACCAGTTGTTTGCAACTACCTTGAAGTATTTCCTGAAGACTTACCAGGGTTGCCGCCTAACAGAGAGATTGAGTTTGAGATTGAGCTTATTCCGGGTACAAATCCGATCTCAAAGGCACCATATCGCATGGCTCCAGCTGAGTTAAAGGAATTACAAGCACAATTGCAAGAGCTCTTGGAGAAGGGTTTCATTCGACCTAGTCACTCACCGTGGGGAGCACCGGTTCTTTTTGTCAAGAAGAAGGACGGATCTATGAGGATGTGTATTGACTATCGAGAACTGAACAAGTTGACTATCAAGAATAGGTATCCATTGCCAAGGATTGACGATCTATTTGATCAGTTAAAAGGGGCAACCGTTTTCTCTAAAATTGACTTACGGTCAGGCTATCATCAACTAAGAGTCAAGGAAAGAGATATACTAAAAACTGCATTTCGGACAAGATATGGACATTATGAGTTTGTGGTCATGCCCTTTGGACTGACGAATGCACCAGCAGCATTTATGGATCTAATGAATCGGGTATTCAAGGAATTTCTTGATAAGTTTGTTATTGTATTCATCGACGATATACTTATTTACTCGAAGACCAAGGAAGAGCATGCTGAGCACTTAGAGATTATCTTACAGACCCTTCAGAAGCATCAATTATATGCTAAATTCACGAAGTGTGAATTTTGGCTTGATCGAGTGGGTTTTCTAGGTCACATTATATCGAAAGATGGAATTATGGTAGATCCTGCGAAGATTGAAGCAGTTAGCAACTGGAAGCGACCACAAAATGTTGGTGAAATTCGAAGTTTTTTGGGATTAGCAGGATACTACAGGAGGTTCGTGGAAGATTTTTCAAAAATTGTCTCACCTTTGACAACACTTACCAGAAAAGACAAGAAGTATGAGTGGTCTGAAGATTGTGAGAAGAGTTTCGTCGAACTTAAAAGAAGACTGACCAGTGCACCAATTCTGACTATTCCGGAAGGAGACGAAGGTTTTGATATTTATAGTGATGCATCAAAGATGGGTCTTGGAGCTGTACTTATGCAAAAAGGAAAGGTGATCGCGTATGCTTCAAGACAACTCAAGAATTATGAAAAGAACTACCCTACTCATGACTTAGAGCTGGCAGCGGTTGTCTTTGCACTAAAGATTTGGAGGCATTATCTTTATGGAGTCCAATGTAAGATTTACACAAACCACAAAAGCTTGAAGTACTTCTTCACCCAAAAAGATTTGAATATGAGGCAACGTAGATGGCTCGAGCTAGTTAAGGACTATGATTGTGAGATCCTTTACCATCCGGGAAAAGCGAATAAAGTAGCTGATGCTTTGAGTAGGAAGTCTTGTGCCACATTGATGTCTTTATCAGAACTATCACGGCCACTACAAAAAGAAGTGTTAGAATTTGGGATCGAGATAATCTCTGGACAACTCTCTACCTTGACGTTGGTGCCGACGTTGTTTGATGACATACGAAAGAAACAAGAGGAAGACTCAAGTATCCAAAGAATCAAACATGAAGTGCAAGAAGGGAAAAATGAGGATTTTACAATATCTGACAATGGGGTACTATACTTTGGGGATCGTTTATGTGTCCCGAATGATGATGAAATAAAGAAGAAGATACTTGAAGAAGCTCATAGTGTACCATACTCAATGCATCCTGGTTCTACTAAGATGTACCACGACCTGAAAGATCATTTTTGGTGGTTTGGAATGAAGAGAGACGTAGCGAAGTATGTTGGTACATGTCTTACATGTCAAAGAGTTAAAGCAGAACACCAAAGACCTGGAGGAGTTTTGCGACCCATTCAGATACCAGAGTGGAAATGGGAAGACATTGCTATGGATTTCGTAGTTGGATTACCGAGGACGACAAACGGTTATGATGCAATTTGGGTGATTGTTGATAGATTGACGAAATCTGCACATTTCTTGGGGGTCAAAATGACATACTCAATGGAACAATTAGCCCAACTTTATATTAAAGAGATTGTCAGACTGCATGGAGTTCCCAAGACTATTATTTCTGATCGAGATAGTCGATTTACTTCACATTTTTGGGAGTGCGTTCAAACGGCTCTTGGAACTAAGCTGCGATTCAGTACAGCTTTTCACCCTCAGACAGATGGACAGACAGAGCGAACAAATCAAATCTTAGAAGATATGCTACGAGCATGTGCATTGGATTTTAAAGGAAGTTGGTGCAAGTACTTATGTTTGGCAGAGTTTGCATACAACAATAGCTATCAATCTACAATTGGAATGGCACCTTACGAGGCTTTGTATGGGAGGAAATGTAGATCACCTATATGTTGGCACGAGCTAGGAGAAAAGAAAGAATTAGAGTCAGGAATGGGTCAGAGAACTGATATCATTGATGAGACGACTGAGGTTGTCAGAACTATTCGTCAAAGGATTGAAACAGCTCAAAGTCGACAGAAGAGTTATGCAGATATTCGTCGGAGACCACTCGAGTTTGAGGTTGGAGATGCAGTATTCATTAAAGTAGCTCCGATGAAAGGGGTGATGAGATTTGGTAAGAAAGGGAAGCTTAGTCCTCGATATGTTGGACCTTATGTGATCACAAAGAGAATCGGTAAAGTAGCTTATGAGCTAAATCTACCTGAAGAGATGTCAGCTATTCATAATGTTTTCCACGTCTCGATGTTGAAGAAGTATATTCCTGATCCGAGTCATATAATCCAACCACAGACAGTGCAAATTCGAGAAGACTTGAGTTATGAAAATAAACCTGTTGAGATAGTTGCTCGAGAGATCAAGAAGTTAAGAAACAAGGAAATACCACTAGTAAAAGTCATTTGGCAAAATCATCGTTTTGAAGAGGCAACTTGGGAGCGTGAAGAGGATATGAGACAAAAATATCCCGAATTATTCTAAGTTTCGAGGACGAAACTTTTATAAGGTATAAGGGATTGTAATACCCCAAATTTCTAATTATATCTATTTTACGAATAATAGACTTTTATTAATTTATTATAAATTAATGGTACCGTAGAGAGAAATTATTTATGTGTTAATTGGAATATTATGTCCAATTTGAGTAGGACTCCAATATTTAGTGAGATAAGAATAAATCTTTAGAATTCTTAAATTGTTTTAAATGGAGATAAAAAGAAATAAGTTAGGTACGTAGTTGAGATAAATTAGGAGTCCTCTATCATCTACTTTAAGAGACAAACATGACCTAAACCCTAGATATATAAATCAGTATAAATACCACGTAGGCTGTTAAACATGTACAGCCGAAAACAAAAAAAAACAAAAAAAAATTGAAGTAAGGTTTGAATCATTCTTTGAGGCTAGGAAATCAAAAGCCGTCGCTATCAGGTACAATCTTGGAACTATTCTGGATGTTATGATTTTAGATAATTAATAGTTGATGTTTGATTGCTTTTGTAATTGAATAGATTCTTATAAAATACCATAGGCAATGTTTTATGATTAAATTTTGAGAGTTGGAACTAAGCTAAGAAAATTGAATTTCATAGTTTTTATAGAGTGGCCGACAGGTAACTTAAATGAAATTTCTTAATAAATAATGTTGGTGTTCTTATTATTTATTCATCTTAGTAATGGAACAGTAATTAGATAATAATATTTGAATCAAAAGTATAATTGATTTAAGAAACTATCAGTTAATTCTGTTGAATCGCATTAAGAATTTTGTAGTCTGTGAAGTTCTGTTTAATTAAGATTAGAGATTGAAAGGTTTAGAAGACGTATTAGCATTCTGTAGTCAATTACAAAATATGTAACTAAAAACAATAAATATTTATATTAATAAAAGGAGTGCACAATAGTGATACTAATTAACAAATTATTGTTTGGTTGAATTGATGATGTTGACTTTCTGATGATGTTAGCAGGGGTTTAGTGGTCATTATTTAGTTTTCATTTAATTAATGGCCTATCTCTGCAAAAGTTTTGTAAGTTATTTAGAAATTTAGTCTTAATAAGGTTATGAACTGGAAGCAGAATTGATTGAATTTATATAAATTAAATTTACTTTAATATTAATGGTAGATTAATAGATTCTAATTATATGGTTATCAATTAATTATGTTTTAGATTTGGTTGAGAAAGCTTAGAGGTTTGTGAGGATTTTGAGATACTAAAGTTTTGAGAATTTCATGTAAGTACATCTCTCACCTGCGGTATGAGTAGTTTTGTTTTATCTATTTAATATTGATGTAAAATTTATGTGAATGCTGATGTGGTTATCTGCAGATATGCTTGAATATATGATTTACTAAATTATGTGTTTTGTGAGTTTTATTTACGCTTCTCTATGGATATAAATTGATGATTTGTTAACTGATGTAAAGTGAGAAAAATATATTTTTGAGAAAGTACATATGTATAGTTTAATTTTTATTTTAGAGACTGGTACCGGGCACCGAGATCGCCCACTAGAAGAGTTTAAGGGCTCCGAGACCGCCCTATGAGTATTGAGTTGCTCCGTTGGAATTCGGTGGCTAGCTACCCCGGGTTCTTCGGAGTTGCGCGCATTGGTACCATGTCTGGGCCCATAGTATATTATTTTCAAGTATAATAGAATTTATATTGTTTTATTAGTTGATGTCTTGTATTTTTCAAAAGTTACAAAGAAAAAGATTTTGTGAGATTAGATGATGTACTTGCTAAGCTTTTTGCTTATAGTATTTACCTCATACTGCAGATAAAGGCAAAGGTAAGATGTGATACAAGGGTAGCAGTGCTGAAGCGTGATTGGTGGTGACGGCCTCGGAATTGGTTTAAGGAATGATATTTTAGTATTCATGCTAAGAAGACTTTATTTTTGATTTTCCTTGATAAGAACTTTTCTCAAACAATTTGATTCGTTTTCAAATGCTTTAGACCATTTTAAAATTTTAGCATGTTCCTTACAAAGTTTAATTTCGTTGCTTAAAAAAAAAAAAAAAACTTTACGAGAATTTTTATAAGTTTAGAAAATTTTGTTGATTTAGTAAAAGTAACTACCCTAAAAAGAGGGGGTGTTACACATTGGACAGACATTGTATTCTTAGTGCACGATTTGTTATTCAAACATAACTGAAGTTTATTATTTTGATTATCGTTGATATGATTTTTAGTATATTCAACTGCTTAGACAGATCAACTGAGATATTGTTTGTGCTAACGGTTTTTGTTAGTATGTTTCTTTATCACCGACTCACTTTTAAATAATTAAATTGTACAGTCTTTACGGGTCCGTAGAAGAATAAATTTTAAAATTGTACACACAAACTTTTCTTCATTTAACATTAATAGCATTCAGTACAAACATACTATCAAACTCTAACTCCTTATTCTTCACCTATATTTTCATTGTTATGGAAGAAGGGACATTTTCTCTTTGTATGACCTTCAGACTTGCAAATTGAACATTTTTTCTTTCTACGTCTACTCTGCTCGGCCGTACATGGATTTGCATGTCCCTCGACGTCCTGGAAAACACTGGGTTCATGGTCTGACCGGAGCAGGTCGCATTGAGATTGGTTGTGGCTGCTGCTTCCATACCTGGTGCACCGAACTCGGTGTCGATGCGCACTGTTCAAGACCTCCCCTGATCTCGGGATACGTTTTCCTCGGGGCCTGCCTGCCTGCATCGGGTTATCAGGTGCAAGACAAAATTCATCCGTCGCAGTCCATTCATTCGGGTCTGGTACAGGGAGGACTTCACCAGCCCACACCCCTTTCAAGGACTCCATGGTGTAGTAATCCGCAATGTACTTGGTCGGCGAGTCCTTTGAATAACTGTAACAATATTGACAATAACAATGTGTCAGCATGCACCGATGTGACTCAGAAACAGATATTTAACGTTTACAATGGAGTACAGGACATGAACCTGATTACCGAACAGGCATGGGAACATGGTATCAAATCACTTTGGAATACCTGACACGTGCAAGAAGGTTCATTGAGATCTACGAGATAGTTGACGCTTGAATCGGTCACCTTGTATTTGTATTGCCCGAGTTTAGCTACCTGCATTCGCCGGCCGAGCGTAATGGCCTCAACTAGTCTATCATGTACCGATTTTGTGAGTGTGTTATCTCTCTCATATGCGGCTGTTCTCCTCTCGTAGAACCATTTTTCAATTATTCGTCTAGCACATTCAAGAAAAGAACACACTGGCAGTTTTCTGGCCCAAAGTAGTCGAGCATTCCAGGTCTCTGCCGCATTCGACGTCATGAAATTATATCTTCGTACAGGGCATTTCACACGGGCCCATCTTTCAACTTTTGCTTTTTATAACGCATCCAATGCACCTTTTGCTCCGGTTTCCTGAAGCTTCGTCATGTACCTACAGTAAAATCACTTGAAAAGATAAAACATGTGATGGTAAAACGAATGTTGCATCTAAATGTAATTGAATTTATCTATCATTAATGAGAAACATACCTTTCGAAATTCATGCTATGATAATAGTAGGCCGCTTTTTTGAAAACCCCAACTAAGTGTGAGCCGTACTTAGCCAAATTTTGTTGTAAGTGGTAGCAACATAGCCCGTGCGCGGCATCTGGAAACACTTTTCCGATCGCATTACTAATACTTACGTGTTGATCTGAAACAACCAGTAGTTGATCTGGACAGCCAAATGCATAACGCACATGGGTCAAAAACCAACTCCATGACTCATCATTTTCAATATCGCCTATGCCCACGGCAAGTGGGAAAATTTGGTTGTTGCCATCTTTCGTGACGGCAACAAACCCGATACCTTTATATTGCCCTTTGAGGTGACAACCGTCAACCACAATCACGGATCGTGAATATCCCTGAAATCCATTAATAGATGCCGACAAGGTAAAAAAAGCGAATTTGAATTTACCGTCGCTGCGGGTATCCAGAACGGTATAGGTACCAGGATTAGCTTGTTTCAAGGCCTCAAAATAAGATAGCAACATTGAAAATGACATTGCGGGATCTCGGTAAGCAATCCGAAAAGCATGACGTTTTGCACTAATTGCAACCCGATAACTGACTTCTAGGCCATGCCGTTGATTCATTTCTTGAATGATGGCCTTCGGGTAGAGATTGGAGTTCTCTCTACGGAGTGTGTCAGCGTAATACTCACCCAACACTGCAGATGGAATTCGCCTAGGAGCACTGCGGTTCAAATCAAGCTCACATGTATGTGGGAGCACAACTGAAGTGATTTTCCAAATCCCGTAGTTCTCATATGCATTGAGTATGAAAGCACAAGATGATTTTCGGCTACAAACTACTCCACATCTGCGCTTGTCTGAATGATCTACGCGGTACTCTACCTTATTCTCTAAGTGGTATAATCCAACGGCCTTCTGCAAATCCTTCTTACTATGAAAAGTTGACCCTTTTTACAGTCCTTGACGATCCATATCATTGTAGTTAAACTCGTACGATTGGGGCTCGTCAAATGCTGGAATCTCGGGAATGAACCACTCAATACTAAATTTTGGCATTGGATAACACTGTGAGGTGTGCGACTGAGTCTGACTATCTCCTGGAAAATCACCCTGTCCAGCCATATCATCGGAAGTTACTTCTGTATTATGAAAAATGTACTCTTTAAATTGTTGAAAGGCATCACGCTGCTCGTTATCCAAAACCTGTAAATCCTCATCATCCAACTCAAAATCGTCGTTTACCTCCATAACTTCTTCGGTTTCATCTTTATCATATTGACCATCTGCAAAAGGTTATACATGATTAAACAAAAATGCATGAACCAATTGAAGTATTACTATGCAATTGACAATTACTGAAAACATACCTGATCGATCATGATAAGCCGGTGCGTGTAGTTCTTCTCCCTCTATTTCCTGATTTTCTTTATAGGGTGCAGGAGACATATTTAAGTCAATGTAATCGAGTCCCCAATCGCCTCCACAGTCAACACGTCCGGTGGATGAAGGCCAAGGCTCCCACGGCTCGTTCGTCGACGATGACGCCTCTCTCCTAATTGTTTCATTTTCTTTTGGAATAAATTTTTTCAAAAAATCATCATCATTTTGCATTCCAATAGGAACATTCGAACCAGAGGATAAAGGTTGCCAAAATTGATCACCTCGAGAAACATCTTCATTATATGCAGTTATTCCAACATTAAACATTGTTGTCGACCCACTGCCACAACTTGTATTTGTATTTGCTCCTACGCTTCCAAATACTCCAACATCTATCTTTTTCAGGGTAACAAACACAACAAACACATCATTAATCATAGACATAACATTTTCCAAATCAGTATCATTCTTTATTTTCACTCTTCTTCCTCTTCCATTTGTGTCAACGAGTGAATGGAACACATATGCCCAACAATTTAAATCGGCATACACAATTCCATGAATTGCAAATAATAAATCCTGATATGTTGTCAATCTCCGTAGGTGCAGTAGCTCTTTAACCCCATTTTTGTACTCTAAACCGTCCTAGTAACCTCCAAACCAAATGAGTACAGACATAATACTCAAATGCGGATATACTATCTGAAAAATAAAGAAAGTAATACACAAATATCAGATCATCATTTTCGATAAATTAATTCTAACAAATAAGATATAGAGTTCGAACATTAACAATTTCAACCGTAACAACCAAAATGATTCATCTATATTTATATTCAAATATACAATATACAAAACCATTTAACATACCATGTATTAATTAATTAACTTAATGCCATAACACAACTGAATATATTCACACAAAACCAAATGGTAATATGAATAAACTTGCTTTCAAAAACATAAAACTACATTAACTATTATAATTACTACACGAAATAATCATATGTTCAAGGCTACACGAAAATTTAAAGGAATCTTACACGAAATTTGACCTAATTTTATTGTAATAAGTGTCACGCAACAAAATTGGAATCTGTAAGTTGAAATAGGCCTACACGAAATTAGTAGGAATTTCGTGTAAGGCTATTCCTAGACCTATTTCGTGTAAGCCTAAGTAGGAGCTAATTTCGTGTAAGCCTAAATGTGAGCCAATTTTGTGTAAGCTTATTCCTGATCCAATTTCGTGTAAGCCTATTCATGATCACTATTTCGTGTAAGTCTAAAAATGTGCCAATTTCGTGTAAGCCTATTCAAGAGCCGTATTTCGTGTAAGCCTAAATATTAGCCAATTTCGTGTAAGCTTATTCTTTTCGTAAGAGCCTATTCTTGTCCAAATTTCGTGTAAGCTGACATTACTATATAAAATGTAATAATATTTACACGAATTTAAACACAATACATACCTGCAGAAGAGACGATTTCATGTATGGTGAATTTCTCTACCTTTTAAAGTGGCAATTTGTGTGTGAAATGATTTACACGAATTCGGACATTATATACGCATATATTACTGTGACTCATGTGAACTGACATGCTATCCAAATCACTGACATATCACTGTGAATTCGTTGACTATGATATGTACTTTTGGGTATATTGGGCAAAAATATAGTGACTTGGGTAATTTGGTGGGTAATTTAATAGTAATTGAGCATTTTGGTTCCAATTTATACATTTTTGGGTATGTTGGGATATTTCCTCTTTAGTCTTTCTTCTAAAAATATACACGAACATATATTATTTTTTAAATAAATGGTGGCAGATAGATATATCAAATCGAATGTATTGACAAATGTATATATGTATACACGTAATTTATATTTATTTTACAAAAATAATTTTTAGGTGTTTAATAAATATTTATTAAATGCCCCAATTATTAGGAATACACGAAACACAAATTCTCTTATTCACCTGGTGTATGAATTTTAAATCCATACAATTCAGGTCGACTCAATCCGGATTAGTTAGTTTACTTTTTTTTTTTTTATGTCTTGACCTTTATGTACAAATACGGTGTGACCTTTATGTACAAATGTTGTGACCTTTATGCATTGTAACTTAGGAAAAAAAAAATTTCAACAAAATTTGTACATAAATACCTTTATGTGATATTTATGTGACCCTTATGTATATTCATATGACTTTTATATACAAATATCTATACATTTATATAATATATAAAGGTATATAAAGGTATGTATATTTGTACATAAAGGTCACATGAATATATATAAGATTCCTATAAATATAACATAAAGGTATTTATGTACAAATTAGTTGAAATTCTTCCTTGTTTTTCTAAGTTATTGAATATAAAGGTTACAAAATTTATACATAAAGACCACATAATTAGTACATAAAGATCATCGAATTTATATATAAATTTTGGCTAAAACTTATATGCACCAGGGGCACGGATCTAGGATCCGTGTCCCCAACCAGAACCGGCGCGTGGGCCGCTTTTATGTGCATCCACGCGCCCCCACGCGCGGCCACACCATAGTTGGTATGCGCCGCGCACCACCTAAATTTTATACTTTAAGGTATCACTCATTTACTTTTAAGATATCATACATTTATTATTAAGATATCACACTGTTACCCTTCAGGTATTAATGTAAAAACAGCGCAGCTTTCTTCTTTTTCCTCTTTTTTTTTTCTTCTCCCTCCTTCTTCTTCTTAATTCCTTTTCTTATCAATTTGTTATTCTTCTTATTTGTTTTGTACATTATTCTTCTTCTCTATCTTCTTGCTCTTATTTTTCTTCTCTATATTCTTTTTCTTATTCTTCATCAAATCTTCATAAAGTCATTTATGGAGTTTTTTTCTTCTTCCTCTTCTCTTTTACTCATTTTCATACATTTAGATAATTAATTTCAAATCACAATTTATTACAATAATTTTAAAACATTGAAAATCAATTATTTCAAATAATATGAAATCATGATTTATTGATTTTGAGAATTTTTTTGAAATTTTAAGATTTTTCAATTAAAATATTAGTTGCATGCTGTAAGATATTACATATATTCATTTTAGGTATTACATAAATATCTTATATGTATTACACATGTTCCTTTCAAGTATTATACTTACCTTATAAGTATTACACATGTAATTTTATAATACCTGAAGAGTATATATCTAGTACTTATAGATCATATCAATAATACCTTAAAAGTATCATTGGTCATGAGCAATCATATATCAATGTTTTAGGGTAAATATGATTTATAAATTCATGAACAGTCAGAATTTTTATAATACCTGTAGAACATATATGTAATACCTATAGAATAAACCAATAATATCCCATACTTTTTTTTTATAATATCTTGAAGGTTTTACTTACATATAATTCAACCATGTAATTTTATAATACCTGAAGAGTATATATGTAGCACTTATAGATCATATCAGTAATACTTGAAAGGTATCACTGATCATATATCAATATTTTGGGATAATTCTGATTTATAACATCATGAACAATCATAATTTTTATAATACCTGTAGAACATAAATGTAATACCTATAGAATAAATCAGAATTTTAAATACAAGATTTTCATCATCTTCTTCCACAAAATTTATTCAAAATCATATTACTCAATTAATAACCAACTATAGTGTTTGTTGCATCAATTATCTCGTATGTTGCTATGAATCAGATCAAGATAGAAAGAGTTTCAAGTTATAAGAAAATAAAAACCCTAGATTTTTATACATATTAGGAAGAAAAAAACTTGTTGGAGTATTAGAAAAATAAAAACCCTAAATTTGTAGCAATCATGCGAAAAAATTAAGAAGGAAGAAAGATAAAAAGAAAAAAAAAAGGAATAGCACCAAAGAAAGAGGTAAGAAAAAAAAAAGAAAGGAATATTTGCGTAGGAGAGAAAAAAAAAAGAAAAAAATTAAAAAAAAAAGGAGTGGAATGAGTGTAACATAGGAGAGAGATAAAAAAAATAATAATAAAAGGAGTTGAGGCACGGTGCCCCAGGGACACACAAGTGTTTCTCATAAATTTTTTGGCATAAAGCAGAAAAAAAAAATGATAAAACACGCAGATCCAAATCGACCAAAGTGGACCCAAACTGTATATACAACTAGTGCACACATAACACATTCTACACCAAAAGAACTGTGAAGGTACAACACTTCTACATATTAAAGGAAGTTACGTTTTTCCAAAAGCTCATCTAAATTTATGCACTAAACACCTAAAATTTTCAGAAATGGATTTTTATATCCAAAATTAAAATTCAATCCCAAATGACTCACGAAACAAGCCCTAAACCATCGACATAATAATATCGACTGACAACGAATTGAAGTTGAAATTAGGCAAATAAATATGTTCTTAGTATTAGAAGAACTTGTGTATTTGCACACACACTCTCCTAATTCATACAAAAGCCAGCAAAATCTTTTTGACTCTTTATTTATTTATATTTATAGAAATAAATGAGAAAATCACACGGAAACAATAATGATAGTTCAAAGCCTAAAGAGATAGATATTGAAATCTGTCACTTTTCTATTTTCTATTTAGAAAGATAGGAATGGGTATACATGTACTATATTTCCACAAATTCAGCACTGGCTAAGATTTCCACATCAGACATCCTCTTCATGGCTAAGATTTCCACATCAGACATGCTCTTCAAGAAGCATCTAAATTGTCGATTGAATCATCTATTATATTTAGTGTTATATTTCATATTTTATGATATTCAATACATATATATTAAATAGTGATGTTATTAAATACACATAATGTGTCCCTGATTTAATTTCTTTAGAATATAAGATGTAATTGTTGGATTGATTAATTAAAGGATACAAATTATTGATTTATTGCTTCAATAATTTCAATTTAATTAAAATTTTCAATTTAATTAAAAATGCAATCTTGTACTTATAGTGGAGTTGAATGAGATTAATAATTATTTTAACTAGTCAATAGTTGATTGAATTAAAATTAATTTAATGGAATTAATAAAATTAATAAATTGTTTTATTGTGAACTTATTATATTATGCTTATTAAGTAATCATATTAAATATACATAATAATCGATCCTATAATAAGATTTTTGATTTATTCAAATGTATTTTTCATGATTTCCTAACAATTCTCATGTTTAGAAGTATGACACTGTTTACCTAAATCAAATGAAATATTTTTCATGAACAATGTCAAATGCAAATAGGGGTTGTATATTTATTCAAAAATAATTCATTTAGTGTAATAGAAAATCTGATGCTTGAGTTGACTCTTTCCTCAACCTTTTGCAGTGCCATATATTCTTTCATAATTTTTATTTTTCCATATTACATGGCATCTTATCTCATATTTTAATATTACATCATATAAGTCGGGTTGTAAATGAATCGAGTCGAACGAAGCTTGACTTATTCATTGTTCATTCATCTAATTATTGGGTTGTTCAAGTTTAGCTCGAGCTTATTTAGAATTATGTTTTTATGTTTAAACTTGTTTAAATTTTATTTTTTAATATTTACATTCATTTGTTTAACGTTCATGAACAAGTTTGAATAACTTAAACAATCTTGTTCGAGAACAATAAGCAAACTTTGTTTACAAACAAACTTGAATATGACTTAAATGAGCTTGTTCTTAAATACTAAACAAACTTTATTCACGAACAAGTTCAAATTTTAAATGATTTGTTCGCCAACAATAAACAAACTTTATTCGTAAACAATTTCAAAAATTCAAATGAACTTGTTTACAAAAGCTATACAACCGTTTGCAAACATTTTTGTTAACAAAATAAAATCAAACTATGAAACAAAATAAAATTTATTATCATCCATAACACAAAATATCAAAAGTCAACAACTACTCTTACTCAATAAATCATAATTTAAAAAAAAAATAGCATAAAACATCTCAAATTCTCACGTGTCAACCGATCATTTAATTATTAATATTCTATTTTGAGCAAAAAAAACTTTTAAGGAAGAGATGACACGTATCAACTTATTGTTCTTTTATATATATAAAGATATTTTCTATATAATTATTAAAAAATAATTAAAAATATTAATAATCAAATAAATGAGTATATAAACGAACTTGTTCATGAACAATAAACGAGTTTGTTCGTGAACATAAAGAAGTCGAACATAATATTAATTATATTTGATTCATTTAATAAACTAACACAAAATCCATTCATTTATTATTCCTTTAATAAACGAATCAAATACAAACGAGTCCTTATTATACTCGTACACAAGCAGTTCGCGAACGTGCTCATTTGCTGCCCTATCCATATGTCTATGCCACATGTGTGTAATATGTCTATTCGAAAGTTATATATTATGACTTTATAAGATCTTTTTACGAAATTAAGAAAACACTATCTTATTTCTAAAATAAAATTTTATTTTGATCCTTCAAATAACATAATTTAAATTATACAATTATCATCAATAACATTTTATGTGTTTCATCATGTTATTTTATCCAAATACTGCAACAATTTGAATATATTTGTGCATGCGTTGAAACCTTTTCATTTTTTTTTTTTTCAAAATAAATGTTGCTTTAAGATTTTGATACAAATTAGGAAATTTGATTAAAAAAAACCGATCTACTCTTGTTAAAGTATAATTATTATAGATATATTTTCAATAATCACTTTGTATTTCATTTAATTAGAGAAAAGTAAATGAAAACAATATTGATATAATATATTTCTTGAAATTTATTATGATGAGACTTTTCTTTTACTAAAACAATATTTATTTTGAAATGAATTTAAGCATAAATTTGGGATAGAACAAAATTTTCCCTTTTTTCTCGAATTAGGATACTCTCTTTTTGCTTTTTTTTAATTCTTTTTCGTTTTCATACAGTAATTCATTCATTTTATTTTATTTTTCATTTCTTAATCTCTTTCTTATTTTCCATTTCATTTATATTATTTATTATTATCTATATTATACTAATAATAGGACAGTTGAAGATATTTACAAAAATGTCATTTTCCCACCCAAACTATCTTCCAATAAAAAAATATTTTCTTACAATAAAAATAATGTTAAAAAAATTAAAAAAATGTTGCTTCTTCATCTTCTTACAATGACAGGCTAAGCCTAGAAAAAAGAGAGAAAACAAGCTTACAACGTACTCTTTCATAAAAGAGGAGAGAAGATACAACGACTTGTGAGAGAGAATTTGAGCTTCGGCGTCGGCAGTAATGGTGGTGGTTGGCGGGTACGGCAAACTAGACGACTGACTGGTTGGTGTAGCACGACTGGCCACGGGACTAGCGAAGGCGGTGGGACAGGCGGCTGGTACTATTGGGCAAGGTGGAACTGGCAGATGACAGGGTGGTGGATTCCAAATGAAGGAAAATACGGCTGTCGGCGGGAGGAAGGGTTGAAGTTGAAGATGGCTTAGCAGATATAGAGGGGAGAGAAGGGAAGAAGAAGAGGAAATGGGTTGTGGTGGTGGAAAGAGAAGAGAAAAGAGGTGTTGGGAGGCGACAGGGTGGTGGATTCCAAATGAAGGAAAATACGGCTGTCGGCGGGAGGAAGGGTTGAAGTTGAAGATGGCTTAGCAGATATAGAGGGGAGAGAAGGGAAGAAGAAGAGGAGGAAGGGTTGAAGTTGAAGATGGCTTAGCAGATATAGAGGGGAGAGAAGGGAAGAAAAAGAGGAAATGGGTTGTGGTGGTGGAAAGAGAAGAGAAAAGAGGTGTTGGGAGGCGACGGGCGAAGGAGGAGACAACGCCGGTGGTGGTAGCCTATGAAAGAGGGGTAGAGGATTAGGGTTTGTGTATATATATATATATATATATGAATGAGATCTAATTTGATTAATCAAATTTGGGCTTTTACAGTATAATAAATTAATTGGGCTTTTTCGATTAATAAGATGGAATAATATTTTAGTAAAGTCCAATAATGTTTGTATAATATATTGTATAAAGTTATTTAATATTCATATATTATTTTTATGTTTAATTTTCAAATTTCAAATTTTACAACTTTGAAATAAAAATTGAGTGTAGCAAAATGTACATCTTAGATTATTATTTTCCTGTTACTTAAAAAAAAAAAACAGCAATAGCTTAGTTTATATGACATGGAATAAAATAATGTAATGGTTTGTTCCAATACATGAAGAAAATTGGTATAAAAAATTAACAAAGGCTCCGACTTCGTTCATTTAATACTTTTAAAATAAGTCAAAGAATATCATATTTTTATTAGTTGTCAGATAAAATTTTCAATTTATATTCTATATATGACTTATATGAATTTGATTGGATCTAAAAAATAAATATATTAAGATAATTTCATAATGAAATTTATATTAAGGTATTTGAAAATAAAAACTGATAAATTCATTTATAAGGAGGCGGCTGAACATCAGTATGGGGTGGTTGGTTCAGTTCTAGGGTTTTACGAGTTGTACTCATATATAAATGGACAGCTGATTTGATAACTTAATACAATTGGACTTAATAATGTATATTTAAATTAAAAAAAAGGCCATTTATTTAATTGTGTTTATTAAGGAAACAATTAGGCTCTTTTTTTTTTTTTTAGCAACGACCCATTAATAACATCTTAAAATTTTCATCTTCAAATGAAAATTTTAAGTGCAAACAATTTTTGTGAAACAAGTAAAATTGCAGATTTAATTTAAATATATATATAGATAATAATAATTATGATAAAAATATAAAAACTAAGAATAAAATTGAAAAGATGTTTAATATCCATCTATATTATCTATTTATACTATACTAATAATAGGACAGTTGAGAATAATTACAAGAATGTCATTTTCCCGCCCAAATTGTTGTATATTTTTTTTATTAATTATTTTGTTAATTTCCAAGAATAATTATTACATCTAATATAAAATATATTTTTTATTGTATGAATGCTTACTTTTGAGGATTTCAATATATTTTTTATTGGATCAATGCTTACTTTTTGAGGATTTCAAGATATTTTTATTGTATCAATGCTTACTTGTAAGGATTCCAAGACGTTTTTTATTATATTAATGCTTACTTTTGAGAATTTCAAGACATTTCTTATTATATCAATGCTTACTCTTGAGGATTGCAAGACATTTTTATTGTATCAATGCTTACTTTTGAGAATTCTAAGACATTTTCTATTGTATCAATGCTTACTTTTGAGAATTCTAAGACATTTTCTATTGTATCAATACTTATTTTTGAGAATTCCAAGATATTTTTATTGTATTAATGCTTACTATTGATAATTCCAAAACATTTTTATTGCATTAATTCCAAGACATTTTTATTGTATTAATGCTTACTATTGATAATTCCAAGACATTTTTATTGCATTAATGCTTACTTTTGAGGATTCCAAGACATTTTTTATTGCATCAATACTTACTTTTGAGGATTCCAATATATTACATATTAATTATCTAATAAAAAATTGATTTGATAAAAAATATTTTAATAAATTAAATGTGTGTTCTTGATTTTTGAATTTGGTTTCTTATTCAATCCACTTTTGTTGCTTCTTCTTCAAGATATTGATGTGTGTATATATATAAGCAAAACTCATTTCTAAAACCTTAAAACTTGAAAAACCCAAAATTAGAATACAATTTTTAAATAATTTCTCTAATTTTTAGATAGTACAGAGTTGAATACAATCTTATTTGATAAGATTGGAAGAGGCATATAAGGAGACATAGAAAGGAAAAAAAAAGAAAGAAATATGTCGATCTCTTAAAAGGAGAAAAGAGAAAGAAAAACAAGAAGAAACACAAACTTAAAATATGGAGATAGAAAAACATCTATTACACTCTAATCTATATCTTTATATCTCTTTCAATATATATTTTCACCTACCTCTTTATATATCTTTATAAAATTATTGTTTAAGAACTAATATTTTATAAGATTATATCACACAACGGTAATCCCATCGTAATACACATTAATTACAAAACATGATATAATCGTTCCAAAATGCAAAATGAGGGAGAGGAGAAGGTTGCATGAGGCATCAGCCGGCCGACCTGGTATAGCGTGATGTCTATATTTACAAACCCACGTCAAAAGGATTTATCGAACCTAAAAATAAATATGCAATTTTTATGAGTCGCAACTCAGTGAATATAAACCATTACTTTAATTAAATAGCCAGCAAACAACAATCATTAACATTAATCAACAATGTAATCATACAGGTGCAAATGCCACTATGTCCAGTTTATTATTCTGTGAACTGCTCAAACTTGGATCTATCCCGGGATTTCCAATATGTCATTGTGCTATAGACCCGTAGGTCTCCAATATGATTATGACCCGAAGGTCTCCACTGTGTATATAGACCCGTAGGTCTCCAATATGATTATGACCCGAAGGTCTCCACTGTGTATATAGACCCGTAGGTCTCCAATATGAATTTGACCCGAAGGTCTCCATTGTGTATACAGATCCATAGCAAGACAGTCACAGATCTTTTAATTTCATGTCATATGTAATGCAACACATCAATCATCCGAACATATGATCACATATACATTTGCCAATATATCATTTGACCCAATGATAAATTCATATAAACACATATTTCTTATATAACACACATTGCATATAAATCACATCACATTGCGTATAAATCACATATATGGTTTATACTCACATTGCATATAAATCACATAGCATGGCTTATACTCACATGGCTAGGATAAGTGATCCGTTCGTCACTTTGATTAGTCCTCCCGTTCTATAGCTCGTGACCCTATATGATGCAATGTAATTTAGTCTTATCATCCCCTTATCGTCTAGTTCTATCATGCAATGAATTTCATTTATTTCATATATACATATAATACAAGATTCTAGCAACCTATATTCTTTCGACATATTCGACCATGTTCCGTATTTACCCTATAACTTGAGCTATAAAATTCCAATTTGACCAAGGTAAACTTCTGGAGAAACTTAACACATAGCTCCACAACTTTCATGTTTAACATTTTCCCTAATTTCGACTCCATCATGCTTAAATTACGCTACACTTACAGCATACATAACAGTTTTCGAAACAGGGTCGTACAAAACCAGCCTCTGCAATCGAACAATTATCTCACTCAATACTTATCCATTCTGAGTTTAGCTAACAAATAGAGCTATAAGTTTCATGTTTTAAGTTTTCCCCAAATCAACCTCTAAACGTACCAGAAAATTCGACAATCAGATGGACCGATTATTTTCGACAGAACAACTTTCAGATTCACACTTTGCTTGAAAAATCATAAAGAATCGAGTTTAACACCAAATATTGTGAAATTTTACAACCACCTAAAGGACCTAGTTCTCTACAAATTTTATGTTTAACACCTTACCAAAATCGAACTCGAAGTATATGAAAATCACGAAGTAAAACAGGACAGAATTTTCTTACTCTTTTTCTGCTTTTTCTTCTCCTTCTCTTCTCACCTTCTTTGCTACCCTTCGTTTTTCCTTTCCTTCTCTTCTTCTTTTTCTTTTTTTTCTTGAATATTAACTTGTTCTTATCTTATTTATTAACTTAATGTTGAAGAGAGGAAATGATAGATAGAGATGATGCAAAGGATGACAAGTGGCAGGGAATTTGATGACTTTTCTTTTCTTTATTTTGATAATTACTTTAGCAAATAAATACACAAAATATACTATGATACATTATACTTCTTGTATTTTTTTCTATATTCGTAATTGATTTCTACTATTTATTTTCAAACCAACTATTATTCTAAATTCTTTACGAATGTCAATATGCTATGTTTTAAATGTATCATGAGATGAATGCATGAAGTGAATGCCAAATGACATGTATGTTTTGGTCAAGGATGTTACAGAAAATTAGAATATATCAAATTGCAATAAGACCTCCATCGAATTACATGAGATTTTTTGCTTGTTTCAATCTTGAATTTGTAGATATGCATTCAGAAAACGTAGCAAATTTCTCAGTTGCATATAAAATACAACAATTAAATACAAAAAATATTCAAACAATACAAAGAACATATTTTAAAAGAATAAAAAAAGAAAAGGGAAAAACCTTGATCGAGAAGAAATGTTTTGAAAGATTGAATAACCCTTTATTGCCCAACTCCTAATACATGCAACAATTAAATACAAAAAATATTCAAACAAAGAGCATATTTCAAAAGAATAAAAAAAGAAAAGAGGGAAACACCATACAGGGAAGAGATTAACAAATGGAAAATAAAATAAAATGAATGAATTGTTGTATTAAAACGGCTGCGTATTTGGCCTGCTTTTCTTCAACCAGCAGAGGATCCAAGTCCGATGGCAAACAAAGTTGTAAGAATTGAATATGACCACTATGAGCTGATTCAAACCAAATGCAAAGTTGCAATAATTGAATATGACGACTATGAGCTGATTCAAACCAATACTGTCATTTATGTCGATGAAAAGTATTCCTTTCAAAGCAGTATGCTTTAATATTAAACCATAAAAATTATTTATTTTATAGTTTTATTGACTTAAACAATTCCAATTTAGTTCATCATGAATTTGATTCAATCATTGAAGAGTATATTTATAACTTTCTAGTTACCCCTATAAAATCGTATACAATTTTTGTGCTAATGGAATAATTGAATATGTTTCTCTATCTTTTCCTATAAAATCGTATACAATTCCCGGTGCTAATAGAATAATTGAATATATTTCTCTATCTTTTCGATTAATTTTAAAATCCATTCTAGATTTTGTCAAGGGAAGTCAATAGAGAATTTTGGTATTGAAAACTTGCTGCTGCTTGGGATGAATTGAAGTTTTGAAAAGTCAATTTCATCAATATTTACGTGACATCTCGGGCTAAAGATTAATGTAAAGATTACGAATGCATTAAGCATGTTATCAAGAAATTGTTCCCTCCATCAATTCCAAATGATGTGAACAGTTCGCATACATCATTGTTTAAATATAAGAAATTGTTCCCTCCATCAATTCCAAATGACGTGAACAGTTCACATAGATCATTGTTTAAATATAATGGTATAGAAAAAAAAAATATAATGGTATAGACATATGGTGAGACGTCTTTACCTTTTTTTTTTTTTTGGTTTTATTTTTATGATATTTAAAAATTGAATATTATTATTATTATTTCTTGTGCAGGAAAGAAAAATTCTTCACGAATCACCTGAGGATCGCATACATTTCATAAGAAATTGTGCCGAACATGTGATAACGTGAGGTGCCATAGTAATAAATCATTGAAAAGTCAATTTCATCCATATGGGAAAAGAATTATCATATTGTCATACTATATTCAATTTATTTTGACTTTGAGATTTATACCCGTGGCTGAATAGGTTTCTCAGTCCAAACATAGAATTTTTATTATTTGTGCGATTTGTTGGCAAAAGAAATATCGGGAAAGATAATCATTGAAATATAAAATATTCCTAATATATTGAAAATATTGAGGATATATTGATATTTTATAAATATTTTTCAATATTTCTCAAAATATTTCGAATATCATATTTTCTTATATTTGTCGAACAAAGATTGGGAAAATATCGAAGATGATAATCATTGAAATATAAAATATCGAGCATGATAATCATTGAAATATAAAATATCCTCAATATATTGAAAATATTGAGGATATATTGATATTTTATAAATATTTTTCAACATTTTTCAAAAAATTTCGAATATCAATATTTGATATTTTCTTATATTTGTTGGACAAAGGTTCGGAAAATATCGAGTATGATAATCATTGAAATATAAAATAACTTCAATATATTGAAAATATTGAGGATATATGTTGGAAAAATATCGAGGATGATAATCATTGTTTTTCAACATTTCTCAAAAATATTAGGATATCATTTGATATTTTCTTAAACATTTCTAAAAAAAATTTGAATATCAATATTTGATATTTTCTTATATTTGTTGCACAAAGGTTGGGAAAATATCGAGGATGATAATTATTGAAATATAAAATATCCTCAATATATTGAAAATATTGAGGATATAGGTTGGGAAAAATATTCAGGATGATAATAATTGAAATATAAAATATCCTTAATATATTGAAAATATTGAGGATATATTGATATTTTATAAATATTTTTCAACATTTCTCAAAAAATTTCGAATATCAATATTTGATATTTTCTTATATCGAAAATATTTATATTCATCAATATAGTTGATTTGTATAAGTGTTGATACTTTTTTTCCCTAACATAGTTTTTTTCCATTAGATTTTGCTATGTTAGGGTTTTAATGAGTCCAACATATCTTTTTCTCTTTTGGTCCTTTTATCTTGTGTTTTTGTTGGACGATTTTTTTCCTTTTCTTTTATTTATATGATACGATTTATTGAAAAAAATGACTTGAATTGACTATAAAAAATATTTATTTTATTAACCAATAGCATTGCAAATATTTTATAAACATTCTTAACTTTATTGTCAACCTTTCTCAAAAATGTTCGAAATTCGAATATCAATATTTGATAATTTCTTATATTCAAAATATTTATATTTATATCGACATTCATACTTAAATTGCATATAAAAAATATTTATTTTATTAAACAATACATGTGCATTGCAAAAGTACAAGTAGTTAAATTATTTTGATTTTTTCCTTAATAAAATTATTTGAATTTTTTCGTCAATATCAATTTCTTTTTTTCCTTGAATATCATCCTCGCCCAATTATATCAATTCTTTTTATAAATTATGAAAATTGAAAATATAATCTTAGCTGCATCATGGATGGCCCTACAGTCAAATTATATCAATTCTTTTTATAAATTACGAAAATTGAATATATATATATATATATATATATATAATTAAGACAATCTTTTCCTTTTTTTCTTTCGGCCAACATAAATCCCTAAGCATTCTTTTTAGATTATTTTTTTGTTTCTTTCTCTCTCAATGTCTTTCCATCTAATTTAAATATAAAATATTATCTTCATATAATTTTTTACTCTCTCTTTTCTTCATTGTAGATTTATTGTACCTTAATTAATATATGTGATAGATTTATTGTACCTTAATTAATATATGTGATATAATAATTGAATGTAAAATTATAATAATACATGTGATATATTAATAGTTCATCTTCTTTGAAACTTTTAGTAAGGCATGCACTATCAGGTTGATTTTCACTTATGACAGCTAGTTTTAGTAGGAAAATTGAACAAATTGATGTTAACAATACCTTTTTAAATGAAGATCTTAAAGAACTGTGTTCATATATCAACCTCAGAGTTTTCTTGATTCTACCCGTCCAGATTATGTGTGCAAAGATATGTTTGTGTGCAAAGATATGTTTCAAGCAGACTTCTAGAACATGGTTTAATAAACTTAAACAGATTATGTGTGCAAAGATATGTTTCAAGCAGACTCCCAGAACATGGTTTAATAAACTTAAACATTATATGGCTTGAAGCAAGTTCCTAGAGCATGATTTAATAAACTTAAAAGACTACTTGTTGTCTTTACAGTTCTCTACATCTAAGTTAGATCATTCATTATTTTTCAAAAGATAGATCATTCATTATTTTTTAAAAGGGATAAGGGAAGTTGCTGATTATTTTGATCTATGTAGATGATATATTGGTCACAGAGGATGATCCACAGGCTAGGACAAACTTTTGCTTTCAAAACACTTGGTGAGGTAAACTATTTTCTTGGTCTAGAAGCAGCAAAAATCTCAGATGGCTATGTTCTCATACAAACAAAGTAACAAATATGTTTGCTTGTAAACCTGTTGCTACACCTTTGTCATCCGGTCAGAAGTTGTATCTAAAATTACGAAAGAAAACAAATAAAAGTCCATTTTAAGAACTAAAAAGATGACAAATAAAACAAATTACAAAATTGGAATCTAAAAAGATTATTACGCAAGTAAATCTTGTTAGTTATTACATCATTCTACTCAATCTTATATCTATAGTTAAACTTCCATAGCAACATTTCAGCTTGTTTGGTAACAACTGAAATAAAGTATCTGACATAAAAGTCCATTTTAAGAACTTTATGTGTTTGGTTGAATCAATATTATTCACAACAATTTTAGGGATTATAACAAATTGAGTTGCATAAAATTGATTTGGGGATTTGAAACAACCATGATATATTTGAGAATCCGAATTTCAAATTCATTTAAATTCCCACGATTGAAAAGCAATCTAGACACAAAGATTATCATGATCAATCAATTACAGCAAATAATTTTCAATACAAGTTAATTCTCATTTGGTAACAAATTCTCACTCAAATTCATATAAACTCTCCAAATGTTTTACTCAAATCTCGACAGAAAGAGACACAGAGATTGAATTAAACATGCTCGATTCAATATTTCTATTCACGAACAAAAACACATAATTAAGTGCTCGAAATTAATTATTTAATCATCATAAATAATCATACGAGCTTTGGACTTTAATTCCATCTTATTACATATAATATATAAAACCTAACAAGGAAACGGATCATAGGATAGCACACGAAGACGAACCTTCAGAATCAGCGGCGGCGGCGCCGACACCTGGCCAGGCCTTGCAGCGGCAGTGTTGACCGTCGGGAATCCGATTGTACACCGCCGGAACGTGGCGGCCACAGCCCTGCCAGCTGGCTTTGCCGCAATTCCGACACTTAACCTCGTAACACATTTCTTCCTTTCTCTCTCTCTAAGCTTCAACGGCTATCCAAATGCGACTTTGCTTCTTCCTTAAATGCAATTATAATTTATATTTTTAATTGCTCCCACTTGCATTTCTTGTATTTAAATTGTAGATCACCAGGCTCACTTGAAATGATAGCTGACCATTGGGATTACTAATATAAAGATATTGGAATTTTATTAATATTAATATATTATTATGTTCACTGCCCAATTCCCTTGGCTCATTAAAAAAAAATGAAAACTTATAAAAAATAAATTTTACTCAAAAGACTTTTAGTTAATAAAAATAAAATGATAACAAATACAATATGAAATTTATTTGAGAAACTTTGACTTGCATTTTGAACATACAAATGACAATGTTCAACTACTGTATTAATCAACATAAAAGAATGATGTTCGGTTTCAACACAACGTAGATTTCAATATTGAATAATTTATCAATCAAATTATACTATATTTAATTGGAAAATAGATGACAGGACATAGCAAAACTATAAATAAAATTTTTTTCGCAATAGATAATATTTAAAAATTTTAATAAGTCCAATTATTTAAAGAGAAAAAAAAATTATAAGTCCGGTTGAAATTGGGCCGCATACAATTGAAAGACCATACATAGGGCTCACCATTTAATCCAACCCATTTAGTATATAATTGCACAATAGATCCAAACATATCCTATCTAATAAATTTATTTGGGTGCATTATTGAATAATTTTAAGTAAATATTCAGGTTACAACAGATTCTCATGATATCAAAACTGATTAACCTATATTGACTCGTGAAAAACTAATTTGATTATTGACTCGTGAAAAACTAATTTGATTGTGAGCATTAGGAATTTTTTATTTTTTTTTCACTATTTATGCACAAATGGAATTGATGTCCAAAGACCAATAGAATTGATTCATTTTCAACATCTGGAATTTATTTATGTTCTAGCTCCCCATTAAGAAGCCAAAAAAAAAAGATAGAAGGCTTTATTTATCTCACACAGTATTTAGCTGCTTCCTTTTTCTTTATAGTTTCCACCATCTTCACAGAATTATGACTAGAGATTAAACATGACCTTGATAGCAGTACCACCGCGCGCACTTGTTTCAAAGGCTTCTTCAACTTCCTTCTGAGAGAAACCGAATCGGTGAGTGATCAACGGCTTCACGTCTATCTTTCCACTCCGAAGAAACTCAATGCACAACGGCCATGTGTTTTTGTACCGGAATATGCCAACCACATCCACCTCCCTGATTCACATATTGAGCGTTGAGATCCCATTTTGAACTTTTATTATAAAAAGAGCAAGTCAGAAGGTACCTAACGGCAGCCGGGGCAAGAGGGACGGTCATCTCTATGTGACCCATGCCAACGAGGCATACCTTCCCACCTGATGAAGTGGCACCTAGAGCTGTTGACATGGTCTTACTAAAGCCAGCACAGTCGAGAGTTATGTCTATTGTGGCTCCCATTGCTTTCTTGATTCGCTCGACTTCTCCACCTACATCCTGTGGCAAGAATTTCAGCATATAGTAATGTAATGTTTGAATTTAGAGTGTGATTCTAATGTCTATTCACCTTTGGAGAGAGAGCATTATGTACATCTTTCTCACAGATCATATTTGTGGCCTTAAGTTATTTTCATGTACTTCATCATAAGAGACCCCTTAACAGTCTAGGTGAAAGTTGATCCATAAAAGATTATATTATAATTGGAATCTTGATAGAAAACTTTGTTGGTTGATTTGATGCAAAAGATACTTACATTTATGTTATTAGAGACTTTGACAGTCTCATCAGCTCCAAGCTCCTTAGCGACAGAGAGACGGTGATCATCTACATCCACAATAACAATTCTCGGGGATCCAAAAGCACGAGCTGCAAGCAGTGTTACAAGCCCTATGGGTCCAGCTCCCATCACCATCACATTAGTCTCGGGGCCCACACTGGCACGTCGACATGCATGAACCCCAACACTCAAGGGCTCACACATTGCCCCTTCCTCCAAACTCACATTCTCTGGGAGTTTGAAACATAAGTCTGCAGGATGCACAATCTGTCCGAAGAAGAAAGCAATATATAAACATTTTATACCCAAAAGTCGATTCACTTTTACTAGATTCACAGAAACTAGTAAACACTATAAGGTTGTGTTTGGAATGTGGGATTTGAAATCCCTCAATCCAAACACAACCTAAAACTCAGCTGGAGCATAAACTGATGCTGATGCAAGCAAACATTCCAACCAATCTGCTAGGTTCTCAAGAGTAATAACAACACTTGATGTGTTCATCGGTTCAAATAAAACAATGCAAGACAGCTATGTGGAAGATACTCCATTAAACCTGATTTGCAAGGGAACCGTGAATCGGGGGAGTAGCGAAGAACTTCATTTCGGGGCAGAGATTATATCTTCCCTCCCTGCAAAGATTACACCTCCAACAACTTATGCCAGGTTCGATAGCCACACGA